>JAVANC010000020.1:3162913-4435165 GCA_033319125.1 Parnassius glacialis | reverse complement strand
TGAGACAGCTAGATTAGTGTATTTTAGTTACTTTCATAGCGTAATGTCTTATGGAATTTTGCTATGGGGTAATGCGACTGAGAGCCGTTTGGGCGATTTATAATCTAAATTGTAAAGAGTCCCTCGGACAAAATTTAAAGAAATAAACATATTAACTTTGGCATCGCAATATATTTATGAAATGTAATGTATGTACATAAAAAGATAAATAGCTTTAATAAAGAATAAGGATGTGCATACATTAAACACTAGGAACAAACATAAGCTTGTAATACCAATTACTAGACTCCACAGAATCAGTAATTCATTTATGGGGGCATTGTATTCGCTTTTACAACAAAATCCCAGAACATATTCAAAGTTTGTCAATAAACAAGTTTAAAAGTTTTAATAAAGAGAAACTGTACAAAAAGGGTTATTCTAATATCAAGGAATACATGAACGAAAATAACCCCTGGGAATAAGGTGATCGCCACCATGCTGGTTCTATGAAACATCATTTAAAATTTTATAAACGAAATTATTGTTAAGTGATGTTTGAAAAAAATCCCGCTGGGTTTCTTGCTGGTTCTTCCCAGGACAGAGGTATTTTCCGAACCAGTGGCAAATAAAAAAATGACTTTCAATAAGAATTATGTAATAAACAATATTGAATAAAAAATATTCTATTCTATTCATGGCCGGTTTTTGAGACAAACGTGGCCACCATTTTTTTTGCAACACTCCGTGAACGAACAATTTTGTTAGCTTTAACTCATTTTCGAACACCCAAACTCGTGACTGGTTTTTTGTTTCGGGTTCGTACGCATATATCCAGGATTTGTCACCTGATACGATGTTGTATACAGCATTTGAGGATCTTGCGTGGAATCTTTCAAGAGTTCTGACGCACCAAGTAACGCGAGCCGCCTTTTTCTCTTCACAGAGCGAATACGGTATCCATCGGGAAAACAACTTTTTTACAATTGTTCATGCAAGATTATTTGTATTTAACTTATGCCAATGTCTAAAGTTGCCTGAATTTCGCGGTATGTCACATGTCGATCTTTCTCAACCAGCTTACGCTTACAGCATCAACGTTTTCTTGACGGTTTCTGTGACTGCAGTTTTTGGACGACCTTGACGGGGATCATCACTGAGCTTGACACGTCCACGTTGAAATTCAGAAAACTGGCGATAAATTGTGGTTTTGGATGGGGCTTCATCACCAAATGCAGAAATCATCCGGTCAGTACACTGTTTTTGTGTTAAACCACTTCGAAAGTCATAATAAATCATCGCTCTTGAATTTTCTCGAGCCAATTCCATTTTCTCAACGACTAAACAAGTTTGACAAAACCTTGTGACAAGACCGAGAATCTTTTTTTAAATAGATAAATGGTATTTGATTTTTAAAACCAAGGAGTTTTCAATTAAAAAGATTTTGATATGACAGGAACAGTGGAAATATTCCATTCCCGATTCTTTTAGTGCAGCCTATGTATTAGTAGTATAGTTGCGGCACGAATGGTCGGCTCGACCGGGAAGAACCACGCGCTCACAGAATACCAGCGTAAAACAGCAGCTTAACACTGGTGTGTTTCGTATGGTGAGTGTAAAGAACCGGAGACCCTTTTTACTCGAACGAGGCATTCCATCTTAGTCCTTAAGGTTGGCAACGCATCTGCATTTTGCATTTCGCAAACGAGGATAAATGTAGATGTCTATGGGCCACAGCAACCACTTGCCATCAGGTGGACTGTGTGCTCGTTTGTCACTCTATACTAAAAAAGAAACATTTTCAATTAGAAAAATATTTGCCGCAACGGCATTGATCAAGCTTTTCTAAAGTCCGATGATTTTCAGGCAGTATACACTTTTCATAAAAAGCTTGTAATTTGGGTAACATATTCAAAATCCAAAATTGGTCGTCTTTGTAGATTTTTTAGTATTTTTACTGCATAATCTGGGCCAGTCCATATAGCAAGTATGCAAACATTTTTATTTGCTATATGAAGCTGGCCTTGGATTTGGTAAAACCAGTCATTCTTTTGATTTAATATTACACCTGAATCACTGAATTTAAAACTTTTAACTTTTTTTGTTCGAACGGCCGTGTCAAAGTCCATTCCGAAAGCAGAAATAGAGCAGTTCACTTCAATAAGACCGTCAGTGTATAAACCATCAGGTGAAGCCCCCAGATAACAATGATCTGGGTTAATGAATATACCACATTTTTCTATAACAATATTTTCTTGTTGGCTCAATTGTGCCAATGCTACAGACTCGTTGTCCCGACCATGTTTGATGGAAGAGACGTGATCTATTATTACTATATAAAATAGTTTGTAGTGTTATGCTACTTACTTATCATTTTACATTAATTTAAATCCATTTTTCCATTCTGTTTCGATTTTCTGCATTCACTTCAAAACTGGATATTTTACATCACCTTTATTTCCATAGGATCCTGTAACGATTTTAAACCATAAGAACACAATCACAAATCATTTCTACTTCGTATTTTCACATTATCAGCACTTTTAAATTGGTGTCAATGAAGTCTACCTTTTTTCGATCTTTTAGTTAGTTTTCCTTAACTCTACAATTTCGGGCTTTGTGTGGGTAGTTGCGCTACTTTTTTTCCTATATCAATAATATCACCTTTTCCACTTAAATCTTGCCGTTTTCTTATTACAAGCCTAAAACTAAAATTTGACATGTTTTGTTATTGTTGTTTATTTGGTCTCCATGGAAATTATATTCAAATTTGCTACCGGTCTGTTGTTTCTATTTCGATAATTCCACATAAATACTCTTTCCTCTTGACCATTTACAAAAAATTTGCGTTTAATTTAAATAATTTTTCCGTTCTCTCTAGAAAGATATAAAAGCCGAACAATCGGTGAAGAAAGGCAGTCTTGCTTCAGTTCTCGAATTGAAGCATCTTCTAAAGGCCTTATCCCGGGGCCGCTCTGCCCCGGGATCCTGCAAGCCTCTGTCCTGCCTGAAGCCACTGGGCTCTACGAACCTCTACTCTATCTGAAGTCGCTGGACTCTACAAACCGTTGCTCTGCCTGAAGTCGTCGGGATCCTACAAGTCTCTGCTCTACCTGGAGTCGCCGGAACCTGCAAACCTCGGTTCCGCCTGAAGTCACCGGAACCTGCAAACCTCTGTCCCGCCTGCAGTCACCGGATCCTGCAGGCTTCTGTGATGTCTGAAGCCGCCGAGGATCCTGCAAGCCCCTGTCTGGCCTGAAATCGCCGGATCCCGCAATTACCACATTCACCGGAGGTCGCCGCCTAGAGACGCCCACGCCTTCTCACCTACGCCGTGCGTGCTCGTTCCAGGCGCTGAGAGCACACCTTGGATCTTCCGACTCAGCTTCGGCACTAATCTCTTTTTTTATTACTTTTTTTAAAATAATCTGTAAATCGCATCATCCATCCTCATATTCATACTCCATTTTTGTTATATAAAATTGTAAATATTTTTGAATCTTAAATATATTATTTGTTTTGTTGTATTTTTGTTGTTTTGTTGCTCTTAGGTTAGGTTCTTTCCCTTTTAATTGTCGCTTCACGACAAGTTTTAACGAGAGAAGCAGAATTTTTGTTAGGCCGCCTTTTACATATTTTTGAAAATGTTGATGCTGTAACAATGCATCCACGTAACTCCAGCCACAAAGCGCTTTCAGCTTGCAAAATTGTGGCGCGTTCTATTTCGTGACGATTGGCTGCTTGATCTTGAAGATTTTTCAGAAATAAAGTTATCCCATTCTCATAATCTTCTGCGCTCATATCTGAAGGCTGACATTGGCTTCCGTAATCTTTTAGATCAAAATTAATGCGCTTGCGAATGCGTTTGGTTCGCTTCATCAAACTACGGGCATTTTTGGCTTCTCTTTTAAATTCTAATTGCTTTAGGGATTTTCCTGGACTTTTCTGGAAGTTACATTTATACAATGTATATTGTGGTTTACCCGTGTTAAATGCCACAACGGCTGCGTAACACTGAACTTCGTATGAGTTCTTCAATGAAAAGTTAACTCGTTTTCCACCCACTACTATGGCTACGAGACTGTTGAACTGCTCTGCTCGCTTGTTTGTAGAACAATGTATCAAACTCCTTGAGTTATGTGCAAGTTGCGGAGCATTTTTTTGGAGGCGCATAATCGAAGTTAGTGCTTGTGAGGTTAAATCACGTTCATTTTTTCTTTCATCCTTGCAATATTAATTCTCAAACTTCCTGTGATTCCCAAAAAACGTGTCGAGGACTATTAATTATATCTTTTTGAATATTTAGGATTTTTTATGCGACAGTGCAGTTTTCTGCTTTCTGTATTTGATGGCAGAACGAATGGCTGTGCGTAATCTGGTCTGACGATCTAGCGTTAGTAATTTACGTTCTGTGTTCGGGATTGATGTGTCTGTTAATAATCTTAAATTTTTGCCGTTATAATTTTTCAATAAATGATTGGTACATTCAATTTTTTGAATAGGTACATCAGGGTAAGGTCTACTTTCAAGTATATTTTTGTACGTACTTGAGTCCCGATCTGCAATTAATGTTTTATATATGAGGTTCCTTTCTTTAATCGAGTTTTTAAATCCCTCCACTAATATAGCCTGTTCCATGCTTGGTGACGAACCTGAATGGTTTTTCGTACATTCATGGTCTCGTGGAGTTATACCCTTTTTTTGTCACGAATACAAATCACACAATATTTGTTGCGAATGCAATGCAGAACTTTTCCCGAATGCTCTCCAATAATGGCTGCAACACCGGAAAGTGCGGAATAATTGGATTTATACGACCTTGCACTGATATTGTTGGAATGCCCGCACGATTGACATCGCCGCGCAGCTTTGCAGCTTCGGCTTCTTCCTCAGCCGCTTTTTGCATTGTCTTCACTGCAGTATTTTTCCACATTTCTGCCACTGTATCATGACATTTGCTGTATAATCGGAAAGGTAAGGTAGGCAAATCCATAGATGCAGACAGTTCATTGAGATTAGAAAGACCAATACCAGTTGTTATCGCCCCAGAAACCGCATTTAAATTGACATTCATGTCACCATTTCCTTCAGATGTTTTTAAATTAAAAATAGACCTACACATGGTGCATTTGACGTAAAAATTAGACATTAATCCAGACTGCTTCTCTTTTAAAAATTTCAGTTGATTAAGTTTGCACCCAAATTTTTGGCTATGTGCGTCAATGGTATACAATTGATCCATGAAGTACCTAAAATCAATAATTCTTCGTCCTTGAATATCTGAACCAATCTATAAACAAAATAAAATTAAACTAAATAAACACTTTATTCATATTTGGTAGGACAAAGGGCATTTCATAAACACACTCACCATATTTTCATCAAATGAAACAGGGGTTTCGTCCACTTCTAACATCAAATCATTGATCGATTTATCTAATTAATCATTTATCGGTTTATCTGATTTATCATTTAAACTTGTCTCAAAGCGCGTGTTTTCTTTGTCAAGATTCTGAAAATTAAAAGAAATAGATAAATAGGACATTTAAATAATTAATTAATTTCAAACATATTTAATTAATATTAACCATATTTAACATAACTCAAGGTCGCTCAGCGAGCTATGGAGAGGGCTATGCTCGGAGTTTCTCTGCGTGATAAACTCAGAAATGAGGATATCCGCAGTAGAACCAGAGTGACCGACATAGCCCAACGGATTAGTAAGCTGAAGTGGCAATGGGCCGGCCATATAGCTCGAAGAACCGACAACCGATGGGAAGAAAGGTTCTAGAGTGGCAGCCTCGTACCGGCAAGCGAAGTGTAGGGCGTCCCCCCACTAGATGGAGTGACGACCAGGTAAGATATGCAGGAAGTCGATGGATGCAGGTGGCTCAGGACCGTGCTTTGTGGCATTCTTTGGGGGAGGCCTATGTTCAGCAGTGGACTTGTGAAGGGCTGTAATGATGATGATGATGAACCATATTTTTTAACTAAGATTTTAGTGAGCCATTACCTTATTTTCACCACATGATGTAGGCTGTAATGATTGTGAGCTACAAGTCATGTGGTCCAGGTGCACGAACTGGTGTTCCAGATTCTAAAAAATGAAGTAAGCAAATATGAATGTGAAAGCAAGTGGAGTCACGACGAAGTGTCGGCACGCACAAAGTAAAGGTTTCGGTAGTCTGGGTTGACTAACAAAAAAACAAACTTACATTTGCAGTTGAAAACATGTTATGTTTAAGAAAATATGTTATGCAAGTACGTTATATATATAAGTTGGTTGACTATTACTCATAAACTTGTTAACTACGGAACCCTATAAATTAAAGTTTAGCTATTTACAGTTTGAAAAGACATGTTCGGCTCAAGTGTAGTAAAGACTTAAAAAACTGTCGAACTTATTTTATCCACCATAATACATAAAATGGTACACATTAGTCTCTCACCGTGTCCATCGTATCGACGAGGTCACTTGATGTTGAAGCAACAATATTCTCCGGATTACCTCGTTTTTTCATTCTAAAATAATTATAAAGATAATTAAATAGCCGCTACAATAAAAATGAAGATACATAATAAGTATATAGATTGAATTAAATATTCAATATCAATATTATATATTACTAGCTTTTTACCCGCGGCTTCGCTCGCGTGCGCTTGAATTTTGGAACATCATTAAATGCTGAAATAGCAACCTTGTGTTTAGTTATTAATATCTTCAAACGATTTCTATTCATTGATTTGGTAAAGCTATATCATGACAAGGTCAACAAATAGTGTTAAATATCACGAAATGACCACACCATTTCACGAAATGCTAGACTACTTTATGATATATGATAAATTCTACGATTTGGCCACGACATACATAAAAGTCTCTTGAATAAAACTATAATGATAATGAAAATTTTGCACCAACTGCGGACAGACCAGTTTTTTTTTTATGATAAGGGTGACAAACGAGCACACAGTCCACCTGATGGTAAGTGGTTGCTGCGGCCAATTGACATCTACATCTATCCTCTATTACAAATCAAAATGTAGATGCGTTGTCACCCGTGAGGACTAAGATGGAATGCCTCATTCCCAGTAAAAAGGGCCTCCGGCCACCTGTACTCACCAAGCGAAACGCAGAGGTATACCTCTACTTCACGCTGGTTTTCTGTGAGGTCGTGGTACCACCCCGGTTCGAGCCGGCCCATCCGTGCGACAGCAAAAGCTGCCGCGTGGCTTTAATCAATTTACATATATATTAGTAATTGAAATAAATACCTTATCAATTTTCATATTTTTGATAGACGTCACTATTATCTATTGAAATTATTACACTTTTAAAATAAAATAACAAAAATACTAAAAAACTAAACGTTAGGTTTTTAGTGATTTTAAAAATCTAATCATTTAATCATATAAATGAAAGTTATTTATATTATTTCATTTATTAGTAACTGAAGGCAAAATATACTACTTTCCATTTGATGATAGATGGCGCTGTTTTGAATACCAAATCGGTGTAGTTTCAAATTATTTTACCAAGATTATAACTATATTTTAAACTCTATTTACAAATATGGTATTTATTTGAATAACACCCGTCATCCCGCCTATAACTAAAATATAATAGAAAATTAACATCTAAAGGAAGTAAAATACTTAACCTTTCTTTTTTGAAGTTCCGTAATCGGATAAAAAGTTACATATATACGTATAACTTGCCCCGGGTTACTCACTATCTACATACAAAATTTCATGTAAATCGGTTCAGTACTTTTGCGTGAATCCGGAATACACAGACAGACAGACAGAAAGACAGACAGACAGACAGACAAAGTTCTAAAAACCTCTAATTTGGCTTCAGAAACCTTTATTTAGTCCCCTGGACTTGTTGTATCAAGAATATATTAGAATTACAGACACGACTTTTCTACAGATTTATTATATGTATAGATTATGTATGTCAAACAATAAATTAAATATTTTTTTATAATTATTTATAATTTTTATTAATTATAATTTTTATCAATCATTTGTCAAAACTGTACAGCTGTGTACGTTTTTTTGTCGCTTTATCATCCTATTCCGTTGTAAACTCTACTGTCGGCATTATGCATACCAAACTCTCTAAGAAATCCGTTGTTTTGTTTACAAATTGGGATTGCTTGCATGTGTAGATTAGTAGGAGTCATGGATTATCTATATAAATAAATAAATAAATAAGCCTTTTATTATTTCTCATTCTTCATGCAGTTTTACAATTGATATTTTATGTTTACATGCAACAAAAATAAATAAATCATAACAAATTAAAAAAAATCACATTATTAGCTTCATAATTAATTTAAATTTGTAATTTATAATGTTTAATATGCTTAAATTTATTTTTCAATTTATAATTTGATAAGTAAATATAAAAATTTCAATTTTAAAATATATATAATAGTTTCAGTTATTTAATGAGAACCCCTCTTTTGGCCTCCTCCATTTTTGACCATTGTTTTCTATCTTTCGCCTTTGTTTGCCAATCATCTCCTGTTATATCTTTGATATCGTCAATCCATCTTCTACATGGCCTCCCTCGTTTTCTTTTACCCTTCGGCCCTTTCCATACAAGGACACGACACGTCCACCGAGCGTCCTCTACTCTAGCTAGATGTCCTGCCCATTTCCATTTCAATTTCATCGAGTGGCTTAAGAAATCAATTTGTTTTGTTCTCTCTCTTATCTTGGTGTGGCGTACTTTATCTCTCCTTCGGAGTCCCAGGATGGATCGTTCCATAGCTGCTTGACATTTTCTGATTTTTTCTTTCGCCAGTTTTGTATATGTCCAAGTTTACGAACCATACGTTAGGCAGGGAAGGATGCAACTATTCATTATTTTCTTTTTCGTAGAAAGCGGCAGGTCTCCTTTCATTATTTCCTTGTGAGCCCAGTATTTTTTCCATGAAATATTTATTCTTCTAATTATTTCTTTTATGTTATTATTCTGGTGGAATGATACTTGTTTTCCAAGGTAGATATAGGTGTCTACATATTCAAGCTTTTCGTTTCCTATCTTTAATGTTGGTTTTGTAGAATTGGTCATCAGTTTAGTTTTCTGCAGGTTCATTTGTAGACCTACGCGAGCGCTTTCTGTCTGTAAATTTTGTATCATTTGCTCTAATTGCGAACTCGATTCTGAGAATAATACTATGTCGTCAGCGAAACGTAAATGGCTGAGATAATTCTTATTTATCGTAATACCAACATTTTTCCAGGGAAGTTCCATGGATTATCTATACGTTAATATAATTTTATCAAATTTTTAAAAGTATATGTATTTAAAACATTTCACTCTGCAAGAAAGCGGGTTTTACCAAGTTTTGATCTCTCTATCAGAAGAGTATGTGTGAATACTATACAAAATAAGAACTTACATTGCTTCTCTTGCTTTCTTCAGAGATAGAATATTTCTTCTTTTACGTTTAGTGACGCATTGATATTTGTATTTATTTTTCCCCATTCCAACTGGTAAGAAAGCTCAGCTACAATCAAAATAACAATAATGAGTTATCTAGCTGGTATAATTATAATGTGCGAACTTTATACTAATTGAAATATACTGTACGAAAGTAAATACTTACAACGATCAAAAACTGCGGTTGTTGTAGTTCACAATGCTCTAGCACGCACACAATAGCAGCGCCTATACAGCAACCAACGCACACTACGACAGTATCAAAACGACGCAGGTCCAACCTCTACAAGCGCTCGCGCGATACTGAACGCAGATGGCCGGCGCAGTGAAATATATGGCAATTTTATTTAATTAATTAAAAAATAATATTAACGATTTAAAAAGTAAAAATTATAGTATAGTTTAAGCAAATGTTGATGAATAATTTGGTATAAATTTTACGTCAAAATGATATAGAACGTCGAAGATATTGGGTCTTATATAAGAGCTTTTTTTGGTCATTAATTGAATTATGTCGATTTTTTTTCCTTACGTGAAAGACATATAACGAAAATTTATTCCATCATTATTAATGTATAGAATATTTGGGAGATAAAAATATTTTTTTTTATTGGTCGATATTCAATAGAATCTACAAATTAGAGCTCACAAATCATGTCTCCAAGAGTTTTTGCCTAAACACGCATCAGGAGAATGGTTATTATTAAATAAATAAATAAGTTATTTAAAATTCACTCAGAGCTTATTGTAAAAAAGAAAACGAACAATTTTTACAAAGAAATTTTTATTTTAAGCAACGAACGAAGAACATACAATTTCAATAAGGAAACCTTGTAATTTCGCGTTTTTTTGTAATACGCCTCTTAAGAAGACGCTTCTTACGCCACCAATGAGACAGTATGGGATAGTGGATATTCTTACACCGCCTCTACATGGCAGAAAACATTTTACTATATTAAGCATTATGGGCGACTTTTTTAATTTATTTGTTTCAGATATGCTTCTTAATAAATCGGTGCATTATATCTTTATAAATTATAATATACGTGAACTAACTGCCACGCTTTCTCACCTTGGTCTCTGCTCATTGTCACCTGTCTGGGTATGTTTCGTGTGCTGTAAACTTTTATACCGCCATTTGTCGAAAACCTCAAGTCACCTCTATTTACAAACATGGGACCGAATATAGTAATGGATTCCTTTACGAATACAAATGAAAAGTATCATAAGATTTACTAAGGTAAAGCCACGCTATAGCTATGTTATGGTTGCAGGCCAAATGGGTTCACTCGACCAGGGAAAGAACACGCTCTCAGAAAATAAAAGTGTGATATAGCAGTGTAATGCTTCCGTGTTTCGTATGGTTTTACCTGGTGATACTCGTAGCCAGATATCTTTATACCTAGATACATGACATTTTATTTAAGTCATCAGGGCTGACAACCTTTTGACTCTTAATCGTGGATAGCCAGAGCACCCACTCACCACCAAGTGGTGTGTGTGTGTGTGTGTGTGTGTGTGTGTGTGTGTGTGTGCGTGTGTGCGTGCGTGCGTGCGTGCGTGCGTGTATGCGTGCGTTCGTGTGTGTGTGTGTGTGTGTGTGTGTGTGTGTGTGTGTGTGTTATATGCTATGTTATGCTTGCAGGCCAAATGGGTGCACTCGACCAGGGAAAGAACACGCTCTCAGAAAATAAAAGTGTGATATAGCAGTGTAATGCTTCCGTGTTTCGTATGGTTTTACCTGGTGATACTAGTAGCCAGATATCTTTATACCTAGATACATGACATTTTATCTAAGTCATCAGGGCTGACAACCTTTTGACTCTTAATCGAGGATAGCCAGAGCACCCACTCACCACCAAGTGGTGTGTGTGTGTGCGTGTGTGCGTGCGTGCGTGTGTGTGTGTGTGTGTGTGTGTTTGTGTGTGTGTGTGTGTGTGTGTGTGAGTGTGTGAGTGTGTGTGTTTGTGTATGTGTGTGCGTGTGCGTGTGCGTGTGCGTGTGTGTGTGTGCGTGTGCGTGTTCGTGTGCGTGTGTGTGTGTTTGTGTGTGTGTGTGTTGCGTTAATAAGCGCAAGATGTGCATATACATATTCTTTGTAAAAAAGTATTACTGAAAACATAATCCTTCCATTTATATCTCATTGCTTTTAAATCGTGAAAATTATGACTTCAAATCAAAAAAATTGGCATAGTATTAAAATACTGTTACATTCCCGAATATTTTCGATTCGATTATTTGGTTACTGATATTTTCGGAACATTTACTATAACAAACTGTCTAAGTACTTGTTGTGAGTAATGATTTACGGAACTGGAACGTATTGCTTCACGTCGTATGAGAAAGCTCAAAGTTACTTAATGAACTATGGTTATAATTGTCCTGTCCTTCTCGCGGTAACTCTGCGTGACAAAATCCTTGAGGAAGATATCAAACATCGAGTACAATACGAGGCTTGGTATTCAAGAACTCGTATGATAAACGCAATGACTGCCAAGCTAACGAAAGAAACAGAGTTCATTTTTTTTTATAGGATAAGGGTGACAATCGAGCATACAGTCCACCCGATGGTAAGCGGCCGCTGCGGCCCATAGACATCTACATCTATCCTCTATTACAAATCAAAATGTAGATGCGTTGTCACCCGTGAGGACCAAAATGTAATGCCGCATTCCCAGTAAAAAGGGCCTCCGGTCACCTGCACTCACCAAGCGAAACGCAGAGGTAAACCTCTACTTCACGCTGGCTTTCTGTGAGGTCGTGGTACCACCCCGGTTCAAGCCGGCCCATCCGTGTGACAGCAAAAGCCGCGTGGCTCTACCACTGTTAAAATGAATGAATGCAGGAGGACCATAATCATCTATATCGAAGGATCATGTTCAGCACTGAACATGTCTTAAAGGTGACGATAATGAGGCCTACAAATCGATTAGTCCAATTCATTCCTCGTTTTAAGAGGTTATAAAAATAACATTTGTGAGCATTTATAATTTTAAAATCAAAACAATTCCATAGATAGTGTTTTATAAGATTTTTCATTCTATTCCATATTAGCATACACAATTATATACACAATATGTTCGCTTAACAGTGGACATAAGGTTAACACCTTACTACGTATAATTTTGGGCACCTTATACGTCTCAATTGTAATTAAACTAAACTAATTAGCAACACTGTACTCGACTGTCTCTTACTACTCTAGAAGACAATGTGCATATTATAATAAAATGATTATACTGTATTTGTCACCACTTTCAACTTTAGCTTAATTATCCTCTCATTTAGATATTATTTCGCAACAGAAAACTATGTGATTGGAAGAAAGTCGATAGTTAAAATTAAGAACGAGATAAGTGACGAGGTAATTGTCAAATTTAGTTAGCCTCAAGGTCTTAGCCTCATACTTAGTCCAAAGCTGTTTTTGGTATATTTTGTCAATAACTTATGCCAATTTTAGCTACACAAAGAAAAAATATTCTCATTTACCGACGAATACCGGGAAACCGAATAATGCAGTATTTATTCAGTGATAATAGTTAGAGGGAGGCCCTTGATTATGCGCAAAGCGGTTTTATTGCTGCTTTTGGTTACAAATTAATGTGTTTTGCCATTAAACATTGCCAAAACAAAATATATAACCTTCACACGTAGATCGAGCTAAAACCCTCCTCCCTTCCTCTTCATAGTTGCCCACGTTTGCAACTATAAGCTTAAATTTTGTAATTGTCGCGCTATACAAAGAATGGACAAGATTAAATATGTCGGAATTATAATAGACTAAACTCCACAGCCGTGTAGTGGCGGTCAAGAATATCCACTACCCCATATCCTCCCGTGGGTGTCGTAAAAGGCGACAAAGGGAAACAGGCAGGAGATGGGCAGCAGCATCTTCCTGGTAACGGCATAAATACAATAAAAAAACTGCGGTTGCCAACCCGCTCGCCAAGCGTGGCAACTATGGCAATATACCCCCCCATGAGCAATGACAATAATAAACGGCCACCAGTCCCCGGCGGCCCCGCTATTCCTGGCTACGGTGGCGACCATGGTAACGGCGGGGCAGGGGGTGCTAAGAATCTCCGGTGGAGATTCGGTTGCCACCTTAGACGACTCGACCTGGCAACGTACAACGCACGTACCCTGAGGACTGACGAGAAGATCGTGGAGCTGGAAGAAGAGATAGACAAGTTGCGCTGGCATATTATAGGATTATCCGAAGTCCGAAGAGAGGGGGAGGACACGGTAATCCTCGAATCCGGCAACTTGCTCTATCACCGGGAGGGCGACCATCTGTCCCAAGGAGGTGTCGGATTTATCGTCCACAAGTCTCTCGTTAACAACGTTGTAAAGATCGGGAGTGTGTCGACGAGGGTTGCGTACCTTATACTCAGAATCACCAAACGGTATTCGCTGAAGGTCATACAGGTTTACGCACCAACCTCGGCACACCCCGATGAGGAGGAGGAGGAAATGTATGAGGATATCTCTAGAGCCATGCATTCCTCCAAAACCCAATATACGGTGTTAATGGGAGACTTCAATGCAAAACTAGGCACAAGAGAGAACGGTGAGCTGAAAGTAGGGAAATTTGGAATAGGGCAACGGAACCCAAGGGGCCAGCAGCTGGCCGACTTCATGGAGAAAGAGGGACTCTTTATGATGAATTCTTTCTTCAAGAAGCGGCCCCACAGGAAGTGGACCTGGTCAAGCCCCGACGGTTCGACAAAAAATGAGATTGACTTCATTATGACGACCAGACGACAACTGTTCTGTGATGTCTCAGTGATCGCGAGGGTGAAAACCGGCAGCGATCACCGAATGGTTAGAGGCACACTGAACCTAAATGTTAAGTTGGAGAGGTCTCGTCTGATGAAGTCAACGCTCCGTCCCCCTCGTGCTCTAATCCAAAGTCCCGAAACCTTTCAGCTCGAGTTACAAAACCGTTTTCAGTGCCTAGAAGACTGCAATGAAGTGGACGATATGAATGACAAGCTCGTGGAAACTGTCCATCGCGGTCGGAGCTAAGTTCTGCAAGACCCACCGCAGAAGAACACAAAAACTCTCCGATCACACTCTTAATCTCATGGCTGTTAGACGGGAGATGAGGCTACATTCTTCAACAGATTTGACAGCATACAGGCAACTGAACAAACAGATCTCCAAATGCATGCGGCGAGACTTACGCAACTTCAATACAGCTCGTGTTGAAGAAGCGATCGAGCGGAACCAAGGCTCCAAAGTCTTTGCCAGAGATCTGTCTGCCAGAAAGAGCCAACTGTCAAGGCTGAAGACCGAATGTGGCAGCATCGTTTCCGGGGCACCTGAGATTTTGAGTGAGATTGAGAGGTTCTATGGGCAGCTGTACACGTCATCGTTGGAGCCACACGCAAGTGTGAGTAACGATCCAAGAGCGAGTCTTATTCGACACTATTCCGAAGATATCACGGAAGTCAGTCTGAGCGAGATTAGAATGGCTCTCCAGCACCTTAAAAACGGCAAGGCCCCAGGCGAGGATGGAATTACAGCGGAGCTTCTGAAAGCGGGTGGAAGACCGGTACTTGAAGTCCTTCAGAAGCTCTTTAATTCCGTCCTCCATGGTGGCATTACACCGGAGGCGTGGAGCAGAAGTGCGGTGGTCTTGTTCTTCAAGAAAGGTGACAACGCTCTCTTGAAGAACTACAGACCGATTTTCCTTCTGAGCCGCGTCTACGTGCTGTTTTCGAGAGTCATTACGAATCGTCTCGCGCACAGAATTGACGACTTCTAGCCTCCCGAACAAGCCGGTTTCCGAAAGGGCTTTAGCACCATAGACCACATACATACCCTACGGCAAATTGTACAGAAGTCCGAAGAGTACAATTTGCCACTTTGTCTGGCGTATGTGGACTATGAGAAAGCCATTGATTCCGTCGAAATTTGGGCGGTGCTGCAGTCCCTTCAGCGGTGCCAAGTTGACTGTCGGTATATCGAAGTGCTGAAGTGTTTGTACAGTAGATCTACGATGGCTATCCGAGTACAGAACCAGAGTACGAAACCTATCCAATTGCAGAGAGGTGTAAGACAGGGTGACGTTATATCCCCGAAACTCTTCACCGCTGCATTGGAAGACGTTGTCAAGCTTCTGGACTGGAAAGGATACGGAATTAACGTCAATGGCGAGTACATCACTTACCTTCGATTTGCCGACGATATAGTCCTCATGGCAGAATCGCTAAAGGAGCTTAGCACTATGCTCAATGACCTCAATAGTGTCTCCCAACGGATAGGTCTTAAGATGAACATGGACAAAACAAAGATTATGTTTAATGTCCATGTCACGCCTATGCCGGTAGTTGTAGGGAGCACTAAGCTCGAAGTTGTTGACGAGTATGTTTACCTGGGACAAATAGTCCGACTAGGTAAGTCCAACTTCGACCGAGAGGTCAATCGACGGATTCAACTCGGCTGGGCAGCGTTCGGGAAGCTACGACACATCTTCTCGTCAGAAATACCTCAAAACCTTAAAACAAAATTGTACAACCAGTGTTGTTGCCAGTGATGACTTACGGAACTGAGACGTGGTCCTTCACTGCTGGCCGTATGAGGAAGCTCAAGGTCGCTCAGCGAGCTATGGAGAGGGCTATGCTCGGAGTTTCTCTGCGTGATAAACTTAGGAATAAGGATATCCGCAGTAGAACCAGAGTAACCGACTTAGCCCAACGGATTAGTAAGCTGAAGTGGCAGTGGGCCGGCCATATAGCTCGAAGAACCGACAACCGATGGGGAAGAAAGGTTCTCGAGTGGCAGCCTCGTACCTGTAGGCGAAGTGTAGGGCGTCCCCCCACAAGATGGAGTGACGACCTGGTAAGACATGCAGGAAGTCGATGGATGCAGGTGGCTCAGGACCGTGCTTTGTGGCATTCCTTGGGGGAGGCCTATGTTCAGCAGTGGACTTGTGAAGGGCTGTAATGATGATGATGAAACTCCACAAATTACGTATAGGTACTTTTCACTGGGTTACGCAAGTTCATTTACATATTCATATCTTTTAAACACGTAGCTAATTACCGCATTATCAAGATGGTCTGGTATGGTGATGGATGGTAAAAGTTTATTCGTATTTTGTTTGTATAAAATTTAAGAAAATCTGTTTGGTTGTATACTGTTTGTATCTGGCTAGTATTAAAATCAGTACATAATATAGGACATTGTGGAAAAGAAACTTAAAAAACAACTTCCCGGCATTTTTTCAATTTTTTTTTTCTGTCCGCCATAATGAGTGAACCTAACGAAGAAATTTGATACAATCTGAATTTTTATTACAAAAAAGGGAAAAATGCGACTCAAGCCGGGATAAAAATTTGTGGCGTTTACTGATCTAATGCAGCATCAGTAAGAGTAGCATAAAGTTGGTTCAAGCGTTTCGTTTGCAACCTCAGATTTTAACCTGTTTCGGTTTCTTCAGAATTTTTTGGGTTGTGTTACGTTAACATGAAGAAACGAATGTCAAAACCATTTATCGCATTTTTTTATTAAAAATCACAAGATTTCTACAGCAAGCGAATTATGTAACTACCTACAAGAAAGCAACAAGTTATCGAACAAAATGGCTTATTTATATTTTATTGAAATGGAATTAAACTTTGAAAAATAATGTCTTGAAACTTTTTTCCCAACATTATATCTGAAAACTTTAACACATAATTACCAAACGCACGCACACACGCACGCACGCACGTACGTACGCACTCAAGCACGCACAATGCATACTCGCATTGATGTAAAATCTCTAATAACTGTTGTTTATTTTGTTCATTTACATAATTTTAATCTCCTTTTTGATCTGTAATACGGGTTTTAGTACCAGTCTGTCACTTCTCTAATACATAGCACTAAGATTGCCTATTGTGAAGGCAATTGATAGAGTATTTAATTCATAACTATAACATTCACTTAATAATCAGATTTTAGGTGTAGTACTTACGGAAATGTAAGAAAATGTTCTACATATTATTTACATATTAATATCTGATGATGGTAGATTTTAAAATCTGCTACGAATTTATTGTTAAGCTCCCGCACCGACTTTTCTGGAATAGGATTTATTAACTAGGCATTATTTAGATTAAAGATAATCAAAGACTATTATTTTATAAAGATTTCGTTTTTTTTTTTTCAAAAATACTACAAGTTTGTAGCCTAGATTCCTCATGAAATTGCTCCTTAACTGGTCATATTTTATCCAAGAAGTTCATTATACAAATAGCTATTCATATCTTTTTAGCATGCAAATAACCCCAAAAGCTCCATAAAAGGCAGTTATTTAAGTATTACAGACACATAATTTTATTTATGTGTATAAATAAGCTTACAAATTGAATGAGATCTAAAACGCAAAAGTGTAAGCAGGTGTGCGCTACATACATGGGAAAGTTTGCTTCGGTTGTTAAAGTGTCTTGCTACACCTGCTCGTTAGAGTCCTGTAAACTTTTGGCCGTGTGTTAAGTTAGGGTATAAGTGAATATGCGTCATCATTATGATAAGATTTTAAGTTACTTCGGCTAAAAGATTAATTATTTTATAATCACTAAGCAATAATATTTGTAGTTTAAATACACTGTTCTATTTTAAAATACAGCTACATGCTAAGCGTTAAGGTGTTAACTTTAATAATTTACGAGTTAGAGCCACATTAGCCATATTATCGTTGTAGCATCAATGTGTCAGCTCGACCGGGGTAAGACCACGCTCTCAATGAATACCTGCGTAAAATAGCAGCTCAATGCTTCTGTGTTTGATAGTTAGGAGAACAGGAGACCCTTTTTACTGGAAGAGAGGCATTCCATCTTATTTTTCAGGGGTTACAACGCATTTACATTTTGATTCTTAATTGAGTATAATTGTAGATGTCTATGGGCCACAGTAACCACTCACAATCAGGTGGACTGTGTGCTCGTATGTCACCCTCATTCTGCATACAAATTGATGAAAGTCTAATAAAAGTTGATGGCAGTAGCTATACTGGCTCCCCTTACTCTTTGGTATGGAACACAGCATTGGACGCTCTACTACCTGGCCATAGATATAGGATATAGATCTCTACACACTGGCACCTAGGCAGAAAAGGATTCCTACTACCTAGTATCACCTAGTATTAGTAGTAGTAGTATTGATATTTGTATAGTATACTGTATTCTCATGTGGTTAGGTTTCAAGTATTAGGCTTTCAGTCCTAATACTCTTCAAAAAAAATTCAAACATTACCCCTATTAAAAGTTCCTAATATTTTCTTAAAATCAAGCTCGTTAAACTGAAGTAATGTCAGAACATTAAAAGTATAAGCAGACATAACGCTAGCCCATTGCCACTTCAAGGGAACAGACACACAATGATTAACGAGTAAAAGCAGGATGAAGTGAATGTCTTCACTCCATGGGAAGTATAAGTATACAGGTAGCATAGAACTCTCTCTGCTGTGATGAAATGATTAAAATATAATTAAATTAAAAATTAAAAATTACGCGACACTTTATATTATATAATACATATATACATAACATACAATACAAAGTGATATAAATCAGTAAAGTTGTGTACACACAGCGTTCACCAACACACCCTTAAAGTAAATTGATACAAATGTTATAATGTTTGCGAACCCTGCCGTGTTTGTACTTACGTTTCTACTAAACGTGTACAATGTAAGACTTTATTAAGCTGTAGATAATTCAGAATGATAACAATAGAAATAAATGTGTTTACGCAAAGTTTATTTTTGTAATTATTAAATAATCTGCGAAAGAGCTTAAATCATCGCCTTAACGCTAAAAGGAAGTTAAACATGTTATGCGTCATGACGTCTGCAGGGGTTGACAGCTTATGCATGCCCATGTTATTTTTATCTATGTTGTGCAAAGGAAAAATGCAGTTTTAATCTTTAAACCGCATATATTATACACACGGCCGTAATATAACGTTTTCGAACGTTTTCGAATTGAAAATTTTCGATTGTTTTAACTTTTTTTTGTTTTTCTGTGTAAAAGGAGGTAGATATTATTAAGTTTGTTGTGTGAAAAAACTGCATTGAGGGGGGGCGGGGGGTGATTTTTTAATTTCTTTTGATACCATGTTGTATTGTTATTCAAATAAAATAAATACCATTTCATAATATAATGGCTTAATTTCATAATCCTTACACTTTATGTACAAGGAACCAGCAAAATCACGTCACGCAATTTTGAAATGAGATTGATAATATTATAAAAATAGAGTTTAATATTTATAAACTACAACTAAATAGTGTAATTCATAAGGAATCGATGCGTATAAGTTTTATAAATGGCTGGCACACAAAATTAAAAAGATATCATTGTATCAAATAATTAAAGGCTCGAATTTAGAAACATGTGGGAGGGTATGGAAATTATTTAATATGTTCTAGTTTTGTTTTAGTTAAATAATTTATTAATTTTGAGTTCATTGCGATACATCAAAAGATCAATGAACCTATGTAACTAACTAACATTAAAAACCTTTTCGCTGAGGTATAAGCTATTTATTTAATAAAATCAGTTCAGCCGTTTCCATAAAAACCGTAAACATACATACAATCATATACGTCGATTATAGAACATTCTGTTCTTTGAAATTTCGTGACGTATTAAAATGTACCAACATAAACAAAGAAAAATATGTACAAATAATACTCACAAAGCGCAATTCTTTTCAAACAATAGTAGCTCGGAAGCGGAAGTTCCATCCGAGTGTGTCATCTGTAAATCCAACGCGACATAATTCATGAGATCGTTTATGCTCTCGTCAGTTGCAGAAACACATAACACTACCATTTTCATCCTTTCCACAGACAAGGGAATAGTCGTGAAGCTTTAACCGGATACAAGTACTCGTAAGATGTGTGAGATGTGTAAGGAACTCTCCAGGTGAATTAAGTTTTTAAGAGCTAATCGACTTTAAAAATGAAATTTTATGTAAGTTAAGGTTAATGTCGATTTTTTTTACTGAACTGAAAAATAAACTTAAAAGTCCACTTAATGTTAAGTGGCTACTGCAATCCATGGACACCTGCAACCAACTTCAAACAAAGAAGACTATAGAATTCGTTGTCACCTCAGAAGACTACGATAGAATGCCTCCCCGCCTGTGATTGTATTGGCTCGTTATAGAGTCATTCGGGTCAAGTGTGCGCACTTTGGTAAATATTAGTTCACTACGCATAAAATATAAAAGTTAGTAATATAAAAGTCGGCTCTGAGATAAACCACATATTAGCCTCTAAATTGAAATAGAAATAAGAATAGAAAACTTGGTGGTTTTTTTTCTGTAAGCATTTAATTAAATAAAATCGGAATGCGCTCACTTAACCCATGATGTGGGTAACTGTGCGCACCCGTACGGGGTAAGTATACGCATATGGGATAAGTAGCGCATTCCTTGGTTTAATCAAAATATACACAATATTCAAGCATAAAGGTTCTTTATTGTAATGCCACTTAGAAAATATTTTTATTAGTTATTAGTCTTTGCATAAAAATATCGAATTTAAACACCATATACTGTTTTTTATGAAAAAAAAGTTATTTCTCAATCGCCGCCGCAGAGACAAGTCGTGACTAGCAGGGCACTCTGGCATCACTTGTCGACCTTAACAAAAACCTCCCCCCCGTTCCCCGTTCAGGAGATACACTCACTGCGCTCACTTACCCACTGCGCTCAGTTACCCTAAATGACTCTACCCTTCAGAACGGTTTACAGTAGTGCACTGCTGCTATTTGGCGACATCTACAGGTAAGACGGTGGTATCTGGTGTCGGACTCCCAGGTAGAAATAGAAATATTTTTTGAATAACTTTGGTGTCGCATGGTTTGGCTCCGGATTTGTAGAGGCATTTAACATACATAAATTGCACATGTACAATCAACTTCAGAAGCTTTTAATTTATGTGTATTTTTGTCTCTAGTTCTATGAAGTTGTTTATTTTCTTTTCATTAAAAGTTTAATTTAGAAATTTTTCAATTCAGTGGTGTCACGATTAATTCCTGTTATGTTTATCGTTCGTAAAAATTAAATGAACATGGGCCACTCCCGTTCTAGGGAGGATACGTCATAATAGGCACGCTTAGCAAGTGGATAAGCGATCGCACTACTAAACGTTTTGCGCTTTTGAAGCTTCTCCTTGTCATTGGTCTGGCAAATACTGAATGGTTATATATATATATATATATATATATATATATATATATATATATATATATATCAGATGAGATGACACTGTTCTGATATTTACATAAATTTCGCCTGTTACCTGAGTTTTTGAAGTAAAGATTTCTTACATGTTTAGTGACGACAGAAAACATTGAAAATAAACTCTATATTCTCAAGAGAAACATTATTCGATTTTAACTTTGCTGACACTATTGGAGCAGGGCGGCGTACTTGAATCATTTGGGAGAAGACTTTTGTTGTGTATAGCGACGTGGGATGGTTAAAATTTATTTCTTTTAATGGACTGCCGAAGAATTCATAGTAACATTATAAAAGTTATTCATTGATACATAAAAATTACAATAAGGTCAGTCGTGCTTGTCACCGTGTAGTATGTAGACTACCTTATATCGCCCCGTATGGGTTGTAAGGTGTGACAGAGGGAAACCAGGAGATGGGCAGCGGCGTCTTCATAAAAATAACAGAATAATTTAAAATTGAAAATTTGTACAACCGACTTCAATATAAATTATTAACAATAACTCAAAAACAATTAGTCAGACCTTGATTAAATTATGTGAGACCACATGTGAAGCATCGGCTTTTAAATGAAAAAATAATCGTCGATATCGGTCCACACATTAAAAAGTTATGAGGTAGGTAACACACATAAAAAAACATACAGTGGAATTGCTCCTTTTTGAAGTCGGTAGAAAATTAAAAATTGACGATTCTCCATCCGCCTGCCTAGTGTGGCAGGTGTAGCAAATATCTATCCCCCCTCCCCCCCAAAGGGAAGCATTTTTGATTGGCTGTAACGGTAATGGTAAGTCATGCTTGTAAGTAGCAGATCTCAGCATATGTTGCCATGCTTTTTGTCAGAATCCTTTGCGGGCGCACGCACATCACTCACCATAGTTTCATAGTAATCGGATTAATGGTTGATAACGACTAAGGAACAAAGAAACATTGACTTTCATAATGTATACCTTACAGAATTTAGATGTAGGTGATTTGCTACATGCTACTTGTAAAGTTCACTAATTCAAAATGAAGCAGAGCAGCAAATAAAAGTATTCCAAGGCCCATTTAAAAACGAGTGGAGGTTTGGGAAGTAAATAGACTATAACTTTACTTTACATGTATATTGGTTAGTTCAATTGATAACGCGACCTTCTGGAATATTTTTCTGAGTAGTAGGTAAGATGTCACTCAAAAATAAACTACGTGGTTTTTGTGAGCTGTAACTTAAATGTAGCATGACGAATATAGAGACGAGAGATGTCGTTAGGATCAATTTTATCTCTGTAATTTTCGCAACATTATATGGAAACAATCTCAGCAACTAGCAAAAAAAAAGAAATATAATATAGCGCTCGATTTAAGCATGTGCGTGCTGTATTATTTAGTAAAAGTTGATGATTGCGGGCGGGAATATGTAATAATAATTAGTTACTCGAAACATTCTATACCTCAGACATGCTTCTTTATTCATCTTTTCATTCATCGCCGAGTCAGAATTAAATATTGCAACTAACAAATTTATCGATAGTATGAAGAACATTTTGTATTTATTATAAGTATGCATGATAATTCCTTAGTAAATAAACATAAAAGGTTTTCTAAAAACGATCGTAACAAATGCATTGCGATGAGTGCGTAGGAGAAACGAAACATCACCTCTTTTAGTCCCGTACCTGTCGATAAACATTAAATTTGGGTGACATAAGAGGCGATAGAATGAAACTGAAACAGAAGGTGGGGAGTAGCATCTTATATACATGATAGAGGCATGCTGCAGCTAAATTATGGATGGAGCATCAAATGGGAAGGAACACGCACATTCTGTTCTCACGGATTTCCAGTGTAAGATAACAGCTTAATGCCGCTGTGTTTCGTATGGTGAGTGAAGAGATCCGGGTAGCCTAGATAGAAAAGGGCCATTCCATGTTAGTCTATGTTTTCATTTCGATTCTTTATCGAGGATAGATCTAAATATCTTTGGGCCACAGCATCCACTTAACATATATTTATGCATAAAAAAGTACATATGGCGGACTTAATGGCTTAAGGCATTCTCTGCCCTGCAACTAATATCATAGAATAAATAATAGTATCACGTCAGAAGTTGCAGATCTTTGATGTTGCCTACGTGCCGACATTTTTAATAGTGCACGCAAGCTAAATAAATCTTTATCGCTGTGCGCGAGTGTCCGTATTACTTTGCATCTTTTCTTATTCCTACGTCACGACGAACTTTCCATGGTTACTAAGTGTTGTTAATAAAAAGTAAAAAATACATTTTGAAATAGTAAGTTACTTAGGTTAAGTACCTATTCTGAATATGGTCGACCATATTTCCGCTAGTATGTGATTTATGTGATGCTCAGCGCATGCAACTTACAAGGCCATTCGTCGGGAATCGCGATTTTTGACTCGGAAGAAATAGGTCCACTTACTTGAAAATCCTCGTATTATCTATGGAGACATCAGTTGGTAATTCTACGAGTATCATGGTCGTTTCTTTGAGTATTCTTCTAGTATAAGCAAAGACGATAGTGATGCTGAAAGGCTACTTTGTGTTACATTGAGATGGGTAGTGTTGCTGTTGGTTTACATACTTGGGTGTTATCGTGTTATTGGGTCCTGATACTCGTAGTAGTTTGTTACCGAGTAGTGTTCTGTTATTAAAATAATTTTGAGAATAATTTCTCACATCAGAAGTGGAATAATTCCTTACATCAGGAATTGGGATAGTCCTTGTTATTGTTCACATATAATCTTCGAATAGTGCGAGTTTATTACGTTGCTGAAACACTATGATGCGCCTCGCGTCACAAATGCATCAACTTTGTTTTTATGTTAAATGTCATAATGAAATTTGCTGCCCTCTTTACGACATTGACATACCATTAAAGTGTAAAGTAAATTGTTTTAAGCCAAAATTTAAGTCCTTTTGTTCAATTTATATTAAAAGTACCCACGAATACTTTCATTGTTTCTTAACGTACCTAAATACGTTAACAAATGTTGAAAGAAATATTTAGCACAACTAGATTATTTATAGTTTTAAATTCAGTGAAAACTTTAGTTGTTCGAGTTTTGTAATAATGAATAGTTCATGCAGTATGATTTACATGGGCTACGTTCAAAAGTTCGAAATGATTAAGCGATGTATCAAAATCAATGTTTAACTTTAACATGCTATGGATTGAAAAATATAAGTAGCCTTTTTTCTATTTGTTTATTTTAAACTACTATTGTTGTGTGTTGATAAGTGTTACAGTTTACTCCAAATATTATGTAGTCGACAAAATTGAGGTTTGATGTCCGAGAGGTTCGTAGAAGTTGCTTCAACAATAATCATAATAATCAGGAAGGTGTCGTGACAGCTACTTGAACATGTTACGGTGGGGCCGAGCCCTGGTAATGTAGAGGCTACATCGCTACAGCCTGTGACTTCTCCGTGGATTTAACGGCAAGACGGCTTCCACACCAGGTGTGTACTTGCCTCATGCTTACTTTGAGGGTGAGTGGTTACACATGTGTCAGAAATAGCTAACGCAGTGCTTCCTTTTTGAAAGAGTAATATTGAGATACGGTAACGTTGTGCCTCTTTCTCAAAAGTAGAAGATACTGCTATATAGGTAAAATATAGTAAAATTAGTTAGATACCTACCAGCACAAGCCTTTATTTCTTTATTTTCTTGTAAAGTAGTAGAGCCATGATGCAGCTATGTTAGTAGTATAGTTGTAGCACGTAGTGGTCGGCTTGACCTAGGAAGGACCATGCTGTCACAGAATACAAGCGTAAAATAGCAGTTAAACGCTGCTGTGTTTTGTATGGTGAGTGCAGAGAACCGGAGACCCCTTTTACTGGAGATGAGCATTCCATCATCATCAACCCTCACGGTTACAACATATCTGTATTTTGATTCGTAGTTGAGGATAGATGTAGATGTCTATAGGCCACAGCAACTAATTAATATCAGGTGGATTGTGTTCCCGTTAACACCCTTATCCTATATAAAAAAAATAGTTTGTATCTTTGTATAGAAAAATAAATTATTACGATGAATACTGATAAAATATAATGTTATGATGATTATTATTTAAGGAAAAGTTATTGTGGCAATCTTGCATATTTAGCGACTTGACGTCGAAACTGCCTTGTAGGTATTACGGTATAACAAAGTACTTGACCCACTATTAGTATTTATTACACATATGCCGCTAAAGCTTAAGTGCAATTGGGGATAAATTTCGGTGGGATAGCTTGGGTATCGGTTGATGCTTGGTTATGTTAAGTGCATAGAATGGGGATAAATTTCGGTGAATAGCTTGGATATCGTGTGATGCTTGCTTGTGTTAGGTGCATAGATAGAATATTGAAACTATTATTTAATCTTACTAACTAAAATACCATTTAGAGTTTTTGATTGTTCACTTAAAATACCAACAGTTGTTTTAAAGGTCCCCTGAAAACTCTTCGACTTAATTTTATCTGTACCTTAAACAAAATATTAACAGAAAGTTACCTTACAAAATAATATTTTTTTTCGTTAAATTATATTATGTATGAAGCTTCATAAATTAGCTGGTATACTGTCACTTTATTTGGGAACCTTCAGGAATTTCTCTTAAATTTTTTAAATAAAACGAAATCTAAATATATATTTGAAATACAGAAACATAACAGACTTTTCAGATTTCTACGAAGTACGCGAAGGAGAAGCCGTGGAGAAAGGCTATTTAGTAAAAAAATCAAATAAACAAATTGTTAAGGTACATAACATAAAAGAATCCATCATTCCATTTCATTCCGTGGGTGTTGTAAGAGGCGACTGATGAAAGTACTAGAAAGACCTCGAGACTTTCAAAAATGACAATATAACCATCCTGTTTAAACTAAACGTCAAAAGCGTTCACGTCTAATAATAAAATAAATATCCAACACTAAATTTCATTAATTTTGTCAGTACATCCTTCACCAGTCGGGTTGTATTACCCTGAGACACCTTGCTTGAAACACGTTTAAAAAATTGGTACGTATATGAACACTGTTTTAAGTCATCAGATGGTAGTTAGTATGGTCAATGATAAAATGTGGTCATTTGTTGTAATTTTATTTATAACTTTAAGTTATACAACCTGTCACGAAACTCAATGTCTAGCGGACACGTGGCAATAGGAAAGGGGGGGGGGGGGCTTATACCAGGCCGGGGAAAAAATCTATATCAGTTAGTTCAATTACAGTAAATTCACATTACTCGAATAGTACTCGAGTTACGCAACTCGAATTGGCGGAACGAAATACTTTTATATTTGTTCTTCCATCAAATACAATTATTATTACTAAACTAAATTAATAGTTATTTATTTTTGGTTTGTCTATAGATAATCTTCATAAAATGATATCACTAACTTTATGACGTAGCTAATAATGTTATTAATAATTTAATTATCACAAATTATTATACTTAATCCGTTTATTGATATCACAAAATATATCAATAAATTGCTCGAATTAGTAATTCGAGTTCATCATTAAATTGTAGACAGACACTGCATTAACCATGATATAAAGATGCGAGTCGAGTAGAATTGTGTGACTGAGTCAGTCGAGTTAATTTGTTATGTCACTCTAGTTGTACTCGAGTTTTTGAGTTATTCGAGTTAACAATTTACAGTCCCTACAATGATTGAAGTTTATCACTCGAGTTGAGAATAGTGATTACCTTAATCAATCAATTAAGAAAAGCTTCGTATATTTATCTTATTTTATTTTGTTATTTGGAGGCCAATTTTGGCTTACAAATTTCAACAAAAAGATCAGAAAATATATAAGAGAGTTGTTATAATAATATTTTTTTTGATTTCAGACATAATACTAATTAAGAAAGGAAAATATTTCTGCTGCGCCATTGACAACTGTCAAAGCGTAACGACTACATACAATTTTCATCAATATGGAATAAATCCTGGGAAGTAATGTGATAATATTTCATTTATAGAGTAAAGTGCTTTTATTAAGGCCGCAAATAATTGTTTCAGTGAAAGATGCGGAGTACAGGACATTTCAAGTTACTATGAATATGTAATATAAAGACTTTTGAGTGTTGTAGAGATCTGTTTAGGTTTTTTAAATGAATATCTCTGCTCCGCTACATTCACAGCCGGATTTCCTACAGTGTCAAAATAGTGCTGACGGTAGGCTGTTTAAAGGTAAAAGGGGATTAAATATACATATTAAACGATGCCAAAGTAGAAGTATTTTGGCTTCAAAGCCTGCCGTAGAAATTCATAACTCTATTAGCAATTCCTCTAATGACACAAATTTTTCCCTTTTTTCGGAGCAAATATACAATGATTATCGTAATGTACCAGTGGTTAAAAGAATTTCTAGAGGTTTCTTAATTTCAAAAGAGATTTCAAAATTGTTTACTTTCGCGTATTCCCATTTTCATTTTGATAAAACAATAAATAAATCAATTACGTCTCAACTAAAAGAGACATCCTTTCAAAATTTAGATTACCCAATTAATACTCATTTAGCTCGACCACGTCCTAAATTTCATTTAAAAAAAGTAGTTGAGTCGAAAGTAATGGATGGCGACTAAAAAAATGCATCCCGTATTTTATTCTGAGACGACATCCTGGCTCCTTGTAATGTCGAAACTCTTGAAATCCTTCGTCAGAAGCATCCTTCGGTCAAACCTTCTCAGGGTTTACCGCTGCCTCCTAAGATTTGCAACCTTTACAAATTTCGGAAAAAGACACTTTAGAAGCAATTATGTCATTTTGGAATGGCTCTGCTGGCGGCATTGACGGAATTACGCCTCAACATCTTAAAGATCTTGTAAGCGCTTCTGCCGGTGACGCCGGCGGAGTACTTCTTAAAGACATTACAAAATTATGTAACTTTATGCTTTCTGGTAATGTTAATCCAAATTTCATTCCATTCTTATATGGGGCAAGATTATGTGCCTTCAAAAAAAAGGATAACGGTATCCGTCCTATTGCCGTTGGTTCCACATTTCGACGCTTAACTTCAAAATTAGCTTGCAGGCACATAATCTCTAACCTTAAGACCAAATTTCAGCCTACTTAACTAGATTTTGGCATTAGAGTTGGCTGTGAGGCGGCGGTACATTCAGTGCATACATTTTTAGCAAACTCTGATGCAGATGTTCTTGTGAAGGTTGACCTAAGGAATGCTTTTAACTCTATCGATAGGGTAAGCTTGCTAAAAGAAGTGGCTAATAATACCCCCGAAATTTATCATTACGTTTGGCAATGTTATAGTTAAAATACTAACTTGTTTTACGAAAACTATGTTATCGATTCTGCTGTCGGTGTTCAGCAGGGTGACCCACTAGGTCCAGTACTTTTCAGTTTGGGAATTCAACCAATTATTTTAAATTTGAAATCCAAGCTGAAAGTCTGGTACCTAGACAACGGTACACTGGGAGGTAGAGCAGATGACGTCCTCAGTGAACTAACTCATATTTTTCAAAATTTTAAAAATATTGGTCTTGAACCAAATAGCAATAAATGTGAAATATTTTTTTTCAATAGTTTATCTACTACTCATAGAGACACTTTAATTCAAAATTTTAATCATATTTGTCCAGGAATAAAAACTGTCAGTACGGAATCACTATACCTGCTAGGTGCCCCGTTGTTTTTCGATAGTATTAAACCTGTTTTAAAAACAAAATTTGATCAGTTTTTAAACCACGTTGATAAATTGTATAAATTAAACTCCCACATAGCTCTTACTATTTTAAAATATTGTCTTCTTGTACCTAGATTTACATACTTACTCCGCTCGAGTCCAGTCTGGAAATGTTCGGAAATTTTACAAGATATTGATAATAGTCTTAAAATAGCTATAGAAAAAATTCTAAACTTAACTTTAAATACAACAGCCTGGACTCAAGCTACTTTACTTATAAAATTTGGTGGCATTGGTGTGAGAAATCTTTCTAGCGTTGCATTGCCTGCTTTCCTTGCTTCCTTACATAGTGTCAGTGACTTATGTAATATAATTTTAAATAATAAAGTAGACCTATGCTTTGCTACGGAGGCAGAGCAGACATAGCAAACGCTCTGTCTTGGTGAAAATATCCCACTGGAAATTAACCAACAAAAACAGTGGGATATTCCGTTGGTAGAGGGCGTGCAGAAGGATTTGTTTCATAATTTCCATAGTGACCAAGATAAGGCACGCCTTCTAGCTGTTTCGACTAAGGAATCTAGTCACTGGTTACACGCTTTACCATCAAGCAATCTCAGCACATTACTTGATGCGGAAAGCTTACGCATTGCCGTAGGAATCCGACTAGGAGCGGCGATTTGTCAACCCAATCAGTGTCCCTGTGGTAGCAGCGTCGACAAGTTTGGGGTCCACGGACTTTCATGTAAGAAAAGCGCTGGTAGATTTTCACGACACAGTTCTTTAAACGATGTCATCCGAAGGGCTCTTGTCTCTATAAATGTTCCCTCGGTTTAAGAGCCTTGTGGAATATTTAGAGACGATGCCAAGAGACCCGACGGTATGAAATTGGTCCCTTGGGAGAGAGGTAAAGCCCTAGTGTGGGATGCTACTTGCGTAGACACTCTGGCGGTCTCTCATCTCAAGGGTACCTAGTTTAGAGCCGGGGCGGCATCAGAGGCAGCTGAACTGAGTAAGTGGCACAAATATGAGTGACTATATATTTGTGCCATTTGGTGTAGAGACTATCGGTCCGTGGGGTCCACGTGCGGTGATGATTCTAAAGGAAGTCTTTGCTGCTGGTGATAAGAGGGCTGGTTCTTTCCTCGCCCCTCTGAATGGCTAAGTATAGCCATTTAGCAGGGAAACGCGGCCAGCGTTCTTGGCACGATACCGCGGGGAGTAGGACTATATGATATTTAAGTTGCTAGTTATAGTTTTTTTTTTAATTATTATTATAGCTATTAATATTGTAGATAAAAATAAGTAACTTAGGTTCAAATATATAAATAATTATAATATCAAACAATTAATAATATTGACGCATTGTGTATATTGCTATTATATATTACTGCAATTTTTTACATATACTAAATGTAATATATATATTTTTTTTAAATAGTTACCTTTATTAAATAAGTAATATGTGGCAATATAAATAAAAAAACAAATATTTATTATTTAATTATTTGTAAAATTTCCATGTTTGTTTTCCATGTCGGTATTATTTCAAAATCTATATACTGCTTTTTACTTATCTTAAAAATCACTTCCATCGCAATTTTTTTCAAAATAATGCCACATAGACTATTTTTGGTTTGTTGTTTCATTGTTGCCACTCATGCTTTAAACAAACATGTATATTATAATAGCCTTTTATGTTATGCGTTACTTTTACAAAGTAACAAATAATAAAGAACAATGATAGCATAATCACGACATTATAAATTAAACTAAGTTTATATTATTTGTTTACAACATGCCAGATGCAAGTTTGAATTTAGATGTAACCAGTGACGTCACTTGCGGCGCCTTACACTGTAAGTAAATTAGTGAAGTGACATCTATCCAGCGCTCTCCGAATCTACACGGTGCGCCGAGTTGACTCGGTGCAAACTCGAGTACAAGCGGACTCAAGTAAAATTTATTTTCACTCGAGTACCGAGTTACACAAATTCACTCGATTGAATCGAGTGAAAACAGAGTTCGAGTTACATCATTACTGTAAGAACAAAGTCTGTGGTTGTAATATATACTTTAATAACATTTTTGGTAACAAAATTAGATAATAGCAAAAAACAAAGTAGTTGTTATATATACATCCTACAAGGATATCATACATAGGAATTTACATCTACGTATTTGCGAAAACTATTAGGACTCGACACTATCGTAGTTTGCTTCGATCTCTAGGCCAAAATGTAAGAGAACACATCGCCCATTTGGTCCATGAGGTGGCTTACGAGTTTCCGATAGATATCATCATAAACATTTAACTTAGAATATAAGTAAAATACCCATACTGGCTATAATTACACGGCACCGTGGCGCAGTGGCTTAGCATTGAGTTGTAGCAATAAGAACTGCGGGTTTGAATTCTGCAAACTGCAAACAATAAGAATTTGTATCACCTATAAATAATTGTTACGGTACTGGATGTTGTCCCCGTTCAATTCCAGCTTGTAAACTGCTTTCACGATACGGGAGAAATACATAACAGCAACAGCATCAGAGATCTGACTGCGATTATAGCTGTTTAATTATCATTTCAAAACATTGATAACGATTTTCATGGCATTACAATTAAACGGTGTTTCATAATATATTAAAAATATTTAAAAAGAAATTCTTTTATTATTTAATACAAATTCACATCCTTCAAAGTAAGGTATTTGCTAAACCTCACAAATTACTTTTCCAAACGGTTAGCACTTACTTGAAATGGAGTTTCAAAAAGGTCGATAGCTTACTTTAGCAACGAATTAACGGAAGATCAAAAAGCTATCAACGTGGATGTCAAGAGTACGGATGCGTCCCAAGGGTATTGACCACAAATTCACTAAAGTTGGTAAAAAATTACTTCGCCTACATCCGCTCGATAAGGCAAGAAGTTTCAAAAAGGTCGATAGCTTACTTTAGCAACGAATTAACGGAAGATCAAAAAGCTTTCAACGTGGATGTCAAGAGTACGGATGCGTCCCAAGGGTATTGACCACAAATTCACTAAAGTTGGTAAAAAATTACTTCGCCTACATCCGCTCGATAAGGTAAAACGACTTGTCTTGCCTAGTTTGAAGAACACTTCCCAGCCTCCCTCAATTGCCTGCACTATCACCAACACCGTCATCACTAATCCCAGCACCACTACTACCAATACCACTACACTAGAAAAGACACACCACTGACGACAATACAACACGTGTTTTGCCTCTACACGAGGCATCTTCAGGTAATCTAGACTCTGCGGTGGCTAACCGCTACGTAAGTGGCAAACCAAAACAACTACTATTTATACAGCCCACCCTTCAACCACGCAACAATCGCCGAACACCGTGAGGGTAATAAACGGCCATATTGCGAGGCTGTCTGTTATAAGAGACCAGGCTTAAAGATATTCAAGAGAAGTGAGTTAGAAACATTTGCTTTTTCATTCAGCAGTGTAACATTACTATTATTACCTTATAATATCTCTAACTGTTCCAGCACACACAGTCGCAGCCTTTTATTACACGTATGTAAGATTTTTTTTAATTTAATTAGTTTCCGCAAGGGCTTTAGCACCATAGACCACATACATACCCTTCGGCAAATTGTACAGAAGTGCGAGGAGTACAATTTGCCACTATGTCTGGCGTATGTGGACTATGAGAAAGCCTTTGATTCCGTCGAAATTTGGGGGGTGTTGCAGTCCTTTCAGCGATGCCAAGTTGACTGTCGGTATATCGAAGTGCTGAGAAGCTTGTACAGTAAAGCTACGATGGCTATCCAATTACAGAACCAGAGTACCTATCCAATTGCAGAAAGGTGTAAGACAGGGTGACGTGATATCCCCAAAACTCTTCACCGCTATATTGGAAGACGTTTTCAAGCTTCTGGACTGGAAAGGATACGGTGTTAACATCAATGGCGAGAACATCACTCACCTTTGATTTGCCGACGATATAGTCCTTATGGCAGAATCACTGGAGGACCTAAGTACTATGCTCAATGACCTCGATAGTGTCTCCCAACGGATAGGTCTTAAGATAAACATGGACAAAACAAAGATTATGTTTAATGTCCATGTCACACCTATGCCGGTAGTTGTTGGGAGCACTAATCTCGAAGTTGTTGACGAGTATGTTTACCTGGGACAAATAGTTCGACTAGGTAAGTCCAACTTCGACCGAGAGGTCAATCGACGGATTCAACTCGGTTGGGCAGCGTTCCGGAAATTACGGCACATCTTCTCGTCAGGTATACTTTAAAACTTGAAAACAAGTCTGTACAACCAGTGCGTTTTGCCAGTGATGACCTATGGTACTGAGACGTGGTCCTTCACTGCTGGCCAGATGAAGAGGCTCAAGGTCGCTCAACGAGCTATGGAGAGGGCTATGCTCGGAGTTTCTCTGCGTGATGAACTTAGAAATGAGGATATCCGCAGTAGAACCAGAGTGACCAACATAGCCCAACGGATTAGTAAGCTGAAGTGGCAGTGGGTCGGCCATATAGCTCGAAGAACCGATAACCGATGGGGAAGAAAGGTTCTTGAGTGGCAGCCTCGGGCCAGTAGGCGAAGTGTAGGGCGACCTCCCATGAGATGGAGTGACGACCTGGCAAGACATGCAGGAAGTCGATGGATGCAGGATGCTCAGGACCGTGCTTTGTGGCATTCCTTGGGGAGGCCTATGTTCAGCAGTGGACTTATGAAAGGCTGTAATGATGATGATATCTTGGGATGTAGTACAGAGACGTGTTCCTTCACTGCTGGCTGTATGAGGAAGCTTAAGGTCACATGGGGTCATTCAATATGTAACAATAATATGAGGTTATTATAATATTTTTTTGTTTACTCGTTTTAGGTTTCTTACCATACTGGCCAGATAATATTAATATAATTAATCTTAAAATGATAGTAGATTTGATGGATTTTTGTATAAACGTAGCAGAAAGATTTAAAGATAACTGTTTAAAAGAATCAACATAAAGAATATAGGAGTGATTTCTATGCACCTTTTAAGAGCAACCAGCGCGCTGGCAAAGTTCACGACATACTTTAAGGAGCCACCGGTAAATTTATAAAAGCCTGTCCCACGTTTCCTTTTCTTGCAGAATGCATCACCGTCTCGTTCCGCGGAAACATGTTTAAAAACAGTTTTGAATTTAAATATTTTTCATGCTCCGTTAGTTTCGTGTCTATTAGCATTAAAGCAACTCCAAGCTTGAGTGAGTAACATTATTTTTATTTCTTTTTATTTTAATATGGCAGGTTTGAAAGATGACTTTATCACAAAAATTGATAAGGGCGTGCTTCGATGGTTTGGGCACGTTGAGCGAATGAGTGAAGACCGAATGGTGAAGAAAATATATAGCGCGAAAGTTAATATTAAAAGGTGTCGAGGTAGACCGAGACTAACTTTCGAAGACCATGTGAGCAAACTGCTCGAAGAGGGGAGGGTCAAGAGTACTCGGATACCTAGACGTGCATGTATGAAGAAGATAATGAATCTGAAAGAAGCGAAAGAGGTATGTAAGGATCGTGACACTTGGCGATCTGTTCTCTCTGGCTACCCCGTCAGGGATTGTGCGTGAAGATAAGTTAAGTTATCTAATTTATTTTAAAAATAGTTTTTAATTACGGTTGGACTACAACTTAGATCATCATATATTTATATTTAATTTATTTTGGCTCACTTGGGGTTTCTTCTAACATACCCCAATTGTAATCTCTGGTTTGCTGATATGTGGTTTTTACTTTTACTTCAAAAAGGAGGAGGTACTCAATTCGACTGTATGTTCTTTTTTATATGTGTTACGTTATAATTTTTTTCTAGGTGAACCGATTTCTGTATTTCTTTTTTTATTTTAGAGCTTGTATTTTTTTCGTTGTCCCATATAAATTTGATAGAAATCTGACCAATAATTTTTAAGTTATTTTAATAATTTATACTGAATTCGGTTGTACAATATTGTAAGTTTTTCATTATTCAGTATTTATTACTTATTGGCCTGAATATTTTTTTACTCTTATATGCCATTGATTGACAACACCTAATGTGAAAAAGTCATGCAGTCTAAGATGGTAAAACGCACTGACTTAGCATAACAAAAGCCTGTTCACGTTTGACTTGAAAACGCATTATAATCGTATGGAAAGAAAGATGTTGGCAAATTCAAACCTTTTCTTGTACGCATTATGGCTACTATCAGGAAGATGCTGCTGCCCATCTCCTGCCTGTTTCCCTTTGTCGCCTTTTACGACACCTGCGGGAAGATATGGGGTAGTGGATATTCTTGACTGCCACTACGCGGCACCAAGATATATTATGTACAAATAATAGGTATAATTGTTTTAACTTGCTAATCCATCTGACTTCAAAGTGTCTTGGCGTTCGATTCCATTGTCAAATTTTAAGCAGTTGATTAATGTACAGAATTGGTATTAAGACAACACACAGCTGAAAATTTTGTGCCCGTTGCCATCTGTAGCAAATAAGTAGTTAGCGTCTGCATCATTGCATTTAAATACTGACATGTAGTACAAAATGCCGAATTAATTTCGCATTTTAATTTCATTTGTATCTTTGAGTTTCTGCCTGTTTGTGTTGCGAGAACGATCTTCATGTGGTTGTAATTTTTGTTTGGCTTACAATAAAACTGTTTTTACTATTTGGGGATCGAAAATTTTTGACCATTGGTCATCAATATCAAAATCAAAATCATTAAAATCGCTAAACTCGTTTCGCTAAACTTCTTCAAATTCTTCAAGACATTGCACATCATTAATTTACATATAAGCCTCGCGGGGGCAAGGACGGGTTATGTCGGACTCGCAGTAACTAAAACGCATGGTGTTCTACCTCCGCCGTATATTGGCAGGGCCACGGGAACGCTTTCACACACATCCGCGGCCCCACGGCGCTGGCCACCCCATGGCAGCCCCTTCTCGGAGGAGGACCTCTACTCCTCTTTCTCCTTCTCAGGCAAGGCGCACCAGGAACACAAATCACGCCCCCCTCCACGGTCTCCAACTCCAACTGCGTATCGGCCCCTCGAGGCCGATTTGTGGAGGCCATGGGTCCAGGAAAAACGAGCGCTTAGTAGCACCCGCTTTCCCGACCCCAGCGGCGGATCTGGTCTCTGGCTCTGCCGCCAACCAAGTTTCGGCCGCGGAGGGTAGAGACAGCGGCGACACTCCTCTCCTCCCGCAGCCCCACCACCACCGCTTCAACAGTGCGGCCCCGTTAGAGTCGCAGAGGATAGGGCGAGTGGCGCATCGCCATACCAACACTCCTCTTCCAATTTTTATAGGAGGGGGCAAACGAGCATGCGGCTCACCTGATGGTAAGTGACTACCGCCGCCCATGAACAACTGCAACACCAGGGTAACCAGGGGAATTACAGATGCGTTGCCGGCCTTCCTCCGTGACTCCACCACGGCTGCAGCGGAAAGGGGGAGGACATCCCTCTCACCGCAGCTCACCGACACACATCCGAAGTGGGTTCGCCAAGCTCACTCGGAGTGGCCACATCGGGCCGGCCCTCCACCACGGGCCAGCCAAGGGGTTCCTCTTTGTTCACCGCGGGTGATCAAGCTACGGCTACAAGTCGCGACAAGGCGGGAAACCGTTTGTGGGTGGGGGGGGGGGACCTAACCTAACCTAAGCTAACGTAACCTAATTATTTAGAACCTGGACAACTATTTATAGGTCATACAAACACTTGTTTCGTGCCCGATTCAAACCCAAGGCCTCAAGTGCTGCAATCAAACGCTAATACTAAAAAAAACGTAAAAACCGATTTCATACACCTGAAAATAATGAAATAATTTTTACATAATAGCTCCTGAAGTCGTGATATTATATCAATATATTAATTTCTATGAAGACGTTTTTTATTTTTTCAAATGTATGAGACCACTGCTGAAGTATAATATATAACCTACTCTATAAAAAAATCAATAAAACCCGTTCACAGCTGACGAAGATATTGCGTAACACTCATACAAAAAAAATATATATATTATAGTCAAAATCATAACCTGCAACTTTTTGTAGTAGCTATAAATTAATTTAGATTATGTTTGTACTTAAATCTCCAAATTTATTCTCTTAGTAGTTTCAACGACCGCTTAATTGACCTATCATATCTTTATCCCACGTTGATTGCCGCTCGTCAGATTGCGTTAAGCATAACTCAATTTACATAATATTTCGAACCTATATATTATTTTAACAGGGAAAATTAACAACACGATCGCTTAGTTTAACATAATATTAAACAATTTATACGATTTAACATTATCTCTACTTTTCTTACTTGGTAGTGCCACGTGAATGGGTCTGGTTTTTTTTTAAATATATAACAATAAAACGTGAAGTTTTTTTTTTAAAATACCGTACTATATTTCTCCACTACGTTGATATTAGAACTACAAAAATGACTTTCAATAAGTACTATGTAAATAATCTATATTAAAATCATATTATTATATTATATTATATTCTACTCGTGTAACCTGTCGTGAAGCGACAATTAAAAGAAGAAAGAACCTAACCTACGATCAGCAAAACAACCAAATAGACCAAGACAAATAATATATTTAGGATTCGAAAATATTTACAATTTTATATATCAAAAATGAAGTATGAATAAGAGGATGGATGATGTGATTTACAAATTATATTTAAAAAAAAAGGTAATAAAAAAAGATTTATGTCGTAGCTGAGTCCGAAGATACCAAGCGTGCTCTCAGCGCCTGGAACGAGCACGCACGGCGTAGGTGGGTAGGCGTGGGCGTCTCTAGGCGACGACCTCAGGTGAATGCGGCGATTGCAGGATCGGCGACTTCAGCCCAGACAGGAGCTTGCAGGATCCTCAGCGACTTCAGACAGCGCAGTGGCCTGCAGGATCCGGTGACTGCAGGCGGGACAGAGGTTTGTAGGTTCCGGTGATTTCGGGCGGAACAGAGGTTTGTAGGTTCCGGCGACTCCAGGTAGAGTAGAGAATTGTGGGATCTCGGCGACTTCAGGCAGAGCAACGTTTTGTAGGATCCGGCGACTTCAGGCAGAGCAACGGATCGTAGAGTCCAGTGGCTTCAGGCAGGATAGAGGCTTGCAGGATCCCGGGGCTGAGCGGCCCCGGGATAAGGCCTTTAGAAGATGCTTCCGATACGACAACTGAAGCAAGACTGAATTTCTTCACCGATTGTTCGGCTTTTATATCTTTCTAGAGAGAACGGAAAAATTATTTAAATTAAACGCAAATTTTTTGTAAATGGTCAAGAGGAAAAAGTATTTATGTGGAATTATCGAAATAGAAACTACAGACCGGTAACAAATTTGAATATAATTTCCATGGAGACCAAATAAACATCAGTAACAGAACATGTCAAATTTTAGTTTTAGGCTTGTTATAAGAAAATGGAAAGATTTAAGTGGAAAAGGAGATATTATTGAAATAGGAAAAAAGGTAGCGCAACTACCCACACAAAGCCCGAAATTGTAGAGTTACGGAAAACTAACTAAAAGATCGAAAAAAGGTAGACTTCATTGACACCAATTTAAAAGTGCTGATAATGTGGAAATACGAAGTAGAAATGATTTGTGATTGTGTTCTTATGGTTTGAAATCGTTACAGGATCCTATGGAAATAAAGGTGATGTAAAATATCCCGATTTGAAGTGAATGCAGAGAATTGAAACAGAATGGAAAAATGGATTTAAATTAATGTAAAATGATAAGTAAGTAGCATAACACTACAAACCCCTTTCGAAAGTACACACGAATACGACAGACGTGTTCGGGTAAATGCGAGTTTGAGCATTTTTTACAGGTGGTAGGGGTGACAAACGAGCGCACAGTACATCTGATGGTCAGTGGATGCTGTGCATCATATAGATCTACACTTATCCTCAATTAAGAATTAAAATGCAGATGCGTTGTCACCTCTGATGACTGTGATGGAATGCATCGTTTCCAGTAAACACCTCTGGTTTTCTGCACTCACCATACGAAACACAGCAGCATTATGCTGTTATTTTACGCTAGTATTCTGTGAGAACGTGGTCCATCCTGTCATGTAGGTACTGTGACGAAACAATGTAAAAATACACGTACACAGTGAGGACTTCATCATCATCATCAATACGTCCCTTCACAAGTCCACCGCTGATCATAGGTCTCCTCCGAGCAATGCGAGAAAGCACGTTCCTGAGCCACCTGCATCCATCGACTTCCTGCATGTCTTTACAGATCGTCACTCCATCTAGTGGGGGGATGCCCTACACGTCGTCCGCCGGTATGTTGCCGTCACTCGAGAAATTTTATTCCCCATCGGTTGTTGGTTCTTCGAGCTATGAGGACTTGGTGCTAGCCATATAGGGCAAAAGGCATCGCCAACGTGTCCTTCCACTACGACGAAAACTGCGTTATTATAATGGAAACTCCAACCAGTTACGGTCGCATTGAGGGCCTCGCTTATCATGTATAGCCTATGTTATTTGTCAGAGGTCCACACATTCCTAATACCGACGTGCCTGCAAGCCTCCAAGAATAAATAATGCATCATTCGCGTTAGGTATTCTAACAAAACCTATGGGCTACCCTTGAGCGAAGCTTTTGCATGCCGAGCGCAAAGCGCGTGGGTATGTTCTACTAACGCCTAAAAATCAAAATTCCACCGTTTTGTCGCATGAAATCGTATCCAGCAATCATATTATACATATAAATGATATAAAAAGCACATTTTTAGAAAGAAAAATGAATGTTGAACTTATTAATATTTTTTTTAAATCGATTAATTGCTATTTTTAAATAAAAAAAGGGGTTTTAGTGGCTAATGGTGATTTATCATGTCCCCAAGGCTTGTTAACACTATAACTTTTGTAAATATCAATTGTTTAACTCAGTCTATTTATTAATCTCTTCATCTATCATGTGGGAAGCCACTGAATGTAAATGACAGTGTAATTTTGTTTTGTTTAGCTATAATTAATTGTTTTCGGCTCGAAAATGGCAAAATTCTCGTTGATTTGGTAGCCTCGTATAGAATTATTTCTGTAAATGGGGAGCTGCAGCCACAGAGTAGTTTACTCACTAACTCAGTTGGCCATCGCCATAGATTACTGTATATATCAGTTCGCCGCATTAGCTTGCTACATTTATATTTATCTATGGTTCGCCGTCAGTCGCCGTCGTGAGTGGACATTATTTCGGTTGTTTGCAGCGGCTCAAAAAGATCGCTGTACAAATACACAATATTCGAATAACCAAATTTCTTAAATACTTGATTATAATAATAATAACAGATTTTTTTATTACAATATTATAAAAGCACAGAATAAATAATAGTAGTACGTACTAAATGAGTAAGTAGTATCAATTTTTTTGTCATGGATGAAATTTTCATGGTTTTCGAGGGTGTTGAAACCGATAGGGTTGTCAAAATGTAAATCCAAGATGGCGGCCGCAATATGTATCAATTTTTTCAATATGGGTGTCATTTTCATGGTTTTCGAGAGTGTTAAAGCCGATAGTGCTGTCGAAATGTAAATCCAAGATGGCGGCTGAAGTAGGTACCAATTTTTTCATCATGGGTGTCATTTTCATGGTTTTCGAGGGTGTCGAAGACGATAGTGCTGTCGAAATGTAAATCCAAGATGGCGGCTGCAATAGATATCAATTTTTTCATCTTGGGTGTAATTTTCATGGTTTTCGAGGTTGTTAAAGCCGATAGTGCTGTCGAAATGTAAATCTAAGGTGGCGGCTGCAAGGGGTATCAATTTTTTTATCATGGTTGTCATTTTCATGGGTTTCGAGAGTGTTGAAGCCGATAGTGCTGTCGAAATATAAATCCAAGATGGCGGCTGAAGTAGGTAGCAATTTTTTCATCATGGGTGTCATTTTCATGGTTTTCGAGGGTGTCGAAGACGATAGTGCTGTCGAAATGTAAATCCAAGATGGCGGCTGCAATAGATATCAATTTTTTCATCTTGGGTGTAATTTTCATGGTTTTCGAGGGTGTTAAAGCCGATAGTGCTGTCGAAATGTAAATCTAAGGTGGCGGCTGCAAGGGGTATCAATTTTTTCATCATGGTTGTCATTTTCATGGGTTTCGAGAGTGTTGAAGCCGATAGTGCTGTCGAAATATAATTCCAAGATGGCGGCTGAAGTAGGTACCAATTTTTTTATCATGGGTATCATTTTCATGGTTTGCAAGGGTGTTGAAGCCGATAGTGCTGTTGAAATGTAAATCCAAGATGGCGGCTGCAATACATATCAATTTTTTCATCATGGGTGTCATTTTCATGGGCTTCGAGTGTGTTGAAGCCGATAGTTTTTTTTTTTTTTTTAGGGTAAGGGTGACAAACGAGCACACAGTCCACCTGATGGTAAGTGGTTGCTGCGGCCCATGGACATCTACATCTATCCTCGTTTGCGAATCAAAATGCAGATGCGTTGTCACCCGTGAGGACTAAGATGGAATGCCTCATTTCCAGTAAAAAGAGCCTCCGGCCACCTGCACTCACCAAGCGAAACGCAGAGGTAAACCTCTACTTCACGCTGGTATTCTGTGAGGTCGTGGTACCACCCCGATTCGAGCCGGCCCATCCGTGCGACAGCAAAAGCTGCCGCATGGCTCTACCACTGTTGAAAATTTTAGTTTTAGTTAGTTGATAGTGCTGTCGAAATGTAAATCCAAGATGGCGGCTGAAGTAGGTACCAAATTTTTTCATCATGGATATCATTTTCATGGTTTTCGAGGGTGTTGCAGCCGATAGTGCTGTCGAAATGTAAATCCAACATGGCGGCTGCAATAGATATCAATTTTTTCATCATGGGTGTCATTTTCATGGTTTTCGAGGGTGCTGAAGCCGATAGTGCTGTCGAAATGTAAATATAAGATGGCGGCTGAAGTAGGTACCAAATTTTTTCATCATGGATATCATTTTCATGGTTTTCGAGGGTGTTGCAGCCGAAAGTGCTGTCGAAATGTAAATCCAACATGGCGGCTGCAATAGATATCAATTTTTTCATCATGGGTGTCATTTTCATGGTTTTCGAGGGTGCTGAAGCCGATAGTGCTGTCGAAATGTAAAGCTAAGATGGCGGCTGCAATAGGTATAAATTTTTTCATCATGGTTGTCATTTTCATGGGTTTCGAGGGTGTTGAATCCGATAGTGCTGTCGAAATGTATTTAAACTACTTTAAAAAAATTCCGTTTAATCATGCTATACGTTATTTTTAATGCGAAGGCATGCTCAATTGGATTTACCAATATTTTTTATTTTATTTTAAGAGAATTTGACGAGGGCGATTGTTAGATATTGTGCCAAGACGATGACGTACCTGCAGTGACTGACCAGAAAAATTGTTGATACCAAGATTCTTTGTGATGACTGAAGCTATAATACCGATTCACGGACATTCTCATTGGTATTCTTGACCACTCCTCCAAGCAGCAGAAGCTTCTTTCTGTGTCTACTTTCATTGGCATCCACATTAACAATTAAATGACTAATTTGCTGCCGTAGTAACTTAAATGTTGAACAAACAAAATTCTTGAAGTGTCTGTAGTCAGTACCCAGGTCTTTCAGCGTCAATTTCTTTGATGACCCCTTTAGTCTTATTTTAAACTCATTTAACCTCTTCTCCAGTGCCGCTTGTGTTTTAAGGACCTCAAATATGTTTTACATACTGAGATTTTCTTTAAGTGTTGCGCTCAACTTTAAGTAAGTAAGAAAAGTGGTAACAGCTTATGGCAGGTGCCTAACTTATTGCATAATATACATTTTTATAAATATTTAACACATATTAAGTGCTGTACACGATGAATAATTAAAATCAACAAATAAAATTGCGATGATACTCAAAATTCAGTTGTTACTTTTTCACACCTACCCAAAAAAAAACTTCCTTCGGAATCAAAAAAAAATATTGGCTAATCCAATTGTACACGCCTTAAGCGCATTAAAAAATTACATATAACATGATTATACTTAATTTTTAAGTAGTTTAAATACACAGAAGTTTTCACTTATAAACCTTATAACTATACGTTTGTGATACCTATTATATTTATGAAAAACTTCAATTAAAAAATATTTGGAAAATCCAAAAGTGCAAAGACTCACAATGCCCATGAATAGTGAAAAAATTAAAAAAAAATGAAAATTGTAGTTCTATTCGTCAATGAGTTCCAGTAGCAGTTAACTTCACCTTGAAGTCAGTCCGTCAAGTCCGAAGGTAAGGTCTATTCTATATATCGATTATTTTCTATAACTAAGAAAACGAGGCTAAACTCGGCACATCTAGTCTGCTCGTCGAGGAGTTCCAGTAGCAGTCATGAAAGTAAACATTCAAGTCAATCCGTCAAGTCCGGAGATATGGTTTATTCAATATTACAAAACGAGCCCCAAACTCGGCACATAATATAATATTTTGTTCCTTATCTGAAACTAGTAAATCGGTTTCGTATAGTGTTTTTGGTTTATTTAAATATGGGTCCACTTGAGATCAAGTGAAAATTGCTTGGTTAAAAAGGATATTTTTATCGGAAAGCTTGTTAAGTTTTGTAAGAATGTTTTTGTGACGTTTGTTTAAGAGGCAATCTGGTAAAATATAGAGATATGGAGTATTAAAAGTGTAAGTGTCGATTTCTAAGTAGTGTTGAAAAAGTAGTTGTAAATAGTCTTCTGAAATGTTTGAGTCAAGATGTGTTTTTGTCGCTATTTGTTAGATTATTTATGTTCGTGTGGGGAATTGGTGGGCGTGAGAGAGCGTCTGCATTAGTATTGTTTTACCTGCCTAATCTTCTATTTCGCATTCGTACTCTAAGAGTTTAAGTCGTCAACGAACTAACCGACTACCAGGGTCTTTTATCGAGAAAAGCCATGTTAGCGGTTGTGGTCAGTTACAATTTTAAATTTCCTACCAATCAAATAGAGTCTAAAAGTGTTTGGACTGCCCAAACTATAGCTAATAACTCTCTTTTGATAGTGGAATAGTTGGATTGAGCTTTATTGAGTGTTCGAGATGCATATGCCATAGGCAAGTCCTTGCCTATTTTGCCTTGCGATAGCACAGCACCTAAGGCGTTTATCGAAGCGTCTGTGGTTAGTATAAATTCCTTTGTGAAGTTAGGATATTGTAAGATTAGAGGGTTAGTAAGAAGATGTTTACATTCATTGAATGATTGCTTATGATTTCTTATATTTACGCGAACATTTGAAACTGATTTTACGGATTTTATCGCGTGTATTAACTTAGCATATTATAGTAACTTAAACGTCGGGGAAATAAAATAAGTTAATATAAGCGATAAAATCCGTAAAAAATAGTTTTATTTAAATGAACGATTATTGCTGGGTTTCGCCCCATATGAAAGCAGTGTCCTTTTCAAGAAGGCTAGTTTAAGGTTTAGTGAGTTTACTGAAGTAAGGTATAAACCAACGGTAGTATCCTGTAAGGCTTAGAAATGCTGTTATATTTTTACACGATTTAGGAATAGGGAATTCTTGAACTGCCCGTATTTTATCGGAGTTCAGCTTAACGCCTTTGTTGGAAATGATATGGCCGAGATAAATAATAATAATAATAATATTTATTTCAGACCCACATATAGTACATAATTATGTTAGTAATTAGCTGAACCTATGTTAATATAATAATCTTAAATTTTTACACACACATTTTTAATTTCAATAATTTTTAGTTCCGAAACCCCATGACACCAGGCACATGCAAGTGCATACGCATCCAGTGCCCTAGGATGGGACATTGCCCTCAGAATGCTATTGGAGCTCCCACGAACCCTGCGCAAGGGGGACGTGATTCTTTTCGAATAATAGCATGAAAGTCATCCGTACCGTACACTGTAAACATCTCCGAAGCGCTACAATACTGCGGAAGTCCCATCAGCACCCTCAAGGCATTTTTATATTGTACCCGAAGGGCATTGTAGGCTCTCTGCGTATACTTAACCCATAGACTGCACGTGTAAAATGACTGACAAAAGGCTTTGAAAAGTGCTAACTTAACTTCTTCTGTACAGCGTGCAAAGCTACGGGACAGCATGTTACAGCGAACCACCAATGCCCTTCTTTATCTTTCTATGTCCGCATCATCACTCAGGTCCTCAGTTAATGCGTGACCAAGATACCTAAATTGGAACACCCTATTTAACAGTACGTTTTAACAGTACGAATAATTTTCAAGAATGTGCATTAAAATCGTCTAAAATAAAAACAGATTCTACATTTTGATTGCCAACAATCGTCGCAATTTTATTTAAACAGTCACTAAATTCTAAAATAATTCAGAACAATTCGTTGGCATTTAAACACTAAATATAAGTAAAGGACTGTTACCTACATTCGCTTTAATTGGTACAATACGCTCACTATTGCGCACAATAACGGAGACCGAACTAAAGACACTCTTTCGCCACAAAAGAGCAACTCCACCGTACGGTTGACCGTATAAGATTCCTGCCGATGTATCAATCGCCGACTTACCGAAGAAACCAAAATAATGATTTATATTGCCGAGACTCGGTATTTCGTGAGGAAGTAGCCAGGTCTCTTGTAGTGCTATACTATCAGCCGTTTTACATAGTGACTGAACACATTCTACGGATCTTTTCAACGATTTACAGTTAAATCTCAAAACTTGGCAGGCACACCATTCAACTGACTGCCCATTTCTTTTCTCAAACTTTTTTTCTTTTATATACTTTTTCCCTTTATTTACCTTTTCCTTTTTTTCCTTATATTTTATCTATCATTTCTTTTGTTGAAAGTTACAAATCTTCGAAACGACACACCTTAAAGCCATATATTTTCGGCCATAAAACGGACAGCTTATGTTTCGTAATAAGGAACTTATACGCTTCGTATTCCTTTTTCTGCCTCATGTTCACTCTCTCAAAAGCAACTTCCACGTTTGTTTTACTCATAATGTATTTACTTATGTCATCAACAGAGGCATTTATATCATCATTATAAATGTAAAATGGAATTTTAACGTCCGCCGCCTTGAAACCTCAATCCACCTCTAAATCTGCTTTGCCTTTTTTCGCCATAAAAGGATTTCGTAACCGTCTTCTTTGCAAAAGAATCCATTAATCCTTTGGTGCTTCTGGTTTCCATTGACCATCCTTGCGCTCCACATCGGAAAACTTTTTACGTCCCGAGATTATTGCTGTTACATGTTTTTTATTCGCACCGTTTTCGCTAATTGGTGTAGGCTCGCAGTGCTTAGGCGCAGCCGTATTGGTGTTAGCACAGTTAGCTACATTCGTCGAAACCACGGTGAGGGGCCTCTATTTACGCCCCGCTATTCACTGGAGAACTCTTCTCGCAACGATGTACAGATAATGGTGCCAGCGAGACAGGAATATCGCGTGATAATAGGACAGGTGATTCCCTATTAGAACATGAGTCAAATATAAATAATCTTGCATGAACAATTAGGTGTAAAAAAGTTGTTTCCCGATGCATATCGCATTCACTCTGTGAAAATCAAAAAGCGGCTCGCGTTACTTGGTGCATCAGAACTCTCGAAAGATTCCACGCAGAATCCTCAAATGCTGTATACAACATCGTATCAGGTGACGAATCCTGGATATACGCGTACGAACCTGAAACAAAAAACCAGTCACGAGTTTGGGTGTTCAAATTTGAGTTAAAGCCAACAAAAATTGTTCGTTCACGGAGTGTTGCAAAAAAAATTGTGGCCTCGTTTTTCTCTAAAAGCGGCCATGTTACGATTATTCCTCTTGAGGGACAAAAAACGGTTAAGGCAGAATGGTATGCTAGAATTGTTTGCCACAGGTCGTTTCTGAACTCCGTAAAGAGAACTGCAACCGCCGCATCATCCTCCATCACGACAGTTCTCACACCGCACACAGAACAAAAGAGTTTTTAGAGCAAGAAAACATAGAATTATTAGACCATCCGACGTACAGCCCAGACCTAAGCCCTAATGATTTCTATATTTTCCCTAAAATTAAGAATAAATTGCGTGGACAGAGATTTTCATCATCTGAAGAAGCTGTGGACGCCTACAAAACGGCCATTTTGGAGACCCGAACTTCCGAATGGAATGGTTGCTTCAATGATTGGATCCATCGTATGGAAAATGTGTCGAATTTCGCGGAGAATACTTCGAAAAGCAATAAATACATTTTTAAACAGTCACTTCCTTGATTCCCGAAATTTTCAGTGCCGCCCCTCGTACTACTAAAAGTGGTATAAACTTGTAATGACCGTATGGAGTACTAAAAGCTGTTTTAGCAATAAATTTTTGATCTACTTCTAACTGATGAAAACCTGATGAGATTCAATGTGGTAAAATATAGAGAATGACGAAATTTGTCTAGAATGTCTGTGATGTCGAATGTGTGTGATGACGGCTCCGTGGTGCAGTGGCTTAGCAATGAGTTGCTGCGCTGGGGGGCGCGGGTTCGAATCCCGTACGGAACAAGTATTTGTATGGCCTATAAATAATTGTTCCGGGTCTGGTTGTTTGTCCTTGTGCAATTTGTGTTTGTAAACTGCCTCCACGAAACAGGAGAAACCCCTAGTGTGGGGGTAACGATTTTATAAAAAACAAAAAAAAGATGTTTAGAAGAGGAAAACTGTCTCCTACTGTGACTTCATTTACCTTGCGGTAGTCAATAACTAATCACTATTTCTGTTTCCCATATGCGTCTAGTTTTAAAGAAACAAACCCAGATACGGCTACTCCAAGGAGACGAATTAGGTTTGATAATGTCTTGGTCTAACATTTTTTGGACTTGTGATTTTACTTCTTGTTCGTGTATTTGAGGAAAGCAATAGATTTTTGTGTGAATTGAAATGTTAGTAGTGGTAGATATTTGACGTTTTATATGACTGCCAAATAAGAGTCGCCTTCGATGAAAAATATGTCGGGATATTTGAAAACATATATTATTTAAACATATTTTATTTATACGTTGTAGAGCCATGCTGCAGCTATATAAGTAGTATAATTGTAGCACGAATGAGTCGGCTCGACTGGGGTAGGACCACGCTCTCACAGAATACCAGCGTAAAATAGCAGCTTTACACTGCTGTGTTTCGTATGGTGAGTGTAGAAAACCGGAGACCCTTTATACTAGTAACGAGGCATTCCATCTTAATTCTCACGGGTGACAACGCGTCTGCATTTTATTTATTTATTTATTTATTTAAACTTTCATGCACAAAGTTGTACATAATATGGCGGACTTAATGCTATAGGGCATTCTCTCCCAGTCAACCTTTAGGCTAAACAGAGATATACAGACAAGAGGCGGTGCAGCAGTAATCAAAATAGAAAGCGCTAAAAGAAAAGAAATTGTATATACATATAATTATAAATATACACACACATACATAGACATATATACATAGACATATATACTTAAATACACACAATATATAAACATATATAAATTCATACATACACATATACACGCATACACTACATATATACACAATACATATAAATATTATCTATGTCAGAACAAATATGAAATAAACATATGTGTATGAAAATAAAAGCTATGTTAGTTCAAACTTGCAACAATTTTTCACATGCTTACGTACTTGATTTTTAGAAAGAAACTTGTTGGAAGCTTTTTTAACGTCAAGAGGGATGTCGTTCCAGAGTCTGATGGCCGTGAGGGCGAAAGATTGAGATAAATAACCAGTACGGTGAAAAGGAGTGAGCAACTTAAGGTAAGCCGATGAACAGAGAGAGCGATTATGAGAATCTCCCAGGTATTGAAATTTGGATTTTAGATACTCGAAAGCACATGGATCGTTCAGAATCGTGAAAATGGTGCAGAGCATTCTGACATGTCTGCGCTGATGGATAGGCAGCCAATTTAGCTGAGCACGAAAAGAAGATACATGGTCGTATTTACGGAGACCATAAATGTATCTGATACAATTGTTAAGCAGACGATCCAATGTATTAAGATGATGTTAAGACAGGTCTGAGCAACACACATCGACATAATTAATAATCGGTAAGATAAGTGACTGGACAAGTAAAATCTTGATATTGGTGGGAAGAAAATTTTTCAATCGATATAGAGATCGCAAAGTTCCAGTAGTTTTGCGACTCACCTCCTGTATATGTTTGTTCCATATTAAGCAACCGTCAACGTACAGACCAAGGTTCTTTACATAAGGAAAGAATGGTATGACATTATTTTTAAACATAATTGATGGTACGGTGCGAATATCTAGTTTCGATAATAATCGTGGGCTACCTAATATTATTGTTTGGCACTTAGATGGGTTCACGTTTATGCCATACACAGTGGACCATTCGGAGATGTATTTCAAGTCATCATTCATTAATGAGATAGCATAAGAGATGTTTGAGGGTTCCACTTGCACATATAACTGCAGATCATCAGCATACAGATGGTAAGAGCATTTGAGATTTAATGTGATGAGATTGATAGAAATTGAAAACAGAAGAGGAGAGACTATACCGCCTTGAGGGACGCCAGTAGACACATCACACCAGTCAGATAGTATATTATGTCCAGTGCGCACGGCCTGTTCGCGCCCTCGAAGATATGATGAGAACCATTCCTGAGCTGAAGACGAGATATTCAAATGAGAAAGAAGGGCCAACAAGATATAATGATCAACAGAATTAAATGCGTTAGAAAAATCAATTAAGATGAGGGTCAGTTTTGATTTTTCCATCCCCTCTCGAACATGAACACCTTGAGAAGAGCAGTAGTAGTAGAATAACCAGGGCGGAAACCCGACTGATAAAGAGAAAGAATATTATTTGAAAAAACAAAAGACGAAATCTGTTTATGAGCAACAGCTTCCAGAACCTTAGAGAGAAAAGGCAGAATAGAAATTGGTCTGAAATTGGATATAGCGTTGCAATCGCTGGATTTAGGAATGGGAATAATAAAGGCTTTCCGCCAGAGAGTTGGGAAAACACCATCATTTTGGTTTGCAAGCGAGGATAAATGTAGATGTCTATGGGCCACAGCAACCACCACTTACCATCAGGTGGACTATGTGCTCGTTTGTCACCCTATCCTATAAAAAAAAAACAATTTTATCTAACGAGTTCGACTTTTCTTTGTTTAAATGTTCGCATCTAACAAGGGTGAGTACTTGGTTTTGTCAATCGGTGTCAGATGTGTGATACCCATGATAGAAATTACAAAATGTATTAAGTAGCTTTAAAACACTTTATCTATAGGTATTGAAATTCACACAAACTGTAAGTGTTTAATAATGATAGGCAAATAACATCTTAAACCTAAAATTGGTACCTAATTTACATGACAATTTAGGTGGAACATTACATCAGATTTGATAGAAAAGAACACCGATTGCTATCAAGGATGATACGCGAAGTTATTGAAATAAAATAAAACATCCTAATTTCAATAGACAAGATGGATGGATGCTGCCAATTAGATCCAAACCCAAGCATACCACTGCAAGACTTCGAGATACTGTAAGCTCATTCTGCGTAGATCAAAACAAAAATTAATATTCTGAAACTGAAGGTAGCCGGGCTAAATACGACATTAGGATGTTAAACAACACATTCCCCCACATGACTATGGATTGTTGTAAAGCAACTAAAACGTCTGAAATGAAAATATGTAAATTAAACTTGATAAAATCCGTAAATTAAAGTAGTTTTATTCAATGTGTAGTGTTCCCGTAAATATAAGCAATCATTATAGAAGCATTAAACATTTTGTTCTGTATGGTGAGTAAAGAGAGCCGGAGTTCATATTTACTGGTAACGAGGCATTTAATCTTATTCTTCAAGGAATACAACGCTTCTAAATATAAATTCTTTTTTTTATAGAAAAGGGTGCAAACGAGCATGCGGCTCACCTGATGGTAAGTGACTACCGCCGCCCATGAACAACAGCAACACCAGGGGCATTGCAGATGCGTTGCCTGCTTCTTAGAAAGGTGTAAGCTCTTTTCTTGAAGGTCCCTAAGTCGTATCAGTCAGGAAAAATCGCCGGTGGTAACTAATTCCACAGTGAAGTCGTACGAGAAAGAAAACTCTAAGTAAAACGCATAGTCATGAACCGCCAAGCATCCAGATGGTGAGGATGGTGTCATGAATTGTCGAACAATTAGTTTTGTTCCCAGTCATAAGTTATTTATTCGTTATTTTAAAACAAGCAAAACACTTTTATTAAAGTCCGCCATAATATTTAGAACTTTTTGCATGAAAGTTAAAACAAATAAAATTTTATTAAACAATACGTATCATAAGAAGGTTGACTGTTGCTGATCGTCCGAAAATTGGTTCGATAAAATAAATATATAAGAAGATATAGACAAGTTGCGCTGGAATATCATTGGATTTTCCGAGGCCCGTAGAGAGGGGAAGGACACGTTAATCCTCAAATCCGGCAACTTGTTCTATCACCGGGAGAGCGAACATCTGTCCCTAAGTGTTTTTTTATAGGATAAGGGTGAAAAACGAGCACACAGTCAACCTGATGGTAAGTGGTTGCTGCGGCCCATAGACATCTACAACTATCCTCTGTTACAGATCAAAATGCAGATGAGTTTTCACCCGTGAGGACTAAGATGGAATGCCTCATTTCCAGTAAAAAGGGCCTCCGGCCACCTGCACTCACCAAGCGAAACGCAAAGGTAAACCTCTACTTCACTCTGGTATTCTGTGAGGTCGTGGTACCACCCCGGTTCGCGCCGGCCCATCCATGCGACAGCAAAAGCTGCCGCCTGCTTCTACCACTGTTAACCGACCCATCCATGCGACAGCAAGAGGTGGTTTTTTTTATAGGATAAGGGTGACAAACGAGCACGCAGTCCACCTGATGGTAAGTGGTTGCTGCGGCCCATAGACATCTACATCTATCCTCTATTATAAATCAAAATGTAGATGCGTTGTCACCCGTGAGGACTAAGATGGAATGCCTCATTTCCAGTAAAAAGGGCCTCTGGCCACCTGCACTCACCAAGCGAAACGCAGAGGTCTACTTCACGCTGGTATTCTGTAAGGTCGTGGTACCACCCCGGTTCGAGCCGACCCATCCGTGCGACAGCAAAAGCTGCCGCGTGGCTCTACCACTGTCACTGGTGTCGGATTTATCGACCACAAGTCTCTCGTTAACAACGTTGTGAAGATTGGAAGTGTGTCGACGAGGGTTGCGTACCTTAGACTCAGAATCACCAAACGATATTCGCTGAAGGTCATACAGTTTTACGCACCAACCTCAGCACACCCCGATGAGAAGGTGGAGGAAATGTATGAGGATATCTCTAGAGCCATGCATTCCTTCAAAACACACTACGGTGTTAATGGGAGACTTCAACGCAAAACAAGGCACAAGAGAGAACGGTGAACTAAAAGTAGGGAAATGCGGAATAGGGCAACGGATCCGAAGTGGCCAGCAGCTGGCTGACTTCATAGAGAAAGAGGGACTCTTTATGGTGAACTTTTTTTTTCGGAAGCGGCCCCACAGGGAGTCGACCTGGTCGAGCCCCGACGGTTCGACAAAAAATGAGATTGACTTCATTATGACGACCAGACAACAACATTTCAGTGATTTCTCAGTGATCGCGAGGGTGAATACCGGCAGCGATCACCGATTGGTGAGAGACAAACTGAACCTCAACGATAAGTTGGAGAGGACACGTCTAATGTAGTCAACGCTCCGTCCCCCTCGTGCTCTAATCCAAAGTTTCGAAACCTATCAGCTCGATCTACAAAACCGTTTTCAGTGACTAGACCATTGCAATACGGTGGACGATATGAATGACAAGCTCGTGGAAACTGTCCATGTGGTCGGAGCTAAGTTTTGCTAGGCACGCCGCAGAAGAACACAAAAACTCTCCGATCACACTTTTAATCTCGTGGCTGTTACACGGGATATGAAGCTGCAGTATTCAGTAGATTTGACAGCATACAGGCAACTGAACAGACAGATCTCCAAATGCATGCGGCGAGACTTACGCAACTTTAATACTGCTAGTATGAAAGAAGCCATCGAGCGGAACCAGGACTCCAAAGTCTTTGCTAGAGATCTGTCTGCCAGAAAGAGCCAACTGTCGAAGCTGAAGACCGAGTGTAGCAGGACACCTGAGATTTTGAGTGAGGTTGAGAGGTTCTATGGGCAGCTGTACACATCATCGTTGGAGCCACACATAAGTGTGAGTAATGATCCAAGAGCGAGTCTTATCCGAAATTTTTCCATTGATATCCTGCACTTCAGTCTGAGCGAAATTAGAATAGCTCTCCAGCATTTAAAATAAGGCAAGGCCCCAGGCGAGGATAAATTTAAGCGGAGCTTCTGAAAGTGGGTGGAAAACCGGTACTTGAAGTCCTTCAGAAGCTCTTTAATTCCGTCCTCCGTGGTGGCATCACACCGGAGGCGTGGAGCGGATTGCGGTGGTCTTGTTCTTCAAGAAAGGTGACAACGCTCTCTTGAAGAACTACAGACCGATTTCCCTTCTGAGCCGCGTCTACGTGCTGTTTTTGAGAGTCATTACGAATCGTCTCGCGTGCATACTTGACGACTTCCAGCCTCCCGAACAAGCTGATTTCCGAAAAGACTTTAGCACCATAGACCACATACATACCCTTCGGCAAATTGTACAGAAGTCCGAGGAGTACAATTTGCCACTATATGTGGCGTTTGTGGACTATGAGAAAGTTTTTGATTCCTTCGAAATTTGGGCGGTGCTGCAGTCCCTCCAACTGTGCCAAGTTGACTGTCGGTATATCGATGTGTTGACGTGCTTGTACAGTAATGCTACGATGGCTATCCAAGTACAGAACCAGAGTACGAAACCTATCCAATTGCAGTGAGGTGTAAGACAGGGTGACGTGATATCCCCGAAACTCTTCACCGCTGCATTCTAAGACGTTTTCAAGCTTCAGGACTGGAAAGGATACGGTATCAACATCAATGGCGAGTACATCACTCACCTTCGATTTACCGACGATATAGTCCTTATGGCAGAATCACTGGAGGACCTAAGTACTATGCTCAATGACCTCAATAGTGTCTCGCAACGGATAGGTCTTAAGATGAACATGGACAAAACAAAGATCATGTTTAATGTCCATGTCACACCTATGCCGGTAGTTGTTGGGAGCACTAAGCTCGAAGTTGTTGACGAGTATGTTTACCTGGAACAAATAATCCGATTAGGTAAGTCCAACTTCGACCGAGAAGTCAATCGACGAATTCAACTCGGTTGGGCAGCTTTCGGGGTATCTCTCGTCAGGTATACCCCAAAACTTGAAAACGACACTGTAGAACCAGTGCGTGTTTCCAGTGATGATCTATGGTACTGAGACGTGGTCCTTCACTGCTGGCCGGATGAAGAAACTTAAGGTCGCTCAGCGAGCTATGGAGAGGGCTTTGCTCGGAGTGTCTCTGAAGAAAGGTTCTTGAGTGGCAGCCTCGTACCGGTAGGCGAAGTGTAGAGCGACCCCCAACGACATGGAGTGACGACCCGGTAAGACATGCAGGAAGTCGATGGATGCAGGTGGCTCAGGACCTTGCTTTGTGACATTCCTTGGGAGAGGCCTATGTTCAGCAGTGGACTTATGAAAGGCTGTAATGATGATGATGATGACCCGTGAAGTATATTAAAGTAGAAGTATACCTCCTATTCTATGAAAATAATATTGATTAAAAAATAATTATCAAAATATGTTTAAAATTAACGAAGATATCGCGTGACATACAAACAAAATACAGTCGAATTGTAAACCTTTTTTGAAATTTGCTAAAATTAATAGTTATTGGAAGCCATTTGAACCTAAGAGGTTTATGCATTTACTATTCATTTATTAAAGCCAAAGCTCACTAATATTTGCCAGAATCTACACGCTTGGCAGGCGGTTTAGCAACTACAGATTTTATTATGTTGAGTTGTATCACGAAGATTCCCCATATATCTCCGTAATATCCGCCGTATCCTGTTTCATTTCCGTCCGTCGTCGTCTCATTCGCTACCTACGAGATGACATTATGTAATGGACACTCTCATGCCGTTAAGTTAGTACTGTATATATACGTCTGATTGGTTGGGCACAGGCCCCCTCTTATTTCTGGGAGGGTTATGGAGACGTTAGTCCGCAGCGCTGCTCTGTTGCGTGGCGGACTACAAATGGCCTTGAAATATTTTATTTCTCAGGCACACATCATGTTTCTCACGTTGATTCTCTTCACCCGTGATAAATAATTCATTTAAAATTGCATTCAATTACTTAGAATTGTAATGACCCGGGATAAATGCTTACTGTGAAGTTTATTTGTTTATTTATGTAGGCTTGACTTATTGACAAAAAGACGAAATTAATGCAAAACATCATTCTTAGCCAGTCTACTTTCAGGGTAGGTAGATAAAATATTATGTGCAAAGAACTACGTTAAAATATCTATGTTACTTTATTATAATGCATAATAACTATAGCTACATTCTAATTACGAAAAAAGTTCCGCTGGGTTATTTTTGCTTGTTCTTCCTAGTACAGAAGTATTTTTCAAACCAGTCCATTTCTAATAAAATTTTTGTATTTTTTAATAAATTTTTATTATTATGTATATTTATATATAAATTCAACCCACAAATTGGAATAGTAAACACTTCTGTCATCGGTGAATGAATGTTAAATTAATTTAATGAAATCCGTTACCCAGTTGCATTTCTTTGATATACAAATGATATACATTTTATAGAATAAGGGTGACAAACGAGCACAAAATGTACCTGAAGTTAAGTAAAGAATTTAAGATGCTGTGGCCTAAAGAGATCGACTTCTATGATGGAATGCCTCGTTTCTCGTAAAAAGGGTTTCCGGTTCCCTACGTATGGTGAGTATACGAATTGCTTCTATTTCACGCTTGTTTTCTGTGAAAACAAGCCTTCCTTCCTTCCCTGGTCGAGTCGATCCTATTCGTACAACCATACTACAACCATATTGTACGCTGCAGCTTGATTGTACCATGTTAATAAACTTCATTACATGATTGAATTAAAATTTTAAACGTACCTTTTCATAAACTACACACGTCCGTGAAAAATTAAAAGGCTTTTCGTTTCCTGAGGCTTCAAATGAATTAATATTATGCGGCTTTGAATCTTTTCCTCCGCCTTGTTATGTGACCCGTTTTAATTTAATGGGAGCATAGAGAATTCTTCACTCGTATGTTGAGGACCCAAGTAACAACTAAACATATTCGTGAAGTATTTAACAAAGGAAATTTTAGATTTGAAATTTAAAACATAATAGGATATTTTGACATCCGTAATCTTCTTCTTTTATCTTTCATATATCAAATTAATATTATTTGTTTGTTCATATTTACTAATTTATATATTGTCTACCAGGTTACGGTATAACTTTGTCAACTTATTGCTCGCACTTGCGGAAATGTTATAGATATAGCACAATTAACTTAAGATAATTGGCACATGTATCGTACCGACAAATTTATTTGAAAGTTGTATATCATTCAACTTCAATAAATATATTATCATTCCAAATTAAACAATATAACAGTTCAGAATTCAAAAAAATATTTCCACAATTATTTATTTTATGGCAGCAACGCATTGGGTACTATTAATGATAGTCTTAATATATAAAAATCCCGTATCACCATGTTCGTTCACGTTCATATCCGAAACCGGTCAACCGATTTTAATGAAATTTTGTGAATGTGTATTGCTCCAACTTGAGAGATAGGATAGTTTTTATCCTGATAAGTGACGGTCAATATTTTTATAGCAAATTTAAGCACTTATAGGATAAGGTGACGTCACCACGTCTGCCTGGCAAGCTAGTATTTTATAAAATGAATACGTTCTTTTACCATTCACCCGCTTCAACTTTACCCGCTCCTATACAAAAACCCTGCTGGGTTTCTTGATGGTTCTCCTCAAGACAGAGGTATTTTTCGAAGCAGTAATAAATAAATAGATGACTTTCAATAAGTATTACGTAATTAATCAATATTGAATAAAAACCATTCTGTTTTATACTATTCTGTACCCGATTACGACGGAAATTTAGTTTGTTGATTCCTTATATTTACGCAAATACTACACATGGAATGTTAACAAAGTGAAAGAACGTAACAACTAATTTTACGTTGTTTCACTTCGTTAACTATAACATCGGGACGTCAAACACCTGATTAACTGTGATATTTTTTTTCGTTTTCTATGCAATTCTAAACTAAGGTAGATCCGCCTAAAAAGGGCCGGTTCATAATAAGGTCCATCTTTTCAAAGTTAGCTCACTTAATACTTAAATCAAAACAGATATCGCGCGGCTCCTTCCTAGTAACTAATCACAAAAGCGCAACGAAGTTCATAGCTTTCGCGGGGGCCATTTTATCAGCGGCTCTATCTGTAACAATAAGGGTGGTCGATGTAACTCAATTTATAAAATGTTCTGATACAATTTTGCGTGGTTTTAGTAATAAAACCCGGTCTTTATATAAAAATTCTGCAATAATAATGTTAAAATACTGTCAGAAGGTGGATTGACTGGGTAAGTTACAAAATTATTGCTTTTAACACGATTTTGTTTGGTGTCTAAGTGCCTAACGAGGTCCACTTGTTGTCCACTAAATAAGTACCGGACCTTATTAGGAGTACGAAGTTAACAAGTAGGCATGATCAGTTACTGAAATGACTTATATAAGTGAAAATAAGCAGTTCGCCTCATAGGTAGCACAAAAAAAAGCCAAAAAAGTAATAAAAGATAAAGAAAACTGGTATTGCCCAGCTTGTAAAATGGATACAATGCTAGCAATGCGGCGATGCAGATCATGTAACTTGTGGTATTACGAAGAATACGTGGGTCTTACCAAAGATGATTTAGATATATTTTTTGTTCTGATTGTGTGTAACTTTCGCAATTGATGTTAACTTAGATTTTTTTGTTATTCATCATCATCATTACAGCCCTTCACAAGTCCACTGCTGAACATAGGCCTCCCCCAAAGAATGCACGGTCCTGAGCCACCTAAATCGAATTCCTGCATATCTTACCAGGTCGTCACTCCATCTAGTGGGGGGACGCCCTACACTTCGCCTGCCGGTACGAGGCTGCCACTCGAGAACCTTTCTTCCCCATCGGTTGCCGGTTCTTCGAGCTATATGGCCGGCCCACTGGCACTTCAGCTTACTAATCCGTTAGGCTACGTCGGTTACTCTAGTTCTACTGCGGATATATTCATTCCTAAGTTTATCACGCAGAGAAACTCCGAGCATAGCCTTCTCCATAGCTCGCTGAGCGACCTTGAGCGTCCTCATACGGCCAGCTGTGAAGGACCACGTCTCAGTTCCGTAAGTCATCACTGGCAACACGCACTGGTTGTACAATTTCGTTTTAAGGTTTTGAGGTATGTCTGACGTGAAGATGTGTCGTAGCTTCCCGAACACTGCCCAGCCGAGTTGAATCCGTCGATTGACCTCTCGGTCGAAGTTGGTTGATGTTGATACCGTATCTTTTCCTATCCAGAAGCTTGAAAACGTCTTCCGATGCAGCGGTGAAGAGTTTCGGGGATATGACGTCACCCTGTCTTACACCTCTCTGCAATTGGATAGGTTTCGTACTCTGGTTTTTTACTCGAATAGCCATCGTAGCTCTACTGTACAAACACTTCAGCACGTCGATATACCGACAGTCAACTTGGCACCGGTGAAGGGACTGCAGCACCGCCCAAATTTCGACGGAATCAAAAGCTTTCTCATAGTCCACATACGCCAGACATAGTGGCAAATTGTACTCTTCGGACTTCTGTACAATTTGCCAAAGGGTATGTATGTGGTCTATGGTGCTAAAGCCCTTTCGGAAACCGGCTTGTTCGGGAGGCTGGAAGTCGTCAAGTCTGCGCGCGAGACGATTCGTAATGACTCTCGAAAACAGCACGTAGACGCGGCTCAGAAGGGAAATCGGTCTGTAGTTCTTCAAGAGAGCGTTGTCACTTTTCTTGAAGAACAAGACTACCGCAATTCTGCTCCCCGCCTCCGGTGTAATGCCACCATGGAGGACGGAATTAAAGAACTTCTGAAGGACTTCAAGTACCGGTCTTCCACCCGCTTTCAGAAGCTCCGCTGTAATTCCATCCTCACCTGGGGCCCTACCGTTTTTATGGTGCTGGAGAGCCATTCTAATCTCGCTCAGACTGTCGTCCGGGATATCTTCGGAATAGTGTCGGATGAGACTCGCTCTTGGATCGTTACTCACACTTGCGTGTGGCTCCAACGATGGCGTGTACAGCTGCCCATAGAACCTCTCAATCTCACTCAAAAACTCAGGTGTCCCGGAAACGATGCTGCCACACTCTGTCTTCAGCTTTGACAGTTGGCTCTTTCTGGCAGACAGATCTCTGGCAAAGACTTTGGAGCCTTGGTTCCGCTCGATCGCTTCTTCAATACGAGCTGTATTGAAGTTGCGTAAGTCCCGCCGCATGCATTTGGAGATCTGTCTGTTCAGATGCCTGTATGCTGTCAAGTCTGTTGAAGAATGTAGTTTCATTTTTCGTCTAACAGCCATGAGATTAAGAGTGTGATTGGAGAGTTTTTGTGTTCTTCTGGGCGAGTCTTGCAGAACTTAGCTCCGACCGCATGGACAGTTTCCACGAGCTTGTTATTCATATCGTCCACTTCATTGCAGTCTTCTAGGCACTGAAAACGGTTTTGTAACTCGAGCTGAAAGGTTTTGGGACTTGGAACAGAGCACGAGGGGGACGGAGCGTTGACTTCATTAGACGAGAATACCCCTCCAACTTAACATTTAGGTTCAGTGTGCCTCTAACCATTCGGTGATCGCTACCAGTTTTCATCCTCGCGATCACGGAGACATTACTGAACAGTTATCTTCTGGTCGTCATAATGAAGTCAATCTAATTTTTTGTCGAACCGTCGGGACTCGACCAGGTCCACTTCCTGTGGGGCCGCTTCTGAAAGAAAGAGTTCATCATAAAGAGTCCCTCTTTCTCCATGAAGTCGGCCAGCTGCTTTTTGTTATTATTAATTATCATTCTTATTATTACCGTGTGACTACAGCTTAATTTTAAGTAAGTAAAGCTTAATTTTAAAACAAAAAGTGATAATTTGACTAATTTATCACTTTTTGTTTTAATATTAAGCTTTACATAATTTGTCTGATGTTATTAATTACATTAATTTTTATATTTGTTATATAAGAAATATAAAAATGTATGTTCTTCCACAAGTTTAATTTGTTTTTAGTTATTTAATTGACAAATTATTAGGTGAAAAGTTGCCATTGTTTAATTTTTATTTATATAGGTACGTTTATTTAGATTACATTTATGTTGAATATCTTTAGCTGCAGTAGTTGCCATGTTTGTTATTTTCAAACACTTAATAAGGTTCAGACTATGATTACAGAAGTGTAATACTTAATAAGGTCCAAGGACTAAGACTAAAAAAATGACTGATTGGCAGCATTTTATAATTTTTTTTACCAGAGTTAATAAAAACCAGCATTAAAATACAATTTGTTTCATTTATAACTAGAAAATAGATTAGTAATAACTTATATACATTTCCTTAGACTTTATAGGGGACTTTATATTTATATATACCCCGACACTGATTTAAATGAATTTACGTTTCATTATTCGAAAACCACAAACTTAATAGTAGTTTAAAGTCATTGTTTTCAAAAGATGTGATTCTTCTGCTATACAATGCCTTAAATCTTACAGTTCAATTATGGACCTTATTTAGAGCCCTAGTGCCCAGTAAGGATCATAGACAAGTTTTTAAAAAACTTTTTTTGTAAGTAACTGGCCATTGGTGCCAGGTTTTTGTACAATATTTTGCCCTCAAATAAAAACAGTTTAGTTGGTCGTGATGTCTTACAAATCAACACACTTCCCAAAATTGGATGTTCAAAAACACGGCCCTTATTAGAAGCAATTACCTTATTCTGCTAATTTTGATGTAAATTGGTGAGTTATTGCATCCAAGCCTTCGAATGTTTCTGACAAAATACGTAAGCCTGTGTACGTAGAAGTAAAAATCACCATGTTCTGGTAAATATAGTATGCATCACATCTTTTCATCCCATGGATATCGTAGAAGCGACTATTCAAAAGACCAGGAAGACCTCATAGCTTTCGATGTATGGCTGGAAAATTCCGTCTTATTTGTTGGTCAGAGTCTATTGAAAAATAAACTGAAAAATTAGCAGCAAATAAAAAATTGAAGAATAAACCTGGCTTAAATTAATTTCAACAATTAGCTATGCGCCTCGGCTTCGCAACGTTGATTTCTGGATTTCGAAAACAACGCCACCTAGCGAGTTTAATGGTGAATCTAAACGTTTCTCTGTTCAACTTAATCACACACAAAATTTTATCAAAATCAGTCCAGCCATTTAAGAGGAGTTCTGTCACATGCACACGGACAGAAATATTATATAGTATACAATATGCCTGTATTATACATACAAACTTTTCTCTTAAATTATTGTGTCTACTGATGAAAACTTCATCGCCGATCGATCGTAATTTAAACGATTTAAGCGTACAGAAGATGGGAAGTGACTTTGTTTTATACTATGTATAGATGAGCTATTCAAAGTTCTATTGCGTATTTGGTTTCGACGTTGATTACAGTTTTATACGCAAAGTAGCATTGTCCGTACAAACATCATATTTTCACTGCCAAAGCTCTTTACTAAAAGACATGTCTATTGATTTGTCGTATAAATTCCATAAACTGCAGGAAATTTCAAATCAGTTTTACAAATAAAATGTAACTCATTCAATAAATAGATTGTCGAAATTTAACAAAACAGGTAACAAGCAATAGGAATGATAAAACACTTAACAATATCGATTCGTGGCGCAGTGGCTTAGCAATGAGTTGCTGCGCTAGGGGCCGCGGGTTCGAATTCCGCACGAAAGTATTTTTATGGCCTACAAATAATTGTTCCGGGTCTGGATGTTTGTCCTTGTGCAATTTGTGTTTGTAAACTGCCTCCATGATACAGGAGAAAATCCTAGTGTGGGTTTAAAGTATAAAAAAATACATTTAAAAAACTGAATTGACAAACGAATTCACAGTCAAAAGTTAAGTGGCTACTGCAGTCCATGGGCACCTGCAGCCAACTTCACACAAAAGAAAACACAAGGAACAAAGAATTGTTCCTTGTGTTTACCTGTGCATGAAGTTCAAAGTTGTTGTTGTTGTTATAAAGATCGTACAAATACTTGTTCCGTGCGGGGTTCGCAACCGCGACCCTCGGTGCCGCAACTCCATCTTAAGCTTCTGTGCTACGGAGGTCTCATTATTGATTTATTTTTCTTTAAATAATACACAAAAACTTAAGAAGACTTACTAATTTTATATTTTTAGGACAATTTATAAAAAACACTACGCCACTACCTAAGTTATCGCGCACCGATAGCTTTTATTCATTATGAATACACAGAAGTGATACAAATATACGGATAACTATAATTTGTCAGTATCCCCATTATCAAAAAGTTTTATATGGACAAATCTTTTCAATAAAACCATTTTAAACATACTAGCTATAATGCAATAAATACTGCTTTAGGAATGCAGTTATAAATTGAACTCTCATTCAAAGTTATCATTTAATTTAATAAATGGTTTTGAATTGTTTCCAGCTGCATTTAGTAAGAATTGAATGCGTGCTTTTTATGTAAAACGCTTTTAGAAAGTTGCTTCAATGAATATTATGAAATTAAATAAAAGCTGAAACTTAATTACAATATTTTTTTGTATAATAAATGAAGATGCGGCTCTGGTGATAAGTGATTGCCATCATCCATAAACGATGCAATACCAGAAGAATTGCAAGTGAGTTGCCGACCTACTAGTAAGAAGTAAAAATAATATCTATTTATTTTTTCAAAACAAATAAAGGCAAAAGAAATTTGGAGGATGAAGCTGCTCGTGTCTGTAGGAATTACTTGAATTCTGATTCCCTACACGTATCCCCTGGGTAGTGCTAAACGAGCAGTACTACATACTGGTGGTAGGTTGGTCCTCTACTAGTGAGAGGCCCGGCCGAGGGTTAGTTACCACCCACCTGGCAAAGACATACCGCCAAATGATGCAAATCGTGTTCCGGTATGATGTTAGGTGAAACCCATTTCTTAGGGAGAATGGGTCTGGACAGTTGCGTTACGCATACGGACCGGTTGCGACGCGGCCATTTCTTAGTGTCAGGTGCCTGGTTATAGAGATTAGCGGGATCCGAAGCACGGTTGCACCGCTGGCTCACCATAGATAGTTGGGGGCCCAATTAATGAGCCAGCCACTCATGAAAGGCTGCTCCGCCATCATACGAAAATCCCGGGATGGCTCCGCCATGCCGGTTGGCGACCGGAGGAGACGGCCTGGTGGCGATTTCCAGGGGGGTTCGGGCGTCCCCGCGATCTCCATGCTAGGTGCCATTGATGCTATGACTCTGTTTGCGTCCCTGGGTTATATGTGTGACGCCTCGTCCAACTGCCATTCTCTCAAACTATTCACTCCCACCGTTAATGAAAAAAATTAAAAAGAAGAGTAAGTTTGTACAGCGGTTGCACTCCCTCTCCATTAAAGTGCACCTCACAAACATACGAGGCCTGCACTGTAATCTCAAGGCAGTCCATTACCACCTTGAAACTGACAAGCCGCACTTACTCTTCTTGACTGAGACGTAGATCAGATGTTCTTTAGATGCGACGTACCTTGGCTACTCTGGGTACACATTGGAGCATAATTTCCATCAGCGCGCCGGAGTCTGTGTTTACGTCCGCAACGACATCTGCTGTAAGCGTCTCCGTCACCTTGAAGACCCAACTTTCTCCACGATCTGGGTATTGATAGACACAGGAATGGATAAAATTATTTATTATTGTGTCTACCGATCGCACAGCAGCGACCAGGAGACAACTAGGCTGTTTGAACACCTCAGTGAAACCTCTGACGTGGCTCTAAATCGGTACCCTAGTGCACAGTTGGTTCTTCTGGGGGACTTTAATGCCTGTCAGCAGGACTGGCTGTTCCCATACCAGAAGACCGACCACGCTGGGAGAGAGGCGTGGAATTTTGCCTTGTCACTGGGGCTCTCCGAGCTGGTACAACAAGCGACTAGGGTACCTGATGGGGATGCGCACGACCGATCCAGATAGGTACGATGTTCAGGTAACCTCACCCTTGGGAACTTCTGACCACTGTCTGGTGAAATCTGTGTCGTTATGTTCTCCACCTAACTACGATTTCCACAGAGTGCGACGAATGTGGCGATACAAGTCAGCAGATTGGGATGAGATGCGGCATTTCATTGCATCTTATCCTTAGCGGCAGGTCTGCTTCTCCTCTGGAGACCCGTCGGGCTGCGCGGATGCCATAACCAATATGATACGTCAAGCGATGGAGTATTTCATTCTCTTTCCTGACGTGCCCATTGGTGGTAAAGCTCGCCCTTGGTTTAACGCCGAGTGCGCTCGTGCTGAAAAGCACATGCCTATGGCGTACTTATCCTGGGTCAGTGCTCGAAACCGTAAAGCTCCGGATGTTAGCCTTAAGAAGAGAGCCTTTAACCAAGCCGTCAAGTCGTGCAAAATGGCATTACGCCGATCCAGTTTCGATCGCATTAAACGCATCGGCACAAAGCTCTCTGTCAAACCATCTGGCAGTAGAGCTTTTTGGTCTCTCGCCAAAGCGGACGAGACAAACTTCTGTCGGTCTACACTGCCTCCGCTGGTAAAACCAGATGGCTCACTGGCGCATGCGCCTAAGAAGAAAGCGGACTTATTTGCTTCTCTCTTTGCTTGCAATTCGCGTTTGGACAGTAGCAACAGCGTACCATCTCAATTACCTCACTGCGGTACCTCTATGTCTGAGGTTCGTATCACCAACAAGGAGGTTCTTAAAACCTTGCGAAGTCTAGACGTGAACAAAGCTAGTGGACCTGATGGTATACCAGCTGGAGTTCTAAAGGTCTGTGCACCTGAGTTGTCTCCTGTGTTGACACGCTTGTTCCGCCTCTAATTCTGGACTGAAATAGTGCCTAAATCTTGGAAGCTGGCCAATGTGCAGCCTGTGCCTAAAAAAGGTAGCTGTACCGACCCTGCCAACTATCGGCCAATATCAATTACCTCCATACTCTGCAAGATTATGGAGCGTATATTGAACGCCCACCTCATGGCATACCTAGAGCAAAATGATCTCCTCAGTGATCGCCAGTACGGTTTTCGCCGAAATCGATCAACTGGGGACCTTCTAGCGTATGGTACTCACATATGGGGCGAAGCCGTCGAGAACAGCGGTGAAGCACTTGCTGTTTCCCTCGATGTTTCGAAGGCTTTTGACAGGGTTTGGCACGCTAATCTATTGGGCAAGCTTTCAGCGTATGGCTTATTGCCTGGCCTAATGGTCTGGGTGAAGGACTTTCTGAGTGAACGGTCTTTCCGGGTCGTTGTTGATGGCTGCTCATCTAATACTGTGGCAACTAACGCCGGTGTTCCTCAGGGGTCCGTTCTCTCTTCCTGCTGCATATAAATGATCTGCTCATTCCCGGTGTCTATGGGTATGCAGACGATAGCACAGTTGTGAAGAGATACCAACCAAGCGCCCGGGCCAGTTGGGATCAAATCCAGTCGGAAAGAGAGGCTATGGTTGAGCGTGTGAGTATCACACTACAGGCAGTCTCGGAATGGGGCGATGCCAATATCGTGAGATTCAACGCCTCCAAAACACAAGCGTGTCTTTTTACCGCTAAAAGGAGCCCGCTCACCTTGGCTCCTACTTTCCAGAATGTATCCTTGGAGTACACTGACCGCCTTTAGTTGTTAGGGATTGAATTTTCTCCGAACCTAAACTATGGGCGGTTCATTGAGTCCAGAGCCAAAGCAGCCGCAAGGAAACTTGGTGTTCTTGCAAGGGTGCGGCGGTACTTCACGCCGGGGCAGCTTCTTACCTTATATAAAGCGCAAGTCCGGTCGTGCATGGAGTACTGCTGTCACATATGGGCTGGTGCTGCAAAATGCCACCTGGCAGCATTGGACTCAGTGAAAAGACGTGCTAAGAGGCTCATTGGTGACCTTGATTTGGTTGAAACCAATCTTGTCAGCCTCGAGCACAGGCGCAGAGTAGCCAGTCTCTCGGTATTCTATAGGATGCATTTCGGTAAGTGTGCGCAGGAATTACACGCCTTAATTCCTCCCTCTCCTTTCCACCATCGGACAACCAGACGGTCGGCGGGTCTTCATCCCTTTGTTGTCGATATTCCACGCATTAGAACCAAACGGTTTGCTTCGTCTTTTGTAATGCGTACAGCAAAGGAGTGGAATAATTTGCCGGCGTCTATCTTTCCGTCCTAATACAATCTAGGCGTCTTCAAGGCAAGAGTGAATAGGCTTTTGTTACGATAAGACAGTGCGATTTACCATCTAAGGCTGCATCACTACTTACCACCAGGTGGGATTGTTGTCAAGCATTGGCTTATAAGAAGTCAAAAAAAAACATATAAACCACATGCTGGTTAGTGTCTAATGCAGTCCGTGGGCACCTAACGCTTTTGGTGATGGAAAATTAAACTAAAAATAAAATATACTTCATTGTTAATGCTGACTTTATATTATTAAATCAAACTAAAGTTACAAACTTACTTACACTATACCTATGGTATGGGGCTACCGCAACCCATGGATACCTGCAGCGAACTTAAAACAAAGAACCAAGGAAAATAAAAACTAAAGATTCTGTTGCGTAGTCACCTCTGAGAACTAAGACAAAATGCATCATAGTCTGTAATTATGAGTTTTGAATTATTAATTGGCAGAAATTTAGATTACCTCACAATTTTTAATAAAAGTTAAGTGAAAAATTTACTTACAGTCGACGTGATGGTAAATGTCTCCTGCAGTCCATGGACACCTGCGGCCAAATTCATACAAAGAAAGCTAAAGATGTGTGTCACCCCTGAGGACTAAGATGAAATGCCTCAGAGCCTGTAATTTATACTGGCTCTATACTCTTCAGACCGGAATACAGCACTTCGTTGAAAAAAGGAATTTACTCCGCGTTAAAAAAATAAGATCTCCTCAGTTTCAAAGCACTCCCCTTGTTGCCTCAGCCAGTATTGAAATCCTCGGCGTCGAGTGACGTGCAATTTCGTGGTCAATTCAAAGAAAAGGCCAAATTGGCCTCTAAAAAGCTTGGCATGCTCAGTAGAGCGGGACAGTATTTCATCCGGGCACATCGCCTGCAACTTTACAAGGCGCAGGTTCGGCCTCACATGGAATACTGTTCCCATCTCTGAACTGGGACTCTCCAGTGTCAAGTCCTTCCACTTGACCGCATCCGGCACAGAGCGGCTCGAATCGTCGACGACCGAGTCCTTTCCGATCGGCTCGATTCATTGGACCTTCAAGAAAAGAGCCTTCTCTTTTTTAATAGGCCGGCAGTGCATCTGCGGTTCCCCTAGTGTTGCAATTGTTCATGGGCGGTGGTAGTCACTTACCATCAGGTGAGCCGTATGCTCGTTTGCCCCCTCTCCTATAAAAAGTGACAAGTTAAATACCTACTTTATGTGGAATAAGATATAGCATTTCTCAACGTGATAGAGCCTTGCTGCAGCTATATTATGGTTGTGGCTTGCATGGGTTGACTCGACGGGGATAGAACCATGCTCTCACAGAACACCAGCGTAGAATAGAAGCTTCGTGGTGCTATGTTTCATATGGTGAGTGTGGAGAGCTGGAGACCTTTTTTACTGGAAACAAGACATTCCGTCTCAGTCTTCAGGGGTAACAACGCATTTTATTTTGATTCTCAATCTAAATTATATGGGCCACAAAAATGGCTTGATAAAATAATGTGCCTTATACATTTGATAAATGCATGTCATCATTACAGCCATTTATAAGTCCACTCTAAACTAGATTGTATGTTTTATATTGGTATAGTATGTATTTTTATTTATATGTTTATTATATACATTTGTATGTGTGTATGTAAAAGTGTATAGATATATAAAGTAATATGTTTTGAATAATATGTGAAAATAAGTTTGTTTTTTCTGTTGTGGCTCTACCCATAGCTCTCACCACACTACTAAAGTTTACCTGGCAGAGAATGCCTTTTCGGCATTAAGTTCGCATTTGTACCAAATGTTTGTATGTTTAATTGCAATAAAGAATTTTCTATCTACCTATCTATCAATGGGCGTTCCTCAGGGCTCGATTCTTGGCCAAACTCAAACTAAAATCTATTAATATATCATAATATAGTGCGCGGAACTACGGACAGCGCTGAGCTATTGTGAAAAATAGAATTTAAAGTACCAAGGCGTTATCCGCGTAAATCTGTACCTTTGTTCTATCCACTTCCTTCTAAATCTAATCTAGGTCATAACAATAGTTTAGTTAGAATGTCACGCTTGCTGAATTTGATGTCGGATTCTGTGGACATTTTTAGCAATTCTTTGTCCTCTTTTTAAAAAAACAGTGCTACAGAACTTAAAAGACAATATTTAAGAGTTCGATATGTATTAATTTTGTTATTTGGTTTCCTTGATTATTGTGTTTTTCCCCTGTATTTTTTTAAGGTGTCTCAGTTTATTAGTTTATATTTTTTTAATATTTTTGGTATTTCTTAGTTTTTGATTTATTTTAAGGTTATGTTTCTAATATTTTGTAATTTATGTTATAAAGTGTTACTCTTCTTGTGAAGCATGTTGTGGCTGCCTTTAATATATTTTACATTTAAAAATTAAGCTTATGTATTATGTTTTGTGAACATGTATTATTGTAATTACATCTGGCTGTCCTTAAATAAATAAATACATTAATTAATTAATTAATTTTGACAATGTAAAGAATGTTCAGTACATTGGTTTAATGCCCACAATTTGCTCTTAAGTGGCAATAAGAAAATATTTATTAAATTTGCAATAACTAATGTTAAACATTCAATTACTAACGTGCTCTTAAACGGGGAAGAGTTGAGTCTGGTGGATGGAAGAAAAACAGTGGTCTGTTTTTCTTGGTATTAGCATTGACCTGACGAAGCTTTAATGCGGCTCCCATATATCTAAATTAGCAGGCAGACTTAGTTCTTCAGCATATGCTGTAAGAAATATCAGATGACTCACCAATGTTGAGAGAGCTATATTAGTTTATTATAATTACTTTCATAGCGTGATGTCTTATGGAATTTCGGTATGGGGTTATGCGACTGATATCGAAGCCATATTTGTTTTTCAAAAGATGACCGTACGGGTGATTTACAACTTATAATGTAATGAGTCCCTTAGAGAAAAATTGAAAGAAATAAACATTTTAACTTTGGCATCGCAATGTATTTATGAAAATCTAATGTATGTACATAAAACCATGATTAGCTTTGATAAAAATAAAGATGTTCATACTTTAATCACTAGGAACAAACATAAGCTTGTAATACCATTTTACTAGACTCCACAGAATTAGTAATTCATTTATGGGGTAATGTATATGCTTTCACAACAAAATCCCAGAAAATGTACAAAATTTGTCAATAAACATGTTTAAGTGCTTTATTAATGAAAGTTTCTACAAAAAGGGTTAATATAATATTAAAGAACACATAAATAAAAAAACCCCGAAGAATATGAGAAGAGAGATAAAAAATCCACGGCACCACGGCTCCGTGGTGCAGTGGGTAAGCAATGAGTTGATGCGCTGGGGGCCGCGGGTTTGAATCCCGCACGGAACAAGTATTTGTATGGCCTACAAATAATTGTTCCGGGTCTAGATGTTTGTCCTTGTGCAATTTGTGTTTGTAAACTGCCTCCACGATACAGGAGAAATTCCTAGTGCGGGGGTTACGTTTTTCTAAAAAAGTTTAAAAAAAAATAAAAATGAGGTGATCGCCACCATGCTCTTTCTATTAAAATTCATTTAAAATTTGTAGAAACAAAATGATTGTTAAGTGTAATATGTTTTTTAAAAAAAGCCTACTGGGTTTCTTTCTGGTTCTTTCCAGGACAGAGGTATTATCCGAACCAGTGGTAAATAAAAAAAATATTTTTTTAATAGTATTATGTAATCTATATTGAATAAAAATTATTCTCTTCTATTCTCGATTTCGAATCCAAATGCTAATGAATTGTCACTCCCGAGGACTAAGATGGAATGCTCCTACCCAGTAAAAAATGTATCCGGTTGGGTATAACTAACCATACGAAACACAGCTGTATTGAGCTGCTATTTTACCCTAAGAGCGTGGTCCTACCCCGGTCTAGCCGACCCATTCGTGCTACAACCATAATATAGCTGCAGCATGGCTCTACCATGTATCAATTTATTTTATGCCACAAAATTTACAGCAAGTTACGTTAATAGAAGGAAATTAAAATGAGACGCCACAGAATAACCACAATAGCGCGTAATTCTCGCTCGAAATTTGCGCCACGAGCTATATTCACATGTTTCATAATGAAGGGATTTTAATAAATGGAGCTGTAGAACATATGAATGTATGCAATGCTGTTTTTATATAAAATATCATGTTTTAAAGGGTAGAAGTATAAGAGGTAGTGTTAAAAAAATCATACAACAGTCATTAGATTTGGATCAACTTTATATCACGTAATAAATTATATTGATTTATTTCTGTATATGCAACCCGTCATTTTTATAGAAGAAAAGTGACAAACGAGCACACCACACACCTGATGGTAAGTGGATACTGTGGCCGACAGATATTTCCATTTATCCGCGATTAAGTGGTTGTTACCCGTGAAGACTAAGATGGAATGCCTTGTTTCGAGTAAAAAGGGTCTCCAGTTATCTACGGTTCAAAGTGATCAATTCGTGCTAGAACCACAATATAGGTGCAGTTTGGCTCTACCACGTAAAATTCATATTATTATGAATTTGGAGACTTGGTCTTTTGCTGCTGGCCGTATTAGATAGTTCAAGGTCGCTCTGCGAGAAGGCTATGCTCGGAGTTTCTCTGATTGATAGACTTCGTAATGACGGTATCTGCAGTAGAATAAGATTTGCCGACAAAGCTTGACGGATCAGTAAGCACCACTCGAAGTTTCTCTGCGTGATAGATTTCGTAATAAGGATCACTGCATAGGACTAATATCACTGATAAAGCACAACGGATCAGTTAATGAAATGCAGCTTCAGATTGAGTACAGACCTGGTAAGAGATGTGGAACATCAATGGATGCAGGTGGATAAGGACTGTGTTTTATGGCGTTCCTTTGGTGGAGGCATATATTCAGCAGTGGACTTGTGTTTGGCTGCAATCATAAACCTGAAGCTAACTTCTAACATAGATAGTTAAATATGCGTTGTGCCTCACAGTATGTTATTATACTGGCTCTCTAAACCATTCAGAAAACAGAAGCGCAGACACTGCTATTTAACGGTGGAATAAGGTAATGCTTATCAGAATAAGACTCCTACCTTGTAAAGTAAGTGTATTTTGTCGTAAAGGAATCATAACCAACTCCCCGAGAACTGACATATTGTGTAGAAAAACGATCACTCAAATGAGAAAAATACAGCACAATATAGTAATAAAATTAAAAAAAGTAATCTCATACAAAATACTTTATTTTAAGTTTAATGGCTTTTATGTGATCATCATCATCATCATCATTACAGCCTTTCATAAGTTCACTGCTTAACATAGGCCTCCCCCAAGGAATGCCACAAAGCACGGTCCTGAGACACCTGCATCCATCGACTGTCTTACCAGGTCGTCACTCCATCGCGTGGGGGATCGCCCTACACTTCGCCTACCGGTACGAGGCTACCACTCAAGAACCTTTCTTCCCCATCGGTTGTCGGTTCTTCGAGCTATATGGCCGGCCCACTGCCACTTCAGCTTACTAATCCGTTGGGCTATGTCAGTTTCTCTGGTTCTACTGCGTATATCCTCATTCCTAAATGTATCACGCAGAGAAACTCCCAGCATAGCCCTCTCCATAGCTTGCTGAGCGACCTTGAGCTTCCTCATACGGCCAGCAAATATGATAGTGATTTATTTGATAGTTGCAATAAATTTTACAAAATCTATCTTTATTTCTAGTTGCCAAGTTTGTACACTGCGACACAATTCCTAATTCCATCCAGATCATCTTATTAGACGGTAATCCATTATAAAGCCAACTTTGGATAAAATTATTTTGTAATGACATGTTTATGCAATACGACATATTAAATAAAAATAATTTTAATCCGCCTAAATCATTGACATTTAAAACAAAAAAAAACCCGTAAAAATAGATTTATTTAAAAATTATTAGATTTCGACTTTGACTTTGTGTACTTTTTGGGAATTTTATGCCACTAACAATCACATTGTGGCACTTCTGACAACTGAGGTTCTTCGAAACACATGAACTTCAAGAAAAAACTTACGAGTTCCCTCTGGTTTTCTACAAGTGCTGCAAAGTTCAAAAACCTTATTAAACGTAGTTTGTATGGAAAGAGTTATTACTATATTAAGGAATTCGTGGATGATAATAACCCCCGGAAATGAGCTGATCGCTACCAAGCCATTTCTAATTTCTTTTGTGTTGTTAATTGTGTATTATAAAAGATGATTGTAAACTATTTTTTTTATAAAATGTCACGCTGAGTTTCTAGCTGGGTTTTCCCAGGACAGAGGGCTGTGTGTACTTTTGTCCTCCTACCATATAAAAAAATTAAATCAAAATTAAAACTATTTTCGTGTTTCGTTTAATCTGAAATTAAAATGGATTGTAAATGGATTTCTACAAAATATAATAAAAAACCGCTCTCGAATAATGCAAAATTACAGATCCGGATGCGAGTTCATCACCACCAAGTAGTTTTAAATTCTAACAAAAACATAAATTCACACTGAGCTCTCGTAGTTTATAGAGCTGTGGAACGGGAGCACATCTTGTTCCTACTATATTGCATTTCTTATCTCTTCTCTCTCGTTTCAACTAGTCTATAAAACCATTTTAATGTTTGTTTTGTTGTAAGTTTTTATTGCACTTCTCAAACTCATTTCATTTTACTTAATTAAATTTGTACTCGACTATCGTTTTGACAAAAAATGATACAGAATTACCTTCAAAGTTAATGGTACCTGACCTAATTAATGCACATTTTCTTAATACCCCAGGGACTAATAACCTAACAGCGGAACTTATGTATCTCGAGTTTGATAGATTCAGCTCTGGGATTTTTTTACTTAAAACGGTTTCGTCAGATGATATTTCAAAAATAATAAAATCACTTAAATCTAACGCACAAGGAGTAGATGGTTTTACACTTAATTTGTTATTGATGATTCTCCCACAAAGTTTGAATACTATAACTGCATTTTTCAATAAGTCAGTTAGTACCGGCATATTCCCTGAAATCTGGAAAAGAGCCCTAATATGTCCTATCCCTAAGAAAAGGAATCCTGATTATTTCAAAGATTTAAGACCCATTAGCCATCATTATCAAAAATTCTTGAGAAAGTGGTATATCAGCAAGTAACCGCTTATTTTGAAGACAATTCCATACAATATTGTTTTTTCTGCAATTGTGCATAAAATAAAAATTAACTTCAGCCAATGAGTACAACTGGCATTATACTCAGACCTATCAAATGCTATGAAAAAATAATTTTACCAGGTTTCAAAAAATCAATCAAAATTAAAAAAAACATAAATAATGAAATCAGAAAATGTATATCTGTATGTCTATACATACTTATTATAATGATTTATGGCCGCTTAGTAACTGACGGTGACTCAGTATAACATCCTACAGTCACCCCAAAACTAAGAGGAGGGAATCATTGTAGAAAAGGTAATAGTTTATTGCGGAAAATTTGCGATAAAATTAAAAAAAATTACAAACTTATCCAAAATAACCTACGCGTTACAAAAAAAATAATAATAAGTTTTTAAGAAGATATAAAGATGAATATAGATAAAAAATAAATTTCAAAAAAGTTCAGTAAAGACAATATACTGCTGAGTTAATCACGATTTTCGAAACCACGTCAGTTGTAAACAATATTTCTGTGAAAATAGTGTACACAAGATAATTAAGAACAGACAAAATCTTTATTTTCAAATTTCCGCCGAGTTGTAAGTAGAAGGCCAAATAGGTCGAGTGTCAATTTTAATTAAATATATGAAGTGATCTTGACTACGTTTCATCAAGTAACCATTGGTAAAAATGAAAACAGGAATTTTACAATTGTGTTTACAAGAAACGTTATTAGTTGAACCTTGCAGCTTGTTCATTATTTTAATTTTTATTAGGTGTATATATTACTAATAAATGATTCTCATAATATTTTGTATAATTTTTTATTTTGCCCTATCTGCAACGTTTTATGCTCTATAGAAAATATGGCGTATGACATGACTGATAATCTCCCGAACATTTTATGTAGTTACAAAGATGTTTTACATTTTCGTCGCCTCCACATGATATTTTTGTCAGAATTAGGTATCCTTCTGTATCTGAAACGAATATGAATATTGCTACAAAAGTGAAGTAACAGGCTATACAAATCCCTCTACTGGGCACAGGACTCTTTTTAATTCTGAAATAGTTTGAAGGCAAGTAAATGTCCGCCGCGCTGCCCCAATGCGTGTTGACGAAAATTGCAATTACAAATTTAATTGGTACTGCCGGGGATCAAACCCGGGAAACATTTACAGCAAACGCTTAGACTCAGAGCTACTAATACTACACAAATGAATCATCATCATCATTACAGCCCTTCACAAGTCCACTGCTGAACATAGGCCTCCCCCAAGGAATGCCACAAAGCACGGTCCTGAGCCACCTGCATCCATCGACTTCCTGCATGTCTTACCAGGTCGTCACTCCATCTTGTGGGGGGACGCCCTACACTTCGCCTACCGGTACGAGGCTGCCACTCGAGAACCTTTCTTCCCCATCGGTTGTCGGTTCTCGAGCTATATGGCCGGCCCACTGCCACTTCAGCTGACTAATCCGTTGGGCTATGTCGGTTACTCTGGTTCTACTGCGGATATCCTTATTCCTAAGTTTATCACGCAGAGAAACTCCGAGCATAGCCCTCTCCATAGCTCGCTGAGCGACCTTGAGCTTCCTCATACGGCCAGCAGTGAAGGACCACGTCTCAGTTCCGTAAGTCATCACTGGCAACACGCACTGGTTGTACAATTTTGTTTTAAGGTTTTGAGGTATTTCTGACGAGAAGATGTGTCGTAGCTTCCCAAACGCTGCCCAGCCGAGTTGAATCCGTCGATTGACCTCTCGGTCGAAGTTGGACTTACCTAGTCGGACTATTTGTCCCAGGTAAACATACTCGTCAACAACTTCGAGCTTAGTGCTCCCAACAACTACCGGCATAGGTGTGACATGGACATTAAACATAATCTTTGTTTTGTCCATGTTCATCTTAAGACCTATCCGTTGGGAGACACTATTGAGGTCATTGAGCATAGTGCTTAGCTCCTCCAGCGATTCTGCCATGAGGACTATATCGTCGGCAAATCGAAGGTGAGTGATGTACTCGCCATTGATGTTAATTCCGTATCCTTTCCAGTCCAGAAGCTTGAAAACGTCTTCCAATGCAGCGGTAAAGAGTTTCGGGGATATAACGTCACCCTGTCTTACACCTCTCTGCAATTGGATAGGTTTCGTAGTCTGGTTCTGCACTCGGATAGCCATCGTAGCTCTACTGTACAAACACTTCAGCACTTCGATATACCGACAGTCAACTTGGCACCGCTGAAGGGACTGCAGCACCGCCCAAATTTCGACGGAATCAAAGGCTTTCTCATAGTCCACATACGCCAGACATAGTGGCAAATTGTACTCTTCGGACTTCTGTACAATTTGCCGTAGGGTATGTATGTGGTCTATGGTGCTAAAGCCCTTTCGGAAACCGGCTTGTTCGGGAGGCTGGAAGTCGTCAAGTCTGCGCGCGAGACGATTCGTAATGACTCTCGAAAACAGCACGTAGACGCGGCTCAGAAGGGAAATCGGTCTGTAGTTCTTCAAGAGAGCGTTGTCACCTTTCTTGAAGAACAAGACCACCGCACTTCTACAAGACCACCGCACTTCTACACAAATAGAGAAATACTAATACACAAATAAATGCGATTCAACAAATATAATAAAAACTCTTACGTACTTAAAACTTAACTACTTGATAGCTCGTGATACCTACCAGACGAAGCTACAGCACCACACCGTGCAATGTAATTGAAGATGCTTAACCGCGACATAATTCTCAGTGATGCGCAACTATTATAGGCAGTATATCACTTTTATACTTGTCACCTCTACAATCTATTTATCTTGGCACTTTTCTAAGTAATACAGAAAGTAGTCGCCAGACGGTGTTGACGTCGGCTAAAATCTCTGCAATCGCCGTTTCGTCAAGGTCATTTACGCTAGTTAAAGCCTTAAACGCCAGGAATTAAATAAGTGTCGTAGCGGCGTAAGCGACCGCCGTTAAGCCGCTACAACATGGCGGAGGCTAACGTAGTATGTTGTAAATATGCGTAATTTTTAAAATTAAATAAATAAATAAAGAATTTGTTAATAACTTCCTTATAAATTCACCTATCATAGCTATGAAACATTATCCCGACAAAACGAATATATGACGTCAATAGATTGGGAGATAGACGACCAGACGAACTAGCGATCATATTAAGATTATAAAAGAATAAAATGTCAGCAACATTTCCCTGCTCGAAATAATAAATAAATCTTTAGTTACCAGTCCACCTACAAAGCTATTTAATATGAGAGAGTCCGATGTTTTGTAGTGGGCTTTGATAGGTTGTTACGATCATATGTGATGATTATGATATAATTGTAATGTTTATTAATCTGAATGACAGGGCGAGAAAAAGTGTGATAAGAGAAAAGTGTGGTTTGGTACATGACGTTGTGACCAGGATGAGGAAAGGAATGCTTTGGTGGTTTGGTCATGTAGAAAGCGTGAATGAGGAAAGAGTGATAAAGCAAATTTATGTTGCAGAGATGAACGGCAGAGTCGGAAAGGGACACCCTAAGCGAAAGTTTATTGACCAAATTGGGCCAAATTAAGAGTACCTTTACCGACGAGCGTGTGTGCGTAGGTATGTGAATGTGGAGGAGGCGAGACAGGTTTGTCAGGATCGTGCCAAATGGAAGTCCATAGTCTCCGCCTAACCTTCGGGGTGACAGATGTGAGTATTTGTGTGTTGTGTGTGTGTGTGTAATGTTTACTTTCGTAAATATTATAATATTATTCTATTCATATTAAGGTCGGCTTTTTCTAAGTAGAGCACAAGAGGCAGTATTTTATCTCTAAAGGAAAACTCAATTTTCTGCTGAGACGTTGTCTGAATGCAAATGACACCACTTATAGTTTCGTAAGCAAAACTTTATAAATTAAGATCCGGAATTACTTTGCATCAAATAAAAGGAATAGTTGTGACTTCTTTTTGAGGCGATATTTTATATGGTAATGTATGGCACCAAATTAACGTTCATTTATTTTTTAGAAGTTTTGTAAAAGAGACTATTGATATTACATCATCATCATTACAGCCCTTCACAAGTCCACTGCTGAACATAGGCCTCCCCCAAAGAATGGCACAAAGCACGGTCCTGAGCCAACTGCGTCCATCGACTTCCTGCATATCTTACCAGGTCGTCACTCCATCTAGTGGGGGGACGCCCTACACTTCGTCCGCCGGTACGAGGCCGCCACTCGAGAACCTTTTTTGATATTGCATATCTTAAGAATAATTTCCCAGAACTATTGATTATTTATATTGGGTTGTTTTCAGAAAGATGCTGCTGCTCCTATATATATTTATGGTGTAGTTCATATTCCTACTTTTTTATTTCTCAATTGACTTTTTATATGAGAATACTTATTTTATTTTCTTTGCTAGAATCTATCGTATTTATAATTCTAATCGATTTTACAAATTTTATTACCGTTTTAGACTTTCATTTTCTGAATTATTAATTCTTATAATTTTCATTAAGACAGACGATCGAAAAATACTCTCCTTTCCGCTTTTGAATTAATTGTCTGTCATTAAACATAACAATTAAAACTATGTAGATAGGGAAATGGTATTAATGTAATGGTTAATTTTTGTTTCAGAAGGCAGAAGTAAGAAAAGTTTTAACAACTTCATCTTGACTGCTTCTCATTTTCACACAAACGCTTTCGAATAGAATCCCAATCTAATTTCCATAGAACATTCTGAAAGTTTTTTTTAATTATTCAGTTTTACGAATAGGAAAAGCGTAAATGCACTGTCTGTTTTAAAAGTTTGGAAGCAATCCGTGCACCTTTACTTATGCCGAGTATTTATAACTACAGTTTGAATGAATGGATGTATGGATTAGTGAGTGAATGAATGACTAAATAAATGACACAAAACTCAATTGGGAAGACGCTGCTGCCCATCTCCTAGGTATCACTACCTGTTTAACTATAGAAGTCCACTGCTGGATATAGGCTTCTCTATAGATTGCTTCATAGTGGATATTTTGTCATAGTTGCCATGTGTGGCAGGCGGGTTGGTAACCGCAGTTTTTTAATATTTTGAGTTTTGACGTGACAACGTCTTATAAATCGATGAAGCTGGCGGCATGCACGAAAAAACATAACTCATGCGGCGTTACCTAGGCGTTCCATTTAAAGTGCAAGCGAGAGCGCGGAACGAGCGACAAAGAAGGTAATGATTCTTTCGATATTAAATATTTCTTATGACGTTGTCACGTTCAACTATCGTCAGTAAACAGACTTCACAGATAACCGATTTTTTTATGAGAGGTGTTGCTTCACTACATAGGTTTCAGTTTCGCTAAGTCGCATCTTACGATAACAACGGGACGATGTGGGGTAGCGGATATTCATACACAGTTAAAAAGGTTTATAACCCCCTGGGATTGAGGTGAACACTTCTAAACTCTATCTTTAATGATTTTTGTAAGTAATTGTTCCAAAAAAAATGTTCCATTGGTTTTCTTGCTAGTTCTTTCTGAACCAGTAAGTTGCGTAATTAGCCACGAGGCTTTTATAATTTCACTTTTGAGGTCTGGTTACTGTACATCTATTAGAATTTTGAAATTTTGGATTTGGAAAAACAAATTTTGAAATCCCCCAGGTGTAAACTAGTCCTGCAAAAAGTAAGAGTACTTGAAACTTTTTCCTTACTTGAGGACATTAATGGTATATACACAAGTTGAACAAAGTTGAAGTTACAGCCTTTATACATCCCACTGCTAGGCACAGGCCTCTTCTCATTTCTAAGAGGTTTTGAGGACAATTAAATGTCCACCTCGCAGCCCCAATGCGTGTTGGCGTACTTTACATGTCATCTAATTATAATTATTTCTTATTTCTCAGACACGCAGGTTTCCTCACGATATTTTGTATCACCGTCGAGCACCTGGTAAATCAGTACTTAAAATTGTAACTAACAATTTATTGGTGCCGGCGGGAATGGAGCCCGGGATTCTCACGTACTGTGAAATTTACAGTGAGCGCTTAGCCCCTGAGCTACTATGTCTCCCTACAAGTTGCACAGTTCGCAACAAATAGAATTTGATTTTTTAGGTGGTCTGAAATGTTTCCGACCTAACAAAGATATATGACATTTTTAATTGTATTTTTGTAAGAGATATATATATATATATATATATACATATAAATACACATATATATGTGTGTAATCGTGTTGTGTATATGTATATTAAATATATTTATAGTATAGATGTTTAGTATTATATAAAACACATATAGAATTCTTTACAATATTACAATTTTTTATTTATTTTGTAAATTTGAAATTGTTTACTTTTCTTTTGATCCACTATTACAATGAATTCTCTTAGTATTACCTTTGTTACGACTCTGGGAGAGGCCGCTAATTCCTAAGATATAGACTCGTCTAGTGTAGGAGTCAGAGACTTCAAAAAAATTTTTGTGATTTATTTATGATAATAATAAATTATTATTATATTATGTATTTTTATTTTTCTACATAGTCTTCTTGTAACTATACAAACTTCTCCCAGCCATGTTCCTATCTCTATAACCGGTCCAAATAGTATTTTTCTTAGGCAATTTTCTCTGAAAAATAATTGTTCACGAAAGTGAGTGCCTCCTTATTTGACGATAAAATCTTTGCCCGACGAGCGCAATTTTTAGATGAAGGAAAAAAGAGAAGTTGCTTGGGGCTAGATCTGGTGAGTAAGGCGGATGGTCAAGCAGTTTAAACCATAATACGTAAATTTTTGCCATGGCAACCATTGAAGTGTGAGACGGAGCATTGTCGTGGTGAAACAGGATTTTCTTTTTCTGCAAATGTGGCCGTTTTCTGTAATTTCTGCCTTCAATGTGTTAAGTAAAGATGCGTTGTATGCTCCTGTATTTGTTCTTTCTTTTTGAAGATAATTGATTATGATAACTCTATGACTATCACAAAAACAGTCGCCATCGCTTTCCCAGCCAAAAACAGTTTTTAATATTTTTTTTGGAATCGGCTCCTCCTTTGCAGTCCACTGTTTCGACTGTATTATTTTTTCAGGTGTATAATTGTGTATCCATGTTTCATATACAGTATGATTTCTTATATTTACGCGACTACTACACATTGAATAAAAGTATTTTAACGGATATTATCGCGTTTAATTTACTTATTTTAATTTCTGACATTTTGGGTGCTTTATAGCATCCTATGCTCACAAGGGGGAAAGGGGACTGAGATGTTTGACGTCCCGATTTCACAGTTAGCCCGGCCTTCAGTTTTAGAATATTAATTTTTGGTCCGATCTACGCAGTGAGCTTACAGTATATTTAAGACTTGCTGTGGTATGCTTGGGTTTGGATTTAATTTTGTTAATTATAGGATCCCAAGCAGATAGCAAGCACCTATCCATCTTCTCCTCTTTCCGGGATTCCGGCACGTATATGGAATTTGCAAACCAGGATAGTCAATCCAATTTTGGTCTCCATCAAGAAAATAGATGCTGCTTCGCAGTTTCAAATGAGAGTTCAGTGTAACCCTAGAATATTAGAGAGATGCACTTTTAATTTGAGATTAAACTTTAAAAAAATTAAAACCATAAACTAAGGTAAGGCATAGTGTTAGAAGATTTAAAGCCCCAAATTCAGACCTATTACTTGGATTTTTTTTTCAAGGTTGTTTTTCCTTTTATAAAGATTAATTATTTTACCCTTTGTGGACTAAGAAACATTAGAAGTTCAAGGTTACAACTACAATATTGTCTTAATAGTAATATTAAAAACTTAATCCTCTCATTTTCAACCTTAGGCATGAAATGTTTTCAATTAATTTATTAGTGAACACCCTAGAAGTTTCCATTTAATAAAAGAAGAATGGGTGTATGATCATAAAACAATTACCGTTACCGTAACCGTTACAGCCTTATAAAGTCCACTGCTGAACATTGGCCTCCTCCATAGGTTGCCTCATTGGGTGGGGGGGGGGGGGGGTATTTGCTATAATTGCTATAGTCGCTTCGCAAGCAGGTTGGCAATCAGAGTTTTTTTTTATTTTTAGTCGTTATTAGGAAGACACTGCTCCCCATCTCCTGATTTGTTTCCCCCTGTCACCTGTTATGATACCCACGGGATGATATGGGGTAGTGAATATTCTTACACCGTCACTACACGGTAAAATAATTTTAAAATATTATAGTATTGCAAAATATCATAAAATAATTCTAAAATATATAATATGTTCAGGTCTTGAGTTTCATTACCGGCGAAGTGCGAGTCGGACTCGCGCATGAAGGGTTCCGTACCATCGTAATACACGTTTCTAGTAGGGGAGCCCCTTTTAATTTTAATTTATTTTAATTTTTATAATTTTTTTTGTTATAGCGGCAACAGAAATACATATTCTGTGGAAATTTCCCCTGCCTACCTATTACGAATCATGAGTTATAGCCCGCTGACAGACAGACCGACAGACGGACGGACGGCTGGACGTCGGAGGCTTAGTAATAGGGTCTCGCTGGATACCCTTTGGATACGGAACCCTAAAAATGACATTAAAATATTATTTGGGTGTGGACGCAATTAATAGCGTCAGTCGTTCTTTTTTGTTGTTTTTTTCTTTTAGCTATTTTACATATTAGATTGTTTAATGTGCGGTTTCTTCTCGGTTAGTATGTTTATATAGAAGACGTTCAAATACGAATTTGCAGCCGTAAGCGATAACACATATATAGAAAAAACATACTATGCCTCGTTTATAGTAAAATCAGCTTTTTTGAACTGGGTTAAAAACCACAACTATTGTCACATCATTAATTCACATTCAGCTAAAAGCTGTCCAAAGTTATTCCCAATTGAAATATAGTGAACGTAGCAAAACGCTGAGCGTGATTTACTACTGCTTGTTCGGTTGCATTAGTGGTCTTTGTATAGCAAGCCGCTCTCACGGGATTGAGTTCAAATATTATACTTACATGAACTTTATATTGTAATTCGGATGACTCACACTTGTATGTATGTTACTTCAGAGAAACTTTAAACAACGTATTCCCTGTCTAATGGATTTACGAAGACTGTTTTAGAAAAATAAAGAGAGTTGTAATCTGACTTTAAGCGTATAGTTACAATTCAAATATAATAACGTAGTGGCAGTGTAAGAATATCCATCACCCCATTTTACGTAGTATTAATATATATTTTTGTGCATATCGTCCAGTGGATATCGTAAGAGGCAACAGAGAGAAACAAACTAAGAGATCCTAATTACGAGGGCGACACTGAAAGATTTTAGAACTGGCCACTTGTAAACGATATGATAAAAAAATAAGTTCAAATTTTGAAAATGGAACTCTTTGCCAATATTATTGTGTATTTATTTTATTAATTTGTCATTTGTTTACGATTTGGCGGCAAATTGAAAATCGTTTGTGTCACGTCAGCATGAATTTAACGCGAGAAAACATTCGTACAATAAATGTTTATGACTTTCGATGTCATTGAAGTCTTGATTGGTCTTTCACGATAAAGCTCCATCTCGTGCCACTGTTTACAATTGGTTTAAAGAGTTTAAACGTGGTCGCATTAATCTCACCGATGATCTGCGTGAGGGACGGCATTCTACGGCGAAGGCTGAAGATGATATCAGCGTTTTGCGGCGTATGATAGAGACTGACAAAAGAGTGACATATCAACAAATTTGGACAAGCTTGGGCATCGGTATGAATCAAATGCACAAAATCCTCCATGAATATTTAGCGATCAGGAAGCTTTGTGCCCGGTGGTTACCTCATTATTTGACAGAGGCTCATAAACTCCGTCGTGTTGAGTGGTGTCGTGAAATTGTTCAAAGACTTAACGGAGGTGACTCAAATGCTGTGTTCGACATATTTACGGGAGACGAAAGCTGGATTTATTATTATGATCCTAAAACTAAGAGACAGTGTGCTGTGTCGGTATTTCCTTCCGAGAAGTTGCCAACTAAAGTAGAGAGAGGCCGAAGCGTGGGAAAAATGATGGTGGCCGTTCTTCGGAAGGACAAGTCATTACGCAACAATTGTATTAGAGGATCGAAAGACAATCACTGCATAGTGGTACACTAATAACTGTTTGCCGCTTGTCTTGGAAAAAGTTTGGGAGAAACAACCTCGCAGTAGGATCCTCCTTCACCACGACAACGTCTCGTCACACACCGCCAAGCAACCAATGGACTACTTGGTGACGTCAAAAGTAGAATAACTGGGTCAGCCGCCCTATAGCCCTGACTTGGCACTTTGTGAATTTGAATTATTTCCGAAAATAAGAGAAAAACTTCAAGGTAAACGTTTTATGGACGCCGAGGAAGCAGTGGCTCCGTTTCAAAATGCCGTCGAAGAGACACCTAAGGACGAGTGGGCAAAGTGCTTTTCTCAATGGTTCTATCGTATGCAGCGATGTATTGATGTAAATGGACACTAGTTAGAAAAGGTATAATAAAACTAATAACTTGCTAGTTTGTTCAGTTTTTGGTTTTCTAAGAACTTTCAATATCACTCTCGTATAACTAAACACTGAAGCTGCCGAACCCACCTGCCAAGCGTGGCAACTATGGCAAATATCCCTCTACGAGCAACGACATACAATACATTTGTTAAAATAAATTAGATAATAAAAGTATTGTTCCCTCTATGGGGCACTCTATGGGGTAATTTGCCACGTTGCAAACGTTTGCCACAGTTCACTTTATTCGAAAATAAAAATAAAACTATTAAATATATTTAAGTTGCAAAAGTTGAATGTAAAATTATTGAGATAATAAGACCATATATTCCTAAGTCTCATCTTATAACACCCACGACGTAATTAATTCTCTTTGTCAGATTTATATAATTTTTGAGAGATCGACTTTTCAAAAAACACTTTCCACGCGTTTTAATGCTATATATTTTCTGCCGACTTCCAAAAAGGAGACGGTACTCAATTCGACTGTATGTTTTTTTATGTGTGTTACCTCATAACTTTTTACTGGGTGAACCTATTTCGATAATTCTCCTTTTATTGGAAAGCTGGTACTTCTCGTGTGGTCCCATACGAATTGATCAAGATCAGACCAATAGTTTTTGAATTATTCTTAATAACTTATATTGAAGTCGGCAGTACAAAATTTTTAATTTTTAATTATTTTTTATAGGATAAGGGTGACATACGATCACATAGTCCACCCGATGGTAAGTGGTTGCTGTGGCCCATAGACATCTACATCTATCTGCGATTACGAATCAAAATGCAGATGCGTTGTTACCCGTGAGGACTAAGATAGAATGCCTCGTTTGCAGTAAAAAGCGTCTCCGGTTCTCTACACTCACCATACGAAACAGCAGCGTGAAGCTGCTATTTTACACTGGTATTCTGTGATTCTATATAATGGTTATATTTTGTACTTTTCGAAAACTTTATACCAATTTGTATCTTATTTTATATAAAATAGCCCAAATATAATTATTATTAATTTATAGATATTTAATACGCAAAAGTACAAATATTTTTAAAAAATTGCTAGTATTGCGTTCGAACAGTCACGCACACAGAAATAACATTGTAGTATTACGCCGTTCCAGAGTGATTTTGACGTGATTTTGAATTATATATATATTTGAATATACACTCGTCACTTTCTGAGTTAGTAAAATCTCGTATAAGTCGTGAAATACATCATATTATGTTAAAATATCCTTAAATAAAAGCAAAGCAACGTATTAAAGTAAAAAAAGTTCAGTTAAAAAAAGCGTTAAGTAAAAAAAGCCTATTTACGTCCCACAGCTGGGCACAGACCTCCCCTCACTACTGAGGGGGATTTAGGGCAAGGAAATTTCCGCCGCGCTGCCCCAATGCGCGTTGGCGAACTTCACATGTCTGCGATTTTTTTTTCTTATTTTTCAGACATGCAGTTTTCCTCACGAAATTTTCCTTCACCGCCGAACACGTGGTAAATCAGCACTTAAAATTGCAATAAACAATTTCATTAGTGCCGGCGGGGATCTAACTCGAGTTGCCCGTGTACTGTGAAATTTACAGCGAGTATTAACCATCTGAGCTACCACGGCTCACCGTATTTTATTGCATGCCTTAAGCGCGAAGCGCGCAGTATGTTCTGCTGGGGCCTAAAAATTAAGATTCCAACGTTTTGTCGCAAGAAATTGTATCTAGCAATCATATTATGCATATAAGTTATATAAAAAGCATAATAACAATAGATAATTATGAAATTATTAATATTTTTTTAATAGATTAATTACTATTTTTACATAAAAAAGGGGTTTTGGTGGCTTATGGTGTGGATTTATCAAGTCCGCATGGCGGGGTAAACACGATTACTTTTGAAAATATCAATTATTCAACTCAATCTATGTTTAAAATTCTTCATCTATCATGTGGGAAGCCATGGAATGTACATAGCAATTTAAATTTGTTTTGTTTAGTTACAATTATTTTTTTTCAGCTAAGAAATGGCGAAATTTTTGGTGGTTTGAGATCCTTGTATTAATTTATTTTAGTAAATAGGCCGCAGAGTGCTTTATTTACTCCGGGCTCAAATGCCGTCATGAGTGGTCGTTTCTAACAGCGGTTGATGCAGAAAATATTGATCGCCGTAGAAATACAAAATATTCCACAAACTAGTAAGTAGTAAGAAACACAAAGTAGCAAGGTAGATTTCATTATGATTTTTATATTCAATATTTTGTTTCGCTAAAAGCACGATGGATTTATATGTAAACATACTTATACGTCTTGGACTTTATAGACCTGAAGGTGTGTCGGTATTTGCAACTGGAACTCCTCAACGAGGAGAACTAGATGTGCCGAGTTTGAGCTCGTTTTGTTAGTTATGATGAGACCTTACCTCCGAACTTGATAGAGTGACTTGAAAGTGTACTTTGAAGACTGCTACTGGAAGTCCTCGACAAGTAGAACTATATGTGCCAAGTTTAGCCCCGTTTTGTTAATAAGGATGAAACCTTATCTCTGGACTTGATACAGTAAGTTGAAAGTGTACTTTGATGATTGCTACTGGACCTCCTCGACGAGGAGCACTAGATGCGCCAAGTTTGGCTTTGTTTTATTAGTCATGATGAGACCTTACCTCCGGACTTGATAGAGTGACTTAAAAGTGTGCTTTGAAGACTGCTACTGGAACTCCTCAACAAATAGAACTAGATGTGCCGAGTTAGGCCCCGTTTTGTTAGTAATGATGAGACCTTATCTCTGGACTTGATAGAGTAAGTTGAAAGTGTACTTTGATGACTGCTGCTGAACCTCCTCGACGAGGAGAATTAGATGCGCCATGTTTAGCTTCGTTTTACTAGTTGTGATGATACCTTACCTCCGGACTTGATAGAGTGATTTGAAAGTGTACTTTGATGACTGCTACTGGAACTCCTCGACGGGGAGAACTAGATATGCCAAGTTTGGGCTCGATTCGTTAGTTATAACCTTATCACCGGACTTGACGGAGTGACTTGAAAGTGTACTTTGATGACTGCTACTGGATCTCCTCGACAAAGAGAATTAGATATGCCGAGCTTAGCCTCGTTTTGTTTGTTATAAAATATAATACATATATAGAATAGACGTTACCTCTGGACTTGACGGACTGACGAACTCATTGACAAATAGAATTACAATTTACAGTTTTTTTCATCATCATTGGGCATTGTGAATCGTGCACTTTTGGATTTTCCAAACTTTTTTTAATTGAAGTTTGACAAAAAGATATCAGAAAATTGGAAGTATAGTTATGGTTATCAGTGAAAACTTATGTGTATTTAAACACCTTCAAAAAGTAAGTATAATCATGTTACACGTATTTTTTTTAATGCACTTAAGACATGCACAATTAAATTTATCAATAGTTTATTTTTAACATCTACTTACGTCCCACCGTCGAGAGCCCCCACGGAAAACTAAGAATACCTTGAATAGCGAGTCTGCAGTTCGTAAAAAAATATATGTTTTGTTTTCACATTTTTTGATTATAACCAACAAAATGTCTCGTGGGATCTACGATAGCACCCGATTATTTTAAAGTTAAATTAAATTTATGTTTTTGAGTACATACAGTTGTTTTTATAACTACACTAAGAAAGTAAAGTTAATATATTATGTATTTAATGTCCTTGCCATGTTTTTTTCCTGAGACCTGCAGGTTTCTCAAATACAACCTGTATATATGTATACAGGTACATGTTTTTTCTCAAACGCCGAACACCTGATTCATGTTCGGCGTTTGAGAATGTGTTTTACGGCATAAATGTAAATATTTTAATAATGTTAATAATTAATTTTATTTAAAAAAGTAGTGTTTATTACTTTAAGATTTCAAAAATCATCAAATTAAACATTAAAAGAATTAATTTATTTGAAATGTATTGAACACATAAAATAACAAACAGATGTCTGCGTGAGATGTTTTTTTTACTTTTCTATTACCCGAATGTGGATCTATGGTTCAAATAACAATCTTAAGTTAAAAATAATTTTTGATCGTCCAGAATCAGAAGCTTTTTGAAGCGACATTTATTAAAATTTAAAATCTTTATATTTTGTTTAACTTATTTAACAGTTTGCCGTAAAAATACTTAAATATAAAACAAACGTATATCCGATGCTTCTCCGGTCAGAGAAATCTCAATTTGAATAGAAAACTATAATTTGTTACATCAAAGAACAATGAGGTTTCATTTTACTCCATTTAATCCATAACGTTAATTTATATATGTTTAAGAATATTGACATGAACAATAAAGGCGATTAGCTCATGTGCTTCTCAATTTCTCTCTTATTATACGATACAGTCGAGTGGACTCAAACGATTCTAAAGTACTTTGAAGGGATTTTGAGGATTTCTCACACAAGCATGTTGCTCAATTGACTATAAATTAGATCAAAGTAATCGTTTAAGACAGTTTTTATATTTAAGAAAAGAAAATAACTGTAGTCATAAAAACGAAACGAAAATATAAATAACAAAATTAAGATTTTCATTAAAAGTACAAACTGAAAAACACAATTATTTCTACATAATAGCTTCTGAAGTCATTGCTACAGCTCTGGATTCCTAGGATCGTGGTGTCACTACATGATGTAATAAGGCCGTGAATGACGGCACTGTCACGTTTTCTATATAAACAAAACAGCAATGTTTCCTAGAGAGCGGTATTTGACGCCGTTATATCAAAAAGTTTTGTCGCTATTTGCGTGACGGCCGTCTTGACGGTGATAGATAGTTTACGAACATTTTTTCGATAGTTATGACGGTTGACGATTAACAAAATGAGTCCAACTCCAACTGGAGCAGCGAGGACTACGACATTTTAATATATTTTGAGCGTAACTGTTTGTCGCTCACTGCTGGGGTAGAAGTAATAGGCACGAAACATAATCTGAAATAGCCTCACACAATTCTTTTTTACTTTTTATATTTTTTTTTACCTTTGAGTTCATTGTGATATATCACAAAATGTCGACTTAACACTTACAATTAAATATTCATTCCCTATTTTCCACCCTTAAGAAGTATATTTCATTATACGAAAACAACCATGATCCATTTTATAAAAACAAATCTATTTGGTTTTAATCGGTTCAAACAAAAATATATGTATGCCGAATGTGTTATGTACCGCACACCCATATCCACAAGTGGATTTTACCGGAAGTTAATATTAATGATGATGAAGAAGACTGTCCACTATAGTATATATCATTTCTCTGATAAGTCATCAAATACTACATTGATATATTATCTCTTTGCTCACGAGGAAAAAGGATCTAATTGTTAATTGTTCAACAACAATTGTTTAAAACTCAATAATAGCAACTTTATCAAATAGTGTGGAATTTAGATAGGCTGTAATGAAGGCATAATCATCATCATTATCTTCGTAATTACAGCTTATATAAGTTGACTGACGAACCGAGGTGTATAAGGGCCATAGATCTATTTATATAGCTATATACCACATAAGACGGATGTAAGCTATAGCTGCCACAATTCTCTTTTTTAACATGGGTTATTTGACATGGTCTACGCACCTCTCGGGGGCAAGAACGGGATATGTCGGGCTTGCACCAACTTTAACCTAATGGTGTTCCCCGCATTTTAGCAGAACCACGGGAATGCTTTCCCCACCATTGATGGCCACCCTATGGCAGCCCCCACTCGGGAAGGATTTTTCCTCCCCCTTTTCCTTCTCAAGTAAGGCACAACAGGTACACAAAAAGCGCCTTCCTTCCCGGCCACATACTCCACCTGCGTAACGGACCCCCGAATCAGGTTACCTAGAGGCAATGAAAAGCGAGTACTCGAAAGCACTAGATTTCCCGACTACAGTGGCGGATCTGGTCTCTGGCCCCGTCGCCAACCAAGTTTCGGCCGCAGAGGGTAGGACGAGTGGCGCATTGCCATACCCACACTCCACCTTGGCTGTGGCGGTAAGGGGCACACCCCTCTCGCCGCAGCCCACCAACACACACATCGGGCCAGCTAAGTGGATTCGTCTTCGTTCATCGCGAATGACCAAGCCACAGCTACTAAGACCCCCCCCCCCCCCCGCCACGAGAGCGCGTTCGGGGAGGGGGAGAGGGTAGCTGCCACACTAGTCCAACACAACCAACCTGGGTTGGCAACGCTGTAAGCAAACTGTAGTTTTTTTTTTAATTAATATTATTGTGTTGTATCAGGAAGATACTGCTGCCTATTTGTCGTTTCAGTTTCCAGTCAAATTGTTACTGCAGTCCAAAAATTCTGATGCCAAACCCGAAAAAAAAAGCCCTATATTCGTTGCCACCTCTGGGGAACGAGACACAATGCCACACAGTTTGTAATTATTCTGGTTCTGATTTTTTAATTTATTTTCTTTAGGCCGGAACATATTAGTGCAAGTACTCTTATTTAGCCACCGAAATAGGTAAGAGGTATCCAGTAGTACTCCTTGGCAGGAAAGAAGTCTTACCACTTATATGAGTCATTATGAAAGTGCCATGAACTTTGTTTTCTCATGTTTGAGTTAATCAATGTTTTCAAATTATGGGCCGAGCGCCTGAATTAATTACTGTAGAATGTTTGCCAACCACTGCAAAAAGGCCTTTATATCAAGCAGTCCTTTGTTGTAAGATAAACATAAATTACAATATTAGCACATTGCCTACAATGAGTTTATTCGTAGTAGTGAGTCCCGCGCTCAATGCCAGGTACGTTTAAGTATTAGTCGTAAAAGTTTAGGTGAAGTCCATATATATAAAATAAAAGAGGTTTGCAGTTGTGCGCGCATCACGAAAAAACTACTGGATAGATTTCAATAAGGATTTTTATGTATTATTTCTTAGAGACTTGACCCATATCTAAAAAAAATATGCGATATCTTTATTTAATACAAATTTAATAGTTTTAAATAACAACGAGTTGTATTAGCAATACACGTTTAAAAATGTGCATTTTATTGCCGCGGAGAAGTGGGGCCAGCGGTGTAGCGTGCGTGGGTAGGAGAGGGAAGTCTGGTCAACCTCTGCCTCATGATAAATTTTAGACGCCAATGAAAAGGGCCATAAAAAGGGATTATTATAATATAAATTAATACATGGTTGATAGTAACCTCTGGGAATGAGGTGGTTGCTTCCAAGTTGTTTCTAAAACAATTTTTGTAAATAGTTTATACAACCATTCATGTAAAATTTCCTTTAAAAAAGCCCCGCTGGGATTTAAGCTGGTTCTACCCAGGACAGAGGTTTTTTTTCGAATCAGTAGTGGAGTAAAAAAATGACTTTCAATAAGAATTTAACATGTGATCTATATTGTTAAAAAAAATAATTCTATACTAGAACCGGGGCAGTATTAGAGGCAGCTTAACTGTGTAAGTGGCACAAATTTGAGTCTCTAGAAACGACGACATATTTGTACCATTCGCTGTAGAGACTATCAGTCTGTGGGGTCCACGTGCGGTGAAGTTCCTAAAGAAACTCTATCCGGGACTGGTACTGACTGACTAAACTTCACTTATTTTTAGTCCTTCTTAATTAAAAAATTACACACAAAAATATACAATATACTGAATTTACGGGTATTTCAGATACAAGTATAAAAAGTCTCGTTTTGAGAACTAATAAAAAGTAATTACTATTGATGCAGGCGCCAACTACTCTTTAATTTTTTACTGTTATACAATTGGGGGAATTTTGCAACGGTGCATTTTAATTTAATATTTGAACATTCGAATTGAAATTTTCATTGCGCGTAAAAACCGAGTAAGCATTAATTTTATTATACGTGGCATTTTATCAGAAAATTTCGCCACTATTGCTTTTATATTTCAGCTAAATAATCTTCACAGATTTAATTTATATACAGTTCAATGACAATTATTTTTTTAAATTATTAATCTAAGAAGTTGATAAGGTAAAACACTCATTACTGATTATTAATTTTTTCTATTGTCCTTAAAATCATAATATACGAGTAGTGTACACATTGGGGGCTCCTAAAGAAATATTATAGCTTTTACGAAATTAATATATTTTATAAATGCTACAATATAATCAAGAAAAAGGCTACCCACTCAGCATAATACTACAAAAACAGAGTTACCTCGGCGGTGATATTCCGTCGTAGCCACAAAATGCGATCCATGACCAATGTTGTGGTAGAACCACTCTGCAGCTATATTATGGTTGTAGCACGAATGGTTCAGCTCGACTGGGGCAGGACCACGCTCTCACATAATACTAGCGTAAAATAGCAGCTTAATAAGTTGTGTTTCGTATGGTGAGTGATGAGAACCGGAGACTCTTTTTAATGGAAACAAGACATTCCATCTAAGTCCTCGTGGATGACAATGCATCTGCGGGTTGATTTTTAAAAGAGGATAAATGTAGATGTCTATGAGCCACAGCAACCACTTACCATCAGGTGGACTGTGTGCTCGTTTGTCACCCTATCCACACAATCCACCTGATATACATAATAGTAAATGACTATTATGTATATCAGGAGGATTGTGTGCTCAATTTTCACCCATATTCTATAAAAAATCGGTGCACTTTTACATTACTATTATTGGGTTTAAACATTGTCAAATTGTCAAATGTCATTGGCAAATAATGTCAGGCAAATAGGGCCAAGATTATTGTGCTGAAACACAAGTACTCTCTAACCCCTCACTCTTGTAGTCTAATGTTACAGTAGTCCGTACACGACCGTAGAGAGATCAAGCGCGGAACAAAATAATCTAAGTGCTTTCCGAGGCACTGGGGTGAAACCGCGCCAACTTACTGACTCCACGCTGCTAATGATATTTCTTGACGAAAAATCCCAAAAACTGATTTTTGACTCGAGCCAGTATTCGAAAACTAGACCAACGAAGCACACAGTTAAAGGAGTAGTTATAATAATTTAAAATTAAAAATTTTGTACGGCCGACTTCAATATAAGCGACTTCAATACAGGTTATTTAAGAATAACTCAATAACCATTGGTCTGACCTTGATCAAATTTCCTTTAAAAAAGCCCCGCTGGGATTTAAGCTGGTTCTACCCAGGACAGAGGTTTTTTTTTTCGAATCAGTAGTGGAGTAAAAAAATGACTTTCAACAAAAATTTAACATGTGATCTATATTATTAAGAAAAATAATTCTATACTAGAACCGGGGCAGTATTACAGGCAGCTTAACTGTGTAAGTGGCACAAATTTTAGTCTCTAGAAACGACTACATATTTGTACCATTCGCTGTAGAGACTATCAGTCTGTGGGGTCCACGTGCGGTGAAGTTCCTAAAGAAACTCTATCCGGGACTGATACTGACTGACTGTAAACTTCACTTATTTTTAGTTCTTCTTAATTAAAAAATTACACACAAAAATATACAATATACTGAATTTACGGGTATTTCAGATACAAGTATAAAAAGTCTCGTTTTGAGAACTAATAAAAAGTAATTACTATTGATGCAGGCGTCAACTACTCTTTAATTTTTTACTGTTATACAATTGGGGGAATTTTGCAACGGTGCATTTTAATTTAATATTTGAACATTCGAATTGAAATTTTCGTTGCGCGTAAAAACCGAGTAAGCATTAATTTTATTATACGTGGCATTTTATCAGAAAATTTCGCCACTATTGCTTTTATATTTCAGCTAAATAATGTTCACAGATTTAATTTATATACAGTTCAATGGAAATTATTTTCTTTAATTATTAATCTAAGAAGTTGATAAGGTAAAAATTCATATGAGACCACACGAGAACTATCAGCTTTCATATAAAAAAAGAATCATCGAAATCGGTTTGCCCAGTACAAAGTTATGAGGTAACACACATAAAAAAAAAGCAAAAAAAAAACATACACTCGAATTGAGTACCGTCTCCTTTTTGGAAGTCGGCAGAAAATGTTGAATAACAGTAAAACTACCTAACATAGTAATAATACCTTCCATTTTCTTTTAAAATAAAAGCAAAGGAAATTCAAGATATATCCCGCAACACTACTCGATGTTAATTACGTTTTCACTTATAGTACTTTACAAATAAATATCTTGTTATCAAATAGAGTAGTTGCATCAAATAGTGATTTTTGCGAGGCCTAACTATAAACCATTTTAAATATTCATGGGTGTGTTCAGTTAACATGACTTTTATGCGATATACCTGACTAAATTCAATACCGCAAATGCAGCTGCATTTTAATTATCACAATTTACAATCAAATGCATTGCTAACTAGAAGGTGAGGTTCTTTTCGTCTAGAAGTCTGTTTTTGTAAGTACTACTATCAAACCTAAGATTAAGACGTGATTTACTTCGTGCTTGGTTGGTCATAGACCCCTTAAGTTGTAGGAGGATGTCAAATTTTTTTTCCTATTTAATTTGATGCAATCATTCACTAAACATAAGCATTACCACCATTAAAGTCAATATAATGTCAGAAATAATGTAATATAATGGCCATATAAGTAATATACTCGCTGTATTTAGTTTGAAAAGAAGATTTGAAGGCTTATTGGCATCACAATATATGTTACTATTGTAATGTTTTAAATATACCAACCTTACCTTTCGTGACATTATGACGTATCACGAAAGTTTGCTTTAAACAGCAGGAACTAGAAGGGATGCAAAACATGGTTCAGTAACAAAAGGTTGAAATCGGTGTAATTAAATTCAAGTTTGGTTCATCCAAGTGAAGTTTTTTGATGCTTTTAAATAACTAGTAAGCAATGCTGTAAGTAGTCTGGGTATTTTACACCTGGAACTTCTACATGATAAATACACGAAAACCTATTGCATATGCGACATCGTCAGATTCGATTATTTCCTTGAAAACCCAAGCCAAGGACTAAATGTAGAATAAAAATGTTTGACAATGTACGTAGTAAATAGGCCGTTCTCATAAAGCAACTCTTCTCTGTAGTAACGTCATTGATTAGAAGCTAAGGGCAACGATCCTATAAAGGGATTTGCCTTAATTGCTGCGCTTGGCAGGTAGTACCAGACGTTTTTTTGTTTATAGAACTGAAGTAACAAACGAATTTACTGATATTAATTGGCTACTATAGTCCATGAATACCTACAACCAACTTTAAACATAGACGACTACAGAAGTGTTGCCACTTCTGAGGATTAAGATGGAATGCCTCACCAATAATAATACTGGCTCTACCCTTCAGAATAGAAAACAGCAGCGCAAACACTGCTAATAAGTGACAGAAATAGGTAAGGGTAGCACTACCACACAACTTGATATGGTCTGTCTGACACGTCTCGAAGGTGCACTCGTTTATCTCCCTAATTTATATAAAATTGACCTTCGAAATACATTTACTTAGAGGTTAGCGAAAGCCGTGAGATTACTAAATTACATTACATTTCATTACGTATTCACGATACGTACCCAATTTCTGAAATAGAATTCATTAAGTTGATACGAACTACACCAAGAAAGCAAATTTTAGCTATTTAGAGTATAAGCATTAAGAACCATCGTTTTTCGGTGGCTGAGCATTTGACTTTAAATTTCGTATTAATGTCTTCGAGACGAAATATTAGTCATGGCGGCCGAGTCTCAAAAAAGGTTAGACATCTGCGCGGGACAAGATTAATGTACAGGAGTGTGTACGTAACCACAGATGCACTCTCTCTTACCTCACTCTCATAGTCCGATGAGAAGGCAATCTGAAGCGATCAAAGAGAAATCAGGCCTAGAAAAAACGGCTTTATGTGCTATCAGATGCCCGGTGATAAAACACCCCAACATCATGACATCGGACTGATAATGTGATTTCTTGACAGAAAAATGCAACATATGTGTTGGGTCTGACCTGGGATTCGAACCCTGGACCACAAGATAACCAGCAGTCGCACTTTCGACCACTAGACTAAGAAGAAAGTTGTCCACGAGAGACTAACTTCACAGTAAACAAGCTTAATTGCAGGCATGATAATTCTTAATAGGTCTTGATATTTTTTTATTTTCTAAATAATACCACATTAAAAGATTCTATCCAGGCAAAGACAAAGCGGGCCAAGTCTTGTTATAGGATAAAAGTGACAAACGAGCCTACAGTATGAGGCACCGCAACCACTTACCTGAAGGTAAGTGGTTCCTGTAACCCATGGACATCTACATTTATACTCGATTACGAATCAAAATGCAAATGCGTTATCACCCGTGAGGACTAAGATGGAATGCTCCCTTTCCAGTAAAAAAGGTCTCAGGTTCTCTACGTTCACCATACGAAACGCAACAGCGTTAAGCTGCTATTTTACGCTGGTATTCTGTTAGAGCGTGTGTACGTCCTTCCTCGGTTGAGCCGACTCATTCGTGCTAACACTGTACTACCAATATAGCTGCAGCATGGCTCTACTACGTAAAGAGAGCCTTTTAGTAAAAAGTTTATACGTGGTAGAGCCATGCTGCATCTATATTAGAAGTATAGTTGTAGCACTAATGGGTCAGCTTGACCGGGGAAGGACCACGCTCTCACGGAATACTAGCGTAAAATAGCAGCTTAACACTGCTGTGTTTTGTATGGTGAGTTTAAAGAACCGGAGACCCTTTTTACTGGAAAAGAGGCATTACATCTTAGTCCTCGCGGGTGACAACACATCTGCATTTTGATTTGCAAACGAAGATAAATTTAGATGTCTATGGGCCACAGCAACCACTTACCATCAGGTGGACTGTGTGCTCGTTTGTCACCCTATCCTATAAAAAAAAAACATTATTTTATGCTCATATTGTCTTAAATTTTTATAAAAATAATTTAGATTTAATTGTTTTCTTTATTATTTTATTTATCCCATTTTTCAATACATTATCTTTCATCAATTCTGGATGTCGCAAACATAGCTCCGTGGGAAATCACAATCTGCAAGGGAAAATCTTTAAGGAAAAACTTATACTTCTATTCGACTCGACAAATGGCTTTTTGCGTGCAAAAAGGAACCGTTGAATGACACAACAGTTTCGAAACTGCTATCGTGTTTCAGGTTTTTTTTACAGGATTGAAACCTATACATATACTATACTAGTTTTTTTTATAATGTAGGGAGCTTCCCTAACATTCTATTTATATATTTATTGTTAATTGTCCACCTTAACTAAAGGATTACAAAGAAGGACGTAATGCCTTTTGGAATTCTGCCCCAGACAACCCGGGACGTGTGGAAATAATTATACAAATACAAACACACACACACACACACACACACACACACACACACACACACACACACACACATATAACAGAAAATTACAAGAAATGTAACTAAATGGTAACATTGACCATACTAATTAACGTGTGATGTCACTAAAAAGTATTAATGTACCAATCTATTAAAAGCTGTCTTATTAGGTGTTTTTATAACGTCTTTGGGCAAGCAGTTACAGAGAAGTGTATCCTGAATGGTGAAGGACTTTGCAACAAAATTTGTCAAATGTAGTGACATTATAATAACGATTTCTTATGTATAAATTGAACACTATAAAGTCGTAAATATTGTTTTGTGCAATGGGATTATAATAGTTCTAAATGATATAGATAGTTTCGTATCAAGGTAGTACATTAGCAATATAGTAGGGTTTCAACTATGGCTTAAAAGGTGTCCTTCTAACTAAAGAAGTACCTTAGTCACGGCGCCAGTCTTCGAAAAATTTGTCATTTGCTATCAAACTCTATACTTAATATTTTAGTTCGTACATTTTGGTGGAGTTTCTTTGAAGTATCAGATCAGAGAGATTTAAAGATTTATAAAAAATTATATGGTTTTTTTATCACTGTGATTGGTTTTAAATAAATCAAGGTTATCAATAAGCCTCTGAGCATTTTGCAGCACCAGCTCGTACTTGACAACAATACTCCATGCAAGACCGGACTTGCTTTATATAAGGTAAGATGCTGTCCCGGCGTGATGTACCGCCGCACCGTTGCTAGGACACCTAGTTTTCTTGCGCGTGCTTTGTCCCAAGAGTCATTAACCACCCATATTTCAATATACTCAAAGGTACATTCCGGAAAGTAGGAACCAGGATGAGCGAGCTCCTTTTAGCGTTGAAAGGACCTTGTTACAGATAAATTACATTATGTCAAAAATTACGATTTCTTTAAAACGTGTTTAATTTTCATAAGCATAATAACAATTTCCTCCAGACTGAATTTCGGTTACGCCACCCCGTCTTAACAAAGACTAGCCTGCGCACGACAGACAGACATTGTGAGCGCAAGCACAGGTGCACTCTCTATTCTCTCACTCTCATAGTTCAATCGGACGTTAATCCAACATAGAGAGATCAGGCACAGGACTAACTGTTTTATGTTCGGGGATGAAATACTGCTAACTTTCTGACTCCGGGCTGCTCCTGAGGATTTATTGACAGAAAATCGTAACAACTGATTTTGGCCCGACCCGGTATTCGAATCGAGGACAATTAGTTTACGTACATTATTAAATAATAATGCTAAATAAGCGGCGCAAAGAATGCGTCAACTAATTTCGTACCGTGGGTGTCCTACAAGAGGACTACCTATACGAAATATCATAAATATCTTGTGGCTTTCGCTAGATGGAGACAGCATATTCCCCATCTAAGCGAGACCTAAATTCAGCAGTGGAATTTTGAAAGGCATTAAACGATTTATGTTTAAAATAAAATAGTTTTTTATGAAATTTCAATTTTCTTAAAAGCACAAGTATGTTTTTTTTATAGGAGAGGGGGCAAACGAGCATGTGGCTCACCTGATGGTAAGTGACTACCACCACCCATGAACAACCGCAACACCAGGGGAATTGCAGATGCGTTGCCGGCCTTTTAAAAAGGAGTAGGCTCTTTTCTTGAAGGTCCCTAAGTCGTATCTATGTTATTATGCGCCATTCGTTGCGAAAGCAAGCATCCAATATTTATAGTTACTGTTACTATTTCGAGATCACAGGAAATCAAATTAGCTGTTGACCATGAAAGTCTTAAGTGCAATTTACCGATTATGAGTTTGCGGTGTAGATAGAAGTAAGAAATATACTATGTTGAAGCAGACAGAAAATTTTAACGAACGTACATCTTGAAGCGGGCTTCCATAATAATATAGTCTATTACTCAGTATCGTACTAAGCGCACACGCACGTAAAACATACTAAGCGCACGCTATTATTGGTCTTCTACTCGTTGTACCCTACAAACGGTTCTCAAACTTTTTGTCGTAACCATAATAGGGTATTACATCCATTTTTAAAAAGTATTTTAAATGAATCCTAGAGTGATAATTAACCACTATAATTTTTATTTCATTTTTCTAAAACCGAATAGTGACATAAAAATTACTTTTAATCTATCATTTTCAATTTTCGCGTGAAAACGCTAGCCGCCATACTGTTCAACTCGTGACGTCACTGTCGTAGAATTTTGACAATTTTGCAAAGGAATAATATACTTTTGAATGTTTAATAATGAGTTATCATTTATGTCATTGTTGTGTTATGCCTAATTGCAAAAATACGAGCACAAGAACGCCGGGGAAGTTATGGATTAAAGTGCCAACTGATTTAAATATGAGAAATACTTGGTTAAAACTGGCAAGAAGAGACCCGAATGCATTGTCTACAAAATCTAAACTATACTTCTGTGAAGATCACTTTGATTTAATTATGACTCATATTTAACTATCAATTAAACAAAACAAAACATCATGACATGATAGGTAGGTACCTATTGCAAGTCAAATTTTGTAATAGATTAGGTTTATCGCTCGTCTGTCCCGCCCTTTGTGGGCCATTTTGATGGCCCTTGCAAGTGCAGTGCAGTGTTTTGCTTAATTCCTGTTTTCTTCTATTATATGGGAATAAAGACATAGTTTGTACTCAGACCAAATAAAAAAGTGACTTTTTATTTCGTCTGAGAGTTTGTACAAAAAAATTTAACAAAATGTTTTTCTCACCTAAGCTTATATTATAATATCTATAACATTAGTGCTAAAAGCGAAGTAATAAACTCGCTTTTACGAATCCGTCTTCCATGATGCCTTTTGAATAAAATTCAGAATACAAGTCAACAATCGTAATAATAACTTGAAAACATTCGAAATTAGCTAGTTAGTACACAGCACATAACTTAGTTCTTTGACCTAGTGACGTCACGACGCTGTCTAATATGGCGGACATTGTTTTGGAGATTTGAGGCACAGGTAAAAAAAAGTATTCTTTAAATTGAAATATAAAATTTATAATGCATTTTTATAAATAGAAATCAATATTTCTCGTTCACTTTTTACAAAATCTATCATAAATATTTATTCTTTGACTTTTTTTTACATGGTGTAAAATACCCTATTGTGGCAAGAACTATCATCAAGTTAACAAGTATGTCAGATATGGTGATAACGTTTTGGATGGAATTAAATATAGTTCGTGCAAAAAATACTTCGACTATCCGTGTTCTGGAATTACTGAATCAGGATATCGCAAACCTTTTCACTATTCACCTAGAACGACAAGCGTCGTGGAATAAGTTAGCAAACAATTCTATGCAAAGTTCGCCCACGCCAGCTTCGTTAGAACATGTTATGCAGAAGTTGGCTAATATTAAGTCGAATTTATCTACCTTGCTGGATATTACTACCGGCATTAAGGAAATTTAAAATGAAGTAACTGCCTTCAAAGCATCTCTAGGTTAACTGTAAAGCAAGATTCAAAACTTGAAAGAAGGAGTACAATGTATGGAGAAAGTACAAGAGGTATTCTCTAATTTATAAGGAAAAGTAGCCCAGATGTGGAAATAAAGGGAGTTCCTATGAAAGACAATTAAAATCTGCATGAAATTATTGTGAAAATAGGTTCTAAAGTTATGAACCTAATAAATAAAATTAATATCGATTTCGTAGCAAGAGGGAACTCTTCACGCAATAGCAAATTTAAGCCAAATTTAGTGTATTTCTTAAATCTTTACGTAAAACAAGACTTTATTGTTGCTATTCGTTGTTGTAAAACTTTATGTCCTGCTAATATCAACTTCCTTGGTACTAAGAGAATTAATAAATGATCACTTAACTGTAAAAAATAAATTACTTTTGACTAAAGCCAAAACCAGCAAGTAACATGATTTCAAGTTCATTTAGGTAAAAAGCTCAAAAGTATTTACAAAAAAAGGTCAGCAATCTAAGGTTATTGCAATAAAAAAGCGACTTCGTTTAAATATACTTTAGTTTTTTAAGAGTTATAAATTATAAATATTTTTATGAATAGAAATACTTAGTTTAGTTTAGTTAATATCTGTTTATTTATAAATATTGTTTGACTAAATAAATTAATTTTTAAAGTGCCCAAAGAAGAAGACATTTTCGCGGAGACGTTGATTTGTGAAGTTAAAAAAATGCATTTTAATATAATTTAGACGAAACGACCAACATGCTTTCGTTACTTAGATTTCGATAGATTTAATACCTATGTAATTTTATTTTTGAATATTATTATTAAATAGGTAATACTGAATTTTATGTATTACTATAAAACACTCTTTTTATAAGTATGATTTTAATAGAACATTATTTGGGAGGGGCATCTAGATACAGATACTTATATTTAGGTACACTATTCTAAAATTAAATCAAACAATTTAAATGAAATTAAAATGGTGCATCTCTAAGACATTCTTGGATTTATGTTTTTATTTTTTAATGTTAGACAAACCATCATCTGAAAAATATAAAAAATTTAAATTGGAGAGGGGTTTCTCTGCGTGATAAAGTTAGAAATTAGGATATCCGCCGTAGAGCCAGGGTATTTGATAAAGCCCAACGAATTTTGAAAGTGATTTTTTTATAAGATGAGGGTAAACTGTATAAAAAGGGTTATTATAGTATAAATGAATACATGGTTGATAATAACCCCTGGGAATGAGGTGATCGCTTCCAAGCTGTTTCTAAAATAAATTTTGTACTTATATAGTTAGTACAACCATTATTGTAAAATTTGCTTTAAAAAAAGTCCCGCTGGGTTTCTTGCTGGTTCTTCCCAGGACAGAGGTTTTTTTTTTCGAACCAGTGGTAAAGTAAAAAATGACTTTCAATAAGTATTACACATGTGATCTATATTGAATAAAAAATTATTCTATTCTATTCTAACAAAAGAGCACACCGTCCACCTGATGGTAAGTGGTTGATGTGACCCATGGACATCTACATTTATCCTCGACTACAAATCAAAATGCAGGTGCGTTGTCACGCGTGAGGACTAAGATGGAATGCTTCGTTTTCAGTAAATAGGATGGGTCTCCGGTTCTCTACACTCACCATACGAAATACAGTAGCAATTATTATATGGTATTTTACGCTGGTATTCTGTGAGAGCGAGGGCCTTCCCTGTTCGATTCGACACATTCCTGATACAACCATACTAATAATATAGCTGCAGCATGACGATACCACTATAAAAATGGAAATGGGCTGGCCATATAACTTGGAAAACCGATAAACGATAGGAAGAAAGATTCTCTAGTGACAACCTCGTACCGGTAAGCGAATTGCAGGGCAGCCTCCCACTATATAGAGGAACGACATAAGGTAAGATATGCAGGAAGTATATAGATATGCTATGCTTTATGGCATTCCTAGAGAAAGCCTACATCTATATCTACATATATATATAGAAAAAATATTTTTCTAGTAACAACGAACGAACGACGTTTTCGTGGGATGAAACTCTGTGGACCTTAATACATAGAGTTGTGTAGATATTTGGACTATCCAATATAAAACATACAATTTCCATATCATCATTACAGCCTATCAATAGTCCACTGCTGAAGATAAGCCGCCTCCAAATGATTACCTCATAGGCGGGTTCACATCCGCAGTTTTTATTATTTACAGTTGTTTCAAGGAAAATACTGCTATCCATGTTCTGTTTCATTTTCCTCTGTGGCCTCTTATGACGCCCACAAGCATAATATTGGATGGTGGATATTCTTACAACGCCATTAACTCGGTAATTTCCGTACAGTTATTATGAACAATTTCTTCTTTTTTTGCGGTTGTAGGCTGTTTTGCAGAGTACATTTTTTAAATGGTTTAAGATAAGATTCCATAATTTGCCTACTTCTAAAAAGAATCTTTAGCCTTTTAGCCTCTATAAAAATGAAGAGATTTACGTATTTATGTTTCCGCTGTGCACATGGTAAGTGTTTTAACTCCAGCTTTCATCCCCCAAGCGTTCACAAGAGTACATTTAGAATTCATGTAACGTTCCTCCTTACAGAAATAGAACTCATTTGAAGCGATGTAGGATGCGTGATTCGTTACATGAATCACATTGTTCGTTGTGGATTTGTTAAAAAATAACGAATAATATTGCGCTTCTACTTCTGTCAGTCGCTACCCTTTAGTTGTTGACTTACTACGCATTCGAACCAAACGGTTCGCACAGCAAAGGCGTGGAATAAGTTGCCAGCATCTGTCTATCCATTCGATTACAGTGTGGGTGTCTTGAAGACAAGAGTGTATAGGTTTTTGTTAAGTCAGTGCGCTTCACTATCTTAGGCTACATTACCACTAACCATCAGGTGGGATCGTAGATAAGCGCACGCTTAGTAGAATATAAAGAAAATAATAAATAATTTTTTGATGCTTGTGATTGGTTCTGTTTAAAGCATTTTTTGTTTATATACTACATTATTACATATTAAAATATACACTGCTTTGTAATATACCAAAAGTGTATATTTTGTCTCAGGTTACTGTAATCTGTTACAAAAAAGAATTCTAATAGAAAAAATCCAAGCTAAAGTATAAAGTATGTAATTTAGAAGCATGTTAAATTTCACGAAGTCTGTGGCGTAAACACCGAATCCTTTAAACCCAAAACTTTTAATAAATCCCGCTTTGGGATTACTAATCATGCGAACTGATTAAACCGAGTTTTTAACAGTGCCCATTGTCGAGAACCCTGAGACCACGAGTACTGTATAGCGCTCGACACGTCGGTAATTAAAACAAGTTAAAATTAACGGAATAAAATTCGTAAAATAACTTTTAAAAATATAATAGGTATTGTATTCGCGTAAATAAGAATTTAGACAAATAATGTTTCTTTAAACTATAACAATGAAATAAAACTTTATTGCTTCACAACCGTTAACAAAATGTCTACATACGAACTATATTAAAAATATATGCCCTCTGCTAAAAGTTGAAATACTTAACATTACTCTTGGAGAAGATTACGTTGTTAATTTATGCGCAAACAAGTTCCTAACGCTAGTTCGTTCGTAAGTAATTCAAGCTTAGCATCTTATGGTCATAATTGACCACTTTCCTGCTGTTAAACTTTTAATCGTTATATTAAAAACTAGCTATTTTCCCGCGGCTTCGCTCGCGTGGGCTTCAATTTAGGTACATCATCAATGCTGTTTCATGTCAAATTTAACAAAATTGGTCGGTCTCTGTGTCTCTGTCTGTTTGTTATTATTATTATTATTACTATCGGATGTAGACGAGTGATATTTGCCATAGATGTAGTATACTATAGGAACACGTGTATAAGTTTTTCAGAATTGCATTAATATCATATGTCTAGAAATATCTACTATTTTTTATATCGGGCGTGTCTTCCGATGTATACATAAAAAGGTAATTGTCTTAGAATCAAAATTTAATATTATCATTATGTACATTTTGCTCTTTACATTCATTCATAATTAAAGTTACTTTAGTTTTCACAAAATTATTATGATTTCTGGGTCGTCTATCAATTTAAGGTATAATGTTTGTTTGCGATATTTGATTCATATAATTGATCCCATTTAATATTGCTCGGCACCATTAAATGTATGCTGATATTTTTTTTACGTTCGAGTAGGCTTCAAAATTTAATAAATGCAGTTCTATAATGATGAATAACAACACATGGAAGAAAATAAATTTTACGGATTTTATCACGTTTAATTTTATTTTTTACGCGGTATTTTTTAAACAACTTTGGATGAAAGTTTCATAAAAACCTGCATAATAGGACATATAGCTCTTTTACACTCCGGGAAGTCTGAAGAATGTGAACATGTTCAGCATCATCCCAACCATTGTATCAGATCTGATAGGCAACAAATCCTCGCAATAGAACACCGATCCCTACAAGGAATGATTAGCAAGGCTATTGAAATAAAAAAAACATGCTAAGAAATGATGGCTGGATGCTACCATTTTCTTGGGGTCTCATAATAAATAAAATACTACTGCAAGACTTCAAGTGCTGTAAGCTCGTTCTGCGTAGATCGGACCTAACATTATTAATTCAAAGTTGATGGTGGTCTTCGTGAACTATGACATCAGGATTTTAAGCTACTAAACGTCCCCCCCACCATGGCCATGGGTTTTATAAATGTACACTCGTGAACATGAATGGGAGTAGAAAAATGTTGGTCTTGTTGTGGCGACAAAAGAGAATCCGCCACCTCATATCACATTAAATTCATCTATTTTTGTTGTATTCCATTTTGAGTGCAATCTCTTTAATGCCGTAGCCATCATCAGAAACTGTAGCAATGACAAAAGTCATCATCTCGTTTCTGAGGATCCGAGGACTCCAGCACTATGGACTATAAAGAACGCCCCGTAGCCAATAATTTATTCAAGGTTCCCACACTAGCTTTTATTATCTAGCTTACTTATAGTGAGTTGACTGTCTCGTTGGTCTAGTGGTTGCAAACGCGACTACTGATCATGAGGTCCCGTATTCAGATCCCGGGTCGGGCCAAAAAATCTGTAATTGAGTTCTTCTGTTACCCAGACTCAGGAATTTGGCAGTGTATCACCCCCGTGCCTCGGAAAGCACTTAAAGCCATTGGTCTTGCACCTGATCTGTCTTCGGTCGTGTCTGTTTACCGTCTGATCTGGCTATGAGAGTGAGGAAATATAGAGTCCACCTGTGCTTGCGCATACACTTAATTACTATAATCCTGTCCTACGACGATGGCTAGACTCCATTGAGGTTAACTGCCGTGACCGGAATTCGGTCTGAATAACATTATTATTATTAATGAGTGAATGGCAGATTATCACCGAATGGTCCACCCGCATTTCGAAATATGCCATGGAAATGAGATGATCCGGGTACTGCAGAGTTGCTAAGTTTTAAGATTTTTACCATATATTGGCGGTTTAAGAGTATCCACTACCCCATATCGTCTCGTGAAATATCGTAAGATACGACAGAGGAAATCAAATCAAAAGGAGAGCAGGAGCGTCTCCTTTGAGATTTATTTCTTTTGAGATATATTACGACTGGATGTGTTTATGCTGATGATGCAGTGCTTATTAAGTGGCGAAGCGTGCGAAAACACTTATTGATTTCACGATGTCTGTACGTCTGTCCGTCTGTCCGTCTGTCCGCCAGTCCCACGATTATCTCGAGAACGGTTTCAAATTTTCAAATTCTCTTTTCAGCAATCGATTACTGATCATCCAGGCATCTGAACTTCCTATTTTGAAACTGATTGCTAAACGGCAACCGTAAGAAACCGCTACAAAGCTGATTGCTTCGCCACTTTGCTATGCTGTTAGCTTGCTAGGTTTTTAGGCATTAGTCACGTGTATGAAAAAGGAATGTAAAATGAAAGGTCTCCGTTTGAATGCTAATAAAACTAAGGTTCTGGTATTTAAAAGAGACGAAGAAAGAACGAAGTGTGAAATATGGGTAAATCAAGAATGTCTAGAACAGGTAAATGAAATTGTATACTTGGGGAGTGCTTTTAGCCGGGATGGAAGATGTGATTTAGATGTGGACAGGCGTGTCGCTGCCGGGAACAAAGTCAATGGTGCCCTGACTGCGTTAGTTAAAAGGCAAGGCGTAATGAAGAATGCACGCCTTGCAATACATAACGCAGTGTTGGTACCGACTTTGTTATATGGCAGCGAAACCTCGGTATGCCAGAAGAAGCATAAAAGCAAGTTGAATGCAGTGGAGATGCGATCTCTTCGTAAAATGTGCGGCGTTACCATGGCCGACCGAAAGCGAAACGAAGAGATTCGCAATATGGCAGGTTTGAAAGATGACCTTATCATAAAAATTGATAGGGGCTTGCTTCGATGGTTTGGGCACGTTTAGCGAATGAGTGAAGACCGAATGATGAAGAAAATATATAGCGCAAAAGTTAATATTAAAAAGTGTCGAGGTAGACCGAGACTAACTTTCGAAGACCATGTGAGCAAATTGCTCGAAGAGGGGAAGGTCAAGAGTACTCGGATACCTAGACGTGCATGTATGAAGAAGATATTGAATCTGGAAGAAGCGAAAGAGGTATGTAAGGATCGTGACACTTGGCGATCTGTTCTCTCTGGCTACCCCGTCAGGGATTGTGCGTAAAGATAAGTAAATAAGTAAGGAAGGATGTATTTATACAGTCTTTGTAACTTATGTCACAGGTTTTATGTTTAGTTTGCCCCTTTTGAAAACAATTGCTTCTACGTGGAATCCAACGCTTTCATTATTATAAATAAGTAGAAATGCACGGCGTCTTTGTTAGAACAAGCGTTGGCGTGAAATATATTCGACACGATCCCTGGGGACGTGTAGGGTTCAATTTGTATTGTGCCACGTCTAATTGAGGACTTTTTGTTTAAATACGAGAATAAAGACACATAAACAAGGCTTTTTCACATTATGTTTGGTAATACATGAATACTGTTTTTAAAAGCATACTTTTCACATCAAGCACAGTAACTAACCTTTAAAGAAATTAATCCAAATATTTGACATTATTCTTAAACATTGATATATACTTAGACAGGTCATGAGTTCTGTCAAAAACTTTTTATAAAATTAATGATACACTTTTTGATAATTATATAGAAGTAATATATATATATATATATATATATATATATATATATATATATATATGAGATAATTGATAACTTAATTTAGAATACAATTTTATTTACATTATTCAAAATACCCGCCCCCAATTTGAATACCTGCCTTTTTATATAAAGTTGAAATAAGAGGATTCTGTTGAGCGGGTGTTAATCATGGCTTATGCTGAGCAGTAGTACATAGCCTTATTTTGCTTACTGATTGAAAAGCGTGGACGCGGAAACTCAGTTGAAGTGACTGATCTGAACAGTGTAACGTAATTACCGGGACATATTTCGGGCAATAATACAACTGAATAATCAACTTGGTTTCACAGTTTGTGGTATGCTCGCAGTTCGCAATAAACGATTTTTATTAAAAGAAAGGGGGATGTATAACAATCTCTTTAAAGTTAGGTAAATTAGTAATACGGTAAATCAGAATTTAAAATGAGAGCTAGTTGACTTCCATTCAATAGATGTCACTGGTTGTAACTGAGATGAAGTTATTTGTTAAACAGCGTCATCATCATTGAAAGTTCAGTTTTAAATAAAACTTTTTCTGTTTTGAGTGTATGTATATACAAAAAATGCCTCAGTGGAGTACTTTTTAGATTTTTTGCACTTTTTTAGATTTATTTCAATTCTTTAAGATTTAATTTCATAACTAAACTAATTACAAGAAAATATTACTATTAGTTCTGCAAGGAAACATTAATTCTGCATTTATGTACCAATTATAAATCTGACAAATTTTGCACCTTTTCCCAAAAAGGTACAACTCTGGTTCCAGAAAAAGTTGTGGAAGCCATTCCTATTTTCGATTTGAATGGTGTTTGCGCGGACTGAACTTACTAATATTATAGACTCTCTTACACTCTTAATTATTATACTTTTCGCAACTATACCGCGTAAAACTAGGTTACTTGTTAAAGAAAAAAAATGAAATCATATTTTGCAACATCTACTATGTAAGTTTTATTATTTAATGCTGAAACATTTGTTTCACATTGTACAGGATGGAAAAAATGGAAGGGTCATAAAGGAAAATCACATTTAATATTGAAGATATCAAATTTCACTCAAAAATTTCCGGCGCCCCTTTAATAGGGCAGGAGATCAAAGAATCTCCATTAAGAAAACTGGCGACGAAGTTCATCACCCGTCACCTTTTGTCTCTCGGAGGTGTGAAAAGTGGATTGCGGGAGCCCGTCTGGCTATGCTGAATGTATGTGGAGCAATGAATGATAAGATGGTTGAAGTATGCGATATAATTTTTGATAGAGGAATAGATGTATTATGTGTAAATGAGACGAAACGGAAGAGAACGGATGCCACTACACATGATATGTATACCGCGAACTGGTCTGGTGTAGACGAAACCGACCGGGCATGCCAGGGAGCCTGAATCAAACTTTGAAAAATAATGGGTCAATGTGTGAAAGAGTTTGAATGTGTAAGCCCGAGATTGCTATGGATATGAATGAAAGTGAGCTAAAAGGAGTTGTTTGTTCTAGGGGTCTGCGCCCCAGATATGTCTAAGCCCACTTATATCTGAAGGCAACTTTGGTAGAAGGTAAGGATTGTGTTGTTGAAATATAAGGAAAATAAAAATATTGTTATATTAGGAGATTTTAATAAAAGGTTTAAGGTGAAGACGTTTGGTTATGAAAGTATAGATAAAAATGGTGAAAGCCTCCTTACCTTATGTGAGGATTATTTTTTCAATTGAATTCTTGAATCTTAGAAAAGATTCTTCTTTTCTTGACGAACATTTTCTTTCGTCTTAAGAAGATTTAAATGTATACGTGGGAAAGGAGAATGATAGAAGCATGATAGATATCATAAATTTGGAAGAAAGAATGAGGAGTGCAGTGGTAGATACAAGGCTTTACCTGGGGTCCAACTTAGGGATGGATCATTACTTGGTTTTATGCCGAATCGGTTTATTCAGATATTGACATCTGTATCTACCACTGCGTTACAACGTACAAGAACAGAGAGGTTACAAAATGAAGATGTGAAAAAGAAGTAAAAATGAACACTGAGATAAAATATAATTGGTTTGGATGAATTGTTGAATGTACGAATTAATTAGATTTGGAGACCGTATAGCATAATGTTAAGAAAGGTTTAGTGGATGCAGCTACCCAAGTATGTGATGTAAGTAAGAGGAAGCATGAAAGGAAAAATAATAAATTATGGTGGAATTATGAGGTACCGATGTAAGAAGAAGCAAAGAAGAAAGCATGGCTAAATTTATTAGCAATCAGCGCTGGTAATTTTGGTTGCATGCATAATGATATTGAAAGAAAAAAAAACAGTCTCTAGACGTCTAAATAAGAGAGTAAAAGAAGAGAAGTAGTTGAAAGAAATAAGTAAGTAAGAAAGGCTAACAATAATGGAAGAATATCGGATAACTTCCAGCAAAATATTAAAATGTGTTAAAAACTCAAGAGAACCGCGAAACAGCCATTCAAAACATCCCAGAATGAATGCTATACGAGAACAGAATGGATGTATTCTGAATGATGCACTTTTAAGTTTAAAGAGATGGAAGTAGTACTTTTAAAGCAAGTTCATGCGTAAGGAGACGTGTGAATTAAATGAAACAGAAATTCCAAAAGAAGAGGAAAGAGATAGGGAGATAACTATAGATGAAACTATAAAGCAATGAAAAGCATGAAAGCAGGTAATGCAGCCGGTAGCCATATGATAGACTAGTACTCGAAATGATGAGGACTGGATATGGCATGGTGGCAGGCCTGCTGTACATCTTATTTAATTTATGTTGGAAACTGAAGCGGGTACCGTGAAACTAGTGTAAAAACGTGATAGTTACAATATATAAAGGAATAGGGTCGCAGCAGGACTTTAAAGCTACCGTGATATCAGCTTTCTTAACACTGTGGGAAAATTGAATGCTTTTCGTTTACCCTCATTTAGTAAACTTACTAACTGAAAGAGTTATGCAATAAGCTGATAGAAAGATTTATCATGTAGAAGCGGAATTTAGAAAGGGCATGGAGTATACGAGTCAAGTCTTTTCTATGCGCATGATTGCGGAGAGGTTCTTGAACAAAAACCAATAAGTTTTTGTGCGTTCATTGACTTGGAAAAGGCTTATGACAACGTGTACAGGGATGTGTTATGGCAAATATTGAACTCATTTGGGTTGAGTGCTGGGTTGATACAGGCATTAAGTCTCTTTATAGGGACTCTAGTGCTTGTGTCAGGATCAACGGGGCCTACTCGGACTGGTTTGGCATCCACAAAGGTGCCAGACAGGGCTGTTTGGCTTCCTCGTGGCTGTTCAACTTATATATGGACAGTTTTTTAAAAAATTTGAAAGTTGAAGAATGCGGATGAAGAATGATTGAGTAAAGCGTAAAAAGCCTTTTGTACACCGATGATCAAGTAATATTTGCGTTGTTGGCGGGCGAGTTGCAAATGATGTTTACATTAATGAACAGATCATTATAAGAAAAGGGAATGGAATTGAATGCAAGTAAGACGAAAGTGATGGTTTTTGAAAGAAAAGAATGTAAAACGATATGTGAAATAAAAATAGAAGGGAAGTTTTCTTATATTTAAGCGTATTTCTTATATTTAACACTACACATTTAAATAAAACTAGCTTTACGGATTTTATCGCGTATATAAACTTATTTTATATTCCCGACGTTTTGAGTACTTTACAACAGCCATGGTCACGGGGGGGGGGGGGGGGACTGAGTTAAAGCGTTTGACGTCCCAATGTCATAGTTAACCATGGCTACCTCCAGGTTATAAATTATTAATTTTTGTTTAGATGAACGCAGTTGTATGCTTGCTTGGGTTGGGATTTAATGGTATAAGTTATGGGATCCCAAGCAGGTGGTAACACCCAGCCATCTTCACTATTGAAATTAGGATGTTTTTAGATTTCAATAACCTCGCGAATCATCCTAGGAAGGAGTGGGTGTTCATTAGCGAGGATTTGTGGTTTATCAAAACTAATGTAGTGACGGGGGTGATTCTGTACATGTTCGCAGACTGCAGACTTCCCAAAACGTCGATTCTTCACATCAACTATGTGTTCTTTAATGCGGGTTTCATAGATCTTTTAGTATTTTCTATATAAAAGAGACAACATTTACAATCAAGCTTATACACTCCTGCATCTTACAGAGGGACATTACACTTGACTGAGGGTAATAACTCACAAATTTTCTTCAGCGGCTTGAAGTATGTTTTAATGGAAGCACGCTTCAAGATGTAGCCAATCTTGTCAGTGACACCTCTGACATATGGCAGTACAGCAGGCACTGGCTCGACTGTGGCAGGCTTTACTCGTTCACTGTGGCGCAGGCGCTGGACCCGAAGCTTATTGTCGTGCAAAACTTGCTGGACGTATTGGAGCTGGGCGGCCAGGTGTTTACTATCACAGACTCCTCGTGCTCTCTGAAACAAATATTAACTTTGTTAGAGTTTGTTACCCTTGGTAACTTGGTAGCTAACTGTGAAGGATAGTGATGAGAATCACTGTTTAAATATCTCTGTTTGGATCTTTTTTCTATACACAGTGTGACTCAAGGTGTTATATATTATAAATTTAAAACGATATTTCCACAATTATTTCTTCTGCGGCTGCAACGCTTCGGCCACTAGATGGTCAGCTATAAAAAAAATATATATTTTTTTATAGGAGAGCGGGCAAACGAGCATGCGGCTCACCTAATGCTAAGTGACTAACGCCGCCCACGAACAACTGCAACACCAGGGGAATTGCAAATGCGTTGCCGGCCTATTAAAAAGTTGCGCGAGGAAGAATCTTCTTCTAAATCAAGTGAAGAGTTCTAAAGAAAGTGGTGGACCGATAATAATCGAGATGGTTTGAACGGTATCACGATGTACGATGGTAAAATTGAGCGGCTGGAATTAATCCGAACAATTCCTCAGAGCACTCACCGTGGTAGATGCGATAAAATACGCAAAGAGATAAAACATCTCTATGCAGTGTCAGTGAGTCAAGCCGATCAGAAAGAACTCGGTCGTTGACGATTCGAACCGCTCTGTGCAGGATGCGGTCAAGTGGAAGGATATGGCACTGGGGAGCCCCTGCCACCTACACACACAACACTAGCGTTAATGGGCTTGTAATCGGAGCATGTACCGGAGCGTGTGTACCTTGATGCACCAATCTGCAAGAAAACTGGTGATCCAATTGCACAATTTCGCGGGAAGCCCATAGGAAGGAAGCTTCGAAACAAGCGCTTTGTGTCAAACCCGATCGAAAAAAATTACAAATATTTTTATCATAGTATGCCCATATCTTCAACAGGACAAGTAAAAAAAAAAAAGAATGTGTTAGTATGTAAATGGCGTAAGACTACGATTTTGAAACTAGAACGAATATGTCGATTTTTATTTTTCTATCTTTGAAGTTGTGTTTGTTTTCGCGCTATTTTTAATAATGACTTATAAATAACAATTTGATTTTTTAGAAGCTTATTTTTTAAACCATAAAAGTACGACATTAATTCTACAATGGTATGAGAAGAGATATCCGGATAGACAAATAACGACTAGAAAACAATTGTAAAAAATTTAGTAGATATCGGAAGTTTCAAAACATGTATATAACGGCCACAGCAAGAAAATCGTGAATATTCTGTTTACGAGCTGGATGTTTTGATACACTTTAATTGTTGTCCAAAAGCATAACGTAGGGAAGCCGCTGAAGTGTTAAACCCAGTCATACACATGTACTTAGTGTGTTGAAAAAGTACAAATACAAATGTTATCGTAAAGGACGATTAGTTAAAAAAAACTGTATTCTGGAGACCGTGAGACAAGATTGGAATTCTGTCAAAATATTCAATCACCGACATAGCCCAACGGATTAGTAAGCTGAAGTGGCAATGGGCCGGCCATATAGCTCGAAGAACCGACAACCGATGTGGAAGAAAGGTTCTCGAGTGGCAGCCTCGTACCGGCAGGCGAACTGTAGGGCGTCCCCCCACTAGATGGAGTGACGACCTGGTAAGATATGCAGGAAGTCGATGGATGCAGGTGGCTCAGGACCGTGCTTTGTGGCATTCTTTGGGGTAGGCCTATGTTCAGCAGTGGACTTGTGAAGGGCTGTAATGATGATGATGATGATTCAATCAGAAATAGCCCGCATTACAAATTTCCTAGACCATGTTGTGTGGTCTAACGAAAAAATTCCTTATTTATTTCTTACTAGGTCTGAATCTGAATGACAGGGTGATAAATAGTATGATAAGAGGAAACTGTGGTTTGCAAGATGACGTTGTGACCAGGATTAAGAAAGGAATGCTTCGGTGGTTTGGTCCTGTGGAAAAATGAACGAATAAAGAGTGACAAAGCAAATTTATGTTGCAGAAGTGAACGACAGGATCGGGAAGGAACGCCCTAGATGAAGGTTTATCGACCAAATCGGCGATACATTGAAAATGGGCCAGATTAGGAGTACCATTATTACGTGCGTGTATGAGTATAAAGGATGATTATATGGATGTAAAAGAGGCAAGAGAGGTGTTTCAGGATCACGCCAAATGGAAGTCCTTAGTCTCTGTCTACCTCTCTGAGTGACAGGCGTGAGTGTTAATGTGAAATTTTACAATTTAAATAAGTACAAACTATTTACAAAATTAATTTAAGAAAGAGCTTTGAAGCGACCACCTCATTCCCAGGGGTTATTATCAACCATGTATTCATCTATATTGTAATATCTCTTTTTGTACAGTTTTTTTGGATTTAATATTTGAACTTGTTAATAGAGATACCTTGTTTATTTTCCGGGATTTTGTTGTAATAGTGTACACATTGCCCCAAGAATGAATTACTGACTCTGTAGAGTCGAGAGACTAGTATCACTAGCTTGTGTTTGTTCCTAGAGTTTACAAAGTTTATATCACTTTTTTTTACTAAAACTATCTTTGTTTTTGTGAACATACATGAAATTCTTGTAAATTATACTGAGTGGCCAAAGTTAACATATTTGTAGAAAGGGTAATTGAGTATAGTACAGATACTGATTTTGTAGTTAGGAATAATAATTAATTCGTTTACACGAATTAATTATCCAACGAGTCGAGGATAAGCTAGTAACGGAATACGACAAGCGCACCGTTCCACGTTAGAGCCAAGACTGTCTTAACGGCAGCCGCCCCGTCCGTTTTATACAAGCAAAACGGGCGCCACCGCAGGTGTAATGGTGCAGGTGTGCGAAACACGTGTTATTTACAAGAATTCTGTCTAACTGCACCGACGGCTAGCGCGCCGCACGTGCAATGGTGCTGGTCCCGTCACAGCCATACTGACATGCGTGCGTCCTCGCACGCGCTCCATCACAATTTTAGTTATCTGTAGACAAAAAAACATCGTTCGACTATCCTGACATAACAGCGTCTGGTCCGGTCTATAGTGACCCTTCAGACTTGGGTAACAACCAGTTTTGATCCGGCAGTAAGCCCTACAAAACTTTAATCAATTTTATGCGTGATCGGAATGATTAATCTGTAGCTTTTTTATTTACTTTTTTTTTCAAGTACTGTTTTCGCTAGTCCGGAATCATTATTCCCTGTAGCTATATCATTGGACCGGCAAACGCCCTGCAATGATAGTAAGAACCACTTTTTTTTCTTACTCTCTTTTTTTTCAATTCAGTATAGAACAGGTACAGACCAACCATACCGCAAACATGTCCCTGTCACAATCACACAAAAGTGTATCGTGAGGGATGTAGTGACATGATATCACCCAAGCATGTAAACCAACAGCAACACGACACATCCCAGTGCAGCACAGACCAGCCTCCCTGCAACCCCATGTTCCTTTCCTGCACAATAATAATTACTTCGCTAGAGTGTTGCAACGTCTCTAGTATTTTCTAGATGCACAGACACGGCTACCTCTGACTGTCGCACGTCCTCGTGCGGTTGACAGTGAACAGCATACGGTCTATCAGTTATCACCACCTGCTAACAGATATTAACTCTTGTTAAATACTACAACGGTCTACCATCCCAGATTCCATTTAAGTCATGGACGCGCCAATATGGCTACCTCCAGGCAAACGCACTCCTGCTTTCCGTTCTACTGCGTTCGTACCACATTCGCGCTAGTGAGCCGTCGCGCCGTAGCCGTACTAGCTCTAACGAATTGTTGCACTTCTTTGTAAAATTAAAAGAAATCGAGATAAATGTATTGCGAACCATGGAATTCCGAGCTTCCAAAATTCATCACATATTCGCCAATGAAACAGCAACTGTATGACATTTGAAAACATTGCAAAAAACGGAAACTATGTGTAGAGACAGATACCACAACATATTTCAAAGGGAAGGAGGCAATTGCGCAAAATCTACGAAAGTCGACCAAGCCTCAGACGTCCATTTATAGCGCCAAAGCACCATTTGTTCGGCGGCCGCTTGAATTGCATTGCCGTAAGATCAGCCGATAAGTTACCAGCTGTAGCGGTGTAGGCTCAATCTTACCAGCGCTCGGTCGTACCTGACAATATTCATCATCGTCATCGTCCTCGTTAATCAATGTTGTAGAGACTTCTACGAATCCCTCGACATCAAACCCCAAATCTTGTCGACGACACAAGATACGGAGAAAACTGCAACAACAACAACAGTAACAGTGGTAACAGTAAGTAACAGTGGTAGAGCCACGCGGCAGCTTTTGCTGTCGCACGGATGGGCCGGCTCGAACCGGGGTGGTACCACGACCTCACAGAAAACCAGCGTGAAGTAGAGGTTCACCTCTGCGTTTCGCTTGGTGAGTGCAGGTGGCCGGAGGTTCTTTTTACTGGAAATGAGGCATTCCATCTTAGTCCTCACGGGTGACAACGCATCTACATTTTGAATTGTAATAGAGGATAGATGTAGATGTCTATGGGCCGCAGCAATCACTTACCATCAGGTGGTAGAAAGCCTTCAACATTTCTTTCGACATTTGTTAACATATTTAGGTACGTCAAGAAATAATGAAAATACTTGCAGGTACTTTTAATACAAATCGAACAAATTAAAAAAATTTGGCTTCAATAATTTCACTTTATTTTTTTTCTACACTTTAATGATACGACAATATCGTAATTAGCATAGCAAATTTCATTACGGTAATTAACATAAAAACAGATTCATCATTGCGGAATGCATTATAGTCTTCCACAGATGTAATAATCCTCATATTATTCGAAGATTATATGTGGGAAAAAAATGGGGACTTTATCCCACTTCTGATGTAGAAAGGGTAATTGAGTATAGTACAGAGACTGATTTTGTAGTTAGGAATAATAATTAATTCGTTTACACGAATTAATTACCCAACGAGTCGAGGATAAGCTAGTAACGGAATACGACAAGCGCACCGTTCCCCGTCAGAGCCAAGACTGTCTTGACGGCGGCCGCGCCGTCCGTTTTATACAACCAAAATGGGCGCCACCGCAGGTGTAATGGTGCAGGTGTACGGAACACGTGTTATTTACAAGAATTATGTCTAACTGCACCGACGGCTACCGCGCCGCACGTGCAATGGTGCTGGTCCCGTCATATTTATTTCTTTAAAGTTTTCTCTAAGAGACTCTCTCGGTTTAAGGTAGTAAATAGCTTTTACGGCCCTCTTCTGCAAAACAAAAATAGTTTATAAATCAGCCGCATTTCCCCACAGTAAAATCACATAACACATTATGCTATGGAATAACTGAAATAAACTAATCTAGCAGTCTCGTAGTGTCGAGACTGCTAGATTAGTTTATTATGAGATCTCTAATCTTTTTTACACCACAGGCTCCAGAGCTTATTCTGCTTGCTATTTTGGATATATGGGGGCCCCACTGAAACTTCGCGTCGATAGTGATGCCAAGAAAAATAGAGGATTCAACAGGGCTCAGTTCTTTATTCATTTAAAACACATTGGTACTCAGATTTTAATCAAGCTTTTATCAAGAAGATGCTGTTGGCCAATTTCAGCTGCCCTCTATCAACTCTTACTATAGAATTAATTTGATATAATTTTTCTAACATACTTCGTCTTGGATTCCTCAGTATTAAATGATTGCTTGGAGGAGATTCGCTACTTAGCGATAAGACTGCCAAATATACCTTTTTTAGGTTGTTATATTGTTTGTAGTAATTTGTTATAATTATGTGCAATAAAGAGTTAATTATCTAGGTAAAACTCCTTAAGGTAAATTTGATGGATACGAATTGCTAGCTATCGTGGCCTCCTTTTATTGTAAGCTACAATGTTAATTTGACATATTTCATCCTTGTCATAGACCCTATCCGTTATTTAAATAAAATGGTGACTGTATGTTTTTTGCGTTTTATTTCTTTTGAATTCCGGCTCAGGTAAGCGATTTAATAATTTTCGAATGTGGGTATTCTTATTTTCTTTTATAAACTAATGTTTGTTTAATATAAGTTTCCTCCATGGCCCGTCCGTCTTTACCATACTGTATAGTTGTTCACCTCAACCGACGACAAAATATTGAAAGCATTGCTGACAGGACGAGCTCAGTAATTTGGAGTTTTAAAAACTCAGGCATGTTGCGAATGAAACGACACTTTTCACACAACAAAACTCTAGCACTGTCGGTACTGAGTTATTGTATACCTGTTCGGGAATGGTCCAGTAATGCACACATCTATTAACTGAAAAAAATCTTATGAAAGTAATAAAATAGAATAGTAGAATACAATCATTTTTATACAATATAGATAGATTACAATACATAATACTTATTGAAAGTCATTTTTTAGTTTTACCACTGGTTCGCAGAAAACCTCTGTCCTCGAGAGAACCAGCAAAAAACCCAGCGGGACTTTTTTTAAAGCACAATTTACAATATAATATAATATATTATATTGTTATTGAAACATAGAGCATAGTAGTGATGACCTCATTCCCAGAGGTTATTATCAGTCATGTACTCTTTAGTAGTATAATATCCCTTACTAGACATTTTTTGCTTAATAAATAATTTAAAAATTTTGATAGAAGAATTTAAATTTGAAAAGTTTGCATATTTTCTGGGACTTTGTTGTAAAAGCGTATACATTACCTAACACACACTATAATGTATTTACCGATTGTATATCACTATTTTTAATAAAACTATTTTTGTTTTTGTGTACATACATTTTTTGTGTACATATTAACAGTGGTAGAGCTAAGCGGTGGCTTTTGCTGTCGCTCGGATGGGCCAGCTCGAACCGGGGTGGTACCACGACCTCACAGAATACCAGCGTGAAGTAGAGGTTTACCTCTGCGTTGCGCTTGGTGAGTGCAGGTGGCCGGAGGCCCAATTCCCCCCCCCCCCTCAACATGGTAGTGGAATTAAATAAAAGACTACCCCAGGAGGGTACCAGCACCCCTGGAGAATCCCTCGCTGAGCATCCACGACCAAACTACTCCACTCCTGGGCGTGGGTGCTCAGGCTGCCCCGCGTATTCTGGGGGGGGCGAAATTCCGCTCAAGACGAAACCTGCTCGGGGCAAGCGGAGCAAGAAGACAAAGGCAACCCCTGCCACGCTTACCGTGGATTTCTGCAATATCAGGGGACTTAATTCAAACCTTAACGCCGTCCACTACCATCTGGAGATAGCTAAGCCGGCCTTGCTCTTTCTTACCGAGACACAGGTGTCCTCTCCGGCTGATACTTCGTATCTCTCCTACCCGGGGTACAAATTAGAACACTCGTTTGTGCCCCGGGCTGGAGTTTGCGTGTATGTCAGAGAGGACATCTGTTTTCGACGCCTCGGCAGCCTTGAAGGTACGGACCTGTCCATCCTATGGCTGCGCGTAGACAGCGACGACCATCCCCGCGTCTACGGGTGCCTCTATAGGTCCCATAGCGGTAATGCCGACACAGACCGACTCATAGACCACGTCCAAATGGCTGCAGACTCCGTGCTACAACAGGTCCCATCCGCAGAGATCGTGATACTCGGTGATTTCAACGCCCACCACGCTGAATGGCTTGGTTCTCGTTTAAACCGATCATGCGGGTAGATCTGTCTGTGACTTTGCTTTGGCATATGGTCTAACACAACTGGTTACTTCGCCTACGCGGATCCCAGATGTGGAAGACCATGTACCTTCCCTGTTGGACCTTCTGCTGACCTCTCATCCGGACGGATATCAGGTCTCCGTCGATGCCCCTCTGGGCTCTTCGGACCATTGTCTGATCCGGAGTACGGTGCCACTCACGCTCCAATCGCAGTTGCGATCTACAGCTTGCCGCCGTGTTTGGCACTATAGGTCAGCTGATTGGGACGGGATGCGGTCTTTTTTTGCATCCTACCCTTGGGGGCGGGTTTGCTTCTCGCCGGAAGATCCAGCGTTGTTGCCGATTCTGTTGCTGATGTGGTACTTCAGGGTATGGAACTTTTTATTCCATCTTCTGTGGTGCCCATCGGAGGCAGATCCCAGCCATGGTTTGGTCGCTCCTGTAAAATAGCATCACGCTATAAGCAGGAGTGCTACCAGGGCCTGGGCTGACGCATCAACGTCTCGGGATGTAAACACCAGCGCATTAAAAAAGAAGTATAATTCCGCCTCCAGGTCCTTCAAAAGCGTCATTGCCAAGGCAAGGTCTGAGCACATCGGCAGAATTGGCGAGAAGCTAGTTCGCCCTTCCTTCGGGAACCCGTGCATTCTGGTCTCTCGCCAAGGCTGTCCAAGGGAACTTCTGTCAGCCATCTCTTCCATCTCTGCACAGAGAGGACGACTCACTGGCCCATGCCGCAAAGGAGAAAGCCGATCTGTTGAGCTCTCTTTTTGCGTCCAACTCGACTCTAGATGACGGGGGGAACACACCGCCGACCATCCCGCGATGTGAGTGCTCCATGCCGGATGTGCGATTTTCAGCGCTCGGTCCGCAAAGCACTCTTCTCCCTGGACGTCAACAAGTCGAGTGGGCCCGATGGAGTTCCTCCCCATTGTGCTGAAGACGTGTGCTCCGGAGTTGGCACCGGTTTTAACGCGTCTTTTCCGGTACTCCTACTCCCAAGGCGTAGTCCCGAACTCATGGAAGACAGCTTTGGTGCACCCGATCCCTAAAAAAAGGCGACCGCTCAGACCCGTCCAACTACAGGCCTATCGCCATCACCTCCTTGTTCTCCAAAATAATGGAAGCCATTCTAAACTGCCAGCTCATGAGGTACCTTGAGGATCACCAGCTGATTAGGACCGCCAGTACGGTTTTCGTCGGGGTCGATCAGCTGGTGATCTTCTAGTCTACTTAACTCATAGATGGGCGGAGGCAGTAGAGTCCAAGGGGGAGGCATTAGCCGTTAGTTTGGACGTAGCGAAGGCCTTTGATCGGGTCTGGCACAAAGCGCTTCTTTCGAAGCTTCCTTCCTATGGGCTTCCCGAGAAATTGTGCAAATGGATCAACAGTTTCCTTGCTGATCGGAGCATCAAGGTCGTAGTAGACGGTGAATGCTCTGATTTCAAGCCTATCAACGCTGGTGTTCCACAAGGCTGCGTGCTATCACCAACGCTGTTTCTCCTGCATATCAATGATATGTTGCTAACTGGCAGCATTCATTGCTATGCGGACGACAGCACTGGTGAGCCTTATATACCGGCCGTGCCAATATTTCTCGGGGAAAACGTCGCCGAGTACCGCGGACAAACTTGTGTCTGAAGTCGAGTCTTTGCTTACAAAGTCTCGGATTGGGGGCGACTAAATCTAGTCCAGTTCAATCCCCAGAAGACACAAGTTTGTGCGTTTACCGCTAAAAAGAACCCCTTTGTCGTATCTCCTCAGTTTCAAGGCACTCCCCTTACTGCCTCAGCCAGTATCGGAATCCTTGGCGTCGACATATCGAATAGTGTGCAGTTTCGTGGTCACTTGGAAGGGAAAGCCAAATTGGCCTCTAAAAGCTTGGCGTGCTCAGCAGAGCGAGACAGTATTTCATGCCGGCACATCGCTTGCAACTTTACAAAGCGCAAGTTCGGCCCCACATGGAATACTGTTCTCATCTCTGGCCGGGGCACCCAGTGCCAGCTCCTTCCACTTGACCGCATCCAGCGCAGAGCGGTTCGAATCGTCGACGACCGAGTTATTTCTGATCGGCTCGATACACTGGCACTGCGTAGAGATGTTGCATCTCTTTGCGTATTTTATCGCATTTATCACGGGGAGTGCTCTGAGGAATTGTTCGGACTAATTCCAGCCGCTCAATTTCACCATCGCACATCGCGACAAAACTCGCGTTACCATCCATACCCATCTGGATGATTGGCGGTCCACGACTGTGCGATTTAGAAGAAGTTTTCTCCCTCGCACGACTTCCTTGTGGAATCAATTACCACCAGCGAATTTCCGGACCGATACGACTTAGGGACCTTCAAGAAAAGAGCTTACACCTTTCTAAAAGGTCGGCAACGCATCTGCAATTCCCCTGGTGTTGCGGTTGTTCATGGGCGGCGGTAGTCACTTACCATCAGGTGAGCCGCATTGCTCGTTTGCACCCTATTCTATAAAAAAAAAAAAAAAAAAAAAAAAAACATACATTAAATTCTCGTAAATATATTGAGAGGCCAAAATTAATATATATATTTCTTTAAATTTTTCTTTAAGGAATCCTTCTGATCCTACTTCGTCTGAGAGGTCAATCGACGGATTCAACTCGGCTGTGTCGCGTTCGGGAAATTATGACATAATATCATTTTCTCGTCAGGTAAACCTCAAAACCTGAAAACGAGATTGTGCAACGAGTGCGTGTTGCCAGTGATGACTTATGGAACTGAGACGTGGTCCTTCACTGCTGACCGTATGAGGACGCTCAAGGTCGCTCAGCGAGCTACGGGTAGTGCTATGCTCGGGGTTTCTCTGCGTGATAAACTTAGAAATAAGGGTAACCGCAGTAGAATTAGAGTGACCGACATAGCCCAACGGATTAGTAAGCTGAAGTGGCAATGGGCCGGCCATATAGCTCGAAGAACCGACTAACGATGGGTAAAAATATCCTTGAGTGGCAGTCTTGTAGTGGCGGATGAAGTGTAGAAAGTCGTCCCCACTAGATGGAGTAACGAATTGGAATTCGACGGATGCAGGTGGCTCAGGACCGTGCTTTGTGGCATTCCTTGGGTAAGGCCTATATTCAACAGTGGACTTGTGAAGGACTGTAATGTTGATGATGATGATGATGATGATACGACGGCAGGTTTATTCTGTTATTATGTTTAAGCAAAACTTCCCCTATTATTTTTTCAAAACAATTATACAAAGAATGTGGGGGTATGTAAAAATTCACAAATATGAAGTGCTCGAACTCAACACATGCCATTTTTACAGTTCGCTCAACACAGAGGCTCACAATAACCTTACGTTCTTTTTGATTAATAATTTATTAGCAAATATTAAGAAGCCAACGCGTAATTTTTTTCTCTGATAAAACAACTGACCACCAGGTGTTTACTGAAATTAATTATAATTAATTATAAAGGGGCAGCAGCGCCTGCAGCTTTGCATATTTATAAGGACGTAGTTTTTTCCTTTTCAGCACTCGATGTATTGTTCTATATCTCACTCTAACCACACGCCCGGCTTGTCTAAGGATACAGGTTGGATTCCAATCGAAATGGTCCAAGAGTCATTATTCGAAAGAGAGTGGAAAGTGACGCGGATCAAGTCCTTCATGAGAGATAAGATTTCTACATTTATTTGAAAAAAAATCACAAGTTTAATGTGATTTATGAGCAACAAATACAGTCACCCGAACGTCATAACAAATAAAATGAAAAAAAAAGTTTAACATTTCAACGACGTAATCGATGATTGTCCTTTATTATGGCGTATTTAAAAAAAATTGGAATCATGTATGTACAATTACTAATAATTTAAAACATTTACATTTTTACAATAACATACTACTTGCAACTCAAATATGCAATCACTTAAAATACCACTAATCATTCACAAAAATGATTTCGAGGTGAACCATCGTTATTATTCAGTGTTTGCACGCACACGTTGGTAATGAAATGAGTGATATACAGAAAAATTCAGTAGTTTCCACGCGTACTGGCTAACTCTGAACTCGATATGAATCATGGGTACTAGCGCGGGGGTTTCGCTCGGAAAACTCAATCACTGCGCTTTCGACAGCCGGACTTATTACTGAATGATCACCTCGAGTATGGAGTGGTGAACTGTCCAAAGTCTAATAGCCTTTGGTAAGCTGCAAAAACTGTTCTCCGATTAAGTGGTACACGTGCGTTAATTCCTTGTCATCGTAAACGCGGTAAAGTATAACTTTAATATAATATTTGGGCTCCACGTAAACTTCTATTGCTTAAAGTGTAACATCGTAACATTTTGTAGTATTCGCGGATCGAATATTTTCGTTGCGATATTAACCTGAGAAATTTTAAAAATATGACACTAGTACGTAATGAGGTCGTGGTAAAGCGAACACTGTCGGCCGGGGCCGGGCAGCTGAATGTACATAGCATTGTATAGTTTTATCGAAGGGTAAGGTCGGGGAGACGCACTTAATTTCTCTGAGTCATAAAACTTATTATATTATTATTGTCCTCCAGACCGAATTTCGGCCACGGACGGCCACTCTTAACGGAGACTAGCCATCGTCGCAGGACAGGATTATAGTGCCCAAGTGTATGCGCAATCACAGGTGCACTCTTTACTCCCTCACTCTCATAGCCCGATGGGACGGTAAACCGACACGACCGGAGAGAGATCAGGCGCAGGACCAACGGCTTTACGTGCTTTCCGAGGCACGTGGGCGAAACATCGCCAACTTCCTGACTACGGCCCTACTGAGAATTTCTTGATGGAAAAACTCAATTACTGATTATTTGGCCCGACCCGGGATTCGAAACCGGAACCTCATGATCAGCAGTCGCACTACTACAACCACTAGACCAACGAGGCAGTAAAATTCAAAAATCATAAAACTATTAGATACCTAAATCTGTAAACGAGCGCGAGCACCCAAACTGGCCGAACGCCAATAACTGATTCCGAATTCCACACTCCCTCACTAATGTGTAAGTGCGTAATAAAATTATAGGCGCCACATATTTATCAATGACAATCAGTTAAAATAATGCATTTCCACATATTTTGAATATAAAAATCTGAGACTCTCGCGTAGTGTTCCATACCATCGTAATACAAGTTTCTAATAGGGCAGCCATCAATTTTTAATTTATTTTTATTTTTATTATTTGTTGTTATAACGACAGTAGAAATACACATTCTGGAAAAATTTCAACTGTCTATCTATTACGGATCATGAGATACAGCTCGCTGACCGACAGACGGACGGAGGGACGGACGGCTAGCGGAGGCTTAGTAATAGGATCCCGTTGGTTACCCTTTGGGTACGGAACCCTAAAAAGGACAACATGTTTGAGTTTTTTTCTAATTTAATTTGTTTTAACATTTGATTATATTACCTATTCTGAACCTCCTCTGCAAATTTGGGCGATTATTGAAAAACAACCCTTTATACGTGGGGCAGCTGAAAAGTTTTGAGCCTAAGTACATTTAAGTATCATTATTGATTCGCGCTGTATATTATTAATTTTCGAATACCCTCCTTAGTACATATACAGAGATTCACATAATTAGCATCATTTCGCTTTTAGCAATTAATCCGTAAACATATCATGTCTCCGTCATCCGCGCATTATACGAAATTCGAGTACAGAGCTGTTATAAAATTCCTCACAAAGAAGAACAAAAGCGGACGGAAATATTTGAAGAAATTTCGACAGTTTACGGGGAGTCTGGACCTTCATTTGCCACTGTAAAACGTTGTAGCTGATAATTCAAGCATGGCAGAAAGTCGCTAGAAGATGAACCCATCTCAGGGAAGCCAAACACTGCCGTTTATGAAGAAAATATTGAAAATGTAAAGAAACTCCTCATGGCCACTGTTTTTTTGGACTGTGAACGAATTTTATTAATTGACTACTTCCTATGAATAGTACAATGAACGGGGACTATTACGCTGCATTGTTGAGAAAAGTGCATCAAATGGTTTTCATAAAAAGAAGAGGTAAACTGGCGAAAGGGATTTTGCAGGACAATGCGCCCGTGCAGACTGCGCGAGATGCAAGGCGTGCCTTGAACATAGGGGAATGCCTATGCATAACCGCCTCGCATGAGCAAGGACGGGTTATGTCGGACTCACACTGACTAAATCCCCATGGTATTCCATCTTCGTTACATATTGGTAGGGCCACGGGAATGCTTTTACACACATCCGCGCTCCCACCAGTGCCGGCCGCCTCATGGTGGCTCCTCCTCGAGAGAGTACTACTCCTTCTCATCTCCTTCTGAAGGTAGGCGCACCAGAATACATAATACGCCTTCCTCCAATGTCCGATGCGCGAAGGCCATAGGACCAGGAAATAACGAGTATTAAGAAGCACTAGCCTTCCTGATCCCAGCGGCGTATCTGGTTATGGCTCTGCCGCCAACCAAGATTCGGCTGCGGAGGGTAGGAAGAGCGGCGCTTCTAATACCGATACTCCTTTCGCCACGCGGCCCCAACACCATCGCATCAACGGTGCGGCCTTTTCAGAGTTGCGGAGTATAGGGCGAGTGGCGCATCGCCTTAATAACACTCCTCTTCCTCCGCGACTCCATCTTGGCTGCAGCGGTAGGGGGAGAGCCGACCAACACACATCCGAAGTGGGCTCGCCAAGCCCACTCGGAGTGGCCACTAGAGCGATGGAGACGGAGTGACACTAAAATATAGAAGCAACAAAATTTGCAACAAAAAATACAATAAAGCTTAAGCAAAATCTATACGCAGTCTAATGTATACTCCTTTTCTTCAGCAGTGGAGTATTATATAATTTAATTGACTTCTCGCGGTCAAAATTTTTATTTCGTTAAGATAATTGTAGACAAAAATAATTTTAAGTCAAGAGATAAGATAAGTTTTAAATTGTATAGAAAGTCGTAAACCGATACTAGAAATATATCTAACGCAACATTGCATAAAACAATAAATTCATTAAATACGTTTGGTAAACCACATGCGGGCTTTGTGGATTTTGCTCAGTTATTTATTTCCATTAGTAGTCTCACTAGTTCAGCCATTATGATTATCCCTGTACTATCTGATATTAAAATTGTAATTGGCCTTGAAACAATGCTTTGTAAGTGTTGTTAAAATATATATAAATATAATATACTTTTATCGTTATACATACCTATTTCAAAATTTTCGTTGTGGAATAGTTACAACATACATAATATGTATGCATAGATGGAATCTATAATAAGAGCTCTACATAAAGAGTTTAATTTACGAATAAGACAAAAAAAGACAAACCTATTTACAGAAATTGCATGTTGTTAAAGTGGTAGTTTGTGTAAATTGAAATGTCAAGTGGTTTTTATACTTGTACTATGTCAAATAAGAGAGTAATTTAGTATGATTAATGCTATATTTATATTTAATCGAATAATGTGGAATATTATTTATATTCCGCATTATTCGACTACATTTTTGTTGTCGAATACTCCTAGCTTTAATTCAATAAGTATTATACAAACCAAATTAACAAAATCCTTATTTTTACTAAGTGATATACAACATGATTTTATCGACATCAATTGCGGTTTCTATGGAATGTAAAAAAGGCAAAAACCTTGTAAGAGAGAGGACGTGACAATGGTCTACTTCATTAATAATATTTTTTTAAATTTATACCAGGTTAAAGGGTTTAACTACAATAATTTTGGTCTTAGTTTAGGATTCCCTATATGCTTATACTTACTCTGACGTACTTTCGTATTTTTGACAAAAATGTACACATGACTTCGAAGTCATAGTGATATTAATTATTATTTTTCTTTCAATATGTCCAATTTATCGAAAAACACGCAGTAAAACGTAGTTTTAGCACTGAATAAATCAAATACGAATACCTGAGTTTAACCAACCGTAATTGGCTGCTTATAGTCGTAGCCGGCTAAACCTGTGATCGCACTTCGGCTTTTGGCTGTGAAATCTGAATTTCGAATGACTTATAATGCTGTTTGAAGGATTTCTCAACGGTCATCAACACTAAAATATCAAAACTTCATTTGCATTTAACAATTGTTGATAGTTATATGTATTTAACTGCCATGTAGTGGCAGCGTAAGAGCATCCACTACCCCATATCATGTCTTGACTGACGTAAGAAACAACAGAGGAAAGCTGTCTAGGAGATAGACAGCATCAGCAAGCAGCATCATCCTGATAGTAATTCAAAATAATACAAATCTGCAGTTATTTGAAAATAATCCTGCCGAGCGTGACAACTATGTAATGGTAAATATCTCTCCTATGAGCCAATCTAGGCGAGGCCTAACTTTTACACCACTTTGACAACAACTACTTGTCCCTTTACACAAATTTAAAATATAAGATTTAAAATATCGGGTTGCCTTTTAACAAGGCTTAAAGTTATCAATAGAAATTTCATATTTAAATTATATGAAAATTTATTTAAAATTGTATAAACAAAATTATTTTTAAGTGAAATTACGTTTAAAAAAAATTCCCGCTGGGTTTCTTGCTGGTTTTTCCCAGGACAGAGGTATTTTCCGAACCAGTGGAAAATAAAAAATGACTCTCAATAAGTATTACGTAATAATCAATGTTGAATAAAAATCATTATATTCTATTCTATTCGATAGAGTGACCTAAAAGCGTACTTCGTTGGATGCTACTGGAACTCTTTTATGAATAGAAAAATAGTTTACAAATTTTTAATTATTTACGTCGTGCATATGATATGGATTTTACAAGCTTTTTTTAAATTGAAATTTGACATTAAATTATCGGAAATTAGAAGTACGCGTACATTTATAATTATAACTATATATAATAATTAAAGTACTTTCAAAATTTACGTATCATCATGTTAAAAGTCAATTTTTAATGCGCTTAAGGCAAGCACAATTCGATTTACCAATAGTTTTTTTTTAAAATATTTCCTATAAAAATAGTTTTCCATTCGTATGTAGTATTATGTTCTGAAAGTAGTACTCAAAGTGTTGCCCAAAAACCAAGATTTGCTTTACATAGGATTAAAAATTGTTTGATAAGAAAAAAATGTAGTTTGCAAGAAGATGCGACCAGAATAAGTTTATCGACCAAATTGGCAATTTATTAGAGACCGACCAAATTAAGAGTTGCCTTAACCGATGTGTATGTATGCGTAAATGTATGAATGTGGAAGAATCAAGGGAGGTAACATAACCGTGCAAAGTAGAAGTCGATAATATTTATGTACCGCTCTGGGATTTCATGTATATTTATTTTCTTTTATATTTTTTAAGAAAACATTACCTTACACTACGATTTTCTCCTTTACCGGGGGGGGGGGGGGCATTCTAAATACATAAATTGAATTTTTGATTAGAATGTGGAGTTTTGTGAGTCTGTAACCGTTGAGACCGGCTACTACTACTACGGTCACATTCCGTTTTGTAAAATCGTTTCGGAATATCGATAAATCCATATAAAATCAAGGGCCTATTACCCACGTACAGTGGGTTTCCGTTTAAAATTTTCTTCCTGTGAGCCTGTGCGTTCGGAATCTCGCAGGACAAAAGCCGTTCCGAATGCAAGTCTTCCAAAGATTTTGTATGATTCGCATCACACATTCGTAAATTCCGCACGGAACGCATCCAGTGTGCGTCGCTCGACCGAAGCGAGTAGGTGTATTAATGCTAAACTTTCATTTTATTTTGTTTAATAATTCGTCGCAAGAGTTTATATCCATAGAGATCCATATTTAAAAAAAATCTGGATAGATAGATGTCTATATATACATATATATATACACACACACACACACACACATATATATATATATATATATATATAAAAATTACGTGTATCGTTGTTTGTCCGCGATGGACTCCTAAACTACTGAACTGATTTCATGAAATTTGGGAAACAAATGTATGTGCGTGATGTATTTTTGGGATCCTGAATTGGAATTCTCCATTAAAATAAAAAAAAATGTAGACTATTTTATTCTATTTTTATGTAAACATAACTTTCACCGAAATCAATAAATGGGTAAAAAATATTATCATGTCATATATTTCCTTATTTATCTATACTTAAGAGTCCATGGATGGGCCTTCAGTTGCAGGACTATTATTAGCTAACCGACGTCATGATATTACCGGCCTAAGAACCTTCTGCGCTCCGGTTCTAATTTCAGTTACTTAACGAAATGTAGTGTAGTCATAGTACTTCGCTACTTTATAAGATACAAATCATTGGTTTGCAACCGTAAGCAAAACTTGTAATGTTTAAAACCAAAATGTATAAAAAACACAACACATTGATTTGCATAATCATCAAGTTCGGCAGACTGATCGACAATCGCAGTACCTATCAAGAACCGTAAATTTTTTGAAGGATTTCCTCTTACAATACACGTTGGAGGAAACACGTGTAAGGATGAATATAATCGAAAGAGGTAGTATAAGTAAAATATCAAAATCGTCAATTACTTTGGCTACAAAGTGTTAACTCATATTAGCTTAACCCGTATGTATGCAGACATATGAAGAACCTATAATTTCATGCCTGAGACTTTTCACTCTCTCCAGTATTACTACTGCTTATTATCTACGATCCTTTAATTAATTTAACTTTAATATTATTTTATTACACACTTTCTTACACGAACAACTGTTCTTTACATTTTATAATATTTCTTTTTAACTATTTAAAATTAGAGATAAATATAAATATTTTAAAATTTTAAGTAGTTAAGGTCCTATGAGATGAGATCAGTTCTCGTCAAGCACTCTTTACTTGATAAATAATCTATCTCAGCATTTCGAAATTGATGTCAAATACAATCTTCTATTAAAAGCTTTTGATACTCAAAAAGTTAGTCACATTTAAAATTCAAGGTACAACTTTAACTTACTTACAGTGCTAAATCTATTTCTACATGATAGATACCTACTATAAATGTTTACTATCATTACTAGTAAAGTAATTACATTACATTTTTTTACGTGGTAGAGCCATGCTGCAACTATATTAGTAGTGTAGTTGTAGCACCAATGGGTCGGATCGACCGGGGAAGGACCACGCTCTCTCAGAATACCAGCGTCAAATAGCAGCTTAACACTGCTGTGTTTCGTATGGTGAGTGTAGAGAACCAGAGACCCTTTTTACTGGAAACGAGGCATTCCATCTTAGTCCTCACGGGTGGCAACGCATCTGCATTTTTGCATTGAGGATAAATGTAGATGTCTATGGGCCACAGCAGCCACTTACCATCAGGTGGACTGTGTGCTCGTTTGTCATCCTATACTATAAAAAAAAACGTTTATTTTACTAATTTGTTTATAGTTTCATTTTTATCAATGGAAATTTAGAATTAATCTTTTAGAAACAATTCTCTCTTTAAATATCAAAGCATTAAAGTTCAAATTTCAAAAGTTTAAAGTTCACTTTTATAACAGCCGCTTTGGTCACTATATGTACCTATTGGATTTTGATACTGAAGTTGCTCAAATAGTAGGATGGTTGACCTGGTTGCCTTATTGTGGCTTCGTAAGAGAATTCATCATCCCATTTTATTCCGTGGGCTTAAAAAGAGACGAATATGGTAGTCACAAGAAATATGGTTAACGTCGACGGTTTCGTCATGTACTACGATCATATTGCAAATCCGCCTACCAGTGAGACGATTAAGGTAATAACCCCTCCTTTAAACGGGAGGTTGCGTAGTTACCTTACCCTATTCTAGTCGAAAAATTGAAATGCAGATGCGTTGTCACCCTTGAGAACTAAAATAGAATACCTTCAAATACCATGGCAAGGGGGTTTGAAACTACGGTTTTTCAATATTTTTGGTGTTATTAGGAATTCACTTCTGTCCATCTTCTCGTATGTTTCCCTCTGTGGCCTCTTAAAACACCTTCGGATAATAGAGAGTAGTGGATATTCTTACAATGCCACCAGACGGTCAAAATGCTTGTTAAGAAAGGTCTCTAGTTTTCACCAATCACCATACGGAACAGCAGCATTATCTTGCGGTATGCGGGATCCTTCCATAATTAAGGCTGTTTTTTTATTGCTATTGCTACAATTTTTAGGCATGTTTCTATCATCTAAAAAGAAGATAAGGATGATAAAGAATTAAGCTTGTATGGTATTTGGGAAATGCTAAAATGCTAATCTTTAGTTTTGAAGTATTAACTGACATATAACGAGGATATGGATGCCAGTTATTCCGAAATTTATTTAAAAAGGCCTATTTCATCATCATTATAACAGTCCTTCACAAGTCAGCTGCTGAACATAGGCCTCCCCCAAGAAATGCCACAAAGCACGGTCCTGAGCCTCCTGCATCTATCTGCTTTCTGCATGTATTACCAGTTCATATCCTCCATTAGATGAAGTGCATCTAGTGAGGGGTCGCCCTACACTTCGCCTACCGGTACGAGGCTGCCACTCGAGAACATTTCTTCCCCATCGGTTGTCGGTTCTTCGAGCTATATGGCAGGCCCATTGCCACTTCAGCTTACTAATTCGTTGAGCTATGTCAGTCACTCTGTTTCTACTGCGAATATCCTCATTTCTAAGTTTATCACGCAGATTAACTCCGAGCATAGCCCTCTCCATAGCTCGTTCAGCGACCTTGAGCTTCCTCCTTCGGCCAGCAGTTAAGGACCACGTCTTAGTTCCATATGTCGTCACTGGCAACACGCACTGGTTGTACAGTCTCGTTTTCAAGTTTTGGGGTATACCAGACGAGAAGATGTGCTGTAATTTCGCGGACACTGCTCAGCAGAGTTGAATCCGTCGATTGACCTCTCGGTCAAAGTTGGACTTACCTGATCGGACTATTTGTCCCAGGTAAACATACACATCAACAACTTCGAGCTTAGTGCTCCCAACAACTACTGGAATAGGTGTGACATGGACGTTATACACGATCTTTATTTGTCCATGTTCATCTTAAGACCTATCCGTTGGGAGACACTATTGAGGTCATTTAGCATAGTGCTTAGGTCCTCCAGCGATTCTGCCATAAGGACTATATCGTCGGTAAATCGAAGGTGAGTGATGTACTAGCCATTGATGTTAATACCGTATCCTTTCCAGTCCAGAAGCTTGAAAACGTCTTCCAATGCAGCGGTGAAGAGTTTCGGGGATATAACATCACCCTGTCTTACACCTTTCTGCAATTGGATAGGTTTCGTACTCTGGTTCTGACGAATACGGAACGGATAGGCCGTTGGGGGGCACAATTGAGGCTATTGAGCATAGTGCTTAGGTCCTCCAGCGATTCTGCCATAAGGACTATATCGTCGGCAAATCGAAGGTGAGTTATGTACTCGCTGTTGATGTTAAAGGCCTATTTATTGTTTGCAATATAAGGTAGATAGCCTTCAAGTTCAAAAATTCAAAAAAATATAGTAGGCTTAATTAATTAATTATCAACTAATTTAAAATGTTGAGAGCCTACTATATTTAATATTTTTAGCACAGAGCTAACGTGCACTTTATTTCACTTCAGTTTATTAGGATATTAACGTAATTAAAAACCACTAAATACATATTGTGAAAAGCGGTAGCGAAACATGACACGACATATTTGACGTTGAAATTAAATTCATTAAAAAAATTGATGAGGCGTATTTGCACTCGACGTGAAAAACGACAGCAACGTGACTTTTATAAATTTTATACATTTTGAAAATATTGTACCATTGATATTAACCTTTTGCATTAAAATAACATAAAACGTGGTTTGAAACATTAAATAATAATGATTTAATACAACACAAAACAGTGCCTTTGAGTCAGCTGAGTAAGTTTATTTGTTAAACATAAAAATTGGGATAATTTTTTGTCTTTAGATCTACAGCGTTTGTAATTTTTAAGCTTACTTATTTATTTTTTAAGCTTTTCCATTCATGAAGACTTAGAAGTATTGCCAACGCATCGCCTCCTTCATAGTTACGCCCCGCAAGTTAGTGCATTCAAGCAAATATCGTGTACGTGTCGCACCGTAACGGTACAGCAACCACACTAAATAGAACAAGCAACGCACAAACGCTAAATAGATTACAAGACTAATGAAAACTTATACGTCGTATTCAAGTAATACATTTTACTCACCTTCATACATAAAATACACTTTCTGATCAGAACAACACTCAAAGTAATAAGGTGTTGCTGGAAAATAATTGGATCCCTTTTCACGTCATGATTAATAATTCTGGAATCGAAATGTATCGTGGAGGCTCGAATTACTTGTTTTATTTAATGTTTCCTGGTTGTGAATACTGTAACAAACAAAACTTTCTTTGTAATTCTTATATATATTCTTTCTTCTTTTTAATTAAATACTGGGAAAGCATATTTTAAATATATAGTAAGGATGGTAAATAGCTAATGACAAAACTAAAAATAAGTAGTTACAGCCTATATACGTCCCCATATTATATTTTAAGAGAGTTTTAGGGAAGTCGCTCCAGTACTGCACAAAATTTCTTATAAATATATTTTTTTTTACTCTTCAGATACACAAGTATCTTTACAATGTTCTCCTTCACTGACAAGCACGTGGAGTATCAGCGCATAAAATTGCTATTGTATTAACAAATTCGGGGTCGCTCGCGTACATTTATACAAACTTTGTTTAATAAAGTTTTTGAACTTTGAGGATGTAAAATTTTGTATATTTTCTGGGATTTTGTTGTAAAAGCGTATACAATATACATCGCCTCAAGGATGAATTACTGACTCGGTGGAGTCGATTAACTGGTACTACTAGTTTGTGCCTGGGAACTAGGATTTTTATTAATTTTAATAACTTTTGTCCGAGCGTTTCTTTAGGTTTTAAATCATAGAATATATTTCGAGGATGAAATCCTCCAATACGCACTGGAACAGTGCAGCGGATAAAGTGTTCCGTAATCCATTTATGAGAGAAGGTCTAGCAGTAAAAAGTATAACATAGATTGTAACTATACTTTTTAATTTAAACGTAAATTATAATAGCTACGCCCAAATAAAGTAAAAAAATATTAATTTTTTCACTTATTATAAGCCAGTGCTTGACCACATTCCAATCAATTAATATTATTTAAATATATATTCAACTTAATATCTTTTATTATGTCTATTGCTTATATGTAATAATATATACTTTATTATCTACTATTTATGCACACTCCTATATATGTTTTAATGAAAATAGTCTCCTTCACCAAGGTGTGCCTGGAAGATATCGCTGTTTAGCGATAGGATTAATATAAATAAACATAATAAAAATATCATATATCAAATTAATTAAAAATAAGTTATTATTCCAAACATTTATATCACAGAAAAATACAGACAAATAATAATTAAGGAAAGAAAATTGCGTGGTCACGCGATAATATTTGTTTACTTAGCTAATGCCCTTCCATTAGTCTGTATTTACCAGAACTGATTACAGGTTCTCGCTCTCCAGTGATAATTGTTTAGCTGTTTTTTGCATTTTTCTAGTAGTCTACTAGCTCAATACAATGGTTGTATGGAATTATAGGAGCTCAAGTGTTAGGTGTTCGCTTCAAATTTCATTGAAAGTGAGCAACCCGAATTAGATAATTAACCGTTAACAATGTTAATGTAAATTTTAATAATAATATCAATTTATTATGTGCCCGGCGTTGAAGAAACTTTTCGCGAGGACACCAGCATTTTTATGAAATTAACAAGAATTCAAGAACGTAAGGAATCCAGGTATAATCGATCTAGCATAAAGAGTTATTCCAAAAAACATACCAAATTACCAAACAATAAGGTCATTTTTGTTTCGAACATGATGAAGTGCTGTCAAGACTATTGTGAATTAAAACGTTTTGAATATTTTATTTACCCTCGTATAATTGGCCGTGAAATAGGCGAGGAGCAGCACCACCAACCTGATTTTGTTTAACTGAAATTTCAACATTTCCAACCGGTAGTTGGTACTGTAATCGAGATCCAGAAATTACCCGTGCGAAACAGTTAACAGAAGTAATATTTGATAGGTAAATCTTTTTTTAAATAAAACTGGAGTGACAAACGAACTTATGGTCCACCTGCTGGACTGCAATAGTTAAGTGGATATTGCAGTCCCAGGACACCAGAAACTGTGATAAAAACCTTTTAAGGATTTTTGCAGAACTCAAGCACACAGGCTCGCTATCGACTCGGAGATTAATCATAGACTGAAGGGGTAGCGGTTATCCGGAAGTGGGAAGGCGACCAATGTGTGAGTGAACGAGTGATTAGCAAATGTAATAGTTAAACGAGTGTATGCATAAAATGGCCAATTCACTCAACTTCAAACAAAAATGCTACAAATGCGTCATCATCTGCGATGACTAAGATGGAATGCCTCGCAGCATGTAATTATACTGGTTCTCTATACCTATCAGACCGGTACACAGAACCCCCCCGAACGGGTTCCCACCTTGTCGTGGGTGGGGGCTTAGTAGCCGTGGCTTGGTCACTCGCGGTGAACAAAGAGAAACCCCTTGGCTGGCCCATGGTGTAGGGCCAGCCCGAGGTGGCCACTCCGAGTGGGCTTGACGAGCCCGCTTCGGATGTGTGTCCGTGGGCTGCGGTGAGAGGGGTGTCCTCTCCCCCTACCGCTGCAGCCGAGGTGAAGTCGTGGAGGAAGAGGAGTGTTGGTATGGCGATGCGCCACTCGCCCTATCCTCCGCGACTCTGACGGGGCCGCAATGTTGATGCGGTGGTGGTGGGGCCGCGGAGGGAGAAGAGTGTCGTTATTACGAGGCGCCGCTCTCCCTACCCTCCGTGGCCGAAACTTGGTTGGTGACAGAGCCAGTGACAAGATCCGCAGCTGAGGTCGAGAAAGCGGGTGCTACCAAGCGCTCGATTTTTCTGGCCCCATGGCCTCCGCGTATTGGACTCGGGGGGTCCGATACGCAGGTGGAGTTGGATGTCCCGTCCACGGCCTCCAACTCCACCTGCGTGGAGGTGTGCCTTGTATTCTTGGTGCGCCTTGCCTGAGAAGGAGAATGGTGAGGAGAGGTCCTCCCACGAGAAGGGGCTGCAATGGGGCGGCTGGCGTTGGTGAGGCCGCGGATGTGTACGAAAGCATTCCCGTGGTCCTGCCAATACGTGGCGAAGGTGAAACACCATGGGGTTTTAGTCGGTGCGAGTCCGACATAACCCGTGCTTGCCTCCGCGAGGCGGGTATGCGTAGGCATTTCCCCATGTAAAAAAAGACTGGTACACAAAAAGCCCAGACTGAGTTCTAGGTAGAAAAGGAGACCTAACAGTTCGTAGTTTCAGTTTGGCAAGAATTACAAAACATTGAAAGTTGTTAATTATTCAGAATCAATATTAAAAAAATTATTGCATTACTTTTAATCTCTATTTCTGCCAAATATTACAAAATTCACGAATTTCATGACCTAGATTTATCTAGAATGAATTTTTTTAATAAAAAATTCTGAAAGGTTTTCCAAATTATGCAAACGTACAATATGCTTACCGTCCAACCACATAGATTTAATAACTCTCACCCTCATCATGCAACGTCAAAATTAGTTTGAGTTTCCTCGACTTTATTCTGACTAACGTCGCAGCGAATTACGATAAGACTAAACCAACCTTAGCTTGTATGTTGTACAGGATTTTCTCATGAGTTTGCATATTTGAACTTAAAATTTACCTAAAACTATTACTATCTCAGACTTTGCGTTTAAATTATTTGCTTTGTTTGACGTACTTCTTTCTTAAAAAAACGAACTATATATAATAAGCATCAAGTCTTGCAAAGAAACTTCTACTTTATTTGTTATTGTATTTTGTTTCATTGTAATTTATAATCGGAGAGTCCTTTGGAAATATTGCAAAAAATCCTAATCAAAAATTTTGTATTGTATTCTCGACACGGACTCGTATTAAGAACTGAAATACTGTGATACGACCCAGTTCCTTTGAGCAATGTTAATGCACGTTCAAAGCAACAATGACTGTGATTCTCAACAAAAATGCATTCGGGTTGATTGTCTGTGTGGCTTGTTTAAGTTTTATGTAAATGCTTGTGGAATATTTTCCGTTTCAAGTTGTATTTTCAACCAAAACTTGAGAAGCTGGAGAATTCTAAAAACAATATATATAATATGTTGGTACGTTCGTACGTTTTTAAGTTCGTAAGCTTTATTATCTCCCATATCTCGAAACTAAATTATGATAATATCGACTAAAAGCAAATATTATCTATAATGGACTCTGAAGCGAAACCGACCGCAGTTTCGAAAAAAACTGAACTTACAATGAGCCACCAAATATTACCTAGAAGTTCGTCTAGGTGTAAACTTCTTACCTATTTTGCCGCCATATAGCCATACCTACCTGGGTAGAGTCTAGAGAGCCAGTAATTTAAAATTAAAAATTTTGTACAGCCGACTACAAGATAAATTATTAAGAATAACTCAAAAACTATTGGTATGATCTTGATGAATTCATATGAGACCGCATGTGAAGTACCAGCTTTCAAATAAAAGTAAAATCATCGAAATCGGTTCACCCAGTAAAAAGTTATGAGATCATACACATAAAAAAACATTAAGTCGAATTGAGTACCGTATCCTTTTTGAAGTCGGCAGAAAAAAGAGTCCCTCTGGATTTCTATTGATTCTTCCCAGGTCAGAGGTTGTTTACCAGTGCAAGTGCAAGCAGTGGTGAAAGCACAAAAGACTTTCAATGTAATTTATTACTGTTGTCTGGCTGCAGTGCGTGCACTGGTGTGATCCGCTCTGAAGGAAGATGAGAGTAAACATAATTACAGGCGAGGGCAGCCACTTCAACAACCGAGTTGATTATCGTAACCTTAGAATTTTTTGTACGATTAGTAAACAATATAAAATTAAAAAGAACTTCTTCAAATAAGGTGGACGCGCCAATAACTTGAGTTTTTGTGATAAAGCTTTGTGGACTGTAATTTGGTACATACAACAGGCAGAGCAAGGAAAATGGATGAGAGTGGAATGCACGCACTAACCTTGTGAGGGACTGTTTCGCCTTCCTCCCGGGGCGTCTCAGCTAGCAGCAGGTCACCATGTGGTCGGCGCACACACTCCAGGATCAGTTCTGGGATCACACACCCCTCGACTCTCGACTTATTGTAATCGCGGAAGACACGTCACTTTTGTGAAATTATAGGGTTACAATGTCCGGTGATAAATTATTATTAAAGCGGGGTCGAAGGACTCAATGCCCTTCGTGAGGGTTTGTTTGCGGGTATTATACGAATGCAACTGGACGCCGTCGCGTGGCAAATGTCGCCCTCAACGGCTGTGCGTACATATGGAAAGGGTTATGGAAGGGAGGGGTCAAGGTTTGATACCAAGTATTCTATTAGATTTATAAATTAAATTGTTAACTGGCGTAACCATAAGGAAATAATTAATTATAATGCCATCTAAGGATCACTCGAGGGCGTTAGTTGCCACGGATGAGATCAGATCCGCGAATTTCTGTAATTAATTTTTTTTATAGGAAAGGGGGCAAACGAGTTTGCGGCTCACCTGATGGTAAGTGACTACCGCCGCCCATTAACAAACGCAACACCAGGTGAATTGCAGATGCGTTGCGGGCCTTTTAAAAGGAGGAGGCTTTTTTCTTGAAGGTCCCTAAGTCGTATCGGTCCGGAAAAATCGCTGGTGGTAATCGATTCCACATGGAAGTTGTGCGAGGAAGAAAACATCTTCTAAATCGCACAGTGGTGGACCGCCAATCATCCAGGTGGTATGGATGGTATCGCAAGTTTTGCCGCGATAAAAATTATATAAATCGTAAAACGCTCGGATAGACTAAAAATATTAATAAGTGAAAAGTAAAAACCCTAATAGTTATATACTTGTCCTCTCATTCATAAAAAGTGCAGAAAATAATGTTATTAAATACAGTGCAAAAACAGTTTGTTGACCATTTAAACAACATAAATTGATGTGTGAAATAATAAAGTTTAGTGTTGTTAACACGTAAACCTAAGTTCAACAATAAATTACTATATTATACTGAAGTAGTATATAATAATATTAAGTCAATTTCGAAAAACGTTTCACCGTGTAAAATTTGACGTTTGAAATATAAATTTTTACTTTCGATTTTGTATCAATGTCTTTGATCTCATCTACAAGATTATAAATAACGCGATGTGTTTGTTTGTGCTTATACCAAGGACAAATCATTGTTCTCTAACATCTGTATTATATACATATATTGCAATTCTTGATACTTACATCGATTGGGTCCCTGCGATCTACGTTATATTATTAATCACCAAAAGGTGGCGCTGTTTGTGCTTATACATTGTAATAATAACAATACGAATTGCACCTTCTTAAAAACGAATTGCGCTGGTTGCAATACAATTTGCATACCGGGAGCGTGACTGCTGAATTTAAATTATTATATTATATGTCAAATATTAAGCCGCTACAATAATTCTACCTTGACAGAAGAATTTAAGGCAGCCTGGAAATGTCCCTTGTGCTAATAATGTTTCCCATCGTGGACGACAAGCTTACTACAACGCTCCCCCCTTATCTTTCTTTCCTTAAAATCTATATCTATAAGATATATCAAAACATCAAATTTATTGACCAGTATATAAAACATATATTGATCTTTCGAAAGGTTTAAATATAGGCCGTTTATAAATGTATGGCGTGATCGTCTTAATTAGGACCTTTATTTAAGTTGTGTTTTGAGTAGTAACATAGTTCTTTTAGGTGTCTTTTGGAAGAATGAATATTCACGAGAGCAATCGAAAGCTGTTTGTAGTGCCTTAAAAGCTAACCCCTTACACAAATACAGAGCTCAAAAAAAGGTATGAACCTTAAATCGTCTCTATTCTACTTGTATCAGGTTCATATCAGTCAATTCTTTATTAATTAATTCAATCCAAAGGGGACGATAAGCTTGAAACTGGATCGTATCCACAGTAAAATAACTAGCATACCAGTAAAAGAGAACTTAGCCCCTTGGTATTGCGTAAGCACAAGCATCGATCGAAGTCGCTCATGTCAATGCGTGTAAACGCCACATACAATATGATCAAATCCAGCCACAATAAATTTACGTCACACGGATTAAGCAATAATAGGCACACTGGTAATAAAAAGCCCTCCGTGAGAGCCCCCGCCTGCCAGATCGCCGTTCCTGCAGACGTGATGTAAGTATAAGGCATCACCATCAATTGTATGATCAAGGGTCAAACCGCTCGTGTCAGGTATCGGCCGCGTTGAGTCCCCTAACTCCTATTGACACATATCGTCCATTCTTTATCTGCGATATCGCTCTCAATGTTCATATTTTCCAATGAAAAGGCAGCCGTTTCAAAAATATAATTTTATTAAATACAACTAAAAGCATATCAACCGCAAAATACAGACCACTAACTGGGATGAAATCATACTCCCCTGGGATCTGAAGAAGCACTTAGCGCATTTTATGGTATAATTGACGTAATTATCAAGCAACACACGCCGCTTGCTTGCTTCTGAACCTCTGCTTTTCCGGTCTGGTTGTCAACATCTGTAATTAGCACATTTATAAAAAAACGTTAGACATGAGTAAAATGGAATAAATATAACAACCTATCAGATTATGAGATGTTTTCCCAGTATAGAAAGTAATTTAAAGATATGTGTAGTAAATGTTTTTCGAAATATATTGGATCTATCGATGATAGCACATGCAATAATATTAACGATTTCTGGTTATATATATGTAATCATCGTGACAAACCTGGAATACCGGCTAAGGTTGAATATAATAATGAATGATGATGTTGCAAATGATCCACAGACAATATGCAACATGTTCTCTAAATCTTCCGTTTATGAACTGCCCTCTCCCACGCTATCGCAGTGGAGGCCACTTGCCGATCTGTGTCCAATTATATAACTATTACTGAGCCTTATTATAAGAAGAAAATGTATTAAGAGAGTTGAAATCCCTGGGTCCATCTAAGGGGCAGTCCCTGATGGCCTATCTGTTTATTTTCTAAGAAACACCGCCTCTGTTATATGTAAATTCCTAACTATCATCTGTTACAAACGCATTACAGAAGGTGTTATGCCAACGATATGGAAACATGCTAACATCACATCTGTACAAAAAAGCGGATCTAAACGTATCGTTGATCAATATCGTCCTATATCAATTTTGTTTCCAATGTCGAAGCTTTTTGAGAGACTTGTGCATAACAAAATATATGCCATACTAGTTGGCACTAGAGCCGTAAATATAATTTAACAATTGCCAGATATAACTCTAGAAGCTAAATATGTTATGTCTAAATAAGAATGCTGAAATATTCAACCCCCCTCCACCCCTCTAGACGGAGAGGCAACCGGAACGACGGTAGGGAGATGCGTGAGGTTGATGGATTATGGCAGCCCAGAACCGTGCTTAGTAGCGTTCTTTGGATGAGGTCCATGTTCAGTAGTGGACTTGTGATGGGCTCTTATGATAATGATAACTGATTTATTGTTTTCCTTCAACAATCAGATACAATGGTATTTACATACGAATTATTCTTTGTTACTATACCATACATGTTTTGTTCCTACCTTCTCAAAAAAAATTTACAACTTTTTTTAAAATTACAAATGCCGAAATTAAAAGGCAAATACTGAAATTATATCTAAAAACTTAGACAATATTTCAGTATTAAAGAATTAAAAATGTTTAACCTATTTTGCCACCTTTAGTATTTGTATTTTTTCTTTGACTCCTGAAGTATAACATATTTAATGAAAAAGAAAGGATCCTAAAATTGGGTCAGAGTTGAAGAAGATAGTATATAGAATAAAATAAAAATTATGCTATTCATTGAACAGAATTCCGCGTGCACAAAGCCATAAATACGCTAATAAAAATAAAGGTCGATACTATCAGTTAGGTTGTTGAAAATGGCAAAACGAGCTACGGTGCCTTTAACGTTTGAATGTAATTTCCGATGTGATTGTTTGCACGCATTTATTTCAACAAATATTTAATCTCAATAAGGAATTATTTTTTATTAAGTGTGTAAGCTTAAGCAATTTAACCAAATTGGATATCACGCTATCGTGATATAATGACTGTGTTCAGGTGCTATAATAACCAACCAAAATACAAGAACACACAGTATTTCCTTGACCACTTTTTATTTGATGTATTCCAACTTATATTAATTTGGCGTACTTTAAATTATAACTACTATTGATACAAACTGAGGATAATGGTGTGAAAAAGGAAGAAGGCGTACATTTCAGTGGCTACCACGTTTATGTTACTTATGACTGTGGTAGAATGTACCTTTTTAGACGAATAGACAATTATCCTAAGTTTGGCTTAAATTAATGATTTCTTATATTTATGGGATCCCAAGCAGATGGCAGCACCCACCCATCTTCTCAATGGAAATTAGGATGTTTTTTTTATTTCAATAGCCTCGCGTATTATCCTTGGTGGTAGAATGAACCAAAAATTAATATTCAAAAAATATTTAAAAAAATTCAAAAACTGAATGTAGCCGGGCAAACTATGACATCGGAACGTCAAACATCTCAGGCTCTCTGTGACCTTGGATTGCTGTAAAGTTCCTGGTGACACGTGGTTTAAAATTGGTTTAAAATAAAGTGGACTGTAATAGCAGGCCTCTGTCACTCTTGCTACCTGCATGAAATAATTACCTACAATCGCGAGCTGCCCCAGGGGTAGATCGCAGTTGGGGCTAGCGCGCTCCAGGCGATTGAATGTTAAAGTTTTTTAACGCTGTTTACCTAAATATTTTTTTGTAAATACTTGTTGAAATACTCGTCGAAATAGTTTTTGTTTAGAAATTAGTATATTTAATTGTAGGATAAAATAGTTGAAAAAGTTTTAATGTAATTTAAGAATAATATATATGTATATTACGAGTACGTATCTATTTGATAAATTATAATGGCAAAACGTCGTTCCCACTATAACTGTTGCGGGGATGGATGCTTAATGAGTATATAAAAGGATTCAGATATATCATTTTTTAAGTTACCGAAGGATAATGAAAGGTAAATTTATTTCATTTTTTAGTTAGATAGGTACTTATAGCGAAAAAATAATTAAGTAATAATTTAACTACAGAAGTAATACTTAAGTACTTTATTACAAAACTTAGTCGAAATTTACTTCACTACCCAAGTACTTACTTACATACCTATATACGTCTTTGTAATTAAAATATTTTAAGTTATAATAGCACAAAATACTGAAATTAAAACTTTGTTTACAAGATTTTCAACTAAATAGATTATGATCATATTTCTGTTAGGAATCGTATTTCGGGTTTATTTGTTATTTACGCTATCTACCTATATCCTATACGAACCAAGCATCGCGATTCCTGACAAATAGCCTTGCAAGTTGCATGCGTAACATGCGTTGGGCATCACAGAACTCACATAGTAGATAATATGGTCGATTATAGTCAGCATAGGTACTTTACCTAAGTAACTTACCATTTCACAATGGATTTTTTACTTTTTATTAACAGCCCTTAGCAACCATGCAAAGTCCGTTGTGACGTAGAAAGGAGAAAAGATGTAGAGGAATACGGACATTCGCGCGTAGCGATAAAGTTTTATTTAGCTTGCGTGCGCGACTTACCTGATTAATAATATCTATGTAGGCTATTAAAACGTCGGCAAGCAGTCAACATCAAAGAGTGCAACTTCTGTACTTATTTATTCTGTGGTAATAGGTAGTTGGAATAGGATTTCGTTGAAATTTGCAACCGACACATAAAACTGAAGGTACGCATCTGAAGAACGCCGTCAGTTTCTTTTTGTACTTGAGGTTGACACTCGCGTAGTACACTCCTAGTTTTCTTGCGCGATTTACACTTTTTTATACAATTCACGGCCGTGATTTTATGCGTATGATAATTAAGAAGATATAGCGTGACACAATATTCTTCCGCGTGCGGGCGTGTTTTTTTTGACTTCTTCTTCGTCAATAAGGTTGACCAAACGCGGAATATTTTAATTTTAAAAGTGGCGGTAACAGTGCCCGAAACGTGTGGAATTTAAAAAATTAAATTTAACGCTATTAAATCCATAAACATAGTTTTATTCAGTTGATTTAACTTACTTGAAAAATTATGATTAAATATTTCGTTGGTAATTGGGCTGCTCACATACAATAATGTTCCGGAAAATGAAGCCTTTTTGCTATTTGGCGGCAGAAATAGGTAAAAGGTTGGTACCTATCCTACCTATATATATATACTAGCTTGAAGAGGAGTTATACCATCTAGTAATCTCAGAACTCTATGTTTATAAAGAACTCTATATTGATTATGTAGAGCTAGGATTGTTACTCTGATTTATAAAAACATAAAAAACACAGCTTCAATAAAAATAATTAATTCAAAAGTGCGATACGTCCAACACTGTGATTGTCACAAATCTCCTCTTTAACGGAATAAGCTTATGTCCAAGATATTGGAAAGAAACCAGAACTTTAACGGAGTAATAAGGAAGAATATCTGTTTACTGCTTACTTAATTAATTTTTCACATTTTCGTTATACTTACCTGACGTTAAAATTTCGGTAATATTACTATACGTAACCCTCGGTGTTGTAGTTGTCTTTGCACTTAATTAATTTATAATATGATTAAATTACACTTTATGAGTATAAACATAATATTATCTGTATTAGGAATATTTGATTAGGAGCAGTGTTGTAGTTCTTCATTCATCATCTATAACAGCCTATCAATATTGTTGAAAATAGGTCTCCCCCGTTGATTGCCTCTTAGTAAGAATATTTACCATAGTTGCAATGCTTGGTGGTGGGTTGGCAACTGCAACTACATCTCGTGTTTCAGTTTCTTTCTGTCGTCTCTTACGACACTCATGGAATGATAGTAAATAAATGTCCCTTATTGTTCACTTAGTTTTAGTGTAATAAATCAAAATAATATTTCCTTTCTAATAAATTGCTTCGTAATAGCGCAATCTACTTCATTATATAGGTATAATCTTTTAATCGAAAGAAATTTGATTGACTTTCAAGGTGGTACGTACAATGGATCCTAAATGGCATAAATTTATGAAATCGTGGATTATTATAAATGTATTGGTATATTTAGATAATATTATTCAATATGATCAATTTCATTTATTTATTAATTTGTTAATTTTTTTAAATCTTTATTTTAAAAGTTAAAGAAAAAGTTAAGAGGACACAAAAATAACAGGAAACAATATTAAAAAAAATACTAGCAATGCTATTAACATTACTAAAATTCCTTTCAACCACTATTGATAATTAAAAAAAAACTGGCGGATTCTAACCTCCAACCTTTTGAGTTCGCGGTCCGTACCTTGCCACTAGATTACTGTCGCTTACTACACTGTATTTTTTATTCACATATTTCGCAGATTAAATCTTATACATGTATACGATTGTCTCTTTTTAGTGCCGTATTTCGTTTCACTCAGTTTCAAACCACAACGACGCCAAATAAATTTTCTATAAACATTATAATAATCTAAATATGGATTAAAAAGATAACGCAGATACTCAAATATCATACCTGTGGCCTTAAATGGGCAGAAAGAAATAAAAGAAGCAGGGAGAAATGAGAGTATTTATAAAAGAAATTGATCGAGCAGGTTTAACTGGTAACTGTCAGTAGTTCTAAAGCACGACTTCAAGAACTGAAAATGTTTTACTTGTAAAAAGTAAATGAGAGCAAGAGATATAGACCTCTCGAAAGTTCAAAAACTTTATTAAACTAAGTTTGTACAAAAAGGTAGTTTTAATATTGTTACGAGTTTTTTTTTAATATCACCTAATATTAAAACACATTTTTTCTATTGATCACTTAAGTTCGCAGTTGTATCGCTTCGAAGTATTCGCTTGTACCGCCAATTCAATACTGCCTCGGTCGTGGTCTATACCGGCCTTATATAGGGCCTCAGAGAGTTTCCAGAACCTTCTGCTCTAGCGACATCTAGAATGTTCGAGTACATTCCGGTCCCGAAATTTCTAGAAGGATCCTGACTCTCCTAGTTCTGCTACTCGACACTAGAGGGCGCTAGTGATGACTAGTGTTGCCATATACAAGACATTAATAGTAGCGCGCATCAATATTAAGGAATTCATGAATGATAATAACCACTGAGAATGGGGTGATTTAGCAATCACGAACCAATTAGAAATAGCTTCGTTTCGTTTTGTGTTGTTAATTGAGTAACATGTATGATTGTAAACTATTTTTTTTTTAAAGCTCTGCAGGATTTCTTGCTGGTTCTTTCCAGAACAGAGGATTTTTACGAAGTAGTAAGAAATTAAACATTAGAGTGACTTTCAATATGTATTATTAATTTTTAATCTATTTTTTAAAAAGCCCCGCTGGGTTTATTATTTTTTGTCTGTCTGCCTGTCCAGGTTAATCGTTGGAATTGCTAAACCGATTGTGAAACTTCACCAACAGATAGATAGCAATGCCAGCAGTGATATAAGCTATATTTTATCTGAAGAACTTGGATTTTTTTTAAATTAAATGATAAAATTCATAAAATAAATGGTCATTAATAATTACTTTAAAAAATCTAAAAGACACCAGATAATAATTATAGGTCCCACCCAGGGGAAGCTAGGGCGGATCTCTAGCTTTAAATAATATGCCATAGTGAGACGTCGAGTAGTGAAGGGGTGTAATTAATGAAAATTAATGAAAGAAAACAGAAAAATAATTAGTATTCTGACAAAGGCAGATCGCGGTATTCTGAGACATGTCCATATTGACAAATTTTGTACTTTAAAAATTTACAATTATTATAAAGCTTCAAACAAATTATATTACCTATTTATTCAGCTTTTATCAAAATTTTAAAGTAACGAAGTCGCAGCCACAGTTTGTCAGAAATATGAAGTACAGTTTGAACAATAAATAACGAAAATTAAGATCCACTCAAAGTCTTTTGAGAGCCTTTCCCTGTTAAAATTTCTATGATGAAAATAAATACTCCTTATAAAAGTTACAAATTGCCTTACTCTCCAATTCCTCATTAGTTTCTTTGATAATTTCGCTGATCGCGTCAAAACAATCAAAAATTACTAAATTTTATTAACTTGTATTAACATTTTGTCGTATTTTGCTTAATGATTGTTTGATTTCTACTTTAATGATTGTTTACTTTCAATTTTCCAATATTGACATGTATTACATGCCATATTATTACCTGCCATATACCAAGAAGTGTTATTTACTAACCAAATCGGAGCTACAATGTTGGGAACTTTTCTGGGAACTGAACAAAGATACTGGAAACAACAAACAAAATTTGCACCTAAAATCAGAATAAAGTATTAAATTATTATATCTCTAACTGCAGAAGATATTAAATCATGTAATATTGGTTGCACACCTCTTACTCAAAGCGGAGAGGTTACTTTACGGTCTAATTTTTACGCCCATAGATCCTTTTTTACTGAAAACGGGCCATTTCTTCTTGGTCCTGAGCGGTGACAACACATCTGCATTTTGATTCTTAATCGATAGTAGATGTAGATATCTATGTGTCTTGGCATCCACTTACAATCAGGTGAAATGTGTGCTCGTTTGTCACCATTATAAAAATAAATGTATTAAAAAGAATCTATACACAGTCTACCTGTATACTATCTATCTCTCCATTTTTCAATGATAACTACATACTAGGCTACATTGATCAAAGAGTATTATGCATCTTGAATAGCAACTATTTTTTATATTTAAAGCTTTAAATATCGTACGAGAGCGTCGATTAAATTGGCTCTCTCGTGAAAGTCGAGTACGTTTTACTAGGTTGATCAATAAGTTTTTGGAAACGCAATTATACTTTTGGATAAATATAGGTAAATTGTATTTATTGCTCACCGTAGGTAATCGCCTTTTAAGCTAATATAATTTGAAGAGCGTTTTGCAAGTTTGTTAATTGCCTTAGAAAAAAGGCTTGAACCTGGGACTCGAAAAAGGCTTCTTCATCACACATCACCTCATCGTCGCTGTGGAATTTTATACAACACAAGTGCTTTTTCAGGTGAAGGAAAAGGTGAAAATGCTTGGCAGCATGGTCCGGGCATATGGTGGGTGCTGCATAAATTAAAAACCAGCAGTTCGGATGACAGCGCCTGCAACATCAGGTCAATGAGTAGGGGCATTATCATGATGAAAATCACTCCAGCACGCAATTTTCCTCAATATCTATTTTTTAGTTCTTTGCGTAATTTTATTAATGATGCGTAATAATCACTCGTTATTTTCTTTCCTTTACTTGAATAGTCGATCATTATTATAACTTCCACATCCCAGAAGACAGAGGCCACTATTTCTCCAGCGGGTACAGACAACATGAGTCCCTTAACTGGCGGGTAAGACGGTCTTTTCGACACCTTGCTTTGGTTTTTCGTCTCTGGGTCAAAATGTACCCACTTTTCATATACGACTACGCAACAGCTAAAATAATAATAATGGATATTCTTCAATTATGGCCAAATTTAGCTTTAAAAAGTCAACTCTTGCTTTTTTTGAGCGTCTGTTAACATTCGAGGAAACCTTTTTTAATTTTAAGGTATGAGTTAAAATAAAGTGAATTATTCCAAACGAAAGTTTGAGAATCTCAGCTAAATAACGGATGGTTACACGTCGATGTACCTTAATAATGTCTTCTCTAAGAATTGAGATGGAATGCCTCGTTACCAGAAATAAGGGTTCCTCTGTATTCGTAATACGAAACTCAGTAGCATGTTGTTATTTTACGCGGCTATTCTGTGATAGCGTGATCCCGGTCGAGCCAATCTATCCATGCTGCACACATTATGCACTTGCATCGTGGCTCTACAATATACGTGGTTCATTAAAATAAAATTTAAAAGTTTGATTTAAAACATAAATACACATATATATGAGAAAAAAATGCATATTTCAAAGAGTTTTACCAATTGTAGGTATTCAAGCAATAACGAACAAAATTTGTACGTCCTTTTCACCATAATGAATATTATTTGTTCTTTATGTATATATAACAACCGCTAGCGGATATATCAATATATTTAGCAGATATATAAAAAATACAAAAAAAATAATTTTCACATAATCGATTGTGACGTCAGGACTTCAGTCCCTCGATAAAATATATTTTAGCACCGACTTTAGAAGTTATTATGTGGAAATAACTATTTTGCTCCTTTTAAAAGTTGGTACTCCTTTTTTAAGTTTAATTATTGTAATCTAAATTATAAATAAATAATAATAATCTAAATTCGGATTAAATATTCAAATTATTTGCATATTAAAACTGGGCAAATTCAAAATTAACCAGCTGCGATATAGCTGTGTAGTAAAAATTGAAAATTTTCTAAATCTTTTCTCGTGGTGTCTGACTTAAAGTAATAGTGACAACACGAGACTTAACGGCGTCTTAAAATTGAGTAGCGTTTGAGTATTTAGGCATAATGGGAGAAACAGACTTATCCCACGTACGCAACGTATGCGATGCAATGTTACACACTTGACCTACGTTTTCAACGTATGTTTGGAGTCGGACACTCTTGTCACTTCTTAGTGGACGCACGAGTACTAACTTATAGCATGTTTTCTGATTTACTTAGTCTGTTGTTCAAAAAAATATCCACACTGTAAAGAAAAATAAAAAAGTTAAGAAGCGAAGATATTGGGTACCATACATATTGGTTAAGGATCTGGAAATTGATGTATACGATTTTTTCTGTACTTTTTATCTCGTTTCGTATGACAAAAGTACAATTTGAAGAGATTCATAAAATTATTGAAAGTGATATTAAAAAAGAAACACATTTACGGAAGTCTATTGCCACCAGTGAAAGGCTCGCAGTATGTAAAATTAAAATTAAAAACTATTTTCCAATAAATTTTAAAGATATTCCGTTTTTTGTGTCTTCTGAAAAATTAGGACGCAATAAATACAGGGCAGGATTATGGTCCACGAATGTGTGCGCAAGCACATATGCACTTTTTATTCTCTCACTCTCATAGTCCAATGGGACAGTAAACCGACTCGAATAGAAAGAGATCACACTCAGAATCAACAAGATTGTACGTTCTTTCTGAAGCACAGGGATAAAATACTCTGGGTTGCCACATAGATTTTCTTGATAGAAAACCCATCTGATTTTGAACACGATAACACATTTTATACAAGAGTTGAAGATCTGTCCTTGGTTGAGTGCAGTTTTATTTTTTATTTCTTTGTAGATAGAGGAATAACATAGATATCTAAGTAACTTTCTTAATTTAATTGTAATTAAGTAACTAATTTTAGGTAGGCATTGGACTATACTTTACATTTAAATTATTTTTTTTATTAATTAAAGAAATAATTTGTGATTGAGCTTGCTTATTCAGGGCAATCTCTAATATGTTGTATGGGAACCAATTGTTGATTTGATAAATTCAGGAGCAAGTGCGTTGTGAATTACGTTATTCCGGCCATTTTGTTATTTTTTACAATAGCAAACACAAACGTATAGTTTACCCAATAATCTTATAAGTATATTCATATCACCTTACTAAATCAATGAATTGTTCATTTCCCATTTTGGCACCATAATGAGTGCACGGTGTAAAAGTTTAGTTGAATATGACGTGCTACGCATAAGATGTAGGAACACACTGGTCGTAAGCGTAAGATTGCGTACAAACATGCTCTTTACCTTTCCACGCCGGTCTAGACATTGCAGATCGATGTTGCGTCGAATGCATGTGATTGCGTTGCATACGATAAGTGTGTTTCTAATGCACAGTTTTTCATACACTATCAAGAGTCCAGACGTCATAATTTTTTTTTATAGGATAAGGGTGAAAAACGAGCACACAGTCCACCTGATGGTAAGTGGTTGCTGCGGCCCATAGACATCTACATCTATCATCTGTTACAGATCAAAATGTAGATGCGTTTTCACCCGTGAGGACTAGGATGGAATAGAATAGAATAGAATAGAATATCGTTTATTTCTTAGTATATGGTAATTACAGATGTTGAAATTATAGAATGATTCACATATACTACCGTATTCGGTGTAGAAATATTACAATTAGAATAATATTTAACACTTTATAGTACTTATTTAAACAAATTTATACATTTATAACATTATATAGGAATTATCAATTGTAAATATATATTATTATTATTATTAATACAATATTGGGAGCATTCATTTATGTATAATTTAATGGAATGACTCATTTCCAGTAAAAAGGGCCTCCGGCCACCTGCACTCGCCAAGCGAAACGCAGAGGTAAACCTCTACTTCACACTGGTATTCTGTGAGGTCGTGGTACCACCCCGGTTCGAGCCGGCCCATCCATGCGACAGCAAAAGCTGCCGCCTGACTCTACCACATACGTTGCGTACGTGGGACCAGTCTGTCTCTAACTTAAGCCTCTCAATCAGACTTATTATATTCGATAAAAATACTGCACTGTTAAAGTAAATAAGGGTAATTTTATAATGTTACTATATTTTAAACGTGAGGTGTTTTACGTGCACTAAACAAAATAATACAGCATAATATATAAAGTGTTGTCCGCCATTCTGAAAAATTATCAGCACCTGTTTCGCTTTCTTATTCTTGCAAATTACTTTACGTCACCCAACAAGAAAATATTCTTAAAAGCATATTCAATTTTTAATGAATTTCACGTTGCATGTCTTTTACCATTAAATGATTTTTATAAAACTTTTTTTACAGCTCATGTTAAAGTAGATGGTCTATTAAGATTCAAAATGCAAAAGCGTTGTCACTCCTGAGGGCTAAGATGAAATTCTTCGTTCCCAGTAAACGAATTTCTAGTTCTTTTCACTCACCATACGAAATGTATTCCGTGAGAGCGTGATCCTTCCTCGATTGAGCCGATCTATTCGTGCTAAAGCCATAACATGACTTAAGCATTGCTCTTCCACGTAAATGTTTTCGGAGGCTTAAATTTAATTTTTTCAAGTTCTAACATTTTTCACTTTTAAAGTTTATTGAATTGTGGGATCATTATTAGTTAACCAGAGGATATCAGACTGTCTTTTACCTCAATAAATGTAAAATATAAAGTAAATTTACAGAAGATTACATGTCGTAGTCCGATAGATAGAATTGGGCAGATCGTAATCTGGCTAGGCAATTCATGATACGCCGCCATTTCATGATTTCACCGATAATTTATAAATTTGACTTCTGTTTTTATATCAAAAACTTGAAATTACCTATCTAGTAATATCAGCGAAAGTAGTTTAAGGTGCGGATGGTAAAAGTGGTAAAGCCGCATACATTAATATATAATATAAATTACACACAAAGTGATATGGCGGATAAATCATCGGTCAAATCACAAAAAGGCGACGTATCATGAAATGCACATCATGATCTGCTCATTTCAACAATCGGACAACAACATATACTTCACGGGCAACTTGTAAATTTTCTACATTGTACATGCATACAGCAAAAGGAGTGGAATAATAATTTGCCGGCGTCTATCTTTACGTCGGAATATAATACAATAGAATAGTTAAAAAGTATTATTTTATTTTATTTACATTAAATTAAAAAAAAGGATTAGTAAGCTGATGTGGCAGTGGGCCGGCCATATAGCTCGAAGAACCGACAACCGATGGGGAAGAAAGGTTCTCGAGTGGTAGCCTCGTACCGGTAGGTGAAGTGTAGGGCGTCCCCCCACGTGATGGAGTGACGACCTGGTAAGACATGCAGGAAGCCGATGGATGCAGATGGCTCAGGACCGTGCTTTGTGGCATTCTTTGGGGGAGGCCTATGTTCAGCAGTGGACTTGTGAAGGGCTGTAATGATAATGATGACATTAAAATAATTATTATTCATTTCTTACTTTTACCACCGGCTACTTTTATCACCTCTGTCCTGGGAAGACTAACACAACCAAGAAACAGAAATAAACTCAGCATAATAACATTATAAAATACACAAAAAAAATTGTTTGATAAAGATTACATAATATTCTGGTTGGGCCAAACAATTTGGGTGTTTTTACGGTAAATGTGAATAGGCTTCTGTTACGCTTAGTGCGATTTAACATCTATGGTTTCTATGGTACATTTTCATTTATGGTACACTCATCACCAGGTGGGATTTTAGTTAACCACTGGATTACAATAATTAAAAATGTATAAACATAAAAAAATATTATAAGATGATAGAGGTTTGAGAAGATGCATCTAGGTTGAACTCATTTTGTTGGAAGTAATTTCGTTTGCGTTATCGCCAACAGATGGCGGTGGGAGTCGTCTATTTCATGGTATTTTTTGATGCACATGGTTTGCTTCCGAGCCGTAGAATCATTTGTATTGAGAGTGTTCCACAGTGTTAATCGAGTGTGATCAACAGTATAACTCGGTGTGTCTTGGTAAGAGAATACACGATATACCCAAGTATATTGTAGTCTCATTCCATCGACCACATCTCCACCCTGGTGAATAATAGGGGACCATGTCTACACTTTTAAATACCTTTTCTGCTTAAGAGTCGGTAGGTCATCATTCATCATTACAGCCCTTCATAAGTCCACTGCTGAACATAGGCTTCTCCCAAGGAATGCCACAAAGCACGGTCCCGAGCCACCTGCATCCATCGACTTCCTGCATGTCTTACCAGGTCGTCACTCCATCTTGTGGGGGGACGCCCTACACTTCGCCTACCGGTACGAGGCTGCCACTCGAGAACCTTTCTTCCCCATCGGTTGTCGGTTCTTCGAGCTATATGGCCGGCCCACTGCCACTTCAGCTTACTAATCCGTTGGGCTATGTCGGTTACTCTGGTTCTACTGCGGATATCCTTAGTCCTAAGTTTATCACGCAGAGAAACTACGAGCATAGCCCTCTCCATAGCTCGCTGAGCGACCTTGGGCTTCCTCATACGGCCAGCAGTCAAGGACCACGTCTCAGTTCCGTAAGTCATCACTGGCAACACGCACTGGTTGTACAATTTTGTTTTAAGGTTTTGAGGTATTTCTGACAAGAAGATGTCTCGTAGCTTCCCGAACGCTGCCCAACCGAGTTGAATCCGTCGATTGACCTCTCGGTCGAAGTTGGACTTACCTAGTCGGACTATTTGTCCCAGGTAAACATACTCGTCAACAACTTCGAGCTTAGTGCTCCTAACAACTACCGGCATAGGTGTGACATGGACATTAAACATAATCTTTGTTTTGTCCATGTTCATCTTAAGACCTATCCGTTGGGAGACACTATTGAGGTCATTGAGCATAGTGCTTAGCTCCTCCAGCGATTCTGCCATGAGAACTATATCGTCGGCAAATCGAAGGTGAGTGATGAACTCGCCATTGATGTTAATTCCGTATCCTTTCCAGTCCAGAAGCTTGAAAACATCTTCCAATGCAGCGGTGAAGAGTTTCGGGGATATAACGTCACCCTGTCTTACACCTCTCTGCAATTGGATAGGTTTCGTACTCTGGTTCTGTACTTGGATAGCCATCGTAGCTCTACTGTACAAACACTTCAGCACTTCGATATACCGACAGTCAACTTGGCACCGCTGAAGGGACTGCAGCACCGCCCAAATTTCGACGGAATCAAAGGCTTTCTCATAGTCCACATACGCCAGACATAAAGGCAAATTGTACTCTTCGGACTTCTGTACAATTTACCGTAGGGTATGTATGTGGTCTATGGTGCTAAAGCCCTTTCGGAAACCGGCTTGTTCGGGAGGCTGGAAGTCGTCAAGTCTGCGCGCGAGACGATTCGTAATGACTCTCGAAAACAGCACGTAGACGCGGCTCAGAAGGGAAATCGGTCTGTAGTTCTTCAAGAGAGCGCTGCCACCTTTCTTGAAGAACAAGACCACTGCACTTCTGCTCGACGCCTCCGGTGTAATGCCACCATGGAGGACGGAATTAAAGAGCTTCTGAAGGACTTCAAGTACCGGTCTTCCACCCGCTTTCAGAAGCTCCGCTGTAATTCCATCCTCGCCTGGGGCATTGCCGTTTTTAAGGTGCTGGAGAGCAATTTTAATCTCGCTCAGACTGACGTCCGGGATATCTTCGGAATAGTGTCGAATAAGACTCGCTCTTGGATCGTTACTCACACTTGCGTACGGCTCCAACGATGACGTGAACAGCTACCCATAGAACCTCTCAATCTCACTCAAAATCTCAGGTGCCCCGGAAACGATGCTGCCACATTTGGTCTTCAGCTTTGACATTTGGGTCTTTCTGGCAGACAGATCTCTGGCAAAGACTTTGGAGCCTTGGTTCCGCTCGATCGCTTCTTCAATACGAGCTGTATTGAAGTTGCGTAAGTCCCGCCGCATGCATTTGGAGATCTGTCTGTTCAGTTGCCTGTATGCTGTCAAATCTGTTGAAGAATGTAGCCTCATTTTCGTCTAACAGCCATGAGATTAAGAGTGTGATCGGAGAGTTTTTGTGTTCTTCTGCGGTGGGTCTTGCAGAACTTAGCTCCGACCGCATGGACAGTTTCCACGAGCTTGTCATTCATATCGTCCACTTCATTGCAGTCTTCTAGGCACTGAAAACGGTTTTGTAAAAAGAAAGGTTTCAGGACTTTGGATTAGAGCACGAGGGGGACGGAGCGTTGACTTCATCAGACGAGACCTCTCCAACTTAACATTTAGGTTCAGTGTGCCTCTAACCATTCGGTGATCGCTGCCGGTTTTCACCCTCGCAATCACTGAGACATCACTGAACAGTTGTCGTCTGGTCGTCATAATGAAGTCAATCTTATTTTTTGTCAAACCGTCGGGGCTCGACCAGGTCCACTTCCTGTGGGGCCGCTTCTTGAAGAAAGAGTTCATCATAAAGAGTCTCTCTTTCTCCATGAAGTCGGCCAGCTGCTGGCCCCTTGGGTTCCGTTGCCCTATTCCAAATTTCCCTACTTTCAGCTCACCGTTCTCTCTTGTGCCTAGTTTTGCATTGAAGTCTCCCATTAACACCGTATATTGGGTTTTGGAGGAATGCATGGCTAAAGCTATCCTCATGCATTTCCTCCACCTCCTCATCGGGGTGTGCCGAGGTTGGTGCGTAAACCTGTATGACCTTCAGCGAATACCGTTTGGTGATTCTGAGTATAAGGTACGCAAACCTCGTCGACACATTCCCGATCTTTACAACGTTGTTAACGAGAGACTTGTGGACGATAAATTCGACACCTCCTTGGGACAGATGGTCGCCCTCCTGGTGATAGAGCAAGTTGCCGGATTCGAGGATTACCGTGTCCTTCCCCTTTCTTCGGACTTCGGATAATCCTATAATTTGCCAGCGCAACTTGTCTATCTCTTCTTCCAGCTCCAGGATCTTCTCGTCAGTCCTCAGGGTGCGCGCGTTGTACGTTGCCAGGTTGAGTCGTCGTAGGTGGCAACCGAACCTCCACCGGAGATTCTTAGCACCCCCTGCCCCGCCGTTACCATGGTCGCCACCGTAGCCAGGAATAGCGGGGCCGCCGGGGCCTGGGGGCCGTCTCTTTGTTACTCTCATCATAGGGGGGGTATTTGCCATAGTTGCCACGCTTGGCGAGCGGGTTGGCAACCGCAGTTTTTTTATTATAATTTTGGCTATTATCAGGAAGATGCTGCTGCCCATCTCCCGCCTGTTTCCCTTTGTCGCCTTTTACGACACCCACGGGAGGATATGGGGTAGTGGATATTCTTGACCGCCACTACACGGCATTCGGTAGGTAACACCTGCTTATATATTTTTGCTTTACGTTCGCTTTCTAGTTTTATTAAAAAATAATAACGGAACGAGAAGCGTGAGACGAAGGCGGGCTCTGGTGTGCTCCAAATGGTGGAAAATCTATTAGATTTGGAGTAAAAATACGGCACTTAGTTACTGTTTAAATGAAGCTGTAAAATGAAATGAAGTATTCTAGCCAAATTTAAGAAAAAACGGAGGTTGTTATCTTGACGGTAGTGTTGCTTTAATTGTTTTTATTCGATATCATCTTTAACTTATTAAACAGAGTAGTTAAAGCTGGTAGAAATTTAACAAAAGCTGGCAGAAGTCTTAAAATATTTAACAAGGCAGATCCCCTTGACAACAGAAAGGGCCAACATCAAAACGTTGATATTACGGGTTTAGTGAGAAAAATTCTGGAAAAAATTATTTTGCTTCAATCATGGTATAGTCAAAAAAAATGCGAATAGCAAAAACAGTATAGAAACATTTTAAAATTAACTACACTACACACCCTTTTTGACACTACTAAAAGATACTATTACACTTCTAAAATATATTATATATAGATACAATTTACACTACTAAAAGATAACACCATCTTTTAACAAATATATGTTTCATTTTTAATAGGATATCGCAGTTACCGTGAAAAATTATTTAAGTTAGTCTCGCTTTCTCATTTTTAAGTGCTTTATTTTCCCGTTGCTCGAAAATATGTTTAAAAGCGCTTTTAACGGCCTGAATTCACAGACGGCACGGCGCGGCACAGCATGGCAAGGCACACTTCGGCATGCTGAACGATCCTGTGGCATCCCGCGTCATGCCGAAGGATCCTGTGGCATCCCGCGGCATGCCAAAGGATCATGTGGCAATCCGCGTCGTGACAAAAACAGCCGCGTTTAGGCGCTCACTCAGTTTAACACTTTGCGTAAGTAACGTGTAGTTCTCTCTATTGCCACGCGCGGAATGAAATGAAACAAAATAAACCACATCCCGTGCGCTTGTGCGAGTTGCTGAGATCCCTGCTGCAACAGGCTAGATTCAACCTTGTTTCAATTACTTAGCAGTCACATTCCTTTAACAACATAAAGAAACCTATACATTTTACGTGAGGCAGTGGCATGCCGCGGCATCCCGTGTAATGCTGTGACGTGCCGCAGAATTCCGGGGAATGACGTGACGTGCAGCAGCATGCTGCGGAGTAACACGAGACGTTTCGGTCTATTTTTTGAAATAAAGGAATGTCAGTGCTAATTTCATTATAATAACGTCGAAAATCTTTTGTTCACAAAAGAAATCCGCCTGTGAGCGCAGGCCTTATGATTCCTGCCTGTTTCCATTAAACGTTATAATGTATTACTATACTTTGTTGAACCGTGGTAGTTCAGGGCTAAGCACTTTTTTGAATGACTAAATGAGAATGGCATAGGCATTAAGTTCGCCTATACATCATCTTGTATGAAGTTTACTTAATAAAAAAATTACAATACGTGAGCAAATCGGTTTCGGTGCCTGCCGGTACCAATAAATTTAATAATTAAAATTTTAAGTGGTGATTTATCTAAGGTCAGACGTGGATGAACACATCATGAGGAAACATGTGAGGAACAAATGAGCAGTGGTAGAGCCACGCGGCAGCTCTTGCTGTCGTACGGATGGGCCGGCTCGAACCGGGGTGGTACCACGACCTCACAGAAAACCAGCGTGAAGTAGAGGTTTACCTCTGCGTTTCGCTTGGTGAGTGCAGGTGGCCGGAGGTTCTTTTTACTGGTAATGAGGCATTCCATCTTAGTCCTCACGGGTGACAACGCATCTGCATTTTGATTTGTAATAGAGGATAGATGTAGATGTCAATGGGCCGCAGCAACCACTCACCATCAGGTGGACTGTGTGCTCGTTTGTCACCCTTATCCTATTAAAAAAATATTAAGAGGGCGTTTGCCCATTACCACTTACTATCACGTAGGATTGTGCTCAAGGACTGGCTTATGATAAGTTAAAGCAAGTATACCTGTTATTTGTACATATAACTAAGACGTGGTCCTTCACTGCTTGCCGTGTGAAGATGCTTACGTTTATTCGTTTAAGGGTGACCCTTATCCTATAAAAAAAAATAAACCTTCATATCCGAGAAATAAAAATTTTCGAGGACAGGTGAAGGTCACATCACACACGGGGGTTCGAAAAATTCTATACTAAAACCCTTTAAAAGCAAATATATATTTAAGGAAATTACACTAGACTAGAGTTAAATATTATTAATACAAAAAAAAGAAACGCTATATATAATGTCAAAATTACACTAATCCTATAATGAAATACGCCATATAATGTGAAACAGTTAAAGAAGTCAGTATTGTCTTTCTATATTTACCTCCTAGGGATTTTTTCAATTTTAGACATAAATTGCATTAACGTCCGATCCTTTTTTTTTAAACAACTTCGAGCCCATTTTAGTCCCGAAATACGGGTGGAATCGAAGCATTTCCTGTTAACGGACACCGCTAAGAATTTATTTTGTCATTTTTATAGTACATTCCTGGCACATATCCATACAAGGAAATCTCAACAATTTTCAATAAAATCTTAACTATAGTAATACAATCGAAATGTTCATATATGTATGATTCATGGGACACGCAAAGGGTTAATAATAAGTAGTATTTCTTATATAAATATTTCTTTACAGTTGAACCAATATGTTGCTAGTTGATGATATTCATTGGAAATTTTTAAATTTTATATCTTATTATGTATTACAAAGGTGCTTAAAATTTCTTTTAATTTATATATTTTAAAATTTAATCATATCTTTGACCATGTAGTGGCGATAAAGAATATCTACATTTCGTTCTGTGGATGTCGTAAAAGGTGACAGAGAGAAACAAGTAACAAACAGGAGGTTGGCAGTAGCGGCTTCTAACAACAATTAAAAAATAAAAAAATCTGCGGTTAATGGTTTCTTATATCTCCACGAATGCTACACTGTGAATAAAACTATTTTTACGGATTTAATCGGGTTTAATTTTTTTTAATTCCCAACGTTTCGGGTGCTTTACATTACCAATGGTCATGGGGGGACTGAGATGTTTGACTTCCCGATGTCATAGTTTAGCCGACTACCTTCAGTTTTTGTATATGAATTTTTGATCCGATCTACGCAGAATGAGCTTACAGTATCTTGAAGTCTTGCGTGGTATGTTTGGGTTTGGATTTAATTTTGTTAATTATAGGATCCTAAGCAGATGGCAGCACTCATCCATCTTCTCTATTGAAATTAGGATTTTTTTTTAAATTCCAATAGCCTCGCGTATCTTCTTTGGTAGGAATCGGTGTTCTTTTGCGAGGATTTGTGGTCTTTCAAATCTAATGTAATGGCAGGGATGGTCTTGAACATTTTCACAGACTACAGACTTCCTGGAGAGTCGGTGCTTCGCGTCAGCTAAATGTTGGTAACCTGCGGTTAACAATCCACCTCCCTAGCGTAGTAACTATTGCAAATATATCCCCTATGAAATTAACTATTGGAGGTCTATATTTAGCAGGGGACTATTGAACAACTGTAACGGTAACGGTAATTATGATCTTATTATATATTGTTCCATTGTGTTACAATAATTTCAATACAATTTTATGTATTATTTATACATTTCATCGCCCTAAACCCCTTTTAGAGATGAGAGGAGGCCTGTGCTCAGCAGTGGAATACTTATTATGCTATAGCTGGCTACGCGCTGCTGTAGCATAATAAGTTTTCAAAAAGTATATACGGTAAAACACGAGCGTATTCAGATACAACGTTGTGTTAAAATTTTAAAAAATACGGTGATGAATTTTTGGAGATTTAAGAAAGATTTTGAACCAACGAGCATTTATATTTTTATTTATATATATTAGCTTTAGCGTCTGACTTCGATGGCGTATAAGTTGGAATTTTTTTTTATAATCCAACAGAACGCCATAATTGAAAGAAGTTACTGTCTATTCTATTTCTTTTGCGTGGAATTCAAATTGCTTAAGTTATGAAAATTATAACATACGTTTACAATAATACCTAAAGTAGGTTGTAAATTTGTCTCTCCCATCAATAGAGCGTAATAACTTTGGAAGAGTAAAATAACAACTGGCTAAAAGACTAATTTATTTAAGAACGCAATTTATTATTGGTTCGTTAGGTCTTTGGGTTTTTAGTGAGAAAACTGAATTTATTATTTATTGACTTTAGACAATTTTGTTATAATATTATGTTCTATGTTAAACAAGTAAAGACGTAAATACGTCCATCGATTAGACACAGGCTTATTCCAATTTCTGATTGGGTTATGAAGCGATTTGTCCGCCATGCTACTCCAGTTCATAAGACGTTTTTATACATTGCTCAACAAAGTTTTTTTTTTAATAATAAGGATACACAAATGATACATCATGTTGGGGCATGTGCCATAGCGGCCACAGCTATAAATATATTGTTTAATATTTTGCAAACAGTTCAATTAGTTTCCTACTTATCCTTCTTCTTAACGTCAAACTAAGAATTTACCATGTATCCTTAAACACACATAAGTTGAACATGGATCAATGAATTTCAATCTCATAAAAAACTAAATTACAAGTTTCATACAAATAACAAATATGTTTTTGTTTATTACAAAATCTTAATCTATTAATTTTACTTTTAATAAATGATTCGCAACAGACAGAGTATTAAACTGTGTCAGGAATATTTCTGTATGTCGTTTAATTATTTTTCTTACATATCACGTGTTAACTGGTATTGTATTTGCTTTTAAGTCGCATGTCCTTAGGGAGTGGCATCCCCTTGTTTAATTATGAACATAACAGAAGTTCAGATTTGAATCCTGTTTGAATAAAAATATTAATTTTAGTTTTTTATTAAACCCTAATAGATTGCCATCCTTCATCATATTCACAGAGTTACTCTGAGAAAAATAAAAAAATCAAGCATCTACATTAAATAGAAAGTTATTTTGAAAATGGAATAAAACTTACAGTTGTGTGTTATTTTAATTATCTATAAAATATTTTAAAAATAAAGAGGAAATAAAGTACTAATCCTTACCATATTTAACACGATCATTTTAAATATCTAAAAATCATAAGAATTGTTAAAACATAAGGATTATAAAAACACTCTAACAATAGCCGTGGTAGCTCAGATGGCTAGCACTCGCTGTAAATTTCACAGTACGCGAACAACCCGCACCAATGAAATTGTTAATTGCAATTTTAAGTGCTGATTTACCACGTGCTCGGCGGGGAAGGAAAACATCGTGAGGAAACCTGCATGTCTGAGAAATAAGAAAAAAAATCGAAGACATGTGAAGTTCAACAACACGCATTGGGGCAGCGTTGCGGATATTTCCTTGCCATAAAACACTTTCAGAAGTGTGAGTAGGCCTGTTTCCAGCAGTGGGATGTGTATAGGCTGTAACTTTAACTCTAACAATAATAGACTTTATACTTAGGAGAGCCCCGCTTGCAGTTTTATTATGGTTATAGCACAAATGGAACCTTAGCATCCATTTACCATAACGTGGACTGTGTGTCGACGACCGAGTCCTTTTCGATCGGCTCGAATCATTGGCGCTGCGAAGAGATGTTGCATCTCTTTGCATTTTCTTTCGCATTTACCACGGGGAGTACTCTGAGGAATTGTTCGGATTAATCCGAGCAGCCAAATTTCACGAACGCACATCGCGGCAGAACTCCCGATACCATTCGCATTATCCCGATGATTGGCGGTCCACCACTGTGCGATATAGAAGATGTTTTCTTCCTCGCGCAACTTCCTTGTAGAATAGTTTTCTACCAGCGATTTTTCCGGACCGATACGACTTAGGGACCTTCAAGAAAAGAGCCTACTCCTTTTTAAAAGACCGGCAACGCATCTGCAATTCCCCTGCTGTTGCGGTTGTTCATGGGCGGCGGTAGTCACTTACCATCAGGTGAGCCACATGCTCGTTTGCCCCCCTCTCCTACGAAAGAAATGGAACCTTAGCATCCATTTACCATATCTTGGACTGTGTGCTAATTCTTCACTCTTATTCTATTTTTTTATTAATATCTGAATTTTTTCCTACTACTGAGTTTTGTCTTGGGAATTCGTCTAGGTACCTACCACTCTTTTACCTATTAATGCCGTCAAACAGCAGAGTATAATTTCCTCTGGACCATTGCACTTTATAGCATATGTCAGTGACATGAGTAAGATCTTTAGACATTGTACTAACTGTCAATACGCTGATAAAACGTGTATGATTGTGGCTACTAAGGATGTCAATGACGCCCTGCTTTTGTTACAGGATTTATTAAATGGTGCCATGATAGCGGTTCGATATTCAATTCCCAAAAGACTATTAGTCGTAGTAATAATTAGTATTAGTCCATAAACTTACTACCACCACTAAACTTAACCTTATAGCATATTTAAATATAAAATCATTGCGCGTAATCATAACTGCCTTCATCAACCTCAACTCAATTGTAAGTATTCCGTGATTGAATTAGTTACATCGCATAAATATTTAGGCTTTATAGTAGACCATAAGTTCAATTGGCAGGGACATAGCATGTATGTGATAAGCTTAGACCATTTTCGCGAAATTGTTTATAATTAGAAATCAATTAAAATTTCAAGTCAAAATGATGCTTTATAACGCTCTTGCTTATTCAGTCATAACTTATGATCTAAGCAGCTACGGAGGAACAGACAAATTACACCTACAGCACATTTATCAACTACAACTTAGATTTAAAAAGCGATTGTACATATAAAAATTTATATATGTATTTTGACGGCTCCGTGGCGCAGTGGCTTAGCAATTTGTTGTTGCGCTGGGGGCCGCGGGTTCGAATCCCGCACGGAACAAGTATTTGTATGGCCTACAAATAATTGTTCCTGGTCTGGATGTTTGTCCTTGTGCAATTTATGTTTGTAAACTGCCTTGACGACACAGGAGAAAATCCCAGTGTGGGGGTAACGTTTTTTAAAAAAAGAAAAGAAAGAAAATTACTCTTCAGGCAAAAACAAAAAAAAACGCTATAAAGCACTCCTTCTTAGTCCTCAAAAGTGACATCGCTTTAATTTTTTTTAAATGGGTTGCAGGTGCACATGAGTTGGAGAAGCAGCTTAACATTAGCTTTATTTTAAGCCACAGTTGAAAATGGCAAAGCACACTGAATTTAACATAAACTTATTCTTTTTTTCCTTGAAGAAACGCACATTATGATCAGATGGAAAGAAAGATGCTGGCAAATTATTCGTCTACTTTGATGTACGCATTCTAATTATAGTTCTTGATATACGTAGTAGAGTCACGCTGCAGCTATTTGTAAAGTTTGCATGATGTATATTTGTATCCATTGAACATGTTGTCTTATTGATCTTCTGATATTTTATTTATTTTATGTATCAATCGACCTTTAAAGAACTTCATTTGTTACAGATATTTCATATTACGTCTGATAAATTTATTATTCTATAATGTTTTATTTTATTTCATTAAACATTTACATTCAAACTCAAATTCATAATATTTTTTTCTTACATGTCAATTTGTATATTTTGGCTCAATTAGTACCAACTGAATACAAAAGTATACATAAAACACAGAGGCGTACAATTTTCTCTTTTAGACTTATATAATTCGTAATACTTGTATAACAATAAACGTAGAAAGTAGGATGGAATCCACTATGTTACTAATTATTCGTAGGACTCCGTCCGGGTTACCTCGCACTCGTCTTACAAGAGACTTCACTTTTTGAAGAAGACTGCAAACATACTTGATGTACTACGTTAGAAAGGGAGCCTCAACAAGGTATGTACGCTTTTTGGTTGAAGTTAGTCTAAAGACTGCTAGTGTGAAACTTTTGGAAGTGGGATTTTAATAAAGTTATTTAACTGCAGCTGTGCAACGAGCAAAACTATATACTAACTTTGCCATGCCAAATAGTAACGCTCATAAATTACTTTTTAGTATTAAATTTATATTATATTGTGGCTTATGTATAAGAAATAGGTTCATGGTATCGCGGACTATTTTTCATATTAATTAGCTTAATTAGGGAGAGAATTAGAACATTATATTTACTTATCACTGACCATTACGCCAGCGCACACGGATAAAGCAGTTTTTGAATGTATTTTCTTTCGACATGCTGAACAAAAATCAATATTTAAGGCTAGCTGAGAGGTGTAGCCTAATAATATACTGTTATTCATAAATCTGGCTATCATATTCGAAAGGATTAATCAAATCATTCTGGTAGTTTCAGAGATTAGCGAATTTAAGAAACCAAAAACCTCTTCCACTTTATTATATTAGTAAGATGTTTTCTTCCTCGCACGACTTCCTCGTGGAATCGATTACCATCAGCGATTTTTCTGGACCTATACGACTTAGGGACCTTCAAGAAAAGAGCGTACTCCTTTTTAAAAGGCCGGCAACGCATCTGCAATTCCCTCCCTGGTGTTGCAGTTGTTCATGGGCGGCGGTAGTCACTTACCATCAGGTGAGTCGCATGCTCGTTTGCCCCCTCTCCTATAAAAAAAAATACAAACTGCGAGCGGCCTGTGAGTCCATGCATCCACACTTAAAGGTTAAGGATCACGACTCAAATCCATAATTATGTTATTATTCTCAACAAGTACTGATTGTACTTTCTGATTTCAAGATCTACCCAGCCTAATTGAATTCGTCGATTCAACTCTCACTCGAAGTTTGAGTTATATTTATGAAATGAATATTTATTGACATTGTATATTTAGTACAGTTTAACTTAGATTCGAAAACTGGCCAAGTGCGTGTCGGGCCACGCACAATGTACAGGTAGAGTTCCGTAGTTGCCCGTCACAACACGCCGGCCGTGGACTTTCTTGATAATGAGCATAATGAGTGAGTTCACGGTTTGACGGCTATAACGACTAAAGTGGTCCCAAATAGGAAGATCGTAACTGAAAGGCTTATTTTAAAATCAGGATTTTATCGAGTGGTATTCAAAAAACATTAAAAAAACTTTTCGATTTTCAAAATAATACAATTTACCTCAAATCATTCACATGCCAAGGTAAAAAGATAGTTGTAACTTGTTGACTATCTATCTATATATTCCTGGCAGTACAACTAACCGTAAATTTCACTTAAATCACCATTGCCTCAAATTGTCCTGAGGTCGCCCGCGTAAATCATGAGTGTGACAAATGGAACTGTATGAGGCTATGATTGTATGAATACTTTCAATGAGGCCTACAATAACTACGAACTAAAAAATAATTGAAAGTAGTAAGTAATAAAGATCCTCCCTGCCTATTTCGCAAGGAAAAATTAAATCTATAGTAGTAATGCAGATAAGTCGCTTTCTTCATATAATTCATAACAGTTTAAAATAACATTATAAAGTTAAAAATGTTGCCGTGACACAAAGTAGTATTCTTATAACGAAAAGGGTTTGCCCATTAAAGTATTCTATTATAATGCAGTAAATAAGTTTGCCGTAATAACTGAAGTGTAAAAGCCTGATCCTAGTAAATATGCAACGTTTTTTTACACGATAGGGTGACAAACGAGCACACAGTTCATCTGATGGTAAGTGGTTGCTGTGACCCTAAGACATCTACATCTATCGTCAATAAAGAATCAAAACCCAGATGCGTTGTCACCTGTGAGGTCTAAGATGGAATGCCCCTTTTTCAGTAAAAAGGGTCACAAGTTCTCTACACCCACCATACGAAAAATAGCAGTGTTGAGCTAATTTAATGTTAAAAGTTAATTTAACGTATAACAAAATATAAAATATCATTTGAAATACTTAAATGGAAAACCTTTAGGAAACTCTGTTCAGGCATCCACAATTTGTCAAGTGAAAAGCTATTACGAAGCGTTTCGCTGACCTGTATTGTTAAACTCCGTGTTCAAGAAAAGTAATAGAGCACAACTTATTTTGAATAATAAAATGTTATTATAGGAAGGTGTAAGATTTTTTTAAACATAACTTCGTTTTATTTTTATTGATTGATTCATAACAACAAACAATACTATGCAGGATTATATGTATTGCTTATATGTTTGTTCACGCGAATCACATAACGACATCCGTTCTACCCTGACCTTCCTCTAGTCGTGTCGGATAACTGTCTAAATGAGCTACGTGAATAAGGTAACAGCGAGTGCACCTGAGCACACACACACTTGCACTGTAACATTGTCCTACTCCGATGACTATTCACCATTGAGATCGGCTACCGTAGCCGAAATTCAGTCTGAGGGCATTATTATTATATGCGCTTCTTAGTGTTAATAGCACACTTTTATTTGCAAACTAATTCTAATAATACGGTTAATCTATACTATAATAAAACTATATCCTCACAGTTTATGTACATTGAATATTTTTTTTAATTTGAATTGGAGTATACTACTACTCGTATCTATAGATTTCAAAACAATTTTTTTTCTTAACGTCTGTCTGTCTGTCTGGATACGCATCACACAAAAACCAGAGAACCAATTGGGATGAGACTTTTACTATTGTGTTACGTAGGGGTCGAACCATTAGAATAAAGATATAATCGAGCTACCTATTTTAGGAGCTAGGTAGTAGGAATAATGTTCATTATTGCAGCTACAAAATTTTGTGATCAACAGCATAGTAAAAGTATTAATTCCACTTCACATACTAAAAGTCGCGGGCACAGCTAGTTTACGACATTTTTATTTCCACTTGCTTTTTTCATACTGTGTTTTAAACTTCAATTTGGAATTTTTATGGTGGTAATTTTCGTCTCAACAGTGTGTTTACAGTTTTGTACAGATAAAGGAATTATTTACGCAGTAAATAGGTCCCAATTCCTGAGTACAGCTCTTTTTTCAATCCTGAGAGGGCTTTCGGTTAGAAAATCCATCATTACACTTGGTCCCGTGAATTTCGTTAAAGGCTACCATTGGGACAGATAAAAAAATCTTATGGATTCCGATAGATGGTGATTTAGCCATTTTTTTTTATAGGAATAGAGTGACAAACGAGCAAACAGTCCACCTGATGGTAAGTGGTTGCTGCGGTCCATAGACATCTACATCTATCCTATATTACAAATCAAAATGTAGATGCGTTGTCACCCGTGAGGACTAAGATGGAATGCCTCATTTCCAGTAAAAAGGGCCTCCGGCCACCTGCACTCACTAAGCGAAACGCAGAGGTAAATCTCTACTTCACGCTGGTTTTCTGTGAGGTCGTGGTACCACCCCGGTTCGAGCCAGCCCATCCGTGTGACAGCAAAAGCTGCCGCGTGGCTCTACCGCTGTTAAAAATCGATCACTTTTTTTTTGATCACTGGAGGCGTAAAATACCCAGATTAGGGACGGGCAGCTGCATCAAAGGCGCGAGACGTCCGGTACTGCTGTCGCTAATCCGCCTACCAAGTGTGGTCATTATAGTGAATTTAGGTCCAGCAATAGATTTTGGGGGTTGATGATGAAGAAGTAAAATACGAAGTAAGGTAAAGTACAAAGTACAGTGTTATTGTTGTTTGCCCAATATCCTGTTCCTGGATGCGGCAGGAGCTCTTGGGTGATGCATATAATAAATTGATGTAGTCGAATTCCCAAAATAAAAATCTTGACTTTAATTGTATTAATTGCGTATAATTAAAGAACTTCTGGATGAAAACAGGACTTCTATATTGAAAGATAATTACAAATGTACATAAAAGGTCAGCTACTGTGTTAACTATGCTATCGTCTTGAAGAAGTCTAGAACCGTTATTTTAATTCGAATTTTTTGATTGGGACGGGCTATTTTTCATTGTTGCGTTTCAATTTACGTTGTAACGCAACATATATGACGGCTCCGTGGCGCAGTGGCTTAGCAATGAGTTACTGCGTTGGGGGGCGCGGGTTCGAATCCCGCACGGAACAAGTATTTGTATGGCCTACAAATGATTGTTCCGGGTCTGGATGTTTGTCCTTGTGAAATTTGTGTTTGTAAACTGCCTCCACGATACAGGAGAAAATCCTAGTGTGGGGGTAACGTTTTAATACCAAAAAAAAAATATTTATCACCAAATAGTGTGCCAAGATCGGAAAATCGGAGAGGACTTATAGACTGTAGATATCAAGCAGTGAATAGTTTATTCGTCACAAAGGAAACAATTTAATATGTGATATTAACTCAAGTGAAATACTGTAGTAAATAATGATTTAAAATTTTATGCAATGTTACCTGAAATCACCTTTTCAGTTTTAGATTTTAATCTGTTTTAAAAATTTGTTTGACGTTTTACCTACTCAGAATATGACGCAGCTTAAGTTTCAGTCTAGACTAAACTACCATTTGAAATACAATGTATTGCATTTTGCTTCAAAAGTAATCTGAAGTTATATCTTTTTCTGATAAATTTTTCGTTTTTATTTGAACTGAAAATTCAAAATTATAGGAATAAAAGTTATTTTATTATACTAAAATTTACTCTTAGAATCTGATTCAACCATGACTTTCGTAAATAAATATATTGTTGTTCCCACAACTCAAAATGTGTACTGTATTATTGTATAAGGCATAATCTAAATTTTGAGAATGTGTTGAATGCCTTCTGCACAAGTTTAAGATGGGCCTTAATTTGTAAACAAAATAATAATTCTAAATATATTTTGATATTTGTTTATATGTTTACCAATTTCAGTGCTATTTAATGTACCTATGTCTCAACACCATTCTATAAAATTAATTATTTGGAAGTCTTACTTATATAACTTTTTATAATAATTAAAAATTAAAAATTTTGTACAGCTGACTACAATATAAGCGACTTCAATATAGGTTATTTAAGATTAACTCAATAACCCTTGGTCTGCCCTTAATCAAATTCATATGAGACCACACGAGAACTATCAGCTTTCATATAAAAAAAGAATCATCGAAATCGGTTCGCCCAGTACAAAGTTATGAGGTAACACACATAAAAAAAACATACACTCGAATTGAGTACCATCTCCTTTTTGGAAGTCAGCAGAAAAGTAGGGTTATGTGGATGTAGAGAACGCAAAAAAAGTGTCTCAGACATATTTTCTACAGAAGGATAATGTTAAACATACTTACATTATACTAAACAAGCATGTAAAAAAAATAAAAACATGAACTTGACTAGGGAACACATCTTTCATGTTTCATATGAAATAGTATTTCAAGGTATATATCCTACTTATTACATCATAACAATAGCTTACATTTTAGATAAACAGGTCCAAATATTATTTTATGTTCAATAATATTCTTCTGTCTATAGTAGTTGATCCATTAGATTTTGATCTCATTTATGGGGATGTCCATTTTGTATCTATGGGGAATCCTGTGTTTATTAGTGTTTTTTTATATTTTTTTTTATTTTTTTTTAAAAACTTTACCCCCACACTAGGATTTTCTCCTGTATTCTGGAGGCAGTTTACAAACATATATTGCACAAGGACAAACATCCAGACCCGGAACAATTATATATAGGCCGTACAAATACTCGTTCCGTACGGGATTCGAACCCGCGGCCGCAAGCGTTGTAACTCATTGGTAAGCCACTACGCCACAGAGCCGGTAGAAAAATAAAGTCAGGACATAAAACAAAATATAATTTTCACAATGAAATTAATGGAATATATTTTCGGTGTTTCTACCAAGTGATCTATACATTTTTTTTAATAAAAATTAAGTGACAAACGTACCAGCAGTTGATCTGGTGCTAAGTGGCTACTGCAGCCTGTGTACACTTGCAACCAGCTTCAAACGAAGAAGGCTACAAATGCGATGTCACCTCTGAAAACTAAAATGTAATGCGTGGAATTATACTGGTTCTCTGAATAACACTGCTATTCATTAGCAGAACTAAGTAGGAAGGTGGATGGATCCTCAGGCAGAAAAGGAGTCCTACCACCTAGTCTCCTTAGAAAATTCAAAATGATGGATTCTTTAGACTAGGCTCTAAGAGAATTTATTTCTTTAAACTTTTTATTTTTTTTATTATTAGATACAGTTTCTTAATAATATAATGAGTAAATTTTGATTTATTGATGGTTGCTACAAATCATTTAAAAGCACATTGTACTATCGTCTCCTGCAGTGACTAAGTATCGAGTATCCTTTATACTGGCCGAGGAATTTCATTGTAGTCATAGTGGAGGCTTCGCATTTTGATTCTTATTCGAAAATAGATGTCTGTGTGTATGTTCCAAATCATACAATTATCGGCAAAATTTCTATGAAGAACGTTTTTAAATTAACTATACCACTATTGTTACCATTTACTTAAAACGAGTAATCATCCAAAAAAAAAAACATGAGTAATGATATAGTTCAAACTTTTAAGGAATAGATATTATGGTTAAAGTTGCGACGGATTAAATTACAGACCGACAAGCAAGGAAAGTTTTAATGAATGTTTGCAAAGTTTACGCTACTTCTTCCAATAAAGTTATTCTTAGTCGAAGTATTAAACGGTATCAATTGGAACCATTCTACAGATTTATTAAAATAATTATTTCTTCCCTATAAATGAAAGCCTTATAATCGTCCCGATTGTTACAATTAAAACTGATCATTGGTGATAAAATTGATCTATATAACAATGAAAATTTGTAAGACATTTACGATCCGACAAACGACGAGGAAGAAATGTTTTCGAATGGCAGCCTCGTACTAGTAAGAGAAGTGTAGTGTGAGTCCCCATTAGATATTTTTATAGTAAAAGGGAGCACACAGTCCACCTGATGGTAAGTGGATACTGTGACCCATAGACATCTACATTTGTACTCAAGAATTCAAATGCAGTAGCTTTACCCCCCTGATCACTGAGATGGAATGCCTACGAGGCAGTAAAAAGGGTCTTCGGTTCCCTACACTCATTATACGAAACACAGCAGCATTTAATAAGCAATCCCGTGTTTAGTTCTTGTAAGAGCACAGTCTGAGGAACGCACATTTATGACAAAATAGCTACGATTCTATATTGAAATACACAGGCTGTATATAATATAAGATGCCTTACATGTGTTGAAACAACTACATATACAACAATAAAAATAACAATACATGTTGTTTTGTTATAGTTGTTTTTCCATAGCATAGTGTCATATGTAATCTTGCTATGGTGTAATGCGACTGACTTTGAAACTATGTTTGTTTTGCAAAAGCGAGCAATAGGAGCAATTTATAACCTAGGTCCGAAGGAATCCCTTAGAGAAAAAATTAAAGAAGCAAATGTAACAACTTTGTCCTCTCAATATATTTATGAGAATGTAATGTACACAACAACAAAAATAGTTTTATTAAAAATAGTGATGTACATATTTTAAACACTAAGAACAAGCACAAGTTAGCTATACCAGTTACTCGACTCCAAAGGGTCAGTAATTCCGTATTGAGGCAATTTATACGCTTTTACAACAAAGTCCCAGAAACTATGCAGGCTTTACTTATCAAAAAGTATAAAATTTTTATCAAGCAAATATTCTTTAGTAAGGATTTCTTATACTTACACAAACAGTTCACATTAAATGAAACTAATTTGTCGGATTCTATCGCGGTAAATTTAACTTTTTAATTAACGAAGTTTCTATACTAACGATGTTTCGATACTGTAAGCACATTTTGCGAAGATCGGACCAAAAGTTTATATTCAAAAACTGAAGTTAACCGGGCTAACTATGACATCGGGACGTCAAACAATTAAGTTCCCCCCGTGACCATAGGTGCTGTAAAGCACACGAAACGTCGTGAATTAAAAAGTTAATTTAAAAGTGATTAAATTCGTAAAATTAGTTACATTTTATTGTTTAGTAAGGGTTGTAACTCTGCAAAAGAGTACATGATTGATGAATGAGGTGATCGCTACCATGATGTTTCTAATGTTTTCATGATTATTGTATAAAATATATTTTAAATTTATTATATTTTAAAAAAATGTCCCGTTTCTTGCTAGTCCTTACCAGGATAGAGGTTTTTTTCCGAAACAGTAATAAAAGCAAAAAATGACTTACAATATGAATTCTTATAATCTATATTAAATAAAAATACTTCTATTATATTCTTCCCCGCAACCCAAAAGATACAAGGTGTTATATCTTACTTTAGACACGGGAAAAAGTAATTAATACAACCACGTGTTATAACAAAAAGGATTTTTATTTAGTTGACAGATAACCATAAACAAAAACTAGAGACAACAACTAGTGTTGCCTTTGAGTAAATGTATAACACTCTCCCCCCACATAGAAAAAAAACTTTTTATGCTACTTATTAATATTTTAGTATAATGTAATACCCTAAATAAACCACAAAATAAATATTTTTATTCTATAGTCTGTCCACATTCAAGTAATTGATTGACATGTCGTTTCCAATAAATTCCATCCACTTATACCATATAAATTACACCCGGTATTAAATCTTCAATAATTTTACCCAAAGAATAAAAATAAGTGGTATTTTTATTCTTTCTATGATCTCTCACCATCACTTTTTCACCAGTAGTGAATGTTTTAAAGTTATTTTTACTATTAATTGTAAGCTTTACTTGCTCAGTATCAATTTTTTCCACCACTGGGTTTGGTCTTAATAATGAGAAACGATGCCTCAACTCTCTGCCAAACATCAATTTTGCTGGACTCTGGCTTGTAGTTTTATGTACAGTGTTTCTATAATCAAATTGGAATAAATACATGCATATTCCACCGTATGGCCACTCTCACCCATTTGTGGGTGGGTAGTATGTTGGAGTAAAAGTCTGATTTACTCCCAGAATTTTACAAAATTTTTTAAATTCTTCACTTGTCCATGTTGGGCCATTACCAGTAACTAGATGTATGGGATACCCATACCTTACAAAAATACTTTTGAACACTTCAATATTGTTTTTTGTGCAGTGATTTTATTCATAACATATGCTTCTGGCCATTTAGAGTAAGCGTCTATAATAACTAAAAAGTTTTTGATAAAGAGGGCCCAAAAAATCTGCACATGTTCTATGCCAAACAGCAGGTGGCTGCGGCCACACTGTTAATTTGGTTTTTTCTGGGTTCTTATGGTTTTGTAAACAAAAAATAAATTTTTTTGTTATAATTTCAATTTCCTTATCCATGTCTGGCCACCAAAAATAAGATCTTGCTATTTCTTTCATTCGTGTGGTGCCTAAATGGCTAGCATGTAACTCACACTTGACATTATTTCTTATATTTTTAGGTATTATTACCCTATACCCCCACAACAAACATTCTTTTTCCATTGAGATCTCATTTTTTCTGACAAAATATGGTTCATATTCTTCACCAAGATCATTTTTTGCTGGCTAGCCAACTCTACAATATCTAAGAATATTACACATAATTTTATCTTTTTTTTGTTTCGCTTTGAATAGTTTGCCAATTTAATGTATTTAAATTTGATTTATGAATATAATTTATTGTGTTACATTCATAGTTATTTTCAAGGAATTCTAAGTTTTAAACTTATTATCTTGACATGTGGTAACTACACGTGACAAATAGTCAGCAGGGTTATTTTTGGATTTTATGTGTTGAATTTCATAGTTGAATCCACTTAAGGAAATTGACCAATATTGTAATCGCCTTGCTGCCATTTTTGGTATTCCATATTTCGGGCCTAATATTTTAGTAAGTGTATCATTATCAGTGTGTAAAATAAATTTTTTTCCAAATAAATATTCATAAAATTTATTTACGCCAAAAATTATTGCATAAGCCTCCTTTTCCAAAATTGGGTATTTCATATGAGAATCATTTAATTTTTTACTTGCAAATGCTATTGGTTTTATTATGTTATTACTGTTTTTTATGGACAATACAGCAGCTACCCCATAATTTGCAGAATCACAAGTTAATATAATTGTTCAATTTTGATCAAAATGTGATAATGAAGATGTATTTGCCAGACTATTTTTATTCCTTTAAATGATTTGTCACACTCCTCTGTCCACTCAAAATTTATCCTTTTTTAGACAATCATACATTGGTTTTAATATAATTGCCATATTTTATAAAAATCTGTTATAATAATTTACTTTCCCTAAAAGTGATTTGAACATTTTTATATTACTTGGGCGAGGCAATGACAACAAAGGTTCAATTTTACTTTTTATAATTTTTACAGCATTTTTTTTTTTACTTTTTTTATTTACTTCAAATCCAAAAACATCCAGCTTGTTTTCAAAAAACTAACATTTATTCTTTTTTAATTTTAATCCAGAATCTTTTAATATTTGCAGAACAAGAATTATGATTTCATATGTATCTTTCAATGTCTTTCCATTAAACATATATGTTATCAATACACACTCAGCGTCACAAAAATCGCACCTCTCTGAGTTTGCGCGAAAATGGCTGTAATGGCTAGAAACAAATTATATTTATATAAATATTAGTATGTTTAAAATGGGTTTTTGAATAGCTTTACATTATTAATAAAAAATCATTAAAACATTTATCATTATAGAGCGTCAAAAATAAACACTGTCAAATGCTCGTTAGTAAGGACGCTAGTTACACCACCTAAAAAGGGTATAAAAGGGTCGATCTGGATGAAATATGGGTCAGTCGTAATTCAGAATTTGCAGTGAACACACGTGAACAAGTAACCCAAGTAAGAACAAGTAAAGATGGACACCAGCTCTGAAGAAGCCGCTCAAGTGATTGCCCTATTGCAGTCGGGGATGCGGCAGTGTGACGTTACTCGACAGTTGAACCTGTCCCGTTTTTCAGTTCGATGGGTGCTCGAACGTTTTCAGTAGACTGGTGGTTCTGTTAGAAACCGGGATCTGGAAGAAAACGGTGCACATCAGAAAGAGATGACCGTTTTATCGTTACGACATCTTTACGAAACCGTTTTACAAATGCTGTTGAGTTGCAACAACAGCTTCGATCAACTCGGAGAACATCTGTGAGTGTTTCTACGATAAGAAGAAGGTTACACAAAAAGAGTTTAACAGCCCATTGACCTGCTAAAGGTCCAAAACTTACTGCACAGCCATCGCAGAAATCGCCTAGAGTTTGCTCGCAATCATTGCCAGTGGACTCTAGAACAGTGGCGGACCGTCCTCTTCTCTGATGAGACGAGGGTCTGTCTCTTCTGCAATGACAGACGTAGAAGGGTCTACAGAAGACAGGGGGAGAGGTTCACACAACCCTGCTTCGAAGAATCTGTCGAATAAGGGGGTGGCTCGTGTATGTTTTGGGGCGGCATTTCCGTCGACGGGAAAACGGATTTTGTGTGCGTTTCCCGGACTCGGGGTGGCCGTGGGCAAGATGAAATTACCTTTCGAATGATACCCTCAAACCACAACATTGCCATTGGCCTGTTGTGTTAAAATAGTATTTAAATTATTTTTTTCGGATGTGCGATTTTTTTGACGCCGAGTGTAAATAATTATATCTACTCCATTCAATTTTTGTGTTAATTACTTCTGGAATGAACCAGGACCAGTACTCACACCATAAGGTAAAAATAAACACATAAAGATACCTTCTTCAGTAACAATGGTTACTAATTTTTGGGATTCTTTATCTAATGGGGCTTGTAAGTAAGCCTCTTGTAAATCTAATTCACAAAAGTAGTTACCCTGTAATTTCATCAAAATATTATCAGTTGTGGGTGATGGATAATGGTCTATCTTTAAATGCTTATTTATTTTTATACGATAGTCACCGCAAAAACGAACCGTTCCATCTGGTTTTAAAACTGGAACAACAGGTGTCCCCCACTTAGAATACTCAACTGGCTCTATACGTTTATTTTTGATCAATCTATTTATTTCCTCTTTAACTTTACCTTTTAGAGCAAATGGAACAGCTCTGACAGGCATAAATACTGGTTTATCACCTGGTTCAATTAATAAATGAATTGGTTCTCCTTTAAAAGTCCCCATACCTGGCTCAAAAAGATTGCTGAACTTTTCAAATATGTTTTGTATTAATTTATTTTTTGACGCTTTTTCACAAACAATTATTTCTAACTTTGGGGGCCACAATTGAAGTGAAGAGAGCCAATATTTACCTATAACTTTGGGCAATCCATATTTTACAACAAATTATTTTTGATTATTAACTTTAATAGATCCATAACTTACACTCAAGTTTTCTATAATTCCTAATGGTGTAGAAGTAGACTGGTCAAAATTAGAGAAAAGGACATTACATTTTTTTATCTCTAGCTCCGGGAATAAATAGCTAATAAAGTAATAATAGTACTTACATCAGCCCCAGTTTCAACCTCAAACTCTAGTACCTTTCCATCTACAAAGACCTTTAAAGTAGTTGATGGAACTTTTCCTGTATTACTAAAACAGAAGATATCAAAGTTTTCAATGTCCTAAATGGGAGGTTTTTATCCGAATTTACATCACTATTTTCTGAATTAAACGTTTGCACTACATTAAAATTTATTAGATGTGTGCTGTAGATGCCTTTTGCGAGTCCCAGGATCAAGCCTTTTTTCCAAGGGAATTGACCAATATGCAAAATGCTATTCAATTTGTATTAGCTTAAAAGGCAATTACGTTGAAAAATTAACACAATTTACATATACTTATCCAAGACTTTCATTGCATTTCCAAAATCTTATGGTTCAACCTAATTAGAACATTATGAAATAAATATTTGTTTTCTGATATATTGATCAGTAAGATAAAGTGGAATTAAGCCAGCCATATGGCTCGAAGAACCGACAACCGATGAAGGAAAGGTTCTCGAGTGTCAGCCTTGTAGCGCTATGTGAAGTGTAGGGCAGCTCCCCATTAGATGAAGTGACGACCTGTTAAGTGATTGAGGGAATCAATTGTTGGAGGATCGTGATTTTGACATTCCTTGGTGGAAGCTTATATTCAGTAGTGTACTTGTGATAGGCTTTAATGATGATGATGCTCTTATTGAAAGCTGTGAGAGGAGACCATAAATGCATTTACCATATTCATATTCAAATAAAAATATCGTTAAATTTACAGCCCATTAAAAGTCCTCTGCTGAATGTGAGCCTCCTCCATAACTTGCCTTTTCTAAACCTAAATTTAAATCTTAACCTTCAAGGTTTAAATTTTTATAGTAGCCATGCTTGGCTGGCGAAGTGGTAACCACATTTTTACTTGTTTTTTTTACAACTCCTGACTTGTTTCCCTATGTTGCCTCTTACAACATCCACGGTGCGATATGAGGCAGAGGATATTCTTTCACAGCCACTATTTACATAGTCAAAATCTCAGGTATTTTTTTATCTTTATCGCAGCGAATCTAAAAATATCTTGTTAGTATTTCGTGTCAAACTCAGTGAGACGGGACTCTTACAGAATCACTTCGGTATCTACCTGTCTATCACAGAGTGTTTTCTTTGAGAGTATTTTACCTGGCTTATTTAAATTGTGCGTTGTTATCAAAGTCGGGTCCAATACAGACGCCAGTAATTTTTTTTTTATTTAAAAAATCAAAACCCTTTAACACAATAAAGGATTTTCTCATAATATTATGGCGTGAAGGAGTATTAGAGACATAAGTTGCACATAGATTTTTTTGTATTTTATTTTAGTTGAATAAACATCTGAATAACACGTTCATATAAACCAATAAAGTTTGTCTTGACTGTGTGAGTCTGTTTAGATATTGAGATTAAAAACAAATGGATTTAAAGTAGTTTATTTAGTCAGGTACATAAAATGTAAATAGCGCATCGATTTGTTTCCGTTTATTATAACTTATTCCAGTCAAATATAAATAAATTTTAACAACATGTTCATGTAGACTACAAAAATAATACATAAACTAGACCCCTACACGTAGTAAAGCCGTGCTGTAGCTATATATTATGATTCTAGTACGCGGAGTCGGACGATACTGTCACAGACTACCAGCGTAAAATAGCAGCTTAATGTTGTTGTGCTTCTTTTGTTGAGTTAAGAGAATCGCAGAACCTTTTTACTGAAAACGGCGCATTCCATTTTTGGTCTTAGATTCTTAATCGAGGATAAATGTAGATGTCTATGGGCCACAGCATCCACTTACTATCAGGTGGACTGTGTGCTCGTTTGTTACCTTAATTCTTAAAAAAGTAGGCTAATTAGGTCTTTAATGTAGATTTACAAACAAAATTACTTCATTATTTATAAAATTAGCATTTAGCAAGTATTTACACACTGTAACTAGCACTACCGTGGTAAAAAACATACAAACCCGGCATAATGATTTCTTATATTTACGCGAACACTACACATTGATTAAAACTGTTTTTTTTTACGGATTTTATCGCGTTTATTTTATTATTTTTATTCCCGACGTTTCGAGTGCTTTTCAGCAACCCATGGTCACGGGGGGGACTGAGATGTTTGACGTTCCGATGTCACAGTTAGCCCGGCTACCTTCAGTTTTTTAATATTGATTTTTGGTTCGATTTACGCAGAATGAACTTACAGTATCCTGAATTCTTGCAGTGTTATGCTTGGGTTTGGATTTAATTTTGTTAATTATAGGATCCCAAGCAGATGGCAGCACCAATCCATCTTCTCTATTGAAATTAGGATGTTTTTTAATTTCAATAGCCTCGCGTATCATCCTTGATAGGAATCGGTGTTCTTTTGCAAGGATTTGTGGTCTATCAAATCTGCAATAAATAACACTGCAAGAATTCAGGATACTGTAAGTTCATTCTGCGTAAATCGAACCAGAAATCAATATTAAAAAAACTGAAGGTAGCCGGGCTAACTGTGACATCCGGACGTCAAACATCTCAGTCCCCCCCGTGACCATGGGTTGCTGAAAAGCACTCGAAACGTCGGGAATAAAAATAATAAAATAAACCCGGCATGTTTAAAATCTCAGATAATAATTAATTGGATAAAATACCGTGCCGTGTAGTGGCGGTCAAGAATATCCACTACCCCATATCCTCCCGTGGGTGTCGTAAAAGGCGACAAAGGGAAACAGGCAGGAGATGGGCAGCAGCATCTTCCTAATAACGGCATAAATACAATAAAAAAACTGCGGTTGCCAACCCGCTCGCCAAGCGTGGCAACTATGGCAATATACCCCCCCATGAGCAATGACAATAATAAACGGCCCCCAGTCCCCGGCGGCCCCGCTATTCCTGGCTACGGTGGCGACCATGGTAACGGCGGGGCAGGGGGTGCTAAGAATCTCCGGTGGAGGTTCGGTTGCCACCTTAGAAGACTCGACCTGGCAACGTACAACGCACGGACCCTGAGGACTGACGAGAAGATCGTGGAGCTGGAAGAAGAGATAGACAAGTTGCGCTGGCATATTATAGGATTATCCGAAGTCCGAAGAGAGGGGGAGGACACGGTAATCCTCGAATCCGGCAACTTGCTCTATCACCGGGAGGGCGACCATCTGTCCCAAGGAGGTGTCGGATTTATCGTCCACAAGTCTCTCGTTAACAACGTTGTAAAGATCGGGAGTGTGTCGACGAGGGTTGCGTACCTTATACTCAGAATCACCAAACGGTATTCGCTGAAGGTCATACAGGTTTACGCACCAACCTCGGCACACCCCGATGAGGAGGTGGAGGAAATGTATGAGGATATCTCTAGAGCCATGCATTCCTCCAAAACCCAATATACGGTGTTAATGGGAGACTTCAATGCAAAACTAGGCACAAGAGAGAACGGTGAGCTGAAAGTAGGGAAATTTGGAATAGGGCAACGGAACCCAAGGGGCCAGCAGCTGGTCGACTTCATGGAGAAAGAGGGACTCTTTATGATGAACTCTTTCTTCAAGAAGCGGCCCCACAGGAAGTGGACCTGGTCGAGCCCCGACGGTTCGACAAAAAATGAGATTGACTTCATTATGACGACCAGACGACAACTGTTCAGTGATGTCTCAGTGATCGCGAGGGTGAAAACCGGCAGCGATCACCGAATGGTTAGAGGCACACTGAACCTAAATGTTAAGTTGGAGAGGTCTCGTCTGATGAAGTCAACGCTCCGTCCCCCTCGTGCTCTAATCCAAAGTCCCGAAACCTTTCAGCTCGAGTTACAAAACCGTTTTCAGTGCCTAGAAGACTGCAATGAAGTGGACGATATGAATGACAAGCTCGTGGAAACTGTCCATGCGGTCGGAGCTAAGTTCTTCAAGACCCACCGCAGAAGAACACAAAAACTCTCCGATCACACTCTTAATCTCATGGCTGTTAGATTGGAGATGAGGCTACATTCTTCAACAGATTTGACAGCATACAGGCAACTGAACAGACAGATCTCCAAATGCATGCGCCGAGACTTACGCAACTTCAATACAGCTCGTGTTGAAGAAGCGATCGAGCGGAACCAAGGCTCCAAAGTCTTTGCCAGAGATCTGTCTGCCAGAAAGAGCCAACTGTCAAAGCTGAAGACCGAATGTGGCAGCATCGTTTCCGGGGCACCTGAGATTTTGAGTGAGATTGAGAGGTTCTATGGGCAGCTGTACACGTCATCGTTGGAGCCACACGCAAGTGTGAGTAACGATCCAAGAGCGAGTCTTATTCGACACTATTCCGAAGATATCCCGGACGTCAGTCTGAGCGAGATTAGAATGGCTCTCCAGCACCTTAAAAACGGCAAGGCCCCAGGCGAGGATGGAATTACAGCGGAGCTTCTGAAAGCGGGTGGAAGACCGGTACTTGAAGTCCTTCAGAAGCTCTTTAATTCCGTCCTCCATGGTGGCATAACACCGGAGGCGTGGAGCAGAAGTGCGGTGGTCTTGTTCTTCAAGAAAGGTGACAACGCTCTCTTGAAGAACTACAGACCGATTTCCCTTCTGAGCCGCGTCTACGTGCTGTTTTCGAGAGTCATTACGAATCGTCTTGCGCGCAGACTTGACGACTTCCAGCCTCCCGAACAAGCCGGTTTCTGAAAGGGCTTTAGCACCATAGACCACATACATACCCTACGGCAAATTGTACAGAAGTCCGAAGAGTACAATTTGCCACTATGTCTGGCGTATGTGGACTATGAGAAAGCCTTTGATTCCGTCGAAATTTGGGCGGTGCTGCAGTCCCTTCAGCGGTGCCAATTTGACTGTCGGTATATCGAAGTGTTGAAGTGTTTGTACAGTAGAGCTACGATGGCTATCCGAGTACAGAACCAGAGTACGAAACCTATCCAATTGCAGAGAGGTGTAAGACAGGGTGACGTTATATCCCCGAAACTCTTCACCGCTGCATTGGAAGATGTTTTCAAGCTTCTGGACTGGAAAGGATACGGAATTAACATCAATGGCGAGTACATCACTCACCTTCAATTTGCCGACGATATAGTCCTCATGGCAGAATCGCTGGAGGAGCTAAGCACTATGCTCAATGACCTCAATAGTGTCTCCCAACGGATAGGTCTTAAGATGAACATGGACAAAACAAAGATTATGTTTAATGTCCATGTCACACCTATGCCGGTATTTGTTGGGAGCACTAAGCTCGAAGTTGTTGACGAGTATGTTTACCTGGGACAAATAGTCCGACTAGGTAAGTCCAACTTCGACCGAGAGGTCAATCGACGGATTCAACTCGGCTGGGCAGCGTTCGGGAAGCTACGACACATCTTCTCGTCAGAAATACCTCAAAACCTTAAAACAAAATTGTACAACCAGTGCGTGTTGCCAGTGATGACTTACGGAACTGAGACGTGGTCCTTCACTGCTGGCCGTATGAGGAAGCTCAAGGTCGCTCAGCGAGCTATGGAGAGGGCTATGCTCGGAGTTTCTCTGCGTGATAAACTTAGGAATAAGGATATCCGCAGTAGAACCAGAGTAACCGACATAGCCCAACGGATTAGTAAGCTGAAGTGGATGGGGAAGAAAGGTTCTCGAGTGGCAGCCTCGTACCGGTAGGCGAAGTGTAGGGCGTCCCCCCACAAGATGGAGTGACGACCTGGTAAGACATGCAGGAAGTCGATGGATGCAGGTGGCTCGGGACCGTGCTTTGTGGCATTCCTTGGGGGAGGCCTATGATCAGCAGTGGACTTGTGAAGGGCTGTAATGATGATGATGATGGATAAAATACAAAATTAACAAATAAAATTTAAAATTTTTTTTGATCCTTGGGCGTCAGTTTATATATAAAATATAACATTTCAATAACAATATCGCTCCTTACTGCTTAGATTCTACTTATGATAAAAATAAAAACTAATTTCTCAAATATGTTCTCACCACGCCCTAAGTGATTATAAACCTCTTCACTTGGATAACTTCACGGTTTTATTATGGAACTTTTGAAAAGTAAAAATAATGTTTTAGTAGTGTCATGCTTACGTATTTTATCGAGCCTATTGTTAAAACGGGGTAATTATAAATTAATTTGCTTAATTCTGCGTAAAACCTAACCAATATCAATCCATAAAGTCAAAATAAATAGCGAAAACAATATTAAAATACATGTTGCCACATTTAATGTAAGATCTCTAGTCGGAGGTGGTCGCAAGAAAAACTAGACTATGGCCTTAGATACATAAAATGGGACATTATAGGCTTAGCTGAAGTAAAAAAAGAAGGGACTAAAATTTTAGAATATGAACAATATATACTTATCCATAAAGGAGTGAGGAGCGGTATAAATGGAGTCGGATTTATCATTAAGAGAAAATGGAGAAGAAATATATTAAACTACATAAGTATATCTGATAGAGTCATACGTTTAGATATGAAGTTTGGCCTAAAAAAATTAAGTTTAATCCAAGTTTACGCACCTACATATAAGGCTAAAGAAAGCGAAGTTTTAAAAAAAGATTCTCGGTTTTGTCACAAGGTTTTGTCAAACTTTTGAAGTCGTTGAGAAAATGGAATTAACGACTTTCGAAGTGGTTTAACACAAAAACAGTTTGTTAACCGGATGATTTCTGCATTTGGTGATGAAGCCCCATCTAAAACCACAATTTATCGCTGGTTTGCTGAATTTCAACGTGGACGTGTCAAGCTCAGTGATGATCTCCGTCAAGGTCGTCCAAAAACTGCAGTCACCCAAGAAAACGTTGATGCTGTGCATAAGCTGATTGAGGAAGATCGACATGCGATATACCGCAAAATTCAGGCAACTTTAGACATTGGCATGAGTCAAATACAAATGATCTTGCATTTACAATTAGGTGTAAAAAAGTTGTTTTCCCGATGGATACCGTATTCGCTCTGTGAAGAACAAAAAGCGGCTCGCGTTACTTGGTGCATCAAAACTCTCGAAAGATTTCACGCAGGATCCTCAAATGCTGTATAAAACATTGTATTAGGTGACGAATCTTGGATATATGCGTACTGTTAGTTTGTCCTATTCAGCACTTTTAAAAAAAAAAGACAGTACTGAAATTTGACAACTATTTATTAATTAAAAGTTTTATTTGTACACTAGTTCAGACACAGAATTTCTATTATTACATAAAACTTATACGCGACTTGGATTATAGTAGCGCGATAGCCCTGGTGAAGGGCAGGTTAGACCCGTAGTATATTCTTAGCTTTCACTGATAACCAGCCGGCAGGCAAGAACCGGGTCCGTAGCTGGAGAGCAGTTTAGCTGAAGAACAACCAACTGAACGTTTTTAGGGAAGTCTCGCATATTTATAGCAAAATTATTGCTGATTGTATTAAATAAGCCCGCAATAATTGCAAGCCGGCATTACTTTAACAAATAGTGATGTGACGGTGTGAATAGGGATGTAACATCTCCCTCCTTTAAAACGGAACATACGGAAATAGAGAAGAAGTATGTGAGTATAATCCAAGTGACGATGTAGTAATTATAGGTTGAGGGGAGAACATTCAACTTAGGACTAATGAAGTATAATACAAAGAAGAAGAGAAAAAATGTTATTTACTTTAAGTTTTACAATAACTCAAGGTTTCGCCTTGGTGTATTAGAATCAGTACTTTCTGTATCATAATTTGTATTGGCCATTTCAATATTAGACCTTGCACGAATATTTGTATGAGGTTTAGTCATACAGGTATTCATAATTTTAATACAACAGGATGTACTGTTTCTTCGATTGTTAAAACAGAGACATTTATACAATTTATAAGAAAAATATCCAAATACAGAAACAGATAATAGGGTAGTAATTATACTAAAATAATAGCTATACTTAATATGGTAAGGTTGATTTTCGATTTTAGTTAGTTCTGCCTCGTTTTGATTTAATTTATATGAAACATATTGTAACGAGTCAAGATTCACATGAGATAATTTAATAGGAGTTAAATATGGTAATGTTTGATTTACAGTAGCTTTAGAACAACAATCGTCTTCTATAATATTACAATTTGGTCTAGGAACATAGAATTTAATTTCGAATTCTTGAGACGGAACAAACTGTAGTAGCTTATGATAAGCTTTACAATATTTAGGTAAGTCTAAAATACCTGTACCAACAATATTATAGTCTTTCATTTTACCATCACAAGTTATAGATATCTTAGATATATCTGATTGGACATATATCCATCTATTATTACTAAGTTTTTGCCATAAATTTATTTCACCTAGTATAATTTTATAATTACAAGATTCTGGTATTCCTTTCACAAGTTCAGTTAAAATACTTATTTCACAAATAGGATTTCCAACACTGTATTGTATATTTCCTAGTTTACACAAATAGTAATTATTATTTATCACTTTGCACTCGCTTAAGTCTTGTAACGTGGAATATGTTAATTTATCTTGTGTCGCAGCTAGAAATTTTGCGGATGGATTTATTAGTGCAAAAGTATTTGGATTTTGAATGTCGTGTGGAGTTGGTAAAGCATATATGTGATATAGATTGTAATCTACAAAAGTAACTAGAGGAATTCTGATTGCAAATATTAGTTTATTTTCGTTGATAAATGAAGATATTTCTGCGACATCTATTATTGTATGAATATTCTCAAGAGATAGATGTAAAGGCAGACTAGAAAGAATGTCATTATTTTTTGAATTCAGTTCGTTATACAACTGCATTGGACTTAGCACTGATGGATGAACTACATTCTGTTTCCCAAATAGAATAGCATTGATTAGATCTTCAAGGTTAAAATTGAGTATCATTAATGAACTTTCTAAGGCACTAAAAGTCATTGATAAATGTGATATTATTTCTAACTTATTGGTATTAGCTGAAACAGTGTCTAAAATTTTGCCTAAATTTCGAATATTGTTATTAAGAATATTTTCGTTTTCGTTAAGTTTGGCAATGGTATTGTTGAAAGATGAAATAGTAGAAGTTATTAAGTGAATATTTTCTTTCATAATTGAAGCTAGGTGTCTTTGATCGTCTTGAACCGCATTAATCGCATCAGTAAAAGCCTTAGCGTCATCTTCGTCCAGAGAACCAAATAGTTGTTTCAAGATTGGGCCACCTATACCAATCCAGGCAGACCTTTTAAATTTGTGAGTAGTATTAGCATTAGTTAAATGGGATAAGGAGATGTAATTATTTTGAACATTGAAAAAAAGAGTTTCTAAAGGACTTAGGATATTCCAGCAATCAGTTTTGACTTTCGTAGATTGATGTGTATTACAGATTTGTTTACATGTTTCTAGAATCCTTTGTAATGTTTTTATATGAGGCTGTATATAAGATAGATCAGAATACGTAACTATTTTCCAATGATTGTTATAGTATTTCAGCGCACCAATCGGATCGTAGAAAAGACCTGGACTATTAGTTATTGGTGTAATCATGTTTGGTCCTGCGAGGAGTCCTGGCGCGACGGCCCTGGAAGGGAATTATCATGGGCTGGTTTAATTTCATCAAAATGATGTCTGACATGTTTACGATTAATTAAAAGAGTAACGTTATTATTTTTATGTATTTTAATAATTCTATATGGGCCTTTCCAAATGCTAGAAAGGGCTTTGCGTAATCTATGATGCTGCTTTAAATATACCATATCTCCGACATTATAAGTAATATTTCTAGTATTTTTATCATAATAACTCTTGGAGTTCTCTTTACTACGGCGGATATTTTCTCTGGCTATGTTTCTAGTATTTATAAGCTTTTGTTTTAAAGTTTTTATATAATCAGGGTATGTGACTGTTGGTTCGATATCATAAATGGAACTTGGCAGGTTTGGTTTACAGCCAAACAGTTATTCATGTGGTGTAAAATTGGTGGAAGAATGAACAGACGAATTATAAGATACAAGAGCAGTTGGGAGATATTTATGCCAATCATCTTGATTGTCGTTCACGTAAGATTTCAAATATTCCTTCAATGTGGCGTGACTTCTTTCTAGAGCGCCATTAGTTTGGGGATGGTATGGAGTAGAAAAAAGATGTTTTATTTTGAAGAGAGAAGTTATTTGTTTGTATACTTCGGCAATAAAGTGAACACCTTGGTCGGATAAAAGAGTCTTAGGAATGCCAAAATGAGAAATAAATTTTATCAAACAGTCAGCTGTTTGTTCAGCTGTTGAATTGTTAATAGGGTAAGCCATGGAGTATTTTGTTAAATCGTCCTGAAACGTTACTATGTATTTGTATTTTTCCGGACCTGATTCGGGTAAAGGGCCAACAATATCAGTTGCTATTCTTTGGAGAGGTTCCTGGCATGTAGAAGTTATCTCCATCGGAGCTTTATTGCAAGCACGAAAAGCTTTATTTTGTTGGCATTGTGGACACCGCCTAACATATGATTCAATATCATTCTTCATACCTTTCCAATAAAAAGAATCCTTGAGTTTATTATACAAACGTGTGGAACCAATATGTCCACCAATGGGAGAGTCATGATTATCTCTTAAAATCGTAGGAATTTCGTTAGGCTTAGGATAAATGAGTTTATTGTGGTAGATATTAATTTTAATATGTGTGTTATGGAAAATAAAAGATATGATTTCGTAAATTATAATAAATTCTAGTTTGTCAAATGGATTGGAAAAATCAGACATAGAAATTTCTTTTACATCAGGATGGAATATAATTAATTCATTTCGGAGGCAGTTTAACACCTTAAATAGTTCTCTATAAGTACAAGAATCATAGTGATGAATTTTAGTAAACATATGGATGTATAATTTATTATTAGCCTTAGTATTTTTTAGTGAATATAGTTCTTTCTCGGAGTTTATAAAAGATTCTTTATCGTCTAGGAGGTTAATAATCTCTTCACAGTAAGGATTAGATGAGTCTAGATCAATCGAGGTAGGATAGGCGATTGTAGAGCAGGGTGTTCTTAACAGATTTTGATTAAACTCACGGATTTCAATACTATATACCATAGGACTAGAGCGAGATCGAAGAAATTTGGCATATGTAATATCGTTAGTGAGATCTATATCGTTGATAGGATATATTATAGGAGAGCGAGATAGTGCATCAGCGTTGAGGTTAGTTTTCCCAGATTTATAGACAATTTCATAATCGTATTCTTCTAACTTAAGTCTCCATCGAACTAGTTTACTGCTAGGGTCTTTGCAATTAAATAACCAAACGAGGGGGCGATGATCGGTCACAATTTTAAATTTGCGTCCATAGAGATAGGGTCGGAAGGTTTTCACACCAAATAAAATAGCTAAAAGTTCCTTTTCTGTAGTGCTGTAATTACCTTCGGCTCTGTTGAGGGTTCGAGAGGCATACGCGATTGGAAGATCTTCGCCAATTTTTCCTTGTGAAAGTATTGCACCTAGAGCATAGTTAGAGGCGTCAGTAGTAAGAATGAATTCTTTAGAAAAATCAGGATATTGAAGGATAGGAGCATTAGATAACATTGATTTAAGAGTATTAAAAGCTTTTTCTTGATCTTGAGTCCAATTGAAAGAAGCATCTTTACGAAGTAGTGAAGTTAGAGGTTTAGTAATTTTGGAGAAATCCTTTATGAATTTTCGATAGTATCCTATTAGCCCGAGAAATGATTTTATTTCCTTTGGATTTCTGGGTGTCGGATACTTGGATACGGCCTTGACTTTGTCAGGGTTTGGAGAGACGCCTTTATCAGTGATGATATGACCAAGATACGCGATTTCTCGTCGTAGGAATTCGCATTTATCTGGTTGTAACTTAAGATTGTGTTTTCTGAGAGCATCGAAGACTAGTTTAAGTTTTTCTATGTGTGAAGAGAGGCAGTGAGAGTATATAATTACATCATCAAGGTATATGAAGCAGTGGAGACCTTGAAGACCAGCAAGGACTGTGTTCATAAGTCTTTGAAATGTGGCTGGCGCATTTTTTAACCCGAAAGGCATCCTAGTGTACTCAAAATGACCATTAGGAACAGAAAAAGCTGTTTTAGGGGCATCTTCTGGATTCATGCGAATCTGATGGAAACCTGACACCAGGTCCAATGTGGTAAAGTACTTGCTATGTCCTAACTGATCCAGGATGTCAGTGATATTAGGAATAGGGTAGGCGTCTCCGACAGTGACGTCGTTTAATTTTCTATAATCTACGACTATACGCCATTTCTTTTGACCAGAAGCGTCTTGTTTTTTAGGAACTACCCAAATGGGAGAAGACCAGGGGGAATTTGAAGGTTTGATTATATTTTGATCGAGCATCTTTTGTATCTGTTTATTAACTTCCTCCTTATGACATTCAGGATATCTATAAGTTTTGACGTGAATTGGTTGTGAATTAGTAGTTTTAATTTTGTGTTCCAAGGTACTGGTACTAGTAAGAGTGTCTCCTTCTAAATAGAACAGATCGGAATATGCAGAGCATAAGTCAAATAAGGCTGTTGATTCTTCGGAATTAAGATGTGAAGTTCTTATTTGTTTCTTAATTTCGCAGGATCTATTTGATATAGTATTTTGGTTGATGGGATTAGAAGGATTTAGAGTGTTAATATTATGTAGGTAATCATCTAAGAAGTTACAAGGGTTTAGGACTACGCAAAGAGATTTTATTTTGACATCTTCAGTATTAGCGTTAAGGATTGATACAGTGACATGATTGTTTTGTTTAAGTGTAACGAGACAACTAGATAAAAACACACCTTTCTGAATTTCAGACTTATCAATATATCCAGTAGTTACTTCGGGATTTAGAACATAGCATTCTACAATCATCTCTGAACGTGCTGGAATAGTATATTCTGGTTTGGAAAAATGAATTTGCAGAACATGATTATTTATGTCTAAAATCTTATTCCTGTAATCTATTTTAGAATCATGAGACTTGAGATAATCGTTACCTATAATACCATCAAATTCCACATCGACACAATCTGGTATTAAATGAAATTTGCCGAAAATAACGTCATTATTTGGAAATATAAAATCTAATTGAAAGTGACCAAGACTTTTTAAGTATTCCGTATTTTTGTCGATTCCTTTAAACTGAACAATCTCTGGAACTAGTTTTGGTTGAATTTGCATTGAGGATTGTTTTATTAGTGATACACCTGCACCGGAATCAACTAAAAGAACTAGTAACTTATTAGAATATTTAGATTTGATATACACATGAGGCAAATGTAATTTATTGTTATAATTAATTTCAAATAAATTAGAATGCGGATCAGAAACATTATTTAAGTTGTTGTTTCCATTGTATGATATGGTAGATAGCATAGATGCATTGTACTTTGAAGATTTAGTAGGAGTATTTGGTATAGCTGATTTAGTAGGCTTAATGTTAGATTCAGTGGATTTGGAATTGGATTCAGTGTTTATAATAGGTTTAGTAAACGTTAAGAGATCAAAAGCGTCGGTTTGGGTTGAAGATTCCGTACGACGCGTAACCGGAACCTTATTTAGTTTAAATTTTCATCTAGTTCAGAGTTTGAATTATCAATTTTATTATCAAAATCGCTTATTGGTGTGAGATTATGTACCTGTTTTTGAGATTGATTGGTATAGTTATTATTTTTGCGAGAGTTGTTAAATTGGCGTTTACGGCATTGAGATATATCATGACCCATGTTTTTACAATATCTACAAAAGTTATTATTTTGCGGGTATGGAGACATAGAAGGTTGAGCCTGATCTGGGATTTCACTTTGAAGGTTGTTAATATGACGTTGGCGATTTAAAAAACATGTTTTTTCTGAATGGCTTAACTTACCACAAATTTTACACTTTGGTTTATATTCGGAAGATCGAGTAGATTGAATATAATTTTGTAATTTTTCTTCTTGGATAGCGAGATTTATAGCTTCTTGTAAAGAGGTAGGATTACGACACCTTACGATATTTGAAATGTGGCTAGGTAAGCCTAGTAAAAGGGTATGTAGCGCCAAGTCTTCTGTACTGGCGATTCTACCTCTTAATTCACCAGGGTCCCTAGTGGAATGTGTAATGTCCGTCTGTAAACGTGTGAGGTATGTTTCTATTCGTAAACTATACTGTGTGACAGACTCGTTTGATTTTTGTTTGCAACTTTGTAAGTCTAAAAGTAAGTGATCCCTAGGTTTGGTTTCACCAAATGTGGATTTTAAAAATTGTTTTAGCTCAGACCAGGTTTCAAAAATTTTAAGGGAGCAGGCGGACTCAGCCTTGCCTTCCAGTTGGGAAATTATGTATTTGAATAAGATACTTTGTTGTGACGCAGTAGCTAGGTTTAAAGCATTTTCGCAATTTCTAATAAATGGTGATAGTTTATTCCTGTCACCATCGAATGTCTTAATAAATTTAGTGAGGATTGAAAGATTTAATTCTTCTATGCCTACAGTCTGCAAACTTGAGCACGACTGAACGCTTTTCTTTTCAAGTTTACTACCTTCATTAACCATTTTAAAGAATTAATTATGTGAAACGGAGTGGGAAATTAAAAGTATGAAATATCCACACGCAAAATAATGCAAATGACGAAAATAAATTAACATAAATCGAATAAACAACACTCACAGTATTATTAGTAGATACAGCGATTTCATGGAAACAGTGGCAGCTCGGTGACGTCGGTGTCGGGTGACGGTGCGACGATGCGGCGGAAGTGATGAAATGTGCAGCGTTTGCGGTTGGTACGGGTCAGTGCTCAAACCAAGTGTCGCGATGTATTTTGTGTAGTCAATAAATCGGTGCTGGTCAGAAAAACCCTCACGCACAATGGAGTGGTGCTGACACGTTGTCTGCGATGACTAGGGTTGGCGGCGGCCTTTTACAGCGTCAGGCAGAGACAGCAGGTGGCCAACTTGCTAGTTCGGGATCGCGGGTCTGGACCGATTTCTGTGTGGAGCTGGTCGTCGTCAGGAGTAGGCGACCCGAGGGACTTCAGAAATCCCACTTCTGACACCAAATGTTAGTTTGTCCTATTCAGCACTTTTAAAAAAAAAAAGACAGTACTGAAATTTGACAACTATTTATTAATTAAAAGTTTTATTTGTACACTAGTTCGGACACAGAATTTCTATTATTACATAAAACTTATACGCGACTTGGATTATAGTAGCGCGATAGCCCTGGTGAAGGGCAGGTTAGACCCGTAGTATATTCTTAGCTTTCACTGATAACCAGCCGGCAGGCAAGAACCGGGTCCGTAGCTGGAGAGCAGTTTAGCTGAAGAACAACCAACTGAACGTTTTTAGGGAAGTCTCGCATATTTATAGCAAAATTATTGCTGATTGTATTAAATAAGCCCGCAATAATTGCAAGCCGGCATTACTTTAACAAATAGTGATGTGACGGTGTGAATAGGGATGTAACAGTACGAATCCGAAACAAAAAAACAGTCACGAGTTTGTGTGTTCGAAAATGAGTTAAAGCCAACAAAAATTGTTCGTTCACGGAGTGTTGCAAAAAAAATGGTAGCCACGTTTGTCTCCAAAACTGGCCATGTTGCGACAATTCCTCTTGAGAGACACAGAACGGTTAGTGCAGAATGTTATGCTAGCATTTGTTTGCCACAGGTCGTTTCTGAACTCCGTAAAGAGAACTGCAACCGCCGCATCATCCTCCATTACGACAATGCGAGTTCTCATACCTCACACAGAACAAAAGAGTTTTTAGAGCAAGAAAACATAGAATTATTAGACCATCTGCCGTACAGCCCCGACCTAAGCCCCAATGATTTCTATACTAACATAACATAACATAAACACTCACGCCTGTCACCCAGAGGGGTAGGCAGAGACTATGGACTTCCATTTGGCACGATCCTGACAGACTTCTCTCGCTTCCTCCACATCCATATACCTACGCATACACGCTCGTCGGTTAAAGGTACTATTGATTTGGCCCATTTTCAATATATCGCCAATTTGGTCGATAAACTTTCGCCTAGGGCGACCCTTCCCGACTCTGCCATTCACCTCTGCAACATAAATTTGCTTTGTCACTCTTTCCTCATTCATTCTTTATACATGACCAAACCACCGAAGCATTCCTTTCTTAATCCTAGTCATAACATCATCTTGCAAACCACATATTTCTCTTATCACACTATTTCTCACCCTGTCATTCAGATTCAGCCCTAGCATACTACGTAATGACCGCATTTCTACAGCATTTATTCTACTCTCGTGCTTCTTCTGCCACACCCAACTTTCACTACCATACATTAAAGTAGGCACTAACACAGCATTGTGAATTGCCATACGTGCCTTTTTGGACACATTCTGACTTTTCACAATAGAGTGTAGAGCCCCATTCACTCTATTTCCTGCATTCACTCGTCGTTCTATATCCTTATCATATCTACCATCCTTGCTAAACACACTTCCCAAATACACAAACTCATCTACTTGCTCTACCAACTCCCCTTCTATTCTTATTTCACATATCGTTTTACTTTCTTCTGTTTCAAAAACCATAATTTTCGTCTTACTTGCGTTCACTTTCATTCCCTTTTCTTTTAATGTCCTATTCATTAATGTAACCATCATTTGCAACTCGGCCGCCGAAGACGCAAGTATGACTTGATCATCGGCGTACAAAAGGCATTTGACGGTTAACTCACCCATTCTTAACCCGCATTCTTCTACTTTCAAATTTTCCAAACAACTGTCCATAAATAGGTTGAACAGCCACGGGGAAGCCACACAGCCCTGTCTGACACCTTTATGGATGCCAAACCAGTCCGAGTAGGCCCCGTTGATCCTGACACAGGCACTAGAATCCCTATATAGAGACTTCAATGCCTGTATCAGGCCAGCGCTCAACCCAAATGAGGTCAGTGTTTGCCATAACACGTACCTGTCCACTCTGTCATAAGCCCTTTCCAAGTCCATGAACGCACAAAAAACTTTCTGGTTTTTGGCCAAAAATTTCTCCGCAATCATGCGCATGGAAAAGACCTGATCCGTACACCCCATCCCCTTTCTAAATCCAGCTTGCACATCCCAAATTTTTCCATCAGTTTCTTCCATAACTCTTTCAATTAGCACCTTAGCATACAGTTTACCCACAATGCTAAGCAAGCTGATACCACGGTAGTTTTTACAGTCCTGCTGCGACCCCTTTCCCTTATATATTGGGACTATAACGGCTTTGCACCAGTCTTCCGGTACCCGCTTCAGCTCCCAACACAAGTTAAACAAGGTGTACAGCAGACCTGCAACCACACCCTCTCCAGCCCTTAGCATTTCGAGTGATACTCTATCATACCCAGCTGCCTTACCTGCTTTCATGCTTTTCATTGCTTTCATTATTTCATCTATACTTATTTCTCTACCTCTCTCCACTTCTTCCGGAATTTCTATTTCACTTACTTCAGACGACTCTTCACTCTTAAACACGCTTTCAAAGTATTCCTTCCATCTCTTTAAATTCGAAACTTCATCATTCAGCATGCAGCCATTCTCGTCTCGTATAGCATTCATTCTAGGCTGTTTTGAATTTCCCCTGGCAGTTCTTACGAGCTTCCAGAACATTTTAATATTTGCCTGGAAGTTAACAGATATTCTTCTATCATTCTTATCTATCCTTTCTTTTTTTTTCCTTTCAACAACTTTTTTTACTCTCTTATTTATACGTCTAAAGTCTGCCTTTTTTCTTTCAATATCATCATTCATACCGCCAGAATTACCAGCTTTAGTTGCTAGTAAATCTAGCCATGCCCTCTTTTTTGCTTCAACTTCTATCCGTACCTCATCATCCCACCACAACGTATTACTTTTCCTTTCATTCGTTCTCTTACTTACACCACATACTTCGGTGGCTGTATCCACCAAAACTTTCTTAACATTATTCCATACATTCTTCAAGTCTAAATCATTCATACAAAATTCATTCAACACACTTATATTTTCCCTCAGTCTGCATTTATACTTCTCTTTCACACCTTCATCTTGTAACCTCTCTATTCTTATACGCTGTAACGCAGTGGTAGACACAGATGTCCGATGCCGCCAACGCTTGAATAGACCATTAATTTGGCATAAGACCAAGTAATGGTCCGTCCCTACGTTGGACCCCCGGTAAACCCTTGTATCTACCACTGCGCTTCTCATTCTTCCATCCACAATTATGAAATCTATCATGCTTCTATCATACCCTCTTTCCCATGTATACATGTGAATCCTCTTATGGCGAAAGAAAGTGTTCGCCACAAAAAGATTCTTTTCCACACATATGGTGAGGAGGTCTTCACCATTCTCATTTATTCTTTCATCGCCAAACGCTCCTAATATCCTTTCATAACCAGACCTCTTCACTCCAACCCTTCCATTAAAATCTCCTAACATAATAATACTTTCATTTTCCTTGCATTTCGTCAACACCAGCCTTACCATGTCCCAAAACTGCTCTCGGATATAAGTGGGCTTAGACATATCTGGGGCGTACACTCCAAGCACAAACAACTTCTTTAAGCCCACTTTAATTCGTATCCACAGCAGTCTTGGGCTTACACATTCATACTCTTTCACACATTGACCCATTCTTTCTGAAAGGATGACACCGACTCCCTGGCATGCCCGCTCGGTCTCGTCTACACCAGACCAGTAAGCGGTATACATGCCATGTGCAGTGACATCTCTTCCCTTTCGTTTCGTCTCATTCACACATAACACATCTATTCTTCTATCATTCATCATTTCGCATATTTCATCCATCTTATCATTCATTGCTCCACATACATTCAGCGTAGCCAGACGGGCCTCCGCAATCCACTTTTCGCCCCTCCAGGAGACAGGACGTGACGGGTGGCGAACCTCGTCGCCGGTTTTCCTCCCGGAGATTCTTCGCACCCCTGCCCCATTAAAGGGGCGCCGGGAACTCGGGGCCATTTCTTTGAATTTTTGGCTCATGGTGCGACATAAGGGGTGGTAGATTTTACGCCGCTACCACACGGCGAGGAGCCGAGTCTGTCGTTTCGGCTTTGTCGCTCGTTTAGCACCACCCGGGGGACACGTGTAGGGTGGGCCTAGGGTTAGGTGGTGGAAGCCTACGGACGCGAGCGACTCATCCCCTATACTTTCCCTAAAATTAAAAGAATAAATTGCGTGGACAGAGATTTTCATAACCTGAAGAAGATGTGGACGCCTACAAAACGGCCATTTTGGAGACTACAAATTCCGAATGGAATGGTTGCTTCAATGACTGGTTCAAACGTATGGAAAAATGTGTCAAAGAAGAATGCCCATTTTTCACCTGACTATGTATAGAAATGAAATAAATCTTAAAATTTAGCTTATTGAATTCTTAATTAAATACGCGTATCACAATGTTAAAAGAAACGCTGGAGAAAAATATTTTAATATTTATTTATGATTAATTTACGTCAAGGGTAAACTTATTTCCACCAGATTTTAAACGCATCTCAACTACCCTTTTTCTAAGACGTTCCATTTCACATACTTCGCATTTCGCTACTTGACTTAATTGAACTCTGTTTCTGGGTTTTAAACATTTATTTTATTTAATCAGTAAGTATTTTTCTATATTGTTATATATATTCCTTTTTATATATATTTCTTTATTACTTTTTGTATAGTACAGATTAATTAAAAATAATATAATAATTAAATACATAAATAATTCAGTATGTTATTGAGTGCACACGAGTGAAACGGATTTTTTTGACATTTCACAGTTCTACTATTGGCATCGGCGCAGTCCTTCATTGTTGCCAAAGAGAATATAATCACTTGTTATGTTTGCGTCTCGTTGTGTATTGTCCCATTTTGTGTGTTTTTCATTGATCATATAGAATAGAAATATGTAGGGATACACAAGATTTTTCTCAGTATAATCTCAGGGGAAGTGGTGATAGAACATTAATAAGAGATAGAAAGATTAAATATTTGGTAACGGCAAATCCTAACCTAATGAGTAACATTAATATTTTTGGGCTTCGTAGCGTTTAAATCGTAAAAATGACTACATGACATTATTTTCTAAACTTACAGGAAGTTTTTCTACTATACCTTATAACTATACGTAAGCTTTTACTATCAGGTTTTTCAATGTATAAAAAGTGGGCATGGTTCTTTCGCGAAGAATACTTCGAAAAGCAATAAATACATTTTTAATAGTAATGTTGTGTAACTTCCTTGATTCCCCAAAATTTTTAGTACTCTAATAAGGCAGTTAACACCCTGTGAAAAAGAGTTCCTCAACAGCAGGTTTACAGAGTTATTAATTAATAATAAAGGAAAGAAAAACCTGCAAGAAAACTACAGAAAGCTGACTAACACAATAGTAGTATGTATAAAAAAGTTGCCAAAAATACATTTCGCGCTGGTGCGACGAAAATTCCAATTTTCCAAAAAAATCTTAAAAGTGCAAAAAGCTCAAGAGAAGATAGTATTTCAAATGATGTTCTGAAAGCGATAAAAGAACCCATCACACCGATATTAACAAATATTTTCAATGACATACATGACCTCAGTCAAATACCAGAAGAATGGATAAACTCTACTATAATTTTATTACACAAGAAAGGTGATCAATTAAATATTAAAAACTACGAACCTATATCCTTATTGAAAACAATTTATAAAGTTTTCACAAGCACATTACTTAACAGACTCAAACCCAAACTATAGTCTAGTTTTGTTTGTTTTGACTCAGATAATGGAAAGATATGAAGAATATAACAAAACTCTCTACATCGCATTTACTGATTACTCAAAAGCTTTCGACTCTATTTACCATGACTCACTTTGGTTGGCATTAAAATTTCATGTTATACATAACCAATATATAAAAGTACTGAAAGAAATTTATAGTCGAACTACAGCAACAACAACAATGGAGAGACCAGGACAGCCATTTAAAATCGTAAGAGGGGTGAGACAGGGGGACCCTATCTCACCTCATCTATTTACTTGTGTATTAGAGTAAATTTTCTCAAAACTTGACTGGGACAGACGAGGAATTAACATTAACGGAGAAATTTTGAGTCATCTACTTTTTGCAGATGATATTATCATATTGAGTGAAAATCACGAAGATCTTATATATATGGTTCAGTCTTTAGACATAGAAAGCAGAAAATGTGGCCAAAAATTAACCCAGATAAAACTTGTATATTGACAAATAGCACAAAAATGTCTTTTCCGATTCAAAACCATCAAATCAGATATGTAAACGAAAACATTTATAAGATTTATCTTGGGCTAAATGTTTCCTTTCACAACTTAACAATTACGAAAGTAAATAGAAGAATTAAATTGGCATGGAGCAAATATTGGTCATTAAAACATATTTTCAAGGCAAAACTACCAATTAAATTAAAAAAGAAAGCGATGGATACTACTGTACTCTCCACTTTATTATACGGATGTCAAAATTGAGCACTCACAAAGAAAATAATTTCTAAACTATAAGTTTTCCAACGAGCAACGGAACGCAGTATGCTTAACATAAAACTTAGACACCGACATAGAAACAGCGATATACGAAAAAGAACAAACATCATAGACGCGGCCAAATTGGCGTGTCAACTGAAGTGTCGATGGGCGGGACATGTGGCAAGAGTCAATGATGGGAGATGGACTGAACGGGTGCTTCATTGGTATCCGCGTGATGCGACGTGCTCACGCGGCCGGCCATGGGCGCGCTGGTGCGACGACATTGTAGAGGTGGCAGGAGCAACGTGGACCAGGTTAGCGGCAGACAGAACCTCATGGAAAAGGATGGAGGAGGCTTTCACCCGGAAATGGATATCCCAATATTATTAATAATTAATATAATAAATTATGACTCTATTTTATGTTTGTAGCCAAAATCGGTTGATCAATATTAACTTAAATTTTATTATTTTTAATTATATATTATACGACGAAACTCAACTAAAAGAGAAAAAAAATTAACATATACTTAAATATAAAATGGTTTATTCACTGAAACATTCTTTATAATCAAAAGTTAATTTTGTAAATTAAATTTGACCTTTTCTTATTTGAAATTAACATTGATACTCGTAACATGACATTTAGTAAAGGAAACAAAATTGCATAAATCATTATAATATTGCATATTGTAAATTATTTCACTAATATTGACTTTTGTATGAAAATTGGGAAATAAATGGCTATTATTATTATATTATTTTTATAATAATTCCGCGTTAAGAAAGAAAATTATGTGTCCTGCCAATTTTAGGGGACCTCTTCACTCTGAACTTGAACGATGACCTCGAACAAAAGTTGTCTAACTCAAATGTAATTGCTTACGCAGATGATACCAACATATTATTTCATAATACTATATGTAGTTGAGTATACAATATTGCGGAACAAGGCATATCTTAGATCGCCATGTCCTTAAATGTAAATTTCCTTACACTAAATCAGAAAAAAACAACAAACATAATATTCTTATCCAAATCAAGATGAAAATTTCCTCCAAATGCAATGCGCACGTACGCACGCATGTACGCCCCCCACGCACGCACGCACGCACATACGCATGCACGCACGCACGCACGTACACACGCACACACACACATACACACTTAGCATCTGGTTTTGAGTTTAAAATGAAATAAATGAGGTCCGATGAGAAACCTTTTTGTATCATCGCATGCCAGATTCTTGAGATAAAAGCTGTGCTTAGTTTATGACCCCCAGCTACCTGTGTTTGTGCAATGTTACTTTTCTGTCGACTTCCAAAAAGGAGACGGTACTCAATTCGACTGTATGTTATTTTTATGTGTGTTTCCTCGTAACTTTTTACTGGGTGAACCGATTTCGGTGATTCTTTTTGTATTTGAAAGCTTATACTTCTCGTGTAGTCCCATATGAATATAATCAAGGTCCGACCAATAGCTTTTGAGTTATTTTTAATAACATATATTGAAGTCGGCTGTACAAAATTTTAAATTTTTAATTATGTTGTTAAGATAAAATCAATTCGCCTGTCCGCCAGTCTCGCTAAAACTCGAAAACGGTTTGACCGATTTTGATGATATTTGTGAGTATATTTGAATGCGTCCCTGTTGTTGAGATCCAGAAATTACCCGTGCGAAACCCGGGCGAATCACTAGTATAATATAAAACCAGAATAACCCTTTTATGATCCAAGAAACAGCTAAGAATACTCTTTCTGTTTAATCTGTTAAAGATATTTACAATGTTAGACGTAAATTGTATTACAGTGTTATTTTATCGTGTTTAACGATCCTGTTTTTTGACAACCAATGTACAGGCAATACCAGCAAAAAACTTTTGATACACTGATTACTATATCTTTTTATACGTGGTAGAGCCACGCTGCAGCTGTATTATGGTTGTAGCACAAATGGGTCGGGTCGAACAGGGTAGGACCACGCTCTTTCAGAACACCAGCGTAAAATATCAGCTTCATGCTTCTGTATTTCGTGTGCTGATTGTAAAGAACCGATGACCCTTTTTACTGGAAAAGAGGTATTATATCTTAGTCTTTAGGAGTGACCATGCATCTGCATTTTGATTTGGTATTGAGGATAACTGTACATGTCTATGGGCCACAGGATTCACTTACCATCAGGTGGACTGTGTGCTTGTTTGTCACCCTTATACTATAAAATAAACAAATAAATTTGATGTAGTGCAACTTTTGATAGTTATACTCCAAGTTTTTTTTGTTTGATTATTATAGAAGGGCATGCAAATGATACATCTTTGCGCATATGAAATGGCGGTCACAGCTTGTGTTCCATATTTTGCCAAAAGTTCAATTAGTATCCTCTTTTTCTTTCTTCTTAACCTAACACTATAAATTTACCCTATATCCTTAAAGAAACACCTTAGACCAATCTTAATCCATTTGGTTCGAATCTAAAAAAAAATACAATTTTCATACAAAAAGTCACAAGAAAGTTTTTGTTTATTTAAAATTTTTATTATTAGTTTTACTTTTAATCGCAAGAGACAAAATAATATTAGTTCAGAAAATTCCTGTTTGCCGATTCAATTATTTTTCTTATCACGTGTTAACTGGTACATCCTTGCTCCTCAAATTCCCAGTACTGATTTAAAATTACGGACGTATCAGCGCTAACGTGATAATGGCCAGTTCCGGCTTTCCAGCCGAACTAGAGGCAGGGCCGTTTGCCCTTGTCCAGACACATTGAAGACTATATTGGAATACTTTCAACGAAACCCAATAAGGAACACCCGGCAAGCCGCTCGTCGGTATGCGTAAGCAAGTATATGGTATGGGAGCTACTTCATTCAATGAATCCATACCATTTCTCACGCGTGCAAGCTTTGCATGCACCGGACCCAAGAGCATGCAAAGAGTTTTGTCTTTGGCTTCAGGACTATACGCAGGCTAACTTCTTATGGAGCGACGAGTCGATATTTACCCGTTGAAATGTACAACATGCACAATGAGCACTGGTGGAGTTTCCGAAACCCACACAAAATCAAAGAACTTTGTTAACTTTGTTTGTGTGGCGATCATTGACAACCACCAGACCTAACACCTCTAGACTTTTATTTGTGGGCTGAACTAAAACGATTAGTCTACACAGAAGAAGCACAAACTGTTAGTGACTTAAAGCAGCGAAGAATAAACGCGTTTAATGTGATAAAAAGTAATAAAAAGTAATAGAGACATGCTTCGATGTTTAAAAACAAATTATAAAGACGTGCTAGTTTGTGTCTAGAAGGAAACTGTGGACACTTTAGACAATTACTGCGGTATCACTAAAAAGGTATTTATTTTTTGTAAATAACAATAATTGAATATAATTTTGTAAATATCAATCAGTGTATTTTGTAAATAAATTAATTTCGATGTTTTAAATACGCCTAAGATGTTGCAGTATACCGTAGACATAAAAATTATTATTAGAAACTGTTGTGCTTACAACGTTCATTCATTAGCGATCGTAGCCTACGCCGTTTAATATCACTTTTTTTAGTTTTACGTAAATGTCGTAAGATGAATTGCATTTATGAGGGTGGATTGAAAAGTACTCGGCCTAACCAAGAAAATAAACACATACTAAATCAGTTATATTTTTATTTTTCTACATAATCACCATCAAGTTCAATACACTTTTGCCACCTCCCCTTCCAAGCATTTAGACCGTTGAAAAAAAATGATTCTTCCTTAAAGTCAAAATATGCGTCTACAGCTGCTTTGACCTCGTCGTTTGTCGAAAATCTTTGACCTCCCAAGTGCTTTTTTAGGTTAGGGAACAGAAAGAAGTCTGATGGTGCCAGATCAGGTGAATACGGCGGATGCGGTAACAGTTCAAAGCCACAGTTGTGAATTTCAGCCATTGACTGTACTGACGTGTGAACACGGGCTATTCACGGGTTATCTTGATGAAACAGGACTTTTCTTCTGAGCATTCCTCGACGTTTTTCTTTTATTTCCTCTCGTAAACGACGTAGTAAGGTGCAGTAGTAATCAGAGTTTATAGTCTGACCCCTTTCAAGATAATCAATCATAATCACACCTTTCGAGTCCCAGAATACTGAAGCCATCACCTTATTTGCCGACAAAATCGACTTAGCCTTTTTAGGGGGTGGTGAACCAGGTCTTCTCCACTGTTTTGATTGTTGTTTTGTTTCCGGTGTACAGTAATGAACCCATGTTTCGTCTATAGTAACAAAACGATCCAAAAAATCATCTGCATCGGCTTTAAATAACTCCAAACATTCGTGTGAAATAGTCAATCGCGTCCTTTTTTGTTCAACTGAAAGCAGTCGCGGAACCCACCTCGCAGACACCTTGTGGAAACCCAACTCGTTGACAATGATGTTTTGAGTTCGTTCATAAGAGATGCCCATAATCTCGGCTATCTCTCTAATTTTTAATCTGCGGTCTCCCATTATTAAATCAAGTACTTTTTTAATATTTTCGTCAGTACTTGACGTCGAAGGCCTTCCAGAGCGGGGTTCATCTTTCACACTCTCTCTACCACGCTTAAATTCTGCTATCCATTTTTCGACGAATGAATATGACAGAGCACAATCGCCTAATGTACTGACCATGTCATCATGGATGGCTTTTGATGATAGCCCCTTCTTATGGAGGTACTTAATGACGGCACGCTGCTCGATTTGCTCCATTCGCGGAAATTATGTCCGATTACTTTGTTAATAAATTTATAAAATCACAACTAATTATCGCACACGTTTCGAACTTCACACAATGAACTAGTCTGAACTGAACTAAATAATGTGGATAGATTTGATTTTTAGAATTGAATGGATCTGTGTTAGGCCGAGTACTTTTCAATCCACCCTCGTATATATTTTTTGGCTATTTGGAAATCTTGCCTATCAGTTATATTTTACAAATACTTTCGAGGATGGCTTCTGTTCCACTTACACAAAACACCATATTATTTTTCAGATGTAAAAAGCGTCACCCAGTATATATACGAGGTATTTTGAAAATCGAATAAAACGTCGGCTTAGGTTACTTTAAAGGTCTTTAAAACATTTTTTAAGGTAAATAAAAAAAAAATTGTTTATTTTTTTAGAATAAGGATGACAAGCGAGCACACAGCCCACATGATAGTAAGTGAATGCTGTGACCCATAGACATCTACATCTATCCTCGATTAGGAATCAAAATGAGTTTTATTTTTTATTTTATATTCTGTGAGAGCGTGTTCCTTTCCCGGTCGAGCCGATCCATTTGTGCTACAACCATAATATAGTTGCAGCATGGTTCTATAACGTATAAATTACGGTCTTTACGATTTATAAAAGGATCATCTATATATATAAAGAGACAAATCCTGACTTACTCATCAACGCCCAGGTCAAACTCTTGGACCTAAAAAGCTGTTGTAAACGTTCCGAAAAACCTAAATAACGACACCCATGTCGATTATTAGGTTTATTTACCCCATTTCACCCTTAAAGGGTTTGATTGTCGGAAAATCACGACAGACGTATTTGCTTATTTATTTTTGGTTGTACTACGAAGTTTCGAATCAAAATGTCTATATACAAATTTTGAATCACCATTTTTCCCCTTTAGGGGTTGAATTTCGAAATATCATTCCTTATTCCTTGTATAAATCATAAAGGGAAACTCTGTGTAAAATTTCAGCTTTTTAGGTCCAAGGGTGTGTGTCCAATGTATGTATGTATATATATAAAGATAAGAGATAGATTTTTTTCATAAGTCTGATAAATTTATCAGCTAATATACATGTTTTTTAGTAAAAATTGACACAAAATTTATTCAAATCTTTTAGCATTTGTCACTTTTGTCTTGTCGGCTTATATAATTCGTAAAACTTGTAGATTAATAAATGCAGGAAATAGGGTGGAATTCACTCTGTTACTAATTACTCGTAAGACTCTGTTAGGGCTACCTCGCACGCGTTATACTTGATGCACTACATTAGAAAGGTTGATTCCCGGAGCATTTTTTTTATGATTTTTCACATCAGCTATGTGTTTTAAATGCGGGTTTTATTGATCTTTTAGTTTGTCCTATATTAGAGAGACCACATTCAAAATCAATCTTGCAGTGGGATATTACACATGAATGATGGTAAAAAGTGACTTATCTTCTTCGGCGTCTTTACGGCCAGGTGTTTACTATCACAGATCCCTCGTACTCTCTGAAACAAAAATATACCCACGGTAGCTAACTGTGAAGGATGGTGATGAGAATCATCGTTTTAATATCTATCTGTATCTTTTTTTCTGTCTTTTTTCTATACACAGTGTGGCTCAAGGTGTTATCGCAATTCCGAATTCCTAACACATGTAGAAAAGTTAAAGAATTTTTCGCCTCTTACTCCATTGTGAACTGAATTTTGGTATTTATGGAGTAATATGGTCTAAAATAAAGTTACATTATCATAAAATATAGGTGGAATTGTGAAAATGGCGTTGGCCTTCTCTTCCAAGTGACCACAAAACTGCATGTCACTCGATATGTCGACGCCGAGGAACATAAGGAGTGCCTTGAAAATGAGGAGATACGTCAGATGGGTTCTTTTTTGCGGTAAACGCGCAAACTTGTAACTTCTGAGATTAACCTGGAGTAGATTAAGTCGCCCTAATCCGAAACTTTGTACAGCAAAGACTTGAGTTTAGACACATATTTGTTCCAGTACTCGGCGACGTTCTCCCGAGAAATATTGGCACGGCTGGTGTTTAAGGCGTCACTAGAGCTGTCATCCGCATAGCAATGAATGTTACCGGTTTCAAACATATCATTGATATGCAGAATTAACAGCGTTGGTTATATCACGCAGCCTTGTGGAACACAAGCATTAATAGGCTTATAATCGAAGCATGCACCTTTTACTATGACCTTGACGCTCTGATCAGCCAGAGAACTTCTGATCCAATTTCTTTTATAGAATAATGGTGACAAACAAGTACACCGTTCACCTGATGGTAAGTGGTTGCTGTGGCACATAGACATCTACATCTATCATCGTTTGCGAATTAAAATACAGATGCGTTGTCAGCCATGAGGACTAAGAGGGAATGAGGCATTCCATCTTAGTCCTCATTCATTCACTCATTTCCATTTAAAATGGAATCCGGTTCTCTACACTCACCATACGAAACACAGCAGCATGAAGCCACTATTTTACGCTGGTATTCTGGAGAGCGTTGTCCTACCCCGGTCGAGCTGACCCATTCGTGCTACAACTATACCGTTAAAATAATTGCAGCATGGTTCTGCCACGTATAAAAATTCCACGATTGCACAATTTCTCGGGAAGCCCATGGGAAACGAGCTTCGAAAGAAGCGCTTTGTGCCTGACCTAATCAAAGGGCTTCGCTATCTTCAAACTAATGGCTAATGCCTCCGCCTTAGACTCGATCGCCTTCGCCCATCTATGTGTTAGGTAAACAAAAAGATCACCAGCTGAGCGATCCCGACGGAAACCGTAATGGCGGTCACTAATCAACTGGTTCTCCTCAAGGTACCGCAAGAGCTGGTAGTTAATAATGGACTCCATTATTTTTGAGAACAAGGAGTTGATGACGAAAGGCCTGTAGTTGGACGAGTTAGAGCGGTTACTTTTTGGAGATCAGCTGACTGACGAAAGCTGACTTCCGTGAATTCGGGTCAACGCCTACGCAGTAGGAGTACCGGAAAAGATGCGGTAGAACCGGTGTCAACTCTGGAGTACACGTTCTCAGCACAAATGGCGGGATTCCGTCAGGCCAAATCGACTTATGTATGTCCAGGGAGAGGAGTGCTTTGAGTACTGAGCACTATGTGAATCGCACATCAGGCATAGAGCAATGACACTGCCAGATGGTCGGCGGTGTGTTCCCCTCGTCATTCAGAGTCGAGTTGAATGCATAAAGGGAGCCTAAATGGTCGGTGTGACAACGAGTCGTCCTACCTGTTTAGAGATGGTAGTGATAGCTTAAAGTTATTCCATTGAACAGCCTTGACGAGAGACCAGAATGCACGGGTTTCCGAAGGTAGGCGAACTAATTTCTCGCCAATTATGACAATGTGCTTATACTTTGTCTTGGCAATTACTCTTTTGAATAACCTGGAGGCGAAGTTATACTTATTGTCTAGCATGCTGGTGTTTACATCCCGAGCCATCAAAACCTCAGCTCAAGCCTGATAACATTTCTGCTTACTGCGTAATGCAATCTTACAGAAGCGACCAAATGAAGTCTGAAATCTGCCTTAGATGAGTACCACAGATGATGGAAAAAATATTTCTATTCCCTGTAGCACTATATCAGTGACAGATATAAAGGAATATACACAATTCTTGGAACTTGAGTGAGTGAGTAAAAAAAATACACTTTTAAGACTCACTAACAATTCACTTCTGAGGTTTTATAGAAAAAATAAGAACTATTTTAAGCTTACAATACAATACAAAAAATCACGCCTGTCTTGAAGGTGTAGGTAGGTAGGTAGGCAGAGACTACGGACTTCCATTTGGCACGATCTTGACACACCTCTCTCGCCTCCCTTATATCCATATATCTAAGCATACACGCTCGTTGGTTAAGGGTACTCCTAATGTGGCCCATATTTAATGTATCGCCGATTTGGTCGATAAACATTCGTCTAGGGCGACCCTTCCCGACCCTGCCGTTCACTTCTGTAACATAAATTTGCTTTGTCACTCTTTCCTCGTTCATTATTTCAACATGACCAAACCACCGAAGCATTTCTTTCTTAATCCTTGGCACAACTTCATCTTGAAAACCACATTTTTCTCTTGTCATACTATTTCTCACCATGTTATTCAGATTCAGCATACTCCTTAAGGACCGCATTTCTACAGCATTTATTTAACTCTCATGCTTCTTTTGCCAGACCTAAAGTAGGGACTAACACAGCATTATGAATTGCCATACGTGCCTTATTTGACACATTCTGACTCCTCATAATAGCGTGTAGAGCTCCATTCACTCTATTTCCTGAGTTCACTTGTCGTTCTATATCCATATCATATCTACCATCCCTGCTAAATAAACATCCCAAATATACAAACTTATCCACTTGCTCAATCAATTCCCCTCCTATTCTTATTTCACTTACCGTTTTACTTTCTTTCTTTTTCAAAAAACTATCTCTTTCGTCTTAATTGCGGTCACTTTCATACCCCTCCCTTTCAATGACCAGTTCATTAAAGTAACCATCATTTGCAACTCGGCCGCCGACGATGCAAATATGACTTGTAGTCGCGCCGAACATGTGCATTAATTTGCACTCTGATTTCATTAGTTCGAAAATATGGCAGCTACTCGCAAAATTCTGACTAAGGAATTACTTATTAAGAAAACATGCCGTGATGGTTATTTTACTCGCACGCAACGTATTTTTGATCTTCCAAAAACAATAAACGATGCTGCTATTCAGGATATGTTTATATCACAGTGCGAAACTATCGATGATATCAGTAGTGAATATCACAAGTGCATTCATGACATTAATTCTATAAATATGGAACTAGATCCCGATTTTACTCCTGATTTCACCGCATGGTGTAGCTTTGAAGACCTGTATTGCCATGTTAGACGTATTAAGAACAAAATATGCAAGCCGCAAACGATAAATGCTCCCAAGCCTAAGATCGCGTTACCTAAGTTGCCTTCCATAGAAATTCCAGAGTTCCAAAGAGACCCTTCCAAATAGAGCCTCTTTTATGAAACATTTAATTCGACGATTAATTCTAAAACTGAAATAACGAACTCGGAAATAATCTGTTATCTAGTTAGCAAACTTAAAGGCAAAGGGGAACATGTTTATTCGGGTATTAACCCCACCGCTAATAATTACGATTCTATATCATCATCATCATTTTCATCATTACAGCCCTTCATAAGTCCACTGCTGAACATACGCTTCCCCCAAGGAATGCCACAAAGCACGGTCCTGATCCACCTGCATCCATCGACTTCCTGCATGCCTTACCAGGTCGTCACTCCATCTCGTGGGGGGTCGCAATACACTTCGCCTACCGGTACGAGGCTGCCATTAGAGAACCTTTCTTCCCCATCGGTTGTCGGTTCTTCGAGCTATATGGCCGGCCCACTGCCACTTCAGCTTACTAATCCGTTGGGCTATGACGGTTACTCTAGTTTTACTGCGGATATCCTCATTTCTAAATTTATCACGCAGAGAAACTCCGAGCATAACCCTATCCATAGCTCGCTGAGCGACCTTGAGCTTCCTCATACGGCCAGCTGTGAAGGACCACGTCTCAGTTCCGTAAGTCACCACTGGCAACACGCACTGGTTGTACAATTTCGTTTTAAGGTTTTGAGGTACGTCTGACGAGAAGATGTGTCGTAGCTTCCCGAACGCTGCCCAGCCGAGTTGAATCCGTCGATTGACCTCTCGGTCGAAGTTGGACTTACCTAGTCAGACTATTTGTCCCAGGTAAACATACTCGTTAACAACTTCGAGCTTAGTGCTCCCAACAAGTACCGGAATAGGTGTGACATGGACATTAAACATGATCTTTGTTTTGTCAATGTTCATCTTAAGACCTATCCGTTGGGAGATACTATTGAGGTCATTAAGCATAGTGCTTAGGTCCTCCAGCGATTCTGCCATAAGGATTATATCGTCGGCAAATCGAAGGTTAGTGATGTACTCGCCATTGATGTTGATACCGTATCCTTTCCAGTCCAAAAGCTTGAAAACGTCTTCCAATGCAGCGGTGAAGAGTTTCGGGGATATGACGTCACCCTGTCTTACACATCTCTGCAATTGGAAAGGTTTCGTACTTTGGTTCTGTACTCGGATAGCCATCGTAGCTCTACTGTACAAACACTTCAGCACTTCGATATACCGACTGTCAACTTGGCATCGCTGAAGGGACTGCAGCACCGCCCAAATTACGACGGAATCAAAGGCTTTCTCATAGTCCACATACGCCAGACATAGTGGTAAATTGTACTCTTCAGACTTCTGTACAATTTGCCGAAGGGTATGTATGTGGTCTATGATGATAAAGCCCTTTCGGAAACCGGCTTGTTCGGGAGGCTGGAAGTCGTCAAGTCTGCGCGCGAGACGATTCGTAATGACTCTCGAAAACAGCTTGTAGACGCGGCTCAGAAGGGAAATCGTTCTGTAGTTCTTCAAGAGAGCGTTGTTGCCTTTCTTGAAGAACAAGACCACCGCACTTCTGCTCCACGCCTCCGGTGTAATGCCACCATGGAGGACGGAATAAGAGAGCTTCTGAAGGACTTCAAGTACCGGTCTTCCACCCGCTTTCAGAAGCTCCGCTGTATTTCCATCCTCGCCTGGGGCATTACCGTTTTTAAGGGGCTGGAGAGCGATTCTAATCTCGCTCAGAATGACGTCCGGGATATCTTCGGAATAGTGTCGGATGAGACTCGCTCTTGGATCGTTACTCACACTTGCGTGTGGCTCCAACGATGACGTGTACAGCTGCCCATAGAACCTCTCAATCTCACTCAAAATCTCAGGTGTCCCGGAAACGATGCTGCCACATTCTGTATGTAGCTTTGACAGTTGGCTCTTTCTGGCAGACAGATCTATGGCAAAGACTTTGGAGCCTTGGTTCCGCTCAATCGCTTCTTCAATACGAGCTGTATTGAAGTTGCGTAAGTCCCGCCGCATGCATTTTAAGATCTGTCTGTTCAGATGCCTGTATGCTGTCTAGTCTGTCGAAGAATGTAGCTTCATCTTCCGTCTAACAGCCATGAGATTAAGAGTGTGATCGGAGAGTTTTTGTGTTCTTCTGCAGCGGGTCTTGCAGAACTTAGCTCCGACCGCATGGACAGTTTCCACGAGCTTATCATTCATATCGTCCACTTCATTGCAGTCATCTAGGTACTGTAAACGGTTTTGTAACTCGAGCTGAAAGGTTTTGGAAACTTTGGAACAGAGCACTACGGGGACGGAGCTTTGACTTCATTAGACGAGACCTCTCCAACTTTACGTTTAGGTTCAGTGTGCCTCTAACCATTCGGTGATCGCCGCCGGTTTTCACCCTCGCGATCACGAAGAAATCACTGAACAGTTGTCGTCTGGTCGTCATAATGAAGTCAATCTCATTTTTTGTCGAACCGTCGGGGCTCGACCAGGTCCACTTCCTGTGGGGCCGCTTCTGGAAGAAAGAGTTCAACATAAAGAGTCCCTCTTTCTCCATGAAGTCGGCCGGCTGCTGGCCCCTTGGGTTCCGTTGCCCTGTTCCAAATTTCCCTACTTTCAGCTCACCGTTCTCTCTAGTGCCTAGTTTTGCATTGAAGTCTCCCATTAACACCGTATATTGGGTTTTGGAGAAATGCATGGCTCTAAAGATATCCTCATACATTTCCTCCACCTCCTCATTGGGGAGTGCAGAGGTTGGTGCGTAAACCTGTATGACCTTCAACGAATACCGTTTGGTGATTCTGAGTATAAGGTACGCAACCCTCGTCGACACACTCCCGATCTTTACAACGTTGTTAACGAGAGACTTGTGGACGGTAAATCCGACACCTCCTTGGGACAAATGGTCGCCCTCCCGGTGATGGAGCAAGTTGCCGGATTCAGGGATTACCGTGTCCTTCCCCTCTCTTTGGAGTTCGGAAAATCCTATAATATGCCAGCGCAATTTGTCTATCTCTTCTTGCAGCTCCTCGATCCTCTCGTCAGTCCTCAGGGTGCGTGCGTTGTACGTTTCCAGGTCGAGTCGTCTAAGGTGGCAACCTTACCTCCACCGGAGGTTTTAGCACCCCCTGCCCCACCGTTACCATGATCGCCACCGTAGCCAGGAATAGCGGGGCCGCCGGGGACTGGGGGCTGTCTGTTTGTTGCTTTAGTCATTGGGGGGTATTTGCCATAGTTGCCATGCTTTTCGAGCGGGTTGGACACCGTTTCTATAACGATTCTATATGGGATGCTTTAATAAAAAAATATCACGACAAGCGTTACCTCGCGAGCACCTTTCTCGACTCAATATAAGAGATGAAAGCTTTACCTAATCCCGCAACTTCAATTCAATTGGAAGCAATCATTGATAAATATGCCGCTTCTATCGCTGCTCTTAAATAACTAAATATACCAAATCCTTGTGATTACGTGTTTATTCATTTTGCGCTCAAGCGTTTAGATCGCGACACTTCGAATCTATTTGAAATGTCTGTCCGAGGCGTGGACATACCTACTTATGACAGCTTTATTAAATAAAGTTTTTGAACTCTGAGCAGGTCAAGTTTTGTATATTTTCTGGAATTTTGTTATAAAAGCGTATACATCGCCCCAAGAATGAATTACTGACTCGATGGAGTCGAGTAATTGGTACTACTAGCTTGTGTCTGTTCCTAGTATTTACAGAATGAATATCACTTATTTTTATAAAACTACTTTTATTTTTGTGTACGTACAATACATTTTCATAAATGTAATGTAATTTTCATAAATGATTTGGCAAAGTCCGTTCGAATTCCAAATCCACCGATGAATTCGTTTTCATGTATCCCACAGATCATGTAGAAATTGAAAAACTTATATCAGAGTTTCAAGACAATAAGGCACCGGGCATACACGGAGTTACTAACGCGCTTGTAAAATTTATTAAACACGAAATTATGACTCCACTTGCGTATATTTTTAACCTAAGTCTCTCACGCGGTATTTTCCCAGATAGTTGGAAAACCGCTTCGGTGTGTCCGATTTATAAAAAGGGACCTAAGAATGCTGTCAATAATTATAGACCCATCTCGCTCTTAGTTGTATTTACAAAATTACTTGAGAAACAAGTAAATAAACGCCTTGTTGATTATCTAGAGTAACACTGCTATATCTCTCCAAAACAATTTGGCTTTCGTAAGGGTAAAAACACGGAAGTCGCTGTAAACCTACTAACGACCACTCTATCTGCGCATCTTGATAGTAAAAAATCCTGTATTGGGATATTTTTGGATCTATCCAAGGCTTTCGATACTGTATCCGTTTGTATTATCTTGAAAAATTCGAGGGGTGGCCTTGGATTGGTTTAAAAGTTATTTAACAGATAGAAAACAGTGTGTATAAATTGGTCAGTTTATTAGTAGCTTACAACATGTCAGTTTTGGAGTCCCACAGGGTAGCATCTTGGCAACTACATTATTCATCTTATATATAAATGACATTCACAATATAATTTTTGAAAATGCTGATATTTTATACTACGCCGATGACACCACGATCATTTTTCGCGGGTCTTCATGGAAATCTGTTAGTTCTATTGCCGAGCGAGGTATGTTGCAAATTTCCCAGTGGTTACGAAATAATCTACTAACATTGAACTCCAAAATGATAATGTACGTATATTTTCATAAAACAAATTCCTCTTGCCCAAAATTTAGTTTGAACATAAAAATTCATGAACAGTCGTGCGACATGAATTCGCGCTGTTCATGTGAGTCACTTATGCGGGTTAAGGTTATAAAATATCTCGGTGTTCTTGTTGATGAAAATATGGGATTTAAATCGCACATAGAATTTCTTTCAAACCCAATTAGAAGAATTATCTATATAATGAGAAAGCTACATTATATAGCAAATAAGATGATACTGAAATCAGTATATTATACCCTTTGTCAAACGCTGATAACTTACTGCATCACATGTTGGGGAAGGGCGTCCAAAATATATTTAGTACAGATTGAGAGGGCACAGCGGGCAGTTTTTAAGGCAATGTTAGGAAAACCATACAGATACCCTACTGTACACGTATACAAAGATGCCGGAGTACTCACTGTACGCCAACTTTTTGTACTAAATACGTCCTTAGCAGTACATAAAGGCGTATTATCTTCCCATGATCACAAACTACTGACTAATCGCAGGGTATACAAACTATCCATACCATCTGTCAATACTAAATTTGCACAACGTTTTGGCGACTTTATCAAAAGACAAATTTATAATAAGGTCGTAAAACATAGTAATATTAGTAATAAAAACTACATATCTGCGAAACTAATTATTTTGAAATGGTTGGTCACCATATCATATGCAGAAACAGAAGAATTATTAAAAACTGGCTTTTGTTAATTGATGGTGTTTATACAATATTAGATAAATTCTGTTATTGTTTTAATTTTTAATTTTCTTTTGTTTAAATGCTCATAGTCAATACATTTCAGTTTTATATAGCTTACTTTTGTTTTTATAGTTTTCTTTCTTTTTATGTCCAAAGATTTAAAGCAATAAGCAGTTCTGTTATTGTTGTTTTGTGTAATACAATCTGTCTGATAAGGTGTATAAAATAGTGCTTAATGAACTATGGTCTCAGGTTTCCTCGATACAGGCTTGCCTAGTGAGGAAACCAACAGTTATTACCTATTGTATTATTTTTCTTATTGCTAATAAAACATTTTTCATTTTACATTTTCATTTTTCATTTTCATAAATGTATTGAGAGGCCAAAGTTAATATATTAATTTCCTTAAATTTTTGTCGCAGCGACTCTTTAGGCTTTAAATCATAAATTGCTCTTATGGCCCTCTTCTGTAAAACAAATATAATTTCAGTGTCAGCTGCGTGTCCCCAAAGCAAAATACCATACGACATTATGCTATGGAAATAGCTAAAGTAAACTAGTCTAGCTGCTTCAACACTAGTTAGACTTCTAATCTTTTTTACGGCATATGCTGCAGAACTAAGTCTGCTTGCTAGTTTTGATATATGGGGGCTCCATTGAAGCTTCGCGTCTAGTCTGATTCCAAGAAAAATGGTGGTATCTACAAAACTCAGTTTCTCCCCATTTAAAATTACATTAGTATTTATTTGTTTGACATTTGGAGACACACATTTCATACATTTCGTTTTAGTGCCATTTAAATGCAAATTATTAACATTGAACCAATTTACTAATTTAGATATAGCATTATTTACTTCGTCATATTTTAGCAATTGTCGACTTAATTTAAAAATTAAAGAAGTGTCATCTGCAAATAATACTATATCATGGTTATCTCCTACTATGTAAGATAAGTCATTAATGTATACAAGAAACAGAAAAGGGCCGAGAATTGAGCCTTGAGGCACGCCCATCTGTACCATCGACCCGGAAGAACTCATACTGTTAATGACAACTTTTTGCGTTCTCTTAATTAAATATGAAATAATTAATTTAAGAATATCACTTCTTACACCGTAGTGTTGAAGTTTCCTGATAAATGTTTCATGGTGAACACAATCAAAGGCTTTGGATAGGTCAGAAAATATACCCAAAGCATCCTGTGAATTCTCCCATGCATTAAATATATGTGTATATTTAATCACCTCAACACCGGCATCAGTTGTCGAGCGAATGAAGTGGCTCGAAGTGAAACGGCTCGTAAACGTGTCCTTCGTTTAGAACGCAAATTTCATAAAAGTCTAGCATTTAAATCGCAATATGATGATATCATCCGTGAGTACCTATCTAAGGGTTATCTTAAACAAATTCTGGAACCGTAAAATTATAGCAAGGGTTACGTTATACCGCACCATAAGGTGATCCGCGTTGATAAGCTCACTTCCTAACTGCGCATCGTCCTTGACGCAAGCACTTACACCGACTCTGGGGTATCGTTAAATGATATTTAATTCAAATCTTATTAAACTTTCGCCTTTTCGAAATTGCCGCAACTGCTGATATACGTCAAATGTATTTACAGATTGTAGTTCGTGAGGAAGATCGACCTTATCAGCAAATAATTTACCGCTTTAATAATAGAGAACCGCTAATATATTTCGCTTTCCAACGCGTATAATTTGGTTTATGATCTAGTCACTTCATAGCCATCTGAACCATTCGTGAATTAGCTAAACGCGAGGAAACTAATTTTCCCCTCGCGCGCAACTCGCTACTACCCAACTGTACGTTGACGATATAGCCTGCTCTTTTCCCAATAAAGATGTGTGATGCGCTAGACGGATTACAACAGCTCATCAAAATGTTCGCATCGGGTGGTTTCGTATTGGTAAAGTGGTCCAGTAACTCCCATGAAGTACTAGAAAATGTTCCCGAATCGCATCCGTTAGCTGAACCAATTGACCTTACAAAAGATGAGTCTCTTAAAACTCTTGTCATGCAATGGTTGCCGAATTGCGATAAATTTTCGTTTACTATATTACCATCCGACCGCAATTGCACGAAACGCAATATGTTATCAACAGTGGCTCGCTTGTGGGATATACTTGGGCTGGTAGGTCCGGTTATTACGTACGCCAAACTCCTTATCAAGGAAGTTTGCTTAATGAAGTTAGATTGGGATGATACCCCACTCGACTATCTTGGTCTTGGACTGAAACTGAGTCCATGCACTGGAATCAGTTTCAGTCAGAGTTACCGCTTATCGCAGATTTAAAAACACCGCGGCATGTGCAGGTGTTCGAGAATACCAATATCAAGCCCTTTTTACTGGAAATGAGGCATTCCATCTTAGTCCTCACGGGTGGCAACGCATCTGCATTTTGATTCGTAATCGAGAATAGATGTAGATGTCTATGGGCCGCAGCAACCACTTACCATCAGGTGGACTGTGTGTTCGTTTGTCACCCTTATATTATAAAAAAAAAATCACCCTTTTAGGTTTGTGTGACGCAAGCGAACGTGCATATGGAGCTGCTGTATATTTATATGCGAACAGCCATGGCAAGCGAACGACTATCTTAGTGTGCGCAAAATCCAAAGTCTCGCCTAGTAATCTGGGTATTACGACGCCGCGGCTCGAACTTATGGCCGCCTTACTACTTGCAGAGCTAATACGCGCTGTGTCAGATAGCTATTCATCGCGTTGTAACATTAACCGCATTTATGCATTCTCTGACTCCATCGTAGCACTACACTGGATTAACACATCTCCACATCGCCTGCAGGTTTTTGGCGCTAACATGGTTTCCAAAATTCAATATCTCTTACCCGCGAAACATTTTTATCACATTCCTGGGTGTGACAACCCCAGCCACTGTTTATGCCGCAGTTTATTACCTTCGCAACTCTTAGTTCATCCACTATGGATGGGCGGTCCTTGCTGGACACAAAGAGAAGAGACTGATTGGCCCATATCATATTTTAATCTGGAACCTTCCTACGACGTTCCAGAACTGAAATCGGTTTCTCTAACCACAACCACCGAAGATATCCCATTATTGTGTCATATCGCTTCTCGACATTCTAAATGGACCAAACTTTTGAACACTATTGTGTATATTTATAGATTTCTGAAATATTTACCGCGCAGTAATTTTATTTCCGTTTTCGATTTAGAGTTTGCAGAAAGTAAACTTCTTACCGCTGTGCAAATAACCTATTTCCGACAAGAATTTAAGCAATTAAAATCGGGCAATAAATGCCAGAATCACGTAAGTAAATTAAATCCGTTTCTTCACAACGGAATTATCCGCGTTGGAGGAAGATTAAGTAACGCCAACTTAACCTTCGACCATCGGCATCCTATTTTGTTACCTAGGAAAGATCATGTAGTGAACCTCATTGTAGATCATTATCATCGCATGCATTGCCATACTGGTCCTAATTTATTAGATAGTTTATTATGACAGAGGTATTGGATTATTACCGCTAGACGAACGATCCGTTCAGTAATAGATAAATGCAATCATTGTTTTCGCACATCACCCAAATCTATTTGTCCACTTATGGGAACTTGCCCCCGGTACGAACTCAAGTTGTACCTAAAGCGTTTATTCAAACAGGTTGCGATTACTGAGGCCCGCTGTTCATTACTCCGAAACGTGGCCGTGGCGTTCGTAGCCATAAGGCGTATATATGCCTATTTGTGTGTTTGATAACTCGCGCGATTCACATTGAGCTCACCACCGACTTGAGTACTCCTACGTTCATGTCTGCCTTCAAACGATTTATATCGCGTCGAGGACCTGTGTCGGTGATGCATTCTGATAACGCCAGTAATTTCCGGGGTGCAAAATCATACCTTGACGAGCTTTTTAAATTCATAACGTCAACGCAATATCGCTCTGCTTTAGTGCGTCAGCTTAATGAGTATAAAATAGAATGGAAAAACACACCGCCTAGTGCACCTCACTTTGGATCATGGGAACCATTAATTAAATCAGTAAAATCGCATCTTTACAGATCTATTGGCTCGCAAATATTAACTTACGAAGAAATGAACACAGTTTTATGTCAAATTGAAAATGTAGTCAACTCGCATCCGCTTTGTACAACGTTAAGCCAAGATCCAAGTGAGCCGCTAGCTATAACTCCCTCTCATTTTTTTGACCTTAACATAGCTTAAGTATTTACCCGCCGACCCGGTGGAAGATCGAGCGAAACATTTGTTAGAGCGCTATCGGCTGTTAGACAACCTAGTGCAGTCGTTCTGGGACCGATGGTCGCTCGAATATCTAAGCACACTACAGGCGCGCGTGAAATGGAACGTTCCATCTGCAAATATTAAACCAGGTACAGTAGTGCTAGTAATACAGGATACCAAGGTTCCGCCATTACAGTGGAAGATGGGAGTTATAACTGACGTTCATCCAGATCCAGATGGGATTGCAAGAGTATCTACTATCAAAACTAGCCGCGGTATCTATAAGAGACCTATGGTACGCTTGTGTCCACTGCCTACACAATAGTGATTATTAAAAATAGATATTAATATATAACTTTAAGTATTGTCTGTCAATCTCGCAATTTCGTATTACTATTTATATCTTGTTTGCAAATTTTAATTAGTCATCACACACTGTCCGTAATTCGCATCATATCTTTCTATTTCAGATATATTTTGTCACTTACGTAATTAATAATAAGTTACTCATAAAACATTTTGAAAGGGAACCTTTCAAAGGCCGGGAGTATAGTCGCGCCGAACATGCGCTCGAATTAATCTATTCGTATTTATCATAGATGGCGGTGGTGTAAGTAAACAAATTGTCACTCCACTTCACCTTCAAAGGGAAAAGGGTCATTAGTTCAATATAGTCTTCGCTTATCCGCGCCCGCCGCCCGCTGTTGCACCTTGTTGTGCTCCTACCGCAGTATCAATTAAAATAGTTTTAAATTTTATAATCGCTAGTGTCCACAATATTAAGAACGAACGCCGATTAGTGATTGTGAGTACGAGCTTCTCGGTAAGTAAATTTTATTCCTCTAATTTAAGATACATACATATATTCTCACGCGCAATCACGTAATTAACGGCCACGAGGTGAAAGCTAGTGCCCAGCTTGATAAACTTGATCATCGGCGCACAAAAGGCATTTGACGGTTAACTCACCCATTCTCAACCCACATTCTTCAACTTTCAAAGTTTGCAAGCAACTGTCCATAAATAGGTTAAACAGTCACGGGGAAGCCACACATCCACAGTATGAGTAGACCACGTTGATCCTGACAGAAGCACTAGAGTCCCTATAAAGATACCTAAATGCCTGTATCAATCCAGCGCTCAACCCAAATGAGTTCAGTGTTTGCCATAACACATTCCTCTCCACTCTGTCGTAAGCCTTTTCCAAGTCCATGAACGCACAAAAACTTTCTGGTTTTTGGCAAAAAGCTTCTCTGCAATCATGCGCATGGTCTGTGATCTGTACACCCCATCCCCTTTCTAAACCCAGCTTGCACATCCCAAATTTTTCCATCAGTTTCTTCCATAGCTCTTTCAATCCCACAATGCTAAGCAAGCTGATACCATGGTAGTTTTTACAGTCCTGCTGCAAGCCCTTTCCCTTATATATTGGGACTATAACGGCTTTGCACCAGTCTTCCGATACTCGCTTCAGTTCCCAATATAAATTAAACAAGATACACAGCAGGCAACACCCTCTCCAGCCCTTAGCATTTCGAGTAATATTCTATCATATCCGGCTGCCTTACCTGCTTTCATGCTTTTCATTGCTTTCATTATTTCATCTACACCTCCCTACCTCTCTTCAATTTTTCCAGAATTTCTATTTCTCTTACTTTAGACGACTTCTCACTCTTAAAAAGGTTTCCAAAGTATTCCTGCCATCTCTTTAAATTCGAAACTTCATCATTCAACATGCAGCCATTCTTGTCTCGTATAGCATTCATTCTAGGCTGTTTTGAATTTCCTCTGGCAGTTCTTACGAGCTTCCAGAACATTTAAATATTATCCTGAAAGTTATCAGATATCTTTTTATCATTCTTATCTATCCTTTCTTGTTTTTTCCTATCAACAACTTCTTTAACTCTCTTATTTATACGTCTAAAATCTGCCTTTTTTCTTTCTATCTCATCATTCATACAGCCAGAATTACCAGCTTTGGTTGCTAGTAAATCTACCTATGCTCTCTTCTATGCTTCAACTTCCATCCGTACCTCATCATCCCACCACAACGTATTACTTTTCCTTTCACTCTTTCTCTCTACATACTTCGGTGGTTGCATCCATCAAAACTTTCTTAATATTATTCCATACATTCTTCAAGTCTAAATCATTCATACATAATTCATTCAACCCACTTATATTTTCCTTTAGTCTGCAGTTATACTTCTCTTTCATACCTTCATTTTGTAATCTCTCTATTCTTACACGCTGCTACGCAGTGGTAGACACAGATGTCCGATACGGCCAACGCCTGAATAGACCATTAATTCGGCATAAGACCAAGTAATGATCCGTCCCTACGTTGGACCCCCGGTAAATCCTTGTATCTACCACTGCGCTCCTCATTCTTTCATCCATGTTTATAAAATCTATCATGCTTCTATCATCTCCTCTTTCCCATGTATACAGTGGTTCCATTTAACAGTGACAGAGCCAGGCGGTAATTTCTGCTGTGTACGGATGGGCCAGCTCAAACCACGACCTGACAGAATACCAGCGTAAAGTAGAGGTTTACCTCTGCGTTGCACTTGGTTAGTGCAGGTGGCCGGAGGCCTAATTCACCCCCCCCCCTCCCCCCATCAACATGGTAGTGGAATTAAATAAAAGACTACCCCAGGAGGGTACCAGCAACCCTGGAGAATCCCTCGCTGAGCATCCACGACCAAAGTACTTCACTGCTGAGCGTGAGTGCTCAGGCTACCTCGCGTATTCTGAGGGGGGGGGGGCGAAATTCCGCTCGCGACTAATGCTGCTCGAGGCAAGCGGAACAATACAACCAAGGCAACCACTGTCACGCTATCCGTGAATTTTGTAACATCAGGGGACTTCATTCCAAATAACGCTGTCCATTACTATCTAGAGACGGCGAAGCCGGCCTTGCTCTTTTTATCCGAAACTCAGGTGTCCTATTCAGCTGATACTTAATATCTCTCCTACCCGAAGTACAAATTGGAACACTCCTTTGTGCCCCGGGCTGGCGTTTGCGTATACGTCAGAGATGACATCTGTTTTCGACGCCTCGGCAGTCTTGAAGGTCGGACCTGTCCATCGAATGGCTGCGCGTAGACAGCGACAACCATCCCCGCGTCTACGGGTGCCTCTATAGGTCCCATAGCGGTAATACCGACACAGACCGACTCATCGACTACGTCCAAATGGCTGCAGAATCCGTGCTACAACAGGTCCTATCCGCAGAGATCGTGATACTCGGTGATTTTAACGCTGAATGGCTTGGTTCTCGTTTAACCTGATCATGCGGGTAGATCTGTATATGTCTTTGCTTTGGCATATGGTCTAACACAAGTGGTTACTTCGCCTACTCGGATCCCAGATGTGGAAGACCATGTACTTTCTCTGTTGGACCTTCTGCTGACCTCTCATCCGGACAGATATCAGGTCTCCGTCGATGCCCCTCTGGGCTCTTCGGGCCATTGTCTGATCCGGAGTAGGGTGCCACTCATGCTCCGATCGCAGCTACGATCTCCAGCTTGCCGCCGTGTTTGGCACTATAGATTAGCTGATTGGGAGCCTACCCTTGGGGGCGGGCTTGCTTCTCGCCGGATGATCCCAGCGTTGTTGCCGATTCTGATGCTGAAGTGGTACTTCAGGGTATGGAACTTATTATTCCATCCTCTGTGGTGCACATCGGAGGCAGATCCCAGCCATGGTTTGGTCATTCCTGTAAAATAGCATCACGCTATAAGCAGGAGTGCTACCGGGCCTGGGCTGACGCATCAACGTCTCGGGATGTAAATACCAGCGCACTTAACAATAAGTATAATTCCGCCTCCAGGTCCTTCAAAAGCGTAATTGCCAAGGCAAGGTCTTAGCACATCAGCAGAATTGGCGAGAAGCTATTTCGCATTCCTTCGGGAACCCGTGCATTCTGGTCTCTCGCCAACGCTGTCCAAGAGAACTTCTGTCAGCCATCTCTTCCATCTCTGCACAGAGAGGACGACTCACTGGCCCATGCCGCAAAGGAGAAAGCCGATCTGTTGAGTTCTCTCTATGCGTCTTACTCGACTCTAGATGACGGAGAGAACAAACCGCCGACCATCCCGCAATGTGATGCTCCAAGCCGGATGTGCCGTTTACACTGCGCTCGGTTCGCAAAACAATCTTCTTCCTGGACGTAAGCAAGTCGAGTGGGCCTGATGGAGTCCCTCCCATTGTGCTGAAGACGTGTGCTCCGGAGTTGGCACCGGCTTCAACGCGTCTTTTCCGGTACTCCTACTCCCAAGGCGTAGTCCCGAATTTATGGAAGACAGCTTTGGTCCACCCAATCCCTAAAAAAGGCGACCGCTCAGACCCATCCAACTACAGGCCTATCGCCATCACCTCCTTGTTCTCCAAAATAATAAAATGCATTATAATCTACCAGCTCATGAGGTACCTAGAGGACCACTAGCTGATTAGTGACCGCCAGTACGGTTTTCGTCAGGGTCGATCAGCTGGTGATCTTCTAGTCTATCTGACTCATAGATGGGCGGAAGCAGTAGAGACCAAGGGGAGGCATTGGCCGTTAGTTTGGACATAGCGAAGCCCTTTGATCGGGTCTGGCACAAAGCGCTTCTTTCGAAGCTTCCTTCTTATGGGGTTACTGAGAAATTGTGCAAATGGATCACCAGTTTGCTCGCTGATCGGAACATCAAGGTCGTGCTGGTGTTCCACAAGGCTGCAAGCTATCACCAACGCTGTTTCTCCTGCACGTCAATGATATATTGCTAACTGGTGGCATTCATTGCTATGCGGACGACAGCACTGGTGATGCCTTATATACCGGCCATGCCAATATTTCTCGGAAAAACGTCGCCGAGTACCGGTACAAACTTGTGTCTGAAGTCGAGTCTTTGCTTAACAAAGTCTCGGATTGGGGGGTGACTAAATCTAGTCCAATTCAATCCCCAGAAGACACAAGTTTGCGCTTTACCGCTAAAAAGAACCCCTTTGTTGAATCTCCTCAGTTTCAAGGCACTCCCCTTGCTGCCTCAGCCAGTATCGGAATCCTTGGCGTCGACATATCAAATAGTGTGCAGTTTCGTGGTCACTTGAAAGGGAAGGCCTAATTGGCCTCTAAAATCAGTAAACAAATTGAAAATTGCAAATTGGCATTTAAAACAAATAAATTAATAAAAGAAAAGCTTGGCGTGCTCAGCAGAGCGAGACAGTATTTCATGCCGGCACATCGCTTGCAACTTTACAAAGCACAACTTCGGCCCCACATGGAATAATATTCTCATCTCTGGGCCAGGGCACCCCAGTGCCAGCTCCTTTCACTTGACCGCATACAGCGCAGAGTGGTTCGAATCGTCGACGCCCGAGTTCTTACTGATCGGCTTGATACACTGGCACTGCGCAGAGATGTTGCATCTCTTTGCGTATTTTATCGCATCTATCACGGGGAGTGCTCTGAGGAATTGTTCGGACTAATTCCAGCCGCTCAATTTCACCATCGCACATCGCGATAAAACTCGCGTTACCATCCATATCATCTGGATGATTTTCGGTCCACCACTGTGCGATTTAGAAGAAGTTTTCTCCCTCGCATAACTTTCTTGTGGAATCAATTACCACCAGCAAATTTTCTGGACCGATACGACTTAGGGAACTTCAAGAAAAGAGCTTACGCATTTCTAAAAGGCCGGCAACATATCTGCAATTCCCCTGGTGTTGCGGTTGTTCATGGGTGGCGGTAGTCACTTAGCATCACGTGAGCCGCATGTTCGTTTGCGCCCACTTCTATTAAAAAAAAATACATGTTAATCCTCTTATGGCGAAAGAAAGTGTTCGCCACAAAAATATTCTTTTCCACACATACGGTGAGGAGATCTTCACCATTCTCATTTATTCTTTCATCGCCAAACGTATCTAATATCCTTTCGTAACCAGACCTCTTCACCCCAACCCTTCCATTAAAATCTCCTAACATAATAATATTTTCATTTTTCTTACATTTCGTCAACACCAGTCTTACCTTGTCCCAAAACTGGTCTCGGATTTAAGTGGACTTAGACATATCTGGGGCGTACACCCTTAGCACAAATAACTTCTTTAAGCCCACTTTCATTCGTATCCACAGCAGCCTTGGGCTTACACATTCAGACTCCTTCACACATTGACCCATTCTTTCTGAAAGGATGACACCGACTCCCTGGCATGCCCGCTCGGTCTCTTCTACACCAGACTAGTAAGCGATATACATGCTATGTGCAGTGACATCTCTTCCCTTTCGTTTCGTCTCGTTTACACATAACACATCTATTCCTCTATAATTCATCATTTCACATACTTCATCCATCTTATCATTCATTGCTCCACATACATTCAGCGTAGCCAGACAGGCCTCCGCAATCCACTTTTAGCCCCTCCGGGAGACAAGACGTGACGGGTGCGAACCTCGTCGCCGGTTTTTCTCTCGGAAATTCTTCGCACCCCTGCCCCATTAAAGGGGTGCCGGGAACTCGGAACCATTTCTTTTATTTCTTGGCTCATGGTGCGAACTAAGGGGTGGTAGATTTTACGCCGCTACCATTCGGCGAGGAGCCGAGTCTATCCTATCGGCTTTGTCGGCTTTGTCGCTCGTTTAGCACCAACCGGGGGACACGTGTAGGGTGGGCCTAGGATTAGGTGGTCGAAGCCTACGGATGCGAGCGACTCATCCTTATTCATGGATTTTGTTATCTTAGGAATTACGGAAGTATCACACTATCTTTACAGTCCGTCACAAGTCACTGCTGAACATAGGCCTTTCAGAAGGAATGCCATAAACCACGGTCCTTAGCTACCTGCATCCATAAACTGTTAGATAATATGTAAAATAACAAGTGTCTAAAAATTTTTTAATCATCGGAGGTTGAAAACTGGCTTAAAATGGTATATTTAACAGTGGTAGAGCCACGCGGCCGCTTTTTCTGTCGCATGGATGGGCCGGCTCGAATCGGGGTGGTACCACGACCTCACAGAATACCAGCGTAAAGTGGACTTTTACCTCTGCGTTTCGCTTGGTGAGTGCAGGTGGCCGCAGGCCCTTTTTACTGGAAATCAGGCATTTCATCTTAGTCCTCACGGGTGACATCTCATCTGCATTTTGATTTGTAATAGAGGATAGATTTAGATGTCTATGGACCGCAGTAACCACTTAACATCAGGTGGACTGTGTGCTCGTTTGTCATCCTTATCCTATAAAAAAATATTAAGAAGGCTTTTGCGCATTACCACTTACTATCACCTAGGATTGTGCTCAAGGACTGGCTTATGATAAGTTAAAGCAAGTATAAATGTTATTTGTACATATATCTTGGGATGTAGTACTAAGACCTGGTCCTTCACTGCTTGCCGTGTGCGAAAGCTTACGGTTATTCGGGGTCATTCAATCCGTAATGGTAATATGAGGATTTTATATTATATTTTTTAATTGCTTTAGGTTTATCACCAAGTATTGGCTACATAATACTAATATAATTATTTTTAAAATGATAGTAGATTTGACTTATATGTGTATTGACGTAATTGAACGATTTAAAGTTAAAAACTGTTTAAAATAATGAAAATAAAGAAAATAGGAGTGTTTTCTATGCACCTTTTAGGACCAACAGCTCGCTGCGAAAGTTCACGACATGCTTCAAAGAGCCACCGGTAAAATTATAAAAGCTTGTCCCACGTTTTCTTTTCTTGCAAAATGCATTTGCGTCACGTTCCAAGGAAATATGTTTAAAAACAGTTTTGAATTTAAATATTTTTCATGCTCCGTTAGTTTCGTTTCTATTAGCATAAAGCAACTCCAAGCTTGAGTAAGTAACATTATTTTTATTTTAAAAATGGTTTTTAATTACGGTTGGACTACAACTTGGATCATCACATATTTATAATTAATTAATTTAATTTATTTTAGCTCACTTTGGGTTTCTTTTAACATACTCCAATTGTGCTCTCTCGTCCGCTGCTCTGTGTTTTTCTGCCGACTTCAAAAAGGAGGAGGTACTCAATTCGACCGTATTTTCATTTTTGTGTGGGTTACCTCACAAATTTTTTTGTGGGTGAACCGATTTCAACATTTCTTTTTTTATTTGAGATCTGGTGTATTTCTCGTGGTCCTATATAAATTTGATCAAAGTCTGACCAGTCATTTTTGAGTTATATTTAATAACTTATACTGAAGTCGGTTGTAAAATATTTTTAATTTTTCATTACTCTATTCTATAAATACTTATAACTTATTGTCCTAAATATTTTGTTACCATTATATGCCATTGCTTGACAACACCAAATGTGAAAAAGCCATGTAGCTTAAGATGGTAAAGCGCACTGACTTAGCATAACAAAAGCCTATTCGCTCTTGCCTTGAAAACACAACATAATCGTATGGGAAGAAAGATGCTGGCAAACACAAACCTTTTCTTGTGCGTATTATGAACGATGAAGCAAGCCGTTTGGTTCAATGGCGTAGTATGTCGATAACAAAAGGATATAGAACAGACGCGCGTCTGGTGGTCCGATAATGGTGTGGCGGTGCTGTCTTTACGCCACAAGCGAAACACATCGAAGCCTAAATCGCGCTAACCAAGTTCCGAAGTTAAAGGAGTATATAGAATAGCTCCGAACTACCACTCGGAGCGTTAGCCGCTCCCCGGACAGAACACCTTGCCCGGCGGGAGATCTCCCCTTTTCCTTCCACGGCCACAATGGAATGGAGTGGGATAATTAAAGGCATGCAATTCCTGCCCACGCTTAGATATACATGCTGTAAAAATATTAACTTTTAATACACAGGACGCATAATAAAATACAGCGTAACTCTCTGAATAAGCCTGCTAGCTCGCTACAATATTCAAAAGTAGATTAGTGTGAGAAAAGCGTTAAGAAATCTGCATATTAATGTATAACACTGAAGCTGGTCGTTACAGCTATTAACATTGCTACAACTCCCGTTTACCACGGGTGATGTAGTAATGTTAATAGTATCAAAGTAAGCTTAAAACGCTTGGTGTAGAATTGGTTCATGACAGTTATCTAATGATAGTTTTGAACCCGCGACTTTTCCGCACAATTAGGCTACCGTCGTTTCCGTATCGCTTTTCAAACTATTACCTAGTTTTAAATGCAATTTTTTTTAACGCAGATAGTTTTCTTAATTTTTAACATTTTAATTTATATTGAGTGGACACTAAAATATTTCTACACACTAACACACAGTCCACCTTATGATATGTGGATGCTGTGGCCCATAGATATCTACATCTTATCTCCGATTAAGAATCAAAATCCAGATGCATTGTCACCCCCAAGGATTAAGATAGAATGTCAAGTTGCCAGCAAAAATCTGATTCCATACACTCACCATACACAAACACAGTAGTATTAAGCTGCTATTTTATGCTGGTATACTGTGATAACGTGATCCTTACCCGGTCTAACCAATCCAATCATGCTATAACTATAATATGAATGTGGAATGGCAGTACCATGTAAACGAAAAACACTTACATCACTCAATTATTAACTCTTTATATTGTTGAAGAAATATAATAAGTTACTTTAATTATTCAAATTATAACTTAAATTATTGACATAATTTTCGCCATTTTAAAATAAAAATTACCACTTTATATAATTAAGGAAAAATAGTGAATTTGTGTGTCAATACCCTCGGGCGCATCCGTACCCTTGACATCCACGTTGATAGCTTTTTGATCTCCCGTTAAACCGTTGCTAAAGTAAGCAATCGACCTTTTTGAAAATCCACTTAAGTTAGTGCTAACCGTTTGGAAAATTTAATTTGTCATGTTTAGCTAATACTGTACTTTGAAGGATCTGAATTTGTGTTAAATAATAAAAGAATTTCTTGTAAAACGTTTTTTTTTAATTTATAATTAAACATCGTTTATATATAGTGCCATGAAAATCGTTCTTATTGTTTTGAAATTATTATTTCACTGCTATAATTGTAGTCAGATCTCTGATGCTACTGCTGTTTTGTATTTCTCTCGTATCGTAGAGGCAGTTTACAAGCTTTAATTGAACGAGGAAAACCTCCAGTACAGTAACAATTTTTTGTAAGCTATACAAATATAATCTTATTTTTTGCAAAATTTAAACCCACGGCTCTCATTGCCACAACTCAATGCAAAGCCACTGCGCCACGGAGCCGTGTAATTAGTGCCGGTATAGGTATTTTACTTCTGTTCTAAACGAAATGGTTATAATGATATCTCTTGGAAACTCGTAAGCCACCTGCTGAACCAAATGGGCGGTGGGTCTCTTATATTTTGGCCTAGAAATCAAAAAAAATTACGAGTGTGTCGAATCCTAAAACTTTTGGCAACTGGTGTACATTCCCAGTAAATTTTAAATTTCGGATCTGTTTATATATTATATTCTGATTCCTCGATCACTGCATCTTTAATTACCTGTGATCTCGTCGGATAAATGTTATTCCGATCGTGGAAAGATAAGAATATTGTTTTTTTTATATAGAAGATGGTATGGTGGCGGTTTAAGAGAATTAACTACCCTATATTTTCTCGTGTTTGCCGTAAGAGTAGAGAAAGAATACTTTTAAACTTTTGTCAGGATTGCGGTCAAATTTAGGAAATGTCAGGTTTTTAGAATTTTTAAATAAAATACAATAGATATTTTACGTAGGAGGGGCGAAATCCGCGACATGTATTGATCGCGTAAATGTTCCACTAATTTCTCACCACGCCACGGGTTGACTGACAAAGAGTTGACTAACAGACATTAAATCCAGCCCTTGTAACCTCTATGGATAGAACAATGAAGCTTTTAAATAAATAAATAAAAATATGTCAGGACAGTTTTTGATCTGCTTACCTTACCCTTGGGAGATGAGCAGCAATAACTTCTTGGTAACAACTCAAAGTAATAAACTTGAGTTGTCAGTCCACCCGACAATTATGGCAAATATTACCCTTACGAGGTAATATATGTGGGATAGACCATTGTTTAGCAGTGGACTATTTATAGGCTAATATAAATGAATGAATTTGTATCATACTTAAACGTTAAATATTTAAATAATTTAAATTTTTAATTACACACAATCCATATCCGCTTCGGCGACTATAGCTTCGGCGTCACAATCGAAGCATCGATGACATGTTCTCATATGACGTATATCATCCCTTTTTGTACCGTATATGTCAAATGTGCCAAAAAAAACTTATGACTTCCTTGACTATTTATTTTATTTCGTTATATAGCAATCTAAATTTGCGCCAGTCGTGAAATATTTCAGAAATACCAATTTAATTAAAAAGTGTTTGATGTAAGTATTATCTATGCAAGTACAGTATAAGATGAAGATGAAAGCAAATATGCTCTTATTAATTATATTTTAACTCAGTCAAAGATTTGGCTACCAAGACATCTGCTTATATTGAGCAGTATAATAAATTAAAATTTAATTTGGAATCAATTCCACCTGGAATTAATTAACTAAATTAAAAAATTAGACAACACAGGTTGTCTCTATTAATCATAATAATAATTTAAATTGTTCGAAATTCAGCCCACAAATAGTTAATTGTATAATTTCACATAAAAACAATCATAAACTTTATATGCACCTGGTGCATATAAAGTTTATGATGTGCAATATACAAGGCATTTTGAGCAATGAATTAGAAATTGAATTGGTTAAAATATTATAACTATAAAATATTTATTTTTATTAAAAACCATTTGCATTAATAGAGAAAAAGCTAATAACTTATAAATAAGTAAAGAACGTCAGGATATTGTGACTCTTTTTGTTGCGCTCGTGCATTTTCACCTTTTTACCTACGTCAAAAAGCTTTTTACCTCAAAAAAACAAATTTGGACGGCGATAATGATCAAACATTTCTTTCCAAGGGAATTAAATAACATAAGAAACGCTATTCAAAGTGTATTAGCTTTAAAGGCGATTACGTTAAAAATTATTAAATTTACATATTATTATCCTGGCGTTTTATTACGTTTCCAAAAACATATTGCTAAACCTAATTAGAATATTATAAAATAAATATTTGTTTACTGAAATACTGATCACAAAGCTAAAGTGGCACTAAGCCAGCCATACAGCTCGATGAACCGACAACGTATGGGGAAAGGTTTTCGAGTGTCAGCTTCGTAGCGCTTAATGAAGTGTAGGGCGGCTCCCCACTGAAACAGAAACAGAAACATTTTTTATTCAATATTGATTAAAAATAATACTCATTGAAGTCACTCTTTTGTTTTATTACCACTGGTTCGAATGAAAGCTCTGTCCTCAGAAGAACCAGCAAGAAACCCAGCGGAACTTTTTTTAAATAACAGCTTACATTCATGTATGTTACACAATTAAAAAAACAAAAAATTAGAAATAGCTTTGTAGCGATCACGTCATTTCCAGGGGTTATTATCATCCATAAATTGCTTAATATTATAATAACCCTTTCTACACAAACTTAGTTTAACAATGTTTTTGAACTCCAAATTGTATATATTTTCTGGAATTTTGTTGTAAAGTCGTCAAAAATGAATTACTGAATCGATAGAGTCGAGTAACTGGTACTACTTGCTTGTGTCTGTTCCTAGTATTTACAGAATGAATATCACTTATTTTTGTAAAACTACTTTTATTTTTGTGTACGTACATTACATTTTCATAAATGTATTGAGACACCAAAGTTAATATATTAATTTCCTTAATTTTTGTCGCAGCGACTCCTTAAGCTTTAAATCATAAATTGCTCTTATGATCCTCTTCTGTTAAAACAAATATAATTTCAGTATCAGCTGCGTATTCCCATAGTAAAATACCATACGATATTATGCTATCGACATAGCTAAAGTAAACTAGTCTAGCTGTATCAACACTAGTAAGATTTCTAATCTTTTTTACCGCAAATGCTGAAGAACTGTAGTCTGCTTGATAGTTTTGATATATGGGGGCCCAATTGAAGCTTCGCGTCTAGTGTGATTCCAAGAAAAATGGTGGTATCTACAAGACCCAGTTTCTCCCTATTTAAAATTACATTTGTATTTAATTGTTTGACATTTGGAGTCATGAACTTCATACATTTCGTTTTAGTGTCATTTAAATGCAAATTATTAATATTGAACCAATTAACTAATTTAGAGATAGCATTATTTACTTCGTCATATTTTAGTAATTGTCGTCTTTAGTTGAAAATTAAACAAGTGTCATCAGCAAATAATACTATATCATAACCATGATATACCCCTACTATATACGGTAAGTCATTAATGTAAACAAGAAACTGAAACGGGCCGAGAATTGAGCCTTGAGGCATGCCCGTTTGTACCATCGACCCGCAAGAGCTCGAACTGTTAATAGCAACGTTTTGCGTTCTGTTACTGAAATATGAAATAATTAATTTAAGACAATCACTTCTTACACCATAGTGTTGGAGTTTCCTAAATAATGTTTCATAGTTAACACAATCGAAGGTCTTGGATAGGTCACAGAATATATCCAAAGCATGCTTTGAATTCTCCCGTGCATTAAAGATATATTTAATCAGTTCAACACCAGCATCATTTGTCGAGCGACCCCTTGTGAAACCATATTGATTTTTATGAAGTAAATTACTTATATTAAGGAAATTTAACTAAGTGTTGGTAGCACAGAAATAGGTCTAAAATTGACGGGGTTTAATATACTACCATATTTAATTTTTTTTTATAGAAGAGGGGGCAAACGAGCATGCGGCTCACCTGATGGTATCACCACGAACAACCGCAACACCAGGGGAATTGCAGATGCGTTGCCGGCCTCTCAGAAAGGTGTAAGCTCTTGTCTTGAAAGTTCGTAAGTCTTATCGGTCCGGGAATTTCGCCGGTGGTAATTGATTCCAGAAGGAAGTTGTGCGAGGGAGAAAACTTCTTCTAAATCGCACAGTGGTGGACCGACAATCATGCAGATGGTATGAATAGTAACGCGAATTTGTCGCGATGTGCGATGGTGAAATTGAGCGGCTGGAATTAGTCCGAACACTTCCTCAGAGCACTCCCCGTGATAAATGCGATAAAATATGCAAAGAGATGCAACATCTCTACGCAGTGCCAGTGTATCGAGCCGATCAGAAAGAACTCGGTCGTCCACGATTCAAACCGCTCTGCGCTGGATGCGGTCAAGTGGGAGGAGCTGGCACTGGGGTGCCCCGGCCCAGAGATGAGAACAGTATTCCATGTGGGGCCGCACTTGCGCTTTGTAAAGTTGCAAGCGATGTGCCGGCATGAAATACTGTCTCGCTCTGCTGAGCACGCCAAGGTTTTTAAAGGCCAATTTGGCCTTCCCTTCTAAGTGACCACGAAACTGCACGCTACTAAAGGTATTTCTTTAACATGCTTCATTAAATCGGGAAACATACCAGATTCGATACTAGTATTAAAAATCATTGCTAAATGAGGCGCAAATGTATCTATTTTAGACCCAATAACTTTAACGAAAATCCCCCACAGATATGCAGTTTTCTTACTTACTTACTTACTTATCTTCACGCACAATCCCTGACGGGGTAGCCAGAGAGAACAGATCGCCAAGTGTCACGGTCCTTACATACCTCTTTTGCTTCTTTGAGATTCATTATCTTCTTCATACATGCACGTCTAGGTATCCGAGTACTCTTTACCCTCCCCTCTTCGAGCAATTTGCTTACTTGGTCTTCGAAAGTTTAGCTTTATTTTAGTTAGCAGATTTCTTATTATCAATAATTTGAAAATATTTTACAATATCTTTTGATGATACTTTATAAAATGTAAAATTCTTTGTTCACTATTTAAATTTTGTTTAAGTAATGATTCGGCGACGGCAGCAAAATATCAGTAAATATTTCTCAAAAACCATTGCAACGTCCTGATCTGATTCAGTTAATTTGTTATCAAACACTTAACTGGTACTTTGAATTGCGAGAGTTGATTTTACCAGTTTCGCTATTAATTATTCTTCATGTCATTTTAATTTTATTAGAAGCCGTCTTAATTTTATTCTCAAATGCAAAGTCTTAGCTGTGGAGCACACCCTTTTAAATATTTTTGAATATTTTTTTACGTATAACCTAAATTTGACGGTAGGATTATATTATCTTTCATGGTAAATATCATATAACTTTGTCTGCTCATTTGGTCTCTTACTATCTACTGACACTAGATGAAGTGATGACCTGTTACGTGGTTGAGGGAATCAATTGATGTAAGTGGCTCAGGATCGTGTTTTTGGCATTCCTTGGTGAAGCCCTATATTCAGTACTGTACTTGTTATATGCTGTAATGATGATGACACTCTTATAGAAAGCTGTAATTGGAGACCATAAATGCATTTACCATAATAAGACTTAAATAAAAATATCGTTACCTTTACAGCTTATTAAAACTCCCCTGCTGAATGTAAGATTCCTCGATAAGTTGCCTCTTCAAAACCTTAATCTAAATCTAAACCTTCTAGGTATAAATTGTCATAGCTGCCACGCTTTGTAGGCGAATTGCTAACCACATTTTGAGTAGTATATTTTGCAACTCCTGACCTGTTTCTCTCTGTCGCCTCCTACGACAGCCACGAGACGATATGGGGCAGAGGATATTCTTTCACCTCCAATATTTACATGATAAAAAGAAATTTAATATTGATATTTGCTCGCGTTATTTTTTTATATTTATCGCAGCGATTCGAAAAATGTCTTGTTAGTATTCCGTGTCAAACTCAGCGAGACGGCACTCTTACAGAATCACTTCAGTATTTCTCTGTCTATCACAGCGGGTTTTCGTTGTTGTGTTTTACGTTTTTATCAAATGTCGCTCAAATACAAACGTGAGTAGTTTTTATTATTTAAAAGCGAAATTAGCTTGAAATACATTCAACACGATCTCGTGAGACGTGCTGGGTTCAAGTTGTATTGGGTCATGTGTAATTAAGGACTTTTCGTCCATGACGGCGTAAATTTCAAATATCAAAACAAGGCTTTTTCAGGACTTTAATATTTTGTAGGGTAACATATGGACGCTTTTTTAAAAAGGTGCGCAGTTTCAAATCAACAACAGTAATTAATGTTTGTTTAAACGAAGCCATTTCCGTAATATTGTCTTAAACGATTACAATATAACCAAAAGATGTGCTTTATAATTAAGTATTAAATCAAAGATGTTAAAATTAATGACCTAAGATTCGCGTAAAAAATTAAAATTATGTGACTAACCTACCTTGAAGAGCAACTTCCATTATTACATCTGATTTGATAGACCATAAATCATCGTAAGAGAACACCGACACGGGCTATTGAAATTAACAAAAAACATCCAAGTTTCAATTAAGAAGATGGATTAGTGCTGTCTGATTGAGATGCTATAATTAATAAAATTAAATCCAAGCTCAAGCATACCACCGCAAGACTTCAAGATAAACTAAGCTCATTCTGCGTAGATCCGACCACAAACTGATATAGAGAAGCTGAAATTAGCTCGAGTTAATTATGACATCATAATTTTAACATCTTACTCTCTCTTTCTCCTTTAATTTATGGTCACTGATCTATCGCCTCTGTCTTTTTTGAGCATAAGTTGTTATCATTTGTGTGTGTCCTAACGTTCCCTGTTAGCTACCCGTTAATCTTTGTCCCCTTTTTTATTTATTTTATGAGTCTTTTGTGTTCCTTCAATATTTGTATATTTTGTTTGTTAAAACTTTTCTTGGCGAAAAATAGACAAGGACTATTGGAATTTAATATAAAAGTTATTTTTATTTTGTTCATTTTTAGTTTGAAACATTGGCTTCTCAGGTATCAAACCGTTTGATTGAAGTGCTGCGAGTAGAGGTTTTGGTATCAGAACGCGACATTTTTGTATGATCTATGAATAACTGTGTCGGGTTGAGTTTATTTTCAAGATAGTACCAGCTACAGTGTGTAAATATTTGTTAAATGCTAATTTAATAAATGAAAATATATTCTTGTTACAGTACACAATTAATCTGATAGTAAGTGTATACTGTAGCCCATAGACATCTAAATTTATCATCGATTAAGAATCAAAAAGTAGATGCGTTGTCACCTCTAAGAACTAAAATGGAATGCCCCGTTTTCAGTTAAAATGTTCTTCGATTCTCTTAACTCACCAAAGAAATACAGCATTAAGCCGCTATTTTACGCTGGTATTCTGTGAGAGTGTTGCCCGACCCCGCGTACTAGAATCATAATATAGCTACAGCATGGCTTTACTACGTGTAGGGGTCTAGTTTATATTTTATTTTTGTAGTCTATATGAACATCGTATTCAAATTTATTTGTATTTGTCTGAAATAGGTTATCATGAATGGAAACAAATCTATGCGCAAATTTACATCTTAAGTACATAAATAAATAAACTAATTTAAATCTAGGTAATTTAATATCAATATGTAAACAAAATCACACATGCAAGGCAAACTATAGTCGTTTTTAAGTGAACGTGTTATCCAGATGTATATTCGAATGAAATAAGTTTAGTGACAAAAATCTATGAGCAATTTATTTATATAACAGTCCTTTATGACATAAAATTATGAGAAATTCTTATGTCGTGATTTTTAAATAATAAAAACTACTCACGTTTGTATTTGAGCGACATTTGATAAAAACGTAAAACACAACAACGAAAACCCGCTGTGATAGACAGAGAAATACTGAAGTGATTCTGTAAGAGTGCCGTCTCGCTGAGTTTGACACGGAATACTAACAAGACATTTTCCGAATCGCTGCGATAAATATAAAAAAATAACGCGAGCAAATATCAATATTAAATTTCTTTTTATCATGTAAATATTGGAGGTGAAAGAATATCCTCTGCCCCATATCGTCTCGTGGCTGTCGTAGGAGGCGACAGAGAGAAACAGGTCAGGAGTTGCAAAATATACTACTCAAAATGTGGTTAGCAATTCGCCTACAAAGCGTGGCAGCTATGACAATTTATACCTAGAAGGTTTAGATTTAGATTAAGGTTTTGAAGAGGCAACTTATCGAGGAATCTTACATTCAGCAGGGGAGTTTTAATAAGCTGTAAAGGTAACGATATTTTTATTTAAGTCTTATTATGGTAAATGCATTTATGGTCTCCAATTACAGCTTTCTATAAGAGTGTCATCATCATTACAGCATATAACAAGTACAGTACTGAATATAGGGCTTCACCAAGGAATGCCAAAAACACGATCCTGAGCCACTTACATCAATTGATTCCCTCAACCACGTAACAGGTCATCACTTCATCTAGTGTCAGTAGACAGTAAGAGACCAAATGAGCAGACAAAGTTATATGATATTTACCATGAAAGATAATATAATCCTACCGTCAAATTTAGGTTATACGTAAAAAAATATTCAAAAATATTTAAAAGGGTGTGCTCCACAGCTAAGACTTTGCATTTGAGAATAAAATTAAGACGGCTTCTAATAAAATTAAAATGACATGAAGAATAATTAATAGCGAAACTGGTAAAATCAACTCTCGCAATTCAAAGTACCAGTTAAGTGTTTGATAACAAATTAACTGAATCAGATCAGGACGTTGCAATGGTTTTTGAGAAATATTTACTGATATTTTGCTGCCGTCGCCGAATCATTACTTAAACAAAATTTAAATAGTGAACAAAGAATTTTACATTTTATAAAGTATCATCAAAAGATATTGTAAAATATTTTCAAATTATTGATAATAAGAAATCTGCTAACTAAAATAAAGCTAAACTTTCGAAGACCAAGTAAGCAAATTGCTCGAAGAGGGGAGGGTAAAGAGTACTCGGATACCTAGACGTGCATGTATGAAGAAGATAATGAATCTCAAAGAAGCAAAAGAGGTATGTAAGGACCGTGACACTTGGCGATCTGTTCTCTCTGGCTACCCCGTCAGGGATTGTGCGTGAAGATAAGTAAGTAAGTAAGTAAGAAAACTGCATATCTGTGAGGGATTTTCGTTAAAGTTATTGGGTCTAAAATAGATACATTTGCGCCTCATTTAGCAATGATTTTTAATACTAGTATCGAATCTGGTATGTTTCCCGATTTAATGAAGCATGTTAAAGAAATACCTTTAGTAGCGTGCAGTTTCGTGGTCACTTGGAAGGGAAGGCCAAATTGGCCTCTAAAAACCTTGGCGTGCTCAGCAGAGCGAGACAGTATTTCATGCCGGCACATCGCTTGCAACTTTACAAAGCGCAAGTGCGGCCCCACATGGAATACTGTTCTCATCTCTGGGCCGGGGCACCCCAGTGCCAGCTCCTCCCACTTGACCGCATCCAGCGCAGAGCGGTTTGAATCGTGGACGACCGAGTTCTTTCTGATCGGCTCGATACACTGGCACTGCGTAGAGATGTTGCATCTCTTTGCATATTTTATCGCATTTATCACGGGGAGTGCTCTGAGGAAGTGTTCGGACTAATTCCAGCCGCTCAATTTCACCATCGCACATCGCGACAAATTCGCGTTACTATTCATACCATCTGCATGATTGTCGGTCCACCACTGTGCGATTTAGAAGAAGTTTTCTCCCTCGCACAACTTCCTTCTGGAATCAATTACCACCGGCGAAATTCCCGGACCGATAAGACTTACGAACTTTCAAGACAAGAGCTTACACCTTTCTGAAAGGCCGGCAACGGATCTGCAATTCCCCTGGTGTTGCGGTTGTTCGTGGTGATACCATCAGGTGAGCCGCATGCTCGTTTGCCCCCTCTTCTATAAAAAAATTAAATATGGTAGTACATTAAACCCCGCCAATTTTAGACCTATTTCTGTGCTACCAACACTTAGTAAAATTTCCTTAATATAAGTAATTTACTTAATAAAAATCAATATGGTTTCACAAGGGGTCGCTCGACAAATGATGCTGGTGTTGAACTGATTAAATATATCTTTAATGCACGGGAGAATTCAAAGCATGCTTTGGATATATTCTGTGACCTATCCAAGACCTTCGATTGTGTTAACTATGAAACATTATTTAGGAAACTTCAACACTATGGTGTAAGAAGTGATTGTCTTAAATTAATTATTTCATATTTCAGTAACAGAACGCAAAACGTTGCTATTAACAGTTCGAGCTCTTGCGGGTCGATGGTACAAACGGGCATGCCTCAAGGCTCAATTCTCGGCCCGTTTCAGTTTCTTGTTTACATTAATGACTTACCGTATATAGTAGGGGTATATCATGGTTATGATATAGTATTATTTGCTGATGACACTTGTTTAATTTTCAACTAAAGACGACAATTACTAAAATATGACGAAGTAAATAATGCTATCTCTAAATTAGTTAATTGGTTCAATATTAATAATTTGCATTTAAATGACACTAAAACGAAATGTATGAAGTTCATGACTCCAAATGTCAAACAATTAAATACAAATGTAATTTTAAATAGGGAGAAACTGGGTCTTGTAGATACCACCATTTTTCTTGGAATCACACTAGACGCGAAGCTTCAATTGGGCCCCCATATATCAAAACTATCAAGCAGACTACGGTTCTTCAGCATTTGCGGTAAAAAAGATTAGAAATCTTACTAGTGTTGATACAGCTAGACTAGTTTACTTTAGCTATGTCGATAGCATAATATCGTATGGTATTTTACTATGGGAATACGCAGCTGATACTGAAATTATATTTGTTTTAACAGAAGAGGATCATAAGAGCAATTTATGATTTAAAGCTTAAGGAGTCGCTGCGACAAAAATTAAGGAAATTAATATATTAACTTTGGTGTCTCAATACATTTATGAAAATGTAATGTACGTACACAAAAATAAAAGTAGTTTTACAAAAATAAGTGATATTCATTCTGTAAATACTAGGAACAGACACAAGCAAGTAGTACCAGTTACTCGACTCTATCGATTCAGTAATTCATTTTTGACGACTTTACAACAAAATTCCAGAAAATATATACAATTTGGAGTTCAAAAACATTGTTAAACTAAGTTTGTGTAGAAAGGGTTATTATAATATTAAGCAATTTATGGATGATAATAACCCCTGGAAATGACGTGATCGCTACAAAGCTATTTCTAATTTTTTGTTTTTTTAATTGTGTAACATACATGAATGTAAGCTGTTATTTAAAAAAAGTTCCGCTGGGTTTCTTGCTGGTTCTTCTGAGGACAGAGCTTTCATTCGAACCAGTGGTAATAAAACAAAAGAGTGACTTCAATGAGTATTATTTTTAATCAATATTGAATAAAAAATGTTTCTGTTTCTGTTTCAGTGGGGAGCCGCCCTACACTTCATTAAGCGCTACGAAGCTGACACTCGAAAACCTTTCCCCATACGTTGTCGGTTCATCGAGCTGTATGGCTGGCTTAGTGCCACTTTAGCTTTGTGATCAGTATTTCAGTAAACAAATATTTATTTTATAATATTCTAATTAGGTTTAGCAATATGTTTTTGGAAACGTAATAAAACGCCAGGATAATAATATGTAAATTTAATAATTTTTAACGTAATCGCCTTTAAAGCTTATACACTTTGAATAGCGTTTCTTATGTTATTTAATTCCCTTGAAAAGAAATGTTTGATCATTATCGCCGTCCAAATTTGTTTTTTTGAGGTAAAAAGCTTTTTGACGTAGGTAAAAAGGTGAAAATGCACGAGCGCAACAAAAAGGGTCACAATATCCTGACGTTCTTTACTTATTTATAAGTTATTAGCTTTTTCTCTATTAAAGCAAATGGTTTTTACTAAAAATAAATATTTTATTGTTATAATATTTAACCAATTCAATTTCTAATTCATTGCTCAAAATGCCTTGTATATTGCACATCATAAACTTTATATGCACCAGGTGCATATAAAGTTTATGATTGTTTTTATGTGAAATTATACAATTAACTATTTGTGGGCTGAATTTCGAACAATTTAAATTATTATTATGATTAATAGAGACAACCTGTGTTGTCTAATTTTTTAATTTAGTTAATTAATTCCATGTGGAATTGATTCCAAATTAAATTTTAATTTATTATACTGCTCAATATAAGCAGATGTCTTGGTAGCCAAATCTTTGACTGAGTTAAAATATAATTAATAAGAGCATATTTGCTTTCATCTTCATCTTATACTGTACTTGCATAGATAATACTTACATCAAACACTTTTTAATTAAATTGGTATTTCTGAAATATTACACGACTGGCGCAAATTTAGATTGCTATATAACGAAATAAAATAAATAGTCAAGGAAGTCATAAGTTTTTTTTGGCACATTTGACATATACGGTACAAAAAGGGGTGATATACGTCATATGAGAACATGTCATCGATGCTTCGATTGTGACGCCGAAGCTATAGTCGCCGAAGCGGATATGGATTGTGTGTAATTAAAAATTTAAATTATTTAAATATTTAACGTTTAAGTATGATACAAATTCATTCATTTATATTAGCCTATAAATAGTCCACTGCTAAACAATGGTCTATCCCACATATATTACCTCGTAAGGGTAATATTTGCCATAATTGTCGGGTGGACTGACAACTCAAGTTTATTACTTTGAGTTGTTACCAAGAAGTTATTGCTGCTCATCTCCCAAGGGTAAGGTAAGCAGATCAAAAACTGTCCTGACATATTTTTATTTATTTATTTAAAAGCTTCATTGTTCTATCCATAGAGGTTACAAGGGCTGGATTTAATGTCTGTTAGTCAACTCTTTGTCAGTCAACCCGTGGCGTGGTGAGAAATTAGTGGAACATTTACGCGATCAATACATGTCGCGGATTTCGCCCCTCCTACGTAAAATATCTATTGTATTTTATTTAAAAATTCTAAAAACCTGACATTTCCTAAATTTGACCGCAATCCTGACAAAAGTTTAAAAGTATTCTTTCTCTACTCTTACGGCAAACACGAGAAAATATAGGGTAGTTAATTCTCTTAAACCGCCACCATACCATCTTCTATATAAAAAAAACAATATTCTTATCTTTCCACGATCGGAATAACATTTATCCGACGAGATCACAGGTAATTAAAGATGCAGTGATCGAGGAATCAGAATATAATATATAAACAGATCCGAAATTTAAAATTTACTGGGAATGTACACCAGTTGCCAAAAGTTTTAGGATTCGACACACTCGTAATTTTTTTTTGATTTCTAGGCCAAAATATAAGAGACCCACCGCCCATTTGGTTCAGCAGGTGGCTTACGAGTTTCCAAGAGATATCATTATAACCATTTCGTTTAGAACAGAAGTAAAATACCTATACCGGCACTAATTACACGGCTCCGTGGCGCAGTGGCTTTGCATTGAGTTGTGGCAATGAGAGCCGTGGGTTTAAATTTTGCAAAAAATAAGATTATATTTGTATAGCTTACAAAAAATTGTTACTGTACTGGAGGTTTTCCTCGTTCAATTAAAGCTTGTAAACTGCCTCTACGATACGAGAGAAATACAAAACAGCAGTAGCATCAGAGATCTGACTACAATTATAGCAGTGAAATAATAATTTCAAAACAATAAGAACGATTTTCATGGCACTATATATAAACGATGTTTAATTATAAATTTAAAAAAAACGTTTTACAAGAAATTCTTTTATTATTTAACACAAATTCAGATCCTTCAAAGTACAGTATTAGCTAAACATGACAAATTAAATTTTCCAAACGGTTAGCACTAACTTAAGTGGATTTTCAAAAAGGTCGATTGCTTACTTTAGCAACGGTTTAACGGGAGATCAAAAAGCTATCAACGTGGATGTCAAGGGTACGGATGCGCCCGAGGGTATTGACACACAAATTCACTATTTTTCCTTAATTATATAAAGTGGTAATTTTTATTTTAAAATGGCGAAAATTATGTCAATAATTTAAGTTATAATTTGAATAATTAAAGTAACTTATTATATTTCTTCAACAATATAAAGAGTTAATAATTGAGTGATGTAAGTGTTTTTCGTTTACATGGTACTGCCATTCCACATTCATATTATAGTTATAGCATGATTGGATTGGTTAGACCGGGTAAGGATCACGTTATCACAGTATACCAGCATAAAATAGCAGCTTAATACTACTGTGTTTGTGTATGGTGAGTGTATGGAATCAGATTTTTGCTGGCAACTTGACATTCTATGTTAATCCTTGGGGGTGACAATGCATCTGGATTTTGATTCTTAATCGGAGATAAGATGTAGATATCTATGGGCCACAGCATCCACATATCATCAGGTGGACTGTGTGTTAGTGTGTAGAAATATTTTAGTGTCCACTCAATATAAATTAAAATGTTAAAAATTAAGAAAACTATGTGCGTTAAAAATAAAATTGCATTTAAAACTAGGTAATAGTATGAAAAGCGATACGGAAACGACGGTAGCCTAATTGTGCGGAAAAGTCGCGGGTTCGAAACTATCATTAGATAACTGTCATGAAACACTTCTACACCAAGCATTTTAAGCTTACTTTAATACTATTAACATTACTACAACACCCGTAGTAAACGGGAGTTGTAGCATTCAGTGACCAGCTTCAGTGTTATACAATAATATGCAGATTTCTTAACGCTTTTTTCATTAATCTACTTTTGAATATTGTAGCGAGCTAGCAGGCTTTTTCAGAGAGTTACGCTGTATTTTATTATGCGCCCTGTGTATTAAAAGTTAATATTTTTACATGATGTATATCTAAGCGTGCGCAGGAATTGCATGCCTTAAATTATCCCACTCCATTCCATTGTGGCCGTGGAAGGAAAAGGGGAGATCTCCCGCCGGGCAAGGTGTTCTGCCCGTTTAGGTTAGAGTGAAGTGACTGATGTTGCAGAAATTCACGAATAGCGTGGCAGGGGTCGCCTTGGTATTGTTGCTCAGTTTGCCCCGAGCAGTTATGTTTTTGAGCGGAATTTTGCCCCCCCCCCCCCCCCCCCCCAAGAATACGCGGGGCAGCTTGAGCACCCACGCTCAGGATTGGAATAATATGGTCGTGGATGCTCAGCGAGGGATTCTCCAGGGGTACTGGTACCCTCCTGGGGTAGTCTAATGTGTAATTCCGCTTCCATGTTAATGGGGGGGGGGGGGGGGGGATTGGGCCTCCGGCCACCTGCACTCACCAGACGAAACGCAGAAGCAGGGCTTCTACTTCTCGCCGGTATTCTGTAAAGTCGTGGTACCAACCCGGCTCGAGCCGGCCCATACGTGCAACAGCAAAAACTGCTGCGTGGCTCTACCACCGTTATAACCGTATTACTATTTCGCGCCACAAACCGCCATGTTGTTTATGTTTTCCAAACAGCAATCTAAGAACACTTGGGTTTTCAAGAAGAATATAACGATACCTTAACTGTCGAAGTACATACAGCCGATTGGAAGATACGAGGTAATAAAGAAAGACTTTCTAACTGGTAACATTCATTGCTATGCGGATGACAGCACTGGTGATGCTCTATACACCGGCCGTGCTAATATTTCTCGGGAAAACGTCTCCGAGTACCGGAACAAATTTATGTCTGAAGTCGAGTCTTTGCTGGACAAAGTCTCGAACTGGGGGCGACTAAATCTAGTCCAGTTTAGTCCTCAGAAGACACAAGTTTGCGCGTTTACCGCTTAAAAGAAACCCTTTGTCGTATCTCCTCAGTTTCAAGGCACTCCCCTTCTTGCCTCAGCCAGTATCGGAATCCTCGGCGTCGACATATCGAGTGACGTGCAGTTTCGTGGTCACTTGGAAGAGAAGGCCAAATTGGCCTCTAAAAAGCTTGGCGTACTCAGCAGAGCGGAACAGTATTTCATGCCGGCACACCGCCTGCAACTTTACAAGGCGCAGGTTCGGCCTCACATGGAATACTGTTCCCATCTCTGGGCAGGGGCTCCCCAGTGCCAGCTCCTTCCACTTGACCGCATCCAGCGCAGAGCGGCTCGAATCGTCGACGACCGAGCCCTTTCCGACCGGCTCGATTCATTGGCACTGCGAAGAGATGTTGCATCCCTTTTGCATTTTCTTTCGCATCTACTATGGGGAGTGCTCTGAGGAATTGTTCGGATTAATCCCAGCCGCCAAATTTCACGAACGCACATCGCAGCAGAACTCCCGATACCATCCACACCATCTGGATGATTGGCGGTCCACCACTGTGCGATTTAGAAGACGTTTTTTTCCTCGAACGACTTCCTTGTGGAATCGATTACCATCAGCGATTTTTCCGGACCGATACGACTTAGGGACCTTCAAGAACAGAGCGTACTCCTTTTTAAAAGGCCGGCAACGCATCTGCAATTCCCTCCCTGGTGTTGCAGTTGTGCATGGGCGGCGGTAGTCACTTACCATCAGGTGAGCCGCATGCTCGTTTGCCCCCTCTCTTATAAAAAAAAAACGTTAGTAAAAAAAATTACCCAAACCTATCGAGAAGGGTATCAAAATGAAGTAAACTAAAAAGGGATTACAAAAATATATATAAATTATAAATTTAATTATTAATAATAAATTGCTTTAAAATATTTTTCATTACATAAAAATGGGCCATGTTTGTGTCGGACCACGTGATATCATGTGAAATTTAGTTCTTAAGAGTGCGTCGGGACACTAAAAAGTCTAAAATAAAATATAATTGCACTCTCTGTTTTTAGGAGTATATAAATTCTGCAATACATATTATGAACTTAACACAGAACTAACGTCTATTATCTATTGTAGATATACTCACGCCTCTTTCCCGTAGGGGTAGGCAGAGACCACTTCTTTCCACTTGCTACGATCCTTACATACTTGTTTCGCTTCGTCCACTTTCATTATTACCTACATACATGCTCTACGGTTTAGGGTACCCTTGACCTGGCCTTTTTTCAAGACGTCCCTGATTTGGTCTTGAAACATCCGCCTTGGTCTACCCTTTCCAACACTTTCAATCACACTCACCTTATACACTTTTTTCGTTAATCGTTCTTTATTCATTCTCTCGACATGGCCAAACCATCTCAGCATACCTTTCTCAATTTTTGTCACTACATCTTCTTTCAGACCACAACGTTTCCTTATCTCACTATTTCTTATCCCGTCACTCAGTTTAACTCCTATCATACTTCTTAACGCTCTCATCTCAACTGCATTTATTCTGCTTTCATGTTTCTTCTGCCATACCCAACTTTCACTTCCGTATATGAGTGTCAGAACCAACACGCCTTATGCACATCCAAACGAGCCTTATTGGACACCTTCTGACTACTCATAAAGGAGTGCAAAGCTCCATTCACCATGTTTTCTGCATTCACTCTTCTTTCGATATCACTCTCACACTTTCCATCTCTTGTAAACTTTGAACCCAGATACACAAACTCCTAGAATAGATAGTACACAAACTCTACAAGGAGTTCGTGTATTATCTATTCTATACACATTAATTATGAATTATATGTATGCAGCCAGGATAATAATATACAACTTAAAATTTAGTATTCATATAATGATCTTTATTGTATTTTATATAGCTGCATAAATTTACACCCGAGCGCTACTAAGCTTTAGAGTGGTACACAATACCTCTCAATACTATTTAAATAATCAAAACTTAACTTACTTTGTATTTTGTTTGTATGGCCTACAAATAGTTGTTCCGGTCTGGATATGTATCACTTTGCAATTTATTTATGTTAGGCACCTCCTTATCTTACAAAAAAACGTGGCTATAATTTATATCCATAAATAATGTAGCTAGGCGTCATTATAAGGCTAAAACAGATTACTTAAATAGCACTTATAATTTTTTAAAGAGCTCCATTTTTGGGAAAAAGTCACTAGCATCATATTTAAGTAGTCGCCGGTGCTATTAAGGAAAAATTATGAATGCCACTCACGCGTTATTTATTCTTAAAGAAGCATTAACTTCACAGTGTGCGGAAATATACGTTTAAGAGGGTATTTTAATTTACATGTTTTTCATGATCTAAAAGATTCACGTGTCCGGCTGTAAAACACTTCGCTGCTAGCTTCTATGATGTTAGTCCTGTTAGCCTTTTGTCTCTTTTAGCACTTGGAACACGGGGTTCGTGGCTTGCAAGATCGCGAGTTATAAAAAGAGGATATATAGATATACCCACCGTATTGGGGAGGTTTACAATTCGCGCGCTGGGGGGCGCGGGTTCGAATCCCGCACGGAACAAGTATTTGTATGGCCTACAAACAATTGTTCTGGGTCTGGATGTTTGTCCTTGTGCAATTTATGTTTGTAAACTGCCCCCACGACACAGGAGAAAATCCTAGTGTGGGGGTGACGTTTTTTTTAAAAAAAAAAGAAAAAAAAGAATAGCGCTTAGATATTTCCTTAAAGAGTTCAGATATTGACGGAAGCTAGCGATCCCTGTGCAGGTCGGAGTTTCACTGATACGTCTGGACTCCAGTGACTTTGCGAAAGAAGCAATTTTGAATAACTTGGAGGTCGTGAATACTTGTTTTGGGCGCGTTGGCGAAGGATACGCTCGCGTCTAATCCGATTATTATTTAAAATTCTTTAATTATCTAATTATTGTGTTAAATAGCAGATTAAGAACATAATATGCTTATAACAGAATGTTAAACAAGTAATCCGTCCTTATCCGGTGAACTAGTATCGTACAATGTTATGTAAATGTGCGAATGTACAATTTAGATAATAACCGCTGTAATCCTTGCAGGGATCTGTGTAATGCAAATTTGTAACAAACAATCTATGCATATCCAGTACATATTAGACAGTGGTAGAGCCACGCAGCAGCTTTTTCTGTCGCACGGATGGGCCGGCTCGAACCAGGGTGGTACCACGACCTCACAGAAAACCAGCGTGAAGTAGAGAATTACCTCTGCGTTTCGCTTGGTGAGTGCAGGTGGCCAGAGGCCCTTTTTACTGGAAATGAGGCATTCCATCTTAGTCCTCACGGGTGACAACGCATCTACATTTGGATTTGTAATAGAGGATAGATGTAGATGTCTATGGGCCGCAGCAACCACTTACCATCAGGTGGACTGTGTGCCCGTTTGTCACCCTTATCATATAAAAAAAATATAGATTCATTTGTATATTATTGTAGTCAACATTAGATTATTTTTAGTCCAGTGCTGAACATAGGTTATGTCAAATACATGCATTTACTACGCCGGGCAAGCAGATTGATGAATCCAGTTTGAAGATTCTTGCGCTGGTAACGATGCTCCCTATAAGTAGTATATGGACTTTGGTATTGTTAGATTTTCAGCTGTCATCGGTTGTGTATATAAATAACAATTGTTAATATAAATTAAATACTATAACGATTAATACTATAACGATTTTAATTTTTAATTACGAAGCGTTTATATATAATTATAAAGCGTCATAATACGTAACGTTGAGTCGTTTCTTGCCCCAGTTAAGTATGTAGATTATAGAAAAACCAATTGGATAAATCCGATCTGATACCATGTTTTTTCTATATACGTAAAAATCAAAACATTTTAAGGGCTTATTTGATACCCAGATTGTAATATAATATTATTCCCTCGAGACTAAACTTGCTCGGAGCAAACGGAGCAATAACTCAAAGGCGCCCGCAGTCACGCTAACTGTGAATTTCTGCAACATCAGGGGATTTCATTCAAAGCTTAACGCCATCCACTACCATCTGGAAACGGCGAAGCCGGCCTTGCTCTTTCTAGCCAAGACACAGGTGTCCTCTCTGGCTGATACTTCGTATTTCTCCTACCCGGGGTACAGATAAGACACTCCTTTGAGCCCCGGTGTGGAGTTTGCGTGTACGTCATAGAGGACATCTGTTTTCAACGCTTTGACAGCCTTCACGCAAAAACAACGACGACCATCCCCGCGTCTGCGTCTGCCTCTGTAAGTCCCATAGCGGCAATGCCGACAGAGACCGACTCATCGCCTACATTTAAATGGCTGCAGACTCCGTGCTACAAAGGGAAGGATGAATTTGCTTTGGCGTATGGTCTGACACAACTGGTTACCTCGCCTACGTGTATCCCAGATGTGGAAGATCATCTCCCTTCCCTGTTGGACCTTCTGGTGACCTCTCACCCGGACGGATATCAGGCCTCCATCGATGCCCCTCTTAGCTCTTCAGACCATTTTCTGATCCGAAGTACGCTGCCACTCGCGCTCCCATTGCGGTTGCGTTCTGCAAGTTGCCGCCGTGTTTGGTACTGTAGGTTAGCTGATTGGGATGGGATGCGATCTTTCTTTTGCATCCTACCCTTAGACGTGGATTTTCTTCTCGCCGGATGATCCCAGTGTTGTTGCTGATTTTGTCGCTAATGTGGTGTTACAGGGAATAGAACTATTTATTCCATCACTTATGGTACCTATCAGAGGCAACACCCAGCCATGGTTTGGTCACTCCTGCAAAATTTCATTACACCATAAGCAAGAGTGCTACCAGACTTTGGCTCACGCATCGACGTCTCAGGATCCAAGTACCAGCGCAACTTGCAGGCCACGAACCCCGTGTTCCAAGTGCTAAAAGAGACAAAAGGCTAACAGGACTAACATCATAGAAACTAGCAGCGAAGTGTTTTACAGCCGGACACGCGAATCTTTTAGATCATGAAAAACATGTAAATTAAAATACCCTCTTAAACGTATATTTCCGCACACTGTGATGTTAATGCTTCTTTAAGAATAAATAACGCGAGAGTGGCATTCATAATTTTTCCTTAATAGCACCGGCGACTCCTTAAATATGATGCTATTGTATTGTATTGTATATACTTTATTGTACACCACACATATACAACAAATAAATACAGTACAGAGAAAACTTAATATATACGTATGTACAATAAGGCGGTCTTATCGCTAAAGAGCGATCTCTTCCAGACAACCTTTGGGCTAAAGAGAAACTGGAATTAAGAACAGTAGGAGGTGGTGCGTTTTATGTTACACTTACATACTAATATCTAAATAAACTAAACTATATTTTCTTAAAATACCACAATAATACATAAATATATATATATATATATATATATATATATATATATATATATATATATATATATACATATATATATACAGATATATACACATACATATATATACATAGATAATAAATAAATAAATACAAAACAAAGAGGAAAAAAAAAACACAGAATAACTATCTGTTGCTAGAATTGGTTATCAATAACCACAATAGGTAATGCTTCTTGACGTCACTTTTGAATCTTTCCAAAGTTTGTGCCCGTTGAATTTGTCGTGGAAGTTCATTCCATAACCTTATGGCTTGGCTCGTAAAAGAATATTTCATAAATTTAGTTTGAAATGAACATGGTTCTAGAATTAGTTCGCCGGCTGACCGAAGAACTCTATCAGGTCGATCATGACCAAGAAACTTAAAGTTTTCCTTCAAGTAGCTTGGAGTCAAAGGATTGAACAACACACAGTACAAAAGAGATACAGTTTGCAGATTCCGGCGAAAGCGAATGGGTAACCACTTGAGCTGTAAACGATATTCGGATACATGATCATATTTGCGCAAACCAAATATGAACCTAATAGCAATATTTTGAATTCGCTTAAGTTTGCTCAGTTGGTCTTCAGTTAAATCGAGATAACTTGCATCCGCATAATCGAGAATAGAGAGAAGTAAGGATTGTGCTAACATAATCTTAGTGGGAATGGGGAGAAAAGAACGTAAACGACGAAGTAAACCCATAGTAGCAAACACCTTTTTGCTCACTTGTTTTAACTGCTGCGACCACGACAAGGTAGAATCTAGATATATTCCCAGATTTTTTACAGATTTACTGTAGGGTATGACAACGTCATTTAATGTCACCGAGGGTAGGTTGTTCCAGTCAACTCTGGAAACCATCCCTCCACCACCAATAACTATAGCCTGGGACTTGAACGGATTAATTTTTAGACCATAACGCTGACTCCACTGGTTTATCGCCGCTAAGTCATTGTTGATGGTGGCAACAGCAGAAGGCAGATTTAACAGAGTTGACTGAGTGTAGATTTGGAGATCGTCTGCATACATGTGATAGAGAGAAGTAATATTTTGAGAGATAGAATTAATGAATATAGCAAAAAGTAAAGGAGACAGCACACCACCTTGAGGCACGCCAGCCCGTAATTCGCACCAAGATGAGAACTCTACTCACGTTTGTATTTGAGCGACATTTGATAAAAACGTAAAACACAACAACGAAAACCCGCTGTGATAGACAGAGAAATACTGAAGTGATTCTGTAAGAGTGCCGTCTCGCTGAGTTTGACACGGAATACTAACAAGACATTTTCCGAATCGCTGCGATAAATATAAAAAAATAACGCGAGCAAATATCAATATTAAATTTCTTTTTATCATGTAAATATTGGAGGTGAAAGAATATCCTCTGCCCCATATCGTCTCGTGGCTGTCGTAGGAGGCGACAGAGAGAAACAGGTCAGGAGTTGCAAAATATACTACTCAAAATGTGGTTAGCAATTCGCCTACAAAGCGTGGCAGCTATGACAATTTATACCTAGAAGGTTTAGATTTAGATTAAGGTTTTGAAGAGGCAACTTATCGAGGAATCTTACATTCAGCAGGGGAGTTTTAATAAGCTGTAAAGGTAACGATATTTTTATTTAAGTCTTATTATGGTAAATGCATTTATGGTCTCCAATTACAGCTTTCTATAAGAGTGTCATCATCATTACAGCATATAACAAGTACAGTACTGAATATAGGGCTTCACCAAGGAATGCCAAAAACACGATCCTGAGCCACTTACATCAATTGATTCCCTCAACCACGTAACAGGTCATCACTTCATCTAGTGTCAGTAGACAGTAAGAGACCAAATGAGCAGACAAAGTTATATGATATTTACCATGAAAGATAATATAATCCTACCGTCAAATTTAGGTTATACGTAAAAAAATATTCAAAAATATTTAAAAGGGTGTGCTCCACAGCTAAGACTTTGCATTTGAGAATAAAATTAAGACGGCTTCTAATAAAATTAAAATGACATGAAGAATAATTAATAGCGAAACTGGTAAAATCAACTCTCGCAATTCAAAGTACCAGTTAAGTGTTTGATAACAAATTAACTGAATCAGATCAGGACGTTGCAATGGTTTTTGAGAAATATTTACTGATATTTTGCTGCCGTCGCCGAATCATTACTTAAACAAAATTTAAATAGTGAACAAAGAATTTTACATTTTATAAAGTATCATCAAAAGATATTGTAAAATATTTTCAAATTATTGATAATAAGAAATCTGCTAACTAAAATAAAGCTAAACTTTCGAAGACCAAGTAAGCAAATTGCTCGAAGAGGGGAGGGTAAAGAGTACTCGGATACCTAGACGTGCATGTATGAAGAAGATAATGAATCTCAAAGAAGCAAAAGAGGTATGTAAGGACCGTGACACTTGGCGATCTGTTCTCTCTGGCTACCCCGTCAGGGATTGTGCGTGAAGATAAGTAAGTAAGTAAGTAAGAAAACTGCATATCTGTGAGGGATTTTCGTTAAAGTTATTGGGTCTAAAATAGATACATTTGCGCCTCATTTAGCAATGATTTTTAATACTAGTATCGAATCTGGTATGTTTCCCGATTTAATGAAGCATGTTAAAGAAATACCTTTAGTAGCGTGCAGTTTCGTGGTCACTTGGAAGGGAAGGCCAAATTGGCCTCTAAAAACCTTGGCGTGCTCAGCAGAGCGAGACAGTATTTCATGCCGGCACATCGCTTGCAACTTTACAAAGCGCAAGTGCGGCCCCACATGGAATACTGTTCTCATCTCTGGGCCGGGGCACCCCAGTGCCAGCTCCTCCCACTTGACCGCATCCAGCGCAGAGCGGTTTGAATCGTGGACGACCGAGTTCTTTCTGATCGGCTCGATACACTGGCACTGCGTAGAGATGTTGCATCTTTTTGCATATTTTATCGCATTTATCACGGGGAGTGCTCTGAGGAAGTGTTCGGACTAATTCCAGCCGCTCAATTTCACCATCGCACATCGCGACAAATTCGCGTTACTATTCATACCATCTGCATGATTGTCGGTCCACCACTGTGCGATTTAGAAGAAGTTTTCTCCCTCGCACAACTTCCTTCTGGAATCAATTACCACCGGCGAAATTCCCGGACCGATAAGACTTACGAACTTTCAAGACAAGAGCTTACACCTTTCTGAAAGGCCGGCAACGGATCTGCAATTCCCCTGGTGTTGCGGTTGTTCGTGGTGATACCATCAGGTGAGCCGCATGCTCGTTTGCCCCCTCTTCTATAAAAAAATTAAATATGGTAGTACATTAAACCCCGCCAATTTTAGACCTATTTCTGTGCTACCAACACTTAGTAAAATTTCCTTAATATAAGTAATTTACTTAATAAAAATCAATATGGTTTCACAAGGGGTCGCTCGACAAATGATGCTGGTGTTGAACTGATTAAATATATCTTTAATGCACGGGAGAATTCAAAGCATGCTTTGGATATATTCTGTGACCTATCCAAGACCTTCGATTGTGTTAACTATGAAACATTATTTAGGAAACTTCAACACTATGGTGTAAGAAGTGATTGTCTTAAATTAATTATTTCATATTTCAGTAACAGAACGCAAAACGTTGCTATTAACAGTTCGAGCTCTTGCGGGTCGATGGTACAAACGGGCATGCCTCAAGGCTCAATTCTCGGCCCGTTTCAGTTTCTTGTTTACATTAATGACTTACCGTATATAGTAGGGGTATATCATGGTTATGATATAGTATTATTTGCTGATGACACTTGTTTAATTTTCAACTAAAGACGACAATTACTAAAATATGACGAAGTAAATAATGCTATCTCTAAATTAGTTAATTGGTTCAATATTAATAATTTGCATTTAAATGACACTAAAACGAAATGTATGAAGTTCATGACTCCAAATGTCAAACAATTAAATACAAATGTAATTTTAAATAGGGAGAAACTGGGTCTTGTAGATACCACCATTTTTCTTGGAATCACACTAGACGCGAAGCTTCAATTGGGCCCCCATATATCAAAACTATCAAGCAGACTACAGTTCTTCAGCATTTGCGGTAAAAAAGATTAGAAATCTTACTAGTGTTGATACAGCTAGACTAGTTTACTTTAGCTATGTCGATAGCATAATATCGTATGGTATTTTACTATGGGAATACGCAGCTGATACTGAAATTATATTTGTTTTAACAGAAGAGGATCATAAGAGCAATTTATGATTTAAAGCTTAAGGAGTCGCTGCGACAAAAATTAAGGAAATTAATATATTAACTTTGGTGTCTCAATACATTTATGAAAATGTAATGTACGTACACAAAAATAAAAGTAGTTTTACAAAAATAAGTGATATTCATTCTGTAAATACTAGGAACAGACACAAGCAAGTAGTACCAGTTACTCGACTCTATCGATTCAGTAATTCATTTTTGACGACTTTACAACAAAATTCCAGAAAATATATACAATTTGGAGTTCAAAAACATTGTTAAACTAAGTTTGTGTAGAAAGGGTTATTATAATATTAAGCAATTTATGGATGATAATAACCCCTGGAAATGACGTGATCGCTACAAAGCTATTTCTAATTTTTTGTTTTTTTAATTGTGTAACATACATGAATGTAAGCTGTTATTTAAAAAAAGTTCCGCTGGGTTTCTTGCTGGTTCTTCTGAGGACAGAGCTTTCATTCGAACCAGTGGTAATAAAACAAAAGAGTGACTTCAATGAGTATTATTTTTAATCAATATTGAATAAAAAATGTTTCTGTTTTTGTTTCAGTGGGGAGCCGCCCTACACTTCATTAAGCGCTACGAAGCTGACACTCGAAAACCTTTCCCCATACGTTGTCGGTTCATCGAGCTGTATGGCTGGCTTAGTGCCACTTTAGCTTTGTGATCAGTATTTCAGTAAACAAATATTTATTTTATAATATTCTAATTAGGTTTAGCAATATGTTTTTGGAAACGTAATAAAACGCCAGGATAATAATATGTAAATTTAATAATTTTTAACGTAATCGCCTTTAAAGCTTATACACTTTGAATAGCGTTTCTTATGTTATTTAATTCCCTTGAAAAGAAATGTTTGATCATTATCGCCGTCCAAATTTGTTTTTTTGAGGTAAAAAGCTTTTTGACGTAGGTAAAAAGGTGAAAATGCACGAGCGCAACAAAAAGGGTCACAATATCCTGACGTTCTTTACTTATTTATAAGTTATTAGCTTTTTCTCTATTAAAGCAAATGGTTTTTACTAAAAATAAATATTTTATTGTTATAATATTTAACCAATTCAATTTCTAATTCATTGCTCAAAATGCCTTGTATATTGCACATCATAAACTTTATATGCACCAGGTGCATATAAACTTTATGATTGTTTTTATGTGAAATTATACAATTAACTATTTGTGGGCTGAATTTCGAACAATTTAAATTATTATTATGATTAATAGAGACAACCTGTGTTGTCTAATTTTTTAATTTAGTTAATTAATTCCAGGTGGAATTGATTCCAAATTAAATTTTAATTTATTATACTGCTCAATATAAGCAGATGTCTTGGTAGCCAAATCTTTGACTGAGTTAAAATATAATTAATAAGAGCATATTTGCTTTCATCTTCATCTTATACTGTACTTGCATAGATAATACTTACATCAAACACTTTTTAATTAAATTGGTATTTCTGAAATATTTCACGACTGGCGCAAATTTAGATTGCTATATAACGAAATAAAATAAATAGTCAAGGAAGTCATAAGTTTTTTTTGGCACATTTGACATATACGGTACAAAAAGGGGTGATATACGTCATATGAGAACATGTCATCGATGCTTCGATTGTGACGCCGAAGCTATAGTCGCCGAAGCGGATATGGATTGTGTGTAATTAAAAATTTAAATTATTTAAATATTTAACGTTTAAGTATGATACAAATTCATTCATTTATATTAGCCTATAAATAGTCCACTGCTAAACAATGGTCTATCCCACATATATTACCTCGTAAGGGTAATATTTGCCATAATTGTCGGGTGGACTGACAACTCAAGTTTATTACTTTGAGTTGTTACCAAGAAGTTATTGCTGCTCATCTCCCAAGGGTAAGGTAAGCAGATCAAAAACTGTCCTGACATATTTTTATTTATTTATTTAAAAGCTTCATTGTTCTATCCATAGAGGTTACAAGGGCTGGATTTAATGTCTGTTAGTCAACTCTTTGTCAGTCAACCCGTGGCGTGGTGAGAAATTAGTGGAACATTTACGCGATCAATACATGTCGCGGATTTCGCCCCTCCTACGTAAAATATCTATTGTATTTTATTTAAAAATTCTAAAAACCTGACATTTCCTAAATTTGACCGCAATCCTGACAAAAGTTTAAAAGTATTCTTTCTCTACTCTTACGGCAAACACGAGAAAATATAGGGTAGTTAATTCTCTTAAACCGCCACCATACCATCTTCTATATAAAAAAAACAATATTCTTATCTTTCCACGATCGGAATAACATTTATCCGACGATATCACAGGTAATTAAAGATGCAGTGATCGAGGAATCAGAATATAATATATAAACAGATCCGAAATTTAAAATTTACTGGGAATGTACACCAGTTGCCAAAAGTTTTAGGATTCGACACACTCGTAATTTTTTTTGATTTCTAGGCCAAAATATAAGAGACCCACCGCCCATTTGGTTCAGCAGGTGGCTTACGAGTTTCCAAGAGATATCATTATAACCATTTCGTTTAGAACAGAAGTAAAATACCTATACCGGCACTAATTACACGGCTCCGTGGCGCAGTGGCTTTGCATTGAGTTGTGGCAATGAGAGCCGTGGGTTTAAATTTTGCAAAAAATAAGATTATATTTGTATAGCTTACAAAAAATTGTTACTGTACTGGAGGTTTTCCTCGTTCAATTAAAGCTTGTAAACTGCCTCTACGATACGAGAGAAATACAAAACAGCAGTAGCATCAGAGATCTGACTACAATTATAGCAGTGAAATAATAATTTCAAAACAATAAGAACGATTTTCATGGCACTATATATAAACGATGTTTAATTATAAATTAAAAAAAAACGTTTTACAAGAAATTCTTTTATTATTTAACACAAATTCAGATCCTTCAAAGTACAGTATTAGCTAAACATGACAAATTAAATTTTCCAAACGGTTAGCACTAACTTAAGTGGATTTTCAAAAAGGTCGATTGCTTACTTTAGCAACGGTTTAACGGGAGATCAAAAAGCTATCAACGTGGATGTCAAGGGTACGGATGCGCCCGAGGGTATTGACACACAAATTCACTATTTTTCCTTAATTATATAAAGTGGTAATTTTTATTTTAAAATGGCGAAAATTATGTCAATAATTTAAGTTATAATTTGAATAATTAAAGTAACTTATTATATTTCTTCAACAATATAAAGAGTTAATAATTGAGTGATGTAAGTGTTTTTCGTTTACATGGTACTGCCATTCCACATTCATATTATAGTTATAGCATGATTGGATTGGTTAGACCGGGTAAGGATCACGTTATCACAGTATACCAGCATAAAATAGCAGCTTAATACTACTGTGTTTGTGTATGGTGAGTGTATGGAATCAGATTTTTGCTGGCAACTTGACATTCTATCTTAATCCTTGGGGGTGACAATGCATCTGGATTTTGATTCTTAATCGGAGATAAGATGTAGATATCTATGGGCCACAGCATCCACATATCATCAGGTGGACTGTGTGTTAGTGTGTAGAAATATTTAAGTGTCCACTCAATATAAATTAAAATGTTATAAATTAAGAAAACTATGTGCGTTAAAAATAAAATTGCATTTAAAACTAGGTAATAGTATGAAAAGCGATACGGAAACGACGGTAGCCTAATTGTGCGGAAAAGTCGCGGGTTCGAAACTATCATTAGATAACTGTCATGAAACACTTCTACACCAAGCATTTTAAGCTTACTTTAATACTATTAACATTACTACAACACCCGTAGTAAACGGGAGTTGTAGCATTCAGTGACCAGCTTCAGTGTTATACAATAATATGCAGATTTCTTAACGCTTTTTTCATTAATCTACTTTTGAATATTGTAGCGAGCTAGCAGGCTTTTTCAGAGAGTTACGTTGTATTTTATTATGCGCCCTGTGTATTAAAAGTTAATATTTTTACATGATGTATATCTAAGCGTGCGCAGGAATTGCATGCCTTAAATTATCCCACTCCATTCCATTGTGGCCGTGGAAGGAAAAGGGGAGATCTCCCGCCGGGCAAGGTGTTCTGCCCGTTTAGGTTAGAGTGAAGTGACTGATGTTGCAGAAATTCACGAATAGCGTGGCAGGGGTCGCCTTGGTATTGTTGCTCAGTTTGCCCCGAGCAGTTATGTTTTTGAGCGGAATTTTGCCCCCCCCCCCCCCCAAGAATACGCGGGGCAGCTTGAGCACCCACGCTCAGGATTGGAATAATATGGTCGTGGATGCTCAGCGAGGGATTCTCCAGGGGTACTGGTACCCTCCTGGGGTAGTCTAATGTGTAATTCCGCTTCCATGTTGATGGGGGGGGGGGGGATTGGGCCTCCGGCCACCTGCACTCACCAGACGAAACGCAGAAGCAGGGCTTCTACTTCTCGCCGGTATTCTGTAAAGTCGTGGTACCAACCCGGCTCGAGCCGGCCCATACGTGCAACAGCAAAAACTGCTGCGTGGCTCTACCACCGTTATAACCGTATTACTATTTCGCGCCACAAACCGCCATGTTGTTTATGTTTTCCAAACAGCAATCTAAGAACACTTGGGTTTTCAAGAAGAATATAACGATACCTTAACTGTCGAAGTACATACAGCCGATTGGAAGATACGAGGTAATAAAGAAAGACTTTCTAACTGGTAACATTCATTGCTATGCGGATGACAGCACTGGTGATGCTCTATACACCGGCCGTGCTAATATTTCTCGGGAAAACGTCTCCGAGTACCGGAACAAATTTATGTCTGAAGTCGAGTCTTTGCTGGACAAAGTCTCGAACTGGGGGCGACTAAATCTAGTCCAGTTTAGTCCTCAGAAGACACAAGTTTGCGCGTTTACCGCTTAAAAGAAACCCTTTGTCGTATCTCCTCAGTTTCAAGGCACTCCCCTTCTTGCCTCAGCCAGTATCGGAATCCTCGGCGTCGACATATCGAGTGACGTGCAGTTTCGTGGTCACTTGGAAGAGAAGGCCAAATTGGCCTCTAAAAAGCTTGGCGTACTCAGCAGAGCGGAACAGTATTTCATGCCGGCACACCGCCTGCAACTTTACAAGGCGCAGGTTCGGCCTCACATGGAATACTGTTCCCATCTCTGGGCAGGGGCTCCCCAGTGCCAGCTCCTTCCACTTGACCGCATCCAGCGCAGAGCGGCTCGAATCGTCGACGACCGAGCCCTTTCCGACCGGCTCGATTCATTGGCACTGCGAAGAGATGTTGCATCCCTTTTGCATTTTCTTTCGCATCTACTATGGGGAGTGCTCTGAGGAATTGTTCGGATTAATCCCAGCCGCCAAATTTCACGAACGCACATCGCAGCAGAACTCCCGATACCATCCACACCATCTGGATGATTGGCGGTCCACCACTGTGCGATTTAGAAGACGTTTTTTTCCTCGAACGACTTCCTTGTGGAATCGATTACCATCAGCGATTTTTCCGGACCGATACGACTTAGGGACCTTCAAGAACAGAGCGTACTCCTTTTTAAAAGGCCGGCAACGCATCTGCAATTCCCTCCCTGGTGTTGCAGTTGTGCATGGGCGGCGGTAGTCACTTACCATCAGGTGAGCCGCATGCTCGTTTGCCCCCTCTCTTATAAAAAAAAAACGTTAGTAAAAAAAATTACCCAAACCTATCGAGAAGGGTATCAAAATGAAGTAAACTAAAAAGGGATTACAAAAATATATATAAATTATAAATTTAATTATTAATAATAAATTGCTTTAAAATATTTTTCATTACATAAAAATGGGCCATGTTTGTGTCGGACCACGTGATATCATGTGAAATTTAGTTCTTAAGAGTGCGTCGGGACACTAAAAAGTCTAAAATAAAATATAATTGCACTCTCTGTTTTTAGGAGTATATAAATTCTGCAATACATATTATGAACTTAACACAGAACTAACGTCTATTATCTATTGTAGATATACTCACGCCTCTTTCCCGTAGGGGTAGGCAGAGACCACTTCTTTCCACTTGCTACGATCCTTACATACTTGTTTCGCTTCGTCCACTTTCATTATTACCTACATACATGCTCTACGGTTTAGGGTACCCTTGACCTGGCCTTTTTTCAAGACGTCCCTGATTTGGTCTTGAAACATCCGCCTTGGTCTACCCTTTCCAACACTTTCAATCACACTCACCTTATACACTTTTTTCGTTAATCGTTCTTTATTCATTCTCTCGACATGGCCAAACCATCTCAGCATACCTTTCTCAATTTTTGTCACTACATCTTCTTTCAGACCACAACGTTTCCTTATCTCACTATTTCTTATCCCGTCACTCAGTTTAACTCCTATCATACTTCTTAACGCTCTCATCTCAACTGCATTTATTCTGCTTTCATGTTTCTTCTGCCATACCCAACTTTCACTTCCGTATATGAGTGTCAGAACCAACACGCCTTATGCACATCCAAACGAGCCTTATTGGACACCTTCTGACTACTCATAAAGGAGTGCAAAGCTCCATTCACCATGTTTTCTGCATTCACTCTTCTTTCGATATCACTCTCACACTTTCCATCTCTTGTAAACTTTGAACCCAGATACACAAACTCCTAGAATAGATAGTACACAAACTCTACAAGGAGTTCGTGTATTATCTATTCTATACACATTAATTATGAATTATATGTATGCAGCCAGGATAATAATATACAACTTAAAATTTAGTATTCATATAATGATCTTTATTGTATTTTATATAGCTGCATAAATTTACACCCGAGCGCTACTAAGCTTTAGAGTGGTACACAATACCTCTCAATACTATTTAAATAATCAAAACTTAACTTACTTTGTATTTTGTTTGTATGGCCTACAAATAGTTGTTCCGGTCTGGATATGTATCACTATGCAATTTATTTATGTTAGGCACCTCCTTATCTTACAAAAAAACGTGGCTATAATTTATATCCATAAATAATGTAGCTAGGCGTCATTATAAGGCTAAAACAGATTACTTAAATAGCACTTATAATTTTTTAAAGAGCTCCATTTTTGGGAAAAAGTCACTAGCATCATATTTAAGTAGTCGCCGGTGCTATTAAGGAAAAATTATGAATGCCACTCACGCGTTATTTATTCTTAAAGAAGCATTAACTTCACAGTGTGCGGAAATATACGTTTAAGAGGGTATTTTAATTTACATGTTTTTCATGATCTAAAAGATTCACGTGTCCGGCTGTAAAACACTTCGCTGCTAGCTTCTATGATGTTAGTCCTGTTAGCCTTTTGTCTCTTTTAGCACTTGGAACACGGGGTTCGTGGCTTGCAAGATCGCGAGTTATAAAAAGAGGATATATAGATATACCCACCGTATTGGGGAGGTTTACAATTCGCGCGCTGGGGGGCGCGGGTTCGAATCCCGCACGGAACAAGTATTTGTATGGCCTACAAACAATTGTTCTGGGTCTGGATGTTTGTCCTTGTGCAATTTATGTTTGTAAACTGCCCCCACGACACAGGAGAAAATCCTAGTGTGGGGGTGACGTTTTTTTTAAAAAAAAAAAGAAAAAAAAGAATAGCGCTTAGATATTTCCTTAAAGAGTTCAGATATTGACGGAAGCTAGCGATCCCTGTGCAGGTCGGAGTTTCACTGATACGTCTGGACTCCAGTGACTTTGCGAAAGAAGCAATTTTGAATAACTTGGAGGTCGTGAATACTTGTTTTGGGCGCGTTGGCGAAGGATACGCTCGCGTCTAATCCGATTATTATTTAAAATTCTTTAATTATCTAATTATTGTGTTAAATAGCAGATTAAGAACATAATATGCTTATAACAGAATGTTAAACAAGTAATCCGTCCTTATCCGGTGAACTAGTATCGTACAATGTTATGTAAATGTGCGAATGTACAATTTAGATAATAACCGCTGTAATCCTTGCAGGGATCTGTGTAATGCAAATTTGTAACAAACAATCTATGCATATCCAGTACATATTAGACAGTGGTAGAGCCACGCAGCAGCTTTTTCTGTCGCACGGATGGGCCGGCTCGAACCAGGGTGGTACCACGACCTCACAGAAAACCAGCGTGAAGTAGAGAATTACCTCTGCGTTTCGCTTGGTGAGTGCAGGTGGCCAGAGGCCCTTTTTACTGGAAATGAGGCATTCCATCTTAGTCCTCACGGGTGACAACGCATCTACATTTGGATTTGTAATAGAGGATAGATGTAGATGTCTATGGGCCGCAGCAACCACTTACCATCAGGTGGACTGTGTGCCCGTTTGTCACCCTTATCATATAAAAAAAATATAGATTCATTTGTATATTATTGTAGTCAACATTAGATTATTTTTAGTCCAGTGCTGAACATAGGTTATGTCAAATACATGCATTTACTACGCCGGGCAAGCAGATTGATGAATCCAGTTTGAAGATTCTTGCGCTGGTAACGATGCTCCCTATAAGTAGTATATGGACTTTGGTATTGTTAGATTTTCAGCTGTCATCGGTTGTGTATATAAATAACAATTGTTAATATAAATTAAATACTACAACGATTAATACTATAACGATTTTAATTTTTAATTACGAAGCGTTTATATATAATTATAAAGCGTCATAATACGTAACGTTGAGTCGTTTCTTGCCCCAGTTAAGTATGTAGATTATAGAAAAACCAATTGGATAAATCCGATCTGATACCATGTTTTTTCTATATACGTAAAAATCAAAACATTTTAAGGGCTTATTTGATACCCAGATTGTAATATAATATTATTCCCTCGAGACTAAACTTGCTCGGAGCAAACGGAGCAATAACTCAAAGGCGCCCGCAGTCACGCTAACTGTGAATTTCTGCAACATCAGGGGATTTCATTCAAAGCTTAACGCCATCCACTACCATCTGGAAACGGCGAAGCCGGCCTTGCTCTTTCTAGCCAAGACACAGGTGTCCTCTCTGGCTGATACTTCGTATTTCTCCTACCCGGGGTACAGATAAGACACTCCTTTGAGCCCCGGTGTGGAGTTTGCGTGTACGTCATAGAGGACATCTGTTTTCAACGCTTTGACAGCCTTCGCGCAAAAACAACGACGACCATCCCCGCGTCTGCGTCTGCCTCTGTAAGTCCCATAGCGGCAATGCCGACAGAGACCGACTCATCGCCTACATTTAAATGGCTGCAGACTCCGTGCTACAAAGGGAAGGATGAATTTGCTTTGGCGTATGGTCTGACACAACTGGTTACCTCGCCTACGTGTATCCCAGATGTGGAAGATCATCTCCCTTCCCTGTTGGACCTTCTGGTGACCTCTCACCCGGACGGATATCAGGCCTCCATCGATGCCCCTCTTAGCTCTTCAGACCATTTTCTGATCCGAAGTACGCTGCCACTCGCGCTCCCATTGCGGTTGCGTTCTGCAAGTTGCCGCCGTGTTTGGTACTGTAGGTTAGCTGATTGGGATGGGATGCGATCTTTCTTTTGCATCCTACCCTTAGACGTGGATTTTCTTCTCGCCGGATGATCCCAGTGTTGTTGCTGATTTTGTCGCTAATGTGGTGTTACAGGGAATAGAACTATTTATTCCATCACTTATGGTACCTATCAGAGGCAACACCCAGCCATGGTTTGGTCACTCCTGCAAAATTTCATTACACCATAAGCAAGAGTGCTACCAGACTTTGGCTCACGCATCGACGTCTCAGGATCCAAGTACCAGCGCAACTTGCAGGCCACGAACCCCGTGTTCCAAGTGCTAAAAGAGACAAAAGGCTAACAGGACTAACATCATAGAAACTAGCAGCGAAGTGTTTTACAGCCGGACACGCGAATCTTTTAGATCATGAAAAACATGTAAATTAAAATACCCTCTTAAACGTATATTTCCGCACACTGTGATGTTAATGCTTCTTTAAGAATAAATAACGCGAGAGTGGCATTCATAATTTTTCCTTAATAGCACCGGCGACTCCTTAAATATGATGCTATTGTATTGTATTGTATATACTTTATTGTACACCACACATATACAACAAATAAATACAGTACAGAGAAAACTTAATATATACGTATGTACAATAAGGCGGTCTTATCGCTAAAGAGCGATCTCTTCCAGACAACCTTTGGGCTAAAGAGAAACTGGAATTAAGAACAGTAGGAGGTGGTGCGTTTTATGTTACACTTACATACTAATATCTAAATAAACTAAACTATATTTTCTTAAAATACCACAATAATACATAAATATATATATATATATATATATATATATATATATATATATATATATATACATATATATATACAGATATATACACATACATATATATACATAGATAATAAATAAATAAATACAAAACAAAGAGGAAAAAAAAAACACAGAATAACTATCTGTTGCTAGAATTGGTTATCAATAACCACAAAGTGTTAGGTAATGCTTCTTGACGTCACTTTTGAATCTTTCCAAAGTTTGTGCCCGTTGAATTTGTCGTGGAAGTTCATTCCATAACCTTATGGCTTGGCTCGTAAAAGAATATTTCATAAATTTAGTTTGAAATGAACATGGTTCTAGAATTAGTTCGCCGGCTGACCGAAGAACTCTATCAGGTCGATCATGACCAAGAAACTTAAAGTTTTCCTTCAAGTAGCTTGGAGTCAAAGGATTGAACAACACACAGTACAAAAGAGATACAGTTTGCAGATTCCGGCGAAAGCGAATGGGTAACCACTTGAGCTGTAAACGATATTCGGATACATGATAATATTTGCGCAAACCAAATATGAACCTAATAGCAATATTTTGAATTCGCTTAAGTTTGCTCAGTTGGTCTTCAGTTAAATCGAGATAACTTGCATCCGCATAATCGAGAATAGAGAGAAGTAAGGATTGTGCTAACATAATCTTAGTGGGAATGGGGAGAAAAGAACGTAAACGACGAAGTAAACCCATAGTAGCAAACACCTTTTTGCTCACTTGTTTTAACTGCTGCGACCACGACAAGGTAGAATCTAGATATATTCCCAGATTTTTTACAGATTTACTGTAGGGTATGACAACGTCATTTAATGTCACCGAGGGTAGGTTGTTCCAGTCAACTCTGGAAACCATCCCTCCACCACCAATAACTATAGCCTGGGACTTGAACGGATTAATTTTTAGACCATAACGCTGACTCCACTGGTTTATCGCCGCTAAGTCATTGTTGATGGTGGCAACAGCAGAAGGCAGATTTAACAGAGTTGACTGAGTGTAGATTTGGAGATCGTCTGCATACATGTGATAGAGAGAAGTAATATTTTGAGAGATAGAATTAATGAATATAGCAAAAAGTAAAGGAGACAGCACACCACCTTGAGGCACGCCAGCCCGTAATTCGCACCAAGATGAGAACTCTACTCACGTTTGTATTTGAGCGACATTTGATAAAAACGTAAAACACAACAACGAAAACCCGCTGTGATAGACAGAGAAATACTGAAGTGATTCTGTAAGAGTGCCGTCTCGCTGAGTTTGACACGGAATACTAACAAGACATTTTCCGAATCGCTGCGATAAATATAAAAAAATAACGCGAGCAAATATCAATATTAAATTTCTTTTTATCATGTAAATATTGGAGGTGAAAGAATATCCTCTGCCCCATATCGTCTCGTGGCTGTCGTAGGAGGCGACAGAGAGAAACAGGTCAGGAGTTGCAAAATATACTACTCAAAATGTGGTTAGCAATTCGCCTACAAAGCGTGGCAGCTATGACAATTTATACCTAGAAGGTTTAGATTTAGATTAAGGTTTTGAAGAGGCAACTTATCGAGGAATCTTACATTCAGCAGGGGAGTTTTAATAAGCTGTAAAGGTAACGATATTTTTATTTAAGTCTTATTATGGTAAATGCATTTATGGTCTCCAATTACAGCTTTCTATAAGAGTGTCATCATCATTACAGCATATAACAAGTACAGTACTGAATATAGGGCTTCACCAAGGAATGCCAAAAACACGATCCTGAGCCACTTACATCAATTGATTCCCTCAACCACGTAACAGGTCATCACTTCATCTAGTGTCAGTAGACAGTAAGAGACCAAATGAGCAGACAAAGTTATATGATATTTACCATGAAAGATAATATAATCCTACCGTCAAATTTAGGTTATACGTAAAAAAATATTCAAAAATATTTAAAAGGGTGTGCTCCACAGCTAAGACTTTGCATTTGAGAATAAAATTAAGACGGCTTCTAATAAAATTAAAATGACATGAAGAATAATTAATAGCGAAACTGGTAAAATCAACTCTCGCAATTCAAAGTACCAGTTAAGTGTTTGATAACAAATTAACTGAATCAGATCAGGACGTTGCAATGGTTTTTGAGAAATATTTACTGATATTTTGCTGCCGTCGCCGAATCATTACTTAAACAAAATTTAAATAGTGAACAAAGAATTTTACATTTTATAAAGTATCATCAAAAGATATTGTAAAATATTTTCAAATTATTGATAATAAGAAATCTGCTAACTAAAATAAAGCTAAACTTTCGAAGACCAAGTAAGCAAATTGCTCGAAGAGGGGAGGGTAAAGAGTACTCGGATACCTAGACGTGCATGTATGAAGAAGATAATGAATCTCAAAGAAGCAAAAGAGGTATGTAAGGACCGTGACACTTGGCGATCTGTTCTCTCTGGCTACCCCGTCAGGGATTGTGCGTGAAGATAAGTAAGTAAGTAAGTAAGAAAACTGCATATCTGTGAGGGATTTTCGTTAAAGTTATTGGGTCTAAAATAGATACATTTGCGCCTCATTTAGCAATGATTTTTAATACTAGTATCGAATCTGGTATGTTTCCCGATTTAATGAAGCATGTTAAAGAAATACCTTTAGTAGCGTGCAGTTTCGTGGTCACTTGGAAGGGAAGGCCAAATTGGCCTCTAAAAACCTTGGCGTGCTCAGCAGAGCGAGACAGTATTTCATGCCGGCACATCGCTTGCAACTTTACAAAGCGCAAGTGCGGCCCCACATGGAATACTGTTCTCATCTCTGGGCCGGGGCACCCCAGTGCCAGCTCCTCCCACTTGACCGCATCCAGCGCAGAGCGGTTTGAATCGTGGACGACCGAGTTCTTTCTGATCGGCTCGATACACTGGCACTGCGTAGAGATGTTGCATCTTTTTGCATATTTTATCGCATTTATCACGGGGAGTGCTCTGAGGAAGTGTTCGGACTAATTCCAGCCGCTCAATTTCACCATCGCACATCGCGACAAATTCGCGTTACTATTCATACCATCTGCATGATTGTCGGTCCACCACTGTGCGATTTAGAAGAAGTTTTCTCCCTCGCACAACTTCCTTCTGGAATCAATTACCACCGGCGAAATTCCCGGACCGATAAGACTTACGAACTTTCAAGACAAGAGCTTACACCTTTCTGAAAGGCCGGCAACGGATCTGCAATTCCCCTGGTGTTGCGGTTGTTCGTGGTGATACCATCAGGTGAGCCGCATGCTCGTTTGCCCCCTCTTCTATAAAAAAATTAAATATGGTAGTACATTAAACCCCGCCAATTTTAGACCTATTTCTGTGCTACCAACACTTAGTAAAATTTCCTTAATATAAGTAATTTACTTAATAAAAATCAATATGGTTTCACAAGGGGTCGCTCGACAAATGATGCTGGTGTTGAACTGATTAAATATATCTTTAATGCACGGGAGAATTCAAAGCATGCTTTGGATATATTCTGTGACCTATCCAAGACCTTCGATTGTGTTAACTATGAAACATTATTTAGGAAACTTCAACACTATGGTGTAAGAAGTGATTGTCTTAAATTAATTATTTCATATTTCAGTAACAGAACGCAAAACGTTGCTATTAACAGTTCGAGCTCTTGCGGGTCGATGGTACAAACGGGCATGCCTCAAGGCTCAATTCTCGGCCCGTTTCAGTTTCTTGTTTACATTAATGACTTACCGTATATAGTAGGGGTATATCATGGTTATGATATAGTATTATTTGCTGATGACACTTGTTTAATTTTCAACTAAAGACGACAATTACTAAAATATGACGAAGTAAATAATGCTATCTCTAAATTAGTTAATTGGTTCAATATTAATAATTTGCATTTAAATGACACTAAAACGAAATGTATGAAGTTCATGACTCCAAATGTCAAACAATTAAATACAAATGTAATTTTAAATAGGGAGAAACTGGGTCTTGTAGATACCACCATTTTTCTTGGAATCACACTAGACGCGAAGCTTCAATTGGGCCCCCATATATCAAAACTATCAAGCAGACTACAGTTCTTCAGCATTTGCGGTAAAAAAGATTAGAAATCTTACTAGTGTTGATACAGCTAGACTAGTTTACTTTAGCTATGTCGATAGCATAATATCGTATGGTATTTTACTATGGGAATACGCAGCTGATACTGAAATTATATTTGTTTTAACAGAAGAGGATCATAAGAGCAATTTATGATTTAAAGCCTAAAGAGTCGCTGCGACAAAAATTAAGGAAATTAATATATTAACTTTGGTGTCTCAATACATTTATGAAAATGTAATGTACGTACACAAAAATAAAAGTAGTTTTACAAAAATAAGTGATATTCATTCTGTAAATACTAGGAACAGACACAAGCAAGTAGTACCAGTTACTCGACTCTATCGATTCAGTAATTCATTTTTGACGACTTTACAACAAAATTCCAGAAAATATATACAATTTGGAGTTCAAAAACATTGTTAAACTAAGTTTGTGTAGAAAGGGTTATTATAATATTAAGCAATTTATGGATGATAATAACCCCTGGAAATGACGTGATCGCTACAAAGCTATTTCTAATTTTTTGTTTTTTTAATTGTGTACCATACATGAATGTAAGCTGTTATTTAAAAAAAGTTCCGCTGGGTTTCTTGCTGGTTCTTCTGAGGACAGAGCTTTCATTCGAACCAGTGGTAATAAAACAAAAGAGTGACTTCAATGAGTATTATTTTTAATCAATATTGAATAAAAAATGTTTCTGTTTCTGTTTCAGTGGGGAGCCGCCCTACACTTCATTAAGCGCTACGAAGCTGACACTCGAAAACCTTTCCCCATACGTTGTCGGTTCATCGAGCTGTATGGCTGGCTTAGTGCCACTTTAGCTTTGTGATCAGTATTTCAGTAAACAAATATTTATTTTATAATATTCTAATTAGGTTTAGCAATATGTTTTTGGAAACGTAATAAAACGCCAGGATAATAATATGTAAATTTAATAATTTTTAACGTAATCGCCTTTAAAGCTTATACACTTTGAATAGCGTTTCTTATGTTATTTAATTCCCTTGAAAAGAAATGTTTGATCATTATCGCCGTCCAAATTTGTTTTTTTGAGGTAAAAAGCTTTTTGACGTAGGTAAAAAGGTGAAAATGCACGAGCGCAACAAAAAGGGTCACAATATCCTGACGTTCTTTACTTATTTATAAGTTATTAGCTTTTTCTCTATTAAAGCAAATGGTTTTTACTAAAAATAAATATTTTATTGTTATAATATTTAACCAATTCAATTTCTAATTCATTGCTCAAAATGCCTTGTATATTGCACATCATAAACTTTATATGCACCAGGTGCATATAAAGTTTATGATTGTTTTTATGTGAAATTATACAATTAACTATTTGTGGGCTGAATTTCGAACAATTTAAATTATTATTATGATTAATAGAGACAACCTGTGTTGTCTAATTTTTTAATTTAGTTAATTAATTCCAGGTGGAATTGATTCCAAATTAAATTTTAATTTATTATACTGCTCAATATAAGCAGATGTCTTGGTAGCCAAATCTTTGACTGAGTTAAAATATAATTAATAAGAGCATATTTGCTTTCATCTTCATCTTATACTGTACTTGCATAGATAATACTTACATCAAACACTTTTTAATTAAATTGGTATTTCTGAAATATTTCACGACTGGCGCAAATTTAGATTGCTATATAACGAAATAAAATAAATAGTCAAGGAAGTCATAAGTTTTTTTTGGCACATTTGACATATACGGTACAAAAAGGGGTGATATACGTCATATGAGAACATGTCATCGATGCTTCGATTGTGACGCCGAAGCTATAGTCGCCGAAGCGGATATGGATTGTGTGTAATTAAAAATTTAAATTATTTAAATATTTAACGTTTAAGTATGATACAAATTCATTCATTTATATTAGCCTATAAATAGTCCACTGCTAAACAATGGTCTATCCCACATATATTACCTCGTAAGGGTAATATTTGCCATAATTGTCGGGTGGACTGACAACTCAAGTTTATTACTTTGAGTTGTTACCAAGAAGTTATTGCTGCTCATCTCCCAAGGGTAAGGTAAGCAGATCAAAAACTGTCCTGACATATTTTTATTTATTTATTTAAAAGCTTCATTGTTCTATCCATAGAGGTTACAAGGGCTGGATTTAATGTCTGTTAGTCAACTCTTTGTCAGTCAACCCGTGGCGTGGTGAGAAATTAGTGGAACATTTACGCGATCAATACATGTCGCGGATTTCGCCCCTCCTACGTAAAATATCTATTGTATTTTATTTAAAAATTCTAAAAACCTGACATTTCCTAAATTTGACCGCAATCCTGACAAAAGTTTAAAAGTATTCTTTCTCTACTCTTACGGCAAACACGAGAAAATATAGGGTAGTTAATTCTCTTAAACCGCCACCATACCATCTTCTATATAAAAAAAACAATATTCTTATCTTTCCACGATCGGAATAACATTTATCCGACGAGATCACAGGTAATTAAAGATGCAGTGATCGAGGAATCAGAATATAATATATAAACAGATCCGAAATTTAAAATTTACTGGGAATGTACACCAGTTGCCAAAAGTTTTAGGATTCGACACACTCGTAATTTTTTTTGATTTCTAGGCCAAAATATAAGAGACCCACCGCCCATTTGGTTCAGCAGGTGGCTTACGAGTTTCCAAGAGATATCATTATAACCATTTCGTTTAGAACAGAAGTAAAATACCTATACCGGCACTAATTACACGGCTCCGTGGCGCAGTGGCTTTGCATTGAGTTGTGGCAATGAGAGCCGTGGGTTTAAATTTTGCAAAAAATAAGATTATATTTGTATAGCTTACAAAAAATTGTTACTGTACTGGAGGTTTTCCTCGTTCAATTAAAGCTTGTAAACTGCCTCTACGATACGAGAGAAATACAAAACAGCAGTAGCATCAGAGATCTGACTACAATTATAGCAGTGAAATAATAATTTCAAAACAATAAGAACGATTTTCATGGCACTATATATAAACGATGTTTAATTATAAATTAAAAAAAAACGTTTTACATGAAATTCTTTTATTATTTAACACAAATTCAGATCCTTCGAAGTACAGTATTAGCTAAACATGACAAATTAAATTTTCCAAACGGTTAGCACTAACTTAAGTGGATTTTCAAAAAGGTCGATTGCTTACTTTAGCAACGGTTTAACGGGAGATCAAAAAGCTATCAACGTGGATGTCAAGGGTACGGATGCGCCCGAGGGTATTGACACACAAATTCACTATTTTTCCTTAATTATATAAAGTGGTAATTTTTATTTTAAAATGGCGAAAATTATGTCAATAATTTAAGTTATAATTTGAATAATTAAAGTAACTTATTATATTTCTTCAACAATATAAAGAGTTAATAATTGAGTGATGTAAGTGTTTTTCGTTTACATGGTACTGCCATTCCACATTCATATTATAGTTATAGCATGATTGGATTGGTTAGACCGGGTAAGGATCACGTTATCACAGTATACCAGCATAAAATAGCAGCTTAATACTACTGTGTTTGTGTATGGTGAGTGTATGGAATCAGATTTTTGCTGGCAACTTGACATTCTATCTTAATCCTTGGGGGTGACAATGCATCTGGATTTTGATTCTTAATCGGAGATAAGATGTAGATATCTATGGGCCACAGCATCCACATATCATCAGGTGGACTGTGTGTTAGTGTGTAGAAATATTTTAGTGTCCACTCAATATAAATTAAAATGTTAAAAATTAAGAAAACTATGTGCGTTAAAAATAAAATTGCATTTAAAACTAGGTAATAGTATGAAAAGCGATACGGAAACGACGGTAGCCTAATTGTGCGGAAAAGTCGCGGGTTCGAAACTATCATTAGATAACTGTCATGAAACACTTCTACACCAAGCATTTTAAGCTTACTTTAATACTATTAACATTACTACAACACCCGTAGTAAACGGGAGTTGTAGCATTCAGTGACCAGCTTCAGTGTTATACAATAATATGCAGATTTCTTAACGCTTTTTTCATTAATCTACTTTTGAATATTGTAGCGAGCTAGCAGGCTTTTTCAGAGAGTTACGTTGTATTTTATTATGCGCCCTGTGTATTAAAAGTTAATATTTTTACATGATGTATATCTAAGCGTGCGCAGGAATTGCATGCCTTAAATTATCCCACTCCATTCCATTGTGGCCGTGGAAGGAAAAGGGGAGATCTCCCGCCGGGCAAGGTGTTCTGCCCGTTTAGGTTAGAGTGAAGTGACTGATGTTGCAGAAATTCACGAATAGCGTGGCAGGGGTCGCCTTGGTATTGTTGCTCAGTTTGCCCCGAGCAGTTATGTTTTTGAGCGGAATTTTGCCCCCCCCCCCCCCCCCAAGAATACGCGGGGCAGCTTGAGCACCCACGCTCAGGATTGGAATAATATGGTCGTGGATGCTCAGCGAGGGATTCTCCAGGGGTACTGGTACCCTCCTGGGGTAGTCTAATGTGTAATTCCGCTTCCATGTTGATGGGGGGGGGGGGATTGGGCCTCCGGCCACCTGCACTCACCAGACGAAACGCAGAAGCAGGGCTTCTACTTCTCGCCGGTATTCTGTAAAGTCGTGGTACCAACCCGGCTCGAGCCGGCCCATACGTGCAACAGCAAAAACTGCTGCGTGGCTCTACCACCGTTATAACCGTATTACTATTTCGCGCCACAAACCGCCATGTTGTTTATGTTTTCCAAACAGCAATCTAAGAACACTTGGGTTTTCAAGAAGAATATAACGATACCTTAACTGTCGAAGTACATACAGCCGATTGGAAGATACGAGGTAATAAAGAAAGACTTTCTAACTGGTAACATTCATTGCTATGCGGATGACAGCACTAGTGATGCTCTATACACCGGCCGTGCTAATATTTCTCGGGAAAACGTCTCCGAGTACCGGAACAAATTTATGTCTGAAGTCGAGTCTTTGCTGGACAAAGTCTCGAACTGGGGGCGACTAAATCTAGTCCAGTTTAGTCCTCAGAAGACACAAGTTTGCGCGTTTACCGCTTAAAAGAAACCCTTTGTCGTATCTCCTCAGTTTCAAGGCACTCCCCTTCTTGCCTCAGCCAGTATCGGAATCCTCGGCGTCGACATATCGAGTGACGTGCAGTTTCGTGGTCACTTGGAAGAGAAGGCCAAATTGGCCTCTAAAAAGCTTGGCGTACTCAGCAGAGCGGAACAGTATTTCATGCCGGCACACCGCCTGCAACTTTACAAGGCGCAGGTTCGGCCTCACATGGAATACTGTTCCCATCTCTGGGCAGGGGCTCCCCAGTGCCAGCTCCTTCCACTTGACCGCATCCAGCGCAGAGCGGCTCGAATCGTCGACGACCGAGCCCTTTCCGACCAGCTCGATTCATTGGCACTGCGAAGAGATGTTGCATCCCTTTTGCATTTTCTTTCGCATCTACTATGGGGAGTGCTCTGAGGAATTGTTCGGATTAATCCCAGCCGCCAAATTTCACGAACGCACATCGCAGCAGAACTCCCGATACCATCCACACCATCTGGATGATTGGCGGTCCACCACTGTGCGATTTAGAAGACGTTTTTTTCCTCGAACGACTTCCTTGTGGAATCGATTACCATCAGCGATTTTTCCGGACCGATACGACTTAGGGACCTTCAAGAACAGAGCGTACTCCTTTTTAAAAGGCCGGCAACGCATCTGCAATTCCCTCCCTGGTGTTGCAGTTGTGCATGGGCGGCGGTAGTCACTTACCATCAGGTGAGCCGCATGCTCGTTTGCCCCCTCTCTTATAAAAAAAAAACGTTAGTAAAAAAAATTACCCAAACCTATCGAGAAGGGTATCAAAATGAAGTAAACTAAAAAGGGATTACAAAAATATATATAAATTATAAATTTAATTATTAATAATAAATTGCTTTAAAATATTTTTCATTACATAAAAATGGGCCATGTTTGTGTCGGACCACGTGATATCATGTGAAATTTAGTTCTTAAGAGTGCGTCGGGACACTAAAAAGTCTAAAATAAAATATAATTGCACTCTCTGTTTTTAGGAGTATATAAATTCTGCAATACATATTATGAACTTAACACAGAACTAACGTCTATTATCTATTGTAGATATACTCACGCCTCTTTCCCGTAGGGGTAGGCAGAGACCACTTCTTTCCACTTGCTACGATCCTTACATACTTGTTTCGCTTCGTCCACTTTCATTATTACCTACATACATGCTCTACGGTTTAGGGTACCCTTGACCTGGCCTTTTTTCAAGACGTCCCTGATTTGGTCTTGAAACATCCGCCTTGGTCTACCCTTTCCAACACTTTCAATCACACTCACCTTATACACTTTTTTCGTTAATCGTTCTTTATTCATTCTCTCGACATGGCCAAACCATCTCAGCATACCTTTCTCAATTTTTGTCACTACATCTTCTTTCAGACCACAACGTTTCCTTATCTCACTATTTCTTATCCCGTCACTCAGTTTAACTCCTATCATACTTCTTAACGCTCTCATCTCAACTGCATTTATTCTGCTTTCATGTTTCTTCTGCCATACCCAACTTTCACTTCCGTATATGAGTGTCAGAACCAACACGCCTTATGCACATCCAAACGAGCCTTATTGGACACCTTCTGACTACTCATAAAGGAGTGCAAAGCTCCATTCACCATGTTTTCTGCATTCACTCTTCTTTCGATATCACTCTCACACTTTCCATCTCTTGTAAACTTTGAACCCAGATACACAAACTCCTAGAATAGATAGTACACAAACTCTACAAGGAGTTCGTGTATTATCTATTCTATACACATTAATTATGAATTATATGTATGCAGCCAGGATAATAATATACAACTTAAAATTTAGTATTCATATAATGATCTTTATTGTATTTTATATAGCTTCATAAATTTACACCCGAGCGCTACTAAGCTTTAGAGTGGTACACAATACCTCTCAATACTATTTAAATAATCAAAACTTAACTTACTTTGTATTTTGTTTGTATGGCCTACAAATAGTTGTTCCGGTCTGGATATGTATCACTATGCAATTTATTTATGTTAGGCACCTCCTTATCTTATAAAAAAACGTGGCTATAATTTATATCCATAAATAATGTAGCTAGGCGTCATTATAAGGCTAAAACAGATTACTTAAATAGCACTTATAATTTTTTAAAGAGCTCCATTTTTGGGAAAAAGTCACTAGCATCATATTTAAGTAGTCGCCGGTGCTATTAAGGAAAAATTATGAATGCCACTCACGCGTTATTTATTCTTAAAGAAGCATTAACTTCACAGTGTGCGGAAATATACGTTTAAGAGGGTATTTTAATTTACATGTTTTTCATGATCTAAAAGATTCACGTGTCCGGCTGTAAAACACTTCGCTGCTAGCTTCTATGATGTTAGTCCTGTTAGCCTTTTGTCTCTTTTAGCACTTGGAACACGGGGTTCGTGGCTTGCAAGATCGCGAGTTATAAAAAGAGGATATATAGATATACCCACCGTATTGGGGAGGTTTACAATTCGCGCGCTGGGGGGCGCGGGTTCGAATCCCGCACGGAACAAGTATTTGTATGGCCTACAAACAATTGTTCTGGGTCTGGATGTTTGTCCTTGTGCAATTTATGTTTGTAAACTGCCCCCACGACACAGGAGAAAATCCTAGTGTGGGGGTGACGTTTTTTTTAAAAAAAAAAAGAAAAAAAAGAATAGCGCTTAGATATTTCCTTAAAGAGTTCAGATATTGACGGAAGCTAGCGATCCCTGTGCAGGTCGGAGTTTCACTGATACGTCTGGACTCCAGTGACTTTGCGAAAGAAGCAATTTTGAATAACTTGGAGGTCGTGAATACTTGTTTTGGGCGCGTTGGCGAAGGATACGCTCGCGTCTAATCCGATTATTATTTAAAATTCTTTAATTATCTAATTATTGTGTTAAATAGCAGATTAAGAACATAATATGCTTATAACAGAATGTTAAACAAGTAATCCGTCCTTATCCGGTGAACTAGTATCGTACAATGTTATGTAAATGTGCGAATGTACAATTTAGATAATAACCGCTGTAATCCTTGCAGGGATCTGTGTAATGCAAATTTGTAACAAACAATCTATGCATATCCAGTACATATTAGACAGTGGTAGAGCCACGCAGCAGCTTTTTCTGTCGCACGGATGGGCCGGCTCGAACCAGGGTGGTACCACGACCTCACAGAAAACCAGCGTGAAGTAGAGAATTACCTCTGCGTTTCGCTTGGTGAGTGCAGGTGGCCAGAGGCCCTTTTTACTGGAAATGAGGCATTCCATCTTAGTCCTCACGGGTGACAACGCATCTACATTTGGATTTGTAATAGAGGATAGATGTAGATGTCTATGGGCCGCAGCAACCACTTACCATCAGGTGGACTGTGTGCCCGTTTGTCACCCTTATCATATAAAAAAAATATAGATTCATTTGTATATTATTGTAGTCAACATTAGATTATTTTTAGTCCAGTGCTGAACATAGGTTATGTCAAATACATGCATTTACTACGCCGGGCAAGCAGATTGATGAATCCAGTTTGAAGATTCTTGCGCTGGTAACGATGCTCCCTATAAGTAGTATATGGACTTTGGTATTGTTAGATTTTCAGCTGTCATCGGTTGTGTATATAAATAACAATTGTTAATATAAATTAAATACTACAACGATTAATACTATAACGATTTTAATTTTTAATTACGAAGCGTTTATATATAATTATAAAGCGTCATAATACGTAACGTTGAGTCGTTTCTTGCCCCAGTTAAGTATGTAGATTATAGAAAAACCAATTGGATAAATCCGATCTGATACCATGTTTTTTCTATATACGTAAAAATCAAAACATTTTAAGGGCTTATTTGATACCCAGATTGTAATATAATATTATTCCCTCGAGACTAAACTTGCTCGGAGCAAACGGAGCAATAACTCAAAGGCGCCCGCAGTCACGCTAACTGTGAATTTCTGCAACATCAGGGGATTTCATTCAAAGCTTAACGCCATCCACTACCATCTGGAAACGGCGAAGCCGGCCTTGCTCTTTCTAGCCAAGACACAGGTGTCCTCTCTGGCTGATACTTCGTATTTCTCCTACCCGGGGTACAGATAAGACACTCCTTTGAGCCCCGGTGTGGAGTTTGCGTGTACGTCATAGAGGACATCTGTTTTCAACGCTTTGACAGCCTTCGCGCAAAAACAACGACGACCATCCCCGCGTCTGCGTCTGCCTCTGTAAGTCCCATAGCGGCAATGCCGACAGAGACCGACTCATCGCCTACATTTAAATGGCTGCAGACTCCGTGCTACAAAGGGAAGGATGAATTTGCTTTGGCGTATGGTCTGACACAACTGGTTACCTCGCCTACGTGTATCCCAGATGTGGAAGATCATCTCCCTTCCCTGTTGGACCTTCTGGTGACCTCTCACCCGGACGGATATCAGGCCTCCATCGATGCCCCTCTTAGCTCTTCAGACCATTTTCTGATCCGAAGTACGCTGCCACTCGCGCTCCCATTGCGGTTGCGTTCTGCAAGTTGCCGCCGTGTTTGGTACTGTAGGTTAGCTGATTGGGATGGGATGCGATCTTTCTTTTGCATCCTACCCTTAGACGTGGATTTTCTTCTCGCCGGATGATCCCAGTGTTGTTGCTGATTTTGTCGCTAATGTGGTGTTACAGGGAATAGAACTATTTATTCCATCACTTATGGTACCTATCAGAGGCAACACCCAGCCATGGTTTGGTCACTCCTGCAAAATTTCATTACACCATAAGCAAGAGTGCTACCAGACTTTGGCTCACGCATCGACGTCTCAGGATCCAAGTACCAGCGCAACTTGCAGGCCACGAACCCCGTGTTCCAAGTGCTAAAAGAGACAAAAGGCTAACAGGACTAACATCATAGAAACTAGCAGCGAAGTGTTTTACAGCCGGACACGCGAATCTTTTAGATCATGAAAAACATGTAAATTAAAATACCCTCTTAAACGTATATTTCCGCACACTGTGATGTTAATGCTTCTTTAAGAATAAATAACGCGAGAGTGGCATTCATAATTTTTCCTTAATAGCACCGGCGACTCCTTAAATATGATGCTATTGTATTGTATTGTATATACTTTATTGTACACCACACATATACAACAAATAAATACAGTACAGAGAAAACTTAATATATACGTATGTACAATAAGGCGGTCTTATCGCTAAAGAGCGATCTCTTCCAGACAACCTTTGGGCTAAAGAGAAACTGGAATTAAGAACAGTAGGAGGTGGTGCGTTTTATGTTACACTTACATACTAATATCTAAATAAACTAAACTATATTTTCTTAAAATACCACAATAATACATAAATATATATATATATATACATATATATATATATATATATATATATATATATATATACATATATATATACAGATATATACACATACATATATATACATAGATAATAAATAAATAAATACAAAACAAAGAGGAAAAAAAAACACAGAATAACTATCTGTTGCTAGAATTGGTTATCAATAACCACAAAGTGTTAGGTAATGCTTCTTGACGTCACTTTTGAATCTTTCCAAAGTTTGTGCCCGTTGAATTTGTCGTGGAAGTTCATTCCATAACCTTATGGCTTGGCTCGTAAAAGAATATTTCATAAATTTAGTTTGAAATGAACATGGTTCTAGAATTAGTTCGCCGGCTGACCGAAGAACTCTATCAGGTCGATCATGACCAAGAAACTTAAAGTTTTCCTTCAAGTAGCTTGGAGTCAAAGGATTGAACAACACACAGTACAAAAGAGATACAGTTTGCAGATTCCGGCGAAAGCGAATGGGTAACCACTTGAGCTGTAAACGATATTCGGATACATGATCATATTTGCGCAAACCAAATATGAACCTAATAGCAATATTTTGAATTCGCTTAAGTTTGCTCAGTTGGTCTTCAGTTAAATCGAGATAACTTGCGTCCGCATAATCGAGAATAGAGAGAAGTAAGGATTGTGCTAACATAATCTTAGTGGGAATGGGGAGAAAAGAACGTAAACGACGAAGTAAACCCATAGTAGCAAACACCTTTTTGCTCACTTGTTTTAACTGCTGCGACCACGACAAGGTAGAATCTAGATATATTCCCAGATTTTTTACAGATTTACTGTAGGGTATGACAACGTCATTTAATGTCACCGAGGGTAGGTTGTTCCAGTCAACTCTGGAAACCATCCCTCCACCACCAATAACTATAGCCTGGGACTTGAACGGATTAATTTTTAGACCATAACGCTGACTCCACTGGTTTATCGCCGCTAAGTCATTGTTGATGGTGGCAACAGCAGAAGGCAGATTTAACAGAGTTGACTGAGTGTAGATTTGGAGATCGTCTGCATACATGTGATAGAGAGAAGTAATATTTTGAGAGATAGAATTAATGAATATAGCAAAAAGTAAAGGAGACAGCACACCACCTTGAGGCACGCCAGCCCGTAATTCGCACCAAGATGAGAACTCATCTTCGATGCGAATACGCTGCCGTCGGCCGTAAAGATAACTATGAAACCAGCCAATCACCGGAGGAGATATGTTAATAGAACGTAACACACTCAATAAGATGTCAAAATCAACAGTGTTAAACGCATTGCTAAAGTCAAGCAATACTAACACAGTGAGCTGTTTGTTATCCATACCTCGTCGAATGTCATCAGTAACTTTAACCAACGCTGTTGTCGTACTATGACCCGATCGAAAACCAGATTGGAGAGGATCCAGGATACAATTTCTATTTAGGTAGAGATTTAACTGAAAGAAAACTAGTTTCTCCAGGAGTTTGGATAAAAACGGGAGAATTGAGATAGGACGAAAGTCGGAAAAATGCAAAGCTTGGGCTTTTTTTGGGAGAGGCGTTACAAGTGCACTTTTCCAAACATCAGGAAATTTTGAAGAGGAGATGGATTTATTCAAGATATGGGTGAGGATAGGAGTAACAAATTCTAGGATAGGTAAGATCATGTTACGACTAACATTGTCATCACCCACGGCATTGGACGAGATGGACAAAATGTTCTTTTTAACATCACTATCAGTGAAAGGAGAGAAATTAAACGGTGGAAAATCAGGAGTTGGTATTGAAGAAAGAATACTCAGAGTCCGGTCTTTATCTGAGCTGTCTAATGTGCTAGAACAGGTGGAGTATTTGTTAAGGAATTCAACATCAACATTATGATGATGAGAATTATTGGATGTTTTACCAACTCCAAGAGAGTGAAGAAACTTCCAAACTTTGGCTGCGTCGCCGTTTTCGACGGATTTATGAATATGGCGTCTTTGTGCATCCCTACAAAATGTATTGCAGCGATTCCGTACTTTATTATAATATCGTAAGTTTTTCTCCGATTTATCAGCTTTTAACTTACTTTAAGCAAATCCTTTTTTTATAATAAGTTTTTTTAAACTATCAGTTAACCAAGGTGCAGGTAAATGTTTAATTTTTATTGGTTTTACTGGGGCATGGATGTCATAAAGTTGGATAAGAAAGGAGTTAAATAACTCGACTTTCAAGTCGACTGTTGAAGCATTTTCAACAGCTGACCAGTCCAAGCGACGAGCATCTTCCAGAAGACGTTCTTTGTCCATTCCACTAAAATTACGTTGCAAAAGGATTCTCGATTTTGCTTTAGGAGGACGAACTTTGTATGTAAGAAATAAGAGATCATGATGAGAGAAGAAATCAGCGTCATGCTGACCATGCTTCAGGACAAAATCTGGGGAGGATACAATAATTAAGTCAAGTAGTGATGGAGTACAGTCAGGCATTTTATGCGTAGCAGATAGTGATAATATATGTAGATTACATGCCTCGGTTAATGATTTTAGCTTTTCACACCGATAGTCACCCTTGAGTAGGCATGTGTTAAAGTCACCCATGATTATGGTGTGAGTATATAATGGGACTAAATTTTCTAATAAATATTCGAAAGAAGAGAAATAGTCAATATGAAGAGAAGGACTGTAACAAACGCCAAGAAGAATTTTCGTATTGGATAGGGTTACTTCAATAAAGAGATGCTCAGCCGCATTAGAAGGAGATGATTGGGGGGACAAACTTACTACCGCAAAAGGTAAATAAGAACGGAGATAGATTGCCACACCTCCACCCCCCCTTCCAACACGGTCGTTGCGAATAAGATGGAATCCTGGTAATGAATAAGAAGTGGATGGCAAGCATGGTTTCAACCAAGATTCAGAGACTAGAATGGCGTGAATGTTATGGGATTCAAAGGACGCAAGCATGTCGGGATAATGAGCCGGAATGCTTTGGGCGTTTATATGAATTACATTAAAGTTTTTCAGGGAATCTGAGAAATATGAATTAAGTGCTACATTTATCGGAATGGAAGATGTTGTACTGTGGAAGCTGAGTTCACTAGATGTATTATCATTTGACGACAAAGACAAGAAATCGTCAGAATCATTACCTACATCATTATTATCTAACAACATAGTAAAATGAAATAAAATATATAATATATATGATATATAAATATAAAACTAAATAGTTAAATTAAATATATAAGTAAGTACCTAAACAGATCTCTATCCCGCCAGCAGTCTGAAAGAGATGAAACAAAATAATAATAATAATAATAATAAATGTTTCAGAATAACTTAAATAAAAAAGAGACAATTATTAAACAAAACAAAACTACCAGAAACTGTAAACAAATAGCATTTTACAAATAAAAATATGTAATAAGCACAAAGAGAATTGTTATAGAAATGTTGCTTTGTAATAAGAAAAGAAAAAAAACAAAAACAAAGACATGAAAATGTAGAAATCAAAAATTCCATAAGGTACGGCTGTATGACTATGTGACCTTTGCCTACGCCGAAGAAAGAAATAAAAATGAGCAACTGTTATCCAATGTCATGTCAATAATTGAATTAAACAAACAATAAGTGAATTGACAGTCAATTCAATTATTGTTTGTTTACATTGAAATGGTTTTTTTTATATATAAGTTACTAGTAAACTACCTCACATCGTATATATAAAAGAAAAATGGTAATATATATTAATAAAAATAAATTAAAAATTTTTACAATAAAATAATGTAAACAAACCAGAAATACGGTAGTCGCACAAGATACAACAGATTTAACCAGCTCCAAAAAAGGATTCATTTTTTACCAATTCTCTTGGTTCTTACTTGAGCAGACCTGGAGTCTTTCACCACACTTGGAACCGAGGTTGCAGCAGATGTGGCTTGAGTCACCGATTCAGAGGTCGAAATAGCATCAAGATCAAGCCTAGAATGGATACGATGGCGTACTTGATCAGGTCCTAGTACGAAGATGATGCCATCCCTCGTCCAGCACCTTGAAACTCCGAAACGTTGGCGCGCCGCTTGGAATGTAGTATGGCGACCCTTTGTAAGAAATTCGGACAATGTAATCCCAGTGCCTTTCAAATTTTTCTTTGCAAGCCATATCTTCTCTTTTGTCCCATAGTCTCTAAATTCTACAAGCACAGCCCGGGGTTTATCAGTGCCAGGTTGACCAAGACGATGTGACCGGCCTATCGAATCAGTGGTAATACCAGGGACTTTCAAGTGGTCGGATAGAACCTTGACAACACTAGAGGATGTGTTCTCTTTCTTGTCTTCGGCTATACCATGAACAAGCAGGATTTTTCTTCGAGATCTCATCTCCATGTTATCATTTTGTTGAGCTAATAGTTCAATTTGCAGTTGCAAATTTTCTAAAGCAGTTAAAACAAAGCACCGGAATGAATGAAATTGGTGATTAATATTTGAAGTGGGGCTTGTTGCTGGAATTGAACTCTTGAGATCTTTTTGGAACTCGGCCATCCTTAAATTGAAATGTTCAGTGAGGTCCGCAACAGATTTCTTAATTGACTCCATTTGTTTTTAAGGTTATAACAATGTGGTAGTGAAGTGAATGTGCTAAAGAGTTCAAGTTATTCTAAATATATTTCAGACTTGACTGGCAGGAGTTTATATATCACAGGAACATTAAATTTATATTCAAAAGTCCCTAGATATAATATTATACAAATTAAAGATTTCAGTGTATTAAAATATGTCTAACTTAATCAACTCCTACCCACGAAAAAAGTGACTTTTTCCCAAAAATGGAGCTCTTTAAAATATTATAAGTGCTATTTAAGTAATCTGTTTTAGCCTTATAATGACGCCTAGCTACATTATTTATGGATATAAATTATAGCCACGTTTTTTTGTAAGATAAGGAGGTGCCTAACATAAATAAATTGCATAGTGATTCAAATCCAGACCGGAACAACTATTTGTAGGCCATACAAACACACAAGTGTTTGCTTACGGAATTTTAAACCGCGGCCCGCAGCCCGCAGCACCGCGACTAGACGTTTAGTCACTGCGATGAAGTATTTTAAATTGTGACAATTACAACATTGGTACAATTTTTAAATAGTAAAACGAATTAATCTATAATTTAAAAAAAAATGTTATTTTTGAATGTAAAGCCCCCAAAGGGTCATTGAAACTTCAATATATACCTTACAGTTACTTCATGATGTACAATATATTATGCATTTCATCTTTTCATTTATTCTTCCTAACCTCTTCTGCTGGAGAATTCGTTTAGTTGGGTACCTACCGTCTATTTCTGACTTCCCGGTTTAACCCTTTCGCTGTCCCGTGCACTACATATAGGACATTGCTATTGTCTTACTATTGTGTCTGAAAACCGGACAGTGAACGTGTTAAAAGATATGGAGGGCAAGAAAAATATAATTTTACCTGATATAGACTATAATGAATATATATATATATATATATATATATATATATATATATATATATATATATATATATATATATATATATATATATATATACAGGTGTCCCAATAATGGTGGATAACCTGGTACGTACGTGTTCGGGCGGGGAGGAGGTGGCCTCGGTTCCCAAAAAAAATTCTATCCCGAACGGTTTTTCAAGGACGACAAATGTATTTACCTAATAAAGACATGCAATGTTAAAAAAAACTATCTGCCAATAATTTTGTAATTTTGTAATGAAATGCCTACTTTTACACATTAACGACTATAGCTCAGTAAGTAATGACATTAAGTACATGGTATGCTAATGTTTTAGAATCCTTATGATATAAGCAAACTTTTTGAATGGTTGGCCACACAGATCCTATACGTTTTTTTTTCACCACAGGTGCTCAAACTTAGCAGTTAAATAAAGTAAAAAATTTAAACTTATGTTTAGTGCCGTCTTGTAAAATACTACCCATAGTAGTTGAAAACTTTTAAGGGTTATTTAGAAACATAATTATTAGGGAACATATTAAAAGAAAAAAATTGATCTAGGCATTAAACTACGGACGTGATGACCACAAATGTGAGCAGAAGTACGAATTTTCGGAATTTTATACAACATGGCGTAGACCGCGTACCGTTCCGGATAGAATTTTTTTTAGGGAACCAAGGCCGCCTTCACCCGCCCAAACACGTACCTACCAGATTATCCACCATTACTGGGACACCCTACCCTACTGGGTCTCCCGGATACCTAGACGTGCATGTATGAAGAAGATAATGAATCTGAAAGAAGCGAAAGAGGTAGGTTAGGGTATCGTGACACTTGGCGATCTGTTCTCTCTGGTTACCCCGTCAGGGATTGTGCGTGAAGATAAGTAAGTATGTAATTCATGAACGCGATACTATTCTACTTTTCTGTTCTATCCCATACTATTTTGTTGTATTCTGTTCTATTCCATTCTATTATGTTCTATTGCATGCCTTAAGCGCAAAGCGCGTAGGTGTTTACTAGCGCCTTAAAGTCAAGATCCAACATTTTGTTACATAAAATCGTATCTAACAATCATATTAAACTTATGAATGATATAAAAAAACATTGTTGGTAAAATAAATTATTGTTGAACTTAATAAGTATAAGGAACTCCTCGATGAGTAGAACTAGGTGTGCCGAGATTGTGCTCGTTATGTTAATTACGAGTACCTCCGGACTTGACGGAGTGACCTGAAGGTGTACTTCAATGAATGCTACTGGAACTCCTATGATCCTTTTAATATGAGCATTATAAATCGTGCAATTGAGGATTTATCATGATTATATTTTTTGGTATATATAAATTAATTAATATATAATAATATTAAACTGGTTGAAAATTTACATATAATCATGTTATTCCTAATTTTTTTTAATGCGCTTAGGGCATGCACAATTGGATTTAAAGTTTGTTTACTTAAATGTGCGTTATTATTTATATAACTGTTCTGTTCTATTATGCTCTATTTTATACTACTATTCAACTCCAATCCACTTCATTCTGCTCCACTCCCATCCATTCTATGCTATTTTAATCCATTCCATACTATTTAATTATATAACTTATTTAGTTATTTATTTGTCTAGTGTCATGTGAGTTGTTAGTAGGGATGGATATAAAAGCCTGGCATCAGACTCGGAGCGGAACAATCGGTGTGAACATTTGGAAAGGCATGAAGTAAATTGCTGGCGAAGTTTGTAGGGTACGATCTAGACTGTCATCGTTACCCCGTGTAAAAGAGTCTCTAAATGAAATAAGAATGTATAATTTAAAAATTAAACAAATTTTCTATAAGGATAACATCACTTTTAATATATCATACAAATTCGGAATCACATACCGTTATTTAGATCTAAAAGTGTGCTAGACCATCTTTGGGTGCATCACTATATACAATGAGGATAATAGTCCAGTACATGCTTATAGTAGCTTAAAAATGATGTTTAAAACATTGAAATCGATAAGCATCAAAATATAAAATTTAATTTAGCGAAATCTCTATTGTTTGTCCAATAAAATCACGAAAACATAATTTTCTATCTTGCTTGAACAGAAGTAATCAAATATTTGAAACCGCTTTGGTATCTTACTTACGAACAATACGGTTTGTATTGAGCGCAGAAAACAAGATTTAATTACAGTACCTAATAAAGAGTTCTCTGAAATAATAATGTTTTCAAAACGAAAATAGCAGAGAAAATATAATTTATATTGTAGCTGGAAATTTTGGGATGTAACTTTGCTTCTGTATAATATTTAATATTAAGCAGCGTTTAACAAAAGTTATAAGTTAAAATTTGTTAAATATTGACATACACAACACGGAAAAAACAGCCTGTGATACCCGGTTATTTAGAAAAACGACCATAAGGTAATAAAATTGAAACAAATTTTTACTTGCAAATTATTTGTGTTTTAATCCCTCTAACTATCACACCCACCGGTTAAGCGGAGTCTTTGAAAATATTCTTACTCCCCGAACAATGCAGAGGTATTAAACCCACAACCAAAATTATTTCGAGTAAAAACAAATAAAGCAAAACAATCGTCAAAATAATAACCTTCATTTTTTTAAATTTTGCTAGTATACTTCTTTTAGCTATAAAGTCTGTTTTAAACTGTAACTTAGTGCGGTATTGTTGCTCCATATCTAATAGATTTTATTCTACCATTAGGAGCAGACCAGACCCCGCCTTCGTCTCACGCCTCTCGTTTCGTTGTTGTTTTGTTTATAAAACTAGAGTAACAAGTAAACTTAAAGCAAAAATAGGTAAGCGTGTGTTACCTACCAACTCTTAAACAGAAAATATATTTAAAAGTGTGGACATTGTCCCCTGGGATTTACCAGGGTGGAGATGTGGTCGATGGAATGAGACTACAATATACTAGGGTATATTTTGTATTCTTTTACCAAGACACACCGAGTTATACTGTTGATCACACTCGATTCATACTGTGGAACACACTCAATGCAAATAATTCTACGGCTCTTAAACAAACCATGTGCATCAAATAATACCATGAAACACACAATGCCCAACGCCATCTGTTGGCAATAACGCAAACTAGATTACTTCGAACAAAATGAGTTCAACCTAGATGCATCTTCTCAAACCTATAGAGGTTTCGAGACGATAGTTATCTCTTAATCTTTTTTTATATTTATAGATTTTTAATTATTATAATCCAGTTGTTAACTACAATACCTCCTGGTGATAAGTGTACCATAAATGAAAGTGTACCATAGAAACCATAGATCTAAAATAATCGGACGGTCTTATCGTAAAAGAAGCCTATTCACATTTGCCGTGAAAACAACCAAATTGTTTTGTCCAACCAGAATATGTAATCGATATCAAACAATTTTCTTTAGTGTATTGTATAATGTTATTATGCTAGGATTTTTACTGTTTATTGGTGGTGCTAGTTTTCCCTGTACAGGGAGATAAAAGAAACCGGTAGTAAAAGTATGAAATGACTAAGAATAATTTTTTATTTATATTAAATAAAGAACACTTTTTAACTATTCAATTGTATTATATTCCGACGTAAAGATTGACGCCGACAAATAGTTATTCCACTCCTTTGCTGTATGCACGTACCATGTAAAAAAAAATGACAAGATGCTCGTGTTGTTTTTTATATGTTGTTGTCCGATTGTAGAAGTAAGCAGAACATGATATGTCTATGCACTTCACGATACGTCGCAATTTTATGATTTGGTTCATGATTTATCCGCCATATCACATTGTGCTATATAATATATTAATGAACGCGGCTTTACCACTTTTACCAGCCGCATCTTAACCTATTGTCACTGATGTTAGTAAATTTACTTTATATTTTACAGTTATTGAAGTGAAAGAAAGTCTTATATCCTCTGGTTTACTATTAATGACCCCGCAATTCAATAAACTTTAAAAGTGAAAAACGTTATTACTTCAAAAAGCTAAATTTAAACCTTCAAAAACATTTACGTGGTAGAACCATGCTGAAGCTATGTTTTGGCTTTAGCACGAATAGATCGGCTTGACCAAAGAAGAACCACGCTCACACATAATACATTTCGTATGATGAGTGTAAAGAACTGGAAATTCTTTTACTGGGATCATCTACTTACCATCAGCATTAAAAAAGTTCAATAAAATATAAGTTTATGTTAAAAGACATGCAACGTGATATTTATTAAAAATGGAATATGCTTTTAAGAATATTTTCTTGTTACATGACCTAAAGTATTTTGCAAGAATAAGAAAGCGAAACAGGTGCAGATAATTTTTCAGAATGGCGGACAACACTTTAAATATTATGCTGTACTCTTTTGTTTAGCGCCCGTAAGACACCGCGCCTTTAAAATATAGTAAAGACATAAAATGACTCTTATTTACTTAAACAGTGCAGTATTTTTATCAAAGATAATAATTCTGATTGAGAGGCTTCAAACACTACTCAATCTTAAGGCACAGTTAGTCTCACGCTGTCACTATCACTTTAAGTCAAAGTGACTTTGACACCACAAGACTTAAAGACACCTTAAAATTGAGTAGCTGTGGGATAAAGAAAGAACTTACTGCAATCACGAGGCTGGTTCACTGATATTTCAATTCATCACCAAAATGTTCATAAAAGGCGGGCACGTGCCACACAATTTTCAGTTCTTATTACAGCAATCACTGATTCTTCTTGAGTTTTGTTGTTTTAGGTCGGCAGGTATTAATACGGGATTAGGATTAACTTCCTAATTTTGATGAGATCCATTTCAAGGATATCTGCGGAACTCAAGCTCACAGGCGCGTTTTCTAGCGGGGATCGGTCTTAGACCGAAGGGATAGCGGTTAATCGGAGTGGGAAAGCGAATGTGGGTGCGACCAATGTGTGAGTGAATGGGTGATTAGCGAATGTAACTGTTGAATTTGTTTACGCATAAAATGGCCAATCCAGTAGCATTTGAGTATTTGGCCATAAGAGAGTTAGAAAAGTAACCCGGTCAGTAACCCCGTCCTCGGTAGTAAAGAAAATCTTCCTTTTATTTTGAAAAACCATTCTTTTCTTTTATTTATTGTTTTAAATTTACCTCCTCACTAGGATTTTTTTCTGTATCGTGGTGGCAGTGGAATGTATAAATGTAAATACATAAATTTCACAAGAACAAACATCCCGAACCGGAAAAATTATTTCTAGGCTATAAAAATACTTGTTGCGTGCGGGTTTTGAACCCGCGGCCCTTAGCGATTTAACTCATTGCTAAGCCAATGCGTTACAGAGCCATCTTCTGAAACTTGGTTTCTGTGATATTTTTAAATATTTCAAGGACCTTAGCATTAATTCAATAATTGGAAGTGTAAACCGCCTGTGCCTCAAGACAAGATGTATATAATGTATAGTTTATATCATGCTACTTAAGGTACTTTTAGAGTATTTTAACAGTTACTTACTCATTTATTTCAATAGTTGCTGTTTATTACATTCCACTCAACTTAACAATCTGTTATAAATAAATCACCCACTTTATTGATGGCGCAAATAAAAATGTACGGTATCCTGTACTATCTAATAAGCTTTCTTTATAAATAACTGAGAAAATTTATACCACATGAAATGTATACCAAAAAAAATATGCCAAACTATATGCCTTTTGGCTTATAATTACGTAGGTCATGAGTGAGAACACATTTTACAAATTCGTTTTTATTTTTAGCTTTTGTTAAACTTAAGCACTATGGGAGCAAGCCCAAAGGTCTAAAACAACTAATTAAATTTAATTAATCTTAATCAGGGCTTATTTTTCAACCATCAGAAAAAGTTATATATAATTAAGATATTATAAAACAGATACAGCCTTTAACTGTTTTATTGTTTTTAGAAAGACATTAACAAACAGTGTTATATTGAAGAGATAGTTGGGATAGAGTAGAAGTCAAGAAATTAGGCAATATGAGCACGGATGCGCGCGTACTGTACTGTTCGTATGTTGGGCGCTGGCAGAATAACAGCGTTGTAGGCAACTGCAACATTTATGCTGAGCTAGAGCCCATTCATTACTACATTATGTAATTCTTGTAATTTCTGTATGTACTCATTTTAACTTTATTGGTGGTAATGAATAAATGCTTTTATTATTATTTTGGGGTATCTATAAAGTTTTCTCATCTGGTTAGGCAATATAAATATATAATTGTAAACAAACATGGTAAACGTACATAAATATCAATAAAATAAAATAAATACACAAAAAATACATAAATATATAAAAACCCAACCAGATGGAAGCCCTCGGCAGAGGAGACCAGACGGCCGAGGGTTAGGGGGAAAGGGAAAGAAATCGGCGGACGATGCGGGCGGTATCGAGGAGCACCGCCTTCTGCATTTGAGCTTGGAGCGGTCCGTCACGGAGTCCCAGTCGCCTCAGATGACCCGAGAGGCTGACTGGAATTAACCTATTCGCAGAGACGACTACAGGTATAATTTCGGCCTGCAATCCACCCCACATGTCGGTCACCTCGTGAGCCAGGTCCAGATATTTAGTCAGCTTATCTGTTTCGGCTTTCACGAGGTTCTCGTCATAAGGAATGGTAATGTCGACCAAAAATATCCTTGACTGTGCCCGGTCCATCAGCACAATATCAGGCTTATTCGCAAGAATAGTCCTGTCTGTGATGATGGCCCGGTCCCAGTAGAGCCTGGCGCGGTCATTTTCGAGCACGGCTTCCGGCATGTACTTATAATACGGCCGTTTCCGATCCACGAGACTGTATTTTAGAGCGAGCTCCTGGTGTAGAATCCTGGCTACTAAGTTGTGCCTGTGCAAATACTCAGAGTTAGAAAGCGCCGAACAACCGGAAATGACATGCCTAAGTGACTCACCGGGATGGCGACAAGCTCGACAGACGTCAGCGGTGCCATCCTTTAGGATGTATCTCCGATAACTGTTGGTCTTAATAACCTAATCTTGTATCGCACAGACAAAACCCTCGGTTTCCCCAAAGAGGTTACCGAAACGAAGCCAGTGGAGGGAGGCGACTGTGTCCACGAAAGGCTCATGTAGAGCCTTGTTGAACCTCCCGTGGAGCTCCTTCTCCTTCCATACGGTCTCTTGGTCGAAAATGCCCTGTACTGCCGGGTCTTGCCATTGCTCGTTGGCTAAGGATAGAGGGGTAAGTCCTTTATCACAGAAAATAACGTCCCTATAGTATGGATCATCCGCTCTCGTCAGAAAGTAATTACGGAGGCTGCACACTTCGCGATTATGCATGGTGAGCGCGCTTAAAAAGCCGCGCCCACCATGTTTCCCCGGCAAGTACAGCCTCATTACTGACGATTTCGGATGATGCACCCTGTGGGACGGCATTATAGTGCGGACTTTTCTGTCCAGAGCGTTCAGTTCGGTCTGAGTCCACCTGAGTATGCCAAAAGTATACATAAGAACAGACATGATCCAACCGTTATATGCGTGCGCCTTATTCACACCGGACAAAAGGCTGTTAAGCACTTTGGTCAAGCGTGCATAAAACACATCGCAAACTGACTGTTTCACACCTGCCTCATCTACACCGATGTTCTGTGACATACCCAGGTATCGGTATGTTTCAGCCCCGGAAAGGGTCTTTATGTTGATGGGCATAGATAAGTCTATGCCCTCAGAGTTAGCAACCCTTCCCCTTTCAACATGGAGGATCGCACACTTAACCGTCCCCAGCTCCATTCCAAAAGAATTGCTAAAATCACACGTGATGTTTAGCAATTTCATAAGATGGGAGCGACTGGAGGCGAATAACTTGAGATCATCCATGCAGAAAAGGTGGGTCACTTTTGTACCTCATTTCCGAAGCTGAAATCCCCTCCCGGAGCCCTCCAGTAAGGTACTGAGAGGGTTCAGTGAGAGGCAGAACCAGATTGGACTCAACACTGACTGGAATAATCGCCCTGGAAGATACCCCTTCTTATCCTTATGTGGTTCTCCGCAGCCGTCATACGCTGGCCTAGATGACAAAGGATCGTACTCCACTGCCCCATACACTGCCCGAGGAAGTATCGAACCGTACATTCAACCTTGTATAGCTCGAGGACCCTCTTAAGCCATGTATGAGGCACCGAGTCGAAAGCCTTTTTGTAGTCTATCCAGGCGGCGGAGAGGTTCCGACGGTTGCGTTTAACCACCTTGCCAATGACCGCGTTAATGAGGAGTGGTTCCTTGGTTCCACGACCATCGCCCCGACATCCATTCTGAGCGCGCGACATCACCTGATTTGAGTTCAGGTGACGAGTGATTCTCGCGCTCAAAATGGATGTAAGTGTCTTGTATATGGTAGATAGACACGTTATGGGGCGGTATTTGCTCGGGTCTGTGGAATCCCGGTCTTTAGGAACCAAATGAGTGATCCCAGTAGTGAAGAGGCTCGGGAGCGACTTTTGGTCGAGAGCCTCTTGAAACTGTCGGGCGAGCACAGCGTGACACACCACGAACCCCTTTAGCCAGTAGTGATGCAGTCCGTCGATTCCCGGACTTTTCCAGTTCGGGGCTCTACGGACCGCCTCAGCTTTTTAACAGTGGTAGAGCCACACGGCAACTTTGCTGTCGCACGGATGGGCCGGCTTGAACCGGGGTGGTACCACGACCTCACAGAAAACCAGCGTGAAGTAGAGGTTTACCTCTGCGTTTCGCTTGGTGAGTGCAGGTGGCCGGAGGCCCTTTTTACTGGAAATGAGGCATTCCATCTCAGTCCTCACGGGTGACAACGCATCTACATTTTGATTTGTAATAGAGGATAGATGTAGATGTCTATGGGCCGCAGCAACCACTTACCATCAGGTGGACTGTGTGCTCGTTTGTCACCATTATCCTATAAAATAAAAAAAAGCTACGTCATCCGGCGTTATGATGACGGGGTCCATGGGCGTAATATTCGCACACTGACTCACCACAACTTCCGTCCAAGGGCCCTCGCTGTGGTTTACGGGCTCTGACCACAGGCCGCGCCAGAATGCGATAGTGTCGGCCTGATTCGGTGCTGGGACCGTTCCACGTACCATTCGTCGCTCCAATGATTCATAGAGCCTCTTCTGATCACTCTGGAAGAGACGATTCTGGTTGAACCGTGTCGACCTCTCGGTATATCGCCGAATCCGCTTCCCCCAAGCAGCGATTCTCTGATTCAGGTCGTCTATGCGCTCCGTCAATTTTTGCGTTATATCCGGCTGGGACAAACTGATATTTGTCCCAGCAAACGCCATTCTGACGGTGCGCACAATTCTCGGCCTATTATTGCCCGACCTGAAGCTTATCAGTCTGCTGATGAGGGCCCTTGCCTTTGCTACACGGTCCTCAATCCTTCTTCTCCAGGTTGGGATGGCGCTACTGTGTCTAGTAGCGTATCCAGCCGTGGGAAGTTTGGCACCAATAATACGGCAAACTGCCAGTGCGGCGCCAAAAAGAATTGAGTCCGTGTCGCAAAGGTCCCGGCTGGCTTCCGAATAGGTTACCAGCATTGGGTTGAGAGCCCTAACGACAGCCCGATTCCGCTTACTTAGGGGTATGCGCGGGAGTCGCGGTCGATTTTCGAAAGGCGTACTGCGCGTTTCCACAATCGCCTCCTCCAATTTACTCCTCATATGCTGTAGTTCTTGGGTGATCTTTCCATCGTCGCCTGAATCAACCAGAGCGGGGAGATCAATAGCGCCCTCTATATGTGCCTGCTGTTCTGTGGCCTGTGGAGCCGCATCTTCAGCTATAGCCGGTTCATTCGATGAGGGAATAGCCTCACGCCGTAGTCGTTCGAGTTCGGTGTCATCAAATATTTTTGAGCGCATGATGTACCGAACTCGGTCTGCCAGGTTTTGCTCGGTAACGGTAATAGACGGCTCCAGCTCAGCAAATAGTCCATGCATCCTAGCCCGGTACGCAAAACCTCCAATTTCTTCCCCTTTCGCCCTAAAATACGTCCGCAATACGTTTGTATTCATATCCTTCGTCCAACGCATGCGGCGTACTCCACCAGCGGCGGGTGCCGCTTGCCGAGTCCGAGAGGACCCTGCCAACACCAAGCCATCTGGTGGGGATGATGGATGCAAGGGGCTACTTGGTGGTCGTGTAGCACCTCGCGCTCGGCTGGCGGCCCGCATGCTGTCGCGGCCAGCGCCAGCTCCAGACGCGCCCCGGCGACCCCCAGGCAGCGGCCCTATACGCGGTCTATTCGTTTCCATCATCCATAAATTGGGCGTTAGTTAACGGGAGACGCCCAGACCCGGCGCCGTTTCATGATGGAGCCATATGCACAAACGGGCCTTTGCACCCTCAAGTTTGCCGAGGCACGGCGCTAACACCGCTTGGCAAGGTGCTGACTGATTGCGCCGACGTAGCAGTTTTGTCACTTAACTGTTACGTCAGCGGGCGATGGGGTCGTCACTTTCCTACGCCATTTATTATTATTATTATTAATAATAATTAAATATATAATATTTAAGCTGCTGGCCTGTCCCGCTAATAATAATTGGGTTAGTATTTACTACACGTTGTAATTATTAACACAAGCAGTTAAATCAGATTGTAATACTTTATTTAAGTAAGCCATGTTAGTCTTAATTACCCTTTGACTGCCTCGTTGGTCTAGTGGTTGTAGTAGTGCGACTGCTGATCATGAGGTCCGGGGTTCTAATCCCGGTTCGGGCCAAAAAATGAGTTATTGAGTTTTTCCATCAAGAAATTCTCAGTATCTGCCCGGAGTCAGGACGTTGGCGGTGTGTCATCCCCGTGCCTCGGAAAGCACGTGAAGCCGTTGGTCCTGCATCTGATCTCTCTCCGGTCGTGTCGGTTTACCGTCCCATCGGGCTATGAGAGTGAGGGAACAGAGAGTGCACCTATGCTTGCGCATACACTTGGGCACTATAATCCTGTCTTGCGCAGATGGCTAGTCTCCGTTGATACTAGCTGCCGTGGCCGAAATTCGATCTGGAGGACATTATTATTATTATTATTAATGTATATGTAATAAAGCAGAGAATTATAGAGCGCTAAATTCTTGTTCTCTCTTCTCTTTTTAAAAAAGTTACCTCAATACTAAGATATTCTTTGGTATCGTTGAAGCGAGCTTAGTAGAGTCACGCTGCAGCTATGTTATGATTGTAGCACAAAGGGGTCGACTCGACCGGGGAAGGATCAAGAATATCTCTCTGGTCCTTCCTCCCGGAATACCAGCGTAAATTAACAGATTAATGCTGTCGGGTTTTGTGTGATGACTGTAGAGAACCAGAGAACCTTTTAACTAGAAACGAGGCATTCTATCTCAGTCTTTGGGCGTGACAACACATTTTGATCCTTAATTGAGGATAAATTTAGATCTATTGGCCACAACATTCAATTACCATCAGGTGAACTGTGTACTCGTGTGTCACCCTTATTCTATAAAAAAGGCAATTTACATACATAAAGTGCACAAAGACAAATCTAATGTTTGGTGTGTGCAATAAAGTGCTATTTTATTTATATTTTGTTCTTTCGTGTTCTATCATTAAAATTTTATTAAGTTAACTATGGAAGTTGTTTAATATACACTAATCCAAAAATATTAAAAACTCTTTGAAATATTCATTTTTTCCATCCATTTAAAACGAAAATAAACAAATTTATTTTTGTTTAAAATGAAACTAATTTTTTTTTGTTTTTTTTTTTATAGAATAAGGGTGATAAACCTGCACTAAGTCCACCTGATGGTAGGTGACTGCTGTGTCCTATAGATATCTACATCTATCTTCGATTACGAATGCAAATGCACCAATCACACAATCACCCGTGAGGACTAAGATGGAATGCCTCGTTTACAGTAAAAAAAAGGTCTCCGGTTCCCTACACTAACTATACGAAACACAGAAGCGTTAAGCTGCTATTTTACGCTGGTATTCTGTGATAACGTGGTCCTTATCCGATCAAACCAACCCAATCATGTTACAACTATAATTTAAATTATAAAAATGTGTTGTGTATTACGAATCTTAAGTTCGTTATTAGCCCAGGACACAAAATTTTAAATTAAAAACTATACATTTTTTTTTCATATTTCACATTTGGTGGGAAATGGATTCATACGCAAAATGGAGATATTTGAACTTCGTGCGGTTATGAAATATTTCTGCTCGAAATTTTATTCTACAAAAAGTGTTTTCAAAGAACTGCAGTCTACTTTGGCAGACAATGATCCATCTTATTCTATAGTGGCATACTGTTACACTGAATTTGAAACGCGGCAGAATCACCTGCAATGATGGCACTCGCTCCGGCGGGCCAAGAATGGCCGCAACACTTATATTGCAAAATGGAGAGATAAATGGTATACTGTTAGAAGGTGTACAGTTTTTTTTAAAGAATAATGGTGACAAACGTGCACATATTTCACCTGATTGTAAGTGAATGCTGAGACACATAGATATCTACATCTATTCTCGATTAAGAATCAAAATGCAGATGCGTTGTCAACCCTTAGGATCAAGATATAATGCTATGTTTCCAGTAAAAAAGGATTTATGGGCCTAATAATTTAAAATTAAAAGTTTTGTGCTTTTCAAATAAAAAAAGAATCATCGAAATCGGTTCAACTAGTAAAAAGCTATGAAGTAACACACATAAAATAGTTGTTGTAGTTGCAGTTGTTCATGGACGGCACTTACCATCAGGTGAGCCGCATGCTCGTTTGCCCCCTCTCCTATAAAAAAACCCACAGTTGAATTAAGTAACGTCTCCTTTTTGAAGTTGGTAGATAATTGTTTATTTCAATTCAATTAAGTTAATTAAACTAACACATATGACAATGATATATTAACTCTACAAAAAATAGTTTTTTAACATAAATTGTAGAAGGACAAACATACACCAAGTACAGCATTTGTACCGTGCAGGAATCGAACCATCGCTAGCGTAGCGCCGCAGCTAATATCTTGCGCAGCGCCAGCGCTACCGAGCTGTCTAACCAAGATGCCTCGCAACATCTTTCTGAGATGTTTTGAATTTAAAATTTGTGTCAACATTGAAAAAGAGTATGGCAATACAAATAAATTATTTTTATGGTTTCATAACCATGAAAAATAATGATTTATTTTACTTAATTACAATTCCACCCCAATAGATTGTCTCATAGGGGGTTTTGCCTTCGCTTGGCAGACGCGTTAGCAACCGTAGATTTTTTCTGATAACAACTAGCTGCTGTTGATTTGGAGAGACTATGCCTCAAAACTATTGTTCACTTGACATATAATATTCAAATGGGTAAGGATTTATAGCCTGAGAATTTTCTTCAATGTGCAGGAGCTAAAGCAGTAGCTTGGGTTATTAAAAATAATTTTGCAGCGACATAAAATCTATAAGCCATAACAGTCGTTGTAAACATCGCCAATTAGTATCATCAGCGTGGAGAATCCCCTGAGGAACATAATCCCCTTCAGTTGTAGGGAGGATTTCCAAATAATATTGCCTATTCAAATTAAACATATCTGGAATATTAGATAGCTACACCTGGCGATAGACTCAAGATGATATCGAAAATAATTCTGCGTAATTGTTGCAGTTACGGTAAAATGTAGGTTTTTTTTTATAGGAGAGGGGGCAAACCAGCATGCGGCTTACCTGATGGTAAGTGACTACCGCCGCCCATTAACAACTGCAACACCAGGGAGGGAATTGCAGATGCGTTGCCGGCCTTTTAAAAAGGAGAACGCTCTTTTCTTGAAGGTCCCTAAGTCGTATCGGTCTGGAAAAATCGCTGATGGTAATTGATTCCACAAGAAAGTCGTGCGAGAAAGAAAACATCTTCTAAATCGCACACTGGTAGACCGCCAATCATCCAGATGGTGTGAATGGTATCGGGAGTTCTGCCGCGATGTGCGTTCGTGAAATTTGGCGGCTGGGATTAATCCGAACAATTCCTCAGAACACTCCCCGTGGTAGATGCGAAAGCAAATGCAAAAGGATGCAACATCTCTTCGTAGTGCCAATGAATCGAACCGATCAGAAAAAACTCGGTCGTCAACGATTCGAACCGCTCTGCGCTGGATGCGGTCAAGTGGAAGGAGCTGGCACTGGGGTGCCCCGGCCCAGAGATGAGAACAGTATTCCATGTGGGGCCGAACTTGCGCTTTGTAAAGTTGCAAGCGATGTGCCGGCATGAAATACTGTCTCGCTCTGTTGAGCACGCCAAGCTTTTTAGAGGCCAATTTGGCCTTCCCTTCCAAGTGACCATGAAACTGCACACTATTCGATATGTCGACGCCAAGGATTCCGATGCTGGCTGAGGCAGCAAAGGGAGTGCCTTGAAACTGAGGAGATACGACAAAGGGGTTCTTTTTAGCGGTAAACGTGCAAACTTGTGTCTTCTGGGGATTGAACTGGACTAGATTTAGTCGGCCCTAATCCGAGACTTTGTTAAGCAAAAACTCGACTTCAGACACAAGTTTGTCCCGGTACTCGGCGACGTTTTCCCGAGAAATATTGGCACGGCCGGTATATAAGGCATCACCAGTGCTGTCGTCTGCATAGCAATGAATGCTACCAGTTAGCAACATATCATTGATATGCAGAAGAAACAGCGTTGGTGATAGCACACAGCCTTGTGGAACACCAGCATTGATAGGCTTGAGATCAGAGCATGCACCGTCTACTATGACCTTGATGCTCCGATCTGCAAGAAAGCTGGTGATCCAATCGCACACTTTCTCGGAAAGCCCATAGAAAGGGAGCTTTGAAAAATGCGCTTTGTGCCAAACCCGATCGAAGGCCTTCGCAATGTTCAAACTAACGGCCAACGCCTCCCCCTTGGACTCTACTGCCTCCGCTTATCTATGAGTCAGGTATACTAGAAGATCACCAGCTGATCGACCCCGACGAAAACCGTATTGGCGGTCACTTATCAGCTGGTGATCCTCAAGGTACCGCATGAGCTGGCAGTTAATAATGGATTCCATTATTTTGAAGAATGTGGAGTTGATCGCGATAGGCCTATAGTTGGACGGGTCTGAGCGGTCGCCTTTTTAAGGGATCGGTGGAACAAAAGCTGTCTTCCATGAATTCGTGACTATGCCTTGGGAGTAGGAGTACCGGTAAAGACGCGTTAAAATTGGTGCCAACTCCGAAGAACACGTCTTCAGCACAACGGGAGAGACTCCATCAGGCCCACCCTACTTGTTGACGTCCAGGGAGAATAGTGCTTTACGAACCGAGCGCTATGTAAATCGCACATCCGGCATGGAGCACTCACACCGCGGGATGGTCGGCGGTGTATTCCCCCCGTCATCTAGAGTCGAGTTGGACGCAAAAAGGGAGCCTAAAAGGTTGGCTTAGTCTTTTGCGGCATGGGCTAGTGAGTCGTCCTCCCTGTGCAGAGATGGTAGTGATGGCATTCAGACATTCTCTTGGACAGACTTGGCGAGAGACGAGAACGCACGGGTTCCCGAAGGAAGGCAAACTAGTTGCTCGCCAATTCTGCCTATGTGCTCTGCCTTTGCCTTGGCAATAACTCTTTTGAAGGACCTGGAGGCGAACTTATACTTCTTTTTAAGTGTGCTGGTGTTTACATCCCGAGTCGCCGAAGCCACAGCCCAGGCTTGATAACACTGCTGCTTACTGCGTAATGCAGTCTTACAGGAGCAACCAAACGAAGGCTGAGATCTGCCTCCGATGGGTACCACAGATGAAGGAATAAACAGTTCCATTTCCTGAACTACGCTCTCACAGAATACCAGCTCAAAATAGCAGCATAATGCTGCTGTATTTCGTATGGTGAGTGTAGAGAACTGGAGACCCTTTTTAGTAGATACGAGGCATTCAATTTTAGTTTTCAGGAGTGACAACGTACTTGCATATTGCAATATTTTGCATTTGCATCCGCCGACCTGTAATGCCAAACACGGCGGTTACTTGCAGAATGCAACCGCGAGGGGAGCGTGAGTGGCACCACATTCCGGATCAGACAATGGTCCGAAGAGCCGAGAGGGGCATCGACGGAAACCTGATATCCGTCCGGATGAGAGGTCAGCAGACGGTCCAACAGGGAAGGTGTATGATGCTCCACATCTGGAATCTGCGTAGGCGAAATAACCAGTTGTCTGACCATATGCCAAAGCAAAGTCTTAAACAGATCTTCCGGCATGATCGGTTAAACGTGAACCGAGCCATTTGGCGTGATGGGCGTTAAATCGCCAAGAATGACGATTTCTGCTGATGGTATCTGTTGTAGCAACGAATCTGTAGCCATTTGGACGTGGTCGATGAATCGGTCTGTTTCGGCATTACCGCTATGGGACCTATATAGGCACCCGTAGACGCGCGGATGGTCGTCGCTGTCTACGCGTAGCCAAAGGATGGACAGGTCCGAACCTTAAAGACTGCCGAGGCGTCGAGAACAGATATCCTCTCTGAAATACACGCAAACTCCAGCCCGAAGCACAAAGGAGTGCTCCAATTTGTACCCCGGGTAGGAGAGATACGAAATATCAGCCGGAGAGGTCGCCTTGCAGAAATTTACGGGTAGCGTGGCAGTGGTCGCCTTGGTATTGTTGCTCAGTTTGCCCCGAGCAGTTATGTATTGAGTGGAATTTTGCCCCCCCCCCCCTCCCCCCAAGAATACGCGGGGCAGCCTGAGTACCCACGCTCAGGAGTAGAATAACATGGTAGTGGATGCTCAGCGAGGGATTCTCCAGGGGTGCTGGTACCCTCCTGGGGTAGTCTTTCGTGTAAATCCGCTACCATGTTGATGGGGGGGGGGGGTGAATTGGGCCTCCAGCCACCTGCACTCACCAGACGAAACGCAGAAGCAGAGCTTCTACTTCACGCCGGTATTCTGTGAGGCTAAATTGTAATACAGTACAGCCTTCGCATAACGAAACTCAATATAAACAGTTCGTCGAAAAATCACTTTTAATATTAACTATTTTAAAAAAGTAAAAATTAAACACGATTTTTTAAACAAATTTAAAAGTTTAAATTAAACTCGATAAAATCCATAAAATTAGTCTTATTCCAAATATTTCGATAGTTTTTTTTTTACAAAAATGAATAACGAACTTACAGCGCATATGATGGTGAGTGGCTGTTACAGTAGCTACTACAGTCCACGAAAACCTGCTACCAATTTCTAACAAAAATGACCCTCTGTATTGACATCTAAGCGTTAAGATGGAACTCCTCACAACCTGTAATTTATACCGGCTCTCATTATACTTCATGGTATGGTTACTACCAAGATGGAATTCTAGGAATAAAAGAGTGAGAAAAAAGAGTCCCGCTATGATTTTACCATTACCAGTTCTTTTCGATAGACTAACGGCGAATTCTCTCTACCATATTACAGTAGTAAACTACCACGGAATGATACGGAAAATCTTCTTCTGCTTTTCACAACATAAGTTTCCAAATAGCATCAATGCACAGTCCGGAGTGACTTGCATGCTTTAACTTCCTTTGCGTTGCACAAGTTCATTATTTCACTAAGTGGAAATTCTTAGCGTTTCCTTCTTCGTCTTCAGTAGCCAGTAAAAGCCCACTGCTGTAAATGGGCCTCTCCCATTTTAATGATTATTTTTCTGAATCGTCACATTTGATAGGCAGTTTGACATCTGCAGTCACAGACCTCGCACTTCTGACGCTTCTTTCAGATCAGCACAAATAGAGAAAATATAAGCAAAAATAAGAAATTCCTAGACGAACAACACGATTGTAATTCATTACTATGATGACAGTTGTAAATACATAGTCTACCGCAGAGGTTTTCATTCGAACTTTCTAAAAATGTTGCAAAGTAACATATTATAAATGAAAATAAAAAAAAAACTAATACATCATTAAATCTCTTACTAAAACCAGAAACAATTTTCTTAACTTTCTCGATGAAGCTTACATATTTGTTGTTCCTCGAAATTGCTTCGTAGTAAAATATATATGGGAGTACGTTGTTGCACATAATTTATGTGCAGTCAATACATATTTCTTCATATCCTACAAGATTAAATACAAAATAATACTGATATGTTTTTAGTAGGAAGTTTAGATTTTAAATAAAAAGTAAAAAATCCCTCTATCGTCTGAAGAACTTTCTTCCAATCAAGACTAAGCTAACACTTGCGCAAACATTTATAATTCCCATTATTGATTATGCAGATGTGTGCTACCCAGATGTGAACCAAGATCTTCTTAATAAGCTAGAGCGTCTTCTCAATAGCTGTATTAGATATATATTTGGTCTTCGAAAATATGATCACATCTCTCATTATCGTGAACGCCTGAAATGGCTTACTATCCAACAAAGACGAAACTCTAGAATTTTGCTTGTTCTTTTCTCAATTTTGAATAATCCAACTTCTCCAGCATATCTGAAAGACAAATTCCAATATCTCTTTTCAACTCATGATAAGGTTCTACGCTCCTCATCTAATCATAAGATCAGTATTCCATCTCATTTCACTGGATTCACCAACAATTCCTTTACAATTCAGGCAACACTACTCTGGAACTCCTTGGCCGAAAACATAAGAAGAGCGCCAAGTAAGGATTGTTTTAAAAAGTTGGTACATGACTTTTTTTTGAAACGAAGTGATGTTGGATGTTAAGAATGATGATGATATATTTTGACACATTTAAATATTTTATTATATGTAATTTCAATATATGTATTTTATTATTATATGTAACGTATATATTATATCTATGTATGATACATATTTTGTTCATATATTTACATATGTAAAGTTTTGTATATTATATGTATATCTTAGTATGTATGTATGTGTGTATACAGATATATATATGTATATATATATATATATATATATATATATATATATATGTGTGTGTGTGTGTATTTGCACCTGCCACAAAATCTCATCACTCCACGGGTTGACTGGCAGAGAATGCCGCTAGGCATTAAGTCCGCCCTTTGTTACCCTTGTTATTAAGGTGTCAACAAATAAGATTAAATAAATAAATAAATAAATAAAATAAAAAGAGTTAAGATTTCGTATATTACATGCGTTGACTTATATATTAATATAAGTCAATTCAAATAACAACGGGTATGACAGAAATTCTCGATATTGTAGGGTAAATAATGAAATGTAAAAGGCCCACCAATAATACAAGTCGGTTGACCTAAAGATAAAGTTATGGTATTTTCATGTAGTATAGTGGCATTACGATACTACATACTACGCGATATGAAAAAAATGGTACAAATTGTTTAATTATACTACAAAATCCAACCCTGGTTACGTCGTTGACCAATGCAATGCGGTACTTATATAACACGTATGTGTTATAACAGATGGCGCTAGTTTTACTTGTATGAAGAAGTTACAAGTAAATTTTTTAAATAGGTGTATCCTTCCTTTGGAAATCAATGATTATATTATGTATATCATTGTATGTAAATAAATATATATAATTACACCTGCTACAAAATCTCATCAATCCACGGATTAACTGATAGAGTTTGCCGATAGGCATTAAGTTCGTCTCTTGTTACCCTATTCATTTAAAGCGTTAACAATTGTACTTAAATAAATGAATAAAAACCGATTTCAAACAAGTTATTATTTGATTAGAACCAAAAACGATGAAACAATTTTCACATAATAGCTTCAGAAGTGTGTGCTAATACACGCTGTATTAACACGTGTATTAGTAGAAGTTTTATAACCTGTACTTCAAAAGCTGTATGTGGAAATCATTTTCTTCTTTTTAATTCTTTGAAGTTAGCTTTTGCTCTTTTATAAACGCCTTTTTTACCCAAAAATATAATTGAAAAAGCATTATCACAAGCTTGAATAACGTAAAGTAAATATTTACATTGAAAACTTCATCTTCTATTTTTTCAAAAGTGGATTTTTTTTCAAATTTATATGAGACTACCGCTAATGAATAATTAATAATATTTAATAACAAATTAGCACTAAAGTTTGTACAAAATCGATATTAGTGTCGTCGTGTCACATTGCGTCATATGACACGACGACACTTTCTGTAAACCTTTTCCTTTTTTTGAAGATGGCTAAAACAACGTATAATTAATTAATAAAACTCATTGTAATATCTATTTTAACACATCATATCATATTTAAATTAATTTTAGTTAATTATGATTACGTGAATATGTAAGTGTAGATTTTTATAGGAAAAGCGGGGCAAATGCTAAGTGACTCCATATATGCTTAGAAGTCTATCTGGGTAAATATCAACCTCGCTGCCGCGAAAAAGGAGTTTAGTATAATAACAGACTGTGAGGCTTTCAAACAAACCTGGTCCTAAGAAGTGACAACTCATCTGTAGAATTTTTTGTTTGAAGTTAGTGCAGGTGTCCATTGACTTCAGTAGCCACTTACCAGCAGGCAAGTTCGTGAGTACTGTAAGTTCTTTTTCACTTGAGTTTTATTAAAAAAAGGAGAATGCGGCTCACTTGATGTTAAGTGGTTACTGTTTATAAACAACTGCAACACCAGATGAATGACAGATGCATTGCCAGCTTTTTAAAAGAGTAGGCTTTTTTTGAAGATCCCTAATTCATATTGTTCCGGTAAAATTGCTGGTGCTAGGCGAGTCCATAAATAAATCGTGCGAAGAAGAAAAGTTTTGGTAAATCGCAAGGTGGTGGACCGCCAGGCATCCAAATTGTGTGAATATTATCACAAAAATTGAATATTTGGCACGATATGCGATTGCTGATAAATTTTCTGACCACTACCCCCTGGTAACTAAAATAAACACTAACATGATCCAGATACGCTTTTATTATTTTAATCTAAATCTGTACAACTTATGGCAGTGGAAAATATATTTATACGTAGAAGAGCCATGCTGCAGCTATAATAGTAGTATAGTTGAAGCACGAATGGGTCGGCACGACCCGGATTTGAACACACTCTTACAGAATACCAGCTTTAAATAGCAGCTTGCCACTGCTGTGTTTCGTATGGTGAGTGTAGAGAGCTGGAGACCCTTTTCAGTGGAAGGGAGGCATTCCGGCTTAGTCCTCACGGGTGACAACGCATCTGTATTTTGATTCGCAAACGAGGATATATGTAGATGTCTATGGGCCACAACAACCACTTACCATCAAGTGGACTGTGTGCTCGTTTGTCACACTATCCTATAAAAAAAATATGTTAATACTGAACATATAACTGAAAAAGCTGTTCATACCAAAACATGTTTTGAAAAAAATTATCGAAAATTAAAGTTGGTAAAAAATTACTTCGCGTACATCCGCAATTTGTTTTTAATTTTACAAACGGCTGCGTAAGTCCAGCGGTGACTGGTCGCATGTTTTATCGCATGACGCAGTCGCTCGCTCCTTAAGAATGGAGCGGTTGCGTCAGCGGTCTATATAAATAGGAGTTGTTTTGGCTCGCCGCTCACTTAGCGGTCAGCCACCGCAGTCTAGATTACCTGAAGATGCCTCGTGTAGAGGCGAAAACCGTGTCGTATTGTCGTCAGTTGTGTGTCTTTGGTGTGTATGTTGGGAGTAGTGGTGCTGGGATTATTGGTGATGGTGATAGTGCACGCAATTGAGGGAGGGCGGGAAGAGCTCTTCAAACTAGGTAAGACACATCATTTTATTTTATCTAGCGGATGTACGCGAAGTAATTTTTTACCAACTTTAATATAATGGACTTTCGCAAAGTAACGCCTGATTATATTAATTATTGATACAAAAAACGGTAAACTAACCATTTAGCGTGACCAAATGTATCTATATATACCAAATATATCTGAGCAATATATCAACGTATTTTGAAGTAACTATTTCATGTTTTCACAAGCCTCATATGCATAGCAGAAGACCATACGACATTAGGCTATGGAATTAGATATAAATATTTAGTAAAGCTGTTTCGACATTGCTAAGGTTTCTTATCTTTTTTTACAGCATACGTTGCAGCCTTAAGTATTTGTTAGCTTAAATATATGGGTCCCCATTAAAGCTTTGCGTCTTATTTATTTTATAGAATAAACCTATAGACATCTAAAGATTAGCCCTGAGGACTATGAACTATTACCTCGTTTCCAGTACAGGGATCTCCGGTTCTCTACACTTACCAAACGAAACACAGAATCATTACTTAGCTGCTATTTTGCGCTAGTATTCTATGAGAGCTTGGTCCTTCCCGGGTCGAGCCTATCCATTCGTGCTACAACCATAATATATATAGCTGCAGCGTGTCTCTACCGCGTCTAGAATAATTTCAATAAAAATTGTAATATTGACAAAACCCAAATCCTCCCCATTTAAAATTACATTAGTATTGTGACGTTTAACGTTTAGGGGTGGAGTACAAAAAGCAAAATAGGTCAATTTTGCCAATTTCAGATGCATTGTGACACCTAATATCTGTCATGATATGTCACCTTTTAAAAAAAAAAGATCTAGTTGAAAAGGTTTTAAAGTAATTAACTTAAGCTTTTAAAGAAATAAAGTGATCCTTTTGGTATTCGAATATAGAAAAATACCAACAAAACTACCTCCATGAATATTTATTATGTTCAAAATATTTTCATAATCATTAGAAATTTCTGATTACTCAGTAAATTGTGTATTAAAGAAAATAAAGAGTGAGTTGCTAGAGAGTAAGGCAATTTGTAACGTTTCCAGGAAGTATTTATTTTCATCGTAATAATTTCAACATGAAAAGACTCTTTTAAGAGTCTTTTTATGTTGAAATTATTACGAGGTTTGTTTGACTGAAACGTAATTTTAATATGTATTGCTATATTTATCATGCTTATCTTTTTTATGATCTGTTATTACATAAAATTCGTGTGATATTAAGTCCCGTGGGTAGAATAAGGGAGACAAAAGAGCACAAAGTTCACCTGATGGTAAGTGGATCCTCTGGCCTATAAACATGTACATATTATATCCTCGATTAAGAATCAAAATTCAGTTGCATAGTCTTCACTGAGGACTAAGATGGAATGCTTCGTTTCCAGTAAAAAGGTGTCTCTGGTTTCTATACTCATCATACGAAACCTAACAGCATTAAGCTGCTATTTTACGCTGGTAATCTGTGAGAGCGTGGTCCTTCCACAGTCAAGCCGACCCATTTGCGCCACAACTATAATATAGCTTGGGCATGGCTCTATCACGCCGACATAAATCTTAATATACTTCTTAAAATTTATCACAAATAACATTAATTCAACGTATAAAGTATGCGTTTCACTTATGTAACAAAATTTTATGATACTTTAGTACAAATAATATCAAATGAATATATATACGTTTCTAATTACTATTATTAAGCCGAAAGGCGTTGCCATGTTTAGAATATTTATCTTGCTGATATACGATACAATATTATGTGTGAGACCCATTTGACATCTAAAAATATGAAATTAAGTTCTTGAAATTTTATTCTAAGAAATAGACGGCTCCATGGCGCAGTGGCATATCATTGAACTGCAGCGTCGAGGGCCGTAGGTTCGATTCCCGTACAGATCAAGTATTTGTATACCTCACAAATAATTATTCCGGGTCTGGGTGTTTTTCTTTACGTAATTTATGTATGTTTTGTATGTAAACTGCTTCCACGATATAAGAGAAGTCCTAGAATAGGGGATTAAAATTTTTTACTACACTATAGAAAATTCTAAAGAAAACAGAAACCAGCCAGATGAGCTAGGTAATCCATCACCTCTTTTTTCCTGTGTGTGTGTTGTAAAAGGCGGCTATGGCAAATACTAGAAGAATCCTATGAAATCCGACAGAATGGTGATATCAGTAAAATAAAAGTTATAATTTGATTTGTATTATTTAATTTAAATTTTATTTGTATTAGTTACTACAAGTGAAACAAAACTCTGCTGTAGCTCGTTTATATGCATTACAAGTTTTTCCAGACATTAATATGTCTGAGACTGAGAACGTAGGGGCGGCGTAAGAGGATCCACTACCCTGTGATATTCCATTTGAATCGTAAGATGCGAGAGTGGTAAATTGAAAATGGATATGGGCAGCATCTTTCTGATAACAATTTAAAATAAGAAAAATCTGCTTTTAGCAACCCGTCTACCCAGCGTGGAACCTATGTCGAATATTACCCTGTGGGGACATCTATAGGGTGGGAGGGGATTTGCTCATCAGTGGGCTTTGATAGGTAGTGATAATGATGATGATGACTAAGAGAGAGAGAGAGAGAGCGAGAGAGAAGGAAGAAGATAGGAAGAGACAGAGAGGGAGAGATATGAGAGAGCAATAGGAAGACGAAAGAATTATACTTCGTGAATAGGTTGTCAAAGGATGACTTACGCTGGTAGAACTGCAGATAAATGCGAGTGCTCTAACGGCCCTGTCGATAGGTAGAGAAACTCCATGACGAATTTGACTTCGAAAAAAGGAACATTTTGTATTGTTGTGTCGTGATTTTTCACGTAGTGACATAATGCTAATTCAGCAGTATTAATTCAGCAATAAGGTTTATCTATTAGTCTCCTCTTATTTCACCCATGGGGCGAAATATGGTGATGAACTATCTTACGCTGCCATATATCATGCGGGTAAACTTAGAAGAGTGAGTAAACCTAGGTTTACTGGGTACATTAAGGATTATCTAAGTTCCTAGGGTAAAGCCCGAAATATCATCAAAATTAATACAGATTTGGACTTTACCCGAATAAACCTAGGTTTACCCAACCCTGGATGGGTAATGTTCATGTACAAGGTCGTTAAATAAAAAACGAAAAGAATGTGATAATTCTAGTAACTTTATTAAAAAAACTATTTACATAGATGATGCTGCTTTAAGGTCATCGTTATATCTAATGTTATATTATATATATCTAAATGTTATTTATTTGAGCAGGATAGACTACCATGACCCTTTTTTTTATAGAATAGGGGGCAAACGAGCATGCGGCTCACCTGATGGTAAGTGACTACCGCCGCCCATGAACAACCGCAACACCAGGGGAATTACAGATGCGTTGCCGGCCTTTTAGAAAGGTGTAAGCTCTTTTCTTGAAGGTTCCTAAGTCGTATCGGTCCGGAAAATTCGCTGGTGGTAATTGATTCCACAAGGAAGTTGTGCGAGGGAGAAAACTTCTTCTAAATCGCACAGTGGTGGACCGCCAATCATTCAGATGATATGGATGGTAACGCGAGTTTTGTCGCGATGTGCGACGGTGAAACTGAGCGGCTGGAATTAGTCCGAACAATTCCTCAGAGCACTCCCCGTGATAGATGCGATAAAAACACTGCGAATGACATTTCTTTTCAACAGCTTTACATGTCCGATTGTTTGTACCACGTTTTGTGTAACAATGACGCCTTTAATAGCTTTGAACTCCTGAAAGTGCTCCACAGAATCTCTCGCCACAGCTTTAGTGGTTATTTTTTTTACCACCTAGAAGTACTTGAGAACCCAGAAATCCTTTCAGTTGAGTTACGTTAGAAGGCAGTGGCGGAAGCGAAATGCAATGCAGTTCCCACCACAGCCTTCGTGGTTATTTTCGACTGCCTAGAAATAAATGAGCACTCCCCTTTTCTTTCCCCACTTCTGCTGGATAGGACACATAACATTACCCAGCCCGCGTTGGGTAAACCTAGGTTTATTCGGGTAAACTCCGAATCTGTATTGAATTTTGTGATATTTCGGGCTTCACCCAAGGAACTTAGATAATCCTAAGTGTACTTGGGTAAACCTAGGTTTATTCACTCTTCTAAGTTCACCCGTAACATATATATATATATATATATATATATATATATATATATATCTCACCAGTTTCAAGCTCAGATTTTATGGTTTTCTTCTAACTACTTACGTTTTCTGAATGGCGTCATTTATTTTTGGCAATTTCGTTCTAAGTAATAGTGAAGCGACTTTTATAGCACTTAAAGGAGAAATAAGAAAATAAATTATCTTGGCTGACTGCCTCAAGGGAGCAGCAGCAAAGAATTATTTAAATAAAACGCCTATGAAATTGCTATAAAGGAGGTGTTAGGTCCTTCGGTTTATTAAGCGAGAAAAATAGTCATTTAGATCCTAACGTTTTCATAACTTTTATAGTCAAGCTAAATTATTAAAAATATATTAAAATATCATAGGCGAAATATGTATTATTTTAATAAAATTAAGTTGTTATCTTTGGAGCAGAAAACAATACCAAATTTAATTAAAGTTGCTAATTGAAATTTTAATTATAAAAGTTCTACTTTTCGGTGCAACGCTGGTTTTGTTTCCAGTTAAGGTAACAATTTTAGGATACTGGATATGTAAAATGATCTAATTATGAATTTTTGCGATTCCAAGTCAAGGGCGGTACCCTTCGTGGCAAAGAAAGTTAATAATCGATATTTAGTGATTTCGGTACTTTTAAGAAACTAAAATCTAAATTAGATGATTAATCGAATTTAGTACTTGTTTTATCGTGTACCGATAACATAAAGTTACCTTACGGTTCTTATTAAGGTTTCGCTTTTACTTCTAGTGCTATTGTCAGAATTGTTGAAAAGGTGAGTATTAGATGATTTAGTGTTAGATTACTGTTGGTTATAAAAATGGTCAAACAAGGAAGGTAAATCAAAGGGTTGAAGTTAAGGAAATTAAAGAAGCTTTTGCTTTTTACGTATAAATCTAGTGCTTTCGCATCTATCAATATTTAACCATCTGTAATAATTTAACTATGTTGTGTTTGAAGTTTCTCTGCGTGAAAGACATAGACTTTTGATAGGTTGTTACCTATCAAAAGTCCACTGCACAATTTAGGTCTCCCCAGTATATTGCCTTATAGGTGGGATATTAGCTGTTGTTGCCACGTTTGGAAGATGGATTGTCACCCATAGTGTTTTTTTTTCTCTTAGTTGTCTTTTATTTTTGCTGCCATTTTCTGGCGTTTTCCTTCTATCGCCTCTTACGACACGTACGGGACGATATGGGATAATATATATTATTACACCACCATTAAGTGAATTTTTACAGTATTCGTCTTATAGCCGTAGTAGTTCAGATGGTTAGTGCTCGCTGTAAGTTTCACAGTACGCGTGGAAACCGGGTTTGATCCCCGCCGGCACCAATGAAATTGTTAATTGCAACTTTAAGTGCAGATTTATCACGTGCTAGGCAGTGAAGGAACACATCGTGAGGAAACCTGCATATCTGAGAAATAGAAAAAATATTTCGAAGACAAGTAAAGTTTGCAATCACTTATTGGGGCAGCGCGGCGGATATTTCCTTGCCATAAAATCCTCACAGAAATAGGAGAAGGCCAGTGCAAAGCAGTGGGAAGTATATAGGCTTCAAAACAATCTTACTCTCATACTTTTTCTGTCATACTCCACTTCCATTGTCATACTATAACGTACGGGATTATATAATAATACATTTCATAATTACGTGTATATATTTACGTATCACTAACCGTTACGCCAGCGTACGCGAATAAATAATTTCGGGAGCGCTTTTGATTTGCTTAACAAAAATCAATATTTCAGGTTAGCTGTGAGGTGTAGCATAATTTTATATAGCTTATGCTATTTCTTATGAATATATAGAAAATAGAAAAGAGAGAGAATAGAGAAGAGATGAAAGAAATGTTTCGATCGTTGAAATTTGATCAAGACGAAATACGAAGGAGCATAAATGATATGACGAAACAAAACTCTGAAATTTTAATATCACATGTACAGATCTTGGAGGAAAATGCAAACGAATACAAGGAGTTGAAAATGAGTGCTGAATCTGTTTCAAACAAAATACCAGAAAGTTTTTTGCGAAAATAAATTATTTATAAGAACAACTTGACGTTTTACTGAAAAAAGAACGACAAAACATGATAGAAATTAATTATATACCGTAAGATTACAAAGGAGATATTCAAAACACAGTCCGAAACTTACATGGCACACTAAATGTAAAAATTGTCTCTCAGGACATTAAACAGGTTTTTAAAATTAAAAAGAGAGAAATGAATACCTGATAATGATTATTGTTGAAAATTCTGATCAAACTAAAAAAGGACAAGTTCTTAAACAAGTTAGAAATTACAATAAAATTAATAAAGAAAAGCGAAAATAACCAAAAATTATATATACTTTTTGCCTAATATACAATATTATCGGTAAAATAAATATTATACTACGCACACAATAAGCAATTTTAGAAATTAAACTAACATGATTGGTTATATTTCTATTTATTTTAATATTACTAATTACTAAGGTAAAATAAATGCAAATTAGTATAAAGTGAACCATTGCAAACTAATACGGAGGGTAGAACATTGACTTTTCTGTAACAATATTATCATAACTCGTTATGTATTTTTGTTTACCTCCTTTAAAATTGGATTTGCATTGGCTCTTCACTTAAATATGTAACGTTATAGTGGGGTGATAAGATTTACGTTTTTGCTTTATTATAAGATGTTATTTGTAACTTGTTGATAAATAAATAAATAAAAAATCTATAAAAATCTATCTATATTTCTTATAAATCTTGCTATAACATACAAAAATAATTTTTCAAATCGGACTGATAGGTCCAGACATTAGCGTGTTGAAACAAACAAACAAAACATTTATTACTTATATATTAGTATCTTATCTTACTTTCTTACTTTCTTAAAGCGTTTATTTTGTTCCTTCCTTTTATACATTTCTGTTATTTATGTAAAAGTTTACTTGTGTTCTATTCTTTGCTGACTTTAAATTTTTTAGAACCTTTTTTATATAAAGGATATTTCCATGATACTGCTCTCTGAATATCATATAATAAACGAAACGAGAAAGCGCAAAGTAATGTTCTACTATCGCCTAAAAATTAAAATTCCAACATTTTATCGAATAAAATCGTATCTAGCAATCATATTGTACATATAAATGATATAAAAAGCACATTGTGAGAAAGATAAATGATTGTTCAACTTATTAATAATTTTTTTAAATCGATTAATTGCTATTTTTAAATAAAAAAAGGGTTTTAGTGGCTTATGGTGTGGATTTATCATGTCCCTGTGGCTTGTAAACACTATAACTTTTGAAAATATCAATTGTTTAACTCAATCTATTTTTTAATCTCTTCATCTATCATATGGGAAGCCACTGAATGTAAATGGCAGTGTAATTTTGTTTTGTTTAGCTATAATTAATTTTTTTCGGCTCCAAAATGGCGAAATTTTCGTTGATTTGGTTGCCTCGTATATAAATTGTTTCTGTAAATAGGGATCTACAGCCACAGAGTAGTTTAGTTCACAGAGTACCTTTGTATTAAGTTTAGTTCGGCTCACAGAGTACATGTTCGGCTTCAGTCGCCGTCGTGAGTGGACATTGTTTCGGTTGTTTTCAGCGGCTCAAAAAGATCGCTGTACAAATACACAATATTCGAATAACCAAATTTCTTAAATACTTAATTATAATAATAATAAAAGATTTTTTATTACAATATTTAAAAGCACAGAATAAATAATAGTAGTACGTACTAAAAGTAAGAAGTATAATTTTTTTGTCATGGGTGACATTTTCATGCTTTTCGAGGGTGTCGAAACCGATAGGGTTGTCCAAATGTAAATCCAAGATGGCGGCCGCAATAGGTATCAATTTTTTCATCATGGGTGTCATTTTCATGGTTTTCGAGGGTGCTGAAGCCGATAGTGCTGTCGAAATGTAAATCCAAGGTGGAGGCTGCAAAAGGTATAAAATTTTTCATCATAGGTGTCATTTTCATGGTTTTAGAGGGTGTTGAAGCTGATAGTGCTGTCGAAATGTAAATCCAAGATGGCGGCTGAATTAGGTACCAATTTATTCACCATGGGTGTCACTTTCATGGTTTTCGAGGGTGTTGAAGCCGATAGTGCTGTCGAAATGTAAATCCAAGATGGCGGCTGCAAAATATATAAATTTTTTCATCATGGGTGTCATTTTCATGGTTTTCGAGAGAGTTGAAGCCGATAGTGGTAAGTAAGGGTAAGCCGTGTAGTGGCGGTCAAGAATATCCACTACCCCATATCCTCCCGTGGGTGTCGTAAAAGGCGACAAAGGGAAACAGGTGGGAGATGGGCAGCAGCATCTTCCTGATAATAGCCAATATTATAATAAAAAAAAAAACTGCGGTTGCCAACCCGCTCGCCAAGCGTGGCAACTATGGCAAATACCCCCCTTATGAATGGATGTAATAAAGAGACGGCCCCCAGTCCCCGGCGGCCCCGCTATTCCTGGCTACGGTGGCGACCATGGTAACGGCGGGGCAGGGGGTGCTAAGAATCTCCGGTGGAGGTTTGGTTGCCACCTACGACGACTCGACCTGGCAACATACAACGCACGCACCCTGAGGACTGACGAGAAGATCGTGGAGCTGGAAGAAGGGATAGACAAGTTGCGCTGGCATATTATAGGATTATCCGAAGTCCGAAGAGAGGGGGAGGACACGGTAATCCTCGAATCCGGCAACTTGCTCTATCACCGGGAGGGTGAACATCTGTCCCAAGGAGGTGTCGGATTTATCGTCCACAAGTCTCTCGTTAACAACGTTGTAAAGATCGGGAGTGTGTCGACGAGGGTTGCGTACCTTATACTCAGAATCACCAAACGGTATTCGCTGAAGGTCATACAGGTTTACGCACCAACCTCGGCACACCCCGATGAGGAGGTGGAGGAAATGTATGAGGATATCTCTAGAGTCATGCATTCCTCCAAAACCCAATAAACGGTGTTAATGGGAGACTTCAATGCAAAACTAGGCACAAGAGAGAACGGTGAGCTGAAAGTAGGGAAATTTGGAATAGGGCAACGGAACCCAAGGGGCCAGCAGCTGGCCGACTTCATGGAGAAAGAGGGACTCTTTATGATGAACTCTTTCTTCAAGAAGCGGCCCCACAGGAAGTGGACCTGGTTGAGCCCCGACGGTTCGACAAAAAATGAGATTGACTTCATTATGACGACCAGACGACAACTGTTCAGTGATTTCTCAGTGATCGCGAGGGTGAAAACCGGCAGCGATCACCGAATGGTTAAAGGCACACTGAACCTAAATGTTAAGTTGGAGAGGTCTCGTCTGATGAAGTCAACGCTCCGTCCCCCTCGTGCTCTAATCCAAAGTCCCGAAACCTTTCAGCTCGAGTTACGTAACCGTTTTCAGTGCCTAGAAGACTGCAATGAAGTGGACGATATGAATGACAAGCTCGTGGAAACTGTCCATGCGGTCGGAGCTAAGTTCTGCAAGACCCGCCGCAGAAGAACACAAAAACTCTCCGATCACACTCTTAATCTCATGGCTGTTAGACGGGAGATGAGGCTACATTCTTCAACAGATTTGACAGCATACAGGCAACTGAACAGACAGATCTCCAAATGCATGCGGCGGGACTTACGCAACTTCAATACAGCTCGTATTGAAGAAGCGATCGAGCGGAACCAAGGCTCCAAAGTCTTTGCCAGAGATCTGTCTGCCAGAAAGAGCCAACTGTCAAAGCTGAAGACCGAATGTGGCAGCATCGTTTCCGGGGCACCTGAGATTTTGAGTGAGATTGAGAGGTTCTATGGGCAGCTGTACACGTCATCGTTGGAGCCACACGCAAGTGTGAGTAACGATCCAAGAGCGAGTCTTATCCGACACTATTCCGAAGATATCCCGGACGTCAGTCTGAGCGAGATTAGAATGGCTCTCCAGCACCTTAAAAACGGCAAGGCCCCAGGCGAGGATGGAATTACAGCGGAGCTTCTGAAAGCGGGTGGAAGACCGGTACTTGAAGTCCTTCAGAAGCTCTTTAATTCCGTCCTCCATGGTGGCATAACACCGGAGGCGTGGAGCAGAAGTGCGGTGGTCTTGTTCTTCAAGAAAGGTGACAACGCTCTCTTGAAGAACTACAGACCGATTTCCCTTCTGAGCCGCGTCTACATGCTGTTTTCGAGAGTCATTACGAATCGTCTTGCGCGCAGACTTGACGACTTCCAGCCTCCCGAACAAGCCGGTTTCCGAAAGGGCTTTAGCACCATAGACCACATACATACCCTACGGCAAATTGTACAGAAGTCCGAAGAGTACAATTTGCCACTATGTCTGGCGTATGTGGACTATGAGAAAGCCTTTGATTCCGTCGAAATTTGGGCGGTGCTGCAGTCCCTTCAGCGGTGCCAAGTTGACTGTCGGTATATCGAAGTGCTGAAGTGTTTGTACAGTAGGGCTACGATGGCTATCCGAGTACAGAACCAGAGTACGAAACCCATCCAATTGCAGAGAGGTGTAAGACAGGGTGATGTTATATCCCCGAAACTCTTCACCGCTGCATTGGAAGACGTTTTCAAGCTTCTGGACTGGAAAGCATGCGGTATTAACATCAATGGCGAATACATCACTCACCTTCGATTTGCCGACGATATAGTCCTTATGGCAGAATCGCTGGAGGACCTAAGCACTATGCTCAATGACCTCAATAGTGTCTCCCAACGGATAGGTCTTAAGATGAACATGGACAAAACAAAGATCATGTTTAATGTCCATGTCACAACTATGCCGGTAGTTGTTGGGAGCACTAAGCTCGAAGTTGTTGACGAGTATGTTTACCTGGGACAAATAGTCCGACTAGGTAAGTCCAACTTCGACCGAGAGGTCAATCGACGGATTCAACTCGGCTGGGCAGCGTTCGGGAAGCTACGACACATCTTCTCGTCAGACATACCTCAAAACCTTAAAACGAAATTGTACAACCAGTGCGTGTTGCCAGTGATGACTTACGGAACTGAGACGTGGTCCTTCACTGCTGGCCGAATGAGGAAGCTCAAGGTCGCTCAGCGGGCTATGGAGAGGGCTATGCTCGGAGTTTCTCTGCGTGATAAACTTAGGAATGAGGATATCCGCAGTAGAACCAGAGTAACCGACATAGCCCAACGGATTAGTAAGCTGAAGTGGCAGTGGGCCGGCCATATAGCTCGAAGAACCGACAACCGATGGGGAAGAAAGGTTCTCGAGTGGCAGCCTCGTACCGGTAGGCGAAGTGTAGGGCGTCCCCCCACGAGATGGAGTGACGACCTGGTAAGACATGCAGGAAGTCGATGGATGCAGGTGGCTCAGGACCGTGCTATGTGGCATTCTTTGGGGGAGGCCTATGTTCAGCAGTGGACTTGTGAAGGGCTGTAATGATGATGATGATGATGATGAAGCCGATAGGGTTGTCGAAATGTAAATCCAAGGTGGCGGCTGTAATGGGTATCAAGTTTTTCATCATGGGTGTCATTTTCATGGGTTTCGAGGGTGTTGAAGCCGATAGTGCTGTCGAAATGTAAATCCAAGATGGCGGCTGAAGTAGGTACCAATTTTTTCATCATGGGTGTCATTTTTATGGTTTTCAAGAGTGTTGAAGCCGATAGTGCTGTCGAAATGTAAATCCAAGATGGCGGCTGAAGTAGGTACCAATTTTTCATCATGGGTGTCATTTTTATGGTTTTCAAGAGTGTTGAAGCCGATAGTGCTATCGAAATGTAAATCCAAGATGGCGGCTGCAATAGATATAAATTTTTTCATTATTGGTGTCATTTTCATGGTTTTCGGGGGTGCTGATGGCGATAGTGCTGTCTAAATGTGAATCCTAGGTGGCGGCTGCAACAGATATCAAGTTTTACATCTTGGGTGTCATTTTTATGGTTTTCGAGGGTGTTGAATCCGATAGTGCTGTCGAAATGTAAATCCAAGATGGCGGCTGAAGTTGGTACCATTTTTTTCATCTCAGGTGTCATTTTCATGGTTTTCAAGAGTGTTGAAGCCGATAGTTTTGTCGAAATGTAAATCCAAGATGGCGGCTGAAGTTGGTACCAATTTTTTTATCATGGGTGTCATTTTCATGGTTTTCGAGGGTGTTGAAGCCGATAGTGCTGTCGAAATGTATTTAAACTACTTTAATAATTCCGTATAATCATGTTATACGTAATTTTGCATGCCGAGCGAAAAGCGCGTGGGTATGTTCTACTAACGCCTAAAAATCAAAATTCCACCGTTTTGTCGCATGAAATCGTATCCAGCAATCATATTATACATATAAATGATATAAAAAGCACGTTGTTAGAAAGATAAATGATTGTTGAACTTATTAATATTTTTTTTATATCGATTAATTGCTATTTTTATACAAAAAAAAAAGGGTTTTAGTGGCTTATGGTGTGGATTTATCATGTCCCCAAGGCTTGTAAACACTATAACTTTTGTAAATATCAATTGTTTAACTCAAGCTTTTTTTTAATCTCTTCATCTATCATGTGGGAAGCCACTGAATGTAAATGGCAGTGTAATTTTGTTTTGTTTAGCTATAATTAATTTTTTTCGGCTCGAAAATGGCGAAATTTTCGTTGATTTGGTAGCCTCGTATAGAATTATTTCTGTAAATGGGGAGCTGCAGCCACAGAGTAGTTTACTCACTAACTAAGTTGGCCATCGCCATAGATTACTGTATATATCAGTTCGCCGCATTAGCTTGCTACATTTATATTTATCTATGGTTCGCCGTCAATCGCCGTCGTGAGTGGACATCACAGAACATATATACCCTTAAGTGGACATTATTTCGGTTGTTTGCAGCGGCTCAAAAAGATCGCTGTACAAATACACAATATTCGAATAACCAAATTTCTTAAATACTTGATTATAATAATAATAACAGATTTTTTTATTACAATATTTTAAAAGCACAGAATAAATAATAGTAGTACGTACTAAAAGTAAGTAGTATCAATTTTTTTGTCATGGGTGAAATTTTCATGGTTTTCGAGGGTGTTGAAACCACAGAAATCTAAATAATAGTGTCTTATTATTTAGATTTCTGTGGTTGAAACCGATAGGGTTGTCGAAATGTAAATCCAAGATGGCGGCCGCAATATGTATCAATTTTTTCAATATGGGTGTCATTTTCATGGTTTTCGAGGGTGCTGAAGCCAATAGTGTTGTCGAAATGTAAATTTAAGGTGGCGGCTGTAATATGTATCAATTTTTTCATCATGGGTGTCTTTTTCATGGTTTTCGAGAATGTTGAAGCCGACAGTGCTGTCGAAATGTAAATCCAAGATGGCGGCTGAAGTAGGTACCAATTTTTTCATCATTGGTACCATTTTCATGGTTTTCGAGGGTGTCGAAGACGATAGTGCTGTCGAAATGTAAATCCAAGATGGCGGCTGCAATAGATATCAATTTTTTCATCTTGGGTGTAATTTTCATGGTTTTCGAGGATGTTAAAGCCGATAGTGCTGTCGAAATCTAAATCTAAGGTGGCGGCTGCAAGGGGTTTAAATTTTTTAATCATGGGTGTCATTTTCATGGGTTTCGAGGGTGTTGAAGCCGATAGTGCTGTCGAAATATAAATTCAAGATGGAGGCTGAAGTAGGTACCAATTTTTTCATCAGGGGTGTCATTTTCATGGTTTGTAAGTGTTGAAGCCGATAGTGCTGTTGAAATGTAAATCCAAGATGGCGGCTGCAATATTTATCAATTTTTTCATCATGGGTGTCATTTTCATGGGCTTCGAGGGTGTTGAAGCCGATAGTGCTGTCGAAATGTAAATCAAAGATGGTGGCTGAAGTAGGTACCAAATTTTTTCATTATGGATATCATTTTTATGGTTTTCGAGGGTGTTGCAGCCGATAGTGCTATCGAAATGTAAATCCAACATGGCGGCTGCAATAGATATCAATTTTTTCATCATGGGTGTCATTTTCATGGTTTGCGAGGGTGCTGAAGCCGATAGTGCTGTCGAAATGTAAAGCCAAGATGGCGGCTGCAATAGGTATAAATTTTTTCATCATGGGTGTCATTTTCATGGGTTTCGAGGGTGTTGAAGCCGATAGTGCTGTCGAAATGTATTGAAACTACTTTAAAAAAAATCCGTTTAATCATGCTATACGTTATTTTTAATGCGAAGGCATGCTCAATTGGATTTACAAATATTTTAATTATTGTTCTTCAAAAATGTATTTTTTTTAAATAATCTTTTGGAAATCATTCACATAGAATAACTAATATACAATCTTGCACACGACTTAATATTTCACTAGGTACCAATATTTACAATGATTCTTTCGAGGTTTTTTTTAATGCGCTTAAGGTATGCCCAATTGGATTTACCAATATATATTTTGTTTTTCTACTGAGCTAACATGATTTTTACCGCCTGATATTCTCACGAGTTAAGATTATCACTACGTTATCAGTGTGTTGTTAAAGTTTTTTTAAACTCTTATGTTTTACTAAGAAATAAAAGAATTCTAATAAAAATTCAGTAATAATTGTATGAACAAAGCCGTCAGCACTCGTACAACTATAAATCGTACTCTAATCGTAGTAACTTTGTACTCATTAGATGTGCTTAACAATTCTCCTGTTACATTAATACCACATCTGTTTAAGCGCTTTTTATTAATAATATAAATTATTATGTGTATAAGATAAGTGTATTTTTATATAATTTCTATGTAATAGATGATATCTATGTATATTATTTTAAAAATTTTATGTACTTTAAAATTTAATTTTTTAATCCAATAAAAATATTACATCATCATCATCATCAACATTACAGCCCTTCACAAGTCCACTGCTGAACATAGGCCTCCCCCAAGGAAAGCCACTAAGCACGGCCCTGAGCATCCATCGACTTCCTGCATGTCTCATCTGGTCGGCACTCCATCTAGTGGGGGCTCGCCCTATACATCGCCTACCGGTAGGCTGCCACTCGAGAGCTTTTCTTCCCCACCGGTTGTCGGTTCTTCGAGCTATATGGCCGGCCCACTGCCACTTCAGCTTAATAATCTGTTGGGCTATGTCGGTTACTCTGGTTCTACTAAAATATTACATACTATTTTTTTATTCTGGTTTAACCAAATAAAGGTAGCAGTAAACTCTACTATGGCAGTACGCTTGTCGTTGTCTGGAAATTTTTCTTTTTCAATAATTATTATTTTTATCTATCTATGTGCCAGAAATTTGTTACAGTGATGTTTAATCCGCCAGCCAAGGTTGATGAGTAAGGAATATTCTCTCTACAACGGGAAAGGTCCATGTTCACCGGTGGACTTAACGGGCTGGTGAAGAAGAAGACGTAGAAGAAAAGGTATGTATTGTATCTATGAGTACCTATAATAACAAAAAATATAGCTAACTTTCCAATTTACCTCATATCGCCCCATTGGTATTATAAGAGACTACTTTGGGAAAAGGCTAGAAATACCGCAAGGACAAAAATCCAGACCGGTGAGCCGGTGATGGTGAGCAGCAAAGCGAATTTGCGACTATAGTAAATTCTCCCTATGATCAGAGAGTTCTACGTCGAGTTAGAATGGTTTGATATAGTAGATAATGTGGGACAACTCTAGGTTAGATAGTGGCGATCTCTGTAAAGCAACTAGCAGCAACTGGACATCTAAAATAAAATATTGGGTTAACTGGTGCCTTGGTAGTGGCATATGTCCAGGAGAACACTGCCGCAGAATAATGATAATGAGCAAAGTATTATATTTAGTTATTTTTTGTTCATTTTTCTTATGATAAAACTTGATTAATTTATCATTTCGAAAAGCTTTTTCAACACTGATCACTGCCGAAAACTAAAACTTGTATCAATCATTATATCTTAGTCCTTGGGATTGCCAACGCAACTACTTCATTTTGATTCTAAATCGAAGAGTTCGTCGGAAAATATTCCGATCTAACAGAGATATAAGGTATCTTTTCACTTCACACTCACACACTTCTCCCAGCGATGCTCTCATCTCTCTAAGCCGTTCATTAACCGTCCGTCCCTATTTGACGAAAATCTCTGTCCTCCGAGCGCAAGTTAAATACGAGAGAACAAAAAGAAGTCGCTTGGGGCAATAACTAGTGGGAAAGACGGATGGTCAAGCAGTTCAAACCGTAATTCGTCGATTTTCACCATAGCAACCGCTGACGTGTGAAACAGCGCATTGTCCCAAAAAAACAGTTTTTGCGTTTTTTGGGACCGGTTTCACTGTTTTGATGCAGTCCACTGTTTTGAATGTATTATTGTTTCGGGCAGATAATGGGTGTGTCGAAGTTTTATGTACAGTTATTAATCGGCGCCAAAACTCATTCAAACACGTTTTTGGTCTAACGTCAGAAAACGTGGTACCCAAAGCGCTGACAGCTTTCTCGTGCATAAAGCTCTATTTAATATGTGACAAGTACTTTAAGCAAACTGCTCGAAGAGGGAAGGGTCAAGAGTTGTCGGATACCTAGACGTGCATGTATGAAGAAGTTAATGAATCTGAAAGAAGCGAAAGAGGTATGTAAGGATCGTGACACTTGGCGATCTGTTCTATCTGGCTACCCTGTCAGGGATTGTGCGTGATGATAAGTAAGTAAGTAAGTAAAAATACTTTATTCGCATATTTTCATAGTTTAAGCTATCTCTTTCAATTTAATGCGGCGGTCGTCTAGCACCATTTGGTGAACTTCAGCGATGTTATCGTCAGTATTTGCAGTTTTTGGTCTCCCAAGCTCTAACGGCCACGTTTAAATTCAGCTGCCTAAAATTTCACTGAGGTAAATGATGGTGCAGAGATCCCATACACAGAATCCAACTCATCTTTGATTTTCGTAGGCATATTGTCTTTCAAAAACAAAAATTTAATGACGGCTCGATACTCAGTTTTTTACATTTTCACAAAAGCACTTAAAGTCAAACGACTCATGGATGAAATGGAATGGCTCAAATTTTAGTGCGTAACTGTCAAAAGATACATAACTACATTCATAAGCTTTTATTGACGAGTGCTGTCATATTCACGTTGATTTTGGAAAGTTTAAGGCCACCCTGATATGTATTTGTCTACGGGCCACAGCATACACTTACCATCAGTTAGACTTTTTGCTCTTTTGCCATTCTTATTTTATAAATAAAAAATAAAATTATATAAAATATATTCGTACAAAATAATTCGATTTCAAACACAGCGCTCAGGAATGAATACGTAAACAATAATTATTGCATTCATATATTTTTTTAACATATTCAATTTTCCATTTTTGTGCCAAAATATTACATTAAAAATGTGGTTTGAGATTGAGATTTGTAATAAATTTTCTTAATTTCGAGATTAAGTTTTATTTTATACTTAAATTAAAGAAAAGCTACAATTTTTATACGACTCACAGGTGGACACAAGCCTTCTCTCATTTCTCAGAGGGATTCCTTAATACCAAACTTAAAAAAAACTTAAATATCTTAAAAAGAACTGGCGAAGTCAATATGTTTTTAATATGTGCATTGTTAAACCATCTAGTTTAACATTTATAGTAAAAGGACTTTAATAAGCGCAATCAGAATCTTTAACCATTTGCCTGTATAAATTAAATCATTAGAGAGCGCAAGATTTAAAAAACATTTAAAAGAATGGTTATTATCAAAATATTTCTATAATTAAGATGAATTTTTTGGAAGTAATTATTGAGTTTTTGTAGTGCTTTATTTTATTTTTTATTATTTTGTACTTCCGAAATGGACAAACTGTTGTAACTATACTCTGTATTTGTAAGACCTCATGTTCACAGTTATGACAATAAATGATTATCTTATCTTATGTTATCTAATCTTATCCAATGACGTCTACCATGCTGCTTCTATATATAGGTGTCCCAAAAAGTAGTGTCAAGCGAAAGTCCAGAGATAGAGCACCCTTTGGGGTACCCCTATGTATGCTCCGTGATTTTTCGTAGTTTTCGAGTTTTGATTTGCTTCCGACTTTTTTAGAATTTTCTACCTCGACAATCAAAAAAAATTCTTAAAAAGTAGAAGGCTTTTTCGAGATCCTTTCTTTTGCAATTGAATTGTCGTGATCTGTAATTTTATGCTTTAGATAATCAAATTCTTTATTTTGATGATTTTGCGCAGTTAATACAGCTTACAAAATAGTATAATACATAATTTTATGTAACGTTAAGACTCAAAAAGAATAAATTCGACTGAAGAAAGAAAAAAGAATCTTGCCTTAAATTGTCATAATAAAACCGTTAAATTGTATATTATATCAATCTTTATTTCATAACAGGTGTTCGTATCGTCTGCCACCGACTCTGATACAAACTCGACATTTTCTAATAATAAATTATTTGTGTGCCTGATACATGTACTATTAGACGCTCCAGGATTATCCATTCTTTCTGGAACACGCTGTATATTAAACCTGATGATAAGTGGCTATTGCATCCCATGGACATCTGATGCCAATTTTAAACAAAAAAAAAAACTACGAGTATAGAATGCGTGATCTAGGAATAAGAAAGAGTAGAAAAGGACTCCTACCACCTAGAGAAAGATAATTTAAAATATATATCCCAATATTTTATCCAAAAATAATTAAAATGTGCAAAAATTAAAACACCTAAGCAATTAGTGTAAATATTAGTGAGATATTAATAATTCTTAATGCGTAAATTTATAGCATAGCATACTATGTAGTGTGAGGCTCCATAACAATATCGCATCAAATTCTATACGAAAGTGCTTAACTTGAAGTTCAAACGCTAAAATTTGCATTTAAATGAAATATTATTGGTCCTATCAGAGCAGCAATTAGTATTGCATGTTATGCATACGATAATTAAAATTGAAACCTTTCGTTCAAAAGCTATAAGCAGCATAAAGCTAGCGCGCCTTGTGAAAATGTCGAGCAAAGAACTGCCGCAGGATGATGACGTATCCTTGAAGTGAATTACCATCATAAATATTATTCTTCTTGTTCATTATTATTACAGCCTATCAAAGTTCATTGCTTAACATGGGCTTCCCATATATAAAAAAGGACATTTGCTATAGTTTCCATAGTTATTGTTGTTATGAGCAACACGCTGCCGCCAATCTCCTGCTTTGTATAACTCTTCCGCTTCCTTACATCATCGGTTAAGCGTCACGCTTGATAAGCGGATTGAAGACCGCAGTTCCAGGTACCTGGCACGTTTGACGCTGCTGCCTGTTGTCGGCCTGGGTATTCACGTTTGGCGTAGGTAGTTTGTACTAAACTAGGCAATATTAAGGCCATCTATCGTAAGTCATAAGATTTTTCTGCCATTTCCCACATACTGTCTGTGTACTCTTACTAAACCGACGGGATATAATGGGTTTATGGGTTGTATAGAATCTCTTACGCCACTACACTACACCACACGAAAGACAAACACTTTTCTCCGCTGGACAAAGGTTTATCTAAGTGTAGGAGATTTGGCAACAATGAATACGTTTGGCAAACTTCTCACCAATTCGATAATGAGCACACTTTCGTGGTAGAGCCATGCTGTACCTATATTAGTAGTACAGTTGTAGCACTAATGGGTCGACTTGACCGGGGAAGGATCATGCTCTCACAGAAAACCAGCGTCAAATAGCGGCTTAACACTGCTGTGTTTCGTATGGTGAGTGTAGATACTTTTTTTTGATCGGCACAGGCCTTATCTTTTCTCAATTGACTGAACAGAACCATATCATCCAACGGAACAGACAACTGCCAACAAATATATATATATATATATATATATATATACAGGGTATTTTTGGAACGCTCCCGAAAACTAAGACAGGCGACAGCACCAAGTATACCTTTGATCATGGGTCACAAATAAATTTGATCCTGATGAAAAAAAAAACATCTTTATACAACGTTTTATTAGCGTTATTCACGCGCAATCATGTTAGTACAGCTAAATGAAACGATAATTTCATAAAAAAAATCATGAAAATACTGAAACATAAAACCAGCAGTGAAAACTGAATTGATATCACCTGACTAATGGAGGTTAATGTACGCGCGAACGGTGAAAAAACGCTGGCCTTGAACTTGGGCACAGCGATTTATCACATATTGCTACGAAGGGGGCGCGACGGGGAAACAATCCGCCAGTATTACTGTGCCTGCATGCTATTGGTTCCCTAGCTTTGTTCGCTCCAAAAATACAGTCGCATACACAGCTTACTTTGCGACTCGCGACGATGTTTTAAAAAGGAAGGAAAGAAAAATTATTTATATCTATTGTTTTATGACTAAACTAGTGAACGAAAAGGTAAGTATGATAGGAGAAGGTGAATGGGGAAAATTGTGCAGTAAATTTAAAAGTGTTGAGGAAGAATACCGAAAAAATTACCATGTGATCGACCTGATGACGGAAGCTCAAGCGAAGATGAAAGTGAAAGTAGCATCCAGTAACACCAACACACCTTCAACATCTGGCTTCCATGTGACCCAAGACGACATAATGGACGGCGTGCCACCCTTACCTTAAGTTTTCTTGTTACAAACTACTTTATATTTTACGATATAAATAACAAATAATGCTCAAGTAAACATTATCCATTTTTAATTCCAAGTAAGGCACCTATTATGATTCTACAATAAAACAATTAATTACTTACTATAATATTATAAAACAATATCCCAATACCATGTAGTACTTTAGAACGCGACTGTAACCTCCCTCCATTCGACCTGCTAGCTCGGTACGAAATAATGTAACCCGCCCGACTCGTGTCGCATCACGCTATGACGCAGTAGGTTTCAGTTTAATTGTAGTTTCTGAAACAGTTCCGTGTTGATTATGTTACTTGTTGTTACGTTTTTTGTTTTAATAATGCTTAACGCGTACGTTTATAGTGATTGTGAGTACGACAACATGTTATGTATCCGAACCTAGGTACACGAAGTATCGCTAAATAAATTGTTAAGACGTCGGGATGGAACAAGTGTGTCATACTGTGCAGTGCACAAAGTGTTGAAGCGTAACCGAATGCGCCCATACAAATTGCACAAAGTGCAAGCTTTAGTTCCCGGCGATCACGACCGCCGACGAGTTTTCTGCCGTTGGTTATTATACCAGCAACAACGTGTGGCTGGTTCCATTGAGCACATTATCTGAACGGATGAGTCGACATTTACCAGAAACGGCCTGTGGAACCGAAGAAATACACACGTGTTTGCGTGCATTCAGAGGTTATCCCGCACGCTGTTCGACAAACCGGGCTTCAAACCCGATGGTCGGTTAACGTATGGGCAGGTTTATTTAAGGATCGCATACTGGGACCAGTGTTTCTGCCACAGCGACTGAACGGACAGCGATACCTAAACTTTATAAACGAACAGTTGACAGACATTTAAGACGACCTATCGTTGGCTGAATATCGCCGCACATGGTTCCAGTATAATGGTGCCCCTCCACATGTGAGGTTCGTCCGTGAGCGCCTCAATGAGCTATTTGATGATTGCTGGATTTGGCGGACTAGGACCACACGCTTGGCCACCTCGCGCACCAGATCTGACCCCGTTAGACTTCTTTCTGTGGGGTATGTGAAAGAAAGGGTTTTTAATCGTGAGTGTGATAGTGCTGACGAAACTACAAAAGGATCGTGGATGTTTTCGACAAACTACGTACGGACTGTGTCGAAGATCACACGATGATGCCCCGCCTCCATGAGGAGACGCAACACCGAGCCCAAATCTGCCTTGAAATGAATGGAGCACAATTTGAGCCGCATCTCATAAGACCACGGAGGATTTAGAGCGGTAAGCTGTTTCATAACTAATTTTTTTTAAATAACTTAGTACTGAACTAGTCTGAATACATACATAACTGAATACATGAGAATAATAAACATACCTACACGATGAATAAAAACGCATGACTCTAACCTTGGTTACATTTCATTTATGTATTTTGTTATTAGCGGGAAATCGAACCAGTTATTTGGGTTATTTAACCTGTAAATTCGGATTAAAATGGCTACGTGGAGACCAGTACAGTGGCAAAATAGTATGTTTAGTAGATAAGTTAGGTATTTAGACAAGTGTTGTAAATTATTAGGTATTGTGGTATAGCCCGCTAGTTGCGGACCGCGCGAATTTGCGTTCGCGCGTACATTGACCTTTAATCAGCTGATATGAATTCAGTTATTCCACTGCTGGTTTTAGGTTTCAGTATTTTCATGATTTTTTTATGAAATTATCGTTTCATTTAGCTGTACTAACATGATGGCGCGTGAATAAATCTAATAAAACGTTGTAAAAATATGATTTTTTTTCATCAGGATCAAATTTATTTGTGACCCATGATCAAAGGTATACTTGGTGCTGTCGCCTGTCTAAGTATTCGGGAGCGTTCCAAAAATACCCTGTATATATATATATATATATATATATATATATATATATATATACAGGGTATATATATATACTTCTTTTTTTTGATGATCGTGAACATCGATCAAAAGTCTAAAATGTGCAAAGGAGAATGTCTATTATACTATTTGCAAATATTTTTGTAACACGAGCTAGCTGCATGCAAAAACTAACATTAAAAAGTATTCTACTCGACTAATAACATTAATCGCCGCCATTTTCACCAAACATCATGTTGTGGTGTCAATAAATGTTTAGAGATGGTCAATCGATTGTAATCTATTTTTGAATTTTTAATGAACTGTTGCATATTTTTTAATTTATTTTGGGAGTAGGACTATATGATATTTAAGTTTCTATTTTTAATTTTTTTTATTATTATAGTTTTTAATATTGTAGATATTAAATTAATAAATATTTTAGATTTAATTAAATTTGTGGACATTTGAATTACCATTTCTTTATATTCTTTTATATTAATCCCTAAAGTGTATTTTACGTCTTATTAAACGATAACTTACGAGTTTACTACAATTAATATTTAAAAAAAAAACACTTATCGCTTACTGCATTTATTATAAATGTGTTCTTTAAAAGAGCAATTTGGCAGGTTGAAGTAGAGACGTACGGGTTATTATAAGTAAAGTAGGAAATTGTCATAGTTGTAATGTTAGTAATATTATCGTATGACAAAAGATGATCTATGTAATACTATTTTAACGTATGGATATATTAAATCTGTTTGTTGCTTTAATCATTGGGGGGTATTTCGTCAGACATACCTCAAAACCTTAAAACGAAATTGTAAAACCAGTGCGTGTTGCCAGTGATGACTTACGGAACTGAGACGTGGTCCGTCACAGCTGGCCATATGAGGAAGCTCAAGGTCACTCAGCGAGCTATGGAGAGGGCTATGCTCGGAGTTTCTCTGCGTGATAAACTTAGAAATGAGGATATCCGCAGTAGACCTAGAGTAACCGACATAGCCCAACGGACTAGTAAGCTGAAGTGGCATTGGGCCGGCCATATAGCTCGAAGAACCGGCAACCGATAGGGAAGAAAGGTTCTCGAGTGGCAGTCTCGTATCGGTAGGCGAAGTGTAGGGCGACCCCCCATGAGATGGAGTGACGACCTAGTAAGACATGCAGGAAGTCGATGGATGCAGGTGGCTCAGGACCGTGCTTTGTGGCATTCCTTGGGGGAGGCCTATGTTCAGCAGTGGACTTATGAAAGGCTGTGATGATGATGATGATGATAGTAAATCTTAGGAAATATCCATTAATCGTATTATATTTGGCGCTCTTATTTTTGATGTCACTAAATGGCTGTCTTTGACTTGTCACTTGTCAGTCTCTCATGATAAAAATACGATCTCCAAATCGATTCTAATCCAACATATTAGAATCGATTCTCGATTAAATAAAGCATTAACAGATCTATTGTCGATCAATCGCGACATTTTCAAACATGCCTAATATAGACACAGATCACTATTGACGGCAATTTATCGTAAATACAAGTAATTAGATAGAAACATCAATAAATTAATAAGCATAACATCACGCCTGTATTTCCGTGTAATAGGGGTGCGCGTATTGCCAAACACGGGGCACAAATCCAGACACGGTGCTACTACTGGGAACTTCAAGTTATAAAAACAATAATAATTTGCCCGACCCTGGGATCGAATTCAGAACATAAGAGTTTTTTCTGTCTATCACAAGGAACAGATGTTCCAACTATGCAAAAGTATTTCTTGAATTGTATGAAATATAGCTAGTTCTTGAATAAATCCGATTCGAGAGGTTTTTGGATCGATTAGTGGGAGTGTTCCAAGTCGATATTAGGACATCGGACAAGGATTTTCAGATCTATATCGATCTGGAAAATCGATTATCTTAGTATAAACAATCGATTAAACGATTTAAAATCGACATGCCTGCTTTGATCTATCACTGTCATCTCTCAATCTGTCAAAATTTCATTATTTGGCGTCATTTGCTCTTTGTAATTGTATCGGTGTTTTGGTGACTTTCGGACTTTATATTGAAAATAACGACTTGGCTATTTAACGAACTCTGATTGCTTTCAAGAACGATTTACCTTTTTGTAATTTTCGGAACTATGTACCGCTGAAACGATACCATAAAATCATAAATAATCATGAACGGACTTACGCACATACGCAAAGGAAAGTGTATTTTGTGTAAATTGTGGTTCTGCTGGTTGTTCAATGTTGTTGATAGATGAACAGAGAAGCAATCGTGTAATATTGATGTTGCATCGTTGTACGCAGAATCATCGGTTGCTGCCCCCATGTTATGACCATTATTTAGTACTTGAGCTTTACGAGAAATCAAAATAATATCGACATCCCTGCACTGTTTTTAGACAGTATTCTAATTTCCAATTTAGAAGATGAACAATAGACATGAAATCAATCTGTGTTTTATTTCTAATTCAAACATAATGAGTTAATGTAGGTGTAAAAACAACTTATACTACCAATTAAGTACTAAGTCGTTAAATCTGGTTTCATAGTCACGCGTTTGAACAGCGCCGTCCAGCTGCAAAAGCTTGCAAATGCACTAGATTGTAGTCGATAATATTCACGCTGTTAAAACTTAGTTTAAACCGTGGTTCATACGCTCGCTGTATGACGGCATGTCTAGCGGTGTGACTGCAATCAGCCTAAATCCTTATACATTTAGGTAATAGGTATTTTACCGTACCGTATATGCTAATGACAACATCTAAATGTAATTGTGCAATTGGATCACCAGCTTCCTTGCAGATCAGAGCATCAAGGTCGTTGTAGATGGTGCATGCTCCGACTACAAACCTATTAACGCTGGTGTTCCACAAGGCTGTGTGCTGTCACCAACGTTGTTTCAACTGCATATCAATGATATGTTGCTAACTGGAAACATTTATTGCTATGCAGCACTGGTGATGCTCTATACACCGGCCGTGCCAATATTTCTAGGATAACGTCGCCGAGTACCGGAACAAACTTTTGTCTGAAGTCGAGTCTTTACTGAACAAACTCTCGGATTGAGGGCGACTAAATCTAGTCCAGTTTAATCCTCAGAAGACACAAGTTTGTGCGATTACCGCTAAAACGAACCCCTTTGTCGTATCTCCTCATTTTCAAGGCACTCCCTTTTTTGCCTCAGCCAGTATCGGAATACTCGGAGTCGACATATCGAGTGACGTGCAGTTTGGTGGTCACTTGGAAGAGAAGGCCAAATTGGCCTCTAAAAAGCTTGGTGTTCTCAGCAGAGTGGGACAGTATTTCATGCCGGCACAATGTTTGCAACGTTACAAGGCATAGGTTGGGACTCACATAGAATACTGTTCCCATCTCTGGGCAGGGGCTCCCTAGTGCCAGCTCCTTCCACTTGACCGCATCCAGTGCAGAGCGGCTCGAATCGTCGACGACCGAGTCCTTTACGATCGGCTCGATTCATTGGCACTGCGAAGAGATGTTGCATCCCTTTGCATTTTCTTTCGCATTTACCACGAGGAGTGCTCTGAGGAATTAAACGGATTAATCCCAGCCGCCAAATTTCACGAACGCACATCGCGGCAGAACTTCCGATACCATCCACACCTTTTGGATGATTGGCGGTCGACCACTGTGCGATTTAGAAGATGTTTCCTGATTACCATCAGCGATTTTTCCGGACTGATACGACTAAGGCACCTTCAAGAAAAGAGCCTTCTTCTTTTTAAAAGGCCGGCAATGCATTTGCAATTCCCTTGGTTTCCCTGGTGTTGCAGCTGTTCATTGGCGGCGGTAGTCACTTACCATCAAGTGAGCCGCAAGCTCCTTTGCTCCAAGTTCCTGTTTATAAAAAACAGCCATTATATATGTACATACATTTTTATTCTAACATTAATACACACAAAATGCTAAGAAAGCAGGTTTGTTAACTAGATTATATACATTTATTCATTGCACTTACATACACTTAGGGCTTAGAAATAAAACTGCATACCTAATTATCTAGATAGGTACTAAAAACAACTAAATGTTTTAAGACATCGTTTTTCAATTTGTTAAAAATCACTTGGAGCTATGATAAACCTTAATATTCGTGGCTATTACCTCAAAATCTAATACTTTTTTGAAATATATCTATTATACAGCTAGTCCGCTATATAAATAAGATCATATAGTAATTTACTAATGATCGACAATAAAACACATAATATTCCGATGCTCTTAGTTCCAGGGCGAACAATGCATGGGCTCAGAGCAATGTCCTTTGCTCAGTCTGTCAACACAGTTATTCCTTCGCTTTATTTTCAAAAAGAAACGGTCTGTAGAGATTTGTTGTGAATCCGTTGTTATTGCCTTGGAATAAATTTTGGTTATATGTAATATAAAAATGTGTTTGTAACATTGATTAATTAAAATGTGTGCGTGTGCGTGCGCGTGTGCGTGTGCGTGTGCGTGTGCGTGTGCGTGTTCGAATGTGTGTGCGTGTGCGTATTCGTGTGCGTGTGTGTGTGCGTGTGCGTGTGCGTGTGCGTGTGCGTGTGCGTGTGCGTGTGCGTGTGCGTGTGCGTGTGCGTGTGCGTGTGCGTGCGCGTGTGCGTGTGCGTGTGCGAGTGCGTGTGCGTGTGCGTGTGCGTGTGCGTGTGCGTTTGCGTGTGCGTGTGCGTGTGCGTGTGCGTGTGCGTGTGCGTGTGTGTGTGCGTGTGCGTGTGCGTGTGCGTGTGCGTGTTCGTGTGCGTGTGCATGTGTGTGTGCGTGTGCGTATGCGTGTGCGTGTGCGTGTGCGTGTGCGTTTGCGTTTGCGTGTGCGTGTGCGTGTGCGTGTTCGTGTGCGTGTGCGTGTGCGTGTGCGTGTGCGTGTGCGTGTGCGTGTGCGTATGCGTGTGCGTGTGCGTGTGCGTGTGCGTTTGCGTTTGCGTGTGTGTGTGCGTGTGTGCGCGCGCGGGCGTGTGTGTGTGTGTGTGTGTGTTTGTGTGTGAGAGAGAGATTGAAAGGTTTTGATCCGAATAATATTTTCTATCTCGTCAAAATCTAAATTCGGTAACCAATCCCGAGTAGCAAATTTACATTTATTATGGGTTAAAGGGTAAAGATATTTAAAGCTTTTTTTGCGATGTTATAGAGATGGGAACTCATAACAAAGTAATGCCGTTTTGCAATAGTGCTTCTGTGTAGAGGTTTTGTGCAAACCTTGCTCTTATTACGTTTTTGAGTTGGAACGTATGGCAGTCCTAGATGCTTACGAAGTATAGTGTGGAAGATAAAAGAGTTTTCTTACCTTAAGAACTGAGAATTCACGGTAGAGTAGTGACGTGCTATACCTACGCGGTCTTTTATAAATAACTTTTAAGATTGCACGCTGAGCATGTAGCTGTAATGTTTGAACAATGCAATAAATTAAACTCAGTGATGCAGTTTAATAACTCTCTCTTTATTGGTTTGGAGGAGACTTATATATAGTGGTTGTGACGTAGGTACATAGGTAGGGGGCAGAGTTTGTGTTACGTGGTTCCAGGTAGAGCCGCATGAATGGTACCTTCTTCTATAAATATAATATGATATTACTGAACTAAATAGATGTTATTTCTACTCCTTATATGGAGTCCACGTAGAGTGATGATATCATTTAATATTTCTATTATATTGCTTTATCATGGTACCGACACCACATCTCCTTTCTTATTTAAAAAAAATTAAAATTCAGTTAGATTTTTAAATTTTTAAACGTATGATACTATATAATACTAAATACTTTCTTAAAACTACTCATCATTTTTATAATGTTATTATTATTACGACTTACATATGTCTTACAATTAATTTATGTAATGATAACTTTATTATAAGTTCTCTATTCTTAACTTAACTCTATATACTTATTATATAGTCGTGGTTTGTACCTACACCACACTTCCCACCGACAAAAAAAAATAAAACAATTTTTTTATACTGTAAAAAATTAATCCTTAAAAGAAAATAAATATATTCGTAAATCCAATTGGGCATACCTTAAGCGCATTAAAAAAATTACGTATAACATGATTATACGGAATTATTAAAGTAGGTAGTTTAAATACATTTCGACAGCACTATCGGCTTCAACAACCTCGAAAACCATAAAAATGACACCCATGATGAAAAAATTGATACCTTTTGCAGCCGCCATCTTGGATTTACATTTCGACAGCACTATCGGATTCAACACCCTCGAAAACCATGAGAATGACACCCATGATGAAAAATTGATATCTATTGCAGCCGCCATCTTGGATTTACATTTCGATAGCACAATCGGCTTTAACACCCTCGAAAACCATGAAAATGACACCCGTGATAAAAAAATTGATACCCATTGCAGCCGCCATCTTGGATTTACATTATGACAGCACTATCAGTTTCAACACCCTCGAAAACCATGAAAATGACACCCAAGATGAAAAAATTGATATATTTTGCAGCCGCCATCTTGGATTTACATTTCGAAAATACTATCGGTTTCAACACCCTCGAAAACCATGAAAATGACACCCAAGATGAAAAAATTGATATATTATGCAGCCGCCATCTTGGACTTACATTTTGACAGCACTATCGGCTTCAACACCCTCGAAAACCATGAAAATGACACCCAAAATGAAAAAATTGGTACCAACTTCAGCCGCCATCTTGGATTTACATTTCGACAGCACTATCGGCTTCAACACCCTCGAAAACCATGAAAATGACACCTATGATGAAAAAATTGATATCTATTGCAGCCGCCATCTTGGTTTTACATTTCGACAGCACTATCGGCTTCAACACCCTCGAAAACCATGAAAATGACACCCGTGATATAAAAATTAATACCCATTGCAGCCGCCATCTTGGATTTACATTTCGACAGCACTATCGGCTTCAACACCCGCGAAAACCATGAGAATGACACCCATGATGAAAAATTGATATTTATTGCAGCCGCCATCTTGGATTTACATTTCGAAAACACTATCGGTTTCAACACCCTCGAAAACCATGAAAATGACACCCAAGATGAAAAAATTGATATATTTTGCAGCCGCCATCTTGGACTTACATTTTGACAGCACTATCGGCTTCAAAACCCTCAAAAACCATGAAAATGACACCCGAGATGAAAAAATTGGTACCAACTTCAGCCACCATCTTGGATTTACATTTCGACCGCATTATCGGCTTCAACACCCTCAAAAACCATAAAAATGACACCCATGATGAAAAAATTGATATCTATTGCAGCCGCCATCTTGGTTTTACATTTCGACAGCACTATCGGCTTCAACACCCTCGAAAACCATGAAAATGACACCCGTGATAAAAAAAATTGATACCCATTGCAGCCGCCATCTTGGATTTACATTTCGACAGCACTATCGGCTTCAACACCCGCGAAAACCATGAGAATGACACCCATGATGAAAAAACTGATATCTATTGCAGCCGCCATCTTGGATTTACATTTTGAAAACACTATCGGTTTCAACACCCTCGAAAACCATGAAAATGACATTCAAGATGAAAAAATTGATATATTTTGCAGCCGCCATCTTGGATTTACATTTTGACAGCACTATCGGCTTCAACACCCTCGAAAACCATGAAAATGACACCCGTGATAAAAAAATTGATATCTATTTCAGCCGCCATCTTGGATTTACATTATGACAGCACTATCGGTTTCAACACCCTCGAAAACCATGAAAATGACACCCGTGATAAAAAAATTAATACCCATTGCAGCCGCCATCTTGGATTTACATTTCGACAGCACTATCGGCTTCAACACCCGCGAAAACCATGAGAATGACACCCATGATGAAAAATTAATATCTATTGCAGCCGCCATCTTGGATTTACATTTCGAAAACACTATCGGTTTCAACACACTCGAAAACCATGAAAATGACACCCAAGATGAAAAAATTGATATATTTTGCAGCCGCCATCTTGGACTTACATTTTGACAGCACTATCGGCTTCAAAACCCTCGAAAACCATGAAAATGACACCCATGATAAATAAATTGGTATCTAATTCAGCCGCCATCTTGGATTTACATTTCGACAGCACTTTCGGCTTCAACACCCTCGAAAACCATTAAAATGACACCCAAGATGAAAAAATTGATATATTTTGCAGCCGCCATCTTCGACTTACATTTTGACAGCACTATCGGCTTCAACACCCTCGAAAACCATGAAAATGACACCCGTGATCAAAAAATTGATACCCATTGCAGCCGCCATCTTGGATTTACATTTCGACAGCACTATCGGCTTCAACACCCGCGAAAACCATGAGAAAGACACCCATGATGAAAAAACTGATATCTATTGCAGCCGCCATCTTTGACTTACATTTTGACAGCACTATCGGCTTCAACACCCTCGAAAACCATGAAAATGACACCCATGATAAATAAATTGGTACCTAATTCAGCCGCCATCTTGGATTTACATTTTGACAGCACTATCGGCTTCAACACCCGCGAAAACCATGAAAATGACACCCGTGATAAAAAAATTGATACCCATTGCAGCCGCCATCTTGGATTTACATATCGACAGCACTATCGGCTTCAACATCCTCGAAAACCATGAAAATGACACCCGTGATAAAAAAAATTAATACCCATTGCAGCCGCCATCTTGGATTTACATTTCGACAGCACTATCGGCTTCAACACCCTCGAAAACCATGAGAATGACACCCATGATGAAAAAACTGATATCTATTGCAGCCGCCATCTTGGATTTACATTTCGAAAACACTATCGGTTTTAACACCCTCGAAAACCATGAAAATGACACCCAAGATGAAAAAATTGATATATTTTGCAGCCGCCATCTTGGATTTACATTTTGACAGCACTATCGGCTTCAACACCCTCGAAAACCATGAAAATGACACCCGTGATAAAAAAATTGATACCCATTGCAGCCGCCATCTTGGATTTACATTATGACAGCACTATCGGTTTCAACACCCTCGAAAACCATGAAAATGACACCCATGATGAAAAATTAATATCTATTGCAGCCGCCATCTTGGATTTACATTTCGACAGCACTATCGGCTTCAACACCCGCGAAAACCATGAGAATGACACCCATGATGAAAAATTGATATCTATTGCAGCCGCCATCTTGGATTTACATTTCGAAAACACTATCGGTTTCAACACACTCGAAAACCATGAAAATGACACCCGTGATAAAAAAAATTGATACCCATTGCAGCCGCCATCTTGGATTTACATTATGACAGCACTATCGGTTTCAACACCCTCGAAAACCATGAAAATGACACCCGTGATAAAAAAATTAATACCCATTGCAGCCGCCATGTTGGATTTACATTTCGACAGCACTATCGGCTTCAACACCCGCGAAAACCATGAGAATGACACCCATGATGAAAAATTGATATCTATTGCAGCCGCCATCTTGGATTTACATTTCGAAAACACTATCGGTTTCAACACACTCGAAAACCATGAAAATGACACCCAAGATGAAAAAATTGATATATTTTGCAACCGCCATCTTGGATTTACATTTCGACAGCACTTTCGGCTTCAACACCCTCGAAAACCATGAAAATGACACCCAAGATGAAAAAATTGATATATTTTGCAGCCGCCATCTTGGATTTACATTTTGACAGCACTATCGGCTTCAACACCCTCGAAAACCATGAAAATGACACCCGTGATAAAAAAATTGATACCCATTGCAGCCGCCATCTTGGATTTACATTATGACAGCACTATCGGTTTCAACACCCTCGAAAACCATGAAAATGACACCCGTGATAAAAAAATTAATACCCATTGCAGCCGCCATGTTGGATTTACATTTCGACAGCACTATCGGCTTCAACACCCGCGAAAACCATGAGAATGATACCCATGATGAAAAATTGATATCTATTGCAGCCGCCATCTTGGATTTACATTTCGAAAACACTATCGGTTTCAACACACTCGAAAACCATGAAAATGACACCCAAGATGAAAAAATTGATATATTTTGCAGCCGCCATCTTGGACTTACATTTTGACAGCACTATCGGCTTCAACACCCTCGAAAACCATGAAAATGACACCCGAGATGAAAAAATTGGTACCAATTTCAGCCGCCATCTTGGATTTACATTTCGACAGCACTATCGGCTTCAACACCCTCGAAAACCATGAAAATGACACCCATGATGAAAAACTTGATATCTATTGCAGCCGCCATCTTGGTTTTACGTTTCGACAGCACTATCGGCTTCAACACCCTCGAAAACCATGAAAATGACACCCGTGATAAAAAAATTGATACCCATTGCAGCCGCCATCTTCGATTTACATTTCGACAGCACTATCGGCTTCAACACCCACGAAAACCATGAGAATGACACCCATGATGAAAAAATTGATATCTATTGCAGCCGCCATCTTGGATTTACATTTCGACAGCACTATCAGCTTCAACACCCTCGAAAACCATGAAAATGACACCTATGATGAAAAATTTTATACCTATTTCAGCCTCCACTTTGGATTTACATTTCGACAGCACTATCGGCTTCAGCACCCTCGAAAACCATGAATATGACACCCATGATGAAAAAATTGATACCTATTGCGGCCGCTATCTTGGATTTACATTTCGACAAGCCTATCGGTTTCGACACCCCCGAAAAGCATGAAAATGTCACCCATGACAAAAAAAATTATACTACTTACTTTTAGTACGTACTACTATTAATTATTTATTCTGTTCTTTTAAATATTGTAATAAAAAAATCTCTTATTATTATTATAATCAAGTATTTAAGAAATTTTGTTATTCGAATATTGTGTATTTGTACAGCGATCTTTTTGAGCCGCTGAAAACAACCGAAACAATGTCCACTCACGACGGCGACTGAAGCCGAACTAAACTTAATACAAAGGTACTCTGTGAACTAAACTACTCTGTGGCTGTAGATCCCCATTTACTGAAACAATTTATATACGAGGCAACCAAATCAACGTAAATTTCGCCATTATGGAGCCGAAAAAAATTAATTATAGCTAAACAAAACAAAATTACACTGCCATTTACATTCAGTGACTTCCCACATGATAGATGAAGAGATTAAAATATTGATTGAGTTAAACAATTGATATTTTCAAAAGTTATAGTGTTTACAAGCCACAGGGACATGATAAATCCACACCATAAGCCACTAAAACCCTTTTTTATTTAAAAATAGCAATTAATCGATTTAAAAAAATTATTAATAAGTTCAACAATCATTTATCTTTCTAACAATGTGCTTTTTATATAATTTATATGTATAATATGATTGCTAGATACGATTTTATTCGATAAAATGTTGGAATTTTAATTTATAGGCGATAGTAGAACATTACCTTGCGCTTTCGCTTAAGGTATGCAATAAAATTATTAAGTATAATATGTAAAATTCGTCTTGGCTCGGGTAGGACGGCTGGCCAAACCTCCTAAACACATAATAATTCGTCAGTCACATTAAAATTAGTATGATGCATACATACAACATTCATATTTGACATAATCAGGTGAACATTCGTGAAGGTATATTATTTTGGTCGACACATTATTGTAACATACTTAGATACTGATTTATTTAGTCATTTATTAAGTAACTTATCCGGATACTCGCATTAAGTACTAACTACTCTTTCTTATATATTTTTTCACATTTTATATTATTAGTATACAATTATAATACTTTATACTTCACTTATTTATACCTTTATATTTGATTTAATATTTTCTCGGAAAATAGTACTTACTTCCGTGTATTATGAAAATATTTTTTTTTTAATATTTAATATTTAATATTTTTTATTATTTAAGTTATTTATAATAGTCGACACTCATTACTCCTTTTTTTTATAGTTTTAGATTTCAAGATTCTTGATCTTAATTGAATACCGAGTTTAAAATATAAAGTTAAGTTTAATAAAATTAATTTAGAAGTTATAAAAAAATATTTGTTTAACATTAGAAGACAATTATTTTAAGTAAATATGTATTAACGTAAATTTAGGTTTGACTGCCCATATAGAGAAAAAAATATTATTACATTATTTATAATAATAGAGTATCGATACGCTTTGGATTTGATTTTAGTAAGCAATATACCAAATTTAGTTTAAAATTGTAGAAATTATTCATAAACAAAAAATACAACACGAGAAGTTTAAGGTACAGTTATTGTAAATATAAATCAATGTACATAAATATGAAAAAAAAAATCGTAAATTAATGTACATCTACGAGAAAATGTATTTATCAAATTTAATTGTTTTTTTACGTTTGGTTGTGTGGATCGTTCCTATAGTTACTAGAAATGTAGCTTGTAAGTAGCTTTTGAGTAGGATTGTAGGTAGCACCCTAATATAGAAATGCAAAATAACTAGATACATAATATCTAACTTTTTAGATTTGTTCGAGGGATCACTTTATTATCTCATTTTAATTGTTCTCATGTCTTTGCATGTTATATATTTTCACAAATAATAACACTACTCTCATATCCTTTGTTTTCGATTGTCAGGCCTTTTTTTTCATAATTCTTGTACGTACTTTCTTTTATCTCTTATTATTTTTTTTGACCTTTAGCTAGCTTTATATATTTATTTATTTATTAGATACCGGGAATCGGAGTATTAATTCACCTCTTTGGGCGTTATTTGCCATTTTTATTATAATTAATTCATGATATTTATCATGCGGGTACTTTATACGTATGGGCCCCCCATTTATTTGGGTATTATATTACATTTTCACTGCACTTATTTCATTTTATTGGTACATAAACATTTTTTATCATACTATATCAAGGTAATAGTGTACCTTGGGTTGTGCGCACAACCTTGAGGTCAACTTTTAAGTCATTTTTAAAGGACTCCAACAATTGTCACGGAGGAAACTAAGTTCACACTATGATCCAATGAAGGATGTGACTTCTATGTACCATTATTAAGGGTAACAAATTTAAGACTTCTCTGGTCTCCAACAGTACTAATATGAGTAAACTCGTTCACATCTCACTTGTACTGAAGGTCTTGTTCCCTAGTACCCGTTACTCCCGATTTTATCATCAAATCATGGAAACATACCCTGCTCGAGGACTATATGCTTTACCAGTGATGGACGTTCCCGTATCTCTCCATTACTTATTTTATGCAGGTCAACTTTCGTTTTATTTCTATTTATTTCTTTACATTTGTGGTATTTATTAATCATTATTTAATTGTAGCATAACTTCATGTACACGACTCGCGTACATATATGATCAGGATAATGGACGATATTTCTATACAATTCATAATAAATTATCATTTCCCTCATTGATAATACGAGTACATTAAAAGTTATTCTACATTTAATCTTTTCCGAACAACCTTAAAAATTAATCGGTTATTAGTTTTCCCAAACTCTCAGCTGATCAGGCTGATTGTATGTGGATATGCTAACCACCGAAAATTTTCTTTATCTATGCCACACTTTATACTTATTTTTCTATCAATATTTTTCACTCATAATGATAAACTCCGTAACTTATCCATAAATTTACTTACGTCTTTTATAAATTTATATCATATAGTCCCGTATAATATTTAGTTACATCATTGTCAGTTAGGGGTTGAGGCTCACAATATGGGCACAACAAATTTTAAATTAATTAGCTACTTAATTGTCTACATAATATAATGAGTTTCAAAATCATATAAAGCGAAGAAAATATTTTCATAATACACGGAAGTAAGTGCTATTTTCCGAGAAAATATTAAATTATAATAGTTAAAAGTTTATGATTTAAAAGTTCAATAAATGTAAAATCGAAATGAATAAACTACATTTCATGTTATGATACAGAACAAAGAAATACTAACGGGAACATAAGCCATCATGATGCAGTGATTACAACAGGCAGATCAAAATACAAATTTTACTTTTAACAGCAATTTGAGACACCTTTGTTTTAAATTCCAAAGCAGGTATATAGAAACCTTTGCGATTGCATCGAACTATGATCAGATTACACGGTGTGACTAATATCTAATTTTAAGATAACTTGTACAATATATTATAATATGAATGCAACCTTAAAATGAGATTTTTAGCATTTTTTTTAATTTTCACAGAAACTTAAATAGTTTTGTCGTTTATAGTTATAGTACATACATTTATTCATTGGCTCTAAAAAATGTTAATTATATCACATACAAAAATGATTTTAAACAATCGCTGTAACAGCCATCGAGTTTACGTATAACAAAATATTAATTTATTTAAAACCTTGAAAGAAAAAAATAATAATTTTAATTTACCATAATATAACTTTAAGACAGTACCGTCGGCTTTTAGAAACTAAAAATAAAACGAATTGTCTATAACCCTTTTTAAAATTTGGATTCCAAAAAAAAAATAAAACGACGAAATGTGTCACAGTGTTATTTAACTGTAAATTATGGAGAAATCAAGTATGTAAAAATGTAATCTATTATATCATTATCTCATTCATTTTTTTTAAGCAGGACACAGTATTAAAATAATTTAAAACTATAACTGAATGAAAGTGCATATAAAGTAGTCTTGTGCCTTAATAGAAGTACCAAATAAGTGTATACCTAACTTAATTTATACTATTGCGGTATAGTTTTTATTTAGACAAAGTAATAAAACTAATAAAAATGCAATTGAATCGTTAAATGTCAGAATAAATATTTTCAACTTAATCAAATTATATTAAACACAGAATATTTAATACGTACTAACTTTAAAAAAAATATAATAGCAAAATAACATGAAAAATTTCAATTCTTAAAGTTTTTAATGGAATATCAGTAGATTTAATCTTATCTTCCTTTACTTTACTATTAAAATTTATTATAACCACTTCAAGTTTAGTATCTAAAAATTTCCCTTCAGGTTAACTCGGCGCAAGTTTTATTAAATATGCTCTTACTTCTTTTAATTTCTCATATAACTGTTCTAAAGAAATATTCATAACTTACCACCAATACGTAGAATAGAGTACATTTTATATAATTTTAAGAAATATATAACATGGTCAGGTGAAATTGTAATTGTTCAGTTCCTGCCTTATTGCTTCCCATTGTATTTTGCATAATCATGGTCTCTTCTTTAGTTTGATAACCGCCCATGTTCTTGGTGGTTACTTTTCGTTATATGCGTACACCCAGTCACGCAGCTCAAGATAGAACAGCATAACTCTTAATTTCTTCTTTGTTCTTTTTTGGCTCAATTTTCACATTCTTCTGGGTGGTGCTCGCATGAATACAACTGCTTCTTTTCTTTTTAAATAGATCTGCCGAATTTTAAATTATGATCTTTGGTCACGATAAAAAAATCCACTATTTGTTTTCCTCCTTCTTTGTTACTTGACTTCATAGTTCCTATATATTATATATTTAAAATTTTAATATTTGTTTAGTTTTCGTCACATCCGGTATTGCGTCCATTCCGTTATAATATATTTTTTTAAATTGTCAATCTTCTTAATACCTGTCCATTATTTAATTAAGTTTTCTTATAATATTTTTTCTTCTTCTAAATAGTAGGCCCGGCGGTGCGCGTGCATTGTAGCAGCGCACCGCCTGGCAGGGTCACCATGTAATGTTTGAACAATGCAATAAATTAAACTCAGTGATGCAGTTTAATAACTCTCTCTTTATTGGTTTGGAGGAGACTTATATATAGTGTAGTCCACGACCAAGTTCCTTCTGATCGGCTCGATACACTGGCACTGCGTAGAGAGGTTGCATCTCTTTGCGTATTTTATCGCATCTATTACGGGGAGTACTCTGAGGAATTGTTCGAATTAATTCCATCCGCTCAATTTCACCATCACACATCGCGACAAAACTCGCGTTACTATTCATTCCATCTGGATGATTGGCGGTCCACCACTTTGCGATTTAGAAGAAATTTCCTCCCTCGCACAACTTCCTTGTGGAATCGATTACCACCAGCAATTTTTCCGGACCGATACGACTTAGGAACCTTCAAGAAAAGAGCTTACACCTTTCTAAAAGGCCGGCAACACATCTGCAATTCCCCTGTTGTTGCGGTTGTTCATTGGCGGCGGTAGTCACTTACTATCAGGTGAGCTGCATGCCCGTTTGCCCTCTATTCTATAAAAAAATCCATCAACTTCCTGCATGTCTTACCAAGTCGTCACTCCATCTAGTGGGGGTCGCCCGTCACTTTGCCTACTGGTACGGGGCTGCTATTCGAGAACCTTTTTTCCCCATCGGTTGTCGATTCTTAGAGCTATACGGCCCGCCCGTTGCCACTTCAGCTTAATCCTTTGGGCTAGGTTGGTCACTCTGGTTCTACTGCGAAAATGCTCATTTCTTAGTTTATCACGCATGGAAACTCCGACTACGACCCTCTCCATAATTCGCTGAGCAACCTTGAGCATCCTCATATGGCCAACAGTGAAGGACCACGTCTCAGATCCATAATTCGTCACTGACAACTCGCACTTGTTTTGAGGTATACCTGACAAGAAGATGTATCGTAATTTCTCGAACCCTACCCAGCTGAGTTAGATTCGTTGGCTGAACTCTCGGTCGAAGTTAGTGGCACTTACCTAGTTGAACTATTTGTCTCAGGTAAACATACTTGTCAACAACTTCGAGCTTAGTGCTCCCAACAACTACCGGCATAGTGGACATTAAACATGATCTTTGTTTTGTCCATGTTCATCTTAAGACCAATCCGTTGGGAGACACTATTGAGGTCATGGAGCATAGTGCTTGCCAAAGAGCACTATGCTCAATGACTAAGGACTTCCCTTCAAATCAATTTAAATCAGATCAATTTAATTGTGATCGACAGGTTATAAGATGTATTACAAGGAAAAGATTCAGTCGTGCTGCGTTTCACTATTTGGAATAAAATATAAAATATTATTTCATTATTTTCTAAACTATATTAAATTTAATATTAAAAATTATAGGGAATAATATTTAATTATTTAATATTATTACATTTATCAGCATAATTTATATTCTATGCTAAAATACTAATAAACGTACGACTGGGTTCTTTCCTTTTTCTTGCTATTTTTCAGTTTGTCTGCCTATGTCGCAAATCGTTATTTTCTATTCTCTTCTATATTATGCAGTTACCTAATCACACACATGATAACATTTCGGAGCTTTATATCGAACAAAATTAAATGTAACAAGATTATAACAGTAATTTAATTTTATAAAAACGACTACGTAAAAAGTTTACTGAAAAGAGAAAATCATACACACATACTCTCGAATAACATTAAAAGCCTGTATTTTGTGGTGTCAATAAATAAGGACAGTGATATGGATTTAATACAAACAGTGAATATTTGGTCCTTTATAAAACGAAGACAATGAAATTTTGAATAATTTTATATCCGATTAAATAAATAATAAAGTTAATAGGACAAATTCCTTGCAATCATACCTTATTGTCAATTATTTTGGAGATCGGATACAATTTTTTTAAATTTTTTTTTAAAAACGTTACCTCCAAACTAGGATTTTCTCCTGTATCGTGAAGGCAGTTTACAAACATAGATTGCACGAGGACAAACATCCAAACCCGGAACAATTATTTGTAGGCCATACAAATACTTGTTCCGTGCGCCATCCAGCGCAACAACTTATTGCCAAGCCACTGTGCTACGAAGCCGTCAATTATTTCGAGATACGGTATCAGATGGTATGGTATAATATGAGAACTTCAATTTAAAAGATTTTTTGTGAAAAATATAAAAATATGTAATAAATTTATAAGATGGAACAAGTGATTAATAGGGAATTATGATAGAATTATTATTTTCAGAGGAAATATGATAAAAACTATTAAATTAAATTTACCGGATTTCACTTTTTTTTTAAATTGTGTTACTTACATAGGCGGCACTAAACGTATCGGGAATGGAATATTTCCACTGTTCCTGTCATATTAAAATCTTTTTTAATTGAAAACTCCTTGGTTTTAAAAATCAAATACCATTTATTTATTTAAATAAAGATTCTCGGTCTTGTCACAAGGTATTGTCTAACTTGTTTAGTCGTTGAGAAAATGGAATTGACTCGAGAAAATTCAAGAGCGATGATTTATTATGACTTTTGAAGTGGTTTAACACAAAAACAGTGTGTTGACCGGATGATTTCTGCATTTGGTGATGAAGCCCCATCCAAAACCACAATTTATCGCTGGTTAGCTGAATTTCAACGTAGACGTGTCAGTCAAGCTCAGTGATGATCCCCGCAAAGGTCGTCCAAAAACTGCAGTCACCCAAGAAAACGTTGATGCTGTGCGTAAGCTGATTGAGGACGATCGACATGTGATATACCGCGAAATTAAGGCAACTTTAGACATTGGCATGAGTCAAATACAAATTATCTTGCATGAACAATTAGATCTAAAAAAGTTGTTTTCCCAATGGACACCGCATTCGCTCTGTGAAGAGCAAAAAGCGGCTCGCGTTACTTGGTGCGTCAGAACTCTCGAAAGATTCTACGCAGGATCCTCAAATGCTGTATACAACATCGTATCAGGTGACGAATCCTGGAAGTCACGAGTTTGGGTGTTCGAAAATGAGTTAAAGCCAACAAAAATTGTTCGTTCACGGAGTGTTGCAAAAAAATGGTGGCCACGTTTGTCTCCAAAACCGGCCATGTTACGACTATTCCTCTTGAGGGACAAATAACGGTTAATGCAGAATGGTATGCTAGCATTTGTTTGCCACAAGTCGTTTCTGAACTCCGTAAAGAGAACTGCAACCGCCGCATCATCCTCCATCACGACAATGCGAGTTCTCACACCGCACACAGAACAAAAGAGTTTTTAGAGCAAGAAAACATAGAATTATTAGACCATCCGCCTTACAGCCCCGAACTAAGCCCTAATGATTTCTATACTTTCCCTAAAATAAAGAATAAATTGCGTGGACAGAGATTTTCATCACCTGAAGAAGCTGTGGACGCCTACAAAACGGCCATTTTGGAGACCCCAACTTCCGAATGGAATGATTGCTTCAATGATTGGTTCCATCGTATGGAAAAATGTGTCAAATTTCGCGGAGAATACTTCAAAAAGCAATAAATACATTTTTAAACAGTAATGTTGTGTCACTTCCTTGATTCCCGAAATTTTCAGCTCGTATTGGGCAGAGTAATAAATATATAGGTTAGGTTGGTTTTTTTTTTCGATGTCACATATTAAACAATTAAACACAATGGTAATAAAGACCCCTTTGGCTTTACAGCCTAATAAAGACCACTGCTGAACATAGGCCTCCCCTATAGATTGCCTCATAGGGGTAATATTTGCCATAGTTACCATGCTTGGCAAGTAGGTTGGCAACCACAGTCTTTTTTAATCTTTATTAGGAAGACGTGTTTCGTTTCTCTCTGTCGCCTTTTACGACGCCAAAAGTTGACCTCAATTTTTATTTATTTATTTGGCAGTAAAGAATAATATTTATCGTAATAAAGTATGTATTATATTTGGATATTGTTTATTGCATTTTGTTAGATGGAAATTCGTTCTGTAAGATATATTTCATGACAAATTGTATTTATGGTCTTTATCAAAATTTCCTTATTTATGGAAATAGTTACGTTTTGTTTTATTATGTTTTGTTAATAAAATATAAACACCTTCATAATGCGCCTCCCGTGTTCCGAACAAGGTGTGAAAAAGATGAAATCCTTTTGTACGTCAAGAACAATAATTTCGTAATCGACTTGTATATGATTTCTATTATATTCCGAATAATGGAGATGTACCACACAAAGCCCTTGTGGAAAAAAGTACTAAATAATAATTTTTGGGATTTGTAGGCATACAAAGCTTTCGTGGATATAGAATAAAAGCTTTAGCGTAATATTTTAGGTTTTGTTGGTTTTACTCAAATGTATGGACTTCACATATACATTGTAGTGTTATGCTACTTACATTTCATTGTGCACTATTTCTCCATTCTGTTTTTGATTTTCTGCATTCATGTTTTGCATCATTTTATACTATTTTTCCATTCTGTTTTTGATTTTCTGCATTCATGTTTTGCAACACTTTTATTTCTATAGGATACTGTAACGTTTTTACACAATAACATATCATTTTACTTCGTATTTTCACACTATTTAGCACTTTTAAAATCGCTGTCAATGGAGTCTTACCTTTTTCGGTCTTTTATTGAATTCTCTGTAACTCTACAATTTCAGGCTTCATGCACGCTGCCGTGCATTAGTTTTTCCTAAATGAATAATATCTCATTTCTTACTAAAACGTAATAGTTTCTTAATAACAGTCCAAAAACCAAAAATTGTTAAATATGACAACTATTATTTATATCGTTGTTATGGTAACTTTTATTCAAATTCGTCTCTGGTATGATGTTCTTTCTACATAAATACTCTTTGGCTGTAGGTCATTTACAATAAATTTCGTTTTAATTTAAATAATTTCTCGTTCTCTCTAAAAAGGTATAAAAGCCGAACAATTGGAGAATACAGGACAGTCTCGCTTCAGTTCTCAAAGGAAAAGCATCTACTAAAGGCATTATGCAGGATCCCGGGGCCGCATTGCCCCGGGATCCTGCAAGCCTCCATCTACATCCGAATTCGTCGGCAGTCTGCTTCAAGCACGGGGCCACACTACCTTCGGACGCGCTACGACTGCTTGCTCCAGACGCTGAGTGCACCTACTGCCGCGCTACCTTCGGGCGCGCTACGACTGCTTGCTCCAGGCGCCGAGTGCACCTACTGCCCGCGCTACCTTCAGGCGTGTTACGACTGCTTGCTTCAGGCGCCGAGTGCACCTACTGCCCGCGCTACCTCTGGGCGCGGCGACTACTTCTCCAAGTGCTGAGCGCACCTACCCCAGGCGCTACGTGCACCAGCTCCGGACGCTGCGAGCTCACCTACTCCAGGCGCTGCGTGCCGTCGCCGCTGAGAAACCTCAAGCTCCGCGTGTGCCTATTTCTACAAGAGCAGCGTGTCACTTCAACCTTTTAGGCTCCACTATAATACTAATTCTCCTATTCTCCTATTTTTTTTAATCTAATTGTAAACTCACTTCATCCATAATCATCTTCACATTTCATTATTTTTTATAAAATTGTAAATACCTTTTTAAAATTTCAAAATATATAATTTTCTTGGTCTACTTTTGTTGTTTTGCTGTTCTTAGGTTAGGTTCTTTTTCTTATTAAGTGTCTCTTCACGACAATATTAGAAGTATAAGATTAATTGTAAGTTCATTTGTAACTTCAATTTTTATAAAAAAGTGATGATTGATAAGCATAATTTTATTAAAATTTGATTACATGCCCAATAAAAATTGTTACCACGTTTTACTAAACATTATTGTACCTAAAACTAAACTGCTTTATTAGTTTTAAAAATACATATATTACACCAATATTGTTTTTTTAAATGATGTATATTTATTTAAAAGTGATATGGTTGAAAATAAGTCTCTTACTAAAAACTTCCCATAATAATACATTATTTCAAATCCAATCATAGAACTATGTAACAATTCCAATTAATGTTAAGGCAACTATGTCGCAAAAGCCCATAAGGCATGCCAGAAATATTAATATAAATAATGTCACTGGCACGAAAAGCGCGGTCTATCTGTGATCTGTCACTGACCATAATAGAAATTATACCAGGCTGATGCTCCTGCGCTTTTCGTTTCGGTTGTGTTCGTGTTGTTTTTTCTATTCTTCTAGTTTACTTGGATCGCTTACGGATAAGCTTATTTTTTTAGTACCCAATACCTACAGGTTGATTAACTTTTACAGTTGAAGCTAAAAAATATATATTTATAGTATGCAAATATATAATAGAGATACAATAATCTAAAAAGTCTCAATTTGACTGGCTTAGCCGTGAGTTGCTGCGCTGGGAGGCGCGGGTTCTGGATGTTTGTCCTTGTGCAATTTATGTTTGTAAACTGCCTTCACGATAGAGGAGAAAATCCTACTGTAAGGGTAACGTTTTAAAAAAAAAACTATTAGGTAGGCACATTATGATGAGAATGTATTTAGCTAACATAAAACAACCACAGGACGCATGTCTTTGTCCAAGTGACATAAGATATAACCTAAAAAGTTTCAAATCTACATATCTTTTTTTGACGCCTTCTCAGGACAAAAATCTTTGACAAAGTTGCTCAGGGACTGACGCTTAACATTTTAAGATATTTTTGATATAAAGACGCTACCATTTCTTCTCAACTAATTTTATATATGAAAGTCTGCCATTGTTCTTTATATACCATATTATTAAAAAATATCTCATTTATGACAATTAAATCTTATAAATATTAGATTGAAATTTTAACACCATATTTTCGGAAAAATATTATATTATTATTGTGGGATATCTATATATAGTTTTCTCATCTGGTTGGCCTATATAAATATAAAAATAATAATGATAATGATAAATATACAAAATACTATTAAAATAAAATAACATCATAAAATAAATAAACAAATAAAAACCCAACCAGATGGTAGCCAACAAAAGGGAAGACCAAACGGTCAGGGGTTAAGTTTAGAAAGGAAAAGAAACCGGCGGATGCTGCGGGTGATATCGAGGTGCACTGCCTTCTGCATTTGAGCCTGGAGCGGTCCATCACGGAGTCCCAGTTGCCTCAGAATTTAATAGATAAGCCCGTTCGCAGAAACAACCACAAGAATAATTTCGTTCGGCAGACCAGCCCACATGTCGTTCACCTCGTGAGCCAGGTCCTGATATTTTGTCTGTTTATCTGTTTCAGCTTTCACGAGGTTCTCGTCATAAGGAATGGTAATGTCGCCCAAAAATATTCTTGACCGTGCCCAGTCCCTCAGCACTATATCAGGCTTATTCGCAAGAATATTCCTATCTTTGATGATGGTCCGATCTCAGTAGAACTTGGCGCGGTCAGTTTCTAGCACGACTTCCGGCAATTACTTATAAAACAGCAATTTCCGGGCCACAAGACCATATTTCAAAGCGAGCTGGTGTAGAATCCTGGCTTTGAATTGATTTTTGAACTATGTGTGTGTGCAAATACTCAGACTTAGAAGGATCTATGCCTAAGGTGCCTAAGCGACTCATCAGGATGGTGACAAGCTCGATAGATGTCGACGGCGCCATCCTTTAGGATGTAGATATATTTGATAGTTGTTGCTCTTTCGTCGTAGTCGTTGTTTGTCTTGTATCACTTAGACAAAACTCTCGGATTACCAAAAGAGCCCACGTAACCAAAACGTAGCCAGTGGAGGGCGGCGACTGTATCTACGAAAGGCTCATGTAAATCCTTGTAAAACCTCCCTTGGAGCTCCTTCTCCTTCCACATGATCTGCCTGTACAAATGCACAGTATTACGTAGCAGTAAATGCTGGGTCTTGCTATTGCTCGTAAAAAAATATAGAATAGTAAGCACTATATTATACGAAATGACGTCGGTCCTTGAAGAATGGATCATCTAATCTCGCCAAGAAATGATTACGGAGGCTGCACACTTTAAGATTATGTATGGTGAGAGCATTCAAAAAGGCGCGCTCACCATGTTTCCGCTGCAAATTTAGCCTCATTACTAACGATCTCGGGAGATGATCCCATGGGACATCATAACAGTGCGGACTTTTCTATCCAAAGCATTCAGTTCGATCTGAGTCTATGATGAAGGTATACTACAAATGTACAGGCATAACCCAATAGCATAAGCGTGTGTCTTATTCCAAATGAATGTTGAGCTCTTTTGTCAAGCGTGCAATGCATGTTTCATATCCGCCTCATAAATACCTATGTTCTGTGACATTCCCAGGTATCAGTTTATGTCGGCCTTGGATAGGATCCTCAAGTTGATGGCCATAGATAAGTCTATGCCCTCAGAGTTAAAAGCCCTACCCTTTCTGATATGAAGGACTGCACACTTATCAGTCACCAGCTCTATTCTAATAGAATTCACAAGTGATGTTTAGCAATTAAGCAAATAACATATGATGGGAGTGACTGGAGACGAATAACTTAGATTATCCATATAGAAAAGGTAGGTAACTTTTGTACCTCCATTCCAAAGCTGAAATTCTCTCCGGGATCTCACTAGTAAGGTACTCAGAGGGTTTAGAGAGAGGCAAAGTGGACTCAAATAGTTGCTCTGGAAGATAACCTTTCTTATTTTTATGTAGTTCTCCGCAGCCATCGTCCGCTCACCTAGACGACCAAAGATCATACTTCACTGCGCCATACACTGCCCGAGGAAATCTCTAACTGTGCAGTCAACCTTATATAGCACGACGATACTCTTCAGCCATTTACATTACATTACACACTGAATAAAACTAAACTTGAATCGAAAATCAAAACTGTGAATTCAGGTATACGGGGAGTCCCCTGTGAACATGGGTGCTGTAAAGTACCCGAAAGTCTAAGTTAATTAAACGAGATAGAATCCGTACCAGTAGTTTTATTCAATAAGTCTTAAGATTTACTTTATAGAATACAGAAAAGCTTTAAAATTCTTCATTTTTGTGAAGAATGCTAGTTTATATCGCTAGGCTCGCATTTTTTGGTCACCAGTAACTCCACAATCTATATAATATGACTGCCTCAGGATAATCACTAAGCAAGTCATTAATAAAAAAAAATACTCGTGTTTACTTTACCTACTCGCATAAATCTGATTTCTATTTATTTATTTTCCATTTATTTATTTATATTCACTATTGTGAAACCAGCACAAAAATGTATACAAATGGTAAGTTACTGCCTTCAACTAATAAGATATTATTTTATTAGTATAAGGCAATTAAAATCTACTCAGCTATTAGCTTGCCTAGTTTTTACCGAATGTATATCATGTCTAATCATACAACAGTTCAAGAAAATTATATTACTAAATCATTAGATCGCTTTAGTTGTACATAAAAATATATTTTTTCAATTGATCGATAAGTCAAATATTGGGTCTCTAAATTTTAGATAAATTAAATTTAATATCAAACAAAATACATTTCTACCAATCGAGACGCACCGTGACAAAATACAAGTGCAACAAAGACACGATCTGTAACAAATCCTTTATTTATTAGTTCAATTGACTTTTATTTCATTCTCTGTCAATGAAAAGTATTGAATTGGAAAAGTTTTATTCCACTGCTCTACTCAAGTGGAAATCTTCATTGGAAGTTGATATGTTTATCTCTTTATATTGTCGAAATATTAAGAATTTCGTTTTAATATTTAGCACCAATTCAGAAACTTTCGCTAAAATACGACAAAATAAACTATTGAATTTTAAAACTTATGTTTAAGTTGTGCGATGTAGTAATAACGTGCCGTGTAGTAGTGGTTAAGACAATTCACTACTCCATATCTTCTCGTTAATGTCGTTAGAGGCAACAGTGGGAAACAGCCAGGAGATGGGCAGCAGCATCTTCCCGATGACAACAATATTACAATAAAAAACTGCGGTTGCTAACCAGCTCGCCAAGCGTGGCAACTAAGACAAAAATCCTCCCCATGATGAAAGTTGCGAGGAGACGACCCCCAGTCCCCGGCGGCCTCGCTATTCCTGGCTACGGGGGCGACCATGGTAACGGTGGGGCAGGGGGTGCTAAGAATCTCCGGTGCAAGTTCGGTTGCCACTTAAGATAAACAACGCACTGTTATACCATGTATTGGTTAGCCTCGGTGCTGCACTGACTCTTTATATTGTTGGCTTAACATTAAGGTTCAGGTACTTCCTGAACCTTAATGTTAAGCGCAGTGGGGTAGTTCGGCGAAGTCAATCTGTTTCCATCTCTAAAACGGCTTGGTGGTCTACGGTTAAGTTAAATTCTAACCAATTTATAATATATAACCCTTTTATACTATAATAATTAAATATTGGTGTTTTAAATATATTTTTTTAAAACCGATCAGCCCGTCTCCGTATAAAATTTTGGTGGCAGCGGTGATATACGGAAATCCGTTGTGTCAAGTGAAGTGGAACCGGTCAGCAGTCTCGCTCCGAATCCTAAAATTTTATAGAACTAAATCTTATTCCGTGTCATCATTGTGCGTCCTAGGGAACCAAAAATATAGTGCTATACTTATCGCTACGGCCTGTACGTCCATCCCATCACGGTGAGCCAATTTTTCCTGGAAAGGAGTTCACATACTAAGGAAGACCCGCGATTGCATCCTGAACTGCAATTATTTGCTTCCATCACCTGAAAAACATCCATTATCATAAAATAAATATGGTCGGAGATTTCGATAAGACAAAAATCGTCGTGTTCCGTTCCACTAGCGAAGACTGCATGAATGTTTCCGCTTATCATGTTTGCAGCCGTTGCCCACACATTTCTAGTACTGTGAGTCGTTGGTCATTGTTTTGTCTAGACATTATAAACCAAACCTTCTCAATATTTTTTTTTGTTCAATTGAATTAAAATGTTTTAAAATTAATGAACATTTTTCTAATTTGTAGTTGTTTTATATTTTTGTTGCGTGTTCTTTCGATTATATTGATATAATCGAAGAAGTATAAGTAGTCAAAGGGGAGAAAGCTAGTTTAACCTTCGAACTCCAATAGTTACCAAGGTCAGTATTGCAACTACTGCAATGACCGAGATGGATTTAAATACCTTACTCAAATTCGTCAAACTGTGTGACGGTAGTAGGAATAACGTAAATTCTTTTATTATTAGCTGTAATAATGCTTATAAATTAACCTCAGAATCTCAAAAATAAATTTTATTTAAATAAATCATTCGCCTACTCCACGATAAAGCAGAAATTGCTTGCTCCATACTTTTATGAAGCAAGCAATTTCAAAAGATTTTTAAAGATTGGAAAGAGCTCAATCATTTATTAAAGACAAAACTTAGTAAACGCAAACACTTTGCTCATATTCTCACCGAACTACAAGTCAGCAAGCAAATTCCACACAATAATGTCAACAAATTTGCACTCCACATAGAAACTGTCTTTCACAACTATTAGCAGAAATATCCTTATGTAATACTAAAGCAAAATAAATACCAGGTTCGGTTCTGACCATGGAGTACCTTGCCCTCCATCATTTCCTTATAGGGTTACATCTCCAAATTTCAAAAGTCGTTAGGTGTAGGTCTCCTAAGACCCTTAATGAAGTCATAAACTTGGCCATCTCAGAAGAATGTATTCAACAAATCTTATAAAAACGACCACAGCCAGAAGCAAAATATGAACACAAACCTCGAAAAATTCGTTAAAACTTTTAATTTTAAGCCTCAAAAATTTTCAGAGTACCAAAATTCTAATCAACAGAACTCCACTAACGCTTTTTGCTGATATTGTAAGATGGCTGGTTACGACATTATGGCCTGTAAAAAACAAGAATATTGCAGTAACCGATTCAGAAATCAAAATATTCTGTCAACCTTGCAATTTCAGTATAGGCCACGACCTCGGGTTAATTTCATAGAGCAGCCCAATGATGAGGAAGACCAGGAGGAACTCCACCTTTCACATAATGATGATGAAACTTCAAACGATCAAGAATCTCGTCACGGTGTCACCTGAGACTAAATCATAAAGCCGGCACTAACAATTCCTTCCTCGTATCCAAGGCCCAAATGGGTAACCAGACCCAAACAAGTGTCCAACAATCCAAGGACCACAGGGGTAACCAGCTGCAAACAAGTTCCCGACAACCCAAGGACCACACGGGTTACCAGCCCCAAATAAGTGTCTGACAATCCAAGGACCACACGGGTAACCCCACGTGAGTGTCCAGCCATTCAAGAGCCATAACTTGAAAGTTCCCTCTCCAACAAACAAAATCGAAATTTACGGGATAAATCTAGATACTATTAAAAGGTTGTTATTACATGTCCTGCTCGATTCATCCGTCACGAATATGCCACTGCCTTTGCTTGTCGATTCAGGGTCTGCCGTATCTACTAAAACAATCTAGTATCCAGAGAAATCTCAAACTCATAAAAGAACCTATTAAACGTAAGGGCATAGACCCGGGTGATGAATTGATAACTAGCGAGGGCCATTTTTTTCGTTGAAATGAAAATTACGTAAAACTGCATCCGCGTCATATAAATTTCAACTTGCTTGTGTGACTCCGACTTCCTAACCGAGTTCGCTGTAAAATTGACTACACAAACGATACCATCAAGATTGGTAAATTAGAAATAAAATAACATTTTGTTGATCCATTCTATGTCATTCCACCACGCACCGTAACTGTCACTGAATGTTCGGCTTGTGATGCTAATGTTAATGCAGGCCGTATAACTGATTAAAATACATCAGATAATTAACATTACAAATACATTATTATATGTGCATAATTTTATAAGGACCTAAGCACTATGCTCAATGACCTCAATAGTGTTTTCCAACGGATAGGTCTTAAGATGAACATGGACAAAACAAAGATCATGTTTAATGTCCATGTCACACCTATGCCGGTAGATGTTGGGGACACTAAGCTCGAAGTTGTTGACGAGAGTGTTTATCTGGGACAACTAGTCTGACTAGGTAAGTCCCACTTCGACCGAGAGATCAATCGCGGATTCAACTCGGTTGTGTAGCGTTCGGGAAATTATGGCACATCTTCTCGTCAGGTATACCTCAAAACTTGAAAACAAGACTGTACAACCAGTGCGTGTTGCCAGTGATGACCTATGGTACTGAGTACTGTGTATGTACTGTCCTTCACTGCTGGCCAAATGAGGAAGCTCAAGGTCGCTCAGCGAGCTATGGAGAGGGCTATGCTCGGAGTTTTTCTGCGTGATAAACTTATAAATGAGGATATCCGCAGTAGAACCAGAGTGACCGACATAGCCCAAAGGATTAATAAGCTGAAGTGGCAATGGGCCGGCCAAATAGCTCGAAAAACCGACAACGGTTGGGGAAAAAAGGTTCTCGAGTGGCGGCCTCGTACCGGTGGACGAAGTGTAGGGCGCCCCCCACTAGATGGAGTGACGACCTGGTAAGATATGCAGGAAGTCGATGGATGCAGGTGGCTCAGGACCGTGCTTTGTGGCATTCTTTGGGGAAGCCTATATTCAGCAGTGGACTTGTGAAGGACTTTAATGATGATAATGAGATAACTTACTTAAATCCAATTGTATCGTAAAAATCAAAAAATAAATAAATGAAATAATCGTGTTGATTTAACTATAGCCAATACTTCAGAGTTTCTTGATAACCTAAATCCAAATATAAATCTTAAAGTTACACCTTTACATTCTGACGCAGTTCAGGTGAACACGAATATCTTTAACACGATTGACAGAATAAACGTTGTTATAAACTTATTTGGTCTCATCGCAAAATAAAATTTTAGTACTGGTTCAAACCAGGACTAAAAGATCAAAGTTTTTTACCACACAGTTGTTTAATACCAGAATTAAAATGTATGCTTATTACAAAACGCAGACTATTTGCAAAAATTATAAAACATAAATTTCATTCATTCGTTCATACTGGTTTCATTCAATGCAATGTTTTGTTTCATTAAATATTAATTTTGTTTTCACACTTAATATGCTTGAATATTTATTTATCAATACGAAAACATATCATACATTGTTATTTGTTTAGGTTAAAATTTATTGAACCAGCACGATTTATACTTTTGACGCGCTTTTTATAATCAAATTTGCTTTGATTTTAACGACTCTAGCATGAAATCGCAATTCACGCATATGTGTCCGGCGCCGTTGATAGTTCAGTCATGGGGACTATTGGCTCTTGCATGCTTGCGAAGATGGTGTCTTACGAACGGAGTCTCATCCCCTCTCCACCCCCAGGTCTTGTTCTCCGAATTTCTGCATGTCTGCAGATATGCTTGTAGGGGTGTTCACCGGTGAGTTCGACTTTTATGACGAGTTATGTACCCTTAGTGGGTTGGTCTTCTTATGATTGAGTTGGCTAAGGCGATGGCAATTCAGATAGAGAGTCGGAATCGCACCTTTGCCTATTTTTCTCTTGGAGTTTGTATTACTGGAGACATTTTACGTCTCGAGGTGATACTTCGGCTAGTTAATAGCGCCGGTTTAGTTCAGCGCGGGGCCAGTAGGTGGTGGACTGCCTTTTCGCCTCGGGATTTAGCTGACCGTTGAGTATGATACAAGATTTCTTATATTCGAAGAGGTTCTGCTCGATGAGAGGTCTGTCCAGATTTCCAGGTCACATAGGTGGTGACCCGAAGCTCACTAATAGCAGTGACCTTCGGGGTGGAGGGAGTTCTTTCTTTTTTGACATCTTTTTCGAAATCCATGTGCATAGCCCTTGAGAATTTCGCACACCTTACTCCACTCAGCGCGTGTAACCAAATCAAGTAAGACCCCTAGGGGGAGGCCCAATGAGGCACCCGCGAGCAGGTAGGGGTATATGCGGCATACCATCGTTATCCTTTTATACACAAAAGGATTAGTATATCTGTCTTGCGAAGCGAACGAATATGAAATGACACGTTTACAGTAAAAATGGTCGCCAGTTCATTTACCACGCAGTAGCTTAAGCTGATTTTTTAGGCCGGTTTTATTTGAAAGAGTGGTCCTTTCCTGATCAAGCCAAATCAATCGCGCTATAACCATAACATAGCTGCAGCTTGGCTCCATTACGTTTATGTGAGGTGATGTCATTAACGGCCTGGTAAAAAAAACATCCGTCCGTCCTCGTTGAAGTATCTTTTGTACATTATCGTTGTCCATTACTTCATTAAATAAAAAAACAAGATTCTATTTTAAAATAATCAAGCTCATTTGAATTTTAATTCTAACCTGTTGTAGTTTCTAGCTGTAATTTACCCTGAAATATGTTCAGCGTTGTTAAATGCGGTTACATTGTGAAGATTTATCAACCGTGATAGCGTTTATTGCTTGCGTGTGTAGCGGAAATTTGACTATATATAGTTTCTTAAAAGCTTTATTAGAGTAGGCTCAATATTGCAATTTTTCAAATGAATATATACACATCGGCACAATTAGCGGAACAGGAAAAAAAGTGAGACTATGAGATAATAACGCATATATTTGACGAAAATGTAATTAGACACAAAATAACAAATTGATTAACATCTTTTAACAAAGTCTTCGTTATTTTTTATTAAAAAATAGAGAAATTTGAAATAAGTGAAATTTTTAGGTGATTATGAACCATCACAAAAAATAAAAAAAGTAAGCATTAAATGATTTAACAATAAAATTAAAGCAAAATTAATAACGAGTGTTTCCCCCTCTCGCTCTGATTATGGTTTCCATTCATCTGGGCATGCTACAGATTATGTTGTCGATGATTTCTTGAGGCAACCGCTCCCACTCCGCAAGTAATGTGTTTCCAAGTTCATTCAGATTGTTGGGGGGTGGCATTCTGGATTTAACCCTTCTTTTTAGCAAGTCCCAGACATGCTCTATCGGATTCATATCGGAGGAATTTGCTGACCACTGCATCACCAGTATACCTACGTGGCTCAGATATGCCTGTACTGATTGTGCACTATGAGCACGAGCATTATCTTGCATTAGAATAAAGTCGTCACCAATAAATGGGGCAACTGGTACAACATGTTCTTCTAAAATGTCTCTGATATATCGATCTGCTGTCATGGTCCCTCCTGTGACTGTCACTAACTCCGTGCGAGCTCCCAAACATATCCCTCCCCAAACCATAATCGAGCCGCCACCATAAGCTACTGTGTGTTCAAAATTAGACTGTATGTGGCGTTCTCCTTTGCGTTTCCATATTCGCTGTCTCCCATCGATCTGTTTTAAAAGAACTCTGCACACATCAGTAAAGAGAACCTGCTGCCATTCGTTCAAATCCCAATGACGATGTTCTCGCGCATAGCTTAATCGGTTTACGCGGTGACGTCTCTCAAGTTTTGGGCCTTTGGCAGGTATATACGACCCTAAACCAACTTCTTCAAATCTCCTGCGAACTGTACGCTCACTTACTCGTACTCCTCGAACGTCTTCCAGTTCATTTCGAGCTTGTACAGCCGTTAATCGCGTATTCCTACGAACTCCAAGTTGTAAAAAACTGTCATCTCGCCTCGATGTACATCTTTTTCTACCTTGACCCCTCCTCCTCACAAGAGAATTAGACGATCTGATCTGATTAGATGATCACCGCTGGATGCTGCGATGAATCGTTGATACTGGTCGACGAAGCGTTGAGGCAATCGATCTGTAGGTATGGCCATTTCTTCTCATTTCATCAGCCCTAATGATTTCCAGTGATGTTAAGTCAGGCATAAATAATAAAGAGCTTTTAATAAACAAAATTGCCTATAGAATAACAAATTTATAAAAAACCATTAAGTGCAATTTTTCAAAAAAATTACAATTACGTAGTTATTACTCGAACAAGTTGACAAAACGTATTGTTCGGGAAAATAAAACAAATGAATGAAAAAAGTGTATGTCATCTGATTTTCTATTTTCAAATTTGACAATAAATTAAAAAAATATCATAACTGGCCAGTTCCTCAAGTAAAAGATTTTAAAATCCTGCTTTTTTTTTGTGTTCCGCTAATTGTGCCGGTGTCTATATACTCGTATGTGTCCACTCTGTGAATAATTTGTAAATGTTATTCTTTTTTATTTCTACAAATAGCCGTGGTAGCTCAGGAGCTCAGTGCTCTTCAAATTTTACTGAACCAAATTAAGAAAACATCTAAAGTTCGCCAACACTAATTTCGGCAGTTTGAGTAATTCAGAACAAGCCAAATTGTTCTTCAATTTTTTTAAAAGAGATCACACATCGTTCATTGATGTTATAGTCTCAAACGTTTGCAGATTAAGTCACTATCTAACTGGCGCTACGAGATCTAATAGATATTTGCCGACTTTTACAGACGAAGGCTATAAGAGCGATCGATGATTTAAAACCTAAAGAGTCGCTAAGACAAAAATTTAACGAAATTAATATATTTAATTTGGCCTCTCAATAGAATTATGAAATTGTAATGTGCATACACAAAAATAAAAGTAGTTTTACAAAAATGAGTGATATTCATTCTGTAAATACTAGGAACAGACACAAGCCAGTAGTACCAGTTACTCGACTCCATCGAGTCAGTAATTCATTCTTTGGGTGATGTTATACGCTTTTACAACAAAATTCCAGAAAATGTACAAAATTTGACCTAATGATTTCTTATATTTACGCGAACACTACACATTTAAATAAAACTAATTTTACGGATTTTATCGCGTATATTAACTTATTTTATATTCCCGACGTTTCGGGTGCTTTCCAGCACTCGTGATCACGGGAGACTTTCCTTCAGTTTTTAATATTAATTTTTGGTTCGATTTACGCAGAATGAGCTTACAGTATCTTGAAGTCTAGCAGTGGTATACTTGGGTTTGGAATTGATTTTATTAATTATGGGATCCCAAACAGATGGCAGCACCCATCCATCTTCTATATTGAAATTAGGATGTTTTTTTAATTGCAATAGCCTCGCGAATCATCCTTGGGAGTAATCGGTGTTCTTTTGCGAGGATTGGTGGTCTATCAAATGTAATGTAATGGCGAGATTTAATATTAATTTAATGGCGGGCTAACTATGACATCAGGACGTCAAACACCTCAGTCCCCCGTGACCACGGGTGGTGGAAAGCACCTGAAACGTCGGGAATATAAAATAAGTTTATATACGCGATAAAATCCGTAAAATTAGTTTTATTTAAAAAAATGACCTGCTCAAAGTTCAAAAAACTTTATAAAACTAAGTTTGTATAAAAATGGTTATTATAATATTAAAGAATTTATAGATGATAATAACCCCTGGAAATGAGGTGATCGCTACTAAGCTATTTCTAATTTGTTGTGTTGTTAATTTGTGTAAGGTACATGATTGTAAACTGTTATTTAAAAAAAAATCCCGCTGGGTTTGTTGCTGGTTCTTCCCAGGACAGAGGTTTTTTTTCGAACCAGTGGTAATTATACAAAATAGTGACTTTTAATAAGTATTATTTATAATCTATATTGAATATAAAAGTTTCTGTTTCTGTTTCTGTTCCTAGTGTTTAAAGTATTCACATCTTTATTCTTATTAAAGCTATTTATGCTTTTATATACATGCATTACATTTTCATAAATATATTGCGATGCAAAAGTTAATATGTTTATTTCCATAAATTTTTCTCTGAGGGACTCTTTACAATTTAGGTTATAAATCGCCCGTACGGCTCTCTTTTGCAAAACAAATATAGCTTCAATATCAGTCGCGTTACCTCATAGCCAAATTCTCTAAGTCTCAGTATCTGTGAGACTTCTAATCTTTCTTACAGCATATGCTGCAGAACTAAGTCTGCTTGCTAATTTAGATATATGGGGGCCCCATTAAAGTTTCATGACAGGATTATAGGATACGAGTCTACTGAAAAATCAGACGCAGTGCCAACGGCTCACGTAGGTCACTTTACGTGAAACTTTCTCCAATTTTCTAACTCTGGGTTGCGACTGAGAATTCGTTGAGAGAAAAACGTAATTATTAATTTTAGGCCCGACTCAGGATTCGAACCCAGATCCACATGATCAACAATGGCGCTTACGACCACTAGACATACGAGACAGTAAGTCAGAGCGAGACAACTGACTATAAATGTGTTATTATCCACGATACAAAATAGTTTTATCAAATAAATGAGCTTTAATGATAATATTATATTCCATTCTTATTTTTGCTTGGCTTGGATTGGAGACACAAGGGATGTTTGTTTTTGCACACTGGAGCTCTAAACCACTTCAACTAGAGGGAACTAACGTTTATAAACTAATATAGAGTAGAGCAAACAAACGTTTGCATGATCAAGCAAATGCAATTTCGTGAACTCTAGAATTTGGTGTTTTGTTGTTGTAATTTGTTTGTTTATAATTTATATTAGTTTGTTCACAATATTTAATAAATTAAAAATGATTTTATAATTTAAGTGAGCCGAAAAATTATAAACATTTCCGATGATTATCATCCTCATTACCCCTTAAATATATAATTGTTAGACAATAAAAACATATATTATATTCTAATTTTTGTAAAATAATAAAAATAAACAATATAAATGAGTTGTTTTTTTAAATAGAAAAGAAAAATGCACATTAATTTTCCGTGAAACGCTCACTAACCCGCAAGATTTTTTTTTACAAAAGAGGGGGCAAACAAACATGCGACTCGCTAGATGTAGCTGTTTCCACAAAAATTAGAAAACTCCTAGTAAATCGCATAGTGGTGGACCGCCAAGCATCAAATAGCGTAGTTAGTATTGTGAATATTGCCGCTATTTTTTTATTATAATGTTAATTCTTATGTCTAATTCTGACTATAAGTAACTCTTTGAGTTCTATTACTAAAGTGTTTTTCTACACTTATAATATAATAATTACATCGACACATTAAGAATATTCTATCATTAATTCTTACTAAGGTATTTAACAAAATTAAAAGAAAAGCATTGTCATCATCATCATAATGATTACAGCCTCTCACGAGACCACAGCTGAACAAGGGAGGCGTTATATTGTAAGCAATTAATCGAATTCTCGGGGAACGTATTTGCTATAGTTGCAACATTTGACAGGTAGAGTGACAAACGTAGTTTTTTATTATTTTCAGCTTTTATCAGGTAGATGCTATTGCACACTTCCTGTTTTAATTTATTGCTTGCTTGAATGACGATTGGTCACGCTACTACTAATTTCTAATGTGTAATGTTGAAACGAAATTATTATGATGTTATAAATTTAATGTCAAAGAATGTAAATTTACTATTACATCAATTGTACGTTGTATATTCCTACAGCTATGATTTTATGAACTGCTACGAAACTTGAATATTGAGTAACAAACCGCACGTGATTTTTTTTCATTTCGTTTAATGTGTAATATATTGTTTACCTCATATAGTAGGCTACGATCCCAGAATATTGACTGTATTTGACTGTATTGACTGTATACGCAGTCTTGTAAACTTCCCGTTGCATTACGTACATTAAATTAGGTTTGATCATAACTTACATTTAACCTTTTAGTTTAAGTTGCAAGATACACGAGAGCATTAGTTGTTTCCAAGTTGTCTCGCGGGTGTGTTGAAACGCAGTAGGTAGTACTTGATTTAGAGTTCCTACAACCCTGGGCAAACTAAGAATATTCGCCCCCGATCAACCTGTTTTGTCTGTGTCAGTCCCGCGTTAAATATACTCGAGGGGCTTATAAATCATTTTATTGAATAAAATAAAGACAGTTGCAGTTAAATCATTAATTTGAATAAATGCTGTTACCTTTTTAAATTTCAAGTGTTCAAGTAAATATAAGAAATCAATTTATATTTACTTTATTAGATAAGTACTGTGAGTGGAGAAATAATATTAATGTCTCTTTGAGACGAAACAGTCTGCGCAAAAATTAAAGTTTCTATCGTGTCGAAAAACACAATCGCCGAGTGAAAACAGAAAATATTTTTTTCAATTGCCAGAGTAATAGCCACTGCTACAGACATAGCCGGAGGCGGACGATTACGCGGATGACTTACCAACCGTTGATTTGTTTACCTTTTTGTCCATTTTATGGATCTTGTTTCAGTTTCCTTCTGTCGTCCCCTGAAGATACCCAAATGTATGTATATAGATGATAAAGGGTAGATGATTCTATTACGCCACCACTACACAGTGGACTACTGCTACTACTAAAATATGTTAATAGAAACTGTGGTTGCCAGCTCGACTGCCAAGATTGGCAACTAAGGCAAGTAGCCAATAAGTAATAAAGAGGGAGGCCTATGTTCAGCAGTGAGCTAACACAAACTGTAATGAGGATGATGATGACTCATTATGCTTATGGATATGTCAATGAGCACGGCATTGTGGCATCAAGCTAAAGTCTGAACGGCAATGAGAGAATGATTAAAAAGAACTATTTTTAAGAAGTCTCTTTTTAGGAACTCTTTTGAGAAGTAAAGAGTTAAAATATCTGATTTATTTCTTAAATCTATATTAATAGAAGTTAAACAAAGTCCTGGGGCTGTTCACGAAGAAGAAGGAGACGGTCAAGAAGAGCACGACGAAACACGTCAAAGATCAAGTCAATACGCGTCAGTAGCCTAATGGCAGGGCGCGAACCGCGAACTCGAAAGGTCGTGGGTTTGAAACTCCCATTCGACTACTGTCGTGAACCACTTCTAACACAAGCATTTTAAGCTTAACAGAAGAGGTTAAGGGGAATATTAGTAATGTTTAATAGCATTACTAATATTTATTTTTAATAAAAAAATATGATTACTATTACTATACTATATTAATTTAATACTACTATTATATTTAATAAAAATATAATTTTTAAATCGGTTCTGCCGTTTCCGAGAAATTGGAGAATATACGTTAAGAAAAAACTACTCGTGCTAAATAACTCCCCCTCCTCCTTTCTTTTTGAAGTCATATAATGAAATTAAACTGTATTTACACGAATACTACACATTGAATTTAATTAATTTTACGGATATTATCGCGCTTAATTTTTTTTTAGTTATACTCGATTCCATTTAAAATAAAACGCAATAAAATTTGTGAAATTAGTTTAATTCAATGTACAAGTCATTTTCTTTAAAAAAATATTTGTTTGTGTGTAGTAGCGGTCTAATCTATATAAGGAGACATGCACGCAAATCCGCCGGGCGCCGTGGGTGAGCCATAGCACAATCTTAAACCAATAGTATTATATTTATAGCATGTAACAATAGAAATTCTGTGCTTATAATTTTTATTTGAGCGTTTTGTAAACGAATTTAATTGACGGTGAATTGTAGTGAAATGTTCATGTAACAAATTCTTTTTACTAGTGCACATTGCGTATACATCTTTATTTTCAGGCTAAAGCAGCTTAGAAACTAAGTGCGTAGTACGCGAATAACCCGGGTTCGATCCATACCCACAAATGAAATTTTTTAATTCAATTTAAAATGATGATTAGCCATTTGTTCGTTAGTAATCCTTCCATTACCAGCTATTGAAGTCCTCTGCTTAACATAGGCCTTCCATTCTATTAATTGCCTCACAGGGAGGATTCTGCTATAGTTGCCACGCTTGGCAGGCGGTTTGGCAACAGCAGTTTATTATTTTGGGTTGTTATCAGGAGAATGCTGCTGCCCATATCCTGTTTCAATTTCCCTTTGTCACCTCTTAAGCCATCCAAGGGACGATATGGGGTAATGGATATTATTACACCGCCATTACGCGGTTAAAAGGAAAATACGTTATAAAAAATCAATACTTTTAAGGAATTAAATATATAGAGAATATGTGAAGTTCGCCTGCGTACACTAAAACAGCTTTGCATGACTGCATGACACTTTCAGAAATTAAACGACGCCTATGTCCAAAATTGTGACGTATAACTAATGGAATGGAATGGGATGATTTTTATTCAATATAGATTATTAAGTAATACTTATTATAATTTACTTTTTTATTTGTTACTAGTTCCAAAAATACCTCTTTCATCGGAAGAACCGGAAGGCTATAATAATAATGTTTCAAGTAATAACGATAATATCCTACAGACCGAGTTTCTGTCACAGTGGCCAGTTCTAACAGAGATTATCCATCAGCGTAGGATAGGATTAAAGTGCCCAAGTGTATCAGCAAATACAAGTGAATTCTCTATTCCCTCACTCCTATAGTCCGATTGAACGGTAATTTGATACGACCGAAGAGATCAGGCGCAGGATCAACTGTTTACGTGCTTTACGAGGCTTAGGGGGTAAAACACAGCCAACTTCCTGACTCCGGGCTGTTACTAAGAATTTTTTGACAGAAAACGCAATAACAGACCCGGGATTCGAACCCAGGACTTCACTTTTATCAACCGCGAATATGATATTTTTTTAATTTGACAGATACATACAAACGTATATTATATAATTTAAAATTAAAAGTTTTGTACAACCGATTTAAATATAAATTATTAAGAAATTTATATAGGACTACATCTAAAGCGCCAGCTTTTAAATAAAAAAAATCATCAAATAAGGTTCACCCAGTAAAAGTTATGAGGTTACACACATAAAAAAAAAACATACAGTCGAACTGAGTTCCGGCTCCTTTTTGAAGTTGGTCGAAAATATGTAAAATCCAAATTACCCTCATTATAATAAAAACTTTCCTCGTAATTTTACTTTTGCGGATTATTACGCCTAATCCCACATTAAAAAATTCTTGGACCTATTTTCATGTTTTGAAACTCCGCATTAATGAGACGTCGCAATATATTTTATTACTACCAAAAATATAGTTGTAAAACGTAAAATAAATCCCAAGGAGTCTTGAATTCAAAGAATTTAAATTGCTACTTGAAATACGACAAGCATTTATTTGTCTGTCCGCTTTATTAGTGCAAGTCAGATTTACGGTTGCTTGGAAAACAAGTTATTTTAAAAATGACGAAAATAACTCTTTGCTTGTGTTTGTATATTTAGGTAACGTATTGTAGGCGTACCAATTGTGTCAATGATGGCGTAAGCGAATTCTATTTTCGTACCATGCGACTATAGGAAATTTCTTAAAAACTTGTAGTGACGGACTTCACATGTCTTCGAAATAAGTAAGAGTAGGTACTTTCTATTTCTCAGACATGCAATTATTTCTTCACAACGTTATAATTAAAATAGTACTTAAAATAGATGTTGGCGAGGATCGAAACCGTGTAGCTCGTGTACTATAAAATGTACGCCAAGCTGTTAGTGCTACAGATACACGGTTCTAACCATAATATACGAGATGTAAAATTATATCTAGCAAATGTTAGCAGTGTTAAAGGCGTAAGATGACTAGTATTGTGATTTCTTATCTATTTAGCAACTGTGGAAATCACCGCAAATACCATTTATGAAGGAAATGCACTTTGTTATAACTGAAGTGACAAACGAACTTACATGCCACCTACTGCAATCGATGAAAACCCGCAGTCAACTTCGAACAAACAGGTAATGTAGCCGGTAGTAGGAAAAGGGTAGATCTCCCGCTGGGCAAGATGTTCTGCCCGGGGAGCGGCCAACGCTCCGATTGGTAGTTCGGAGCTATTCTATGTATGCTCCTTTAACTTCGGAACTTTGTTAGTGCGATTTATGCTTCGATGTGTTTCGCTTGTGGCGCGATGACTGCGCCGCCAGTTATGTTATAGATGTGTTGTCATCTTTGTCAACTAAGATCGAATGCCCCACAGCTTGAAATTATACTAGTTCTCTATCAGTACCCTTGATACCGGAGCACAGCAGTGCTAGCACTGCTATTTGTCAGCAGAAATAGATAAGAGTGCAGCACCTACCCAGATGGATTCATGCAGAAAACGCGTCCAAACACCATACATATTATTAAACTTATAGCAATGAAATATATATTTACAGCAGTGGAATGTTACGGACTGATGCACGATTTTTTTTAAACTGAAAGAGTCGACCGCTGCTCATGAACAACTGCAACACGGTAATCTCCAGTGGAGGTTCGGTTGCCACCTAAGACGACTCGACCTGGCAACGTACAACGCACACACCCTGAGGACTGACGAGAAAATCGTTGAGCTGGGAGATGAGATAGACAAGTTGCGCTGGCATATTATAGGATTATCCGAAGTCCGAAGAGAGTGGGAGGACACGGTAATCCTCGAATCCGGCAACTTGCTCTATCACCGGGAGGGTAACCATCTGTCCCAAGGAGGTGTCGGATTTATCGTCCACAAGTCTCTCGTTAACGACGTTGTAAAGATCAGGAGTGTGTCGACGAGGGTTGCGTACCTTATACTCAGAATCACTAAACGGTATTCGCTAAAGGTCATAAAGCTTTACGCACCAATCTCGGCACAACCATATGAGGGGGTAGAGGAAATGTATGAGGATATCTCTAGAGCCATGTATTACTCCAAAACCCAATATACGGTGTTAATGGGAGACTTCAATGCTAAACTAGGCACAAGAGAAAACGGTAAGCTGAAAGTAGGGAAATTTGGAATAGGGTAACGGAACCCAAGGGCCAGCAACTGGCCGACTTCATAGAGAAAGAGGGACTCTTTATGATGAACTCTTTCTTCCAGAAGCGGCCCCACAGGAAGTGGACCTGGTCGAGCCTCGACGGTTTGACAAAAAATGAGATTGACTTCATTATGACGACCAGACGACAACTGTGCAGTGATGTCTCCGTGATCGCGAGGGTTAAAACAGGTAGCGATCACCGAGTAGTTAGAGGCACACTGAAACTAAACGTTAAGTTGGAGAGGTCTCGTCTAATGAAGTTAACGCTCCGTCCCCCTCGTGCTCTAATCCAAAGTCCCGAAACCTTTCAGCTCGAGTTACAAAACCGTTTTCAGTGCCTAGAATACTGCAATGAAGTGGACGATTTGAATGACAAGCTCGTGGAAACTGTCTATTTTAAAAGTCCCGCTGGGTTTCTTGCTGGTTCTTCCCAGGACAGAGGTTTTTTTGAACCAGTGGTAATTATACAAAAGAGTGACTTTCAATAAGTATTATTTATAATCAATATTGAATAAAAAAGTTTCTGTTTCTGTTTCTGCGGTCGGAGCTAAGTTCTGCAAGACCCGCCGCAGAAGAACACAAAAACTCTCCGATCACACTCTTAATCTCATGGCTGTTAGGCGGGAGATGACGAACTACATTCTTCAACAGACTTGACAGCATACAGGCATCTGAACAAACAGATCTCCAAATGCATGCGGCGGGACTTACGCAACTTCAATACAGCTCGTATTAAAGAAGCGATCCAGCGGAACAAATGCTCCAAAGTCTTTGCCAGAGATCTTTCTGCCAGAAAGAGCCAACTGTCAAAGCTGAAGACAGAATGTAGCAGCATCGTTTCCGAGACACCTGAGATTTTGAGTGAGATTGAGAGGTTCTATGGGCAGCTGTACACGTCATCGTTGGAGCCACACGCAAGTGTGAGTAACGATCCAAGAGCGAGTCTCATCCGACACTATTTCGAAGATATACCGGACGTCAGTCTGAGCGAGATTAGAATGGCTCTCCAGCTCCTAAAAACGGTAAGGCCCCAGGCAAGGATGGAATTACAGCGGAGTTTCAGAAAGAGGGTGAAAGACTGGTACTTGAAGTCTTTCAGAAGCTCTTTAATTCCGTCTTCCATGGTGGCATTACACCGGAGGCGTGGAACAGAAGTACGGTGGTCTAGTTCTTCAAGAAAGGTGACAACGCTCTCTTGATGAACTACAGACCGATTTCCCTTCTGAGCCGCGTCTACGTGCTGTTTTCGAGAGTCATTACGAATAGTCTCGCGCGCAGACTTGACGACTTCTAGCCTCCCGAACAAGCCGGTATCCGAAAGGGCTTTAGCATCATAGACCTCATACATACCCTTCGGCAAATTGTACAGAAGTCCGAAGAGTACAATTTGCCAAAATGTCTGGCGTATGTGGACTATGAGAAAGCCTTTGATTTCGTCGAAATTTGGGCGGTGCTGCAGTCCCTTCAGTGGTGCCAAGTTGACTGTCGGTATATCGAAGTGCTGAAGTGTTTGTACAGTAGAGCTACGATGGCTTTCCGAGTACAGATCCAGAGTACGAAACCTATCCAATTGCAGAGAGGTGTAAGACAGGGTGACGTCATATCGCTGAGACTCTTCACCGCTGCATTGGAAGACGTTTTCAAGCTTCTGGACTGGAAAGGATACGGTATCAACATCAATGGCGAGTACATCACTCACCTTCGATTTGCTGACGATATAGTCCTTATGGCAGAATCGTTGGGGGACCTAATCACTATGCTCAATGACCTCAATAGTGTCTCCCAACGGATAGGTCTTAAGATGAACATGGACAAAACAAAGATTATGTTTAATATCCATGTCACACCTATGCCGGTAGTTGTTGGGAGCACTAAGCTCGAAGTTGTTGACGAGTATGTTTACCTGGGACAAATAATCCGACTAGGTAAGTCCAACTTCGACCGAGAGGTCAATCGACGGATTCAACTCGGCTGGGCAGCGTTCGGGAAGCCACGACACATCTTCTCGTCAGACATACTTTAAAACCTTAAAATCAAATTGTACAACGAGTGCGTGTTGCCAGTGATGACTTACGGAACTGAAACGTGGTCCTTCAAAGCTGGCCATATGAAAAAGCTCAAGGTCGCTCAGCGAGCTATGGAGAGGGCTATGCTCGGAGTTTCTCTGCGTGATAATCTTAGAAATGAGGATATCCGCAGTAGAACTAGAGTAACCGACATAGCCCAACGGATTAGTAAGCTGAAGTGGCACTGGGCCGGCCATATAGCTCGAAGAACCGACAACCGATGGGGAAGAAAGGTTTTCGAGTGGCAGCCTTCTACCGGTAGGCGAAGTGTAGGGCGACCCCCCCACGAGATGGAGTGACGACAACGTAAGGCATGCAGGATGTCGATGGATGCAGGTGGCTCAGGACCGTGCTTTGTGGCATTCCTTGGGGGAGGCCTATGTTCAGCAGTGGACTTATGAAACGCTGTAATGATGAATGAATGATGAATAACCCCTGGGAATGAGGTGGTCGCTTCCAAGCTGTTTCCAAAATAAATTTTGTACTTATATAGTTTGTACATTTTATTAAATTATTGTAAAATTTGCTTTAAAAAAAGTCCCGCTGGGTTTCTTGCTGGTTCTTCCCAGGACAGAGGTTTTTTTTCGAACCAGTGGTAAAGTAAAAAATGACTTTCAATAAGAATAACACATGTGATCTTTATTGAATAAAACATTATTCTATTCTTTTCTATTCTATTCTATAGACATACAAAAAATTTTACCCTTGAAAAAATAAGGGATCAAGTTGGATGAAAGTATTCCGACATTCGAGTTTGTATTCCTCAGTGCAAACAAAATAATAATAAAACATTCTCACATAGCTGCTGAAGTCAGGTTTTTAATCTTACTTTTTACACTTTGTACTGACAACTAAATATAAATAGCTCTGAAAGAGTTCTTTATCAACTAACTAATCGGTTGGTATTATAGTATATAATATTATATAATAGGTCTAATATACTTAAGCTAAGATTATTTTTTAATTTTAATTGTATAATTTTATGTGTAAATGCCTACTGTTACATCTTAAATTTATAAATATATTTTATAGTACCTAATTAAGAAATATAATACATATATTTACTTAAACTAATATTTCATAGACCACCAGCAATTAAAGCGCTGGTTTCTGCTGGAAGGAATTTTTTCATTCAATTTTTATATTATGATTAAAAAAATATGGTTAAGTATTGATAATTCTGTCAAATGTAATATTGCGGTCTTACGCCTACCTAAGGAGAAAATGGGATAAAAAATTCTCATACAAAACCAACATACGGCAAAAAGTTCGAAACGTTAAATTAGTTGAGCAAATGAACACTGCTTGATTAAACAGTTATGTTCTATAATTAGGTACTTAACCTTCCTCGGTTCTTCGGGTCATATTGACCCTAAACTGAAAAATAACTGCCAATAAAAGTTGTAATTATTAATATATTTTACTAAGACTTTATGACAATTGTTAATTATGCATTCGCTATATATTATTATTGTAAAATTATGGTGAAGTCTCTTATCTTAAGAAAATTAAGCTTTTTCCGTCTTAGGTTCCTCGGGTCAATAATACCCGAGTATGAAAAAAGTCCTCGGGTCAGAAAAGCCCGTGTTTTGCAAACAATAATGCTTTGTTGCGTTCTAAGAATACACTGACAATTTATAAATGTTAGTATCTCCATTACTTAGCGTGTTATTGTTGAAGGTACTTTGAGAATAATTGTTTATTTACATTAGTATGCCGGTAGATTACATTATTTTCGTGTGACAGTTACTTTTATTTGATTCATTCGTTGTTTGGACTTGATGTGTTTCGTTGGTGTTTGAAATGGCTCACAATTTGACTGATTCTGCGATTTCGCAAATCGTTAACTACGATATAAATTCCGAAGATGAAATAATTAGTGAAACGGAGAATAGTTTGGATGAAAATCCTACCGACAATATTCAACCCAGTTTATACAGTGAAAGCAGTAGTGACGAAACAAATAGCGATGAGGAGCCTCTTTCAAGATTCGTTACCAATACTAGTGCTAATGAAAACCAGATGCTATCAAAACTGGTGAATTTCTATGGTCAAGAACCCCATTAGAAGTCTGAGGTCGTTTGAGTAGAGCAAACCTAATAAAACTACACCAGGCATCAGGTACGCTTTTAATCGCATAAATACATTTAGAAGTTCTTTTGATTTATTTCTAAATAAGCGTACAAAATCTATAATTTTGAAACAAACGAATATAGAAGGTTCTTTGCGTTTGGGAAATAGATGGGAAGCGTTAGATGAAACGGAGTTAGATGCATATCTAGGTATTCTTATTTTTGCTGGAGTTTTCAAGTCTAACGATGAAAGTTTAGAAAGCTTATGGTCCGTAGCTTATGGAAGACCTATATTTCGGGCAACAATGTCCCTGAAACCTTTTAAACAAATTTCTGCGATTTTGCGTTTTGTTAAACGTTCTGACCGAGAAGCAAGAAAACAGAGTGACAAATTAGCAGCTGTGAGAGATATGTGGGATGAATAGGTAAAGTTGTTGCCTATGTTTTATAATTCAAATATAAATATCATAATTGACGAACAGTTACTTTCATTTAGAGGTCGATGTTCTTTCCGACAATATATGCCAAGCAAACCAAGTAAATATGGCATAAAATTTTGGATATTGTGTGACAGTGAAACAGGATACGTTTGTTCAATTCAGTGTTATACTGTAAAACTCCAAGGAAGTGCTCCGGAAAAAAATCAAGGAATGCGTGTAAGTTTTTGATCTGACAGAATGTTAACAGGGTTACAACCTTACATGTGATATTTTTTTACATGTTATAAATTAGCTGAACAACTTTTAGATCGTGAACTTACTATTCTTGGAACCTTGCGGAGAAATAAGCGACAGATACCCGTAGATATTTTAGATACGAAGAAACCTGTGTTTTCATCTACTTTTGAATTCAATTCAAAAATGGTTCTTGTCTCATACATTCCGAAAAAAAAAACAAAAATGTAATTTTGTTGACCACAAATCATAACAAAATAGAAATACATGAATCAGAGCAGAATAAACCAAAAATGATCATGGACTATAATGCAACAAAGGGTGCTATTGATTTTCTAGACAAAATGGTTTCGGCCTATAGTTGTAAATGAATGACTAGATGGTGGTCAATAGCCAAATTTCATAATATGATTGAAATTTCATGTTTCAATGCTTATGTATTATACTGTGACACCCATACAGACTGGAAACAGAAGAAAACAGTACAAAGACGGTTGTTTCTAGAGAAATTAGCCAAGGAATTGGTAAATGATCACATCGAGCGTAGGAAAACACTTCCCCGGACAAATGCTTCACTAGAATTAGTACTACGAGTGCAGTCAGGTGTTACTGAGACAACGAATACTTCCACTACTCAGAGCTCTAATAAAAGAAAAAGGTGTAGTATATGTTCATCATCGAAAGATGTAAAAACTTCAAAAATTTGTAAAAAATGTAAGAAACATATATGTCTGAAACATTATGAAATTTTATGCCATTTGTGTTGCCAAGAAAATGAGTAATATACAAATATAGTCGTTTATTGTACCCTTATTTTTATTAAATAAATGTGTTTTAGAAATAATTAGATTTTTTATTTAATTTTTAAACAATTGCTTCATATTTTTGAAATCGGGTCAACATGACCCGAAGGCCTCACGTGTAAATAGTATTTAAAGAACCAAGGAAGGTTAAAATAGGGATGCATGCAAAAAAGAAAACGAAAGTCGATGAAATAACAAGACTCCTGTCTTGGAATGATTAGTGGGAACAATAAATTAGTCAAGCCACTGAGAGGAAACAGTAAATGTATGTAAGTCTGGAAACAGTCCGTTGTTGACAAAAATTAATTGGAATTCTCTAAGAGGTCTACTGTTTCATGTCTCGCGCATTGACAGCCTAAAGGAATCGAGCATACTATTTTGTTCGTGAATATCGGATGATTTGGCAAGGTGACATAATATAGTAATGCATTAATATATGGAGACAATAACTGCAAATCTCCTGACTAAATGGCATCGAAGTTCAGCAGTGAAATATTTTCTTGCTAATAAGGATAAGGAGAAGAACCTATCAATAGTCCACTGCCGAAAACAGGCCTCCGCCCTAGATTTCCTCATAGGAGGGATATCTGCCATAGCTGCCCCGCTTGAAAACAACATATTATTCAGATTCATTTGACTCCCTTTTACGATACCCACACAATAACAACACATAAAAGTATCTTATATATATATAGATATAGATTATAGATATAGATAAAAAAGAGTTTGCTGACCTACTAATTGTTTTACATATGAAAATGCTGACGCTGTCAAAGGTACTCCATTCCATTTTATAATGCTTCAAAAACAATAACAGAGAAAATGGAAAAATATCGTTTTATACAATAATTAATAAATTAGAATGTAGCTATTAAAGTATTTTTCAACGTGGTAGAGCCATGCTGCAGCTATATTAGTAGTATAGCTGTAGCACGAATGGGGCGGCTCAACCGGGGAAGGACCACGCTCTCACAGAATAGCTTTCGTAAAAAAGCAGTTTAACACTGCTGTGTTTCTCATGGTGAGTGTAGAGAACCGGAGACCCTTTTTACTGGAAAAGAAGCATTCCAACTTAATCCTCACGGGTGACAAAGCATCTGCATTTTTATTCGCAAAAGAGGATAAATGAAGATGTCTACGGGTCACAGCAACCACTTATATTCAGGTGGACTGCGATTTTTGCATAATTATAGAATATTGGGAATTTTTATATGACTAGAAAGTTGGCAATCTGTAGCACCACAACACACCACACTGATGTCCTTAAAATTTACCTCTAGTCGCTCTTAATATCTTCGTATTTTTAGGATAAAAACCTGTTTATTTTATGGCTTAGGTTAGCCAGTTAATTCATTTTTTCAAATAACTATCGGCATTAAAAATTCAGGCAGAACATTTTCAGGTAATGCATTAAATAACAACATTACTCACAAATGCCATATTAGTATCTCACTTATCCAAATTTTGAAGTGTAATTCTTTAAAGTAAGAATTGGTTTTTCGAAAACTGCTTTAACAATTTGGATGAAATTATAAAATTTGACATTTATTTTACTTTCCTACTTTGTATATACTCTATTCTAAATAAAATTTATTCCTTTATTTAAAAAAAGAATACCAGCAGTGCTATTAATGACACCAATTATATTATATAATCGAGTTAAGCTTGTGTTAAAATGATTCAAGACTGTAGTTAAATGGTAGATTCGACTCCACGATCTTTTAGTTTTGAACCCTATATATAACCTTAAATCAGCAGATTTTCTCGTTAGTCCGGATAGCCTCCTGAGTAACGTGTTTTGAGCCAACCAGGGCTACCAACCAGGGAAAACACGATCAGCAGTAAAGCTTACGACCACTATACCGACAAGGTGAGTAAAGAGTGAACTATAATGAACGGTTAAAGGAAATTATAGAGGTTAATTAAGTGCTGAGGTTTAGAGTGTTTTATTAATTTATTGATGCAAATCATAAAATCACAAAATTGAGTACTCTACATCGATGACACCAATTAACCTGACATAGATACTGAAAATAATCCTGCTTTCATTACGGAAACAGTGTCATACAGGGGAAATGAAATTCGAATAATATTCATATAATTCGCACAAAAGTACTATAGAGTTTCTGACGATACTTTTGAAATCTCTTCTGTTTGCTACTTTTATGTTTGTATTTGAAATATAAAAAAAATATAATTCATTTTTACCTACTTTATTGATGCAGTTGTAATCAATAAATAAAAAGTAAAATTACACCGAATATGTCTCAACTCTTGGCACCCGCCATTTCTTAAACTTGGTTAAACAGCACTAAAAATTGTAGTTTTATTGGCGCCGACGGGGATCAAACCCGGGTTATTCGTGGATTGGTAAATATACGAATATGTATTAATTATCAATTAATCTCTTACAGAATGATTTCTTAAATTTACGTAAAGACGTATAATTTAACTTTTTAAGTCCCGACGTTTTGGATGCAAAAAATAACGGGTGGATAAAAGACCTACATCTCACTAACAATGACATGTTTTATTCTTTTTATAGAAGAGGGGGCAAAAGAGCATGCGGCTCACCTGATAGTAAATGATTGCCGCCGCCCATGAACTACCGCAACACCAGGGGAATTGCAGATGTGTTGCCTTCTTTTAAAAAGATGTAAGCTCTTTTTTGAAGGTCGGAAGAAGGAAAAATTGCCTATGGTCTATAAACTATATGCACTATATAAACAATGGTCAGTTTTCATGTTCAGTCACTTTTCACATGCTTACCTTTTGAAGACTGCATCTCAATTGTAATTAGGAAGCTGGAACAACCTACAGAATATGCAGCATTACTTTGAGTGCACTGCCTCACATCTGGCTATATATTGTGGAAGGAAGAAATCTACAAGCAAACAGACGGTGTGGCGACAGGCTCACCTGTATCTCCCGTAGTTGCCGAAATAGCATGTTATAGTTTCATGTAGGATTTTGAAGAGAAAGCCCTTCTTACTACTTTCTACAAGCTATACGTAGATGATACTTTCAAAATTTTACCATCTGACAAAGTAACTACAATAATAGACCACCTTTATACCATAAACTCTAAAATACTATTCACAATGGCGTTAGAGGCAAACAATTCTTTACCTTTCCTAAATGTTTCAGTCATCCGAAATCATGATAACACTATTGGTCACACTCTGTGTATTAAAAAGGTTAAAAGCAACCTATATTTAAATCGTGAATCTCACCATCATCCATCATAGTTGGCTACCGTATTTAGATCAAATAAATAATTATAAAATTTATATGCTCAGATGTATTTTATGAATAATAGTTTTATTATTATTTGATGATATCAATTTAAGATTTAAGTAGCTTATATAAAAAGTAATATTGAAAATATTAAGGAGATTATATAATCTTTAAGTATTTAAAAAATATATATTACAATGAAAATGTAATGTTTTATTTTTAAACTATATACGTTATACAATACCAAACATATTTAATCCGACTATAAAACAAAACTTAACAAAAACTATTGAAAAGCAATTTTTGGGTTGAATAAACGCAAGCCAACTATTGGATTTAAAAACTTTATTCATGGAGTCTTATCTAAGAGCTGAATTTAAATTGAGAGTAATTGAAAGAGATTGAGAGTAATTGCAAAATTCAACAAATGAAAAAATTTATTCAAAAATACTGATTGTCATTCTTTTATATCCGATTTATTTTAAATTTATTTCATTTTGAATACAACAGTTTAACTTTGTATTAATAGACGACTACAACAACTTAATCTATATTAGTTCATGGCCAGAACGTGTTACTATCTTCAAAGCAGTCACATTGAAGCCACGCTGAAGCTATTTTATGGCTGCAGCATGAATCGGCCCGGTAAGGAACAGCCTGTGTATAGTAATGGTTGTATTTAAGGGCCACAGCATTCACATAACCATCTGGTGGACTCCTTTATCACTTTGATTTTACATTTAAGTCAGATGATGTCGGGTAGTGCTGTGCTAGATACAGCTTTCCTTTCATTTCTACGAGGATTATGGAATACTCACTCCTTGCTTCAGTGCATATTGGCGTATCTCACATTAAATCCTTAACTTGTTTATTACTCAGACATGCAGGTTTTCTCACGATGTTATCCATCAATTTCAAGCAAGTGGTAAGAACAGAAACGGTTACAAGTATACTAGGGTGACGCAGATGTTTGACGTCCCGAAACTACAGTTAGCCCAGCTACCTTCAGTTTTAAAGTTGTCAAACAGCTCGACCGAAGAAAAACAGCTATCACCTGTAATATATCTTTGAGTTCTCTTCACAGTATCAGCCAACTACAAAACAGTTTGTGTAGGTACATTAATCTTATCCCTTCTGTTTGTTCCAGTCCTTCTGGTGTAAATAAACATATTAAACAAATAATGTGTTTAGCGTCTTACAAACACAACACCTTTATGCCGTTTCTAGCAGGCTTGAATTTCATGTAAACTCGAAAAAAAAACTCTTTTTGACGAATGCCTTTGTGACGAATATTGCCTTAAAAAAGAAGATAAAAAGTTACTAAATTCCTTTACAATAAAATGAAAACTTTTGGTGTCGGGGTGATTCTTGACCCCAGCAGTGTACGTACCTCCGCTTCCAGCAATAGCAGAGCGTCAAACGTCAGTCACTGGCCGCACTTCGCGACGTACTGAGATTAAATAGACGCGCAGGCGTGTGTGTTTTTAGACTGGAAAGATATGATGAGAAATGTGTTCCCTTGGGGTGATGTGCGACCCCCGACTCTAGCTAAGGGTTAACAAATTAACTACTATTACTAAGTATACGATTAAAATGTGACATAATGGAAACAGGCTAAGTATTCGCTGGACATTATGCTCAGTACTGGTATTCAGCCAGTCCATGCTGTTTTGGGTATATTTTTGTCGAACGCACATCGTACTTAATTATGTATTAGTGGTAACTCTCATTACAGTTTAACGTGTTAAATAAAAAGACTTTATCACACAATAAACATACAGCCCTGCGACCTAAAAGAACTTTTATTAATGAAATAACTCCTCTTTAACCTTTTTTTTAATGTTGGAAAAGTAATATTAGAATTTTATTTTATTTAAGCCAAATATTTAAAGCATTCATTGAAGTTTATTGTCTTATAGCGTCGAGTATTCAGCATGCTTGAGGCCTTTTACGTGTACTTACTTCATAAGCATTCTAACTTCAATCTAATTAATTGTATAAATAAACTGGACTTTTGTTACTATCAATTTTGTGAACTAAGCAAGCCAACTGGAGTTTCCTAAGTGCGTCCATTTTTAAAATATTGTTTTCATTTAGGTATGGAGTAATATGAGCTCTCTTTGGGACATTAAAGTAATTACCTTTCTTCTTCATCAGGTATTTGTATATTTCGAGCCCTTGGTCAATAAATCATCTAGTAAGATGAGCTGGGAATTGGTGGAAATTAACGATTTCTTATATTTACACAAAAACACTACACATATAAATAAAACCAATTTTACAGATTTTATCGCGAATATTAACTTATTTTATATTCCCGATGTTTCGAGCACTTTACAGCACCCATGGTCACGGGGAGGACTGAGGTATATGACGTACTAATGTCATAGTTAACCATGACTGCCTCCAGATTAAAATTTATTAATTTTTGTTCCCATCTACGCAGTATGAACTTACAGTATCTTGAAGTCTTGCAGTTGTATGCTTGGGTTGGGATTAAATTTTATTAATAATGGGATCCCAAGCAGATGGTAGCACCCAACCATCTTCTCTATTGAAATTAGCATGTTTTTTTATTTCAATAGCCTCGCGAATTATCCTTGGAAGTAATCGGTGTTCTTTAGCGAAGATTTGTGGTCTATCAAATCTAATGTAGTGACAAGGGCGATCCTGTAAGTGTTCACAGACTGCAGACTTCCTGGAGAGTCCATTCTTCACATCAGCTATGTGTTTTTTAACGCAAGTTTTTATAGATCTTTTAGTTTGTCCTTTATAAGAGAGACCACATTCACAATCAAGCTTGTACACTCCTGCATCTTGCATAGGGACATTACACTTGACTGATGATAAAATCCGTAAAATTAGTTTTATTTAAATGGTGAAAACTTGTTTTGTGGCATTCTTATTGGAAGCCTAAGTGTAACAGTGAAATTGTGAATTCCCTTTCCCTAATACATATCGACTAAAATTTTGATTAAAATAATTGCATGCGCTTTTACAATTAAAAATTCCAGTACCTGTTTTACTGGAGATAATTTATTATGAAACGTTTACTTTTTTTCCTATTATGTTCCATATTCAAATAATAAACAAAATGAGAGTAATGACTCATTTTGATGGGTCTCTAATCTGTTCTGTTACATTTAAATAAGGCTAGATTTACGAATTTTATCGCACATATTAACGTATTTTATATTCCCGAACTTTCGAGCACTTTCCAGTACCCATGGTTGCGGGGGGCTGAGGTGTTTGACGTCCCAATGTCATAGTTAACCACGGCTACATCCATATTAAAATTATTAATTTTTGTTCCGATCCATGCAGTATTAACTTACAGTATCTTGAATTCTTGCAGTTGTATGCTTGAGTTGGGATTTAATTTTATTAATTATAGGATCCCTAACAGATAGTAGCACCCAGCCGTCTTCTTTTTAGAAATTAGGATCCCTCGTGCTCTAGGTCTATTTTCTCTTTATATATATATATATATATATATATATATATATATATATATATATATATATATATATATATATATATATATATATACATATATATATATATATATATATATATATATATATATATATATATATATATATATATATAATGAGTCTTATTTCTCGGCCCAGCGAGGCACCCGCGAGCAGGGAGGGGTATATGGGCCCAGTTATATTATTATCCATTTATACACAAAAGCATTAGTATGTCTGTCTTGCGAAGCGAACTAACATGGAATGATATGTTTACATTAAAAAGGGTCTCTAGTTAATTTGGCACACAGTAGTTTGAGCTATTTTTGACGCCGGTATTCTGTGAGAGAGTAATTCTTCCTCGGTCGAGCCAAATCAATCATGCTATAACCATAACATAGCTGCAGCGTGACTCTACCACGTTTATGAAGGGGAAGTCATTGACGGGTTGTTCAAATATCCGTCCATCCTCGTTGAGGTATCAGACATTGTCCATGACATTAGAAAAAAAAACAAGATTCTATTTTAAAATAATCAAGCTCGTTTGAATTTAAATTCTAACCTGTTGTAGTGTGTTTCTAGCTGCAACTTACACTAAAATATGTTCAGCGTCGTAAAATGCGGTTACATTGTGAAGCTTTATCAACCGTGATAGCGTTGATTGCTTGCGTGTGTAGCGGGAATTTGACTATAAATAGTTTCTTAAAAGCCTTATAAGAGTAGGCTTAATATTGCAATTTTTCTAATGAATATATATGTGTCCACTCTGTGAATAATTTGTAAATGTTGTTCTTTTTGATTTCTACAAATAACCGTGGTAGCTCAGGAGCTCAGTGCTCTTCAAATTATACTGAACCAAATTAAGAAAACATTTAAAGTTCGCCAACACTAAATTCGGCAGTTTGAGTAATATAAATATATAAAGATAAATAAATCAATTACGTCTCAACTAAAAGAGAGAGATTTTCAAAATTTAGATTACCCAATTAATACTCATTTATCTCGACCACGTCCTAAATTTGATTTAAAAAAAGTAGTTGATGGCGACTTAAAAAATGCATCCCGTATTTTATTTTCAGACGACATCCTGGCTCCTCGTAATGTCGAAACACTTGAAAGCCTTCGTCAAAAGCATCCTTCGGTCAAACATCCTCAGGGTTTACCGCTGCCTTCCAGGAGTTCTATGCAACCTTTACAAATTTCGGAAAAAGACACTTTAGAAGCAATTATGTCATTTTCGAATGGCTCTGCTGGCGGCATTGACGGAATTACGCCTCAACATCTTAAAGATCTTGTAAGCGCTTCTGCCAGTGACGCCGGCGGAGTACTTCTTAAAGACATTACAAAATTATGTAACTTTATGCTTTCTGGTAATGTTAATCCAAATTTCATTCCATTCTTATATGGGGCAAGATTATGTGCCTTCAAAAAAAAGGATAACGGTATCCGTCCTATTGCCGTTGGTTCCACATTTCGACATTTAACTTCAAATTTAGCTTGCAGGCACATAATCTCTAACCTTAAGACCAAATTTCAGCCTACTCAACTAGGTTTTGGCACTAGAGGTGGCTGTGAGGCGGCGGTACATTCAGTGCGTACATTTTTAACAAACTCTGATGCAGATGTTCTTATGAAGGTTGACCTAAGGAATGCTTTTAACTCTATCGATAGGGTGACCTTGCTGAAAGAAGTCGCTAATAATACCCCCGAAATTTATCATTACGTTTGGCAATGCTATAGTCAAAATACTAACTTGTTTTACGAAAACCATGTTATCGATTCCGCTGTCGGTGTTCAGCAGGGTGACCCACTGGGTCCAGCACTTTTCAGTTTGGGAATTCAACCAATTATTTCAAACTTTAAATCCAAGCTGAATGTCTGGTACCTAGACGACGGTACACTGGGAGGTAGAGCAGATGACGTCCTCAGTGATCTTACTCATACTTTTCAAAATTTTAAAAATATTGGTCTTGAACCAAATAGCAATAAATGTGAAATATTTTTTTACAATAATTTATCTACTTCTCATAGAGACACTTAAATTCAAAATTTTAATCATATTTGTCCAAAAATAAAAACTGTCAGTACGGAATCACTATACCTGCTAGGTGCCCCGTTGTTTTTCGATAGTATTAAACCTGTTTTAAAAACAAAATTTGATCAATTTTTAAACCTCGTTGATAAATTGTATAAATTAAACCCCCACATAGCTCTTACTATTTTAAAATATTGTCTTCTTGTACCTAGATTTACATACTTACTCCGCTCGAGTCTAGTCTGGAAATGTTCGGATATTTTACAAGATATTGATAATAATTTTAAAATAGCTATAGAAAAAATTCTAAATTTAACTTAAATACAACATAAAATTTGGTGGCATTGGTGTGAGAAATCTTTCTAGCATTGCATTGCCTGCTTTCCTTGCTTCCGTACATAGTGTCAGTGATTTATGTAATATAATTTTAAATAATAAAGCAGACCTATGCTTTGCTACGGAGGCACGGCAGACATGGCAAACGCTCTGTCCTGGTGAAAATGTTCCACTGGAAGTTAACCAACAAAAACAGTGGGATATTCTATTGGTACAGGGTGTGCAGAAGGATTTGTTTCATAATCTCCATAGTGACCTAGATAAGGCACGCCTTCTAGCTGTTTCGACTAAGGAATCTAGTCACTGGTTACACGCTATACCATCAAGTAATCTCGGCATATTACTTGATGCGGAAAGCTTACACATTGCCGTAGGAATCCGACTAGGAGCGGCGATTTGTCAAGCCCATCAGTGTCCCTGTGGTAGCAGCGTCGACAAGTTTGGGCTCCACGGACTTTCATGTAAGAAAAGCGCTGGTAGATTTTCACGACACAGTTCTTTGAACGATGTCATCCGAAGGGCTCTTGTCTCTATAAATGTTCCCTCGGTTTTAGAGCCTAGATGGCTGGAGACCCGACGGTATGACATTGGTCCCTTGGAAGAGAAGTAAAGCCCTATTGTGGGATGCTACTTGCGTAGACACTCTGGCAGTCTCTCATCTCAGAGGTACCTCGTTTAGAGCCGGGGCGGCATCAGAGGCAGCTGAACTGAGTAAGTGGCGCAAATATGAGTATCTGAGAGATGACTACATATTTGTGCCATTTGCTGTAGAGACTATTGGTCTGTGGGGTCCACGTGCGGTGAAGTTCCTAAAGGAACTCCATCCGCGGCTGGTCGTTGCTGCTGGTGATAAGAGGGCTGGTTCTTTCCTTGCTCAAAGGCTAAGTATAGCCATTCAGCGGGGAAATGCAGCCAGCGTTCTTGGCACGATACCGCGGGGAGTAGGACTATATGATATTTAAGTTTCTAGTTTTAGTTTTTTTTTTAAGTTATTAATATAGTTTTTAGTATTGTAGATAAAAATAAGTATTAAGCTTAAATAAGAATCGCACAAAGTAAAAATCCCACTGGTTACTAAATCTTATCACAAAAACCGACCGATACGACTTAGGGACCTTCAAGAAAAGAGCCTACTCCTTTTTAAAAGGCCGGCAACGCATCTGCAATTCCCCTGGTGTTGCGGTTGTTCATGGGCGGTGGTAGTCACTTACCATCAGGTGAGCCGCATGCCCGTTTGCCCCCTCTCCTATATAAAAAAATAAGTAACTTGCAAATATAAAATATTATTTATGTACTTATACAATACGTACATGGGCGTTAGAAAAATTTACGTGTAAAGTATAACATTGAGTACAATTTTTTCCATTTTTATAAAATTAATCCAAATCGATATAGCCGTTTCCGGTAAACCAGTCCAATGCAAATTGAATTATTTAACAAAAAATACAAGCAATGTCATTACACTACCGTTACAACCTATTACAGTCCACTGCTGAACATAGACCACACACAAAGACTGCCTAATAGTTATAACTTTTTGTCATAGTTACTTCGCTTGGCAGGGGGGTTGGCAACCGTTGCTTTTTTATTTTTAGTCGTTTTTAGGAAGACGCTGCTGCCTATCTGATTTGTTTCGTTTGTTCGCCTCTTACGACACCCACGGAATCATATGGGTTAGTGGATATTCTTACACCGCCGCTAGAAAGAAAAATATATTATGATGGAATCTATGATGAAATGATGATTGAAATATTTACATTATTAATGTTATATTTTATGAAAGAGGAGGCAATCGAGCTTATCGCTCATGCTCGCTTGCCGGCTTGTTCATGAGCGGCGTTTCTCACTAACCATCAAGTGAGCCGCAAGCTCGTTTGTCCACACTTAGCTAAACTAAGTTAGTGGCGCAAATATGAGTCTCTGAGTGATGACTACTTAATATTTGTTCTATGTTTGTATAGTATGTAGTATCTACATACTAGTGGTTCGTGGTATCAACGTGCGGTTAAATTCCTATAGGAACTCTATTCGCGAATAGTCACCACTGCTAGTGATAAGAAGGCTAGTTATTTTCCCGCTCAAAGGCTAAGTATCTCTTAGCCTAAGTATAGTTGTAGTTTTTTCTATTTTATCCCGGTCGAAGCTACCCATTTGTGCTGCAACTATAATATTTTTATAGCTGCAGCTTGGCTGTACCTCGTATAAATGTTGGTATCATTATTTCTTCGTAAAAATAAACTGCAGGAATTATGTGTGATATTCGTAACCCGAAGCGACCCTTCAAGGCCATGACAATAAGTTAAATATACTCGAGGAGCATATAAATCATTTTATTTATTAAAATAAAGACCGTTGCAGTTAAATTATTAATTTGAATAAATTAATATTTTAATAATAAATAGGGGGTCATTGTAGAAGCGTGCTCGTCGCGACCCCTGCCAGCCCTTTTCAGGGCTGCAATTCTACACAGCTGCGCACCCATGCCAACGAGGGTTAGGGCGTCCCCCCAAGGCGACGCACACCAGCTAGTCCCCGTTGGTGTGGAATGCAGCGCGCAAAGCGGCGATGGGGACTGCCACCCGTCACGCACAGCCCGACACGGCGGAAGGTGGAGGACAGAGTGCAGAGTTGGCACGTGGAATGTTAGAGGAGGCATGAAAGATAAGACGAATGAATTGATTGAAATAATGAATGAAAGAGAATTAGAAGTCGTGTGTATGTCGGAGACCAAACGGAAGGGCAGTGGTACTGAAGAGCTCCCTGGCGGGGCGTTAGCTCTATGGTCCGGAGTCCCGGAGAGCGAGAGCGCCCGCCAGGGAGTGGGGGTGCTGCTGTCGTCTTGGTTGGTCGATGTTATGACTGAATATAAGGTTGTGAACTCAAGACTTCTCTGGGTACACTTTAAATTGGGACTGACGAAGTTATTCCTTTTGGCTGTTTATGCGCCAGTAGCTTCGTCGTCCAGGGCTGAGCTGGAGGAGTTTTGAGAGAATGTAAGAGAAGTTCTAGATTTGGCTAGGGTAAACGAAAGAATTGTTGTGTGTGGTGATTTGAATGGATGGGTTGGTAGCGCTCGACCAGGTTACGAGTCGGTGCTTGGAAAGTTTGGCGATAGAATAGAATAGAATAATTTTTTATTCAATATTGCATTTATTATTATTACATAATACTTATTGAAAGTCATTTTTTATTTACCACTGGTTCGGAAAATACCTCAGTCCTGGGAAGAACCAGCAAGAAACCCAGCGGGACTTGTTTTTTAAACATAATTTCACTTAACAATAATTTTGTTTATACAATTTTTAAATGATATTTTCATAGAACCAGCATGGTGGCGATCACCCTATTCCCAGGGGTTATTTTCATTCATGTATTCCTTGATATTATAATAACCCTTCTTGTACAGTTTTTCTTTAATAAAACTTTTAAATTTGTTTATTGACAAACTTTGAATATGTTCTGGGATTTTGTTGTAAAAGCGTATATATTGCCCTACAAATGAATTACTGATTCTGTGGAGTCTAGTAACTGGCATTACAAGCTTATGTTTGTTCCTAGTATTTAAAGTATGCACATTCTTATTCTTATTAAAGCTATTTATGTGTTTATGCACATACATTACATTCTCATAATAATATTGCGATGCAAAAGTTAATATGTTTATTTCTTTAAATTTTTCTCTGAGGGACTCTTTACAATTTAGGTTATATATCGCCCGTACGGCTCTCTTTTGCAAAACAAATATGGCTTCAACATCAGTCGCATTACCCCATAGCAAAATTCCATAAGACATTACGCTATGAAAGTAACTAAAATACACTAATCTAGCTGTCTCTACATCTGTGAGACTTCTAATCTTTCTTACAGCATATGCTGCAGAACTAAGTCTGCTTGCTAATTTAGATATATTGGGGCCCCATTGAAGTTTCGCGTCAATAGTAATACCAAGAAAAACAGTGGTATCCACAAGACTCAACTCCTCCCCATTTAACAGCACATTGGTATTCGAATGTTTTACATTAGGTATTGTAAATTTAATACACTTTGTCTTATTGCCGTTTAAGAGCATATTGTTGGCGTTAAACCAATGTACCAATTTCGTTAGAGCATTATTTACATCGTCATAACTAATTAACTGTCGTTTGAGTTTGAAAATCAAAGAGGTATCGTCAGCAAATAATACTATATCGTGATTGTCCCCTTCAAGATAAGGTAAGTCATTAATATAGATTAAAAACAGGAATGGACCAAGTATCGAGCCCTGAGGAACGCCCATTGATACTACCGATCCGGAGGAACCTTTACCATTAATCACTACTTTTTGAATTCTGTTACTTAAATATGAAGTAATAGGTCTAAGCGCTAAATTTTTTACACCGTAATGTTGTAGTTTCCTGATTAATGTCTCATGATGAACACAATCGAAAGCCTTGGAAATATCACAGAAAATACCTTAGTCATCTTGTGAATTCTCCCAGGCATTAAAAATATATTTCATAAGCTCAACACCGGCGTCCGACGTCGAGCGACCCCTTGTAAAACCAAATTGGTTTTTATGAAGTAATTTATTTGTATTAAAAAAAGTTAACAATTGATCCAAAACTATTTATTTAAAAATTTCACTGAGAGTTGGTAGTACAGAAATAGGTCTAAAATTAGCGGGGTCCAATGTACTACCAGATTTAAATAAAGGTATTACTTTACTATACTTCATTAAACCAGGAAACACACCAGAATCGATACCTAAAAATAATAGCAAGATGAGGTGCAATTAAATCTATTATGGACGCAATAACTGTAACGGAAATCCCCCACTAATCTGCGGTCTTCTTTACATCAATGGTTTTGAAGTATTTTACAACATCTTGCGATAATACTTTTTAAAATCTAAATTCTTTTAAACAGGTGTTAACATTCTGTTTGAGTAATGACTCGGCGACAGTTGGAGAAGTATTCAATGACTCGGTGGTCAAGATAGGAATATCAGTGAAATATTTCTCAAACACCGCTGCGACTTCTTGATTTGATTTAGTCAATTCATTTTTAATTTTTAATTGATAATTTGAGTTACGAGGTTTGTCTTTACCGGTTTCATTATTAATTATACTCCACGTCATTTTAATTTTATTCTTAGCCGTCTTAATTTTGTTGCTAATATGTAACGATTTGGCTGTGGAGCAAACTCTTTTAAACATTTTAGAATAATTTTTAACATATTTTTTAAAAGCATCGGAAAGATTATATGATCTTTCATGGTAAAGGTCATATAACCTTCGTCTGCTTTTATAAATTCTTACTGTCGCCCACTCATTAAATGCCTTGCGACTGTTTCTGGAGAATGTTCTAGAAGTAAATGTTTTTTTAAATTCATTGGTTATAAGGGTAAATAATTGTCCATATAAATAGTCTGCATTGTTCTTATAAGAAAGTGATGGAAGGTTTTTTATCATATTACTTCTAAATCTCTCCAGGCGTTTTGTATTAATAGGAACAAACACACTTTTCTCAATTACCTGTTTTTTGTGCATATAAGGTAATGAAACCAGTTGTCCACAGTGATCTGAACTAAGTTTTTGAATTATTGATTTGTTGATTGGTACAACACCTGTAAAAATATTATCAATACAAGTTGCACTACACCCTGCAATACGTGTAGCTTCAAAGAATAAATTACCAAGATTATAGGATTTAAACAAAGAGCAAAATTTAATACAAATGGAAGAAGTTTCCAGGAGATTGATATTAAAGTCTCCACACACTACAAGAGATTTATTCTGTTTATTAAGCTTAACTAAAACTTCTTCCATAACCTTTTCAAAGGTATCATAATTTGAACATGGGGGTCTGTAAACACTGACAACAATAAGGTGCTCAAGCTCAACGCATGCCATTTCTACATTACGCTCAACAGAGAGGCTCACAATGTCTTTACGTTCTTTACATGATAAGGATTTATTAGCTAATATTAAGGAGCCACCACGTAACTTAGTATCTCTATTGAACGAACTGACCACCTGGTGATTACTGAAATTAAATATGGAGTTATAATCTTTCAACCAATGTTCAGTAATACATAAAATATGTATACTGTTACTATTTAAAAATAATTCAATTTCTAATTCTTTGCCTAACATACCTTGTATGTTTTGATGCACCAGGTTGATACAGTTTTTATTATTGTTATTTTGTGAAATTACATAATTATGTATTGGTAAGTTGCATTCTAAGCTATTTAAATTATCTTTGCTAGAGATTACCTCTATTGTCTTATTATCTAATTTAAATTACTTGGAACTGGTTCCAAATCATATGTAAAATTATTTTGTTGCTCACAAGAAGCAGGTGTCAAGGTAGCCAAATCATTGGCTGAGTTAAAATATAAATAATAAGATAGCGTATTTGCTACCAGTCTTAAACTATACTTTGATAGGTATTACCTATCTCTTGTCAAAAACTTCTTAATTCAATTATTTAATACAATTAAATGAAATTTATAATTATTACAATTATATGTCAGTTTTACATTATTATTGCATATTAAATTAGTCATTTGGATATTTAAATCATGTCTTAATTTATTTTCTTGTGGCAGACCCCATAAGTAAGGCAATGTAAACAGAACAATCTTGTGAACATTTAAATTATTTAGAATTTCAATATAATCCAATAATTGTTTTTTATTCACATTGCCCCTTTTCCCAATAAGAAGTATCAATATACTATTAGAACTATGGCTACTTATTAGAATTTTATTTATAATTTGACTAAATGTTGCTCCAGGCATGCAATAATTAGTAATTTGGTGTTCCTTGAAACAGTTATTTAACACTAAACCTAAGTTTTTACCTATATCATCACTGTACACAACAATATTATTTTTGCTAACATTTAAATTATTCAAATTATTTAAATTATTTTTTGTTCTGGAACTGTCATGGAGTTTATAAGTAGGAGAGGGATTATTTTTCTCCATATTATTAACACATACTGTCCCTGAAGTAACCGGTAATGAGCGCTGACACTCACACTGATGCTTTACTAATGACTCAAAACGTTCCTCATTATATTTACACAGTGTCACCAGTTCGTCCATGGCCAGTATATGTTCCTTTATTTCATTTTGAGCTAATTTATATTTATTTGTTATAACTTGTAGTGCATTATGAAGTGAAGAAATTTCTGAATTAAGATACTCCATGTCAGTCTCATAACTTTTCCTAATGCTATCCACCTCAATTGAATATATTTTGACCTTATTAATTAATTCTTGTTTTTCTTTACATAACTTAACATGATTTTTAATACTTATTTTATTTTTTATGTTTTTTTGCAATTTATTAATGTATTTATTATTTTAATGTATTTTTTATTTATTTTTTTTAATTTATTTATTTAAAGAAACTTACAGCTTTTATATCACATTTGAATATAAGATGAATGTTAACAATACATTAGCCAGAACAGTTTCCAACGTTGAGAATTACATTGCAAAAACTTTAAACATAATTAAATGAAACACATATTTGAGTTTTAAGATTTTTGAAGGATATACTTACTGCATACCTAATAGCAATATTAGTAAAGGTAATTATATAATTAGATAGGGGACAAGAAGTACACACACCACCTAAGCATGATCAACTTGCTTAATAGATGTAATAACCTTTATTATAACCGTTTAGTTTGCAGTTAAATATGTCAATATGGTTATAACGCTCATTATGTGTGTTGCAAGCACGAACCAGAAACCGGTTTTTCGAATACTTAGTTCTGCAAAAAGGAGTAGAGAAGACTGAGTTGGAGCGAGCATTCAACCTAGGGCACCTATATGAAATACGACTTAGAAGGAAGGTGGAATCTATATAGTTATGTAAAAGTTTAAACAGAAACACCTGATCTCTATGTTCACGCCGTAATTCTAATGAATGATGAAGCGCAGAATGATCTTTAAATTTGTAACTAAGTCTTTTCAGAAACTTATTTTGAATCCTTTCAACTTGTTCCACATAAGTAGCGTAAATAGGGTTCCACACCGTAGATGCGTATTCAAGATGACTTCTTACTAAAGAATTATACAGAATAACATACGTGTTTATGTTTTTGAAGTCTTTGCATTGTCGGAAGCCAAAACCTAACATTCTATAAGCCTTGGCAGTAGCCTTGTCAATGTGAGAAGCAAAGTCTAGTTTACTATCGAGATATACCCCCAGGTCCCTCACTTCGGTCACTCTTTTAATCAAAATGTTATTTAATTTATAATTGTAAACAATCGGTCGTTTTTTTCGTGAATAAGTTATAGTATAACATTTATCAATATTTAATTTTAGATTATTTGCCGAGCAATATTCATAAAAATTGTTTAAATCTTTTTGAAATAGTAAAGCGTGTTCGAAATTCTTAACGAAGGTAAATATTTTAGTATCATCAGCGTATAGTAATGCTTTTGAATGTTGAATGCTACGTATGACATCGTTTATAAATATATTAAAAAGAAGAGGACCGATATGAGAACCCTGAGGCACACCGGAAGTGATCGGGACAAAGCTCGAGGTATAGCCCTTCACAGCTACTGCCTGAGACCTATCACGCAGGTATGAGGTTAGCCATCTCAAGAGATCGCCGTGTATACCGATGTTTAAAAGTTTAGCAATCAGTAGATTGTGCGAAATTTTATCAAACGCTTTTGAAAAATCGGTATACACGGCATCAACCTGATAGCCTCTTTCCATGGCCTCCAACGTTTCATCCTGAAACTCGCATAAGTTAGTTTCTGTGGATCTACCAGGGATGAAACCGTGCTGATTTGAAACTATTTGCGGTTTGATTACAGGAAATAGAGAATCGTATATAATTTTTTCAAATAGCTTGGGTATAACAGATAGTTTAGATATACCACGATAGTTAGCTATATTGTGCTTGTCTCCACTCTTAAATATGGGAACAACAATGGATTGTTTCCAAAGCAAGGGCATCACACCTTGCCTCAAAGAAATATAAAAAAGTAATGAAAGAGGAGCTGCTAAATGCTTACTGCATTGTTTGAGGAAGATTGGATGAATACCATCAGCGCCAGTACCTTTGTTGATATCGAGATACTTCAAATATTTTTCGACTTTAACGTTATCAATGTAAACATAATTAATTATACAATTATTATTTTCCGTTTCACAGTTCATAACGTTCTTGTCAAGTGGCTCAAATATAGAATGGAAGAATGAATTAAATTGATCAGCAATTGTCTGACCATCCGATGCATACATGTCACCAAAGTATAGAGTATCAGGTATATCACAGCTTTTTTGCTTTGATTTAATGAACGACCAAAAGTACTTGGGGTCAACTCGAATATTTCTCTCAGCATGATTAATAAATCGTTCATAACACAAAACTTCATATTATTTAACATCACGCCGTGCATTCGAAAAGTTGTCATAATCACACTGTCTACCATAAATTTTCCATTTTTTATGAAGTTTAAGTTTTCTATTTACGAGTTTAATTAGACGCTTATTAAACCAGACTGGATATTTATTATTATTTTTAACGACTTTAAGAGGGACAAACATATTTATCACATCACGCACAATTTTATTAAAGTTATCAACAGCAGCATCAATATCGTTTAGATTTAAATGGTCTTCCCAATCAATATTTGATAGTTTTTGGTTAGTTTCATTATAATCCGCGGTATGAAAACTTCGTACTATCCGGGTGGCTGCACACAGACTTGGAGTATAATCAATACTTATGTCAATACATAAAGAGGGATGGTGGCCATCTTCCGGTAATGACAACGGCACGACTCTTTGTACAATACACTTCAAATCGGAAATCACCAAATCCAACTGTCTTTCGTTCATATTGTTAACGTGATTATATTGTGACCAGTCATTAAAGCATAAAAATGCAAACAGTTGCGATGTCAATATGTTATCATATGGATTATCAAGATACAAATTACTATCTGAAGAATGTGGATTCGGGATCCATCTAGCAACCCTTATGTTAAAATCTCCTACCAATAAAAACTTATCATTAGGACAGTCAATTTTAAGATCAGATAAATATTCATAAAACGGTAATTCCGCTGCCGCTTGATAATCATTTTGGGGGAAGTAGCAACAAAATAGTCTCAATAATGATGTCATCGGTGCCCGATTCAATAAAATATTAACACATGTTACGTCAGCATCATACATAAAAGGTAATTTGCGTAGTCCCTGCATACTCACATTTATCCCTCGGCGAACAGCAATCATGGTCCCACCACCTTTTTTAACAGTTAAATTATCATAGTCACGATCGTTACGGTACACGTTATACCGAGAGTCAATTAACTCAGCATCATAGATTCCTGGTAACAACCAAGTTTCGCCTATGCATATAATATCATAATCTGAGTTTAGAATATTACTATAAAATTGTTTAACTTTCGTCCGCAGACCTCTAGCATTTTGATAGAATATGTTAAGCGACACTGAAAATGTTAAGTTTAACTAAATAATTTCTCACGTATAGAACGTTCAAATAAAGTAGAAACAACCTAAAGTGTAGGTCTATTTCCGGCTCCAAAGCAATTTGATAAAATTTTACAACGTAAAAATAAAATATTTGAGCTTGCAGTAATATTGCAGTGTTAGTTTTATAAAAAGCAAGTTGACAACTAGTGAATAAAATACTTAATTTAAAAAATACGTCAGTTACATTTATAGTCAAAAACAATAAGCAGTAAAAAAAGTATGACACAACCATAGCACTTAAACAATTTTGTTTAAAGAGTGTTCAGACGTGATGTATATAATTGGCGATTGATCACTGCGGCGCACCATGATCGAACAGTTACGGACCCAGCAGTAGGCGTAGCCTTTCTCCTTCGCCAATCGCTTCGCTTGTTTTAGAAGATATTTATTTTTTGCCGAAAGATGGTCGTTGAAAAATATCTTATAGCCACTCTGTGCCCCAGTAATACCAATATCACTTGCAGTACAGTTCTTCAATTTACGTAACAATGATAGAAAATCATCCTTTTCATATCTCGAATGCATTTTCAAAATAGTCGGCTTCGGTGTTTTATTATCCGCATCATTCTTAACTGCCACACGAGTTACGAAATCAACATCACTATCTATATTAATCGCAAAATTACATTTTTGCGCTAGGGACTTCACTAGGCTTAAAAGGTTTTCACCCTTTTTCTTAGGAACTCCGTTTATTTGTATGTTTGAACGGCGAACCCATTGATCATTGCGATCATTGCAGTCAGAAAAATCCCTCACTTTTGAGCGGAGATGGTCGAGATCTTGCTTCAATTTATCATTTTCCTCTTTAAGATCGGAAATCTGTTCATTTATCGAAGCAATTAATGATGTAAAACCATTCATTTTAGTCTCCCATGAACTAACAGTAGCTGATAGTCCAGTTAACTTGTCGTTAACCTCGGATTTCAGGGAGTCGATAGCAGACTGCAACGCACTAAACCTATTGTCAAAATGTTCCAAAATAGAATTTGTATCAATGTTTATCATAGATTGCGATTGCAATGAGCTGCATTCCGGACGAGGTGTGTTTGGGCTGTTTTTATTATCTTTTTTTTACCGGATTTACACGGTGGACACTTCCGTTTCATTTTGTTCATAGGTAACATTTTCTTAAAATCCTGTTCTTTTAAACCTATGCATGCGTAATGGTATGAGCCACGACATGCAGAGCAATTAATTAAGTCCTCCTCCTTTACAACAACGAAACATGTTTTGCAATCCATAGTATTATTTTGTATTTATTTAAACGAGAGGTAGATTATTTAAAACGGTAGGCACGCAAAACAATGTAAACAACATCAACAGCTAACGTTAACTAAGCCATCAAAACTTCCCGTCCAAAAGAGCTTAAGCGCCGTGCGGAGCTTGTCGCTTACGCGTTATAGTAAACAATACCGGCCAGTCACTGATATCTCACTGCACAAAAAATGTTTATGGTTAATTTCACTTTAAATCCATAATTAACTGCAAAGTTTATTATATCACACTGACTAACACTTTATTGTTACTGCAAGCGATTCTTCCTGCTGTTCTCGATATGAAGACATCTTCACCTGTCAAATCCACTGTTGATGATGTTTGTAACAATTTTGAGGATTCTTGAGACGTTGTGCATTCTACAAGTTCATGGAACAGACTCTGAGTTTTGGAGGCTTTTAAGTTGTCTAAGTTTTTGTTTAGTTGTAAAATTTGCTCTTGGGCTTCATTCAATTGTAATTGCAATGCAGCAATGAATTTGAAAGCTTCCTCATATTCCTTGCTGCACTTATCAAACTCATTGACCGTTCCCTGAAGCTGGTCCCTTTCTTTTAATACATTAAGAAAATCTGTGTGTAACATTGCCATGTCACACTTTAATTGTGTATTCATTTTAATTATTTCAACTATTTATTTTTCATTGTCATCCCTTTCTTTTAGTAATATTTCACACTGCTCCTTGCACACCTTTAGTTCCTGAAGCGCGAGCTGGAGCTGGGTCTCAAGCTGGCGCGTCTTGGCATTACGAGTATTTATTTTGCTATGTATTTATTAGTTAAAAATATTAAAACTAGAACTTCTACTTAATACAGAAGTAGCAGTGTAACTATCGACAAGAAGTTATGGTGTGAGGTTATATTTGTAGATTTAAAATAAAACGCTTAAGAAAAGATTTAAATATATTGGTAAATCCAATTGGGCATACCTTAAGCGCAATAAAAAAATTACGTATAACATGATTATACGCAATTATTAAAGTAGTTTAAATACATTTCGATAGCACTATCGGCTTCAACACCCTCGAAAACCATGAAAATGACACCCATGATGAAAAAATTGATACCTATTGCAGCCGCCATCTTGGATTTACATTTCGACAGCACTATCGGCTTCAACACTCTTGAAAACCATGAAAATGACACCCGAGATGAAAAAATTGGTACCAACTTCAGCCGCCATCTTGGATTTACATTTCGACAGCACTATCGGATTCAACACCCTCGAAAACCATGAAAATGACACACAAGATGAAAAAATTGATACCTATTGCAGCCACCATCTTGGATTTACATTTCGACAGCACTATCGGCATTAGCACCCCCGAAAACCATGAAAATGACACCAATGATGAAAAAATTTATATCTATTGCAGCCGCCATCTTGGATTTACATTTCGATAGCACTATCGGCTTCAACACCCTCGAAAACCATGAAAATGACACCCATGATGAAAAAATTGGTACCTACTTCAGCCGCCATCTTGGATTTACATTTCGACAGCACTATCGGCTTCAACACCCTCGAAACCCATGAAAATGACACCCATGATGAAAAAATTGATACCTATTGCAGCCGCCATCTTGGATTTACATTTCGACAGCACTATCGGTTTCAACACCCTCGAAAACCATGAAAATGACACCCAAGATGAAAAAATTGATATATTTTGCAGCCGCCATCTTGGATTTACATTTTGACAGCACTATCGGCTTCAACACCCTCGAAAACCATGAAAATGACACCCATGATGAATAAATTGGTACCTAATTCAGCCGCCATCTTGGATTTACATTTCGACAGCACTATCAGCTTAAACACCCTCTAAAACCATGAAAATGACACCAATGATGAAAAATTTTATACCTATTGCAGCCTCCACCTTGTATTTACATTTCGACAGCACTATCGGCTTCAGCACCCTCGAAAACCATGAAAATGACACCCATGATGACAAAATTGATACCTATTGCGGCCGCCATCTTGGATTTACATTTCGACAACCCTATCGGTTTCGACACCCTCGAAAAGCATGAAAATGTCACCCATGACAAAAAAAATTATACTACTTACTTTTAGTACGTACTACTATTATTTATTCTGTGCTTTTAAATATTGTAATAAAAAAATCTCTTATTATTATTATAATCAAGTATTTAAGAAATTTGGTTATTCGAATATTGTGTATTTGTACAGCGATCTTTTTGAGCCGCTGAAAACAACCGAAACAATGTCCACTCACGACGCCGTCAGAAGCCGAACTAGCGAACTACACTTAATACAAAGGTACTCTGTGAACTAAACTACTCTGTGGCTGTAGATCCCCATTTACAGAAACAATTTATATACTAGGTAACCAAATCAACGAAAATTTCGCCATTTTGGAGCCGAAAAAAATTAATTATAGCTAAACAAAACAAAATTACACTGCTATTTACATTCAGTGGCTTCCCACATGATAGATGAAGAGATTAAAAAATAGATTGAGTTAAACAATTGATATTTTCAAAAGTTATAGTGTTTACAAGCCACAGGGACATGATAAATCCACACCATAAGCCACTAAAACCCTTTTTTTATTTAAAAATAGCAATTAATCGATTTAAAAAAATTATTAATAAGTTCAACAATCATTTATCTTTCTAACAATGTGCTTTTTATATCATTTATATGTATAATATGATTGCTAGATACGATTTTATTCGATAAAATGTTGGAATTTTAATTTTTAGGCGATAGTAGAACATTACCTTGCGCTTTCGCTTAACAATGCAATGTATGCAATATGTAAAACCGACCTGAAAAATTATGTAATAAAAAGGGATAACAAGAATTACAATATGCAATATTCAAACAATATATGTACGTTACCTGTCACTTAAAATCCGAACGTTTAAATATAATATATTTAGGTAAGTAACTTACGTTTTACTTAATACACAGTATAATTTAAACACAATTAACAATTGCAACACAAAATTGAGGTGGATATTAATGATTTATAATAGTAAAACTTAAATTTATTTCGGAGCTAATATTTTACAAACTTATTCCTGGGGTTGCCACTTCAAAAAAAAAACAATAATGATAAAAACAATAATGATAAAAGGGTAAATGATGCTGGCAAGCTTATACTGGCAGTATGCAAGGAAAAGGGTCTTCATGTGACAAACACTATGTTTAATCACAAGAAAATCCATATGTATACTAGAGAAAGAAAGAATGAGAGAAGTATGATCGATTTGTTTCTGGTGGATGACCGACTGCGAAAACAGGTGATGGATACGCGAGTGTTCAGGGGTGCTGACCTGGGAACGGATCACTATCTAGTGATTACTAGATTTAGGGGTCTGTTCGCGGGTTGGCGCTACCGGACGGCAGTAAAAGAACCACAGTCGGTCTGTCGCATCCGAAGCTGGAAGCTTCAGGAAGCGGATACTAGGGACAAATATCATGCGAGGGTAGCCGAAAAGCTTGACACCATCGATGGCAGAAAGGAATGTGTGGAAAGAACATGGCAGAACCTTAGGGATGGAATGGTAAGTGCAGCGGAAGAAGTGTGTGGAACAATAAAAAGAGGCAGTAGTAAAAGAAGAGATGCATGGTGGGATGATGAAGTGAAAGAAGCTGTAGAGAAGAAGAAGAAAACATGGTTAGATAGCTATGAGATGATGGCAGTAGTAAAAAAAGAGATGCATGGTGGGATGATGAAGTGAAAGAAGCTGTAGAGAAGAAGAAGAAAGCATGGTTAGATATGAGAGAGAAGATGAAAGAAATATATAAGCTGCAGAAAGTTCACACGAAAGATTGATTGAAGAAATGCGTGAAAGGTGTAGAATGGAAACGGACGAAAGGTTGTCGCACAACTTTAAGGAGAACTCCAAACTCTTCTGGAAAGAGGTTGGAAGGACCCGAAGTGGTGCGACGGCCTTAAGAATGAACAAATTACTTTCGGGAACTAATGACGTCCTCACAGAAAAATCAGACGTCATGCAGCGATGGAGCGAATTTTATAGAGAAATGTATGCGTGTGATGATCTTAGTGAGGGATCCGGGGATGACGCCGTGACTGGTACGCCAGACCCGGACCTCCATGACACTGAGGTCATCAGTATGAAAGAGATTGAACGTGCGATTCGAAGTTTGAAATGTGGTAAGGCTGCGGGACTAGACAGAGTTACTGCTGAAATGGTCAAGTATGGTGGGCCTCGCGTCTGGGACAGCTTTTATCTGCTGTGCAATTTGTGCTGGCGAACCGGGGATGTCCCGGATGATTGGCGATCCGCAGTCATTGTGCCTTTATATAAAGGTAAAGGTTCACATTTTGACTGCGGGTGCTATCGGGCGATCAGCTTGACCAGTTTAGCAAGTAAAGTTAACTCAAAGGTTTTGACACGTAGGATGCAAGAGGAATCGGAAAGATTTCTATGGGAGGCACAATGCGGATTTAGACCTGAAAGAGGATGCACGGATGAAATGTTTTCTTTGCGCATGATCACGGAGAAGCTTCTGGCTGCTAACCAGAAGATTTTCTGTGCTTTTGTGGATCTTGAGAAAGCATTTGATAAGGTTGTAAGGAAGAAAATTTGAGAACTGTTGCCGGGGTACGGTGTGGATGGTCGATTGCTAAGGGCTGTGTAGTCACTTTACTGTGACTGTAAAGCCTGTGTGCGGGTAGGGCATGATCTGTCACCCATGTTTTGCGTCCAAACGGGCGTAAAACAAGGTTGTGTCATGTCTTCCTGGCTGTTCATACTGTATCTCGACAGCTGTTTACAGAAGCTGAAAGATAGCTGTTTGGGTGTGAAATTGGGTGACATAAAAGTAAATTGTCTACTGTATGCTGATGACGCAGTGCTTATTGCACCATCAAAGGCAGAATTGCAGGCAATAGTCACGTGTATCAAACAGGAATGTGAAATTAAAGGTCTCCGTTTGAATGCTAATAAAACTAAGTTTCTGGTATTTGAAAGGGACGAAGAGAGAACGAAGAGTGAAATATGGGTAAATCAGGAATGTGTAGAACAGGTAAATGAAATTGTATACTTGGGGAGTGCTTTTAGCCGGGACGGAAGATGTGATTTAGATGTGGACAGGCTTGTCGCTGCCGGGAACAAAGTCAATGGTGCCCTGACTGCGTTAGTCAAAAGGCAAGGCGTAGTGAAGAGTGCACGCCTTGCAATTCATAACGCAGTGTTGGTGCCGACTTTGTTATATGGCAGCGAAACCTGGGTATGCCAGAAGAAGCATAAAAGCAAGTTGCATGCAGTGGAGATGCGATCTCTTCGTAAAATGTGCGGCGTTACCATGGCCGACCGAAAGCGAAACGAAGAGATTCGCAATATGGTAGGTTTGAAAGATGACCTTATCACAAAAATTGATAAGGGCGTGCTTCGATGGTTTGGGCACGTTGAGCGAATGAGTGAAGACCGAATGGTGAAGAAAATATATAGCGCGAAAGTTAATATTAAAAGGTGTCGAGGTAGACCGAGACTAACTTTCGAAGACCATGTGAGCAAACTGCTCGAAGAGGGGAGGGTCAAGAGTACTTGGATACCTAGACGTGCATGTATGAAGAAGATAATGAATCTGAAAGAAGCGAAAGAGGTATGTAAGGATCGTGACACTTAGCAATCTGTTCTCTCTGGCTACCCCGTCAGGGATTGTGCGTGAAGATAAGTAAGTAAGTAAGTAATAAATGCTTTTACCTTTATATCTGTGTAGTGTTCGCGTAAATATAAGAAATCATTATGTTTTTTTTTATTAGATAAATAATGTTAACGAAGAAATAATATTAATGCCTCTTTGAGATGAAACAGTCTGCGCAAACATTAAAGTTTATATCCGCCGAGTGAATACAGAAAATATTTTTTTCAATTGCCAGAGTAATGGCCACTGCTACTAACATAGTCGGAGGCGAACGGTTACGCGGATGATTTACGAGCCGTTGATTTGTCCACGTTCCTGTCCATTTTATGGGTCTTGTCTCAGTTTCCTTCTGTCGTCCCCTGAAGATACCCAAATGTATGCATATAGATGATAAAGGTTAGATGATTCTCTTACGCCGCCACTACTTTACGCTGGACTACTGATATTACTAAAACATGTTTATAGAAACTATGGTTGCCAACTCGCCTGCCAAGCTTGGCAACTACGGTAGGGAACCCCCTTATAAATTGTCAATTAGGGAGGCCTATGTTCAGCAGTGAACTTTCACAAACTGTAATGAGGATGATTATGACTCATTATGATTATGGATATGAAAATTAGCACGGCATTGTGGCATCAAGCTAAAGTCTGAACAGCAATGCGAGAATAATTAAAAAGAACTATTTTTAAGAAGTCTCTTTTAAAGAACTCTTTTGAGAAGTAAAGAGACTGTTTGAATATCTGACGCTAAATTTCTTAAATCTATATTAATAGAAGTTAAACAAAGTCCTGGGGCTGTCTATGGAGAAGAAGGAGATGGTCTAGAAGAGCACGACGAAACACGTCAAAGATCAAGTCAATACGCGTCAGTACCCTAATGGCAGGGCGCGAACTGCGAATTCGAAAGGTCGTGGGTTCGAAACTGCCATTCGACTACTGTCGTGAACCATTTCTAACACAAGCATTTTAAGCTTGACAGAAGAGGTTAAGAGGAATATTAGTAATGTTTAATGGCATTACTAGTAATTTTTTGAAATAACAAAATATGATTACTATTACTATACTATATTAATTTAATACTATTATTATATTTATTAAAAATATAATTTTTAAATCGGTTCTGCTGTTTCCGATAAATTGTAGAATATACATTAAGAAAAAACTATTCGTGCTAAATAACTCCCCCTCCTCCTTCTTTTTTGAAGTCATATAATAAAATTAGACTGTATTTACACGAATACTACACATTGAATTTAATTAATTTTACGGATATTATCGCGCTTAATTTTTTTTAGCTATACTCGATTCCATTTAAAATAAAACGCAATAAAATCTGCGAAATTAGTTTAATTCAATGTACAAGTCATTTTCTTTAAAAAAATATTTGTATGTGTGTAGTAGCGGTCTAATCTATTTAAGGAGATATGCACGCAAATCCGACGGGCGCCGTGGGTGAGCCGTAGTACAATTTTAAACCAATAGTATTATATTTATAGCGTGTAACAATAGAAATTCTGTGCTTATATTTTTTATTTGAGTGTTTTGTAAACGAATTTAATTGACGGTGAATTATAGTGGAATGTTACATGAAGTGACAAATTCATTTTACTAGTGCACATTGCATATACATCTTTATTTTCATGTTGAGGTAGCTTAGAGACTAGTGCATAGTATGCGGTAACCCGGGTTCGATTCCAACCCACAAATGAATTTGTTTAATTTAAATTTAAATGATTATTAGCCATTTGTTCGACAGTAATCCCTCCATTACAGGCTATTAAAGTCATCTGTTTAACACAGGGCTTCCATTCTATTAACTGCCTCACAGGGAGGATTCTGCCATCATTGCCACGCTTGGCAGAATGCTGCAGCCCATCTCCTGTTTCTATTTCATTTTGTCGCCTCTTACGGCATACAAGGGACGATATGGGGTAATGGAAAGATAATATTACACCAACACTACACGGTTAAAAGGAAAATACGTCATAAAAAAATCAGTACTTCTAAGCAATTAAATATTTAGAGAATAGGTGAGGTTCGCCAATATGCACTGAAACAGCTTTGCATGATTGCATGGCACTTTTAGAAATTAAAGGACGCCTATGTCCAATATTGTGACGTATAAGTTATGAAATGGAATAGGATTATTTTTATTCCTTTATTTCTTTATTCCTTATTTTATTGTAATACTTATTAAAATTACGTTTTTATTTATCACAAGTTCCAAAAAATACTTCTTTCGTCGGAAGAACCAAAAGGCTATAATAATAATGTTTCAAGTAATAACGATAATATCCTACAGACCGAGATCCGGTCACAGCGACTAGTCCCAAAAGAGATTAGCCATTTGCGCAGGACAGGATTATAGTGCCCGAGTGTATCTGCAAATACAAGTGCACTCTCTATTCCCTTACTTTCATAGTCCCAATGATAGAAAACTCAATGACAGAAATCCTGACCCGAGATTCGAACCCAGTACTTCATTATCATCAACCGCGAATATGACATTTTTTAACTTGACAGACATATACAAACGTATATTTTAAAATATGTATATTTTTTTTATAGGATAAGGATGAGAAACGAGCAGACAGTCCACCTGATAGTAAGTGGTTGCTGCGGCCCATAGACATCTACATCTATCCTCTATTACAAATCAAAATGTAGATGCGTTGTCACCCATGAGGACTAAGATGTAATGCCTCATTTTCAGTAAAAAGGGCCTCCGGCCACCTGCACTCACCAAGCGAAACGCAGAGGTAAACCTCTACTACACGCTGGTTTTCTGTGAGGTCGTGGTACCATCCCGGTTCGAGCCGGCCCATCCGTACGACAGCAAAAGCTGTCGCGTGGCTCTACCACTGTTGTATATGCGGATAAAATCCAAGTGGGTAACTTGGATTTTATCCGTTATCATTATAATAAAAGAACTTTCCTCGTAATTTTACTCTAGCGGAAGATTACGCCTAACCCGAAATTAAAAAAACTTGGATCTTTTATCATGTTTTGAAACTCCGCATTAATGAGACGTCGCAATCTATTTTATTATTAACAAAAATATAGTTGTAAAACGGAAAATAAATCCCAAGGAGTCTTGAATTCAAAGAATTTAAATTGTTACCTGAGATACGACGCGCATTTGCCTGTCTGTCCGCTTTATTAGTGCAAGTCAGATTTACGATTGCTTGGGAAAACAAGTTATTTTAAACATAACGAAAATAGCTCTTTGCTTGGGTTCGTACATTTAATTAACGTGTTGTAGACGTACCAATTGTGTGAATGGCGACGTAAAAGAATCCTCATTTCGTACCATGCGACTATGGGAAATTTTATAAAAACGTGTGAAGACGGACTTCATATGTTTTCGAAATAAGTACGAATAGGTACTTTATATTACTTAGACATGCAATTATTTCTTAATAATGTTTTAATTAAAATAGTACTTATAATTGATGTTGGCGAGGATCGAAACCGGGTTGCTCGTGTACTATGAAATGTACGCCAAACGCTAAGTGCTACAGATACACGGCTCGAATCATAAAGACGTAAAATTATATCTGGCAATATGTAGCAATGTTAAAGGCGTAAGATAACTAGTATTGTGATTTCTTATATATTTGGCAACGGTGGAAATCACCGCAAATACTTTTTATGAAGGAAATGCACTTTGTTATCACTGAAGTGACAAACGAACTTACATTCCCCCTGATGGTAAGGGGATACTGCAGTCCATGGAAACCACAGCCAACTTCAAACAAATTGGTAAGGTTAAAGATGTTATGTCAATTTTGTGAACTAAGATAGAATACCCCACAGCTTAAAATTATACTGGTTCTCTATTAGCACCCTTGAGACCGGAGGACAACAGTGCAAGCACTGCTATTTGTCAGCAGAAATAGATAAGAATGCAGCACCTACCCAGACGGACTGATGCAGAAAAGTTGTGCAAACACCATACATAGTACTAAATTATTAGCAATGTAATGTATATTTACAGCAGTGGAATATTTCGGAATAATACACGATTTTTTTTAATTAAAAGGTCGACCGTTGTTTATAAACAACTGCAACAGTATGGAAAATGAAGATGCGTTGCTGGCCTTTTAGAAAAGAGAAAGCTTCTTTTTATGAATGCTTCTTGGTCATATCGGTCTGGATAAACTGCCGATGGTAAACGATTGCACAAAGAATTCATGCGAGGAAGAAAATTCCTAGTAAATCACACTGCGTTCCACCACAACCAAGTATCCAAATGGTGTAGATGGTATCGGAAGCAATACGATTACGATTGAAGGAGTGAGAGAGTGAGTGACAGTGAGCGAAAGAGAGAGAGAGAGAGAGAGAGAGTGAGAGAGAGAGACTGTGAGAGAGAGAGGGATAATGTTATAAATGTCATAAAATTACATTTATTATGCACATTTTACGATTTTTCACTAATAAAAGTCAAAACAAATCTAAGTTTTCTAGCAGAGAATTTCAGAATGAAGATTTTTTCGTTACTTGCTCGTGCGAATAAACATATTTTAGCAAACATCCATCAAACTAAAATAACAACTCGCGTCGACGTTGATGTATTACTTTGCTACTCTTTTGACTGTATTCAATTAACTTTAAGTAAAAACATACGATTGCCTTTCGAAATCAATACCATAGCTTTACATGGATTAACTTTGAAAAGTTATGAATTATTTAATCATAATTACAGCTTATCAAAAGTCCTCTGCTTAACATAGGCCTTCCATTCCATTAATTGTTTCATAGGGAAGTTTTCCTGCAGTTACCATGCTTGGCAGGTGGGTTGAGATTTGCAGTTATTTATTATTTTTAGTTATCAGGATGATATTACAATAAATTATTAATAGTATATAAAAACAACCACAACACATTTTTTTTACCTAAAATGCGATTAGCCTGATTTTTATTTCATTTTCATCACCATCATCATCAGCTTCTAAAAGTACACTGCGGGGCATAATCCTCTACTTAACATAGGTTAACATAGAGGATTCACCTTACAGTCGCCTTTTTTACAGAGTAAGGGTGACAAATGAGCACATACTCCACCTAATGGTAAGTAATCCTCAATTACTAAAAGACTAAAATTTAATGCCGCTATGCGAATAAAAAGCGTATCCAGTACTCTACACTGACCATACCAAACACAGCAGAGTCACAGTAAATATATAGTAGGAACAGTATGGAAACTTCGAACAAACGCTCGAAACGGCACACTCACTCGAACATGCGCAACGACGAGACTTCTAAGCGCTCGTCGCGGTGCTCTCAGTAGCGAGTGTTGCCTCGAGACTTTAAAAATACCACGAACGTATTACGTAGTATACGGCTGTTGGAACTCGGCTTCATCAAAACCGGAGCTATCTTATTTTAAGCTTCCTGCTGATTTTGAAAGGTTAGAATGATTTTTATTGTCATTGTTATAATCGTTATCGAATTTATAAGTGCGTGTGATTGATCATAATGAATTCGTGAACTTATTTGTACATCCAGAATGCGGCGGTTTTGAGGCTATTAAAAAGCTGATAGTGCTATAGTGGTAACAAAAAGCAAATCCAAGATGGCGGCTGCAATAGGTATCATTTTTTTCGTCATGGGTGCCATTTTCATGGGTTTCGAGGGTATTGAAGCCGATAGTGCTGTCGAAATATAAATTCAAGATTGCGGCTGCAATAGGTATCACTTTTTTCGTCATAGGTGTCATTTTCATAGTTTTTGAGTATGTTTAAGCCGATAGTGCTGTTGAAATGTAAATCCAAGATGGCGGCTGCAATAGGTATCAATTTTTTGGTCATGGGTGTAATTTTCATATGTTTAGAGTATGTTGAAGCTGATAGTGCTGTTGAAATATAAATCCAAGATGGCGGCTGCAATAGGTATCAATTTTTTCGTCATGGGTGTCATTTTCATAGTTTTTGAGTATGTCGAAGCCGATAGTGCTGTTGAAATGTAAATCCAAGATGACGGCTGCAACAGGTATTAATTTTTTCGTCATGGGTGTCATTTTCATGGTTTTTGAGGGTGTTGAAACCGATAGTGCTGTTGAAATGTAAATCCAAGATGACGGCTGCAACAGATATTAATTTTTTCGTCATGGGTGACATTTTCATGGTTTTTGAGGGTGTTGAAACTGATTTTTCGTTGTTGCTTTAAAAAAGAACACATAAACTGCAAAGTAGCTGATCTAATTTACAAAAAAATAAACAAAATCGGTTTCATAGTACCCTGTCCTTGTTTCCCAACAGTTTATTTAAAAAAAATCCTGTTCATTAGAATGATACTTTTTTACACATTTAAGTTCAATAATAAAGAATTCCGAACTTGTCGTAGCAGACGAAAATATTTTTCTGTAAATAATTTGTAATAATCTATACAAATAAATAAAATTAAAGTGTCTGTTTGTAATGTCAAAATAACAGCTTTTTACTAAATGCATATGAAAGTAAATACGGTACTTATAACTAATTAACAATTTTTAAATTTTTTGTCTGTCTGTCCGTCTGTTTGTTCCGGCTAATCTCCGAAACGGCTGGACCGATTTTGACGGCACTTTCACTGGCAGATAGCTGATGTCATAAAGAGTAACTTAGACTACTTTTATTTTAGAAAAATGATTAGGGTTCCGCACTAAAAATAAAAACCCTAACACGCGAGCGAAGTCGCAGGGAACAACTAGTGAAGAATAAAGGTACGTTTTCGTCCAGTGCGTTCCCGCCGAAACTTTCAAAAGGTTACGCCGTAATGACAAAGTTAAAGATCTATAGTTCTACAAGTTGTTGTGTGTTAATATTAAATTGTTTTCCGTGTTTAAACTATCGTTTTTTGCTGAGATTACCTATTTAAATTGTAAGCTAGTTATTTAAATTCCATTGATTGATAAAAAAGCAATATCAAAACATTAAAAGTTACAACCCTATTGCTTCAATGGAGCGTAGGTAATTATATCCTCAACTAGGCTTAGTTTCCATACTGTTCATATTTATACTGTGGCAGAGTTAAGCTGCTATTTTACATCGGTATTCTGTGAGAGTGTTTGTATTGTAACCATACAAGAGGCACTAGCAGCTGATCGTGATGCAGCATGCCGTTGCAGCAGGCCGCACTTCGATTTTAATATTATGGAACCGCATGATATCGACGCACTGACTTACGGCCAGTTGTCAACCGCTCCGGCGGGCCGCTCCGTTTGAATGGTGCGGTGCACCGTAGCCCTTGCACTTGGCACGGTTAGCCGCAGGCCACTTCATGTCATGAATTTTGGTACAGAAAAAATCAATTGAGAAATCAAAGAACAGGAATAATCAGTGCATTTGCTATATGATATAGTAAATGCGCTGATTATAACTACAGGAACTTCTTCGACGTCCATCATGTCGATTATTTCTAGAAGCACTGACGATTGCGTCGGACTGCAATAGAACCGAGACGATACGGTTAAACGGAATAAGGCATGCCGCTGCGGCAGACTGTATATAATGCGGCCTGCCGCAACAGCATGCTGCACGGCAAGCCCTAGTGCGTTCTTAAGGCGGCTACTGACTGCAGGGGTAATCTAGGGAGCACAGCGATCGGGGTAATGTCGGAGCTGTCTCTACACACACGCCTGCCGTTTAGTATGAGAGTGTACGTCTCGCTGGAATCACGCGTTGAGAATGGCGCCAGTTTTATCGAAATATCAATGAATCTGTATATATAGCCTTGGCTCTTTTTTATATAGAATAAGGGTGCCAAATGAGAATAGTCCACCTGATGGTAAGTGGACACTGTGGCCCATAGACACCCACATTTATCAATAAAACAACTAATTAATAATTACAACCATAATATAGTGCCTATAAGCTGCAGCATGGCTCTGCCACGCATTTTGAGGCTGTCAAAGACAGTTAAATATGACTAACTTCACTCGTCATAATTTAATATAACCAATTTTTTTAAATAATAGTAATGTTATTATACATTACTAATGTTCTATTTTACCACTTCTGGCACGCTTAAAATACTTGTGTTAGAAGTGGTTCACGACAGTAGTAAAATGGCGGATTCGAACCCACGACCTTTGGAGTTCACGGTTCGCGCCCTGCCATTAGGCTATTGACTCTTCAGTAGCCTAATGGCAGGGCAATGCAATTTATTCTGTGATATAACTTAACTAACTAGTGCTTAGTAACTATAATTTAACTTGTGTTACAAATAGCCAGGATAGTTTTCTAATGATGAGTTTTAATAAAATTTAATTACTAATATTTGTATTATTGTTTCATTATTTAGTTAATGACATTCTATTTATATTCCAGCAATTATAATATTATTGGATTATTTTCTTTCCCATACTAGCCCTTATGATAAGTTAGGTAACAAATCCCAGTAATGTTACTTGTAAGTTACAACGTTCAAATAAAGTTCTTTCTGCGGGTCTGACTTGTACTCATAATTGTGCTCCGCGCAAAAGTCGTAACAAAATGATTGAAATTGCTCCAATTGCGCTACACACGCGACAGCGGCAGGGCCGATCTATGGAGCAAGGAAGGTCTTGCGCTCCTGCCGCCCTGCCGCAGGGCCGACTTAAAAAATTGCCCCTGCTTGCCTACACACATCACAATTAAAGAGGCAATTAACGGTCATCCCCACTCCTACACCCTAGATTGCCCCTGCGGCAGGCATGTCTGTAGCCGCCTTTATTATAAAGCTGCATTATTACTCGTAGTTATGTACTTCCTGAATATTACCTATGGCATCTAAAACTCGGTAAACTTTAAATATTTTAGCTGATTTTGAATAACGAAGGATGTTATTAATTTTACTGTATGTTCAGTTTTTGTATGCATGTTACGCGATGTAAATGTAAGCTATTGTGAACCAATTTAGTTCGTAATTAAGTCAATTAAGTCCCTGCTTAACCTTTTGGACGACAGGCGTTAGTGTTTATGTTTATGTTATCGTAAACCGATTTAAATGGTACATTGTTATTAAAGTTAAGTATGGAGTATATTAGGGATGAATCTGAAGGACAGAGTGAGAAATTGTTTAATAAGAGAAGAGTGTGGTTTGCAAGATGACGTTGTGACCAGGATTAAGAAAGGAATGCTTCGGTGGCTTGGTCATGTAGAAAGAATGAATGAGGAAAGAGTGACAAAGCAAAATTTATGTCGCAGAGGTGAACGGCAGAGCCGGGAAGGGCCGCCCTAGGCGAAAGTTTATCGACCAAATTGGCGATATATTGAAAATGGGCCAAATCAAGAGTACCTTTAACCGACGAGCGTGTATGCGTAGGTATATGGATGTGGAGGAAGCGAGAGAGGTCTGTCAGGATCGTGCCAAATGGAAGTCCATAGTCTCTGCCTACCCCTCTGGGTGACAGGCGTGAGTGTTTATGTATGTATGTATTGTTATTAAAAATGTTGTATTTCAGGTATATTCTATACTATACTAATAAAATAAAGCGAAAGAGTTTTTTTGTTTGTTAAGACGCGCTAATCTCTGGAAGTAACAGTTCGATTTGAAAAATTCTTTTTGTATATTATAGCCAGATTCATGTGAAATGGTACAGGCTACCTAACATTAAGCTATATTACTCAGTTAGCCTTAAATATGGATATTTGTTAAACAAGTCAGAAGATAAAGCACTCCTGAAATGATTTATCCGCGTACGCTGGTGTTATCGTCAGGGATACGTAAATACAATGTTTTAGAAAAATATAGACCTTTACTTCGTCTAAAAAAAAGTCCGCGATACCATATGTCTATTTCTTACACATTAGCCATAATTTGGTATTTTGTGACAAAAAATATTAAAAATTTAAAAGTGATTTATGAGCGTTATTATTAGGCATGGCCTATTTATCTTTACGAACGAAAGTTATTTCATCATCAAGACAATTTTATGAAGATAAACTTTGTTCTTTATACCATGTTATTTGGACGCATAGTTTAAGAGATATTGTAAAATTAACATAATTCATTACTTGGCTGAGCGCGTGAACGACGCTTAAACCCTAGCCGTTATAAAATGCTTGAACTAGGTCATGTCGCGCACCTCGGACACGTGATGACGCGGGTGAAACCGCGGGGCACAGCTAGTTCCATATAAACGTGAAAAAGTTCTACCCCTAAGAGTGAAAAAATAAGCGATCAAGTTTGATGAAAGTATTCCGACATTCGAGTTTGTGTCCACAGTCCACAGTCCAAACAAAATTATAATAAAATATTCTCACATAGCTGCTGAAGTCAGGTTTTAAATCTTACTTTATACACTTTGTATTTACAACTAAATATAAAGAGCTCTTAAAGAGTTCTTAACCAAAGAACTAGTCGGTTGGTATTATAGTATATAATATTATATAATAGGTCTAATATACTACAAGATACTTAAGCTAAGATTATTTTTTAATTTTTATTGCATAATTTTATGTTACTACTGTTACATCTTAAATTTATAAATATATAATAATATATAAATACATATGTTTACTTTAACTAATATTTCATAGACCACTAGCAATTGAAGCGCTGGTTTCTGCTGGAAGAAACCGCAAGAAAGACCGAAAGAAAATTTCCGCCTACCAAGGGAGAAAATGGGATAAGAGATTCTCATACAAAACCAACATATGGCAATTAGTTTGAAATGCTGAATTAGTTGAGCAAATGAACACTGCTTAATTAAACAGTTATATTCTATAATTAGGCACTTAAAATAGGGATGCATCCAAAAAAGAAAACAAAAATCGACGATATAACAAGACAGAAGGAATGATTAGTGGGAACAATAAATTAGTCAAACCACTGAGACGGCACAGTAAATGTATGCAAGTCTGGAAACAGTCCATTGTTGACAAAAATTAATTGGCATTCTCTAAGAAGTCTAATGTTTAATGGTATGCGTATTGACAGCCTAAAGGAATCGCGCATACCATTTTGTTCGTGAATATCGGACAATTTGGCAAGGTGACATAATTTAGTAATGCATGAATATATGGAGACAATAACTGCAAATCTCCTGACTAAATGGCATCGAAGTTTAGCAGTGGAATATTTTCTTGCTCATAAGGATAAGGAGAAAAACCTATCAATAGTCCACTGCCGTAAACAGGCCTACGCCATAGATTTCCTCATAGGAGGGATATTTGCCATGGTTGCCACGCTTGAAAACAACATATTATTAAGTAATGATTTCTTATATTTACGCGAACACTACACATTTAAATAAAACAAATTTTACGGATTCTATCGCGTATATTAACTTATTTTTATCTTCCCGACGTTTCGGGTGCTTACCAGCACCCGTGGTCACGGGGGACTAAGGTGTTTGACGTCCTGCTGTCATAGTTAGCCCGGCTACCTTCAGTTTTTTAATATTAATTTTTTTTGGTTCGATTTACGCAGAATGAGCTTACAGTATCTTGAGGTCTAGCAGTGGTATACTTGGGTTTGGATTTTATTTTATTGATTATGGGATCCCAAGCAGATGGCAGCACCCATCCATCTTCTTTATTGAAATTAGGATGTTTTTTAATTTCAATAGCCTCACGAATCATCCTTGGGAGGAATCGGTGTTCTTTTGCGAGGATTTGTGGTCTATCAAATCTATTGTAATGGCGGGGACGATCTTGAACATGTTCACAAACTGCAGACTTCCCGATACGTCAGTGCTTCACGTCAGCTATATGTTCTTTAACGCGGGTTTTTATAGATCTTTTCTCTATAAAAACCCGCGGGTTTTTATAGAGAAATTACCCCGCCATTACAATTTAGTAATTAAGTAAAAAAAATGTAAGTGTCTGATGGTCACAACATTCACTTATCATTAATTAAAATTCGATTTGTCTAGAAATGTGGCATTCTGTCACACCGCAACACCACACTGATGTCCTTAAAATTTACCTCTAGTCGCTCTTAACATCTTCGTATTTTAGGATGAAACCTGCTTCTTTTTTGGCTTAGTCTTGCCAGTTAATTCATTTTTTTAAATCGCTATCGGCATTAGAAATTCAAGCGGAACATTTTCAGATAATGCATTTAATAACAACATTACTCACAAATGCCACATTAGTCTCACTTACCCAATTTTTTAAGTGTAATTGTTTAAAGTAAGAATTGGTTTTTTGAAAACTGCTTTAACGATTAGGATGAAATTTTATAATTTGACATTTTTTTACTTTCCTACTTTGTCTATACTTTATACTAAATAAAATTTCTTCCTTCTTTAAATAAAGAATACTAGCAGTGTTTATAAATAACACCAATAATATTCCTTTTTATCTAGTTAAGCACAAATTGCTTGTGTCAAAATGGTTTAATACCGTATTGAAATGATGGATTCGAATCCACGATCTTTTAGTTGTGTATTCCATGAACTTAACTAAGCAGATTTTCTCGTCAGTCCGAATAGCCTTCTGAAAAACACAATTACTGATTTTTTAACCAAACTAGGGCTACGAACCAGGGAAAACATGATCAGCAGTAAAGCTTGCGACCACCATACTAACAATATAAGTAAAGAGTGAACGGTTAAAAGAAATTGTAGAGGTAAATTCAGTGCTGAGGTTTTAAGTTTTTTATTAATTAATTGTTGCAAATCATAAATGCACAAAAGTGTTATCTATTCAGAGTACTCTACATCGATGACACCAATTAACCTGACATAGATACTGAAAATAATCCTGCTTTCATTGTGGAAACAGTGTCACATATGGGAAATGAAATTCGAGTCATATTCATATAATTCGCACGAATAAGTACTACACAATTTTTGACGATACTTTTGAAATTACTTCTGTTTGCTACTTTTATATTTTTATTTGAAATAAAAAAATATAATTAATTTTTACCTACTTTTACGATGTAGTTGTAATCAATAAGCAAAAAGTAAATTAAAAATACACCGCATATGTCTCATTGCTGGGCATACGCCATTTCTTAAACTTGGTTGAACAGCACTAAAGATTGTAGTTTTAATGGCGCCGACGATGATCAAACCAGGGTTTTTTTGTGGATTGGGAAATATACGAATATGATTTAATTATCAATTAATCTCTTACAGAATGATTTCTTAAATTTACGTTAAAACTACACATTAAATGAAACTAATTTTTTACGGATTTTATCGCGTTTGATTTAACTTTTTAAGTCTTGACGTTTTGAATACAAAAAAATAACGGGTGGATAAAAGACCTACATCTCACTAACAATGACACTTTTTTTCTTTTTATAGAAAAGGGGGCGAACGAGCATGCAGCTCACCTGATGGTAAGTGACTGCCGATGCCCATGAACAACCGCAACACCAGGGGACTTGCAGATGTGTTGCCTTCTTTAAAAAAATGTAAGCTCTTTTCGTGAAGGTTCCTAAGTCGTATCGGTCGGTAAAAATCGCCCATGTTTTATAAACTATATATACTATATAAACTATGGTCAGTTTTCATGTTCTGTCACTTTTCACATCCTTACCTTTTGAAGACCGCATCTCAATTGTAATTAGGAAGCTGGAACAACCTACAGAATATGCAGCATTATTTTGAGTGCACTGCCTCACATCTGGCTATTTATTGTGGAAGGAAGAGTTCTACAAGCAAATAGACGGTGTGGCGATAGGCTCACCTGTATCTCCCGTAGTCGCCGATATATTCATGTAGGATTTTAAAGAGAAAAATTCTTCATACTACTCCTGTAAATCCAAGATTTTACAAGCGGTACGTAGATGATACCTTCAAAATTTTACCACCTGACAAAGTAACTACAATTTTAGACTACTTTAATGCCATAAATTCTAAAATACTATTCACAATGGCGTTAGAGGCAAACAATTCTTTAGCTTTCCTAAATGTTTCAGTCATCCGAAATCATGATAATACTATTGGTCACACTCTGTGTATTAAAAAGGTCAATACCAACCTATATTTAAATCGTGGATCTCACCATCATCCATCAGAGTTAGCTACCGTATTTATATCAAATAAATATTTATAAAATTTATTTACTTAGATTTATTTTATGAATAATAGTTTTATTTTATTTTATGATATCAATTTAAGATTTAAGTAGCTTATATAAAGCATAATAATAAAGATATTAAGGAGATTATATAATCTTTAAGTACTTATAAAAAAAAAAATTTTACAATGAAAATGTAATGTTTTATTTTTAAACTATATACGTTATACAATACCAAACATATTTAATCCGACTATAAAACAAAACTTAACAAAAACGATTGAAAATCAATTTTTCGGTTGAATAAACGCAAGCTAACTATTGGATTTAAAAACTTTATTCATGGAGTTTTATCTAAGAGCTGAATTTAAATTGAGAGTAATTAAAAGATATTGAGATTAATTGCAAAATTCAACAAAAGAAAAAGTTTATTCAAAAATACTGATTTTCATTCTTTTATATCCGATTAATTTTAAATTTATTTCATTTTGAATACAACAGTATAACTTTTATTAATAGACTTGATTACAACAACTTAATCTATATTAGTTAATGGCCCGAACGTTTTACCAACTTCAAAGCAGTCACATTGAAGCCACGCTGAAGTTATTTATGGCTGAAGGATGTATGGGCTCGGTAAGGAACAGCCTGTATTTCGTTATGGTTTTATTTAAGAGCCACAGCATTCACATACCCATCTGGTGGACAGTGGTGGTGGTCAGTGACATCTCTGAAATATTATGGCAGTATAGCAGGCACTCGCTCGACTGTGGCCGGCTTCACTCGTTCACTATGACGTGGGCGCGGAACCCGAAGCTTGTTATAGTGCAAAACTTGCTTGACATGTTGGAGCTCAGTGGCCAGGTCTTTACTGTCACAGATCCCTTGTCCCCTTGAAATAAATATTTACCCACGGTAGCTAACTGTGAAAGATGGTGATGAGAATCACCGTTTAAATTTATATTTGTATCAGTGTTTTTTTCTGTGTATAGAAATATGACTCATTATATATACATATAAAATATACAGAGAGCACGAAGGATCCTAATTTCCATAGAGAAGACGGCTGGGTGCTACCATCTGCTGGGGATCCTATAATTAATAAAATTAAATCACAACCCAAGCATAGAACTGCAAGACTTCAAGACACTGTAATTTCATACTGCGTAGATCGAACCAAAAATTAATATTCCAAAGCTGATGGTAGCTGGGCTTACAATGACATTGGGACGTCGTCTCAGTCCCCCCCCCCCCCCCATAACCAAGGGTAAATGGTACTGTAAAGCACCCGAAACGTCGGGAATTAAAATATGTAAATTAAACGTAAAAAAACTTTTTTTTAAATGTGTTGTGTTCGCGTAAGTATAAAAAAATCATTATGTTCTGTTACATTTTGTGAGGTTCAATATACCCATCATAAATAATATATGCGTGTCACGACAAACGTAATGGTTCTGCTGTATAATTTATTTCTATTGTTTTATATTATGATTTATATATATATATATATATATATATATATATATATATGATTTAAACGCTACAATTTTCATAAAGTATTAATCAAGTACACCTTCTAGTATTCTTACTACAAACTATTATAGCAAAGATTTCAACATTGGAATTACTACATTTAAAAACTTAGGAGGTAGGGAGATATGGAAATACCAAGCAAAACTGTATAGCCTATTTCTAGCCCATTTTAACTTTTGAATTTTGCAACTAAAATAAAAAGAAAGCATTGTTGCCAAAAATAAAAAATAAAGTATTTCACAGACCCTCATGACAATTTAAACTTATGTTTGCTAGCGGAAATTTAAAACATTAAGGCTAATGAGCATGACCATGAAAAATTATAGGTTTATACCCGCAATTTATGAATAAAAATCATGATTTAGCCCTAGATGAGTGTACTCATGAGTACCTAATATGTCTCAATTATATCTTTATCTAAGGTTTCCAGGGGAATTATTTTACTTTGATGATAGTACTTTTGATAATATTTTTACATTAAAAATAATGATAATTTAAAATAATATTTGAATGACCTTTCAAAAAATTATTGAATTAATTCATTGTAAGAAAAGTTGAACAGATTAGTGTTCTAACTAGATTTTTGCAAAATTTAGGTCATGTAAATTCTACTTTTTTTATTAGCAAGTCCATAAAAGTCTGCTTAATATAGTCTATACAGGTTTTATACTGAAATTTTAGCGCTACGCAACTTTGCGGTGAAACTGTGTTATTAACAAACGTTTTCTCAGTTTTTTTTTTAGTTTTTTTTTATAGGATAAGTGTGACAAACGAGCACTCAGTCCCCCTGATGGTAAGTGGTTGCTGCGGCCCATAGACATCTACATCTATCCTCAATTACAAATCAAAATGTAGATGCGTTGTCACCCGTGAGGACTAAGATACAATGCCTCATTTTCAGCAAAAAGGGCCTCCGGCCACCTGCACTCACCAAGCGAAACGCAGAGGTAAACCTCTACTTCACGCTGGTTTTCTGTGAGGTCGTGGTACCACCGCGGTTCGAGCCGGCCCATCCATGCAACAGCAAAAGCTGCCGCGTGGCTCTACCACTGTTAAACTGTTAAAGATATGATGTTAGCTTAAAAATGTTTCGCTGCCATAGATTAGATTATATAAGACCTTACTTACATCTTAGTATGATATTCATTAAAGTGATTTCTATATACAAGATGTCCCAGAACATAACGATCGAACGAAATAGGGTTGTAAAGCATAGAAGGTCTGTTCCAAAAAAAATTAATCCTATACTCAAGTTGCGTGGTTTAAAAGATAAAAGATGATTTAAAAAGTTTCTAGAAAATATCCCTTTGCGTCAATATTTTTGATGCTGCAGCTGCAAATGAAGACCGATTTAAATTTTATTTCTATTTTAAATAGCCTAATCATATGCCTACTATACTTACTACTTTATTTTTCAGTACCTATTACGGTTTGGTAGAAATAAATACATAAATATTCGTAAAAGTGAAAAAATATAACATTGAAGTTTTATAGAGCAAGTTGGAACCTTCACCCTGTAAACAAAATGTACCCACATGGACTTGGCAACTGTATTTAAAAGTTGGCGCAATTCGTGTAGATTTGAAAATGGTATAATTTTGTTTATATTTTTAGTACTATAATTTTTTTCTCGCAGAGGGTGGATATTGTGAAAATAACTCAATTAGATATTTTTACCTAATTCGTCCGTTCGATTAATGTGAAGAAAAATAATTTGTTTTCACGCTGATTTGGCCGATTTCAGACCAAATATCCATAGAAAAGTAAAAATTAGTTCATATTTTTATCCAATTTTGGCATTAAACAAAATACATTCAAAATTACAATACATACGATGCTTCTCAGTTTATATGCTTTGACGCATAGGAATATGCAAGCGAGACTAAAGATATGGAAGTGACTAGTTCAGGTAAGTAATCCTGGTAACCCGCCTCATTTGGTTTGTAAACTTACCAGTAATTTCTTTACGATTTTTATCAAAACTAATTTTTACAATAACTGTTCGAATTGTCGACCTCCTGCTCTAATACAGGCGCGGCATCATCTTATGAAACAACGTGTTATAGGCCGCGCCAATATTCCGTTATTTGCTTGTTGAGGAAATTCAATTATTTTTTGTCGAAGCTCTGCAATATTGGGGATTGGTTTTGAATACACTATTACTTTTAGATATTCCTAATAAAAAATGAAATGGATAAAGTTCCGGTGACCGTGCTGACCATAATATAGGCCTCATGCGACCTATCCATTTCCTGGGAAATGTTCATTTAAAAAGTTTCTGACCGACAAAGCGTAATGGGTGGGGCAACCATCATTCTGTAACCACATATCTCGTAGAATATCTCGTAGAGTTGCTAGTGGTAAGTGTTCTAATAAAATGGGCAGGTTTCTTCTTAAAAATTCCAGGTATAATTTAGAATTTCCAGAAGCACTAAATAAGCACTAATAAGCTTCTGGAAATTCTAAAGGTCCGATTTTGCACCCGTTAATAATACCGGTCCACAGATTAACTTTGTATTGATATTGAGAACTTTCTTCGCGCATTAAATGTGGGTTCACCATACTCCAACCACGGATGTTGCGCATGTTCATACATCCATCTTTCTTGAGAGTGCTTTCCTCGGTCCATAAAATACTATAATTTAGTAAATTCGGGTTTTCTTTTTGAATTTCTAGCATCCTCCTGCAAAATGCTACTCTCGGAGCATAATCCCGTGGCAAAGGAGGCTGCACTTTTTGGTAGTATTAGCATAGTATAAAGAGAGGGAAGTACGTTGTCTTCATACAAACGCACTGCGTGCGGCTTGTATGTGTGCGCCATAGTATCTTTGAGGCGCCGCACGCACACTTAAACACAATCTCGAAATGTTTCTCAATGCGCCAGTCGGGAACAACACCAAACGAGGTTCGCGCGTCACGGCTTTTGGCACCGCTAAATGAATGAAAAATGTGTGATAATCGCAGGAGAACGTATTGCTGTGTGTTTAGGTGTCTTAATAATTCATCGATTCCAGAATTGTCTCTGCTCAGATTACCTATTGAACAGGACAGGTAAGCGAGTCACTTATTATAGCATATAATTTTTACTTGACGATGAGATACCTTCTTACATATTTTTGTTGTATTAGTTGTCTAACAGACAGAGGAAGAATAGTTACTAAGTACCTACTTACGGTTATAAAATCGTAATTAATTATATTTGCAAAAGTTATTTATAAGGATGCGGATATATTACACATTAAAGTTTAATAGCAAGTCGTTTCGTAATAGTCGAAACCGAAGAAAGTATTTTTCTGTAGCTAATTTGTAATTTTGTAATAAATGTGTGATTCAATATATACATGCTTGTATTAATTAAAAATAAAAATTAATATGGTCCTTTATGTGTGCAAATACTATAATATGCCTATTAAAAATAAAAAGTAACTAGTATATACTAAGTAAATAATTTAAACACGAGCTCACACACCGCCCCGCCGGTTTATTTTATCCCTTTTTTTATAAATAATACTGCTCTGTATCTTAATACATTTCTGTATTTGTCAGAAAAACCATTGTTGAACCAAGAAAGTATCCACAAAGTTCAATAGAAAGCCAAGGTCGTCACCAAAGGAAGAGCCACAAAGTCAAATAGAAAGCCGAGTCGGATAGTACTAAAACACCGATGAGAACAGGAATACAGGAGAAACGTGCGATGCAAACAAAGTAGGGCAAATTACTAGATATTCATTTATTTGTTTGATTTTGTTTTTGAAAACAAAGGATACAGGCGAGGTAAGGGCCCTTCCATTATCTTACCTACCTGAGCTGTGCGTAGTTCTAGTTACTTCCCTATCTTCTGTCTCGCTTGCACTTACATGTAAGTGCAAGCGAGTGCAAGTAAGGTTAGTTATATGAGTCATAGAAACTAAAGCTGAGAAGCATCGTATGTATTGTAATTTTGTATGTATTTTGTTTAATACTGTATTGTCTGCTGTCTTCTCTAATCACTGTAGTGTAACACAGGCTCGGCACGCACTTAACTAAACACGTCCACTCTCGCCCGAGGCTCTCGTGTAACTGACGCGGTGCGCTCGAGACTGTGACTTATATATAAATGTATGTTTGTGTATTTGTGCAAACACTACAAATACCAAAACTGGATAAAAATGAAAAAACTTCTACTTATCTATAGATATAAGGTCTGAAATCGGCCAAATCAGCGTGGAAACAATTTTTTTTTTCTTTACATTAATCGAATGGACGTATCATTTAAAAAATATCTAATTTAGTTATTTACACAAAATCTACCCTCTGCAAGAAAAAAATTATAGTACAAAAATTATAAATAAAATTATACCATTTTCAAATCTAAATGAATTGCGCCAACTTTTGAATACAGTTGCCAGGTACAGGTACAGGTACAGGTTACAGGTACATGCGGGTACATTTTTTTTACAGGGTGAAGGGTCCAACCGGCTCGTTAAACTTTAATGCTACATTTTTTACACTTCTACGAATTTTCATGTATTTATTTCTACCAAACCGTAATAGGTACTAAAAAATGAAATTTTAGGTATAGTAGGCATATAATAAGGTTTTACAAAACAGAATAAAATTAAAATTGGTCTTCATTTGCAGCTGCAGTTTCAAAAATATTGACGCAAATGGTGATTTTCTAGAAAAATTATAAATCATCCTTTTCCTTTCAAACCATGCAACTTGGGCATAGGACTTAATTTTTTTGGAACAGACCTTCCATGGTCTATAACTCCCTTTCATTTTTTTAAAGGATAAGGTGACAAACGAGCACACAGTCCACCTGATGGTGAGTAGTTACTGTGACCCATAGACATCTACATCTATTCTCAATAAAGACTCAAGATGCAGATGCGTTGTCACCCGTGAGGACTAAGATGGAATGCCTCTTTGGCAGTAAAAGGGGTCTCCGGTTCTCTACACTCACCATACGAAACACAGGAGCGTTAAGCTGCTATTTTACGCTGGTTTTCTGTGAGAGCGTAGTCCTTCCCCGGTCGAGCCGACCCAGTCGTGCTACAAGTATACTACTAATATAGCTGCAGCATGGCTCTACCACGTATATGTAATTTTAGTAATGTGATACAGGGTATTTGTAAGTAGGTATTCTAGGTAGGAATACCTACTTACAAATTAAATGTGAAACAACGATTAAATTCCAACAAATATGAATACTGAATTACTAGAATTGTAGGTGTAAGATGCCGTGTGGTGGCGGCGTACTAGAATATATCATCTCATGTCATCCCATAAGCGTCATAAGAGACGACTAAGCTATATCATCATCATCAACATCAAAGCCGGTCAAAGACCACTATTTAACGTAGACCTCCAAAGATTGCCGCATTAGAAAAAATTGTAGTTATCAGGTATGGCAGACGGTCTGTAGTTATTTAATAGAGACTTGTTGCCTTTCGTGAATAATAATACCACAGCACTTCTACTTCACTTATTTGGAGTAGTGTCGCCATGGAGAACTTAAAAACTGAAGTAGGACTTAAAGTATAAGAAATATCTTCATATATCTTTTTAGCCTGCTCACCAAGATGTACAAAGGTTAGTGCGTAAAAATGTATGACCTTCAACGAATACCGTTTTATAATTGATTATAAGTATGTATAGATTATATAATAACTGAGTATAAGGTACGCAAAGCCAAAAATTGCAATTCTTGACTTCACTTTTGTTAACATACTCATGTGAGTATGTTGGGCATAATTGCAACTTTGTTGTTTGGATTGTTATGGAAGGCGGGTTATTAGGTGTATTTTCTTTATAATTTTAGGTTGTTATTAAGAAGATGCTGCTTTCTATTTTCTGTTTTTAATTTCTGTCGCTACGTACAACACCCATATGTCGTGGTGAAACTCCGCCATTTTCATATTGAGAAAAAAACTTTCTATACCATTATGTGCTTTTTTTCTCAATATTTCAATCCTAGTTGCGTAAGAAGTATGGACTTAGTACTAGGAATGCGCCATCCTAAACTTATCGACATACTGTGCACCCTCTTATTTACCGGACGAAGCGTTGTTAATTGACTAATATCAGATGTAAGCACATATTTTTTGTTGTTTTCTGAATGTATATTGTTGGTGAAAATAATTAAATAAATAAATAAAATACAAGAAATTACATTCTATTATGCTAATATTTTTTATAGAAGTAAGGATGAAAACCGAGAGCACAATTCACTTCTGCATCAGCATTGTCATTCCTGAGGACTAAGATGGAATACCTATTTACCAGTGAATCTTCTCACTTATGCTTATCATCTATTTTTCTTGCACAAGATGTTCAACAGTGTACTTAATAAGGCAGTTGAAGTTAAAAATATTTGTTACCATTTACCAAGTATGTTTAATTTGATAACATTTACATGTAAAATAAATAAATTAAAAGTGATATCTATTTAGTTTTATAATTTTTTACGTGGCGTACGCCATGCTGCAGCTATATTAGTAGTATAGTTTTAGCACGAATGGGTCGAAAGACCAGGGAAGGACCACGCTTTCACAGATTATCGGCGTAAAATAGCAGCATAACGCTGCTGTGTTTCGTAAAATGAGTGTAGAGAACCGGAGACCCTTTTTTACTGGAAATGAGGCATTCCATCTTAGTCCTCACGGATGACAGCGTATCTGCATTTTGATTCGTAATCGAAGATAGATGTAAATATTGGGCCACAGTAACCGCTTACTATCAGGTGGACTGTGTGCTCGTTTGTCACCCTTATTTTATAAAAAAATATTTTTTAACATTTTAAAGTGCTTAAATTTTTTTTATATTTTAAACGAATATCTTAATACCTATTTATATAAAGTTCTATTTCTTAATTATTGCATACCTGATATGAGTAAACTATGTAATATTTAAATGCTATGCCACCCGCAAATAGCACATACGATTATGCAGTTTATTTACAATAAATTTTCTGATTCCGATTCATTTAAATCAGCACAAATGTTTCTGATAAATCGGTGAACATACATTAAAAATCCCCGTCGAATATACCTTCTCTTTTTCTGAACTCCGTTAATAATCACATCAATATCAGTTACGTTTGCAATGATTTATTTGTAGCAGCCTACTCTATGCCCAGTGGAAAATATTTTCTAATCACGATTGCCGATTGGTGACAGATTGTGATGAATCATCATGCTTTGTTAAATTTGACGTATGGGGATGACTTTTCCATTGCATTGTGACTGAGTGAATTATCGGATTCAGGGGAGGGTTACAGTACAGTTATTTTGAATTTTATACACGTTTTATGTTAAATCTGATAGCTATGAAAATTAAAAAAAAACTTAGTTTTTGTCATTTATATTTGAAAAAATTAAATGAAGTTTTAATCATTATATTTTTCTTTCTTTTTAAGGAATAAAGAGTGTACCTTTGTTTACTCAATTGAAATCGACTATGGTCTAGGGACATGAATTGAAGATCTGGCTATCGTTACCTTTCCATACATCAACCCACGCAAATGCAAATATCCCCATAATAATAGTAATAATCTCCTCAAAACCGAATTTTGTCCACGGCGGCCAGTCGCAACGAGGACTTTCCAACTGTGCAGGAGAGTTTTATAATGCTTGAATGTGTGCGCAAGTAACAGCTTCACTTTCTATTCCTACACTCTTATAGTCCAAGGGGACGGCAATCTGACACGACTGGAGAGAGAGAGCAGGTACAGAAGTAATGGCTTCACGTGTTTCTTAAGGTACTTATGTAAAACACCGCCAACTTCCTGACTCGGGGCTGTTACTGAGAACTTATACACATACATAACGTTACGCCTCTAATCCCCCAGAACGTAGGCAGAGTCAAAAAAGTAGTGAATTACATTTAGCCAAATAAAAGGTTTAAATGGAAAATTGTGAAAATAGTGATTGGTGGATAGCCTATTGCATAAGTAATAAAACAAAACAATATTCCTTTCCGGTCCACTTCAGTCAACTTTTACGACTGAGTCATATTCTACTGATTTTAACATCATGTCTGTCTGGGTATATAATTTCCTCAAAAATGAACTTTAGTTTCGCTGGCCTGTCTCGATGGATACGCGAAAGTAGGTGAAAGAGTTGATCAGTTAACCTATCAAAAAACCCTTTTAAGAAAAGAAAAAATTATATCGGATGATATTAAACACCCGAGAAACCGGTGAAACAACACAAACGCGTCAAATATTATCAACGTATCCTATATTTACTCCTTTAGGCATACTCCTTTATTTTTAGCCAAACAGCAATAGCAGGGCCTAGCAGTACCGAGCATATCTATGGGTGGTACCACAAGGCTCTACACATGTCATTCGTAGACACAGTTGCATCCCTTCACTTGCCATTTTTCGGTGAACTCTTTGGGGAAACCGAGTGTTTTGTCTATGCGATACAGGATCACGTTATTAAGACCAAAAATTATCGGAGATACATCCTAAAGGATGGCATCATTGACATTTGTCGAGCTTGTCACTATCCTGGTGAGTCACTTAGGCATATTATCTACGGTTATTCGGCGCTTTCTTATCTGAGTATTTGCATAGACACAACCTACTAGCTAGGATTCTACACCAGGAGCGTGCTCTGAAATATGGACTCGTGGATCGATAAATATCTTATTACAAGTACTTTCCAGAAGGCATTTTCGAAAATGACCGCGCCAGGCTCTACTGAGGCCGGACTATCACCATAGATAGGACAATTCTTGCGAATAAGACTGAAATTGTGTTAATGAACAGGGCACAGTGAAGGATATTTTTAGTTGACATTACATAAGTAGTCTGCCGACCGACATGTTTTTATTTATTAATTTTATTTTATTTTATTGATAATTATAATTATATCATATTGACACAGCGCCTTGGACACTTCCTTGCCCTAAAACCCTCAAAGAAATGAAAGGAGTTTTATACCCAGGAGTTGGACCAAGGATGTAACTTTAACAATAATTGCACCTCGGATTAACCTCATTCGTATGCCTAATTGCAGTTGCGCAAAGTAACAAAAGTCATTCGTTACTTGTTGTGGTATTGATTACTTGTAGTTGAGGATGATATCGTATAAAGAGAAGTGACAGTGTAAGAATGTTCACTACCCCATAATATAATCCGATGAGTGTCTTGAAAGGCAACAAAGGAAAAGTGAAACAGGAGATGATAACATCTTCCTAATTATAACTGTAAATAATAAAGAAACAACGGTAGTCAACCCGCCTGTTAAACCAAGACGACTATAGCAAAATCCGTGTAAGGCAACATGGGGAAAATTTATATTCACCATTGCACTTTTAATAGTCTTTATCTGAATTAATGAATGAAAGTATTATTTATGTGAGAAACTTTTTAAATGCTTTTGACAAAGTTAGTGATACCCATAATAATTTTAACACGCACCATAAATCGAATTTCTGTTCCAGAGTTTTTTCTTACGTGGTATAGCCATGCTGCAGCTATATTAATAGTATAGTTGTAGTACGAATGAGTCAGCTCCACCGGGAAAGACCAGTCTCTCACAGAATACCAGCGTAAATTAGCAGCCTAATGATTCTGTGTTTCTTATGGTGAGTTTAGATTACCGGAGACCTATTTTACTGGAAAAGGGGGATAATATCTTAGTTATTCTATCTTATCTATATTTTCTACGTGGTAGAGCCATGCTGTAGCTAGTACAGTAGTAGCACGAATGGGTCGGCTCGACCAGAGTAGGACCACACTCTCACAGAATACCAGCGTCAAATAGCAGCTTAACACTGCTGTATTTCGTATGGTGAGTATAGAGAACCGGAGACCCTTTTTACTGGAAAAGAGGCATTCCATCTTAGTCCTCACGGGTGTCAACGCATCTGCATTTTGATTCGCAAACGAGGATAAATGTAGATGTCTATGGGCCACAGCAACCACTTACCATCAGGTGAACTGTATGCTCGTTTGTCACCCTATCTCACATAAAAAAAGTCATCACGACTGACACCTGCATTTTAATTCGCAAACGAAGATAGATGTAGATGGCTATGGGCCACAGCAACCACTTACCATCAGGTGGACTGTGTGCTCGTTTGTCACCCCTCTTGTATAATAAAACATATAGTGTTGGCTTCATAAAATGTTTGGGTAATTGCATAACTATTTATTATAATATTCCAAGTAATAATAACGGCTTTGCCTTTGCATACAACAAAAACGCATTTAAAAACCAGCCAAGTGCGGGTCAGACTCGCGCATGAAGGGTTTGGTACCATCGTAGTACACGTTTCTAGTAGGGGAGCCCATTTTAATTTTTAATTTTTCTTTTTTTTATTATAGTGGGAACAGAAATACCCATTCTGTAAAAATTTCAACTGTCTACCTATTACGGACCCAGAGATACAGCCCACTGACAGACATACGGACGGACGGACGGACGGACACACGGACGGATGAACAGCGGAGGTTTAGTAATAGAGTCCAGTGGGTCCCGTGGTGCCTTTGAGTACGGCACCCTAAAAGCATCCTTATAAAAATATTTTATAATTTAATATGTTTGATTAAAAGATAAGACTGCGTGGATATAATGAGCTTTCTTAAACTGTTTATACACATGTTTATATTTATAAGCTTTAAGGCTTTAACAAGCCTGAATGACCTTGACGAAACGGCTATCGCAGAGATTTTAGCCAACGTCAACACCGTCTAGCGACTATGTTCTGTATTACTTATAAAAGTGCAAAGATTAGTAGACTGCAGAGATGACAATTATAAAAGTGACATACTGCCTGTTATGCTTGCGCATCACTGAGAATTATGTCGTAGTTACGCATCTTCAATTACATTGTGCTGTAGCTTTCTCCGGTAGGCGTCACGAGCTATCAAGTGTTCAAGTTTCAAGTACGTAAGAGTTTTTTATTATATATGTTAAATCGTATTTATTTGTATCGTATTAGTAGATTTGGGTCAAAGCGTTCGCTGTATATTTTTCCCGAGTTTGATCCCCGACAGCACGAATGCTATTTGTAATTGCAATTTTCGTCAACATGCATTGGGGCAGTTCGGCGGGCATTTCCTTGCCCTAAAACCCTCTCAGAAATAAAAAAAGAGTTCTGTGCCCAGTAGAGGGACTTGTATAGCCTTTTACTTTACTTTGTAGGAATATTTATATTCGTTTCAGATACAGAAGGGTGGGTACCTTATGCGGACAAAAATATCATGTGGAGGCGACGAAAACGTAAAACATCTTTGTACATAGATAAAACGTTCGAAAGATTGTCAATCATATCATACGCCACGTTTTCTATAGAGCGTAGAACATTGCAGATAGGGCAAAATAAAAAATTATCCAAAATATTATGGGAACTATTTATTTAAAATATATACATTTATGGGTATTTATAATAAAAATAATGAACACGCTGCAAGGTTCAACTAATAATGTTTCTTGTAAACACAATTGTAAAATTCCTGTTTTAATTTTTACCAATGGTTAATTGATGAAACGTAGTCAAGATCACTTCATATAAAATATATTTAATTAAAATTGACACATGACCTATTTGGCTTTCTACTTACAACTCGGCGGAAATTTGAAAAGAAGATTTTGTCTTTTCACACAAGTATTTTTTACAACTGGCGTGGTTTTGAAAAGCGTGATTAAGTGTCAGCGGTATATAATCAATTAAATACTGAACTTTTTTTGAAATTTTTCTTTGTTTATTTTTGTTATATCTTCTTAAAAACTGACGCCATCTCACTATTTTATTATTTGTTTTTTTTTTGTAACGCATAAGGATAAGTTAGACTAAGTTAGATTAACTTGGATAAGTGTGTAAGTTTTTTTTAATTTTATCACAAATTTTACCGCAATAAATTATTACCTTTTCTACAGTGATTCTCTACTCTTAGATTCGGCGTGACTGTAGGATGTTATACTGAGTCACCGTCAGTTACTAAGCGGCCATAAATCATTATATGTATGTATAGACATAGATAATATATACATTTTTTATTTTAATATTTATTTTTTTTTGAATTTTGATTGATTTTTTGAAACCTGGTAAAATTATTTTTTTCCATACCAATTGATGGGCCTGAGTATAATGCTAGTTATGGTCTTTGGCTGAAGTTATTTTTTATTTTATGCTCAATTGCAAACAGAACAATATTGATTGCGCATTTCTAAAACAAAATTTTACCTCTTTTCCTTCTAATGGAGCTATTATTAGCACCTAACATGGCGGAATAGTTATTATTATCTATAAGACCATTTGCAGAAACAGTTTTTGTTAACAGTTATGAGTATAACATTTTATCAGCTTTTTTTTATAGGATAAGGGTGACAAACGAGCACACAGTCCACCTGATGGTAAGTGGTTGCTGCGGCCCATAGACATCTACATCTATCCTCTATTATAAATCAAAATGTAGATGCGTTGTCACCCGTGAGGACTAAGATGGAATGCCTCATTACCAGTAAAAAGGGCCTCCGGCCACCTGCACTCACCAAGCGAAACGCAGAGGTAAACCTCTACCTCACGCTGGTATTCTGTGAGGTTGTGGTACCACCCCGGTTCGAGCCGGCCCATCCGTACGACAGCAAAAGCTGCCGCGTGGCTCTACCACTATTAAAACTGCTTTGTTTATAGTGCCTTGAGCAACACTTTGCCGGTTTCTGTACAGAAAATGATGCTGGCTTTGCAAATATGGATGGCCGCTACTATTGAATATAATACCCGCCATGTTATACTTATTTACATAGAAACTTTAATTATCATTTGCATAAAATTCTAAATAGCACTTTTTACACAAGAAAGTAAACTTTTAGATCAGTTCATCTTGTTTTTCACTAATTAAGTGAAAAGTAAAACAAACCAATAGGTGCCGTGATTTAAAATTTCTTGCAACTTTTTATAGAAAAGCATGACCTTATCATAATATAATAGTCAATCATTTAGCCATGTGATAAAACTTTTAAGTGTGCCAGTCAAACATTATTGATGATATTCGGGTCATTATACTGGAAATAGTCTTTTAAATATTTTGTAGTACAATTGATAATCTACAGTATGATTGACCCTGTATATGACTTTTATAAGTCTATGTTATTTTTGATGTAAATTATTATTGCAGATAAAAGCCCTTTCACATTTAGTGTATTCTCGAATTAAATTAATCGAAATGAAAATAAGAATTTTGGCTCTTTATAACTGATCTTTAAATGTAAAACACTGACTTGAAATTATATAATTATCGGCATTTTTTTAATTCATTGAAATTTTTTAGATTGTGTTGAAACTCTACTGGTAAAAAGAGCAAATATATATATATATATATATATATATATATATATATATATATATATATATATATATATATATATATATTATAGTTCTTGATGAAAATAAAGTATGCACGTTACATCGCATCCCATCAAGAATTTCTAATGTAATTCTTGGTGTAAAGCTAAGACGTGATAAAAACTGTAAACAATAGAATAACAAAACAATGATAATATTTGTAAATACTTGCTTTATAACCTAATAAATATTATTTGACCGTAATAAAATAAAACAAGTTAATCTTCGGCAGGAAAGTAAAAATTAATATTTTCGATTCGTTTTGCAATACATAACAGCCGGATCAGCGGGCGATTCTGATCCATCTAAAGATGCTAAATTTCAGCAAGCACTGTCAAACTCAATAGGAGTGACTGAAAAATGGTTCTTGATATAGAAGGGTAAATAAATTATTTAACCTATAAAGTAAAATCACTTTATTAAAAATCAAAATAGCCCAATAGCTTTATTAACATGAGATATATAATTGTACGTGCTTACAATACTTAACATTATTTTACTGAATTCTCAGAAAGTTTTTTTTAAATAGAATAAGGGTGACAAACGAGCGCACTGTTCACCTGATGGTAAGTGGTTGCTACATTCCATAGACATCTACATCCATTCTCGATTACGTATCAAAATGTAGATGCGTTGTCACCCGTGAGGACTAAGATGTAATGCCTCGTTTCAAGTAAAAAGTTTTTTCCGGTTCTCTACATATACCATACGAAACACAGCAGGGTTAAACTGCTATTTTACATGGTATTCCGTGAGAGCGTGGCCCTTCCCCTGTCGAGCCGACCCATTCGTGCTACAACTATACCTACTACTAATATAGCTGCAGCATGGCTCTACCACGTAAGAAAAAATTGACGTTGAGTATTTTCAGAAGCAACTTTGCAATTATTTTCTATTGAGTGAATTTTTGTGGAATCATGTTTTGCAAACCGCCACCTGAAATACATACAATGTTTTTTCGATAAAGATGTGAAATTACAAAACGATCCCCATGCATATCAATGTGGCTCTATTCAGCCTCTTAATATGAACATACTTCGGCATTCAGAGATTTTAAAAGTTTTCATGCGTAGATAATGCAAGATATAATATTATATTACTGTCCCGTGTGAGGCAAACTTTATACTTATATACATTGGTTAGGAAAATTATATCTAAATGCAAACTTTCACAGGGTAAATTTTTTTTTACTATCTTTACCCAGTAAGTAGGAAAGCAACTACAATCCCATCGGTAAGTGGTTATGTAGCCTGTATATACATTACGTATATGTAGTGGTAATGGTGGATTGCACTGACTTAACAAAAACCTATTCACTCTTGCCTTGTAGGTAAATATTATTTGCGACCTATTTGAGTGTGTGTGTGTGTGCAGGTGTGTGTGAGTATGTGCGTGCGTGTGTGTGTGTGTGTGTGTGTGTGTGTGTGTGTGTGTGTGTGTGTGTGTGTGTGTGTGTGTGTGAAGAAAAGCGTATGAGAATACGTGAAGAGGAATAAAAGTTGAGTACTACTTCGCTTACCTATACGAGGTTGCCACTCGAGAACCTTCCTATTTTTTATCTGTTTTCCAAGTTATATAGCAAGCCCATTGCCAATTCACTGTAATATTCCGTTGGGCTATGTCAGTTACTCTGGTTTTACTGCGAATATCTTCATTTCTAACTTTATCACGTAGAGAAACCCCTCTCCAATTTAAAATTTTTACATTTTTTAGATGATAGTTTGTCTAACATAAAAAAAACCAAAACCCAAGAATGTCTTTATATAGTTATTTATACTTAGGGAAGCACCATTTTTTTATTTATTTAAATTGTTTGATTTAATTTGATAACAGTGTACCTAAATGTAAGTATCTGTATCTATATTTCCCTTCCAAATAATATTTTACAAAGTCATACTCGTAAAAACAGCGTTTTATTGTAATACATAATTATAAAATTCAGTATCAACTAATTAATAAAAATATGCAACAATAAAATTACATAGGTATTAAAAACTATCGAAATCTAAGTAACGAGAGCATGTTGGTTGGTGGAGCAATTTCTTCTTCTTTGGGCACTTTAAAAATTAATTTATTTAGCAAATAATATTTACAGTTACCAGTGTACAGATATTAACTAAATTAAGTATTTCTAGTCATAAAAATATTTATAATTGAGTATAAACTTTTAAAAAACTAATATATATTTGAACGAAGTTGCTCCAACACCGATGCGCGGTCCACCCTCAATGAAGTCCGAAAACGGACTGTGACAGGCTGACAGGGCGACGGAGCATGCGCGCTCGCGTAAATATATTCAATTTCAGGGAAAAATGATATATTCTCTTATAAAACGGGGAATAAAAATAAAACTCTCAATTAAAAATATTGATATTTTTAAGAGCTTTTTTTTAGTGTAAGAACTATTTTAAAAGCTTGTGCCGTTTTGGAGAAATTTTGCAAAATATGACAAAGATAGGTACTCTTTGGGGATTTTTTTTTAAATAAGGGGTTGACAAAAATACAATTTTGTTCAATTAAAACATTTACCAAATCCTCTTCTGTTACCCTGTATTTTTTCTTTGTGGATTAAATGAACAGTTATTGAGATTTTTTTACTTAAATATCCAAGATTTAGGCATTTCAACCACTGTTAAGGCCTTAATTGTAACCGCTTGGAGAAATATAATCCATTTGAGAGTATCTTACATCTTCTTCTCACAAGGTCTTTTCACCCCGTAGAAGAAACTTGTTGAAGCGATGATGTAGCTTTAATAAGCTTATTTTAAAAAAGTGTCTTGTAAAGGCAAATTTTGAATAAAAATATTTAGACTTTGATTAAACGTTCTATTTAAAAATGGTAAACGAAATGGAAGTAAATAATAGTGACCACCTAATGTTTGTGTTCTCTTGTGTAAATCCTTAGAAATAAAATAAAAAACTAAAGCGCCAACAAACTTGAATAAAATCTGACGAACACAATAGAACATTTCTTATTCAATCCTTCTTGAAATACTTTCAGTGGTTTCTTCGAGTGTATAATTTTATATTTTATCTTCATTGTTGTAGTTTAAGCATAGAATTATGTAAAATGTAATTACTAAAAATGTTAAAAATAATTAGCTAATATCCGCGTAATATCAATCCAACCACCACCACTACCGCTGGTGCGGTGACTGACTATGACACCAGAGTATATTTCATCTGATAATGCCTCATTTGGAACCACGAAATACGCGACGATGCTGTGTTTTTTCTAGTGTGGATGTTCTTGGGATAAGTGGTGATAGAGGTAGTGCACGTATTTAAGAGTGGGCGGGAGGTGCTATAAAACTGGGCAACACATATCATTTAATTTTATCACTCGGATCTTAGGTAAAAAAAATTTAACATCTTTAATATAATGGATTTCCGCAAAGTAACGTTCTATTAAATTTGATAAATTAATAAATTGATTAGTTTGACGTATTTGATTATTTTAAAATGTATATTTTAATTATATTTTTAAGTTAATAATATGGATTTGAGAACCCATCACCTAGTTTCGTCTCCTAAGTGTCGGAAGTAGTAACTGTGAGATCTTTCCAGGGTTGCCCAACCCTGGAAAGATCTCATGGTTTCCGACAGGTGGTATAACCACCACGTTTACGTCAGTCGTAAAATATCCCAACCAGTGAAGGGAGCAGAGCCAAAAATATGAAAACAGTCAGCATGTTAGATGTTGTGACAAAGTTAACAGTTGTAGAGCCACGCGGCAGCTTTTGCTGTCGCACGGATGGGCCGACTCGAACCGGGGTGGTACCACGACCTCACAGAAAACCAGCGTGAAGTAGAGGTTTACCTCTGCGGTTTGCTTGGTGAGTGCAGGTGTCTGGAGGCCCTCTTTACTGGAAATGAGGCATTACATCTTAGTCCTTACGGGTGACAACGCATCTACATTTTGATTTGTAATAGGGAATAGATGTAGATGTCTATGGGCCGCAGCAACCACTTGCCATCAGGTGGGCTGTGTGCTCGTTTGTCACCCTTATCATATAAAAAAAATTTAAAGGGAGAGACCCATGTTCATCAACAGACTACTATACTAATAAAGAAGAGAAATCTATACGTATTAAGTATGGTAATCACAAAATTTGATAATACTATCATGAGTTATAAACTAGAGACCAATGCTGCAGCTATAATATAGTAACAATATGAATCGGTCGGCTCGAAAGAGGAAGGCTCACGGTCTCCCATAATACCAGCGAACCAGAAACCCTTTTTACTGGAAGTGAGGCATTTCTGCTTAGTCCTTAGGTGTGAAAACGCATCTGCATTTTGATTCTTAATTGAGGATAAATGTTTGTATCTTGATATATATTGTAGCATCCAGTTTACCACCAGGTGGGCTGTGTGTTCGTTTGTGTGTCATATTTTATTTAACAAAAATGAAGGATAAGAGATGAGTTCCACATCAATCTCACTTTCGTACCTTCTTGACTATAATATGATAGCGGAAACACCGAAAAAATGGGAATCCTATTTCATCACTAGTGCATATATTCGCTATGCACTAACCAGCCCATAGGCCAGCCAATGGGTAATTTCTCTTGGCTGATTATGACAGTAAACATAGTCAGACAGTTCGGTAGGAGCGTCATCTAATACCTGTACTCATATCTTCCGTACCTCTTTTATTTAAAGCTGGCTGTAAGTGTGGATGGGCTGAATTTACCACTATCTTACATCAGATGGTCTGTAAGTTAGATTATCAGTTCGATTTTATAAAAGAAAGAAAAAAATGAATATTATTATTTTGAAAAATCACTATTAAATTTGGGAAATAAATTCTCATATTACCTTGTAAGGGCAATGGCAGGCTATGTCCGATTTTCGTAGATAGGGCCACCGGAACAAATTTGCACACATCTTCAGTTACTCCTTGGGTGCGGACTACAATGCCCTTTATTTCTCTTCATGTAAGGCAGACTGGAGCATAAAGCACGTCTTTCTACACAGCCTGCAACTCTGCATGCACAACGGGCATCCCTGGGAACTCGGGGATGACAGGAAAACTCGGATGTCTATGATTTTTCCAGATTGATAATAAAAATAATAATAATAATAATTGACGGAACAGTTAAAAGACAGACAAAACTGATACGTCAGCGCAGTTAGTTTCAATCAGAATAGTATCTTCCAAAGTGATCAGAAGAGGCGATATAAATAATTAGAGCGATCAATGGATCCCTTTGAGAAAAAAATAAAGAAATAAAAATATTAACTTTGGCCTCTCAATATATGAATGAGAATTTAATGTATGTACACAAGAACAAAAACAGTTTTATTAAAAATTGTGATGTACATTCTAAAAATACTAAGAATAAGCACAAGTTAGTTCTTCATGGGGGCAATGTATACGCTTTTACAACAAAGGTCCAGAAAATATGCAGACTTTTGCTATCAAAAGTTTTATATTATTTATTACGCAAATATTATCTAGAAAGGGTTATACTACTACTACAGAGTACATGAGTAATAATAATTCCTGTAAATGAGGTGATTGCTACCATACTATATTGTACGTGGTAGAGCCATGCTGCAGCTATCTTAGTTGTATAGTTGTAGCACGAATGGGTCGGCTCGACCGGGGAAGGACCACGCTCTCACAGAATACCAGCGTAAAATGGCAGCTCAATGCTGCTGTGTTTCGTATAGTGAGTGTAGAGAACCGGAGACTCCTTTTACTGGAAATGAGGCATTCCATCTTAGTCCTCACGGGCGACAACGCATCTGCATTTTGATTCCTAATCGAGTATAGGTATAGATGTCTATGGGCCACAGCAACCACGTACCATCAGGTGGACTGTGTGCTCGCTTGTCACCTTTATTCTATAAAAAAAACGCCAAAGCAGAACATACCTACGCGCACGAAGCGCGTAGGTATGTTCTGCTTTGGCCTAAAAATTAAGATTTCAAGGTTTTGACGTATTAAATCGTATCTAGCAACCAATATTATACATATAAATGATATAAAAATGACATTGTCAGGAAAATAAACGATTGCTGAACTTATTAATTTTTTTTAATCGATTAATTGCTATTTTTACATAAAAAAGGGGTTTTACTAGCTTTTGGTGTGGATTTATCAAGTCCGCATGGTGGCATTAACACGATAACTTTTGAAAATATCAATTGTTTAATTCAATGTATTTTTATAACTCTTCATCTATCATGTGGGATGCCATGGAATGCAAATGGAAGTTAATTTTGTTTTGTTTAGTTAAAATAAATATTTTTTTTGGTTAAGAAATCGCGAAATTATCAGTGGTTTATGAGCCTTCGGTATCTGCTACTAAAACTCCTCGAAGAGGAGACCTAGATGTACCAAGTTTAACCTCATTTTGTTAGTTACCCTCTCATAGCTTACCCTCGCACTCGATAGAGTGACTTGAAAGTGTACTTTGAAGTCTACTTGAACTGATACTTTGAAGTCTTGGAAGTGTACTTTGAAGAAGATGTGCCGAGTTTGGACTCGTTTTGTGAGTTATGATGAGACCTTGCATCCGGACTTGATAGAATGACTTGAAAGTGTACTTTGATGACTGATTCTGGTACTCCTCGACGAGGAGAATTTGGCCGAGTTTGGCCTCATTTTGTTAGTTATGATGACACGTTACCTCCGGACTTGATAGTGACTTAAAAGTTTTGATGACTCCTACTGGACCTCCCCGACGAGGAGAACTAGATGTGCCGAGCTTGGGCTCGTTTTGTTAGTTATGATGAGACCTCACCTCCGGAATTATTAAGTCTTTAAAGTGTGATTTGGTGATTGCACATGGAACTGTTCGACGAGGAAAATTGTAAATATATCGCAAAGAATAAAATTAATTTGAATTTTCATAAATATCTTGCGACGGTAATATATTGCAATCATAAAATTAAACTACAAGCCTTAGCCTAACGGTAAAAGTAAGGCCTCAGTGTAGAGCATTCGACGGGGCGAGCTTAAAGGGTGTATGACATAATACGCTGTATTATTACAGAGTCTTGAGCGAAGGTTAAAAATGTTTTTATGAGTATGATAGATATTAAGAGAAAGGTTTGTAAGCACAAAATTGTGGTCAGTAACAGTTGAAATCTTACAACTACTATGGCAGGAAAAAATAGTTTATTCGTGGCATGGTCGAAACAATTATTAACACTCGTTGGATAAGTAAGTCCTGGTAGAAGAACCAGTTCAGCCATAAGATTTAAATAAGATGAGTTATTGTTATCGCCATTGTTGGGTTTTACTATCAATGTTGACCCCACCTAAAATATATTTATTTTTAGCCTTAGTGGATTGTAGAACGTGTTGAACTGTGTTAAGAAAACTGTCAATACTATAAAACGACGGCGATCAATATGTGGCTAATATTTAAATATTTGGTTCCATCTTTAGCAAAAGAAAGTTACCCCTAATTGAATCTGACTCCTCCACTATACATTATTTTTCAAATTTTACATTTATATTTAAACCGTCATTTTTTTTAAGTTTTTTTAAGAAAATAACAGTTGTCAATAAGTGGAGGAGGTTTGTGACAACGTAACCAGCATTTCCTTAAAGTTAAAATATCGCATTCAAAAGTAAATCTTTCCAACTGTGCCAATAACCCATCCATGTTTTATATAAATAATCGGAGTTAAAACATTCAGAAAAACTGACATTCTAAATAATATTGTTACAGGATTCTGTGCTACAGTTGTATAATTTTTCCACATAGATATTAACAATATCGATTGTTAAATTTTCTACGTTGATAGCCGTCTTCTTATACATAAGTTATGTGTTTTTGCTGAATAAAAAATATTTTTGGAATAGCTGTTGCATCCTAATCTGGCTCTAATCAAAGTGCATAATGTAATTACTACGGACTCTGATAAGGACTAATACTTTCTTATAAATTAAAAGGCATAGGGGGCATGCCAAAATGCAGCTATTATGTAAATTAAAATTGAATGAATAACTTTATATAGATCTAGAACTGGTCTATGCTTGCACCAAGCATCACGTTTTGCCCGCAGAGAGAATGGAAAGCACTGATTATTCTACTATTGATCCTAATCTCCCCCTAATGGCTACCACCACCGCCGCATTAGCGGTGCGGTGGTGGTGGTAGACAACTCTAGCTCAGTTGCGGCGTGCAGGGCCAGTGGTCACCAAGCCCGCATAGAGCACCTACCTTAGGCTGGCGCTTCACCTGAGGTCAGCCAGCTACTTTGCGTTAAGCGATTACATTTTTTCGGAAAAGCTAAGAGCCTTCGCTCACCATTGATATTTTATAGAAAGCTGTTAATAAAATGTCATCCTAGAAAGAATATAGTGAATGTACAGAAACTTTTTCCTCCAACTGTACGTTGGCCTTATGCCAGTTGTGATGTAGAATAATTAAAAAAATTTTCACTATCTTTTGTGCAGATGAAATCGGACCCCGCTCCAAGCTGTTTCTATGAAAACAAAAAGTTGGGAAAACTTTTTCAGTATTTGAAGGCCTAATTTTTATAACACTGTAATAATAAATTGCAGAATAACATAAAAACCATTCATTAATTCAATCCAGCCTATCACAAATCCACTGCTGAACAAGTGTTTTCGTAATTATACATAGATAAGCGATGATACTGAGGTTAAGCCTGGCTCAGCTAAATATGTTTTTGTATAAATAATATTATTGATAAAATAAGTACGATAACATATTTAATGAGAACATGCGTTAGTTGGCTTGATAATTTTTACACGGAAGAAAAATGCTGCAACTGTATTTCATCAGCAATACGGCATCAGCCGTAAGTTCAAGAAATACAAGTTCCAGAGTCGCAAAATTGTACCAGAAAGCAGAGTAGGGGACGGTCGACCAACGGTGAAGTTCTGGATGGGGTGCTGTCACTTTTATAAACTGGTAAAAGATGCAGGAATTAGAAGGATTCATGTGGCTTAGGACCGTGCTTTGTGACATTCAGAAGTGGATATGTTAAAGGCTATTAAAATGATGACGTTAATGAAGCAAAAATATATTGTACAATCTTCAATTTATGTCTATTTATATATATGCGTAAATTTTCCTATCATATCTAGTTAAAACATTGTTATTTACACTTCTTCTTACTTCTCTCCTTGTAAAAGTTGAACAGGAGTCGCTCCTGTAGTTAAGAGGATAACAGTTGGCAGGCGGATCAACCTTCGCACAGCACCAGACATTCTGCACCTTTGTTGCTGCATTGTAACACCAGACTGGCTATATGACACCTAGCGATAACCAAGTGGTAAACTCCCACCTATTTGAAGCCATAACATTTGTCTATTCTTTTCCATAATCACCTCTTACAAAACTCACGTGACAAAATTATGCGAATTGTTGTATTTTTCATGAAAGTTTCCGAAATAATAAAATAAATCGTCATCGTCATTCTCATAATTACAGCCCATCACAAGTCCACTAATGAACATAGGCCTCCCACGAGGAATGCTACAAAGCATGGTCCTGAGCCACCTGCATCCATTGAATTTCTGCATGTAACTCCAACTAGTGGGGGTCGCCCTACACTTCTCCTACCGGGACGAATTAAGGTACAAGAAGACAATATTTTCAATTAGTAAGACAAATGTGGGGTTTAATTTATATATATATATATATATATATATATATATATATATATATATATATATATATATATATATATTTATATATACACCTACCACCCTGTCTTATACCTCTCTGTAGTTGGATAGGTTTCGAACTCTGGTTCTGAACTCGGATAGCCATCGTCGCCCTACTCTACAAGCAGTTTAACATTTTGATGTACCGACAGCCAACTTGGCACCTCTGAAGGAACTGCAGCACCGCCCAAATTTCGACGGAATAAAAGGCTTTCTCATAGTCCACATACGCCAGACATAGTGGCAAATTGTACTCTTCGGACTCCTGTACAATTTGCCGAAGGGTATGTATCTGGTCTATGGTGCTAAAGCCTTTTCGGAAACCAGCTTGTTCGGGAGTCAAGTCTGCACGCAAGATGATTCGTAATGACTTTCGAAAACAGCACATAGACGCGGATCAGAAGGGAAATCTGTCTGTAGTTATTCAAGAGATCGTTGTCGCCTTTCTTGAAGAACAAGACCACCGAACTTCCTCTCCACGCCTCCGGAGTAGTGCCTCCATGGAGGACGGAATTAAAAAGCTTCTGAAAGATTTCAAGTATCGGTTTTCCACCCGCTTTTAAAAGCTCCACTGTAATTCTATACTCGCCCGGGGACTTGCCGTTTCTAAGGTGCTGGAATGCCATTCTTATGTCGCTCAGACTGACGTACGGGATATCTTCGGAATACTGTCAGATAAGACTCCGTCTTGGATCGTTACTCACACCGGCGTGTGGCTCCAACGATAGCGTGTACAACTGCCAATAAAACCTCTCAATCTCTCAAAATCTCAGGTGTCCCGGAAACGATACTGCCACACTCGGTCTTCAGCCTTGACAGTTGGCACTTTCTGGCAGACAGATCTCTGGCAAAGACTTTGGAGCTTTGGTTCCGCTCGATCGCTTTCTTCAATACAAGCTGAATTGAAGTTGCGTAAGTCCCGCCGCATGCATTTAGAGATCAGTCTGTTTAGTTGCCTGTATGCTGTCAAATCTACTGAAGACTGCAAATTCATCTCCCGTCTAACAGCCATGAGATTAAGAGTGTGATCAGAGAGTTTTTGTGTTCATCTGCGGCGGTTCTTGCAGAACATAGCTCCGACCGCATGGACAGTTTCCACGAGTTTGTCATTCATATCGTCCACCGCATTGCAATCTTCTAGGCACTGAAAACGGTTTTGTAACTCGAGCTGAAAGGTTTTGGGACTTTGGAACATAGCACGAAGGGGACGGAGCGTTGACTTCATTAGACGAGACCTCTCCATTTTTCGGCATGACTTAGGATTCGAACTCTGGACCTCATGATCATGAATTGCATTTACGACTGCTAGACCATCGACGTAGTGGTTGCTAGTACCTATTAAGCTTAAGTAAAATTTTGGTAAAAAGTAAAATTTTGATTAAAATTTATAGTGATGATCTTTTTTATGAAGAGTAATGACTCTATCGTACACGAAAAAAGCCATCGTCTCCATTCATGTCCCATTCGACTCGCAATTGACCAGACCCATTTTATTGGAAACGAGGCATTCTATCTTAGTCCTCATGGGTGACCACACATTTGCATTTTGATTCGTAATCGAAGATAGATGTAAATGTCTAGGAGCCACAGCAACCACTTTTTTAACAGTGGTAGAGCCACGCGGCAGCTTTTGCTGTCGCACGGATGGGCCGGCTTGAACCGGGGTGGTACCACGACCTCACAGAAAAGCAGCGTGAAGTAGAGGTTTACCTCTGCGTTTCGCTTGGTGAGTGCAGGTGGCCGGAGGCCCTTTTTACTGGAAATGAGGCATTCCATCTTAGTCCTCATGGGTCAACGCATCTACATTTTGATTTGTAATAGAGGATAGATGTAGATGTCTATGGGCCGCAGCAACCACTTACCATCAGGTGGACTGTGTGCTCTTTAGTCACCCTTATCATATTAAAAAAAAACTTACCATCAGGTGGACTGTGTGCTCATTTGTCATCCTTATCCTAAATAAAAAAATGGCTGCAGGTGGCTCAGTATAATATATATAATATATAATTGCAGACTATATACGATATAAATATATATATATATATATATACAAATATATAAATAAATAAATATATATATATATATATAAAGAATATATGTTACTTAAAATTAAATTAAATAAGTATAAAAAACTGTTTTTTTTTTCGATTTTTTTTACCACAATTAACTGTATAAGATACTACCCATTCCAGACTACTTTAACTTTAATGTTTGGAATTTGGAATGATCATCATATCCTATCACAGTTCCTCTGCTGAACATAGGCTTTTTTTGTAGATTGCTTCAAAGCAAGATCCTGAGCCACCTGCAGCCATTTTTTTATTTAGGATAAGGATGACAAATGAGCACACAGTTCACCTGAGGGTAAGTTTTTTTTTTATTAATATTATATATTATATAATATTAATATTATTAATATATATATATTAATGTAGTCTGCAATTGGTACATAGTATCTTATACAGTTAATTTTAGAAAAATTAAAAAACAGCTCTTTTTACTTATAAAATTTAAAGTTTCGAGCACTTTACTGCAACCATGGTCACGGGGAAGACTGAGGTGTTCGACATCTCAATGTTATAGTTATTCTAAGAAGCACCTAGCCATTTTCTTTATTGAAATCAGGATGTTTTTTTGTTATGCCACTAATCCTCGCAAAAGAACACCAATTTCTTCCAAAAATGATTCGCAAGGTTATTGAAATCAAAAATTGTCCTAATTTCAATAGAGAAGATGGCTGGGTGCTACCATACGCTTGGGATCCTATAATAAATAAAGTTAAATCCCAACCCAAGCATACAACTGCCAGACTTCAAGATACTATAAGTTCTCACTCCGTAGACTGGAACAAAAATTAATAATGTTTATCTGGATGTAGCCATGATTAACTATGAGTAATAGTCATAGTTAACCATGGCTACACTTTGTCGCTTTAGTGATGTAACGACCATCTACCGTCTAGTATATATATTTTTTTACTCACATTTTTATTGACTTGTAAAAGTCCACTGCTGGTCATAGGCCTCTCTGTTCACAGTACATGGCGGTTTGCATGTTTAAAATTGTTATACCTACTAAAATAATATGAAATGTTCTATATTCACCCTACAATGGAAGCCATCTCTAGGCAGTCTCTCCTGGAAAAAACACAGCGCCACCATCATTTCCTCTTAACAAGGCTCGACATTACCCAAAACGTGTCTTCTTACCCAGCTGCTTTGTTTATGTCGTATACGTGGTTTACCAAGTGCATATAATGTGCCATTTGTCAAAATTCCACTATTATGGTTTCGACATGACTGTGGTGAAATATTTTGAGAGCTTGTCCAAATATTGCGCACAACGAGTAGACATTTCTGACTAAAGAGGTTTACCGCTAGTTTCCGAATTCAAAGTTGTCAAACAAGGCGGACCTCAAGGCTCAATTTGGGACCACTCTTGTTTACTTTTCACAGTTTATCAAAGTATTAGGACCTGATTTTAAGAATCTAATCGTGAATTAGAGAAAAACAAATCAAGCATTGTCTTCCCATAACCAACCAACCAAAAAAATACTTCTGTGGCAACTATGGCAAAAACGTTAAACGGTGGCATTTTATATGTTGCTATAGTAATAATAATGAATAAATTTCAATTATGTTGAAATTGGAAGTTTGTAGTATTGAACCTCTTAAATCCTAGCGGGAAATCAAAAACCAACCATAGAACCACGGTAATCTTAATCGTACTAAACAAAATAAAGCATTATTCTTAATTATCTTCATCTCGCCTCTTCAGGTTCATTCAGTTAAATATATCATCCTTCAATCTAGAGTATATGAAACATAAGCTCCGTGGGAAATCACAATGTGTAAGTGGATACTTTCGGGAAAAAGTTTTGCGAATCCATTTGAAATGTTTTGTCAGAAATGTTTATACCTTTTTTCGTTGAAAGGATTTTTTACATATGACGAAAAACCTAGCGTGAAACTTTTGTTATGAAATTGTTATTGCATTTCATTTTATTAAATGAATTTTAATTTTTACAAAAAGGACAGACTTCGAAAACTAAAAAGAAAAAAATATTTTTGAATTCAGGTTAAATTGCTTTTTGAAAAATCAGACAGAATCTTATTTTAATCTAAAATCTATAAAATCTATAAGGAAGTTAAGCTCGGCCTTACTAGATTGTGACAACCTGGCATACATGTAGGAAGTCGATGGATGCAAGTGCTGGTTAGGGGAGGCCTAAATTTAACAGTGGACTTGTGAAGGGCTGTAATAATGACGGTATTTTTTTTTTAACTTTCGTTAAAAATATACTGTTTTAAATGCAATTTGAATATCTTGACTTTCCATCTTGGTATTGGAGTAATCTAGAATGATAATGATGATGACAAAAGAAGATTCATATGGACATATATTTCACAGTCAAGTATATGGCAGATTGACGGTGCCGTCACCAGAAGTCTCGCACTTTTGACGCTACTGCTCGAAACCTGTCTTGGTATTTGACGTTTAGCTTAAAGGATCGGCAGTGTAAGAAAACTTCTACCCGATATCATCCCGTGGATGTCGTAAGAGGTGACAGGTAAAAACAAATCAGGAGATGGGCAGCAGTGTCTTCCTAACTTAAAATAAAAAACTGCAGGTGCCAACCAACTTCCCTTGTGGACTAAAACAGTAACGGTAAAAGTAAAGAATTTGCCATACCACCTTCTAGTAAAGCTATAAAAATCTGACATTTGCTACAGTCGCCAACAATAATCAAGGGATAGACGAATTTAAATACAGTCTGATGTGACGCTTACAGTCTGTGTGAGTCACAAAAATTATTAATTTTAAATTATTTATGGAAGAAATTACTTGGAGACAGAAATATGGAAGAGGGTGGTACATAGTGAAACGGACCCTAACAGAATAGAAGTCTTTATTTTAACGTGTGTAATTGCTTACGCCTACCCGCCTCGCAAAGGCAAGTACGGGCCGGCCGCTCCTGCCATGGGGAGGGATTCTCCTTACCCTTTTTTTTCTTAGGTAAGGTGTACCAGGGAGATAAGGTGCGCCTTTCTTCGTGGCCTCTAACTCCACCTGCGTAACTGAGCCCCCAAGTCCAATATGCTTAGGCCATGGAGCCAGAAAAACAAACATTCAGAAGCACTAGGTTTCGCAACCCTAACAGCGGATCTGGTTTCTGGCACCGGCGCCAACCCGTTTTGGCTGCGTAGGGTAGGAAAAGCGCCGCAAACGCCGCTTCGAAATACAGTCAGTCCTCCTTCTCCCCCACGGCCCCACCTCCATCGCATCAACGTTGCGGCACCGACAGAATCGCGGAGGATAGGGTGAGTGGCGCATCGCCATATCAACACTCCTCTTCCCCCGCGACTTCACCTTGACTGCAACGGAATGGGAAGGGACACCCCTCTCACCGCAGCTAACCAAATCAATATAATAAAACTAAATGTCGTATCACGTGTAATTTTAAATTATTTTGATATTTCGAGAAGACAATTTTAAATTAAAAGTACACTAATTAAAAAGAGTTAAATAACTTTATTGCGTGTGAGCTAGTCGCGTAAATTATAACAATAAAGTAATATAATAGCACTATTATATATAATAAATTACAACTAATAATTTATAGTTCCAACTTGAATTTTATAGTATTGATGTGTAATAACTTCTTATAGGTATCTATTATAAGGTATATTACTTTATTAAGAACTCAGTATGATATTCTAAATGCATTTTCATATTTGGTCAGCTAATTACGAATAGATTACTCACAAAAATACATAAGCTCATTTGGACAAAAAGCCTATTCTGTTATTTTCGGACCTTGGATTGACGAACACAGCACCCCACGTCTCGCATTTTCAACGCTGCTGGTCGTCGCTGCTCTGGATATCAATTTAATGTCTGGAGTAAACGAGAAGGATATACTTCCATCTATGAGAAAGTAAAGTATAATAATAGTATAAGAATTTTCCTATAGTCACCTCTTACGACACCCACGGGACGTAGTAAGCTAATGGATTTACGGGGCTACCACGTCGGAAAACTAAAATAACTCTGTCAAAGTGAATAACGTCTAATGGATGCTCACAACGTTTTTCTATAAAATATTAAAATAAGAATATAAATTGAAAATGAAGATAAAATTTTAGCACATAAAAATAGGAATCATTTTCGTGTAGCTTTAACGATGATGTTTACAGCTGCCCACAGAACCTCTCTCTCACTCAAAATCTCAGTTATCCTGGAAACGATACCGCTACACTCGGTCTTCAGCTTCGACAGTTGGCTCTTTCCGACAAACATATCTCCTGAAAAGACTTTGGAGCCCTAGTTCCGGTCAATCGCTTCTTCATTACGAGGTATATTAAATTTGCGTAAGTTTCACCGCATGCATTTGTAGATCTATATGTTCAGTTTCTTGTATGCTTTCAAATCTGCTGAAGTCTGCATCTTCACTTCCCGGCTAACAGCCATGAGATTGAAAGCGTGATCGGAAAGCTTTTGTGTTCTTCTGCGGCGGGTCTTGCATAACTTAGCTCTAACAGCATGGACAGTTTCCACGAACTTGTCGTTCATATCGTCTACTTCATCACAACATTTTAGACACTGAAAACGGTTTCGTAGCTCGAGCTGAAAAGTTTCAGAAATTTGGATTAGAGGACGAGGGGGACGGAGCGTTGACTTCATTAGATGAGACCTCTCCAACTTAACGTTTAGGTTCAGTGTGCCTCTCACCATTCGGTGATCGCTGCCGGTTTTCACCCTCGCGATCACTGAGACATCACTGAACAGCTGTCGTCTGATCATCATAATGAAGTCAATCTCATTTTTTGTTGAACCGTCGGGTTTGACCAGATCCACTTTCTGTGGAGCCGATTCGGAAAGAAGGAGTTCATCATAAAGAGTCGTTTTTTTTTCTATGAAGTCGGCTTGCTGCTGGCCCCTTGGTTTCCGTAACCCTGTTCCAAATTTCCTTACCCTCAGCTCACCGTTCTCTCTTGTGCCTATTTTTGCGTTGAAGTGTTACATTAACACCGTATAGTATTTTTTGGAAGAATGCTTGATTCTAGATATATCCTCTTACATTTCCTGTACCTCCTCGTCGGGATGTGCCGAGGTTGGTGAAAAAACCTGCATGACCTTTAGCAAATACCGTTCGGTAATTCTGAGTATAAGGTTTTCGTGAAGCGACAATTAAAGAAAAAATAGAACCTAACCTAAGAACAACAAAACAACAAAAGTAGACCAATAAAATAATATATTTAAAGTTTTAGAAAGGTATTTACAATTTTATAAAAAAAATGAAATATGATGATGATGGATGAAGTGACATTACAATTAGATTTAAAAAAAATAAAGATAGGAGAATAGGAGAATATAGTATTATAGTGGAGCCTAAAGGTTTAAGTGACACGCTGCTTTTGTAGAAGTAGGCACACATGGAGCTTGAGGTTTCTTAGCGGCGACGGCACGCAGCGCCTGAACTGGGCACACGCAGCGTCCGGAGCCGGCGCACGTAGTGCCTGGGATAGGTGCGCTCAGCACTTGGAGCAAGCAGTCGCAGCGCCCAAAGGTAGCGCAGGCAGTAGGTGCACTCGGCGCCTGGAGCAAGCAGTCGTAGCGCCCGAAGGTAGCGCGGCAGTAGGTGCACTCGGCGCCTGGAGCAAGCAGTCGTAGCGCCCGGAGTAGTGTGGCCCCGCGCTTGAAGTAGACTTCGCCGACGACTTCACGTGTAGATGGAGGCTTGCAGGATCCCGGGGCAATGCGGCCCCGGGATAAAGCCTTTAGTAGATGTTTCTCGTTTGAGAACTGAAGCGAGACTTTTTTTATTCTCCAATTGTTCGGCTTTTATACCTTTTTAGAGAGAACGAGAAATTATTTAAATTAAAAGGAAATTTATTGTAAATGACCTAGAGCCATAGAGTATTTATGTGAAAATATTAAATTAAGAACATCACACCAGTGACGAATTTGAATAAAAGTTACCATAACAACCATATAAATAATGGTTGTCAAATATAAAATTTTTGGTTTTAGGACTGTTATTAAGAAACTACAAGTTTTATGTAAGAAATAAAATATTATTGATATAGGAAAAAAGGTAGCGCGGCAGCGCGCACGAATCCCGAAATTGCAGAGTTACGGAAAACTCAATAAAAGATAGAAAAAGGTAAGACTCCATTGACAGCGATTTTAAAAGGAGCTGATAGTGTGAAAATACGAAGTGAAAATGATTTGTTATTGTGTAAAAACGTTACAGGATCCTATGGAAATAAAGGTGATGCAAAATATAAATGGAGAAAATCAAAAACAGAATGGAAAAATAGTGTAAAATGATATGTTAGTAGTATAACTAATAGCGTGAAAAGTGATGCAGAAAATCAAAAACAGAATGGAAAAATTAATAAAATGATATGTAAGTAGCATAACACTACAAGGTATGCAACCTTTGTCGACTCACTCTCAATCTTTACAACGTTGTTAACGAGAGACTTGTGGACGATAAATTCGACACCTCTTTGGGACAGATGGTCGCCTTCCCAGTGATACTTGTAGAAAAAGTTGCCGGATTTGAGGATTACTATGTCCTCATCTTCTCTTCGGACCTAAAATAAGCCTATCATATTCCAGCGCGACTTTTCTGTCTCTTCTTCCAGTTCCAGGATCTTCTCGTCAGTCCTTAGAGTGCGTGCGTTATATGTTGCCAGGTCGAGTCGTCTTAGGTGGCAAATGAACCTCCACCGGAAATTTAAGCACCTCTTGTCCCGCTGTTACCATGGTCGCGACTAAATCCAGGAATAGTGGGACTGCATAGGACGGAGGCCATCTCTTCGTTACTTTATTAATTGGGAGGTTTAATATCCATAGTTGCCATGCATGGCGAGTGGGTTATCATGCGGATTTTTTTTATTGTTGTTTTACTGTTATAAGAAACATGTTGCTGCCTATCTTCTGCCTACGTTTCCCTCTGTCGCCCCTTATGACACCTACGGGAAGATATGAGGTAGTGGGTATTCTTACCCACCACCACACGGAATGAATCGTGTACTCATATGCAATTATATATTGAATCGTAATGAAAACGAACCATTTTTTAAAATATTAATCATTGTTTATAAAAAGTGGATCAAATACGACAACAAAGTGCGAAAAATATCATGGTCAAAGGGTAGCTTGACAGACTGTAGCGAAACCCGGATTAACACGCAATAAGGTGATGCAGTGTGTAGGGTGGCATTGGAAGGGCATACTTTATTATGAGCTTTTATTGCCGGCAAAAACCATCGACTTGGGTCTTAACTGGCAACAACTAATTAAAATCAAGCAACAAATTGAGAAAAACGGTCGGATTCAATTAACACAAAAAAAGAGGTCTTTCATCATGGTAACGCCTGACCACACACATATTTGACCACTCTGCAAAAATTGAGAGAGTTTGTTTGGGAAGTGTTAATGCATCCGCTATATTATAGTTCTGAGGTTGCACCTACAGATTATCACCTGTTTTGGTCTCTTCAGATTTATTTGGATAGTATTAGGTTAACATCAAGAGATGACTGTCAAAATGATTTTTCACATTTTTAATCAAAAATACCATGTTTTCTACAGCAACGGTATTATGTCATTAATTGCATCAATTTATAGACCTAAATGGTACATATATATTATAATATAATGCACTTAAACATTGAAAAAAAAATATCTTGAATTTATATCTAAAATACGAAAAAACTTTTTCCTACCTCATATTAAAATAAAACCTGAATTAGTATGCACATTAAATGATAGTTCTATAGATTAGTTTCTCAGAACTCTTAAGGGTATTTACGTTGCTTTAGATACATTCATGAATCTTCGGAACGGTTATTTAAGCTTAACAAAGTTTACTCCCTGATGCAAAACCGTATCGTAGATTTTATTATTAATTCGGTAGTAATAGTATTCGTTATAAGTTTTTCGCTTTTCGAATTGCGAAAAGCTCGTAACGCAATTACCGAGTAAAGTTAAAACTTCTTGTTTACTGAATGTTTATTGGTTGATTTTGTTGAACTATAGAACTGTGTTGAACTCATTTGGGTACTATAGGATTTACAATAAAACACTGTGTACACATACCATAGCGTGAGTTTAAATAGCACAGCGCCATCTGCATTTCCTTATTGCTACTAATTAATAGTATTAAGCACTGGATGTGGACATCGCATCGTGTTCTAGAAGAATTTAATTCAAGAGGAGACATATATTACCGAGCAACGTCACATTTTATTTACTTCAGGTTTAATGCCAGCGCCGCTACAAGCCAAATAAAATTACGCCCCTCCAGGATATTATTGCAAATTTAAATGTCATTAGCGAATAATATTTCAGGTCTGACTATTTTTTCATGTATTGTTATGTATATAAAATGATTTCACGATACAGAATAAGTTCTAATTTATAATTCAAATTAGCCAGTGATTTGGCTACCTTGACACATGCTTTTATTGACTAGCAAAATAATTTTATATTTGATTTAGTATCAGTTCCAAGTAATTTAAATAAGTTAATAAGACAATTGAGATAATCTGTAGCAAAGATAATTTAAATAGCTTACAATACAACTTCTCAATCCTTAATTGTGTAATTTCACAAAATAGCAGTAATTAAAAAAAAACTGTATCAACCTGGTGCATCAAGGTATATAAGTTATATTAGGCAAATAAATATAAATTCATTTATCGCCTCCAAAGTTCAAGCGTGTCCCTTCACTGTAAAAAAGAGCCAGCAGATCTTGGCTCCTTCATTCAGAAATGTAAGAATGGAATATACCGAACGCCTTCAGTTTTCAGGGTTTGATATATTCTCAAATCTGAACTTCACCGAACCGGCCTTCACCGGCCATGGACTCAATGAACCGCCGTTCATTGAGTCCATGGATAGCTGCTTATTTTATATAAAGCGCAAGTCCGGTCTTACATGGAGCACCAGCCCATTTATTGATATTGTTTCCATAAATGGGCTGGTGCTGTAAAATGTCACCGAGCAGCTTTGAGCTCAATGGAAAGGCGTGCTAAGGGGCTCATTGGTGACCCGAATTTGATTAAAACCAATCTTACTAGCCTCGAACACAGACGCGTATTAGCCAGCCTTCTGGTTTTCTACAGGATGCATTTCGGAGAGTGTGCCCAGGAACTGCATAATTAACTTCCTCCCTCTCCCTTCCACCATCGGACAACCAGATGTTCGGCCAGTTTCCACCCTTTCGTTGTTGATTTACCACGCATTCGAACCAAATTCATCATGCGTACAGCAAAGGAGTGGAATAAGTTTCCAGCATCGGTATTTCCATCCGATTACAGTGTCGGTGTCTTCAAGCCAAGAGTGAATAGGCTTTTGTTAAGTCAGTGCGCTTCACCATCTTAGACTACATCACCATTTACCATCAAGTAGGATCGTAAAGAAGCGCTGGCTTAGTAGAATATAATTTTTTGACATAAATAACAATATATGTATATATACGTTATGTATTACTGAACATTAGAGGAAAGATTACCACTAATTATTTAATTTCTGTAATAACCAGGTAGTAAGTCCGTTCGATAGAGATATTAATTTACGAGGTCGCTCCTTAATATTAGCAAAAATATTGGTTAATCCAATTGTGCATGTCTTAAGCGTCTTAAAAAAATTACGTAAGTATAAGATGATTATACGTAATTTTTTAAAATAGTTAATTACACACAAGTTTTCACTAAAAACCTTATAATTATTACTATACTTCAAATTTTATGTCAAATTTAAATTAAAAATAGCTTGGAAAATTCAAAAATGCACGACTTATAATGCTCATATAATCGTGAAAAAAAAGTAAAGTGTAGTTCTATTCATCAAAGAGTTCCAGTAGCAGTCACCGAAGTACACTTTCAAGTCACTTTATCAAGTCGGGGGGTAAGATCTCATCATAACTAACAAAACGAGCCCAAACTAGGTACATTTGCACAGTAGTAGAGCCATGCGGCAGCTTTTGTTGTCGCACGGATGGGCCGGCTCGAACCGGGGTGGTACCACGACCTCACAGAAAACCAGCGTGAAGTAGAGATTTACCTCTGCGTTTCGCTTGGTGAGTGCAGGCGGCCGGAGGCCCTTTTTATTGGAAATGAGGCATTCCATCTAAGTCCTCACGGGTGACAACGCATCTACATTTTGATTTGTAATAGAGGATAGATGTAAATGTCTATGGGCCGCAGCAACCACTTACCATCAGGTGGACTGTGTGCTGGTTTGTCACCCTTATACTATAAAAAAAATCTAGTTCTCCTCGTCCTGTAGCAGTCATCAAAGTACACTTTCAAGTCTGTCACTATCAAGTCCGGAGGTAAAGTCTAATCATAACTGACAAAACGAGCCCAAACTTTGCACAGCTAGTTCTTCTCGTCGAGGAGTTCCAGTGGCAGTTTTCAAAGTACACTTTCAAGTCACTCTATCACGTCCGGAGGAAAGTTCTCATCATAACTAACAAAACGAGCCCAAACTCGGCACCTCTAGTTCGTCTCGTCGAGGAGTTCATGTAGCAGTCATTAAGTACACATTCCAGTCACTCTATCAAGTCCGGGGGTAAGGTTCATACGACAAAAAGTTGGAATCTTAATGTTTAGGCCCTAGCAGAACATACCTGTGCGCTTTGTGCTTACGGCATGCAATAAATCCATATCATGTTAATAACGTAAATATATTGTGAGCTTCTCTGTTGAGAGAACTGTACAAATGGCATTTGTTGAGCTTGAGCACCTCATTGTTGACAGTGTTTACAAACCCTCATTTTCGAGATATGACATCTTAAAAAAAATTATTGAAGAAGTACTAAGACTTAAATATCAATCTTCTGGAAACTTCTTCTCTCAATATTAAAATTTTATCACTGTTCAAAACCTACAATATTGATAGTTAATTCTTTGAAGCTATACGTATTGCAGGGTGTAGTAAAACTTGCATTGATAATATTTTTATAGATGTTTTACCAATCAAGAAATTCATAATTCATAAATTTAGTTCAGATCACTGTGAACAACTAGTTTCATTACCTTATTTTAACAACAAAACAGAAAAATGTGTTTGTTTCTATTAATATAAAACGCCTCCTAGAGAAATTTAGATGCAATATGTTGAAAAACCTTCCATCGATTTCTTATAATAATAATGCAGACTATTTATATGAACTATTATTTACCCTTGTAAGGAATACATTTAATAAAACATTAGCTTTTAAAAAATCTCCAGAAATAGTCCCAAGACATATAATGAGTGGGCAACGGCAGGAATTCAAGCAGACATATACAGTCATATAAATTTTACCATGAAAGATCATGTAGTATTTTCGATGCTTTTAGAAAATACGTCAACATTATTCTAAAATGTTTAAAAGAGTTTGCTACACAGCCAAATTTTACATTTTAGCAACAAAGTTAAGACGGCCAAGAATAAAATTAAATTGACGTGAATTATATACATTTACAATATATAATAGTATTATATAATTTTAAAAGTTTTATTAAAAAAATTGTACAAAAAAGGTTATTGTAGTATCAAGGAATACATAAATAAAAATGACCCTTAAAAATAAGGTGATCGCCACCATGCTGGTTCTATGAAAATTAATTTAAAAATTAAACAAACTAAATAATTGTAAAGTGAAATATGTTTAAAAAAAGTTTCGCTTAGTTTCTGAAAAATTTTTTTGAACCAGTGGTAAAAAAAAGACTTCTAACAAGTAGTATGTAATAATCAGTATTGAATAAAACCATTCAAATCTATTTTATTCTATTTATATATTCTCTGAAGATAAACTTTTTAAAGAAAATCGTTAAGATATATTTTTTAAAGAAAAAATCAAGAGATTTATGCAACATTTCTTCGCACCCTTTGCATCTTTTTTATAGAATATGGGTAACAAACGAGCACACAGTCTACCTGATGTTAAGTGGTTGCTGTGATCCATAAACATCTACATTTATCCTCAATAAAGAATCAAAATGCAGATGCGACGTTACCCGTAAGGACTAAGATGGAATGCCTCTTTTCCAGTAAAAAAGGTCTAAGGTGTAGAGAACACTCACCATACGAAACACAGCAGTGTTTAACTGCCATTTTACGCTGGTATTGTGTGAGAACGTGGTGCTACCCCGGTCGAGCCGACCCATTCGTGCTACAACTATAATACTAAAGCTGAAGCATGCCACTACCACGTGAAACTACACGCTATTGGCAGAAATATTGGTTGGTATTAATTTAAACGAAGCGCGTCGGTTTTGCATACATTTCGTCGAACCCTTTGCATCTTCTTCTTTTGCATCAAATCTAACATTGGTAGAGTTCAGAAGAGTTGTTTGGTCTACCTATGCCGCCTTATTTCACCATCTCACATCATGACCAAATTCTTAATACAATATTATCGAAAATAATATTAGTAAATGTATTTACCATCCGGATTAATAACGGTCCGCCAATTTGAGATTTACCGGGTTTTCTTATTTGCACAACTTTATCGTGACATTAACAACCACCAGCTATTTTTATGGACCGATACAACAAAGGGACCTTTAAGGACGTGTGCAGTAGTAAGGGCAAACCAGCCGCATACTCGTTTGCCGAAATACTATTAAAAAAAAACAAATTGTAAACTTACTAATTATCATATACAGCCTGATAACGATTTCACTAACAGACATAACTTGATTATAACAAATTACATTAAAAATGAAAACATGTATTATTTGTATGATGCTTATGTTGTTTCCGATAAAAATACCTCGTATTAAGAAAATAAGTTAGTCGAAACTGTAGAGCATAAACTGTACTAAAGATGTTAAAAATTAATCAGCTAAGACAAGCTAACAGTGGTAGAGCCACGCCAGCCAGCCAGGCAGGCAGCTTTTGCTGTCGCACGGATGGGCCGGCTCGAACCGGGTTGGTACCACGCCCTCACAGAAAACCAGCGTGAATTAGAGTTTTACCTCTGCGTTTCGCTTGGTGAGTGCAGGTGGCCGGAAGCCCTTTTTACTGGAAATGAGGCATGGAATGCTTAGTTCTTAGTTCTCACGGGTGACAACGCATATACATTTTGATTTGTAATAGGGGATAGATGTAGATATCTATGGGCCGCAGCAACCACTTACCATTAGGCGGACTGTGTGCTTGTTTGTCACCCTTATCCTATAAAAAAAGCGACCTTCACCGTTGTGAAGTGCCCGCGGCGGTTAAATCGTAATAGATAATCAAGAACGATAGCTGCGACAAAAAGGTGTTTATAGTTGTGATGCAGCCAATATTTTGAAAGAAATAGTCGAAAATGCAAGATAACTAAGAAATTTAAAAATGTTTTTTTTAATAAAATGGGAGTGACAAACAAATTTATGGTCCACCTGATGGCAAGTGGCTACTGGAGGCCGTAGAAACCTGTAAGCAATTTCAAGCAAAGAAGGGTGTTTCTCGTTCTTCCTATTTAAATGTTACCCCAAGATCCAGTATATTTTTTGTTGGTATACATATACTCCGTAGGGACTTCAAACCCTCCTGCGCCGGACTCATTGCTAAGTCATTGCGCCACTTTATTAACTGGCTCTTTATATATTTAATATATACATAATATATTATAAATATAAATATAATCTGTTAGAATTTCTATTTCATAATCATCATCATTATAGCCCTTCATAAGTCCACTGCTGAACATAGGGCTCCCCCAAGGAATGGCACAAAGCGCGTTTATGAGCCACCTGCATGCATTGACTTCCTGCATATTTTACCATGTCATCACTCCATCTAGTGGGGGGTCGCCAATACACTTCGCTTACCAGTACGAGGCTGCCACTCGAGAACCTTTTTCCCCATCGGTTGTCGGTTTTTGGAGCTATATGGCCAGCCCATTGACACTACAGCTTACTAATCCGTTGGACTATGTCGGTCACTCTGATTCTACTGCGAATATCCTCATTTCTTAGTTTATTACGCAGAGAAACCCCGAGCATAGCCCTCTCCATAGTTCGCTGAGTAACCTTGAGCTTCCTCATACGACCAACAGTGGATGACCAAGTCTAAGATCCATAAGTCATCACTGGCAATACGCAATGTTTGTATAGTCTCGTTTTATAGTTTTGAGGTATACCTGACGAGAAGATGTGTCGTAATTTTACTTCAGACCTATTAGCAAAACGTGTGAATTCCTTAAAATAAAAAAATTGGTCTTCACCATACCATCCACAAACCCAAGGCCCATTAGAGCGGTGCCATCAGACCCTAAAAGAATACTTACAATCTTATATTATTGAAGAACAGTCCAATTGGCCTCGTTATGTGTACACCGACATGCTCGCTTATAACACATCAGTTCATTCTACTCCATATTACACACCTCAAGAGTTTACGTTTGGGAGTAAACCATTCATTCCTAATTCCTTTTTTAATAAATCTCTAGAGGCTACATACCGCGATTACGTCTGCATGTTACAAAAACGGCTAAAATACTCCAGAGAGAAGGCTTTAGATTTTATAAGGAAGTCAAAGGAATCCTTGAAATCATATTATTAAAAAAAGTCCCGCTGCGTTTCATGCTGGTTCTTCCCAGGACAGAGGGTTTTTTTTTAAACAGTGGTAAAGTAAAAAATGACTTTCAATAAGAATTACACGTGTAATGTATATTGAATAAAAATTATTCTATTCTACTCTATTCTATGATACCCATACTCGACTAGTTAAATATAAAGTCGGTGAGTATGTCTACATAAAAAAACCATTTGTGATTGCGGAAAGCACTCTCTCCTCTTTGGAAAGGTCCCTATAAAATAGTTAAGGTCCATAGTAATATTACACTTATCCTTCGAATCAATCGACGCCATGTCACGCATCACTTCGATCAGGTGAAACCTGCATTAGGAATCCGACTTAAAAATGCTCTTTAAATTAATTTTAAACACTAAGATAAGCGTTATATTGCCTTATTCAGAATAAATAAAAAAGCATTCACTGCAGGTGCATTAGTCCAGATGAGCTGTTCAGCATGAAGTCCATTACACACGGCCACCATTCACCTATTAAATGTTATATATATATATATATATATATATATATATATATATATATATATATATATATATATATATTTATAAAACGTTGAAAGGAAGTTGACTCTGAAAGGCGTTAAAGGGTATAAAAGTTATTTTTAATATTTATGAAAATTTCAGAGCAAAGCTTATAAGAATATATATTTTAGGGGCATAAATAACATATTATCATATTAAAGTAAGGAATAAATCAGTCAGGATAAGTTCTCTGGTCGTTACACGCTTACGTGGTAACATGAGGCCTTTACAAATGAAAATGCCCTTTTCTTGAACTGACTACTTTGAACACTATATACGCACAATACTTTATTGCCATATACACATAATAGTTATGATGGTTTGACTTGGAATTCTAAATTCTCAAGAAGTTTTATTTTTAAACACAAGGTCGGACATGAAAACAATGCGTCTCAAGCGGCAAGTAATATAGGTAACTTATATGAACTTAGCACTTCTAACAAACGGACAATGCGTTAATGTATAAACGCTTTTGATCGAAAAAAATCGACTTTAAAAAAAGTCATGGCCACCTGGGAAAGGAGATTGGTAATAAAAAACTGAGGGCTAGTTGGAAGCGGAAAGTCAGTATTTGGTCTAATTCCACAAAGTCTTAGTCTTTAGTCAATACAATATTAGATTACTTGCGGCAAATCGGTAAAATAAAGTGACTAGACAAATGTGTACTTCACGAACTTAGTCACGGCTTAGAATGGAACTGCTAAACTGTCATAAAAAGGAGGGAATTCAGAGAAATTTCAATTCAATTTTGCTAGGATGAGATTTCGATTCCAAAGAAGTAGCAAAGTTGACAAATTTAAAAACTATTATTAAATATTTTATTTACATTTAGAATATTATTTAAAAAAAGAACTGGAATTATTTCAATCGTGCATTTTTACAGACAGTTGTTAAGTCGACTTTCACTCTAAAAGTGCATTTGAATCGCTTCTGACTATCCCTTGTCGATCGTCAGTAGTGTGTAATAGTGTGAGAATTGAACAGCTTACGTGGATTAGCCTGCTTAAATGTTACATAGAAAGGAGAAATCTTTGATATAGATAACGTTTCCACAGTGCTAAAGCTATTGTCGACGTTATACGCAAATCTTCCATGCGATGTTACTAATATTATATTATGTTGTATATTTGGACTAATAATATAGTATGTTGTATGTTTTATAAAATACAGTCAAAATTATATTAACGATTCGTGATAGTTTGTTCTACAATAATTTGAATTTAAATTGGAGTACTTTTATTAAGATGACTGTTAATTGAGCTGTGTATCCCTTTACAACTAAATATATACGAGCGTGATGATCGAATTTTTTTTTCATAAACTAATAATTGTGAACGCAATCGGCTTCGCTCGGTCGTGTGAATATTTGATGTTGATAATGCCAAAACGTTGATATATCCCAACCTACCAGTGGCCGGTGGGCCCAGGTGTATGAAAGATCTCAATAGCTGCTTATACTTTGATACTAGTATAATGTCATTTGACTACCTCGTTGGTCTAGTGGTTGTAGTAGTGCGACTGCTGAATGATCAGAGACCATTCATCAGACCTCATGAGAGGTCCCGGGTTGGAATCCCGGGTCGGGCCAAAAAATCAATTATTGAGTTTTTCCATCAAAAAATTCCCAGTAGTTGCCCGGAGTCAGGAAGTTGGCTGTGTTTCACCCCCGTGCCTTGGAAAGCAAGTAAAGCCGTTGATCCTGCGACTAATCTCTCTCCGGTCGTGTCGGTTTACCGTCCTATCGGGCTATGAGAGTGAGGGAATAGAGAGTGCACTTGTGATTGCGCATACACTTGGGCACTATAATCCTGTCCAGCGCCGATGGCTAGTCTCCGTTGTGACTGACCGCCGTGGCCGAAATTCGGTCTGGTGGACATTATTAATCTCATAAGCATTTGATTTTGCCTCTCATTAGTGAATTATTTCCACTTCCTCTCAAACGATACTCTGTTACATTAATATTTTTGCTGCTTATTTCACTTCGATACCCTCTGTGAAACCTGACATGTTCACTATAATAAGACCTTGCCTGTTGGATCTGATATGTTCCTTGGGCAAATAATATAAGCTCACTAAATTATTGACGCAGGAATATAATATTAGTATTGGAATGAGCTGTAATACTAGTAAAACCAGATGTTCATCTATTCAATCGAACCGACCAATTCTTGCTCGCAGCCATAATATAACTGCAGCGTGGCTACACCACATTAGTAGTACTAATAGTAGGTGGTTAATTAGTTCATATATAAACTCTTAACCGCCATACGACTCCTGTCGTTAATAACATCCACAAAAAACATTTTAGGCACATTTGGAGTTGTTATCGGGATAATAATTTTTCAATATATATATATATATATATATATATATATATTAATATTTTTAAAAATATTAAATCGGACTCTATATGCTTTGTAAAGTCAGTGATATCACAAATGGCACGATGACAGCTTACCGATGAAAAGTTCAGCTATAAAAAACAAAATCATAAAAGTATGATAGATCGGTACAGAAAAAGGTCATAATCCTTCGCAAGAAAGACTACAAAGCACAGTCGTGAGCCACTTGCATCCATCGCCTATGAAGATGGATATAAATCGTCATTATATATCTCTCATCATTTTGTCATCGAAAAGAAGAGCCGAGTTATTGATATGCACAATTGTTTCACAAAAGCTTTTTTTTAATAAAACGTACGCTTATTGTAATAATAACAACGGACCCACCCGAGCTGAAAATTGTATTGACATAATCTCAAAATGAGCCTTAAAACCGAAACGAGTCCAGACGATTTTCCGATTTCAATTTTTTTTTGTCATTGCCTTTAACGCAATGGAGATTGTGATTTTTTCTGTATTTTTGTTAAAAATTGATAACGATAAAACGGAAATATTGTCATTAAGATACTGTTTCAGTAACATTTAAAATTAAATTAAATTTCTGGAAAAGATGGTCGTTTTGGGCAGCAAATATAGTGAAAGTTTTCATTCTTTTTGTCATTACAATCTTCACTATTCCACTGCTAAACATAGGCCTCCCCCAAGGAATGCCACAAAGCACTGTTCAAAACCACCTGCATCTATCGATTTCCTGCATGACTTGTACCAGCTCATCACTCCATCACCAAATCCATAAGGGAAATCGCCCTACACTTCGCCTACCGGTACGAGGCTGCCACTGGAGTTTACGGTATTCTGTGAGATTCTTCTTTTCCTTGCCAACAAATACCACAGTTGGACACGGACCTCTCTTAAATTACTTGTAATTGATTCCTAATTACATACTTAGTCATTATACTGCTCAATAGAAGCAGATCTCTGGGAGACTATGTTCAGCAGTGGACTTATGAAGGGCTGTAATGATGATGATGATGATGATCATTGCAGCCCTTCACAAATCCACTGCTGAACATAGATCTCCCCCAAGGAATGCCACAAAGCACGATCCTGAGCCACCTGGATCCATCAAAATCCTGCATGTCTTGCCAGGTCACACTCCATCTAGTGGGAGGACGCCCTACACTTTGTCCACCAGTACGAGGCCACCACTCGAGAACCTTTTTTCCCATCGGTTGCTGGTTCCTCGAGCTATATGGCCGGCTCATTGCCACTACATCTTACTAATTCGTTCGGCTATATCGGTCACTGTGATTCTATTGCAGATATCCTCATTGCCAAGTTTATAACGCAGAGAAACTCCAAGCATAGCCCTCTCTATAGGTCGCTGAGCAAACTTGGGGTTCTTCATCCGGCCAGCAGTGAAGGACCACGTCTCAGTTCCATAAGTCATCACTGGCAACACTCACTGGTCATACAGTCTCTCTTTCAAGTTTTGAGGAATATCTGACAAGAAAATGTGCTGAATTTTCCCGAAAGCTGCCCAGCCGAGTTGAGTCCATCATTTGACCTCTCGATTGAACAGAAGCGGCATAGGTGTGACATGGACATTATACATGATGTTTTTTTTGTCCATGTTCATCTTGAGACCTATATGTTAGAAGGCACTATTGCGTTCATTGAGCATAGTGCTTAAATCCTCCAGCAATTCTGCCATAAGGACTATATCTTCGGCAAATCGAAAGTGAGTGATGTACTCGCCATTTTATTTATTTATTTATTTATTTAACTTTTTTGAACCTTATAAAATATATAAGTACAAAAGGCGGACATAATGCTTAAAGCATTCTCTGCCTGTCAACCTTGAGGAGTGGAAAAACATCGAAGGCGGTTATTATAATACATAACAGTAAAGAATAAGAAATATAATGAATTTAGAAATTATAGCATATAAACATAAAGGTAAAAAAATACATATACCATACATACATATATATATATATATATATATATATATATATATATATATATATATATATATACATATATATATATATATATATATACATACCACATACACACATATATATATATATATACACATATAAATACATATTACCACCGTATATATTAATACCGTATCCTTTCCAGTTCAGTAGATTGAAAACGTCTTCCAATGCAGTGGTGAAGAATTTCGGGATTATGGCGTCATCCTGTCTTACACCTCTCTGCAGATGAATAGGTTTCGTACTCTGGTTCTTTTCTCGGATAGCCATCGTAGCTCTGCTGTACAAACACTTTGGTACTTCGATATATCGGCATTCACCTTAGCACCGCTGAAGAGACTGCGATACCGGCCAAATTTCGACGGAATCAAAGTTTTTTCACAGTCCACATATACCAGATAAAGTAGCGAATTGTACTCCCTGGACTTCTGTACAGTTTGCCGAAGGGTATTAATGTGGTCTATGGTGCTAAAGCTTTTTGGAAACCGGCTTGTTCGGAAGGCTGAAATACTACACGTGAGTCGATTCGTAATGACTCTCGAAAATAGCACGGAGACGCGGCTCAGAAGGGAAATTGGTCTGTAGTTCTTCAAGAGAGCGTTGTCGCCTTTCTTGAAGAACAAGACCACCACACTTCTGCTCTACGGGTCCGGTGTAGTGCCACCATGGAGGACGAAATTACGAGCTTCTGAAGAATTTCTAGTAGTCGTAAATATAAGAAATCATGATCATTTCTAGTACTGTTTTCCCAGCCGCTTTCAGAAGCTCTGCTGTTATTCCACCCTCTAAGGTGCTGGAGAGCCAGATAAATTATCATGTAAATAATTCAAAATGAAATCCAGAACAACACACTTAGAAGGTTGATCTTAAAATTTTAAAGGGATAACAAGTACTCTACTCACATTGTCACTTCTGGTTGGAACACTATAAACACAATGTAACTAAAATAGGTACTTCTGACTTTTACTTATTCCACAAATACAAGTAAGTGGTATTTAACTACTGTAACTTAAAATTGAGGTGGATATGTTCGAATAACAATATTTATTTATTTTTAAATGGTGCAATTAAGTGCAATTAGTTTAAATTTAAAAAGGGCGCAATTATTTTACAGCTTTTCATGCGGGTTTCCACAGAGCAAAAAAAAACATGTTGATTGAAAATTATTTACGATATACATATTTGCTTGAGCGCATGATCTGATGATAAGTCAAGCATGGATTTGTCGTCACTTGTAATTTAAATAGTGCTTCTAATCTTCTTTTTTTTATTTTTATATCAATTGACGGCTCCGTGGCGCAGTGGCTTAGCAATGGGTTGATGCGCTGGGGGCCGCGGGTTCGAATCCCGCACGGAACAAGTATTTGTATGGCCTACAAATAATTGTTCCGGGTCTGGATGTTTTTCATCGTGTAATCTATGTTTGTAAACTGCCTCCACGATATAGGAAAAAATCCTAGTGTGGGAGTAACGTTAAAAAAACATTGAGGATAGAAGAAGAAGTTATTAGCTTATGTATTTACTGTTTTGTGAGGTGGCTAGGGATAGGGAATTAAGTAAGATATTGTGAAACTTATTTAAGGGTTTATTTTGAAAAACTTTGAGTAAACATTTTGACTGAGTGTTAGTGTAGTCGACACAAGTGACAAATAAATAAATTTTAATTTGAATTTGAACTTTTCAATAAGTTATTTTCTTAGTAGATCAGAGCAGCGTCAAATATTCGAAAACACTGGTGAAGCTAAGCTCCCTTCTACCTGCCCAGCGTAGCTATAACGGCAAATCCCTCACAAAATGGATTGACCTCACTGACCGAGTACGTGAGTAATCGCTACTGAGAGAGTAAATAGTAAAAAAGTAAGTAATACATTCTAAATAATGCGTCCCAATGTAAATAATAAATTAATGTCGGCTCATTTTAGCAGACATTAAAACAGTTCTCAGTCTGACTTTGAAAATGGTTCGACTTTCATGTATGCAAGTATGTTACGCAATAACGCTCTCAAGTTATGACAGATTTCTTTCTAATAAATAGATTTTGATCTATTTATTAGAAAAAAATCTGTAAGGTTTGCCTTATAGTTCATATAAAAAATAAGAAATAATTCTACCCAAAGGTGCTAAAGTGGGAATTAAGTTTCTTCTTATTTCTGAGCGCCTTTTATAAGCAATTAGTCGGCCGTTCTGCTCCTTAATGTGTTTGTAAATTTGTCATGTCTTATAAATATTTTTTTTATTTCTTAGACATGCAGTTTTCATTAGTAAATTCTTTAATTATCTAAATATCCTTTATTAAATAGTACAAAACAACAAAAACCGTTTTCAAACACGTTTTTAAATATTCAATCAAGTTTAAATTCAATATGACTAAATTAACAAAAACAACCAACAATATTTCAAATGATGATCATTTCAAACGCAAAGTCAAAACCTTTGTTGCCTATGTTGCTTCAGAGGATAACTTAAGAACCTTCCCTTTTAATTAACATCGTTTTGTGTTTGTTTAACAATGTTTTAAAGTTTTAGAAGGTTGTAACAGGTTTCGTAATAAAATTTCTTGAGAAATCAATAATACAAAATAATATAACTAAGATTGTGGTTTAGTTTTTTTTTAACTAGCAAACATATTAAAGATTTTTTAAAAGCTCATTTGAAGTTAAAGAAAATTTTAAGTTAATTTTTATTCAACAGAATAATGTAAAAATGTTCTAAAATACATACAATTTCCGTTACACGACATGTAATTATGATATATTCTCGATATTTGAGTAACCTTTTTTCTAATAATACACAATACTCTTTTCTTATTATTAATAAGAATAAATTACGAACTGAATTCATTTTTAAGTAATGGATTAAGCATACAACATAATTTTGTACAACCGACTTAAATATAAATTATTAAGAATAAGTCAAAAACTATTGGTCAGAACTTGATCAAATTTATATGGGACTACATGAGAAGCACCAGCTTTTAAATAATAAAAGAACCATCGAAATCAGTTCACCAAAAAGAAAGTTATGAGGTAACACAGATAAAAAAAAACATACAGTCAAATTGAGTACCTCTAATTGAGTGAGAAAATGAAGAGGAAATTTTGATTTTTTTGATTAATTCCAATGAAGTTTCTCGAGGACCGCTCTTCAGGTGATATAACTTTTTTTTTAATAAGCCTAACGCACTTATCACTAACATTACAGGATCTAATGACCTAATGCGCTAGTAAAAATAGTAAACATATTAATTATTGTAACATATTATAAATAATGCAGCCCTTGTGATTTTCACTAACAGAAAATACAAATATCTCGACTTCTTTTTTTTGCGCCCATAGCAAGGCTACCCTCTGGAAGCGGGAGAGGGAGGTGGTGAATGATCATAGCATACCATGTAGCCGGCTGCGTGGTGATGTGGGACTCAATATGAAGTGCTTACCCCCTAAACACTACCTGTGGTACTGGCTTTCGCGTGTATGGCCTTTCTGTCGAATCGGAAGCGACCCCCTTTAGGGAAAGTGGGCGCAAGCGCGCGGCACCACCAGTAGCCGCGGCCGCCGCCTTCACCACATTTATTTCTCCAGCACATTCAAATATATACTCTCCAAGAAATAAGGATCATCTATCTTTCCTCTTATTATTTGGAGAATATATGATACCAATGCGAGGTCTCGCCTAACACGGAGTTGATTATATCCCACCATACATAAAACGAATAAGGTTGGATATTTAAGTGAGTTAAAAGAATATACAGCATACTGTTTGAAATATAGAAACCTAACAAATTTGTTTTCAATTTCTCCAGCATGAGACTATATTTAGTTTAGTCCAAATAAATTATAAATTAAAGTTGGCTTGTATACGTTGTATTTTGGATCCAAGTCCGAAGTTTTGTCAGGTAAAACCTCTTGTAATTTATTTGTGAAGTAAAATTTGAAAAGCTTAGAAACTTGAATAATTTAAGTTTATTTGTTGCTTTATTTTGATCACAAGATGTTATTGGATAAAGTAGCCTTTAACAGTGTTCGTGGTAATTTGTGCCGATGGTTTAAAAACATTTTTACTAACTGTACAAAAAAGGTTGTACTAAACACTTATAAATTTGATTTTGTACTTCACTCTTGGGTCTTGATAGTTTTTCTATTAACTGTATCACAAACAAGTCCGTTCGAGATCTGTACAGTACATCTGAATATATGTATATATGTGAACAATATAGTAATCAAAACTATTGAAATTTGTGGATTTTTATTCATGAGTTCAACTATAAAATTTACACGACCATCCACCTTTCTTCATATCTACAGACCTTTAATTCGTTCTCAACCGGAATTATGTTTCATAATTCCGGTTGAGAACGAATTAAAGGTCCTCACTAATTTAAAATCATTTTTAAATCAATATCGCTAAAATTCTTGTCGTAATAAATGTATATCCTTATAATTTTCTTAATAATGAAAAGCTATGTACCAGTATTAAAATTAAGACAAAACAATGTGAAACAACGTTGTTTTATGATTTGTTATATAACTGATAGGATAGTATACCTTTAACATAGAATTATTAAGTGGACCTTTAATAATAATGTTTGTTAATCTCTGAAATTCTTGAATTGTTAAACAGTTCAATAATTATACCTATCAACTTTTCCCACGTATTATATTAATATATTTCTATGGGTAATCAGTATTAAAAGTTATTTGGTGTTATATTATGTAAGATCGTACATACTACAAAAAGAGTATGTATTTTTTCTCATTACGCGTTTACAAAATATGCATTGCTAAGGTAATCGTTATGTATAAACGCCATTAAAGCAAAATAAGCCATTTAAGCTCCTAGAGCACTTTTTGTTACTCCTGTAAGAATAAGAGCAAACCTGGGTAGATGTTTTGCAAATATTGAATTTAGGATATTTTGCAACAATCATAATATTCCATTACGTGTTATAGCAGCTAGTTGTAGTCGAGTTATTGGTCAAGTAGAGCATACGATTAGTACTCTGAATAAATGCTATATATAATATGCTGCACTATGGCCACTTCAGCTCACTAAACCGTTGGGCTATGTCAGTTTATCTGGTTCTACTAAGGATCTCCACATTTCTATGTTTATCATGCAGAGAAACCCTCTCTCTCTGTCTTTCTTTCTCTCTCTCTCTCTCCATAGCTAGCGAAATGACCATGAGCTTTCTCATATGACCAGCATTTTGAAATACAGGCAGTCAATTTGACACCACTGAATATTTTCAGTGGTGTCAAGTTAACGTTTCGTCGAAATTTCGACGGGATTCAAAGACTTTTACATTGTCCACGTACACAAGACTATGTGGCAGATTGTACTTTATGCACTTTTGTATAATTTATCAAAGTGTATGTATGTGGTCCACGGTGCTAAAGCCTTTTCAGAAACCGGCCTGTTTGGGAGACTGGAAGTCGTGGAGTCTAAGTGCGAGACGATTCGTTATGGCTCTCGAAAACAGCACGTAGACGCTTCCTAAGTTCCCTTTTAACTTTCATTTGTCTTTAATTTTTCAAGAGAGCGTTGTCGCCTTTCATGAAAAACAAGACCACCGCACTTTTACTCTACTCTTTCGGAGTTGTGCCACCATGGAGGACGGAATTGAAAAGCCTCTGAAGGATTTCTGCTTACAGTATGAGGGGGGCAGAGTGACCTCTCCAACTTAACGTTTAGGTTCAGTGTGCCCCTCATCATTCTGTGATTACCGCCTACGTACATAAGTCAATTTCATTTTTATCAAACTTTTGGAGCTAAGCCTGGTCCACTTTATGTGAAATACTCTTCTGGAAAAAAAGGTTCATCATAAAGACTCCCTCTTTCTCCATGAAGTCCACCAGCTGCTGACCCCCTGGGTACTGTTGCCCTATTCGAAATTTCCGCAACTTCAGCTCACCGTTATATTTTGTGTCTAGTTTTGCGTCGAAGTTTCACATTACGAGGTTGGTACGTAAACCTGTACGACCTTAACTGAATACCGTTTGGGGATACTGAGTATAAGGTACGCAACCCTCGTTGACACACTTACAATCATTAAAATGCATGATCTTAAAATAAATTATTAATAAAGCATAAAAAAAAATATTGGCGTCAATATTTTTACGAATTTAACACATGGACAATTTAAGATGCAGTATAATTTTAATAAAAGTCTTGAAGTATCACTTCATTATTTGAAGTAAGTTATCAATTTGTAATATTTTTGATTAATTTGAGAGAAAGAAATAAGTTTATTAGGTAGGTCAGTTTAGGTCTTCAATAACTAGGAATCTATCTCTAATAATTTTAAAGTATACAGTATATTTTATTAATTATATATCATACTACACTTAAACGTGTAATTACTAATTGTAAAGAGAGGTAGAGCCAGGTGGCAGCTCTTGCTGTCGCACGGATGGGCCGGCTCGAACCGGGGTGGTACCACGACCTCACAGAATACCAGCGTTAAGTAGAGGTTTACCTCTGCGTTTCGCTTGGCGAGTGCAGGTGGCCGGAGGCCCTTTTTACTGGAAATGAGGCATTCCATCCTAGTCCTCACGGGTGACAACGCATCTGCATTTTGATTTGTAATAGAGGATAGATGTAAATGTCGTGCTCGTATGTCATTCCTATCCTATATAAAAAAAAAACGATGGCTGTAGATGGCTCGGTATCTTGCTTTGAAGCAAACTACAGAGAAGGCCTATGTTCAGCAGAGAATTGTGATAGGATATAATGATCTTTCCAAATTACAAATTTTAAAGTAGTCTGAAATGGGTACATACGAGTATAGTATCTTATACAGTTAACTCTGAAAAAAAAATCGAAAAAAAAACAGGTCGTTATACTTATATAATTTAAATTTAAATAATACATATTATATATATATATAAAGAATATGTATTACTTAAATTTAAAATAGTCTGCAATGGGTACATACCAGAATTAACTGTATAAGATACTATACAGTTAATTCTGGAAAAATTAAAAAAAAATTTGAAGTAAACACGATACTGGTGGTTGATGTACATCGATGTATTGAAACACTCAATGATTCATCGAACCAATACAATGATTGGTTACTTCATCAAGATCGAGTAAACATCGATGTTTTTGTTCGATGCATCAAAGAGTTGAACCTGCTAGGATATCATTGTTTTCGCATGATTGCCACTTTGCGAGCAGTCATCAGATCTTCGTATTTCTTTGAAAGCAAAGGTGGACAGCGCAAGCTGGTTGGAGGTGCAATACCACTCCTTAAATTTAAAGTAAGATTATACTTATTTAAAAGAGATTAAAAACTAGCTTCGGCAATTATTTATGTAAGTACCTACGCAATTACGTGTAAATTTTCACGGCTTTTTTAAAAATTAATGGATGCCGTTAAACAACATTTTGACATTAAAATGAAATATGTTGTACGTAGAACTGCGACCAAGCAATCAAAACCACAATTAAATATAATACGGTGCTTAATGGGGAGTAAATTAATTATATTTTCGTGTTTGATTAATAAACATCGTTTCATTAATTCGTACCTATGATTTATTGAGCTAAAACATAAGTTATAATTATCGCTTACCTAATATTTACAAATACTTACATAATAAAATTAATAGTTTAAGTACAATAACGCATAGGCATCAATCTTGGCCCATCATTATGCAATGATTAGCTATGTATCAGTATCTATAGAACATCTGGTTACGCTGGGCATAATGGGCAAGGAGCGAGAGGCGCGTTCTAAACCTTGCTTATTTATACTCCAAGTTCTGAACACTCTTATCTATTTCTCTAAGGGGTCCTTCCTAAATATTACTATACTCTTTGGCGGGGTCTTAAAATTTCGCAGATTGAATACCAATTGGTCAGGGTGATACTTCACAGAATAAACGCGATTAAACCTGAAAAACTAGTATTTAATCTGTAGTGTTTACGTAATTATAAGAAATCGTTATAAAATCCTATTCAGTGTTTTCACATATAAATGTATTCTGTATTATAATATATATATGTGATTGTTTGTACTTAAAAACGTGTGGTTGTTTCTCGATTCAATTTCGTATTTATATTTTCAAAATTCTTATACTATTTTAACAAATCGAAGTGCCGAGCAAACTAACAGTCCGCCTAAAGAAAAGTGGCTATTGAAGCCCATAACTATTACCTGAAACAACATTTTCTTCAAAAAAAATGGTTACAGGTGCGTTATAACCTGTCCACCGTGCTGTTTACAAAAGAGATGGAATGATATGTTGTTCTTATACTGGTTTTTTATACCCTTCAGTTTGGAACTGGCACTAGCACACTATAGCTTGACGGCAGAAATATGTAAGAGGATGTACCTACCCAGAAGGAATTCCAGGCAGAAAAGTAGTATTATCTTTGTGTAATAAATGTTAGTTATTTTACGCTGTTATTGCGTGAGTCACAAGTGGTCATTCTCCTTTAGTACCCTGCAGCTTGACTCTTCTAAGTAAATCAGTCTACGATGAATTAAGATATTTTGCTTCAATTTTTTAGTTAGTTGCTCAGACAATCACAGAGATTTTATATGTATGTATAAATTTGCCGACAGAACTCATTACAAGTAAATCTGATGTCACGTTACAGTTTTAATTGAAAATTTACTTTGTGCTGCAAATATTATTTTATTAACTATTTAAAACCGGAAAAATAAATTCAATGTACAATTTGTACACTTGTGATAGTAAAACAGTAACAAAGTTTAACATGCATATGCATGTAATATTCTATCATGTTTAATTTCCTTTACGTCATCATCATCGTCATCATGACAGCCCTTCACAAGTCCACTGCTGAACATAGGCCTCATCAAGAGAAGCCATAATTTAAAAGAAGAAGAAGAAGAACATAGGCCTCCTCCAAGAAATGTCACAAAGCACGGTCCCGAACTACCTGCATCCATTGACTTCCTGCATGTCTTAGCACGTCGTCGTTCCATCTAGTGGGGGGATACCCTACACTTCGCCTGCTAGTACGAGGCTGTCTCTAGAGAACCTTTCCTTCTCATTAGTTATCAGTTCCTCAAGCTATATGGCTGACCCATTGCCACTTCAGCATACTAATTTTTTGGGCTACGTCGTGGCTAGTCTTTGGGTACTCTAGTTCTACTGCGGATATCCACGTTTTTAAGTCTATCACACAGAGAAACGCCGAGCATAGTCCTCCTCGTAGCCCACTGATTGACGTTGAGCTTTCTTATATGGCCAGTAGTGAAGAACGACGTCTCAGTTCCATAGGTCATTACTGGCAACACGCACTGGTTGTACAGTCCCGTTTTTAAGTATTGAGGTTTACCTGACGAGAAGATGTGGCGTAATTTCCTACGTACTGCAGGTTCCTGCAAAACACAAAGAGACATTCCTCGCTCCCGATTTCTGGCCCTCTGGGATAGTGTTTCGCCGATACAGGGACGCGTCAAAGAAAAAAGTTCCCTAAATAGTGTTATGTCTATATTTTATATATATTTTTAGGTTAAGGTATATATTGCAATGGGCCAATGTTCTTAATTTTTAAGTCCTTAATGCCTGAAATAAAGTTATTGTATTGTAATTTCCCGAATGCTGCCTAGCCGAGTTGAATCCGTCGATTGTCCTCTCGTTCGAAGCTGGACTTAACTAGTCGGACTATTTGTCCCAGGTAAACATATTTGTCAACAACTCCGAGCTTAGTGCTCCCAACATTTACCGACATAGTTGTGACATGGAAGTTAAACATGATTTTTGTTTTGTCCATGTTCATCTTAAGACTTATCTGATGGGAAAAACTATTGAGGTCATCCAACGATTCAGCCATTAGTTAGTATCGTCGGCAAATCAAAGTTGAGTGATGTACTTACCATTGACGTTAATACCGTATCCTTTTCAGTCCAGTAGCTTGAAGACGTCTTCCAATGCAACGGTGAAGAGTTTCGGGGATTTAACGTCATCCTGTCTTACACCTCTTTGCAACTGCATCCAACCAGATAGGTTTCGTTCTCTGGTTCTGTACTCGGTTAGCCATCGTAGCCCTACTGTACAAACACTTTAGTACTTCGATATTCGGCAGTCCACTTAGCACCGCTGTATTGACTGCAGCACTGCCCAAATTACGTCGGAATTAAAGGCATAAGAAAGCCTTTGATTCCGCCGATTTCTATGTTTATCATGCAGAGAAACCCTCTCTCTCTCTCTCTTTCTCTCTCTGTGTCTCTTTCTCTCTCCATAGCTCGCGAAACTTTTATGAGCTTCCTCATACGGCCAGCACTTTGAAATACCGGCAATCAACTTGGCTCCACTGAAAAGACTGTATCTCCGCCCAAATTTCGACGGATTCAAAGAATTTTATATTGTCCACATACGCAAGACCAAGAGGCAGATTGTACTCTTTGGTCTTCTGTACAATTTGCCGAGTAGTATTTATGTGGTCTATGGTGCTAAAACCTTTTCGGAAACCGGCTTGTTCAGGACGCTGGAAGTCGTCGAGTAAGCCTGCGAGATGATTCGTAATGATTGTACCAGTTTTCCACCCGCTTTAAGAAGCTCCGCTGTAATTCCATCCTCACCTGGGGATATGCGGTTTTTTTTGCTGTGGCAACCCTGGTGATAAGTTGTAAAAGTAATTGGTCCCGATAAATTTTAATAATTTAAATATTGTAAATTCATTATATCCACCTCAATTTTTTGTTATAGTTAATAATTACTGCCGCTTTGTATTTAATGTTTATGAAAGTCGGTACATAAATGTTATAACAACATTTTGGTGTTGGAACAAAAAGTGACAGATAACGAACATTGTTTTAAAATTATTGTAATTCTTATTTAATATCATTCCTTTTATAATTTTAAAGATCTATTCTATTACTCTGATTTTTACATTCTTTGGGGGTTCCTTTTCGAATTGTTTTAACGATAATTTGATTTGAGACATGTAAATAAAAAAAAAAAACAACAACTCGATATTAGCTTACTCTGTTCCTTCTGTTTTAGATCTTTGTTTTCTTTTATTATTTATAATAAATAGTAAAATAAATACTCGCAACGCCAAGACGCGCCAGATGGAGAACCAACTCCAGCTTGCGCCCCAAGAACTTAAGGCTCGACGCCTTAAGTTCTAAGGGAGCAGTGTGAACTGTTGCTTAAGGAAAGGGATAATAACGAAAAAGAAATAGTTAGCATAATTTCCAAAACACACAATTGAAATGTGATATGTTTAAGTTAGAAACATAATATACAAGTGTTATAAAAGAAAGAGATCAGCTACAGGGAATGGTTAATGAGTTTGACCGATGCAGAAAGGAATATGAGGAAGCTCTCAGGTTCATTGTTGCTTTGAAGTTACAGTTGAATGAGGCTAATGAGCAAATAATACAATTTAAAACATATATAGATAATCGTAACGCATCCCAGACTCAAAGCCTGTTCTCTGAGCTTGTGCAATGTAATACTTCAAGAATTTTACAGCAATCTGCAACAATTGATTTGACTGGTGATGACTCTTCCACTTCAGGAAACTCAGTAAGGAGTAATTGCAGTAAAACCAAATTGAAGAAGTGTATAAAAGTAAATAAATACACAAGGAAAGTACAAAAATTAATAAAAAATATGATTAATACCAAAAATTATGTTAATTTATGTAAACAAAAGCAAGCATTGATATATGAACTTAAGTTGTATTCAATTGAGGTGGATAACATAGGAAAATGTTATGAGACTGACGTAGAGTGCCTTAAGTCAGAAATATTATCTCTTACAAATTCTCTTCAAACTGTATCCAATAAATATAAATCAGGCCAAACCTCGATTCTCGGCCCATTCCTATTTCTAGTGTATATTAATGACTTACCTTCTCTTGTAGAGGATAATCATGATATAGCATTATTTGCTAATGATACTTCCTTGATTTTTAAACTTAAACGTCAATCATTTAAATGTGACGAAGTGAGTAATGCTATATCAAAATTAGTGCATTGGTTTAACGTTAATAATCTACATTTAAACGGAAATAAAACTTAATTTACAACAACGAATGTTAAAAATCTGAGTACCAACGTGTTTTTAAATGGGGAAGAACTGAGCCCTGTTGAATCCACTGTTTTTCTTTGCATCACTCTCGAAGCAAAGCTTCAGTGGGGCCCCCATATATCCAAACTAGCAAGCAGACAAAGTTCTGCAGCCTATGCTGTAAAAAGGTTAGAGGTCTCACTAGTGTCGAGACAGCTAGATTATTTTATTTCAGTTATTTCCATAGCATAATGTCTTATGGGATTTTACTATGGGGAAATGCGGCTGATTCAGAAACTAGTTTTGTTTTACAGAAGAGGGCCATTAGAGCTATTTACAACCTAAAATCGAGAGAGTCTCTTAGAGATAAATTTAAAGAAATAAATATATTAACTTTGGCCTCTCAGGATATTTACGAAAATTTAATGTATGTTCACAAAAACAAAGATAGTTTTAGTAAAAAAAGTGATGTGCATTCTGTAAACACTAGGAACAAACACAAGCTAGTGATACCAGTTTCTCGACTCCACAGAGTCAGTAATTCATTCTTGGGGCAATATATACGCTATTACAACAAGGTCCCGGAAAGTGTACAGGCTCTCTCTATTAGCAAGTTTAAATGTTTTGTTAAGTTGAAACTGTATAAAAAGGGTTATTATAGTATAAATGAATACATGGTTGATAATAACCCCTAGGAATGAGGTGATCGCTTCCAAGTTGTTTCTTAAATAAATTTTGTACTTATATAGTTTGTATAACAATTATTGTAAAATTTGCTTTAAAAAAAGTCCCGCTGGGTTTTTTGCTGGTTCTTTCCAGGATGGAGGTTTTTTTCGAACTAGTGGTAAAGTAAAAATGACTTTCAATAAGAATTACACATGTGATCTATATTGTATAAAAAAATATTCTATTCTATTCTATTCTATTGATAGTCAAATAGTAAAATATAGTATAGTCAAAGATAGTAAAAAGCACGTAGACGCGGCTTAGAAGAGAAATCTGTCTGTAATTCTTTAAGAGTGCGTTGTCGCCTTTCTAGAAGAAATATACAACCGCACTTCTGCTCCTTGCCTTCGGAATAGTGCCACCATGTGAGACGGAATTAAAGAGGTTTTTAAGTACTTCAAGTACCAGTTTTCCACCCGCTTTAAGAAGTTTCGCTGTAATTCCATCCTCACCCGGGGATATGCTGTTTTTAAGGTGCTGGAAAACAACTCTTATATCACTCAGACTGACGTCCAGTATATCATCGGAAAAGTGTCGTATAAGACTTGCTCTTAGATCGTTACTCACACTTGTTTGTGGCCCCAACGATGATGAGTACAGCTCCCTATAGAACCTCTCAACCTCACTTAAAATCTCAGGTGTCGCGGAAACGGTGCTGCCACATTCGGTCTTCAGCTTCGACAGTTGGCTCTTTCCGGCAGACAGATCTCTGGCTTAGTTTTTGGAGCCCTGGTTTTGGTCTATCGTTTATTCAACACGAGCAGTATTAAAGTTGCGTAAGTCCCGCCGCGTACATTTGGAAATATGTCTGTTCAGTTTCCTGTATGCTATTAAATCTACCCTTCGGGATGCCTGATGGATTGAAATAACGTCGTATTCCTGGTGGGTCTGACTGACCTGAAATTATTATTATTTTACATAAAATAATGCACTATGGATATCAGATTGCATGTAGTTTGCAAATATGTTTATTATATTTGTAGGAGATAACTAAAAAGTAGAGCTATTTATGTTAGAATTATTTATTTATCAAATGAGAATATTGAATAAAGAATTTAAATTAGAAAGAATTGAATTAAAGAATAAAATTAACAAAAAATAGACTCATTAGTACTTAATCAAAATCTAAAACAAAAAACAGAGATCAAAACCATACTTTGGTTTTGATCTCTGGTAAATTCGCTATAACCAGATTTAATAAAAATCGACACTGTTTAACGATAATTATTCTGTGCTCAGATAAGTAACAATTCGCATAGAAAGTTTGTGTGCTTCATGCAAATGTGTCTCAAAAACACATCATAAACGTATTTGAATTTCCGTTCATTTTTTACCACACACAAATAACAACATCTTTTGCAATCAGCACAAGGTACGATAACCATACGGGCGGAGTTCCTGATAGTTCCCCGATGTGAATACTGATTCTTTTGCGAAGGCTTTACAACGTTGTTAACGAGAGACTTATAGACGATAAATCCAACACCTCCTTGGAACAGATGGTCGCCCTCGCGGTAATAAAACAAGTTGCAAGATTCGAGGATTACCGTGTCTTTCCCCTTTCTACGGACCTCGGAGAATCCTATAATCCATTGTTATTTGTCTATCCCTTTTTCCAGCTCCAGGATCTTTTCGTCACTTCTCAAGTTGCGTGCTTTATAAGTTGCCAGATCTAGCCGTCGCAAGTGTCAACCGAACCTCCACCGGATATTCTTAGCACCCCCTGCCCCGCCATTACCATGGTCGCCACCGTAGGAAGGAATATCGGGGCCGCCGGGGACTGGGGGCCGTTTATTAAAATTACCTTTGTGTTAGAAGATTATTAATTAATATGTTATACAACCAATGAGATTATGTGAGATTTAAACCCAGAATGACTTACTCTTTACAATATTCACCTTTCCAAGTGAGTATTGTATGAAATATGAGCTTGAAATTACTAATTATAATGAATAATTGAAATTACTAAAGAAATAGTCCATTTGACACGCTTAATTTTTTTTAATTTTATCCCCACACTCGAATTTTCTCCTGTATCGTGAAGGCAGTTTACATACATAAATTTCACAAGGACAAACATCCAGACCCAGAACAATTATTTGTAGGTCATATAATTAAAATTAATTAAATAAATAAATATAAATTCTTGTTCCGTGAAGGGATTCAAACCCGCGGTACCCAGCGCTACAATCCAATGCAGCCATGGCTTAGCTTAAAAAATTCCAATTTTTTCATTCAAATGAACTGATATATACAGGTTCATCTAATTTTTGTTAAATGGCTTAACAAAAATTAGATGGACCTGTATATATCAGTTCATTTGTATGAAAAATTTGAATTTTTTAAATTAATTTTCATCTAGCATCTCAAGCAACTAAAATTTCACAGACGTTTCAAGAACTGTTATTTGAATGAACTTAATAATTTTACTTGTTTTGAATCAATGTGTGTTGTTAAAGTTATTTTAAATTATATAATTTTTATTCACATTACTTCAATAGTTTAACTGTTCTTTATTGTCCTTCGTTTACATCTTATTTTACGTCATCTTCCTTAAGATTGACTGGTCGACTGGATTCTAAGATTGACTGGAGAATGGCATAGCGTATTAAGTCCGCCCTTTGATCAGAAACATACATATATAGTGCCGTGTAGTGGCGGTCAAGAATATCCACTACCCCATATCCTCCCGTGGGTGTCGTAAAAGGCGATAAAGGGAAACAGGTGGGAGATGGGCAGCAGCATCTTCCTGATAATAGCCAAAATTAAAATAATAAAACTGCGGTTGCCAACCCGCTCGCCAAGCGTGGCAACTATGGCAAATACCCCCCAATGATCAAAACAACACACAGACGGCCCCCAGTCCCCGGCGGCCCCGCTATTCCTGGCTACGGTGGCGACCATGGTAACGGCGGGACAGGGGGTGCTAAGAATCTCCGGTGGAGGTTCGGTTGCCACCTACGACGACTCGACCTGGAAACGTAAAACGCACGCACCCTGAGGACTGACGAGAAGATCGTGGAGATGGAAGAAGAGATAAACAAGTTGCGCTGGCATATTATAGGATTATCCGAAGTCCGAAGAGAGGGGGAGGACACGGTAATCCTCGAATCCGGCAATTTGTTCTATCACCGGGAGGGCGACCATCGGTCCCAAGGAGGTGTCGGATTTATCGTCCACAAGTCTCTCGTTAACAACGTTGTAAAGATCGGGAGTGTGTCGACAAGGGTTGCGTACCTTATACTCAGAATCACCAAACGGTATTCGCTGAAGCTCATACAGGTTTACGCACCAACCTCGGCACACCCCGATGAGGAGGTGGAGGAAATGTATGAGGATATCTCTAGAGCCATGCATTCCTCCAAAAACCAATATACGGTGTTAATGGGAAACTTCAATGCTAAACTAGGCACAAGAGAGAACGGTGAGCTGAAAGTAGGGAAATTTGGAATAGGGCAACGGAACCCAAGAGGCCAGCAGCTGGCCGACTTCATGGAGAAAAAGGGACTCTTTATGATGAACTTTTTCCTCAAGAAGCGGCCCCACAGGAAGTGGACCTGGTCGAGCCCCGACGGTTCGACAAAAAATGAGATTGACTTCATTATGACGACCAGACGACAACTGTTCAGTGATGTCTCAGTGATCGCGAGGGTGAAAACCGGCAGCGATCACCGAATGGTTAGAGGCACAATGAACCTAAATGTTAAGTTGGAGAGGTCTCGTCTGATGAAGTCAACGCTCCGTCCCCATCGTGCTCTAATCCAAAGTCCCGAAACCTTTCAGCTCGAATTACAAAACCGTTTTCAGTGCCTAGAAGACAGCAATGAAGTGGACGATATGAATGACAAGCTCGTGGAAAATGTCCATGCGGTCGGAGCTAAGTTCTGCAAGACCCGCCGCAGAAGAACACAAAAACTCTCCGATCACACTCTTAATCTCATGACTGTTAGACGGAAGATGAGGCTACATTCTTCAACAGATTTGACAGCATACAGGCAACTGAACAGACAGATCTCCAAATGCATGCGGCGAGACTTACGCAACTTCAATACAGCTCGTGTTGAAGAAGCGATCGGGCGGAACCAAGGCTCCAAAGTCTTTGCCAGAGATCTGTCTGCCAGAAAGAGCCAACTGTCAAAGCTGAAGACCGAATGTGGCAGCATCGTTTCCCGGGCACCTGAGATTTTAAGTGAGATTGAGTGGTTCTATGGGCAGCTGTACACGTCATCGTTGGAGCCACACGCAAGTGTGAGTTACGATCCGAGAGCGAGTCTTATTTGACACTATTCCGAAGATATCCCGGACGTCAGTCTGAGCGAGATTAGAATGGCTCTCAAGCACCTTAAAAACGGCAAGGCCCCGGGTGAGGACGGAACTACAGCGGAGCTTCTGAAAGCGGGTGGAAGACCGGAACTTGAAGTCCTTCAGAAGCTCTTTAATTCCGTCCTCCATGGTGGCATTACACCGGAGGCGTGGAGCAGACGTGCGGTGGTCTTGTTCTTCAAGAAAGGTGACAACGCTCTCTTGAAGAACTACAGACCGATTTCCCTTCTGAGCCGCGTCTACGTGCTGTTTTCGAGAGTCATTACGAATCGTCTCGCGCGCAGACTTGACGACTTTCAGCCTCTCGAACAAGCCGGTTTCCGAAAGGGCTTTAGCACCATAGACCACATACATACCCTACGGCAAATTGTACAGAAGTCCGAAAAGTACAATTTGCCACTATGTCTGGCGTATGTGGACTATGAGAAAGCCTTTGATTCCGTCGAAATTTGGGCGCTGCTGCAGTCCCTTCAGCGGTGGAAAGTTGACTGTCGGTATATCGAAGTGCTGAAGTGCTTGTACAGTAGAGCTACGATGGCTATCGGAGTACAGAACCAGAGTACGAAACCTATCCAATTGCAGAGAGGTGTAAGACAGGGTGACGTTATATCCCCGAAACTCTTCACCGCTGCATTGGAAGACGTTTTCAAGCTTCTGGACTGGAAAGGATACGGAATTAACATCAATGGCGAGTATATCACTCACCTTCGATTTGCCGACGACATAGTCCTCATGGCAGAATCGCTGGAGGAACTAAGCACTATGCTCAATGACCTCAATAGTGTCTCCCAACGGATAGGTCTTAAGATGAACATGGAAAAAACAAAGATTATGTTTAATGTCCATGTCACACCTATGCCGGTACTTGTTGGGATCACTAAGCTCGAAGTTGTTGACGAGTATGTTTACCTGGGACAAATAGTCCGACTAGGTAAGTCCAACTTCGACCGAGAGGTCAATCGACGGATTCAACTCGGCTGGGCAGCGTTCGGGAAGCTACGAAACATCTTCTCGTCAGACATACCTCAAAACCTTAAAACAAAATTGTACAACCAGTGCGTGTTGCCAGTGATGACTTACGGAACTGAGACGTGGTCCTTCACTGCTGGCCGTATGAGGAAGCTCAAGGTCGCTCAGCGAGCTATGAAGAGGGCTATGCTCGTAATTTCTCTGCGTGATAAACTTGGGAATGAGGATATCCGCAGTAGAACCAGAGTAACCGACATAGCCCAACGGATTAGTAATCTGAAGTGGCAGTGGGCCGGCCATATAGCTCGAAGAACCGACAACCGATGGGGAAGAAAGGTTCTCGAGTGGCAGCCTCGTACCGGTAGGTGAAGTGTAGGGCGTCCCCATACAAGATGGAGTGACGACCTGGTAAGACATGCAGGAAATCGGTGGATGCAGGTGGCTTGGTTCCGTGCTTTGTGGCATTCCTTGGGGGAGGCCTATGTTCAGCAGTGGACTTGTGAAGGGCTGTAATGATGATAATGATGATACATATATATATATATGTATATATGCAACACGTAACATAATTAACGCACTTTGAGAAAGTAGTTTGTTCAGAATCGTTTACTGAATCGATTTCTATCATTTTTTATATAGGTAATTTTTTATCCCAAAAATAATTGAAACTACGTAATTTACAGTCACACTAAACCTGTACAGTCAAAACAAACTGAATTGGACCGTAACTCAAGGCAATGAGACTTTTAAAAGTGCAGTTTTATTTGTATTAATACAAATTCAGTCATTTAATACAAAATAAAGAAAATTGAACCTTATTTCAAGTAATTTAAAGTCTATACAAATACAGTTTGGAGTGGCTTATAAAGGTCGCGGCGGCCAGGACATTGACCTCCCAGATCAGCTGATTTGACGCCTCTTGACTTTTTTATGGGGATGTATTAAATCATTCGTTTATTTTACGTAATTCTATGAGTGAACAATTTTAGAATAGTGAAAAATGACACTGAATTGCTTTGTAAATTATTTCCTTTCTTTTTCTTTCTTTTTTAAAAAGTAACCTCCACACTAGGATTTTCTCTTGAATAGTGGGGGCAGTGTACAAGCATAAATTGCACAAGAACAAACATCCAGACCCGGAACAATTATAGACCTATACCTAGCCTTCCTGTTATTGTACGGTGACCACAACATTCTTCCGGAATTAGTATAACTAATTTGATAAATAGTCAATGCATAAACATGTTTAACTAAGAATTCAGTGTATGTATTATGATTATAACATAATATACTAATTCGGGTGTCTGAGGATGTGCGTTAATTACGTTAAAAGTTGTATATACATATATCTTAAAATAATTTTTGCGGAACTCGCGTTTCAATTGTTTTTTCACATTCTTTCGGCGTATCGAAAATGGAATTAACGCGAAAACATTTTCGGCTGATAATTTTTGTATAATTTTAAAAGTTCAATCTCTCCTCAAGATTGCACTTCTCATCTTCAAAATGCTTTTGAGAGGGAAATACCTCATTTGAGAATCGTAAGACGTTGGTACGCAGAATTTGATCGTCGCCGTATTTTTGGATGATTAAATCAATCACAAAATCTGGCTGTCAGACGACTAATTGACGAAAATAGGCACATCATCTATCATCATTCATCATTACAGCCCTTCACAAGTCCACTGCTGAACATAGGCCTCCCCCAAGGAATGCCACAAAGCACGGTCCCGAGCCACCTGCATCCATCGACTTCCTGCATGTCTTACCAGGTCGTCACTCCATCTTGTGGGGGGACGCCCTACACTTCGCCTACCGGTACGAGGCTGCCACTCGAGAACCTTTCTTCCCCATCGGTTGTCGGTTCTTCGAGCTATATGGCCGGCCCACTGCCACTTCAGCTTACTAATCCGTTGGGCTATGTCGGTTACTCTGGTTCTACTGCGGATATACTTATTCCTAAGTTTATCACGCAGAGAAACTCCGAGCATAGCCCTCTCCATAGCTCGCTGAGGGACCTTGAGCTTCCTCATACGGCCAGCAGTGAAGGACCACGTCTCAGTTCCGTAAGTCATCACTGGCAACACGCACTGGTTGTACAATTTTGTTTTAAGGTTTTGAGGTATTTCTGACGAGAAGATGTGTCGTAGCTTCCCAAACGCTGCCCAGCCGAGTTGAATCCGTCGATTGACCTCTCGGTCGAAGTTGGACTTACCTAGTCGGACTATTTGTCCTAGGTAAACATACTCGTCAACAACTTCGAGCTTAGTGCTCCCAACAACTACCGGCATAGGTGTGACATGGACATTAAACATAATCTTTGTTTTGTCCATGTTCATCTTAAGACCTATCCGTTGGGAGACACTATTGAGGTCATTGAGCATAGTGCTTAGCTCCTCCAGCGATTCTGCCATGAGGACTATATCGTCGGCAAATCGAAGGTGAGTGATGTACTCGCCATTGATGTTAATTCCGTATCCTTTCCAGTCCAGAAGCTTGAAAACGTCTTCCAATGCAGCGGTGAAGAGTTTCGGGGATATAACGTCACCCTGTCTTACACCTCTCTGCAACTGGCTAGGTTTCGTACTCTGGTTCTGTAATCGGATAGCCATCGTAGCTCTACTGTACAAACACTTCAGCACTTCGATATACCGACAGTCAACTTGGCACCGCTGAAGGGACTGCAGCACCGCCCAAATTTCGACGGAATCAAAGGCTTTCTCATAGTCCACATACGCCAGACATAGTGGCAAATTGTACTCTTCGGACTTCTGTACAATTTGCCTTAGGGTATGTATGTGGTCTATGGTGCTAAAGCCCTTTCGGAAACCGGCTTGTTCGGGAGGCTGGAAGTCGTCAAGTCTGCGCGCGAGACGATTCGTAATGACTCTCGAAAACAGCACGTAGACGCGGCTCAGAAGGGAAATCGGTCTGTAGTTCTTCAAGAGAGCGTTGTCACCTTTCTTGAAGAACAAGACCACCGCACTTCTGCTCCACGCCTCCGGTGTAATGCCACCATGGAGGACGGAATTAAAGAGCTTCTGAAGGACTTCAAGTACCGGTCTTCCACCCGCTTTCAGAAGCTCCGCTGTAGTTCCGTCCTCGCCCGGGGCCTTGCCGTTTTTAAGGTGCTGGAGAGCCATTCTAATCTCGCTCAGACTGACGTCCGGGATATCTTCGGAATAGTGTCGAATAAGACTCGCTCTTGGATCGTTACTCACACTTGCGTGTGGCTCCAACGATGACGTGTACAGCTGCCCATAGAACCTCTCAATCTCACTCAAAATCTCAGGTGCCCCGGAAACGATGCTGCCACATTTGGTCTTCAGCTTTGACAGTTGGCTCTTTCTGGCAGACAGATCTCTGGCAAAGACTTTGGAGCCTTGGTTCCGCTCGATCGCTTCTTCAACACGAGCTGTATTGAAGTTGCGTAAGTCTCGCCGCATGCATTTGGAGATCTGTCTGTTCAGTTGCCTGTATGCTGTCAAATCTGTTGAAGAATGTAGCCTCATCTCCCGTCTAACAGCCATGAGATTAAGAGTGTGATCGGAGAGTTTTTGTGTTCTTCTGCGGTGGGTCTTGCAGAACTTAGCTCCGACCGCATGGACAGTTTCCACGAGCTTGTCATTCATATCGTCCACTTCATTGCAGTCTTCTAGGCACTGAAAACGGTTTTGTTACTCGAGCTGAAAGGTTTCGGGACTCTGGATTAGAGCACGAGGGGGACGGAGCGTTGACTTCATCAGACGAGACCTCTCCAACTTAACATTAAGGTTCAGTGTGCCTCTAACCATTCGGTGATCGCTGCCGGTTTTCACCCTCGCGATCACTGAGACATCACTGAACAGTTGTCGTCTGGTCGTCATAATGAAGTCAATCTCATTTTTTGTCGAACCGTCGGGGCTCGACCAGGTCCACTTCCTGTGGGGCCGCTTCTTGAAGAAAGAGTTCATCATAAAGAGTCCCTCTTTTTCCATGAAGTCGGCCAGCTGCTGGCCCCTTGGGTTCCGTTGCCCTATTCCAAATTTCCCTACTTTCAGCTCACCGTTCTCTCTTGTGCCTAGTTTTGCATTGAAGTCTCCCATTAACACCGTATATTGGGTTTTGGAGGAATGCATGGCTCTAGAGATATCCTCATACATTTCCTCCACCTCCTCATCGGGGTGTGCCGAGGTTGGTGCGTAAACCTGTATGACCTTCAGCGAATACCGTTTGGTGATTCTGAGTATAAGGTACGCAACCCTCGTCGACACACTCCCGATCTTTACAACGTTGTTAACGAGAGACTTGTGGACGATAAATCCGACACCTCCTTGGGACAGATGGTCGCCCTCCCGGTGATAGAGCAAGTTGCCGGATTCGAGGATTACCGTGTCCTCCCCCTCTCTTCGGACTTCGGATAATCCTATAATATGCCAGCGTAGATTGTCTATCTCTTCTTCCAGGTCCACGATCTTCTCGTCAGTCCTCAGGGTGCGTGCGTTGTACGTTGCCAGGTCGAGTCGTCTAAGGTGGCAACCGAACCTCCACCGGAGATTCTTAGCACCCCCTGCCCCGCCGTTACCATGGTCGCCACCGTAGCCAGGAATAGCGGGGCCGCCGGGGACTGGGGGCCGTTTATTATTGTCATTGCTCATGGGGGGTTATATTGCCATAGTTGCCACGCTTGGCGAGCGGGTTGGCAACCGCAGTTTTTTTATTGTATTTATGCCGTTACCAGGAAGATGCTGCTGCCCATCTCCTGCCTGTTTCCCTTTGTCGCCTTTTACGACACCCACGGGAGGATATGGGGTAGTGGATATTCTTGACCGCCACTACACGGCTATAGGCATCACCTATGAGCAGATTTAATTATATTTGGGTAAATAATCAATATAATTATAATAATATAACATATTTATTTGCATATAACATGGTACATTTTTAGATCTTATAACATACTGTGTGTTTTACCAATTTATCGGTATGCAAATATTACTTCGACATGCAATTAGAAAAGAACTATAATTAGAAAATTACAATAACATGTCATATCAAAATTTAATAAAACAGTATAATTTCAATAAAAAAGGACGTAAAAAAAGAGAAAAAAATTAAAAATGGCAGGCATGGTCATGTCCAGGGTGAGGCAACTTTGTATGAAAGCTGAAAAATCTGCACACAATCATGATTTTGTCAATATGCGTGTTGGGCTTGTTAAAATAAAGCGAGATAAAATATCGCTGTCTCTTTCTTTAATTTTGTTTTTGATTGCCATTTTAAAAATTAGATAAACAAATTCATATTATATGGGAAGAAAATAAAAATGTTAATTCGGTGTTAAACTTTTATTGGTTTGCACTTCAAAGTATAATTACATACATATTACACTGAGATTCGCACAATTAGTTTACCTATTAATTGATTTAAATAAAATTATTAAATATTAGCGAATTTTATCAAAAGAAGCCATGAATTAATAGAAGAAGAAAAAATGACATATGTTTGTCAACGTCTTTCATATTGAAAATATTTTCTGAAATTTATTTAAATTTATTTCATAGGTTTAGCTTTTAATATTTATTATTAATTTTTGACTTGACTTTAAGACTTCATTTTCGTATGTACGCAAATATACAGTCATAATATTGTCGTGAATGTACAGTAAAGATTTTTTGTGAGATGTTAATTCTGTATAAGATATTGACTATAAATGAATTCATTATTTCAAAGTTTTATGCACGATTTATGATCATCATCGAAAGTAAGTTGAGTGTTGTGCAAATAAAAAGCACAAAATCATCTGATCACTTTCTGCAAGTTTCCTATGATAGGAAAAGAAAAACTTAATATTGTGGTAAGGTTATAAACATTTCGAATTTGTTGGCCGTTATTTGTAGGGTTTATCACTATATTGACTCGAATTGTATCTGTTTCAGATCACGTATTTGGGCTGAGTAAAGTTTTCATCATGAGAATTTTGCTGATTTAAATTTACGTAAATGTTCTGTGAAGAATAACTTTCTGACAATAACATGTGTTATATATTAGTAACGTGCGTGGAAATATTACGTGCAAAAGCAATAAAAAAACATCAATAATAATGTGTAGTTTATAAAACAATCTGTCTTCCAGAAAATAAAATTACATAACTATACTTATTTATAGTTTTATTTTATCCCACATACTAATCTAAATTATATTCGAGTAATTTTGGTGCAACCTCTCAAATCCAAATTTACCCGTTTATAGGTTTATAGGTTTGTGAGGCTTGAGCCAAAATTACTCGAATAAGCCTTAAATAAAAAGGTTAAAGTTACATAAAACAAAGGTTTGAAATTCCCGCCAAAAAAGTTATATATGGGCGTCCACCGTAGCGCTTTTCGTATACACAAATAAACACGTGTTTCCGTTTTTTAGTATGAAGTTGGCGTTCTTCTCTTGATAAAGAGTAATTGTGTTCTGTGGTCAAGTCATATAATGCATAATGTCAAACTAGTATAATGTCTACCTTAAAAATTCTAATTCATTTGTCAATTTAAAATTTCAAACATCAACAAACACAGCAGCAGTAATTTGATAAATTTATTTATTGAATAAAACTACTTTTACGGATTTTATCGTGTTTAATTAGTTTTCTTATTTTTATTAATTCCGACGTTTCGGGTGCTTTCCAGCACCCATGGTCACGGGAGACTGAGGTGATTGACGTGCCGATATCAGAGTTAACCCGGAGTACCTTCAGCTTTTATAATTATTAATTTTGGTCCAATCTACTTAGAATGAACTTGATCACAAACTGCAGACTTTCGGAACGTTGGTCCTTCACGTCAGCTATGCGTTAACAAACCACGTCAGCTATGTGTGGTGTGCTTAACAAAAGGTAAGTCTGCAGTTTGTGATCATATTCTAGACGGCCCCCGCCATTACATTAAATTTGAAGAGAGAAAAACCACAAATTCTCGCGAAATAACATCGATTCCTGCCAAGGATGATACGTGAGGCTATTGAAATTAAAAATCATCCTAACTCAATAGACAGGGAGGCAGGGTACTACCACCTGTTTGGGATCCTGTAATTAATAAAATTAAAGCTTAACCCAAGCATACCACTGCAAGACTTTAAGACACAGTAAATTCATTGTGCGTAGATTTAACTACTCCGGGTTATTTCTGACATCGGGACGTCATTCACCGCAGTCCCCCGTAACCATGGGTGCGGGAAAGCACTCGAAACGTCGGGAATTAATAAAATAAGTTAATTTAACGCGATAAAATTTGTAAAAGTAGTTTTATACAATGTGTAGTGTTCGCTTAAATATAAGAAATCATTAAATTTATTTATGTCATAAAACAGTTTTCAATCAAAATCCAGAAAATATATTTAAAAAAAAGATTAAATGTCAAGGTTTGAATATGGTTCGGAAGTAAATTAAATAGTCGAACGCACATTCTAGAACTCTTTCTGGCAAAACAAGTTGTGGCTGCCTGGGGCACAGATAACTTCCACGGGTACCTTCTTGTTTTTTGTTCTTGTTAACATTTTTATTATACAAACTTAAAATTTCATATATATATATATATATATATATATATATATATATATATATATATATATATATATATATATATATATATATATATATGGAAGGTAATGTAAGAATATTTAACTTTTCAAAGAGGGGTCTACATGATTCCATTTGACCGACACCGCATACAGATCGTATACATCTCTTCTGTAATACAAAGGCACGAGAAATGTGTGTCGAATTTCCCCACAGTCCATATCTCAGTATAGAACCAACGTGTCCATGGTATGCCATCAGAGCTGTCTTAAGGTTAGCTAATTTTGACAGACGATACAAAGCGAACGCAAACCTGTTAATCCTCTGGAATACAGTGTCATCGTGATTCTGCCATGTGAGTTCAGAATCAATCACAATACCGAGAAAGGTCGCTGATGCGGTCATGACAATGACATCGTTACTATGGTGTACCGATAGTTGTTAAGGTTTACCAATATTGCTGTAAAATTTTATATACTTTCTTTTACATGTATTAATTTTAAAATCATTATATTTTAGCTAATTCGTTATATTACTTTTAACTATTATTTTATTATTAATTTCATCATTTTAGTCAGTATTAGGTATTTTTATGTATTGTTATAAAAATATAATAGTTATATAAACGGTGGTAGAGCCACGCGGCAGTTTTTGGTGTTGCATGTATGGGCCAGCCCGAGCTGGGTTGGTAGCACGACCTCACAGACTACCGGTGAAGTAGAAGCTCTGCTTCTGTGTTTCGTCTGGTGAGTGCAGGTGGCCGGAGGCCCAATTAACCCCCCCCCCCCCCATCAATATGGTAGCGGAATTATACCAAAGATTACCCCAGGAGGGTACCAGCACCCCTGGAGAATCCCTCGCTTAGCATCCACGACCATGTTAGTCCATGTTACTCCTAAGCGTGGGTGCTCAGGCTGCCCATCGTATTCTGGGGGGGGGGGGGGGCAAAATTCCGCTCAAAAACATAACTGCTCGGGGCAAATTGACCAACAATACCAAGGCGACCCCTGTCACGCTATCCGTGAATTTCTGCAACATCAGCGGACATCACTCGAAACTAAACGCCGTCCACTACCATCTCGAGACGGCGAAACTGGCCTTGCTCTTTCTGACCGAGACGCAAGTGTCCTCTCCGGCTTATACTTCGTATCTCTCCTGCCCGGGGTACAAATTGGAGCACTCCTTTGTGCCTCGGGCTGGAGTTTGCGTATCTCGTATACGTCAAAGAGGACATCTGTTCTCGACTCCTCTGCAGTCTTGAAGGTTCGGACTTGTCCATCCTTTGACTACGCGTAGACAGCGACGACCATCTGCGCGTCTACGGGTGCTTCTATAGGTCCCATAGCGGCAATGCCGAAACAGACCGACTCATCGACCACGTCCAAATGGCTACAGATTCCATGCTACAACAGGTGCCATCCGCAGAGATCGTGATCCTTGGCGATTTTAACGCCCACACGCCGAATGGCTTGGTTCACGTTTAGCCGATCATGGGGGGAGATCTGTTTATGACCTTGCCTTGGCATATTATCTGACACAACTGGTTACTTCGCCTACGCTGATTCCAGATGTGGAAGATCACACACCATCTCTGTTGGACCTTCTGCTGACCTACGGATATCAGGTTTCCGTCGATGCCCCTTACGGCTCTTTGGACCATTGTCTAATCCGGAGTGTGGTGCCACTCACGCTCCCCTCGCGGTGTAGTTCTGCAGGTTGCCGCCGTATTTGGCATTACAGGTCGCCGAATTGGGACGAAATGCGTTCTTTCTTTGCATCCTGCCCATGGGGGTGGGTTTGCTTCTCACCGGATGACCCCAGCGCTGTTGCTGACTCTGTCACTGATGTATTGCTACAGGGAATAGAACTATTTATTCCATCATCTGTCGTACCCATCGAAGGCAGACCTCAGCCTTGGTTTGGTCACTCCTGTAAGACTGCATTACGCAGTAAGCAGGAGTGTTCTCAAGCCTGGGCTGCGGCTTCGGCGAGTCGGGATGTAAACATCAGCCTTAAAAAGAAGTAAAACTTCGCCTTCAGGTCCTTCAAAAAAGTTATTGCCAAGGCAAAGTCAGAGCACATAGGCAGAATTGGCGAGAATTTAGTTCACCTTCCTTCGGGATCCCGTGCATTTTGGTCTCTCGCCAAGGCTGTCCAAGGGAATTTCTGTAAGCCATCACTACCATCTCTGCACAGAGAGGATGACTCACTGGCCCAAGCCGCAAAAGGCAAAGCCGACCTTTAAGGCTCCTTTTTAGCGTCCAACTCGACTCTTGATGACGGGGAGAATATACCGCCGACCATCCCGCGGTGTGAGTGTTCCATGCCGGATGTGCGGTTCTCATAGCGCTCGGTTCGCAAAGCACTTCTCTTCCTGGACATCCAGAAGTCGAGTGAGCCTGACGGAATCCTCCCAATTGTGCTGAGGACGTGTGCTCCGGAGTTGGCACCGGTGCTAATGAGTCTGTTCCGGTACTCCTACTCCCTAGGCGTAGTTCCGAAATCATGGAAGACAGTTTTGTCCACCCGATCCCTTTAAAAGGCGACCGCTCAGACCCGTCCAACTACAGGCCTATCGCCATCACCATCTTTTTCTCCAAAATATGGAAATATGGAATAAAATGGAATCCAATATTAACTGCCAGCTCATGCGGTACCTTGAGGATCACCAGCTGATTAGTGACCCCCAATACCGTTTTCGTCGGGGTCGATCAGTTGGTGAACTTCTGGTCTACCTGACTCATAGATGGGCGGAGGCAAAAGAGTCAAAGAGAGAGGCGTTGGCCGTTAGTTTGGACATTGCGAAGGTCTTTGATAGTGTTTGGCACAACGCGCTTCTGTCGAAGCCCTCTTCCTATGGGCTTCCCGAGAAATTGTGCAATTGGATCACCAGCTTCCTTGCAGATCGGAGCGTTAATGTCGTAGTAGACGGTGCATGCTCCGACCACAAGCCTATTAACGCTGGTGTTTCACAAGGGAGTGTGCTATCACCAACGCTGTTTCTTCTGCATATCAATGATATGTTGCTAACTGGTAACATTCATTGCTATGCGGATGACAGCACTGGTGATGCTCTATACCCCGACCGTGCCAATATTTCTCGGGAAAACGTCGCCGACTACCGGAATAAACTTGTGTCTGAAGTCGTCTTTGCTCAACAAAGTCTCGGATTGGGGGCGACTTAATGTAGTCCAGTTTAATCTTCAGAAGACACAAGTTTGCGCGTTTACCGCTAAAAAGATCCCCTTTGTTGTGTCCACTCAGTTTCAAGATACTACCTTCTTGCCTCAGCCAGTATCGGAATCCTCGGAGTCAACATGTCAAGTGACGTGCAGTTTCGTGATCACTTGGAAGAGAAGGCCAAGTTGGCCTCTAAAAAGCTTGGCGTGCTCAGCAGAGTGGGACAATATTTTATGCCAGCACACCGCCTGCAACTTTACAAGGCGTAGGTTTAGCCTCACATGTAATACTGTTTCCATCTCTGGGCAGGGGCTCCCCAGTGCCAGCTCCTTCCACTAGACCGCTTCCAGCGCAGAGCGGCTCGAATCATCAACGACCGAGTCCTTTCCGATCGGCTCGATTCATTGGCACTGCGAAGAGATGTTGCATCCCTTTGCATTTTCTTTCGCATTTACCACGGGGAGTGTTCTGAGGAATTGTTCGGACCAATACCTGCCGCCAAATTTTATGAACGCACATCGCGGCAGAACTCCCAATACCATCCACACCATCTGAATGATTGGTGGTCCACCACATTGGTGTTTTCTTCCTCGCACAACTTTCTTGTGAAATCGATTACCTGCACCGATTTTTCCAGAGCGATACGACTTAGGAACCTTCAAGAAAAGAGCCTACTCCTTTTTAAAAAGCCGTCAACGCATCTGCAATTCCCCTGGTTCCCCAGGTGTTGCTTCACTTACCATCAGGTGAGCCGTATGCTCGTTTGCCCACTCTCCTATAAAAAAATATCGTCAGCATAATGTAACAGGATATTGAGTTTATATAGGAATGTCATTGATGTAAATAATGAAGAGCAATGGTCTCAATATACATTGGACACCTGAGTTCATCTCCGCTCTGTACGTCATACTCTTGCACGCATCATCCAGCTTCGGTACTTTCACAAACTGAGTCCTTTCACGGAGATAGCTCCTTATCCAATCATAGGATGCTCCTCGCACACAATAATTCTCAAGCGTTTTCAGAAGTGTCTTATGATTGACAAATTCAAAGGCTTTACCCATATCTACTATCGCCTAAAAATTAAGATTCCAACATTTTATCGAATAAAATCGTATCTAGCAATGTGCTTTTTATATCATTTATATGTATAATATGATACATATAAATGATATAAAAAGCACATTGTTAGAAAGATAAATGAGTGTTGAACTTATTTATAATTTTTTTAAATCGATTTATTGCTATTTTTAAATAAAAAAAGGGTTTTAGTGGCTTATGGTGTGGATTTATCATGACCCTGTGGCTTGTAAACACGAAAACTTTTAAAAATATTAATTGTTTAACTCAATCTATTTTTAATTCTCTTTATCTATCATGTGGGAAGCCACTGAATGTAAATGGCAGTGTTATTTTGTTTTGTTTAGCTATAATTAATTATTTTCGGCTCCAAAATGGCGAAATTTTCGTTGATTTGTTAGCTAGGTAGTTAGGTATATAAATAATTTCTGTAAATGGGGAGCTACAGCCACAGAGTAGTTAAGTTTGGCTTCAGTCGCTGTCGTGAGTGGACATTGTTTCGGTTGTTTGCAGCTGCTCAAAATGATCGCTGTACAAATACACAATATTCGAATAACCAAATTTCTTAAAAACTTGATTATAATAATAATAAGAGATTTTTTATTACAATATTTAAAAGCACAGAATAAATAATAGTAGTACGTACTAAAGGTAAGTAGTATAATTTTTCTTTTGTCTTGGGTGACATTTTCATGGTTTTCGAGGGTGTTGAAACCGATAGGGTTGTCGATATGTAAACCCAAGATGGCGGCCGCAATAGGTATCAATTTTTTCATCATGGGTGTCATTTTCATGGTTTTGAGGGTGCTGAAGCCGATAGTGCTGTCGAAATGTAAATCCAAGGTGGCGGCTGCAATAGGTATAAATTTTTTCATCATGGGTTTCATTTTCATGGTTTTCGAGGGTGTTGAAGCTGATGATGCTGTCGAAATGTAAATCCAAGATGGCGGCTGAATTAGGTACCAATGTTTTCATCACGGGTGTCACTTTCATGGTTTTCGAGAGAGTTGAAGCCGATAGTGCTGGCGAAATGTAAATCCAAGATGGCGGCTGCAAAATATATCAATTTTTTCATCTTGGGTGTCATTTTCATGGTTTTCGGGGTCGCTGATGCCGATAGTGCTGTCGAAATATAAATCCAAGATGGCGGCTGCAAATGGACAAACTGTCATGACATAATAATACCTCTAAGAAAAATTATAGTATGGAATGTTATGCCACTGGTTTGGCTTCAATCTTGCTGCAGTCACCTTCGTGAGTGGACATTGTATCGGTTGTTTGCAGCGGCTCAAAAAGATCGCTGTACAAATACACAATATTCGAATAACCAAATTTCTTAAATACTTAATTATAATAATAATAAGACATTTTTTTATTACAATATTTAAAAGCACAGAATAAATAATAGTAGTACGTACTAAAAGTAAGTAGTATAATTTTTCTTTTGTCTTGGGTGACATTTTCATGGTTTTCGAGGGTGTTGAAACCGATAGGGTTGTCGATATGTAAACCCAAGATGGCGGCCGCAATAGGTATCAATTTTTTCATCATGGGTGTCATTTTCATGGTTTTGAGGGTGCTGAAACCGATAGTGCTGTCGCAATGTAAATCCAAGGTGGCGGCTGTAATGGGTATCAGTGTTTTCATCATGGGTATCATTTTCATGGGTTTCGAGGGTGTTGAAGCCGATAGTGCTGTCGAAATGTGAATCTAAGATAGCGGCTGAAGTAGGTACCAATTTTTTCATCATGGGTGTCATTTTCATGGTTTTCGAGGGTGTTGAAGGCGATAGTGCTATCGAAATGTAAATCCAAGATGGCGGCTGCAATAGATATCAAGTTTTTCATCTTGGGTGTCGTTTTCGTGGTTTTCGAGGGTGTTGAAGCCGATACTCATGTTATACGTAATTTTTTTAATGCGCTTAATGTATGCCCAATTGGATTTACTTTACTATAATATACAATTTTGTTATTTATTTTTGTTAATCAATATTTTGTTTGCATTTACTTTGTCTTTGTTATTTATTATATTCCAAGCAGCTTTGCATTCATTTCTGCCTGTGTTAACATAATGATTTCTTATATTTACGCGAACACTAGACATTTAAATAAAACTAATTTTACGGATTATATCGCGTATATTAACTTATTTTATATTGCAGATGTTTCGGGTGCTTATCAGCACCCGTGGTCACGGGGGACTGAGGTGTTTGACGTCCTGATGTCATAGTTAGCCCAGCTACCTTCAGTTTTTAATATTAATTTTTGGTTCGATTTACGCAGAATGAGCTTACAGTATCTTGAAGTCTAGCAGTGGTATACTTGGATTTGGATTTGCTTTTATTAATTATGGGATTAACATTTTGATTTTGTGTTAACTTTATTGAAAATCTTTAGGAAAACATAAATTACGTAAGAGAATAAGTTCATTATGAAATGGTTTGAAACCATCATCTACATTTTGGAGGTCGATAAGATTTCGCCATGGGTAGCTCGTCAAAACATATTTGAATTTGATTAAGTTATCAATACTATAATCACGTCTCATTTTAAAACAAGTTTTAAGCGGTGCTTTACGCAATTTAACAAGTACACACAATGGTTGAGCTGTATTATGGTCTTTTAAGCACACGGCTTTAGTATAGCCGACTGCTTCATTTACATTGCTCGCGAAATGATCTACTCAAGACTCACATCCTGTAGGTGTTTTAATATGCAAGTCGAGAGTATAGCTACTTAGTATTACTAATAATTCAACCGACGTATTACCTTTTTAGTGTGTCAATATGCCAGTTTTCTGTAATAATTATACGTTTTAAATGATTTTAATTTGATATGAAGAAGTTGTAGTTTATTAAAGAAATATTTTTACGTTCGCTGTTGGAGTACGGTGTACGGGTACACAAGGATTATCTTATATTCTACTATTTGTAATCCAGACCATAAGAAAGAAACTTCTGATGCCAATTCCTTTACAAAAGGTAGTTTCTTAGTCGTGATTGAATAACAGTGTAAAATGGAAGAACCACCATGCCTTTGCTTTGACCTGCAAAATGAAGCGCTCAATTTGTAGCCTTTGAGGTTCGTAACGAAGGTTTCAGTTAGACAAATTAAATCTGGGATTCCCTGTTTATCTGTCATTTCATTAAGTGTTATTTCTATTAACGCTTTTATTATTATGTATTAATATAAAAGTAATTACAGAAAATACATTAACATTTGTTTTGTTGTCTCTTGATTTCTTATTAACACGCGGTGTGTTCAAGTAAAAAAAGAGTTCGAGTTGATTACTGTTAAAATGCTGTTAATGTAAGATCTCAGACGTTCAAATGCGTGAATATAATTTTGAAAGGAGATGAAACATGGATATATTGTTACTTTCCGGAAATAAAGCAACAATCTTCCTGTATGGGGGTATTAACAGGTGACAACAAACCAACAAATGTGAGGCAGCTAAGAAGCGTGAGTGTAAATATGGTTACGTTTTATTTCTCCCAGATGATTCCTGTTACTTGATGAGAAAAAAGAAAAATTAAAGAAGAATTGATTATACAAATTTCGCAACTTCTTTGCTATTGTTCTCACAGTTAGTCTTTCCCCTAAAAATTGCTTCGCATAACTCAAGGACTCACTCAATTTCAAGGATTAAGTAAACAAAAATAAATGTTATTTTTAATAAAAACATATAGTGCACGTAATATTCTTTATAACCATGACAGATTAAAAAAAATCAAAAAGGGCATTAAAAGGAAATATAATAGTGTATACATGAGTCGTGGTAGTTAAGAGGCTGTGCGCTCTTCGTAATTGCATAGTAATCAAGCAACCCGGGTTCGATCCCAGCCACCAATGAAACAGTTAATTGCAATTTGAAGTGCTGTTTCTTGAACTGAAGGTCGTAAGGCTAACATCTTACTAAAACTAAACAACTGGATGCAACTAAACTTTACATTTATGTGTACATAAATACCAAAACAATACTATTATAAAAGTTTAAAACAACTAATACAACACCTATTGCTTATGACCTGTGATGGTCCTATTGAGAATACTAGGTCGTAGTCATGAAATTATTGTTTTGTGATTGTTTCACAATTTGCAAATTTTCAGAATATTCAGACGCCTGGAAATAATTTCAAACTGAATAATTTCCAGGCGTTTCTATTAAATTCATACATACTACCGTGGGCAAAAAATTCTAAGACTTTTTAATTTAAATTTCGTGCGGAAATCCATTCGTCGAAATTTTTTTTCTACGTTGGTATGACTGTCAGTTACATCTGCGCCAAATATCACGTCAAAGTAACCATTAGTGTTTAGGATACGCTTGTCTTTCTGAAGTAAAAAAAGGGCATTCGGCGATTTTTACAAGGAGTGTAATTAAACACACACAAAGTAGTTCCATTAAATTTTGTGTGCGGAATCAAATTTCTGGTGCCGAAACATTAGAATGTTGCAAAAGGCCTTCGGTAATAATTGTATGTCAAAATCAAGTGTTTTTAATTGATACAAATTACTCAAAGGAGGTCGCCAACGCGTTGACGACGAACAACGTCCAGGACGGCTATCAACATCAACTGTTGATCAACACGTCAATAAAATCAAGAAATTTGTGCTCGAGAATCGACGATTAACAGTCACAGACCTTATTGATATCGTTGGAATATCGCAAGCATCAGTGAAAATAAAACATCATTTGGGCCTAAGAAAAGTGAATGCACGATTGGGTCCAAAATCACTCAATTTTCTTGAAAAACAGCGTCGCGTTGACGTCTGTGAAACAATGCTTTCCGACTACCAGAATATCATGAATTGTATCATAACTGGCGAAGAGTCTTGGATCTACGCTTACGACCCGGAAACAGACGATCAATCGGCCGATTATTGTGCCAAACGTGAGCTGAAGCCGAAAAAACCACTTCAAAGCAATTCAAAAATCAAGGCCATGGTGATAGTTTTCTTCGATCATCGAGGTGTGGTACACTCTGAATTCCTTCTGACCGGCCAAACTGTCAACAAGGAATACTATTTGAGTGTTATGCGTTGTTTGCGCGTAGCTATTCGTAAAAAGAGGCCGGAATTATAAGCCAATAACTCTTTGTTTTTGCACCACGATAATGCACAGTCGCAAACTGCATTGATTCTTCGTGAGTTTTTCGCCAAAAAATCAACCAATATCGTTCTAAAACCACCGTATTCGCAGATTTAGCTCCGTGCAACTTCTAGCTGTTCGAAAAACACAAGTAACTACTCCGGGGAAATCGTTTTGAGTCAATTGAAGACATTAAACGTGAATCGCTACGCACATTGAAGGCTATTCCGGAAATTGACTTTAACAACTGTTACGAGGATTGGAAAAAACGTTGGCATAAGTGAATTGCAGCCGAAGAGGATAACTTTGAGGGGAACGAAATAGATTTGGCAGAATAAATGAAGAATTTTAAAATTATGAACAAAGTCTTACTATTTTTTGCCCACAGTATTATATGGGTATATACAGATAAAGCAAATATATTTTTATAGAATGGGGGTGAAAAGTTACGGTGGTAAGTTATAATGTAATATGCTAAGTTGTAATATATATATATATATATATGAAAAATCTAAATGCAATGGTGTTGTCACCTCTGGGAATAAATTGGAATGTCACGTTTCCGGTTATGAGGATCTCTACAATCACCATTCGAAAAACAGCAGCATTAGACTGCTATTTTAAGCTGTTAAAACCACCATATCCGTTCAACATAATTTAACTGCAGCGTGGCTACACCACGTTATATAACGTGTAAATAATAGAATGTATCAAACTGTTTCAAACTTAGATATAATATTTCTGGTATATATTACATATAAAATACTCAAGCGAACAACGGAGATCAATATCAAAAATGCGAAAAGTTAGCAAGTCGGCACAAATGAAATTGTTAATTGCAATTTTCAATGCTGATTAACCACGTGTTTGGCGGTAAAAGAAAACATCGTAAAGAGACCTGCATGTCTGAGAAATAAGAAAACAAAATATTTCGAAGACATGTGAAGTTCGTCAAGACGCATTTTGGCAGCACGGCGTACAATTCCTTGCCCTAAAACCTTCTCAGAAATGACAAAACTACAAGTCTGTATCAAGCCGTGGGACGTATATAGCCTGTAACTTTAACTTTAACCACAAATTTTTTGGTATAAAACTGTTGTTTATTGTCCTATGTATGCCACTAACATGCATATCTTTCACACTGCGAATTCGAAGTGATATAGTTTGGGCTTTACTGTCGAATTGACAAGGTCACGCTAACCACTCTTATGACATTTGGTATAATATTTTTAAATCGCACTTATACCTGAAGGAAATGACATTAATTCCAAAATGAGACACTAATGAATAAAACTTACCCTCTACTAGCTCCCAAGGCAAAGGTTGTCCTGCCCTCTCCAACGACCCTTCTTATAAAAATCCTTTAATTCGCAATAAAAATTTTGATGGTCATTTAGCGGGATAAAAACTATCCTATCTCTCAAGTTGGACCAAAATGCACACAGTATGCAAAATTTCATTGAAATCAGTTCAATAGTTTAGGAGTCCATCGCGGACAAACAACGTGACACGTAATTTTTATATATAAAGATTTAATTTCGCAATTTAATTATAATAACATCGAATTAATTTTTCTCTCGGTTTGTCTGTGGTAGTATGGTAGTATGTTTCCAAAATAACTCAAGAACAACTAGATGAAATGACTTGAATATTTTTCGCCATCTTCAGAATTATGCAACGTTGGCTAGTCCATAGAAGTGACAACGCATGTGTAGCCTACTTTGTATGAAGTTGGTCGTAGGAATTCATGGGCTGCCGTAGCCACTTAATAATGTCAGGCGCAATTTAAGTTAATTTATTACTTATAAAAATATAGTAGTACTAGCTCACCAGGCAGACGTTGTTCTGCCCTCTCCAACGTCCCTTCTTATAAAAATTCTTAAATTCGCAATAAAAAATGTTGAAGGTCATTTAGCGGGATAAAAACTATACTATCTTTCAAGTTGGACCAAACTGCACACATAGTGAAACATTTCATTGCAATCAATTCAGTAGTTTAGGAGTTCATCGCGGACAAACAATGTGACACGTAATTTTTATATATAAAGATATTGTAGTGAAAAGTAGCGCTGATTTTATTGCTGGTTCTTTTGTTTCTGTTTCTGTTTCTAGACCGACTCAAATTTCTGTCGTTGTCGTGTTCATCCAAAAGTTGTCTGGAACCTTTTGATATTTTGCAATTTTGTGTCTTTTATTAAGTGTTTTGGTGTGTGCAAGCCGAAACTGTCTATACATCTACGTATCTGATTCAGATTCAGATTTTTTATTGGCCACAATGTAGGTACAGTTATAAAATGGTACATTACTGTTTCCGCTACATTCTACCTTACGGCGTGCAAAGTTATAAAAACTAAAAGATAAAATTCTGATAACAAATTAACTAGCAATATGTTATTCATATATAATGGGAATTCTCGTGTATGTAACTTTAATCTATTTTTAAATATACTTATCATTTTAAAAGTATTTTAAACAATAATAACATTTTTCTAATAATAATGCAGTCAGCTTAAATTTAAATATTCTTATAGGATGTTCTTTATAGGTGTGCGAAATTTAATTGTATATTGTAGGCCCCATTGATATGATATTTTTTCTAATTAGTGTTGTTTTGTAATTACCAGTATGTAATAAGTTTTTATACTGTATTCTCATAAGACCGGAACGAGTCCTAATCTCGGCTAGTAAAGGAAATAAATTTAAATTCGTTTAAACAAAAATTGCAACTTCCAAAATATACAAACACGGGAAGCTAAGTATTTTTAGTGACCTCAATACAGACTATATCTAAAATAATGTAAGTGGTATTACAACAGAGTGATATTGTGTTACCCATCATTCATCATCATTACAGCCCTTCACAAGTCCACTGCTGAACATTGGCCTCCCCCAAGGAAAGCCACAAAACACGGTCCTGAGCCACCTGCATCCATCGACTTCCTGCATGTTTTATCAGGTCGTCACTCCATCTAGTGGGGGGACGCCCTACACTTCGTTCGCCGGTACGAGGCCGCTACTCGAGAACCTTTTTTCCTTATCGGTTGTCGGTTCTTCGGTCTATATGGCGGCCCATTGCCGCTTCAGCTTACTAATTCGTTGGGCTATGTCGGTCACTCTGGTTCTACTGCGGATATCCTCATTTCTAAGTTTATCACGCAGAGAAACTTCGAACATAGCCCTCTCCATAGCTCGCTGAGCAACGTTGAGCTTTCTCATCCGGCGAGCAGTGAAGGACCATGTCTCAGTTCCATAGGTCATCATTGACAACACACACTGGTTGTACAGTCTCGTTTTCAAGTTTTGAGGTATACCTGACGAGAAGGTGTTCAGTAGTTACCCATTCACTAGGAAATTTATGGAGAGAGAGTAGCCTGTTACATCCAAAGCAAGAAATGAACTTTATTAACTCAATTCTACGTAAAATTTTATGTTACGATTATTACTCGTATATAGGTTTTTAAGAAACAGTTGCTGCGGAGATCGAACCTAGTTCGCTCGTGTGCTATATTATATTTAATTATAAATATTTAAGTCCGGTAAGTTGCGTTATAAAATTTAAACTAAAATTAAACCTTAAAAATCTTAAATTTCCAGATCTGTCAATATACTATGTTAAGTTACTGATAAGTTATGTTGTGACTGACAATCCATTTTCTATTTGTAATGATTATAAAAAGCTTTCCTTTTAGCTGGCAATGGCGTTAACAGCACCACTTGTTTCATAATTTCAAAACGTAGGGCACACTGAAAGTTTTGCATTGCTGGCCACTCAAAAATGTTTGAATTGCAAATGTTATATTTCTTAAAACATTGCATGTTAATTGTTTTTATCACAAGTTGAAGATCGTCATATGTAGCATAAATGTAATTTAGATAGTCATTACGAAATAGACTTTAGAGCGATGATTTTTTTTATAGGATAAGGGTGAAAAACGAGCACACAGTCCACATGATGGTAAGTGGTTGCTGCGGCCCATAGACATCTACATCTATCCTCTGTTACAGATCAAAATGCAGATGCGTTTTCACCCGTGAGGACTAGGATGGAATGCCTCATTTCCAGTAAAAAGGGCCTCCGGCCACCTGCACTCACCAAACGAAACGCAGAGGGAATTTTTTTTATGATTTTAAAATTTCACTCTTTCTGCAAGATTGCATTGCTCGTATTCAAATTGCTTTGAGGAGGGTGGCACGTGATGGGTTGGTACGCAGAATTTGATCGTGGCTATGTTTCTGAGAATGTGAGTGAGTGAGAATACTTTGAAAAGCATTAAGTATATTAGTTTACATATAAATTGTTTTATTTATGAGTTCCGCAGAACTTTCAGTGTACCTAGTTTGTAATTTTTTTTACTTTACTTTTATTTAACTTGAAAAATTATAACAAATGGAATACTGACTTTATGATCAAATTTCTTAAATTACTTTGTGAAGAGATTTATCATGAAAACTCAATTTCAGTCTCCAGTTTCTTATTATAAATTTTCCACGAATTGAAATAAGCGCAACCACCCGGTACTTGAGCTGCGAACATAAATCATAAAGCTTTATTAGTATACCGAGATAGGCAGGAGGATTCAAAATATATAGCTACATAATATAATATGATATACTCGTATCTATTTTTACTTTATATGTAATACAAAATTCCTCTAATGCATTTATTATTTTGCCTTTACTGTACATATAGAATACAAAAAACTATTTTTATTCAATATAGATTACATGTATCTAATTCTTATTTACTTTACCGCCATTGGTTAGGAATAAAAACCTATATCCAGGGAAAAACCATCAGGGAACCCAGCTGGACATTTTTTTGTAATTTTTAAATGAAAGGTTGTATAAACAATTTACAATTTTTTTTAAGAAACAACCTGGAAGCAACTACCTCACTCCCATGGGTTATCATCAACTATTTATTAATTTATACTACAATAACCATTTTTATACAGTTTTTGTTTAGTAAAATATTTGAACTTGGTGATAGAGAGACCTGGTATATTTTCGGGGATTTTGTTTTAATAACGTATATTACACGTGATGTCCAACAGCTACATTCAATTGTATAGATAGCTTCTCTGGTAATTTAAATTTAAATTTTAAAATATAATATGATATAATGGCTGTAAATAATGACCCGTCCGAAAATATATGGAACACCCATATATTACATCTGAACATAAGATCTCTTTGGAAACATTTTAACGCGTTATTAATACTACTTGATATAAATAATTTTAAGCGAAATAAATATTAAGAAGGAAGACTTCCATTTACCAAATAATGGGATATAATACAGTTATACATACTAGAGAAACGAAAAGACTAGGAGGAATATTAATAACCGCTAAGAATGGATTGAATTTTGAAGCTAAAATGGTGTGGCGGCGCTGTCGTCGCACCATAAGCGAAACACATCGAAGCCTAAATCGAGCTAACAAAGTTCCGAAGTTAAAGCTGTATATATAGAATACCTCCGAGCTACCTCTGGAGCGTTGGCCGCTTCCCGGGCAGTACATCTTGCCCGGCGGGAGATCTCCCCTTTTCCTTCCACCCGCCACAGTGGTCACCCCGACGTGATATAAACACGCAACCAACAACCTTCGAAACCACAGCTTCCAAAATCATCGTCATCGTCCTCAAGTATCCCATTCATTCGCTACGGAGCAGATGTTGTCTGCAGTCTTCACTTTCTGCAAGCCATCTAGCTTTACAAAGGTTCATTGCAGCACTGGAATAATAATGCTTCCTGTTCCTTCAAGCTACTCTCTGTGCTACAGTATTCGGCATGGCTCTGAGCCTTACTGCTCGCCTCTACTTCACGGCACTCTCGCAGATTACTTGCCTTCTTCTCGACTCACCGCAGACTTACAAGGGAATTCCCTGGCACTTGCAAATTCGTCGATATCTAGACTGCACTATCGACCTCCGGTCTGATCAGGGGGTGATGTGGCGGCGCTGTCGTCTCACCACAAGCGAAACACGTCGAAGCCTAAATGGCGCTAACAAAGTTCCGAAGTTAAAGCAGTATATATAGAATACCTCCGAGCTACCTCTCGGAGCGTTGGCCGCTCCCCAGGCAGTACATCTTGCCCAGCGGGAAATCTCCCCTTTTCCTTCCACCCGCCACAATGGTAAACACAGAAGCAGTGGAAACACTTCATGGTCAATTGAAGCACAGGAAAACTAAAACACATGTAATCCTTTAGATTAGTATTCTTGCAGATCGGAGCATCAAAGTCGTAGTAAACGGTGCATGACGCGGTCACAAGACTATTAACCCTGGTATTCCACAAGGCAGCGTGCTATCGCCAAGGCTGTTTCTTCTGCATATTGTGACGTTTCATAATTATATTAACAATTAAATATTAAATAATAATTAAATTTATTATAAAGACATTTAAAAAGCCATAGAAATTATATTTTAAACAATTAAAATGCAATATTAAGTATAAAGTTCAAATATGTTCAGTTGGAATATTGAATATTATAGTATAGTTAACGCATAAATTGTCTCTAAAAATCTCTAAATTTATTAAAGTTCTGTTTAAAATATTCAAACTGTATTAAATCATATAGATACAAGTCGATTTTAATGCAATAATAAAGATAAATAACATTTGTAATATAATAGAAAAAATGGATCAAAATTTTCTGTTGATGAAAGTGTTCTTGTAATGTTCCCTTATAAGGGGGCAGAGCCAAGGTGTACATATATATGGGGTGGTCGGCTGACCGACTGCCAGTAGTAGTTCCAACGTGGTAGAGCCATGCTGCAGCTATATTAGTAGTATAGTTGTAGTACGAATGGGTCGGCTCGGTCGGGGAAGGACCACGCTCTCACAGAATACCAGCGTAAAATAGCAGTTTTACACTGCTGTGTTTCGTATGGTGAGTGTAGAGAATCGGAGACCATTTTTACTGGAAAAGAGGCATTCCAACTTAGTCCTCACGATTGAAAATGCATCTGCATTTTGATTCACAAACGAGGATAAATGTAGATGTCTATGGGTCACAGCAACTATCAGGTGGGCTGTGTGCTCGTTTGTCACCCTATTCCTAAAAAGAAGTAAGGTTGCACAATGACTAGTCCTATATTAGGGACTTATGATAGTAGGGTCTAATGAACCAAAGCATTAATATAGAAGGTCTCTATGATGCATAAGCATAATGATAGCAGAGTTATGACTTGAAGTCCCATATGAATAAGACATACAATAGTATGGTCTATGAAATAAAGCAAATATGCGGAAGGTCTCAAATATGTAAAAGCATTATATTGAAAGAAATGGGACTTGAAAAGGATTGTGTAGATTATTTCACAGCGTCCGAGACCGATGTAAACTTGAACTCGCTAACCGATGTGTCCTAGACATATCATCTTAGTGTCGGTGGTAAGTTGGTTTGTTGTAGCAATACGACTTGCTCGTGGACATCGCACACCTCTACCGTTTGTGGGCGGCGTCTTAGCGCATAGCGTTATGATACGTCAGCTATCTTTCGGATTAGGGTGAGTGTGTTTGGTAGTACTTTTAAGTTCAGCAAGCATAGTGATTTCTTATATTTACGCGAACACTACACATTGAATAAAACTGTTTTTTTACGGATTTTATCGCGTTTATTTTATTATTTTTATTCTCGACGTTTCGAGTGCTTTTTAGCAACCCATGGTCACGGGGGGGACTGATATGTTTGACGTCCCGATGTCACAGTTAGCCCGGCTACCTTCAGTTTTTTAATATTAATTTTTGGTTCGATTTACGCAGAATGAACTTACAGTATCCTGAAGTCTTGCAGTGTTATGCTTGGGTTTGGATTTAATTTTGTTAATTATAGGATCTCAAGCAGATGGCAGCACCCATCCATCTTCTCTATTGAAATTAGGATGTTTTTTAATTTCAATAGCCTCGCGTATCATCCTTGGTAGGAATCGGTGTTCTTTTGCAAGGATTTGGGGTCTATCAAATCTGATGTAATGGCGGGGACGATCTTGAACATGTTCACAGACTGCAGACTTCCCAGAGCGTCGGTGCTTCACGTCAGCTATATGTTCTTTCACGCGGGTTTTAATGGATCTTTTTGTTTGTCCTTTGTAAGAGAGACCACATTCGCAATCAAGCTTGTACACTCCTGCATCTTGTAGAGGGATATTACACTTGACGGATGGTAAAAATTGACTAATCTTCTTCGGCGGCTTGAAGTATGTTTTAATAGAAGCTCGCTTCAAGATGTAGCCAACCTTGTCTGTGACTCCTCTGACATAGGGTAGTATAATATATAGAAGTTCATTCTGCGTAAATCGAACCAAAAATTAATATTAAAAAACTGAAGGTAGCCGGGCTAACTGTGACATCGGGACGTCAAACATCTCAGTCCCCCCCATGACCATGGGTTGCTGAAAAGCACTCGAAACGTCGGGAATAAAAATAATAAAATAAAGCGAAACACTGGACGAATCTACATTAAAAGTATTATCGAAGGGCCTGAATTTAGCAATAACACCGAAAGAAATTCCGTATGAGGAAATTATATGCAACGTGGAGGATTGTCTGTATAAAAACAATGTGGGAAAGGAAGATGTTGAGGCCATACGTCAAGACATTTCATCCTTATTACGTCGTAGTTCAGTGCCGAAACTAAATCTCCCCAAAGACGAGATTAAAGCGTTGTACAACTTACGCAACAGACCAGAGCTCACGATTCTCCGTGCAGATAAAGGAAATGCTACGGTAATAATGGATACGTCAGATTATAATTTGAAAATACAACAACTTTTATCGGACGAAAGTACGTACAAAAAGGTCAAAGCAGACCCTACAACCAATGTGCTTAAAACAACTAGCGATCTAATAAAGAATTACTCCGAAAAATTAAATCTCGACGTAAACTCGATAATACCACCGTGTACTAAAGCACCGAGGTTATATGGGTTATCGAAAACACACAAACCAAACGCTCCACTACGTCCCATGGTGAGCCAAATCGATTCACCAACTTATAAGTTGGCTCAACACCTGGCAAAAATTCTGTCACCACTGAGAGGACAAACTAGAGCACACACAAAGGATTTGTACCATTTTGTTGGTGAGATAAAAGACCTACATCTTGCTGACAATAAAACTATGGTCAGTTTTGATGTTCAGTCACTATTTACATGCTTACCTATTGAAGACTGCACCTCAATTGTAACCAGGAAGCTAGAAGAATACAACATGCCTACAGAATATGCAGTATTACTCAAACACTGCCTTACATCTGGCTATCTATTGTGGAAGGAGGAGTTTTACAAGCAAGTAGATGGAGTGGCGATGGGCTCACCTGTATCTCCCATAGTCGCCTACATATTCATGGAGAACTTTGAGGAGAAAGCCCTTCTTACTGCTCCTGTAAATCCAAGATTCTACAAGCGGTATATAGACGACACTTTCAAAATTTTACCATCTGACAAAGTAACTGCATTTATAGACCACCTTAATTCCATAAACTCTAAAATGCAATTCACAATGGAGTTAGAGGCAAACAATTCTTTAGCTTTCCTAGATGTTTTAGTTATACGAAATCCTGATAACACTATTGGTCATACTGTGTATAGAAAAAAGACCCATACTAACCGATATTTAAATGGTGAATCGCACCATCTTCCATCACAGTTAGCTACCGTGGGAAAATCTTTGTTTCAGAGAGCACGAGGGATCTGTGATAGAAAACATCTGGCCGCCGAGCTTCAGTACATCGAGCAAGTATTGCAAGACAACAAGCTTCGGGTCCCGCGCCTACGTCACAGTGACCGAGTGAAGTCGACCACAGTCGAGCGTGTGCCTGCTGTACTACCCTATGTCAGAGGAGTCACAGACAAGGTTGGCTACATCTTGAAGCGAGCTTCTATTAAAACATACTTCAAGCCGCCGAAGAAGATAGTCAATTTTTACCATCCGTCAAGTGTAATATCCCTCTACAAGATGCAGGAGTGTACAAGCTTGATTGCGAATGTGGTCTCTCTTACATAGGACAAACAAAAAGATCCATTAAAACCCGCGTGAAAGAACATATAGCTGACGTGAAGCACCGACGCTCTGGGAAGTCTGCCGTCTGTGAACATGTTCAAGATCGTCCCCGCCATTACATCAGATTTGATAGACCACAAATCCTTGCAAAAGAATACCGATTCCTACCAAGGATGATACGCGAGGCTATTGAAATTAAAAAACATCCTAATTTCAATAGAGAAGATGGATGGGTGCTGCCATCTGCTTGGGATCCTATAATTAACAAAATTAAATCCAAACCCAAGCATAACACTGCAAGACTTCAGGATACTGTAAGTTCATTCTGCGTAAATCGAACCAAAATTAATATTAAAAAACTGAAGGTAGCCGGGCTAACTGTGACATCGGGACGTCAAACATCTCAGACACCCCGTGACCATGGGTTGCTGAAAAGCACTCGAAACGTCGGGAATAAAAATAATATAATAAACGCGATAAAATCCGTACAAAAACAGTTTTATTCAATTCAGCAAGCATATTCAACTCCATGTCTTAGCGCAATAGCGCTATGATACGTGGAGTTTTGGCTACTGGCGTCTTTGTACCGTGCTACTTTGATGCGTTGGTGGTATTTTTATTTAACAACATTATCAATTTTTTTATCAAAGTCGATAGGGATCATGAGGGTGTGTTGTGAGGGGGCGCCTACTGTATGAAAGTTGCATTGATGCTTACTGCTACTTGCAGTGTTGCGTCTTGTGATGGATCTGCGGGTATGCTGCACCTGATTCGACACATCTTGTGGTTCTGGTCGATGAAGGTATGTGGGTTGTGATGTCTGCTGGGACTGTATGGGGGACCTTGGGATGGTGTAAGCCAGACGATAGTCGTATTGATGCTTGTTGCGTTCTGCAGCATTGCGTCTCTGCGATGGTTGTTTGGAGGGTCGCTATTCTCAATGGCGCTCCCTGCATCTTGGTTTGAATCACAACCTAAGTAGCTTTGTCCAAGTCGGGTCCCTTAATTGCGGGACTGCAGACTGTCTGACCTCCATGATGTTTTATATAACAACATAATAATATATCTCTATAAAGTTCCCACCTTTGAAAGATTGAAGGCAACTTGTTGGTGGGTGAGACAAACATGATCGAAAAATGCATATACTCAACGTCAGTGACACAAGCCCTTTCTGGTGGCGAATTATTACTATTGTCTTATAACTGCCTATTGGCTATATCTTCCATTGTATTGGTTGGTGTCGACCTCATGCGGATGGTAACTGGAGGAAGAATTTGAGGAGGCTCTAAAAGCTGCGGCTGAAAGCCGCGCAACGTGGGACCCCATTCCCTTGAGGTGAGCGGTAGACTCATGACACGCTCTGTGGCCAATTGGCCGTGCTGACCATGCAATTGGTGGTGATGCCTTACACTTACATCACGTCTGCAGGATCGGCGGTCTGGCAGGTGGTGGCTTTCACGTAAGACATTTTATGGCCAGTGTGCCTATTGTAGCCTAACCCGTGTGACGTACATTAACTGTGGCTGGATATGATCATATTCTGTATGGCGTTTATACGCATTAACATGCGCGACTTCGGTCGATGTTTGTGCTTACGCACTACTAAGGGGCTAAGTCCTGTTTTACTGGTTCACCAGTTATTTTGCTGTGGACTACGGCCAGTTTCTAACTTAACGTACCCTGCGGGGGAAGCGCAATAAAATGGTTGGCGCTCACCGCGTAATACTTTAAAGTGAAATAAGTAGAAAGACTCAATTAAACTAAATGATGGACACAAAAAGTGTAAAAAAAAAACACAAGTGTAAATAAAAATAAAAAATGGCTAAAAACAAGAATAATTCAAACTCAATTAAGGCTAACCCTAAAAATGAAATGAAGATGCTTCAGGAATTAATTAAGAATGCAGTGAAAACCTTTGAGGTTAAAATAAAAGATAATATTAAAATAAATCATATACATTATATAATAAATATTGTATATAATTTACATAATGTAACTATAGAAAAGCCGGGATTTGGATATGGAAACACTCATCCAGTATCATTTTTGGCAGATCTCCCAATTATTTAAAGAAAATTTCATCTAATGGTCTCAAAATATCAATAGCACAAGTGTGCTTAGTAGGTGAAGCGAAATATTGTGCTCGCATTAATAGTGTGCGTTGGATAACTTTTGATGATTTTAAAACTGACTTTCTAAGAGTATTTTGGGGTGAAGGAGAACAAAATAAAGTAAAGAGATTCCTTGTGCAAAATAAACAAATCACCATGACTTAATATTGTTGCAGATGTTCTATCACGTTTTTTTTAATATAAGGGTGACAAACGAGCACACAGTCCACCTGATGGTAAGTGGTTACTGCGGCCCATAGACATCTACATCTATCCTCTATTACAAATCAAAATGTAGATGCGTTGTCACCCGTGAGGACTAAGATGGAATGCCTCATTTCCAGTAAAAAAGGCCTCCGGCCACCTGCACTCACCAAGCGAAACGCAGAGGTAAACCTCTACTTCACGCTGGTTTTCTGTGAGGTCAGAGTACCAACCCGGTTCGAGCCGGCCCATCCGTGCGACCGCAAAAGCTGCCGCGTGGCTCTACCACTGTTATCCTCTTGATAGTGATTTAATACAAGAGGATAAAAATAATAACTTAGAAATTGCTTACACAGAGAGCGAACCGAATGTTGAGTTGATAGAAAAATTAAAATCCTTATCCGTATATCAATTACAAGATTTGGAGTCGTTTATTATTTTTGAAATGTTAAAGACATTAAATACTTCCATAATAAAACAAAACATTAAATTGAAACGGTATAGTTTGAAAAATGATGTATTATATTACAAAACGAATTTAAAATAAGTAATATATTTTCCTAAAGCATTGAGACAAGATATTTTAAATCAAGTACATGTCAAAATGGATCATCAAGGACCCTATAAGGTAATTAAATATGTGAGAGACAGATTATTTTGGAAACGCTTAACAAAAGTTATCAAAAATCAATTAAGGGTTTGTCAGTTTTCTAAGAAAAGCAATATAACATAATATGTGGGTCCATGCAAATTTAAAATAACAGAAAACTTTGGCGATATAGTCGTGGCAGACTTAAATGGACCACTTGCATCAGGTACCTTTGGGTACATTTTCATATTTGTCATACGATATTCATTCAGTAAATTTATCAAATGATATCCTTTAAAACAGTCAACACCAAAGTCTGTTGTAATAAAAGTAAAGCATTTTGTTGAGATTATAAAGCCCAAGGCAATAGTGACAGATAATGGAAAACAGTTTATAAGTAATCACTGGAAACAATCAATTTATATTAACAATAATTTAACGCGATCTGATCAAGAAGTTGCTATGGCTTTTGAGAAACATTTTACTGATGTTCCTTTTTTGACAACAAAATCATTAAATTCTTCTCCTACTGTCGCCGAATCATTGCTCAAACAAAATGTAAAGGCTTGTTCTAATACTTTTAAATTCCATAGAGTACTGCCAAAAGATATCGTTAAATATTTTAAAGCTATTGATGTTAAGAAAACGGCAGATTTATGGGGGATTTCCGTTAAAGTTTTTTTATCTATAATAGATATATTAGCACCTTATCTAGCCACTATATTTAATATAAGCGTCGAATCTGGTGTGTTTCCTGATTTAATGAAACATAGTAAAGTCATACCTATATTTAAATCTGGTAGTACAATAGACCCCGCCAATTTTAGACCAATTTCTGTACTACCAACATTAAGTAAAATTTTTGAAAAAATTATTTTAGATCAGATGTTAAGTTTTTTTAATATTAATAAATTGCTACATAAAAATCAATTCGGTTTTACAAGGGGTCGCTCGACAACTGACGCTGGAGTTGAGCTTATTAAACATATTTTTTGTGCATGGGAGAATTCAGAGGATGCTTTGGGTATATTTTGTGACCTTTCCAAGGCCTTCGACTGTGTTCACCATGAGACATTAATCAGGAAGCTACAGTACTATGGTGTCAAGAACACAGCGCTTAAACTTATTATTTCATATTTAAGTAATAGAAAGCAGAAGGTTATTATCAATGGTAAAAGTTCTTCCGGGTCACCTGTACTAATGGGTGTTCCTCAGGGCTCGATTTTCGGCCCATTCCTGTTTCTGGTATATATTAATGACTTACCTCACCTTGTAGGGGATAGTCATGATATAGTATTATTTGCTGATGATACTTCCTTGATTTTTAAACTTAAACGTCAATCATTTAAATGTGACGAAGTGAATAATGCTATATCAAAATTAGTGCATTGGTTTAACGTTAATAATCTGCATTTGAACGGAAATAAAACTAATTGTGTTAAATTTACAACAACGAATGTTAAAAATCTGAATGCCAATGTGTTTTTAAATGGGGAGGAATTGAGCCCTGTTGTATCTACTGTTTTTCTTGGCATCACTCTTGACGCAAAGCTTCAGTGGGGCCCCCATATATCCAAATTAGCAAGCAGACTAAGTTCTGCAGCCTATGCTGTAAAAAAGATTAGAGGTCTCACTAGTGTCGAGACAGCTAGATTAGTTTATTTTAGTTATTTCCATAGCATAATGTCTTATGGGATTTTGCTATGGGGAAATGCGGCTGATTCACAAACTATTTTTGTTTTACAGAAGAGGGCCATTAGAGCTATTTACAATCTAAATTCGAGAGAGTCTCTTAGAGATAAATTTAAAGAAATTAATATATTAACTTTGGCCTCTCAGTATATTTACGAAAATTTAATGTATGTTCACAAAAACAAAGATAGTTTTAGTAAAAAAAGTGATGTGCATTCTGTAAACACTAGGAACAAACACAAGCTAGTGATGCCAGTTTCTCGACTCCACAGAGTCAGTAATTCATTCTTGGGGCAATGTATACGCTATTACAACAAGGTCCCGGAAAGTGTACAGGTTCTCTCTATTACCAAGTTTAAATGTTTTATTAAGCTGAAACTGTATAAAAAGGGTTATTATAGTATATATTAATACATGGTTGATAATAACCCCTGGGAATGAGGTGGTCGCTTCCAAGCAGTTTCTAAAATAAATTTTGTAAATAGTTCGTAATCATTTATATTGTAAAATTTATTTTAAAAAAATTGTCCCGCTGGGTTTCTTGCTGGTTCTTCCCAGGACAGAGGGTTTTTTTTCGAACCAGTGGTAAAGTAAAAAATGACTTTCAATAACAATTACACATGTAATGTATATTGAATAAAAATTATTCTATTCTATTCTATTCTATTCTATTCTAATCAATGAGAGATCTAAATATAAAGTCATTATATACCACAGTTAGAAATCCTAGACCAAATAAAACAGAGGGAGTTAATAAAGAGTTGAGCAGATTATTTAGGACACTTTGTCATACTAACCACAATGATTGGACGTTAATATTGCCGAAATTAGGAGAAGTGTATAATAATTCTTATCACAGTAGTTCAGGCTTCACGCTTTGTGAGATACTTTATGGTGAGTCTAATGAGATGTCTTTTGACAAAGTAATTTCTAAAAGGAAAGAAAAACATAATGTCGAACAAATTAGACAACAATTGCGTAAAAATTTAAAAGAGCCAAGTGGAATAAGAAACACAAAATTTGATAAGCAAAATAGATATAAAATAAATAAAATATAACATTTGAGACTTAGTATAAATTTCAAGATCTAGTAGATCAGACGCCGATAATAAAGTTATGAGTAAGTTCAATTTGGCATATGAAGGGCCTTATGTAATAGCAGCCGTAAAAGGGATTAATTAATAAGCAATTGACTGTTGTGGACCTGATACAAGTGGAATAGGGACAATTTATTGTTCTTAACTTTTTTGAGCTCTGTCTTCGTGAACGGGGTTCTTTAGCTTATAAGACGCTAACAACAGCTTTCGATTGCTCTCGTGAATATTCGTTCTTCCAAGATACACCTAAAAGAACTAAGTTGCTATACAAACACAACGGTAATAAGGGTCCTAACTAAGACGATCATGCCATAAATTTATTGAACGGCCCATATTTAAATCTTTAGAAAGATCAATATATGGTTAATATACTGGTTACGTAAATTAGATATATTTATATATTTTATAGATGTTCAATGACATGTTGCGAACAGGTAACATTCAGTGCTCTGTGGATGATAGCACTGGTGATGCTTTATACAATGATCGTGCCTATATTTCTCGGAAAAATATCAACGAGTACCAGAACAAACTTGTGTCTGAAGTCGAGACTTTATTGAACAAATTCTGGGACTGGGGGCAACTAAATCTAGGCCAGCTCAGTCCCCATAAGACAAAAATTTGCGCATTTACCGCTAAAAACCCCTTCATCGTATCTCCTCAGTTTCAAGGCACTCCCCTTGTTTCCTCAGCCAGTATCGGAATCCTCGACGTCGACTTATCGAGTGACATGCAGTTTCGTGGTCCGTTGGAGGAGAAGGCCAAATTGCCATCTAAAATGCTTGGCGTGCTCAGCAGAGCAGGACAGTATTTCAATCCGCCACACTGCTTGCAACTTAACAAGGCGCGGATTCGGCTGCACATGGAATATTGTTTCCATCTCTGGGCTGGGGCTTCCCAGTGCCAGCTCCTTCCATTTGATCGCATCCAGCGTGGAGCTATTTGAATCGTCAGCAACCGAACTTTTTCCGATTGGCTTGACTCACTGGCACTGCAATAAGATGTTGCATCTCTTTGCGTAGTTTTTGCATTCACTACGAGGATTACTCTAATGAATTGTTCGGACTCATTCCAGCTGCACAATTTCACCATCGCACATCGCGACAAAACTCGCGATACCATCCATACCATCTGAATGACTGGCGGTCCAGCACTGTGCGATTTAAAAGAAGTTTTCTTCTTCGCACAACTTCCTCGTAGAATAGACTACCACCAGAGAGTTTTCCGGACCGATACGACATAGGGACCTTCAAGAAAAGAGCGTTCTCCTTTTTAAAATTCCAGCAACGCATATAAAATTCCCCTGGTGTTGCAGTTGTTCATGGGCGGCGGCAATCACTTACAATCAGGTGATTCGTATGCTCGTTTGCCCCGAAAAGAAATATTTTTTTTTGTTTTTATAGGATAAGGTGACATACGAGCACACAGTCCAACTGATGGTAAGTGGTTGCTGTGACCCATAGATATCTACATCAATCATCGTTTGCGAATCAAAATGCAGATGTGTTGTCACCCGTGAGGACTAAGATGAAATGCACCTTTTCCAGTAAGAAGAGTCTCTGGTTCTCTACACTCACCAAACGAAAAACACAGCAGTGTTAAGCTGCTACTTTACGCTAGTATTCTGTGAGAGCTTGGTCCTTCTCCAGTCGGTCCGACCGGACGGTAGACGCGGTTCAGAACGGAAATTTACCTGTAGTTCTTCAAGAGAGCGTTGTATTTAAAGTTAAATTTAGAATTTATCCTATATCTTTTTTAAGATTGTTATCAATATCTTGTAAAACAAACAAATATTTCCGGACTGGACTCGAGTGGAATAAGTATGTATATCTACGTACAAGGAGACAATTGTTTAAAATAGTAAGAGCAATGCGGGTCTTAATTAATAAAATGTATCAACGTTTCGAGGGCCTCGATAGAACCCCCCAACAAAAAGAAGATTCCTGGGCAGTGCCATAGATGCCAACTATATGGCCACTTAGCCCGCAACTGCTTCGCCCGTCCCTGGTGCGTTCAATGTACGGCAGATAACGGCACATATGAGTGTACCCGCAACACTTCTGTGTATATTTTATGTATGTGTTGCATGTACATATATTTGAACTGAATAATATCATGACAACTTAACTGCCCAAACTCACTTTCTGTTCTACCCAAGGTTAGCTGGTAGAGAATGCCATATAGCATTAAGCTCGCCTTTTGTACAAATATTTGGTGCAAAAAAGAATAAATAAATAAATAAATAAATAAACACTTCAGCCCCTCTAGCTGTGTGCTTTGCGGGGCGGATGGGAAAATGTTATGTAGCCTAAAGTCACAGTCAAAATACAGTCCTGACGAACCTTGTGGAACCTGTTTCTCATACCATGTTCAATAACAGGCACTGGGCATTCCAACAAGATTCGGCGCCAGCTTATAGAGCGACGAGCACACAAGATTGGCTGGCGGCGCGTGAAATCGACTTCATCCGGCACGAAGACTGGCCGTCCTCCAGTCCAGATTTGAATCCCTTAGATTACAAGATATAGCAACACTTGGAGAAAAAGGCGTGCTCAAAGCCTCATCCTAATTTGGAGTCACTCAAGACATCCTTGATTAAAGCAGCCGCCGATTTTGACATAGACCTCGTTCGTGCTGCGATAGACGACTGGCCGCGCAGATTGAAGGCTTGTATTCAAAATCACGGAGGTCACTTTTAATAAACTTTAGTGTCATAAGAATCTATGTTTTGTTAAGTTCATTTTGGTATATAAATGGTTACATAATGAATAAACGTGTTTCAATTATTTTATATTAAACATGTGATAGAATTTACGACAGAATTTATGACCTGACTGGGTATATATACATATATGTATAGTTATCGGCCTTCCCAAATAATGCCACAAAGCATGGTCAAAACGAAAACCTTTCTTCCTACTGTTTATCGGTTTTCCAAGATATATGACCAGCCCATTGCCATTTAACTTCAATAATCCGTTGGGCTATGTTAGTTACTGTGGTTCTACTGCGGATATCCTCATTTCTAACTTTATAGTGCGGGGAAACCCCTCTCCAATTTAAAATTTTTATATTTTTCAGATAAGGTTTAGTCCAACATTTAAAGAAAACATAAACGCAAGAATGTCTTTATGTGGCACTTAGGGAAGCACCATTATTATTTTATCTAAATTGTTTGATTTATTTTATAATAGTGTACCGAAATACAATTATCTGTGTAAAAACAGTGTTTTATTGTTATACATAATTATATAATTCTGTATCGTGTTACTAAATAAAAACATACAAAAATAAAATAACATAGGTTTAAAAAACTATCGAATTCCAAGTAACGAGATCATGTTGGTCGTTCCACATCTAAATTATATAAAAATGCATTTTTCAATTTCACTAACCAACGTTGCCGCGAAAATTTCTTCTTCTTTGGGCACTTTAAAAATTAATTTTATAAGAAAACAATATTTCCAGTTACCAGTGTACAGATATTAATTAAATTTAGTATTTTTATTCATAAAAACATTTATAATTGAGTATAAATCCATTAAAAACTTAAATACATTGGAGCGAAGTTGTGATATCTGCAAAAAATACAGGTGACCGAAGACGATTTAAAAAATGTTTTAAATTGAATAAATTCACCAGCTATGTTTTTTGGGATTCCAATTTTGATTGATGGTTCTTCCTTTAATTTCTAATAATTACTTAAAAAAAATCAGTTTCAAATAAAATAACTTTTTATAACTGAATGTCGGACGCTTACTTAGCACTGTATAAATATGCATGCAGCGGAGAAGTTAGGAAGGAAATCCTCACCTTAATGTTAAAGAACAACATGCACACTAAATTTTTTACAGGAAAAAAACTACACAGTGTCGTCATGTACATAGATGCTTTATCTAGGCTGAAGCACTTGAAACTTAAAAACCGCATCTCATTTATTCATAGACACCTCTGCATGAATATTGTGTCACAACGCCGCTGTGTATGGCCGCCATATTGGACAGATGTATTCAACCGGCAAGGTTGGCACGTTGAAAGAAGATATGCATGTTGAGGATTTGGCTACGCCGCGGGCGGTAATTTTGAGGCGATTAGGAAAAAGTACATGGATAAGTGGTAATAGCCTTTTTTACTAGGTAGGGTCACGCTGCAGCTATATTAGTAGTATAGTTGTAGAATTAATGGGTCAGCTCGACAGGGGAAGGACCACGCTACTACGAAATACTAACGTAAAGTAGCAGCTTCACGCTGCCGTGTTTCGTATGGTGAGAGTAAAGAACCGGAGACCCTTTTTACTGGAAACAAGGCATTCCATATTAGTCCTCACGGGTTACAACGCATCTGCATTTTGATTCGTAATCGAGGACAGATTTAAAAAGCACTTACACTTAAAAAAAAGCCTAATAGGTGGGTAATGGTACGGGATACAAACTTAAGTAGTCGTAGGCTTAAATCCACCAATCGAATACCGTCGTAAATTGCTAATAACAAAAACATTTTTTTATCTTTTAAAAAACGTTACCCCCACACTAGGATTTTCTCCTGTATCGTGGAGGCAGTTTACAAACATATATTGCACAAGGACAAACATCCAGACCTGGAACAAATATTTGTAGGCCGTACAAATACTTGTTCCGTGCGAGATTCGAACCCGCAGCCCCAAGCGTTGCAACTCATTGCTAAGCCACTACGCCACAGAGCTTACGTAAAATAAAAGAAAAGTAAAGAGGGCACAAGCCTCATTTCTCATTGTTGAGAGGGTTTTCGTGGAAAAAATTTTTGTCCGACGCACTGCCCCAATGCATGTTGGGGGACTTCGCATGTTTTCGAAATATTTATTTTTAATTTCTCAGGTTTCTTTACGATGTTTCCTTACACCGACGAGCAAGTGGTAAATTAGTACATAAAAGTGCAGCTAATAATTTTATGCCGGCGTGGATCGATTTATTCTGTGCCTTTAAAATATTTTAATAGAATTCTCTGATTAAGAAAAGTTCTGTGGTAGCACAGAAAAAAAATACAGTCGAATTGAGTACCACCATTTTATGAAGTGAGTTAATAAAAGAAGAACATCACCAAAGTAGTCGAAGTCAATTAAAAACAGATCTCAATCAAATTTATAGGAAACGACATGAGAAGCACCAGCTTTCAAATAAAAAAGAATCATCGAAATTGGTTTACCTAGAAAAACGTTCTAAGATAATACACATAAAAATACAGTTAAATTTAGAACCCCTCCTTTTTTGAAGTCGGATAAAAAGGTCGGGTTCTTTTTCGCTCAAGGACTTAGTATTCGACAAGAAAACGTAGCGAGTGTTCTTGGCACTAAACCGCGAGGACTGTATGTTAAGTTAATTATATAATAATTTAAATAATATATGAACAAATCATAGTATTTAAAATAAAAAATATTTTATTAAGAATAGTGATACACATTCCGTAAATACTAAAAAAGGCAAAGTGATTACTTCATGAAGCAATCTATACGCCTTTCCCAAAAAAAAACTGTCTTTGTATAAAAAATATTAAACAAAACCTGTAAAAAAGGGTTATTGTATTAATAAAGGAAACATAATAAAAACCCCTGGGTATGAGGTGATCGCAACAATGCTGTTTCTAATGTACAATTTAATTAAGCTAAATTTTAAATTATTATATACTAAAAAGAGATATTCAGATTTTTTTTTTTATAGGATAAGGGTGACAAACGAGCACACAGTTTCTTGTTGCTTCTTCTCTTCGCTGGGTTTCTTGCTGGTTCTTCCCAGGGCAGATTTTTTACAGAATTAGCGCTAAAAGCATACACGACTTTTGATATGTCTAACGTATAATAAATGTTGCACAAAAGTATTATATTTCTTTATAATAATCGCTTATTTCGTAGCCATACAATAGGCCTTATTCCATGGCACGTATCCCCACTTTTTATTTTTTACTTCCATTGGACTACGCTTGCAACAAAGTGAAAGTTTCTACTGTGCTTTTCCTTGCGTTTCATTTAAATTATTTTAATAAAACATGGTAATATAATCATTGAAAACATTTAAATGAGATTATTAGGAATCGTCTCGATGGAGTCGAATGAGAGACGGCGTGCGTGTTGAGTGCTAGTGTACTAATTAGATTCGTACACTGATTAACTAACTTCAATTTGACTTCAATTTGACTTCGATAGCTTATTACTTTACTAACTGACTTGTCTTATTAGAATCAGTTGGACTGTATAAGAGAAAGTTGGGACAATTTAACACTATTTATTCACCATATACAAACCATATAATGTATATATATATAATAAATTATTTACACTAATTCCAACACAAATAGGGGATATAATAGAGGGAGATTTCTTGATTCTTCTTTCTTCTGAGTCTTGTCTACTGCCGCTTGGGAATCGAATGACTCCCAGCGGCCCGATGCCCTTCTTATATTTGCTCGGCGGGGGCTCCACGCGGCGTCTCTGTGGGCTCCGTCATCTGGGCAGTGTGCGTGGTATACGGGACGTAACGGGGCATGTGGGCGCGACGGGGCGGCGGCTCTCTTCGCCGTCCGTAGTAACCTCCCACCGGCGTAGTCCTCGAGTCTATTCTTCTTTCGGGAGGACGGCGATCTTCCTCGCCGATCTTTTCAGGATTCCGCCTCTCGTTCTGATATTGACGTTCCGCACCACACCGTCAGGTTCCAGAAATGTTCAGGTGACAACTGCTCACGGCCATACGTTCCTAGGAAGGTTGGCGTCCATGATCGCGACAGGAAATTTTGGGTCCGATATGTAGTTGAACATTCTAGATGTTTCTACAGTAGAAGGTTCTGGAAACTATCTAAGGCACTATATAAGGTCTGTAGTTAAAGTGTCAAATTTGGTAATTCACTTGGCAGTTTTAGTTGTCTCGAACCCCAAGCTCGTAACAATTGGTGTCAGAAGTCAAATTATGCCGATTTTACCAAAGGACGACATGAAGGGTATCCGTACCCGAAGTCAACGCCAGCTGGAGATGGACCAGAGACGATTTGGTAATGCAACGCCGAAAACGTCGAAGGGCCAGCTGCTGACACCGGAAGCTGGCCCATCAGCAGCTCCTACATTTGCAGGACGTGACGTAGGTGCTCTGATGATGATGTTCCAGGAACAGGCTTGCCAACAGGAGGAACAGGCCGGCCGACAGGAGGAACATGCCCGTCGGTTGGAAGAGCAGCTACAGCGCGGACAGCAGGAACAGGCCCGCTTAAAGGAGGAACAGGCCCGCCAACAGGAGGAACATGGCCGTCGATTGGAATAGCAGCTCAAACGCGATAAGGAAGAGCAGATACTTCTCATTAAGGACCTTCACGCTACCTTCGGGAAAGAGATAAGTGAGGTAAAGGATAAGACGTGAAGAAAACGCTAGACTACCTCAAAATTGAGGATGGAGTTACAGCTCCCGTGGTAGCTACAACACCTTCGCTACGTGGATCCAAAGTGCCGCCGTTCGACGGGACTTCTTCTTGGTTGGCCTATAAAATCCAATTCGAGGCTGTCATGAAGGTGAACGGCTGGAATAAAAGTCGGGCCATGACTGCTCTCACCCTAGGCCTGCGCAACCAGGCCTTAACTGTTCTGGAAGCTCTCGGTAAGGAAGTGACTTACGAGCAGCTTTTTGAGGCATTGGAGGCAAGATATGTTGACGCTCACCTGGTACACGTCTTTCGTGCGCAGCTCAAAGAACGCGTGCAACGCAGTAACGTAAAGCTGCAGCAGTGGGCCCTTGAGGTAGAGGAGCTGGTTCGAAAATGATACCAGTCTGTACCTGCGGTCATTGTAGGGAACCTGGTGCAAACATTCATCGACGGCAGCCGCGACCGTGAAGTCAGAGATGTTGTGGGACTCGGGCACCACGAGATGGTTAAGGACACCTTGACCCATGAACTGGAGGTGGAAGCCGTGCGGCAGGATCATTGTTCCCATCGCGTCAGGGAGGTAGGAGCAGCTACAGTTCGCGACCGCAATAAAGGATACAGGCCTATGTACTACGGCTGTGGGGAAAGGGGCCATCTTCGATCCAGCTGCCCCAAGCGAACTGTAGAAAGGGAAGGTGATCGATCTCGAGAGGGTAGTGCAGCCCACCAGGGTACCGCCCAGTGGCAGCAGGGAAACGAGTAAAAGCCATGACTACGAGGCGGGTGCTGGCTGATGTTAAAAGGGCCCTAAGGATTTCGATCCCACAAACCCATGATGGGAACAGCCTAATGATCAAGGGCGAATTCAACGGAACGCCGTGTAAACTAACAATAGACTGACGGCCACCGGTCATCACATACCCGTCCGTGGAGAGAAGGTGATGGAGTTGAAGCTAGGCAACATCATCTACCTGCATAATGTCATCGTAGCTGATATAATGGACGACTGCATCTTGGGCCTAGACTTTATGAGGAAGAATTGTTGTGGGATTGACGTTAAGCAAGGTGTTTTGAAATGTGGACAAGAGGAACTTTTTGTGGAAGGGGCATTACCAGGGAATGTGTACAGCCTTAAGAAGATTGTTCTTCCGCCGAGATCGGAAACGATTGTGCTGGTTAGACTTCCTCGGAATCCTGGGCAAGCTCATCGTTGTGTACTCGTGGAAAGGGTAGACAATGAACTTCCACGGAAAGTGGCTCGAACCATAATCAGAACCACCGACATCTCAGGAGTACGTGTGCTGAACCTTTGAGATCAGGAACAGATTATAGAAAAAGGGACACTGGTTGGTACTAGTGAGGAAGTGGATTGGTTGCGTCGGTGCCAATATCTATCGACTGGGACCCACAACAAGAATGCAAAAACGACAGTGATCACACTTTTGGAAGAATGTCGCAGCGTTCTTTCCCCAAGTCAAGGCGAAGAAGTTGTTACTCAAGTATGCCGATGTTTTCTCGTCAAACGAAGCTGACATAGGAAAGACTAGCTTAGTTTAACACAAAATAAATACAGGAGAAAAATTGCCTATCCGTCAGCGGCCAAGAAGATTGCCTGTAGCACTTGAAAAGGAAGTGGAAAATATGATCGAGGGAATGGTGAAGGATGGTGTTACTGAACCTTCATCTAGTCCATGGTATTCACCTGTGGTGCTGGTAAAGAAGAAGGATGGCAGCATGCGGTTTTGTGTGGACTACCGCCGTCTGAAATAGGTTACGAAGAAGGACAGCTATCCCTTGCCAAGAATTGATGACACGCTGGACGTGCTTACAGGGGTAAAGTAGTTTAATACACTGGACCTGAAAAGTGGCTACTGGCAGGTTGAAATTTACCCTAAGGACAAGGAGAAAACTGCATTCTCCACAGGAAAGGGTCTGTGGCAATTTAATGTCATACTGTTTGGATTGTGCAATGTTCTAGCAACGTTTGAAAGGTTGATTGAGCTTGTACTTACCGGGCTAGTTGGAGATGCCTGTCTTGTCTACTTAGATGACATTTTCATCGTAGGCCGTACGTTTGAGGAACACCTTCAAAACCTGGCACGCGTGCTTATGAAGATCCAGAGTGCCAACCTCAAGTTGAGTCCGAAAAAGTGCTTACTATTCAAACGGCAAGTTAGCTTTTTGGGGTATGTAGTATCGGAAGAAGGTATCCGCACGGATCCAGAGAAAATTGCCGCTGTCAAGGATTGGTCGGTTCCAAAAGACAAGACACAGGTTAGAGCATTTTTGGGCTTGTGCTCTTATTATCGGCGACTTGTGAAGAACTTTGCAGATAAAGCCAAACCTCTGTACAAGCTAACCGAGGAGAAGAGACATTTCTGTTGGGATGAAAGTTGCGATATTACATTCCAGGAGCTGAAGAACCGTCTGTGCAAAACACCTATTTCGGGACACCCTGATGCGGGCAAGAAATTTATAGATGACACAGACGCAAATGATATAGGACTTGGCGGTGTGTTATCTCAACGGACTCGTGATTAAGAGATTGTGATAGCGTACTTCAGCAAGTCGTTGTCATAACCGGAAAGGAACTATTGTGTCACAAGACGGGAATTGCTTGCTGTGGTAAAACCCTTGCAGCACTTTAGCAAATATCTTCTGGGTCGGAAATTTCACTTAGAAACTGACCATGCTGCACTGAAATGTCTATTGTAGTTCGAAAATCCGGAAGGACAAGTTGCGAGACGGATTGAAGTACTGCAGGAATACGACTTTGTGATCGAAATCGCAGCAGGAAATCTCATGGCAATGCAGATGCATTGTCAAGAAGACCTTACCCTGAAGATTGCAAGCATCGTACTAGGCAAGAGGGTAAGGAAGTGGTATCTGTGAGGATACTCAGGACAGACCAGCTCAGCAATGAGTGGAAGGACAGCCTACAACATGCAGAGCAGGAAGATTCGGACTTTAAGCCTATTCTTGAATAGATGAAGGCCAGTGCTCCTAAGCACAAGTGGAGCAACGTCTCAGCGATGAGTTTGACCACGAAAATCTATTGGACCCAATGGGACAGCTTGCTGATTCAGGATGGAATCCTGTGTCATAAATGATAAAATGGTCGGGGAGACAGTTGTCATTTACAAATGGTTGTCCCTAAAGCTAAAGTACCGCATGTTCTACAGCTGTACCATAGTGGTTGTTCAGAAGGCCACCTTGGAGTTAAACGAATTTTACTGAAGATTCGAGAACGGTTTTACTGGGTCCACTGCCGTGACGATGTCGAGGACTGGTGCCGCAAATGTAAAAGTTGTGCGGCTGTAAAGGGACCTCAGACTCGTAGTAGAAACGCATTGAAATTTTACTATGTTGGTGCACCATGGGAAAAGATAGCCATTGACGTTGCGGCGCCGTTTCCGGAAAGTTAAAGTGGTAACAAGTATTTCATGGTTGTGATGGATTACTTCATTAAGTGGCCAGAAGTCTTCGCCATTCCAAATCAAGAAGCTTCAACAGTTGCAGATAAACTAGTTCATGAAATCTCCTGTCGTTTTGGAGTACCATTAGAGATTCACAGCGATCAAGGAAGGAATTTTAAGTCTCAAATATTCCAGGAAAATTTTGAAACTTTGGGAGATAATTACGGCTGCCTGCAGACCTGATCACCGGAATACCACCTGATGCTCCACGCAGTATAACCGATTCTGCAAATGACTTGCGGGTCAAAATGAATGACATTTATGAGCACGTCAGACAGTCGGGCCAGCAAACGTCTGAAAAGATGAAAACACAGGGTTTGACGAAAGTTCACTAGTGTGGTTACAGAATCCAGTTCGCAGCAAAGGAAAATCTCCTTAGCTTCAAGCGAAATGGGACGGACCGTGCCGGATTGTCTCAAGGATCAATGACGTAATCTACCGGATACAGAAATGTGCCAGTGGTACTCCTAAGATCGTCCATGTGGATCGGCTGGCGCGTTATTATGGGGCCAATAATGTTCGGGACGAGCATGTCTTAAGAGAGGGCAGTGTTGTGCGCCACTATTAATTCCTTGTACATGGCAACACTAGTTACCACCAGCGCCCTCTAGTATCGAGTAGCAGAACTAGGAGAGTCAAGATCTTTCTACAAATTTCGGGACCGATATGTACTCGAACATTCTAAATGTTTCTACAGTAGGAGTTTCTGGAAACTAGCTGAGGTCCTATATAAGGCCGGTATAGACTACGGCCGAGTCAGTATTGAATTGGCGATATAAGCGAATACTTCGAAGCGAAATAACTGCGAACTAAAGTGATCAGTAATACAATTGTTTTTTGTTATTAGTGTGATTTTAAATTGTAATTAGTGTTCTGTAATTAAAGTGTCAATTTTGGTAATTCACTCGGCAGTTTTAGTTGTCTCGAACCCCAAGCTCGTAACAATATGTATCTTGCAAACTGGTAACATTCATTGCTATGCAGCCGACAGCACTGGTGATGCTTAAAACATCGGCCATGCCAAAATCTCTCGGGAAAACCAGGCTGAGTATCGGAAAAAAGTTTTTTGAACAAAGTCTCGGGCTGGGGCAACTAAATCTAGTCCAGTTTAGTCCCCGGAAGACACTAGTTTGCGCGTATACCGCTAAAAAGAATCCCTTTATCGTTTATGTTCAGTTTTATGGCACTCCCTTTGTTGCCTTAATCAGTATCAGAATACTCAGTGTCGATATATCGAATGATGTTTCGTGGTCACTTGGAAGAGAAGGTCAAATTGACCTCTAAAGAGTTTGGCGTGCTCATTAGAGCGGGAAAGTATTACATGCCGGCACACCGCTTGCAAATTTGCAAGGCGCAGGTTCTGCCCACATGTAATACTGTTCCCATCTCCAAGCAGAGGCTCTCCGTTGCCAGCTTCGTCCACTTGACCGCATCAAGCGCAGAGCGGTTTGAATAGCCGACGACCGAGTTCTTTCCGATCGGCTTGACTCATTTGCTCTGCATAGAGATGTTGCATCTCTTTGTATATTTTCTCTACTAGCATCTACCACGGGGAGTACTCTAAGAAATCGATTGAACTAATTCCAGCCGCTCAATAGCACTACACATATCGCGACAAAACTCGCGATACCATCCATGTCATCTGGATGATTGTCGGTCCACAATTCTGCGAGTTAGAAGAAATTTTCTTCCCCGCACAACTTCCTCGTGGAATCGATTACCATCAGCAATTTTTCCGATTCGATAACACTTAGTGACCTTCAAGAAAAGAGCCTACTCCTTTTTAAAAGGCTCGCAACGCATCTGCAATTCCCGTGGTGTTGCGGTCGCTCATGGGTGCGGTAGTTGCTTACTATTAGGTGAGCAGTATGCTCGTTTACTCTTTTTCCAATAAAACAAGAACAACATACCAACATGATCCCTATCGACCTGCGTAAGAAAATTAGTATGTTGTTAACTGAAAATAGTATTAACGTATCATAGTAGCACGCTTATAAGACGCCAGTAGTAAAAAAAACACGTAAGTGGATTTGACTATGTTTGCTGCATATAAAAGTACTACCTGATACACCTAATCCAAAAGATAGCTGACGTATCATAACGCTATGTGCTAAGACGCCGCCCACAACCGGTAGTGGTGTGCGATGTCCATGGGCAAGGCGTATTGTTATAATAAACCCGCTTACAACCGGCAGTAAGATGATATGCCTAGAACACATTGGTTAGCGAGCCTAAGTTTACCTCGGTCTCGTACACTGTGAAGCAGTCTACAAGCCACTGTAATATCCCTGTTCAAGTCACAATTATATCAATGTAATGCTTTTACATATTTGAAACATTTTTTATTTTCTATTAAGCCAATGCTTAACTACAGACCCACTTGATGGTAAGTGGTGATGTAGCCTAAGATGGTGAAGCCCAATTACTTAACAAAAGCCTATTTACTCTTGCCTTAAAGACACCCACACTGTAATCGACTGGAAAGACAGATGCTGGCAACTTATTCCACTCCTTTGCTGTGCGCATGATAAACGAGTTATCAAACCGTTTGGTTCGAATGCGTGGTAAGTCAACAACTAAAGGCCGAGACTGGCCGAACGTCTGGTAGTCGAATAATGGAAGGAGTAGGGAGAAATTAAATTATGCAATTCCTGTGCATTCTCCAAAAGCTTTCTACAGGTTACACCTGTAGAAAACCAAAAGGCTGGCTACTTGGCGTCTGTGTTCAAGACTGGTAAGATAGGTTTTAACTAAATTTGGGTCACTAACAGGCCTCTTAGCACGCTTTTCCAATGAGTCCTAAACTGCTAGGTGGCATTTTGCAGCACCAGCTCATATATGGCAGCAATACTCCATGCAGGACCGGACTTGTGCTTTATATAAAGTTAGCAGCTATCCCGGCGTGAAGTATCGCCACACCTTTGCAAGAACTCCCAGCTTCCTTGCGGCTGCTTTGGCTTGGGACTCAATTACACGTAGTTCAAATTTGAGAATATCTCAACCCTCAACAATTGAAGACGGTCGGTGTATTTCAGTGATACAATTCGGAAAGGAGGAGCCAAGGTAAGCTGGCTCCTTTTTGCAGTGAATAGACACGATTGTTTTTTGGAGGCGTTGATTTTCACAAGATTGGCTTCGCTCCGCGCGACTACCTGCAGTGTGAGATTCACACGCTCTACCGTAGCTTCTCTTTCAAACTGGATTTTGACCTTCCACATATTTGCTTTATTTCATAGAGCTTACTATTATATTTAAACCGCTAGTTTACGCTGGCATTCTGTGAGGGTGTGGTTCTACTCCGGTCGAGCCAACCCATTTGTGCTAATTTCGTATTCGTGCTAGTTGCAGCATGGCTCTACCATTGCGATTTTTTTTCAACTATTACAGATTTGTTTCGATTAAAACTGTAACTAAAACGGTAGAATATAAAGGAAAGTAAATATAAGAGCTAATCAGCTGGTACGCATTTTCTTCTGTCGCGTTAGGTGTACGTCCTAACTAAGCTTTAATTAAAAGTATTTTGTCATATATATTACCACAATTTTATTCCATACTTTTAAGAAATATTGTAATAGTTTGTATGTTTTTATACCTGGTAGAGCCATGCTGCAGCTATATTAGTAGTATAGTTGTAGTACGAATGGGTTGGCTCGACCGGGGAAGGTCCATGCTCTTACAGAATACCAACGTAAAATAGTAGCTTAACCCAGCTTTGTTTCGTATGGTGACTGCAGAGAACCCGAGACCCTGGAAAAGAGGCATTCCATCCTAGTCCTTAGGGGTAACAACGCATCTGCATTTTGATTCTTTATTTAAGATAGATGTAGATGTATACGGCTATATAGGTTGACTGTGTGCTCGTTTATAACCCTATCTTATAAAAAAATCAATGTTTTTAAACGGCGATACTTTTTCACGATTGCGCCTCGGTTTTTTTAAATTATCAAATTCAGCAGTAATAGCCTAATCGAAAACCAATAGTTTGCGTCGATAGGTTGGATTTGGCGCTTTTAATTTTGAACAAAAACGAGAAAACATTAGACTTTTTTTAATGTTTTTTTTTATAGGATTAGGGTGACAAACGAGCATACAGTCCGCCTGATGGTAAGTGGTTGCTGCGGCCCATAGACATCTACATCTATCCTCGTTTGCGAATCAAAATGCAGATGCGTTGTCACCCATGAGGACTAAGATGGAATGCCTCATTTCCAGTAAAAAGGGTCTCCTGCCACCTGCACTCGCCAAGCGAATCGCAAAGGTAAACCTTTACTTCACGCTGGTATTCTGTGAGGTCGTGGTACCGCCCCGGTTCGAGCCGGCCCATCCATGCGACAGCAATTCTGCCGCGTGGCTCTACCACTGTCAAAATAATAGCTTTTCACTAAATGAAGGAAGTATATACAGTACTTATAACAAAAGCAAAATTTTTACATTTTTTGTCTGTGAGTTTAGGGAACCGGAAACCCATCCGGTTCCCTACACTCACCATACGAAACACAGCAGTGTTAAGCAGCTATTTTAAGTTGGTATTCTGTGAGAGCGTGGTCGTTCCCCAGTAGAGCTGACGCATTTGTGCTACAACTATAATACTAATTTCGCTGCAGCATGGTTCTACCACGTATAAAAAAATATTAGGGGCATGAAAATAGAACACTTTGAGGCCGTTTATGGACAAAGCAAAACAAATAGTAGGTATAAAGCTTTCTTATGTTTACGCGAACACTACACATTGAACACCCATGGTGGGTGCTGTAAAGTACTCGAAACGTTGGGAATTAAAAAATAAGTTAATTAAGCGCGATAGAATTCGTAAAAGTAGTTTTTTCAACTAGTAGGTATATATGAACTTTCTATTCTTACTTTAACATAAGTCTTTTGTTTTTTCTTAAGCAAATTTAAGTTACATTTCAGTACAATTCTAGAATGCAAACCTCTAGGGGTTTATCTACGCCAAGGAGTCGTCTTAAAGAAAAAAGATTTGCATATTAATATTAAAATGCCACATTCTATTAGGACTAAAATATGTATGGTTGATTTACCAAATAATATGACTTAAGTTTTCTTTTAGACAGTTTTGACTTATCATAAATTTTATGTAAGTCTAGTGGCAATTCATTGATAAAATATAAACATGGTGGGCCAACTTTCTTGCTTCATAGAAATTTTTAGCCTTCATGTATGTAATTTTCTTGTAACTAGATTTATTGAGTTATTAACTGCAGAAAATATGTTAGATTTAACATTTTCGAAGACATGACTCTGCCAGAACTATTTCTGGTCATTATTTATGCACCTATTTTGAATGTGCTTTCTGTCAAGATTCTGTCAAGAGAAGCAGTTTGCGTTTAAATTTGTAGATTTCCTATATGGAACTTATATTGGGTCTTCCATAACCACTAATCCTTTTTTTTTTGTCTAAGGGTAAATGCTTTTTTTTTTTAGTTATAACATGCCAGTGACTGACTATAATCTCATCTAGTTATAAGCGTGGTGAAGTTTTAAATGATAAATTGCACTCGCTAAACATAACAAAAGCCTATTCATTCTTGCCTTGAAGAAGAAATTATTCCGCTCCTTTGCTGTACGTATTACTAAAGATGAAGCAAATCGTTTGCTTCAAATGCGTGAAATATCAATAACAAAGGGGTCCAACGATCCGATTGTTTATCTGATCGTAAGAGGGAGGAATTTAATCACGTACGAACAAAAAATGAACAAAGTTAGACAATATCTAGTTATTCTTATTACTTTGAGCTTATGATGTTCCTTAGTATAATCACAAGGGTCAAAATATTAAACGTTCAATAACATAAGGTCGGGGAAAAAGTTTCTTTGTATTTTAAATACAACTTCAAGACATTTTTTTTTTCAAATCTCAATAACATTTAATTATAATATATATGAGCAACTTGTTGCCATCTTGTACGTAGTGACATAATCCCGTTAATATAGTAATCTTGGGATTATTGATTAAAGAAAAGTGACAAATAATTTTGACTGTCCTCCCTTGATATTAATCTAACACTAGCCAAATAGTTCTGAAGAGACCGAGACAGGTGAAAATCTGAGACGCAAGCTCTCTCAGATTTGCAGTGGCCAAAGATGTGTATGTTCTTGCGTTGTCATAGTATAAGATCTTTTCTGTTGATCAATCCCGGCCGTTTTATCTCAATTTCTTGCTCGAGTCTCATTATTTGTTGACAGTAGAGATCCGAATCAATGGTTTTGCCCAGAAGCATAATAAATGATGTTCTTCTAATCCCACCATACACACAGCATCACCTTATTGGGTATTAAATACGGATTCCGATACAGTCTGTGGGGCTTGATTACCCTTTGACCATGATCTTTTTACACAAGTAAAATACGAAGAAACTCTTTTCCCGACCTATGAATTAATAGGCGACTTCAAAGAAATTTTCTTCTAATTTTAAAATTATTGTTTCTGAAGTCTTGAATTTATTTATTATACACACTATGTTTTAGCACTGACTTCAGGTTCTTATGAAAATCTTTTTGTTTGTAGTCGGCTGTTTGCTTTGAATGTGTGGAATATCAAAAACTTATCGTACGTTTGTTTATACGATGGTAAGAGCTCCCTCTTACCATGTTAATTAAAGCATGTTATATGTTATTAAATTATGTTAATCCTGCACCCACAATATAAAACGTTCCTATTAAAGATAGTTCTACTAACGTAGTTCAGATACTAGGCACCCGCCGTAAAATTAATTACGCGATCTAATCGAGTTCCTTCTTAACCGGAACGACTAAAATTGTTAATATATTTATGCCATACTTGGCGGCAAAGAAAAGAATTTTAATAAAATCTTCGTGTATGAGAAATAAAAATTATATTTTGAGAACATGTTATGTCCGCCAATACGCATTAGAGCAGCGTGGCAAACAAACTGTTCTATGGCCTTGTCCTAAAAGAGAAAAGACTATGCTAAGTAGTTGAACCTATACCGCCTTATTCCACAAAAATGTTTTAGTACTGGGTTAAGTTTGGGACTAAAAAGTCCAGGTTTGTTACAATATTCTAGTTAATAACAGAACCAAAACGTGTGCTTATTACAAAACGCAGACTACCCGAGGACTAGTTAATACCAACCTTATTATTATATTAAATATCATTCATAGATAAAAAGACAAAAAAATGACACTCTTTTCATTCGTTCATACAGGTTTCATTCAATGCAACGTTCGGTTTCATTAAATATTAATATTATTTTCACACTTAATTATGCTTAAATAATTATCCATCAATACAAAAACATATCGTACATTGTTATTTGTTTATGTTAAAATCTATTGAACAAGCTCGACATATACTTTTGACGCGCTTTTTATAATCAAGTTGTTTTCATTTTAACAACTCTAGCATGAAATGTAGTGAATTACAGAGGTACCGCGAGCGCGGGATTCGAGACGTTCAAAATAGTTTATATTGCAGCCTTATAATAAGTAAATTAAATTATTATTAATTAATTAAATAAGTGCTTGCTATTAAATTTAGCTTATATTTATATAATAATGGAACAAAAGAAAAAACGGGGTGAAAATTGGAGTTCTGAAGAAAAAGTTAGTGAAATATCGAAATTTATTTGTCAATACGTAACAATGCTCTTATCCTCCTATTATCCTTATTTCGACTATAGAGACTATGAATTTAGACCTTTTTACCTCTTTACGTTTACGCGAACACCACTAATTTGAATGAAACTATTTCTTACGGACTTTATCGCGTTTATAAACTTATTTTATATTCCCGATGTTTTCAGTACCATGTTTTACCAGTTTAAAGCACCCATGATCACGGGAGGACTGAGGTGTTCGGCGTCACAATGTTAACTATAGGTGCTATATAGTACTCTACGTCAGAGATATAAAACAAGTTATTATACGTGAAGGAATCCCTAAGAACAAGTTTCTTTTCACACAACTACAAAAAAAAGTCTCGATTGGAATATAATGTTCTTTGTCGAAGCAACCCATTTAAACTACAAATTTATAGCTGCAGTATGACATGTTGCAATGAGCCACGTTATTCTTGGTATACCACGAATCGATAATTAGCTAAACATTACTAATACTACATCTTAAATAGTGATGTTATACAAAATGGTAAAGCGCACATTTTAAAAATCTTTAAAATAGTCATATTCCTGCGCAAATTAGCAATATAATATAAACATCACTGTTGTTGAATATAGCCAAGATGTTTCTTTTCAATAAAATGTATTTTTTTTTGATACGTGACAAACTTTCTCAGAATTTATGATCACTTTTTCATTGACTCTTCTTAGAATTTTAGAATAATTAATCGCATTTAAAATTAAGGTTTGCAAAATATCGATTATAATCACTGCTAAAATAACATCTAAAATTCGATTATTGCCCGCTTGCGTGTTTATTGAACGTTCTCAATGTAAATTGTTATGAGGCGTGCATTATACTCACGAACCGCAAACTTCTATGATCGAGCTTTCAAGCCTAAGCGCTTCGCGATACACACGGAAGCATGGGATGTATATAAAAAAGATTATAGAACTTTAGGAACTTACATTAGGAACAAAATTTAATTTTAAAATATGACGCAACCAATCTTCGACATTATATAATTAATGGTTTTCTTGACGGAGACCCAAATTGGATGTTAAATGCAAGATAGGCTCTTGACAATACTGGATTCTCCCTGGAGCACAAATTCCATCCACATGCCTGAGTCTGTGTGTACGTTCGTAATGACATCTGCTTCCAGCGTCTCCGTCACTTTAAAGACCTCACTTTTTGACAATTTGGGTGGTGGTGGATACATGTATTAATTGAATCTTTTATGCCTGTGCCTTTGGATCGCACAGCGGTGATCAGGATACAACCCGATTATTTGATCGCCTTAGTGACGCTGCTGATGCAGAGGGCGAATGCACAGACTCTCTTCAGTTTTTGAGGGTTAATATATCTTCCAAACTGAACTTGGGATGGTTCATTGAGTCCAAGACCAAAGCAGCTGCAAGAAAGCTAGGAGTTCTTGCAAAGGTGCGGCAGTAATTCACGCCGGGACAGCTGCTTACTCTAAATAAAGTGCAAGTCCGGTTGTACATGTCATATATAGTCTATTGCTGCAAAATGCCACTTAGCAGCTTTGGACTCAATGAAACGGCGTACTAAGAGGCTTATTGATGACCTAAATTGGTGACTCGAACACAGGCGGAAAGTAGCCAGCGTTTCGTTATTATACAGGATTAATTACAGGGAGTGTCCGCAGGAATTGCATATTTTAAGTCCCTCTCTATTTTTCACCATCGAAAAACCAAGACGTTCAGCCCGTTTTGGACACTCGCTTTTTGTTGTTAACATTCCATGAATTCGAACCAAAAGGTTTGCTAAATCGTTCGTCAGCATCTGTCTTTCAATCTGATTACAATGTGGGTATCTTGAAGGCAAGAGTGAATAGGACTTTGTTAAGCCAGTGCGTGTCACCATCGTAGGCTACATCTGATTGTCACTTAACATCAGTTTGGTTTATATTATTAGATTATATTATTGACAGAAAAAAGTGTTTTCTTTAGTAGTCATTTATAATTATTTAAAGTAAATAAGTAAGTAATTATAAAGTGGCGAAGCTTGCGAAGTCACTTATTGATTTCACGATGTCTGTCCGTCTGTCCGTTTGTCCGTCCATCTGTCCATCTATCCCACGAATATCTCGAGAACGGTTGCGAATTTTCAAATTCTGTTTTCAGCAATCGATTACTGTTCACTCAGGCATCTGAACCTCCTATTTTGAAACTGATTGCTCAACGGCAACCGTTAGAAACCGCTACAAAGCTGATTGCTTCGCCACTTTGCTATGCTGTTAGCTTGCTAGGTTTATTTAAATAAACAATTTGCGTTTAAATTCGCCAAGCATGGATTAGGAGTGCTATACGTATTTTGTATGTTTGTGAGCATTTGTAACTTGTAAGTTTATTATTTATGGCATACTCGTATCTATGTGTTCTGTAGATATGTGTTTTTAATATTTAGTCTGTACGTGTGTGTAGGTATGTTTATTAAAGTAAATCGACCTTTCAGATATACTTTATTAAAGAAATGTCGTTTAGGATAAATCAATTTACCGCAATAACCACTTTCAAAAAGACTAAAAATTTATGAAATTTACCCAAAATAATTATTCCACAATGATCGCCATCTTAAAATGATCAGTTATCAACTTATAGATATAAAGACTAAAATTTGCGACAGACAATTAAGTAGGTGGGATGGTAACTGGAGGTGCATTATTATTTTGAGTAGATATCAGAAAGATGCTACCACACATATTCTAGATCATTTTCCTTATTCGCCTCTTACGACAGCCACTGTATGATATTTAAAATAAAAAAAAATCATTTAATATGATCAAAAGGTGTAGATTATTCTCTAAAAACAGCACTTCCTTTAAATTTCTATAATCAATGAAGTATTGAAAACATTTAATGAAAGGAAATTTAATGTCTGGAAATAAATATTAAAAAAATACATTCTGATTCTACGATGTTTATCCTTAACGACTGTTTTAGAAGATTACTTTCTTAAAATTACTATTGTTAGTAAAATATTATCATAAAAAATCGAAAATATTTAAAATATTCTAATTTTAACAGTGGTAGAGCCACGCGGCAGCTTTTGCTGTCGCACGGATGGGCCGGCTTGAACCGGGGTGGTACCACGACCTCACAGAATACCAGCGTGAAGTAGAGGTTTACCTCTGCGTTTCGCTTGGTGAGTGCAGGTGGCCGGACGCCCTTTTTACTGGAAATGAGGCATTCCATCTTAGTCCTCACGGGTGACAACGCATCTGCATTTTGATTCGCAAACGAGGATAGATGTAGATGTCTATGGGCCGCAGCAACCACTTACAATCAGGTGGACTGTGTGCTCGTTTGTCACTCTTATCCTATAAAAAAATGCAATACCTGTGGCGAAAAAATACTTCCTTTCTTTACAATGTATTTAAATTCTTAAAATAATTACCAAAAAATATAAAGATTACCCTCTAAAAATTACTAACTTAAAAATTACTAATGTTATAATGATTTATTTTATTTACGCCAATGCATCAATAAGTAATATTGAATTTCACAAGTCTTACGTATTTAATTGCGTTTTTTTTATTTCATTTCATTCACATAGAACTTAATATACCCTCTAAATGTTCTGAGGCGTTTGACGTTCTAAATTCATAGTCAGTTGGTTAATCTGGCCTACCTCCAATTTTAAATGTTTCTTTTTGGTTGAAACTACACGGAACGTACTTAATAAAATAATTTTACCTGATTTATATTTACCGAATACAACATATTGAAACCGAATACATCATATTGAATGTGATAGGGTCCGTAAAATGAGCTTAATTTTACGGACCTTATCACCTTTAATTTTAACCCGACAAACGTCCGAAGTTTCGGGTGTATTACAGGACCTATCTACAAAAGTGGACTGAGATGCTTGACGTCCTAATATCATAATTTTAAATATATTTTTTATAGATATGAAGTGACAAAAGAACATACCCAACCTGAAATTTAATGAAAACTGCAGCCTATGTTCATCTGTAATGAACTTCAAACTAAGGAGGCTACCGAAACGTTTTCAACTTTAAGAACTACAAATATAATTTAAAAATAAAAATTTTGTACTGCCGACTTCAATATAAATTATAAAGAATAACTCAAAAACTATTGGTCTGAGCTTGATCAAATTCATATGGGACCACACGAGAAGTATCAGCTTTCATGTAAAAAAAGAATCATCGAAATCGGTTCACCCAGTACAAAGTTATGAGGTAACACACATAAAAAAAAACATACAGTCGAATTGAGTACCGTCTCCTTTTTGGAAGTCGGCAGAAAATGGACTGCTTAACAAAATGTAATTAAACTGGCTCTCTATACCCTTCCGAACGAAACAACAAATTACGCACTGCTGCTTGGCAGCAGGAATAGGTAAGAGGGTAGTACTTACACAGATATACTCCTAAGGGGAAAATAAGTAATACCACCTAGTAATATATAAGTAGTATATTAATTTTTTCTGCCGACTTCCAAAAAGGTACAAAAAAAACATACAGTCGAATTGAGTACCGTCTACTAAATTCGACTGTATGTTTTTTTTTATGTGTGTTACCTCATAACTTTGTACTGGGCGAACCGATATTAATGATTCTTTTTTTATATGAAAGCTGATAGTTCTCGTGTGGTCCCATATGGATTTGATCAAGGTCAGATCAATGGTTATTGAGTTATTCTTAAATAACCTATTTTGAAGTCGCTTATATTGAAGTCGGCTGTACAAAATTTTAAATTATATTCCTTTTATACCATAATATAGGACGTTCTTGGATAGCATTAATAAAATTTTCTGACATTATCTCTATTAAAAAAGGTAAACATTTCTTTTCACTGGTTTCACGAATCAAATTTAGTACAAATTTTAGTGTTTTTTTGATGCTGTGGCGGAAGTTCACACAGAGCTCACTATAATTCCGTTGCCCAAGTATAATAAATTTTTCGTATTAATAATATATTTTAAAGAATAGTAATGTTTAGTAACTGTGTGTCACCACTAAATGTTAAGCGACTTAGCCGTTACGTAGGCGCTTTACTTGTAAGCATATCGTAAAACATTACGTTAATGTGTATGCCACTAAGATATTGCGGCAACTATTACAAGTACAATGAAGCATAATGAGCATTTAATGCTATTAATATTGTTTAATTCACATTTCATTGGTTTATCAGTGCACAAATTAACCAGGGTTCATGCTGTACTTACCGTAGTTGTGGGATTCACATTTGGGATGCGTTATTTTTTGTACACCTACAAAGGTTGTTTGGAAGAAATCGCCTTTAGAGTTAAAATCACCCACTGTACCCTATCTGTTCCTTTATTTTTGTTAATTTTTATAGTTTTTTTTTTGTTCAATAAAGTATTACCTAACTAAATATCTTTCTATAGATAGATAGCATAGCATAGATTCTTAGATAGCTAAGCATTTTCTTATATGCGTGTTAGAGCCACATTATATTTTTATTCTTTTAAAAAACTTAACCACACGATTTTCTCCTCTATCATGTGGGCAGTTAACATACATAAATTTCACAATGACAAACATCTGTCGTGAAGCGACAATTAAAAGAAGAAAGAACCTAACCTACGATCAGCAAAACAACCAAATAGACCAAGACAATAATATATTTAAGTTTTAAAAGAGTATTTACAATTTTATATATCAAAAATGGAGTATGAATGTGAGGATGGATGATGTGATTTACAAATTATTTTTTTAAAAAAAAAAGGTAATAAAAAAAAGATTTATGTCGTAGCTGAGTCCGAAGATCCCAAGCGTGCTCTCAGCGCCTGGAACGAGCACGCACGGCGTAGGTGGGTAGGTGGGTAGGCGTGGGCGTCTCTAGGGGACGACCTCAGGTGAATGCGGCGATTGCAGGATCGGCGACTTCAGCCCAGACAGGAGCTTGCAGGATCCTCAGCGACTTCAGACAGCGCAGTGGCCTACAGGATCCGGTGACTGCAGGCGGGACAGAGGTTTGTAGGTTCCGGTGATTTCGGGCGGAACAGAGGTCTGTAGGTTCCGGCGACTCCAGGTAGAGTAGAGACTTGTGGGATCTCGGCGACTTCAGGTAGAACAACGTTTTGTAGGATCCGGCGACTTCAGGCAGAGCAACGGATCGTAGAGTCCAGTGGCTTCAGGCAGGATAGAGGCTTGCAGGATCTCGGGGCTGAGCGGCCCCGGGATAAGGCCTTTAGAAGATGCTTCCGATACGAGAACTGAAGCAAGACTGAATTTCTTCACCGATTGTTCGGCTTTTATATCTTTCTAGAGAGAACGGAAAAATTATTTAAATTAAAAGGAAATTTATTGTAAATGACCTACAGCCAAAAAGTATTTATGAAGAAAGAACATCAAACCAGAGACGAATTTGAATAAAAGTTACCATGACAACTACAAAAACAATGGTTATCAAATATAAAATTTTTGGTTTTTAGGAATATAATTGGAAAATCTTTACCTTTAAGTAAGAAATGAGATATTATTCAAATAGGAAAAACTGATGCGCGACAGCGCACCGAAGCCTGAAATTGTAGAGTTACAGAGAATTCAATAAAAGACCAAAAAAAGGTAAGGCTTCGTTGACAGCTAGTTTAAAAGTACTAAATAGTGTGAAAATACGCAGTAAAATGATATGTTATTGTGTAAAAACGTTACAGAATCCTATATAAATAAAGGTGATGTAAAATATAAATGCAGAGAATCAAAAACAGAATGGAAAAATAGTATAAAGTGATGCAAAACATGAATGCAGAAAATCAAGAACAGAATGGAGAAATAGTATAAAGTGATGCAAAACATGAATGCAGAATATCAAAACATAATGGAGAATTAGTGTACAATGAAATGTAAGTAGTATAACACTACATTTACCCCCAACCCTGGAAAATTTTTGACTCAGCAAAAATTTTGATATATACATTCTAAAATAAACCATAAAAACACAGCTTTGCAGAAACAGACATCACCAGTCAAAATCAGATATACTATCTCTTACATTCATCATCTGCATTCAGGTAAGGGTGGAGTTCACATTCAATGACTACCACTCTAAAAGTGTGTTTTCAAAACGACATTAAGGCTTATTTAAGGAGTAGTCAACCGCTCCTGTGTGGAAAAAAAAATTAGTCGAAGAAACACCACTCTTAGAAGGGTTTTTTCAAAAGGACATTCAGGCTTATTTAAGGAGTTGTCAACCGCTCCTAAGTGAAGATAAAAAATTAAGGGAGTAGTCAGCTGCTCCCAGGTGAAGATAAAGGTGAAGAAAATTAAGGGAGTAGTTAGCCGCTCCTAAGTGAAGATAAAGATAAAGAAAATTAAGGGAGTAGTCAGTTGCTCCCAAGTGAAGGTTTATACATATATACAAATTAACAGTTAATAAATGTATAGAAATAATAATGTGAACGTGGTGATATTTATACATATATACAAATGAACAGTTAATAAATGTTTAGAAAAGTTATGGTTCGTCTCACTTCAGCTTTCAAAAACAATTTTATATAAAGTGCAAATTGTAAAGTTAAGTTTAAGAAATAAAAATTAAAAATTGTACCTCTTTAAGTTATCTAGAATAAAATTATTAGAGTGATGAATGTAACTTAGAGTGATGAATGTAAATGAAGTGTTATATGTAGGCCTAAATACAATCCAGATAAGTTGAAAAACTAGAAGAAGTTTTGTTTTAGAATTTTGAAGATATGAAAAGGATGTATAAATGAATGATGAATACTGAGTTAAGAACGAAAGGGAAAGCAATTAAGTCAAAAGGGAATAGACAAGGCGCAGTAAAGGTGAAGAATTAAAAATTAAATTAAGCAAGCTTTAGTCGAAGAGACCGAAGCCCATAACTTCATCGACAGACTCAGATTCTTCCTTCTTGGACTCTCTCTTCCTTCTTCTTCTCAGCTACCGGCGCTGCAGCAGCGGCGACCGCGGCCACGGGCGCTGCTCCACCGACGGACATGGTCGACAACTTCTCACGACCCTGCGCGATCAGTTCTTCACTCTTGCCATTGAGTTCCGAGATGACCTTCTTCAATTTCTCGGAGTTTGCCTCAACACCGACAGAGTTGAGGATCTTCACAGACAGAGTCGACGCCTACAGGATGCGCCGGATGTAGATGGAGGCTTGCAGGATCCCGGCGCCTGGTTTGCAGGATGCGCCGACGACTTCAGGATGCGCCGGATGTAGATGGAGGCTTGCAGGATCCCGGGGCTGAGCGGCCCCGGGATAAGGCCTTTAGAAGATGCTTCCGATACGAGAACTGAAGCAAGACTGAATTTCTTCACCGATTGTTCGGCTTTTATATCTTTCTAGAGAGAACGGAAAAATTATTTAAATTAAAAGGAAATTTATTGTAAATGACCTACAGCCAAAAAGTATTTATGAAGAAAGAACATCAAACCAGAGACGAATTTGAATAAAAGTTACCATGAAAACTACAAAAACAATGGTTATCAAACATAAAATTTTTGGTTTTTAGGAATATAATTGGAAAATCTTTACCTTTAAGTAAGAAATGAGATATTATTCAAATAGGAAAAACTGATGCGCGACAGCGCACCGAAGCCTGAAATTGTAGAGTTACAGAGAATTCAATAAAAGACCAAAAAAAGGTAAGGCTTCGTTGACAGCTAGTTTAAAAGTACTAAATAGTGTGAAAATACGCAGTAAAATGATATGTTATTGTGTAAAAACGTTACAGGATCCTATATAAATAAAGGTGATGCAAAATATAAATGCAGAGAATCAAAAACAGAATGGAAAAATAGTATAAAGTGATGCAAAACATGAATGCAGAAAATCAAGAACGGAATGGAGAATTAGTATAAAGTGATGCAAAACATGAATGCAGAATATCAAAACAGAATGGAGAATTAGTGTACAATGAAATGTAAGTAGTATAACACTACACATCCAGACCCGGAACAATTATTTGTAGGCGATACAAATACTTGTCCCGTGCGGGATTCGAACCCGCGGCCGTTAGCACTGCAAACTATTGCTAAGCCACTGCGCCACGGAGCCGTCAAACCTCGGTTTTACTGAATAGGAGGGTTTCTATTTTAATCCTTAGGGGTGACCGTGCAACTGCATTTTGATTCTTAATCGAAAATAAATAAAGAGGTCTATCTAAGTGAAGATGCGTTGTCATCTTTAATGAATGCCTCGATTTCAGTAAAAAGGGACTCCACACTATACGAAAGCAGAAAAAGCAGAAGGTGGAGCCAACCCATTTGTGCTACAACCATAATATAGCTGCAGCGTCTACCACGTAAGAAAATCCAAAGAAAATATGAACAAAATATGATATTATAATCAAATACATTTCAACACATTCAATCTCGCAAGATATAATATTTTCGTTTATACCTGGTAAATGAAAGTCTTAAATTAACCAGGCTGTTTGTTCAATTTTAAGGTAAGCGATTTTGCCGAGCTTTCTTAAGGCATTCAAACAATGATGATTCTGGCATTTTGATTAAGGTGTCGCTGTCAAATTAAGTGAACTGGTTGACTTTAACTATTTTATTACGCCAAATTATTTAACATTTTTAAAGAATACGAGTGATAAACGAGCACAGAGTTAACCTGATGGTGAATTCTGTGGCCCATAGACACTTAAATTCATTCCCGATTAATAATCAAAATGCAAATGCGTTGTAATCCCTAAGGACTAAGATGATACACTCAACATACGAAACACAACAGTATTAAGCTGCTATTTGTACTGGTATTCTATGAGTGTTGTCCTACCCTGGTGGAGTCGGCCTATTTGTGCTCCAACTATAATGTATAACTCTTCCTCGTATAAAATGCTGCCTTATTTTTCGAAAAAAAAATTTTGTTTTTCGAACATTAACGTGTTTTGCATACCTTAAGCGGAAGCGCATGGTATGTTCTACTATCGCCTAAAAATTAAGATTCCAACATTTTATCTAATAAAATCGTATCTAGCAATCATATTATACATATAAATGATATAAAAGCACATTGTTAGAAAGATAAATGATTGTTGAACTTATTAATATTTTTTTAAAATCGATTAATTGCTATTTTTAAATAAAAAAAAAGGGTTTTAGTGGCTTATGGTGTGGATTTATCATGTCCCTGTGGCTTGTAAACACAATAACTTTTGAAAATATTAATTGTTTAACTCAATCTATTTTTTAATCTCTTCATCTATCATGTGGGAAGCCACTGAATGTAAATGGCAGTGTAGTTTTGTTTTGTTTAGCTATAATTAATTTTATATACTATACTATTAATTAATACTAGGCCATTCTAGATTTGGTGTATAAAAGAACCCCGTTTACAGCTAATTATGCTAAATTCGTACATAAGCTAAGGCACGCTCCAGTGGTTAACCACAAGATTTTTCTTTTATCTTCCGCGCATAACATATTTAACATACATATAATTACGCCTCTTTCCCGTAGGGGCAGACAGAGAACACTTTTTTCCACTTGCTACGATCCTTACATACTTGTTTCGCTTTGTCCACTTTCATTATTCCCTTCATACATGCTCTTCGGTTTAGGGTACTCTTGACCTGGCCTCTTTCCAAGACGTCCCTAATTTCGTCTAGAAACGTCTGCCTAGGTCTACGCCTTCCAGCACTTTCATTCACACTTGCCTCATAAACTTTTTTCGTTAATCGTTCTTCATACATTCTCTCGATATGGCCAAACCATCTAAGCATAACTTTCTCAATTTTTGTCACTACATCTTCTTTCAGACCACAACGTTTCCTTATTTCACTATTTCTTACCCCGTCACTCAGTTTTACTCATATCACACTTCTTAACGCTCTCATTTTAACTGCATTTATTCTGCTTTCATGTTTCTTCTGCCATATTCAACTTTCACTTCCGTACATGAGTATCGGACCTAATACTCCCTCATTCACAGCCAAACGAGCCTTGTTAGACACCTTTCTACTGCTCATAAAGGAGTGCAAAGCTCCATTCACCATGTTTAACTGGTATATTAACTGGTGTAAATTAGCAGAAATCTATGACAACACCTACATTGGATAAATGTATCCTTCAGCGTCTAAATGATAAATCATTCTTGTTTTTTTTTAAGAAGAGCATACGGTTAATCTAATGGTAAGTTTCAACCGCTGCTCGTAAACAAATGCATCACCAGAGTAATTGCAGGTGCATTGTCTTTTAAAAAGAGTAGGTTTTTTGAAGGTCCCTAAGTAGTATCTGTTTAAACCCTTTTGCTACTTATTCGCATTCAATAAACTATATTATGAAATGACAATCTCACTTATTTCGAAAACATTTAATTGTAATCAAAAAACTATAATCAGTTTACATTGTAATTTTCACAAGCAAGCGTAACGTCTTCGCCGGCGGTCATCAAATTACTGACAAAACGTAGATAATTAATTTCGTAACATTAGACAAACTAAAAATTATCTTTGTTGAGATTTTAACATCGGCCCAGTCTAACTACTGCTAATCGGATATCGATGACGTCTAGACGGGGCACTCTTGCAGTGCGGTGCGTTGCAGGACGGAGCGTTCTCATACGGTTATTAGTCGTGTCCACTATATTATGTACAGCAAAAATCCGGCTGCATTTTTGAAATTTAAAATATAGTTGTTTCAAAAATCGAAAATATCTATCAATTGCACATTTTTTTTAATATGTTTTGATTTAATAGCAATAGGATAGTTGATATATTAGAAAAAGGAATAAATATTTAATACCACTTAAAAGAAGGTTAAAAAATATTACGATAGCTGTAAAAAAATAACATTCGTCACTATATGACTAACATTAAAGTAATACACATTAAAATTTTCTTTGCCGTCTTCTTCCTAAAAAATGGAGAAATCAGCAATTGAAAGTTTCCATTTACATTTCGACACTTAATCAAATTAAAAATATAGTATTAAGTCGGTTGTTATTACTGAATAAAAAGTAAAGTAAAGTATAGTTACAGCCTATATAGGTACGTCCCATTACTGGGACTGTCTTCCTTTCTTCTTTAACTACATAAAGCTAATAAGAATAAAATAATTACAACATAATAGTTTCTGAAGTCGCTGCTTTCATTCATACTAAATATACCTTAATTACGGGTGTTTCAGCAGTGCCGTATTATTTATATTTTAGTATGCGCTAAAACAAAGAGGTACTCAGTCGCTTCGATTCCGGAAGAGCTTCATATATAACTTTTGGGATAAGGCAAAATACAGATCCGATGAAGTTTCAAAGCCAATTTGAGGTGAGCAAAATTAGTTGTAGCCGGAGAAATTATTGATGTCGAGTCACAAAACTGCTAGCATTAGTATAAAACTGAAAAAAAATTATGTCTTTATTCAGCGTTTTTTTTTGTTTTTAAATATTTCATCTTATAACTTCATAAAAATTTAGAATATAATATAATACGGGTTTTAGAGATTTGACATCAGACGTTCATTTCACACCCTTTGTTGAGTAGTAAAGAATGCTTATAGGCAATAACTCTATACACACATCAATAAACCTCATCACAATTCCACTGCTGGACATAGGCTTCTTCTATATGAGAATCTATAGATTGCCAAAAAGTCTGGTCCTGAGTCAACTGCATGCATCGACTTCCTGCATATATTTTTAAATGGGATAGGGTGACATACGAGCACACAACCCACGTGATGGTAAGTGGTTATTTTTTATTCTATATGCGAATCAAAATTTTTTTCTGACTATCATCTCCAATACAAATAAAATTGCGATTGTTTGTAAAAAAAGGTTGACAGATATGATATTAAGTGGATGCTGTAACCTATAGGTTTTGCAATTATCCTCGATTAAAAATGAAAATGCAAAAGCGTTGTCACCCCTAATGACTAAGATGGAATGCATCGTTTTCAGTAAAAAACATCTCCCGTTCTCTACACACACCATACGAAACACAACAGCATTAAGGTGCTATTTTACACTGGTATTCTGTGAGAGCGAGGTTCTACCCCGGTCAAGTCGACCCACTACACATATTATACGTAAATTGAGTAATTTCGTATAAATTTACATCCTAATATTTTAAGCTTGTTGGTTTAAGTGTTGAGTTGTTTTGCATAATTATAACGCCATAGCTTTAGGAAGGCAGTAAACTTCAGACTTTTCATTTAGAATTTTCAAATCAACTTAAAAACCAAAGATACCACTTTCATACACACAACTAAAGTGACGCACAAACTTACAGTCCTGATGGTAAGTAAATACTGCATTCTACTGACAGCAACCTACGCAGCCAACTTTTAAAAAAATGGCTACACCGGCTAACAGCCTGTTATTATACTGGCAGCAATGTAAGCACTGTTAATTGGAGGCAGAAGTAAGAAAGAGGATGGAATTTAGACGTATTCCTAATCAGAGTAAGAATACTACCACCAAGTAAACCACTGCAAAACTTAAAGTTATTGTAATTTAATTTTGCATAATATTCAAAAGTCAAGGGTAGCACGTTTCAGCGATGATATCATGACGTTGAAAACCATAGCACTCTCATGACGGACGAGGTAAATACCAGCGTGTTTTATAATCTGTTTTGTTTCTAGTGCTGACCACTGCAATTTGTTATTCTTCATGGAAAAAGAAAATAGACATTTTCTAGATTAATAGAGTCAGTAAGAGGAGCTTACATGCCTCATGTTTACGTGAAACTTATAATAAAAGAAAATTTTCCAACTGTATTACTTGTCTAGCATGTCGTAAAAGGCGACTAATGGAATATTGGATTAGTACTTGTACAAGTGTGCTAGCTACCTATCACTTTTTTCACAATTTTATATCTAGTATAGTTGTAGCACGAATGGGTCGGCTCGACCGGGGAAGAGGCACGCTCTCACAGAATACCAGCGTAAAATAGCAGCTTAATATTGCTGTTTCGTATGGTGAGTGTAGAGAAACTAAGACGATTTTTACTCGAGAAGAGGCGTTTTTTGTTTGTCACGCGTACAGCTAAGTAGTCGAATAAGTCAGCATCTGTTTTTACATCCGATTACAATGTGGATTTCTTTAAGGCCAGGGTAAATAGGCGTTTGTTCAGCCACGTCAGTGCGCTTTGCCATCTTTGATTGCATCATTACATATCATCAATGGAAATAGTAGTCATGCATTTGCTTAGAATAGTTTAGAAACAAGTTCCGACAACAACAACCGACTTCAATATAAATTAAATCAATTCCGACATAAGCAACAAAGACATAAGAGGTACCTCAATAATAATTTTAACAGAAATGAGGGTGTACCGTGGTATATTGAACACATCTGCGTACCTCTTTAAAAGGAGTGATGTTATGTTGTGTAATTGTGTAAACAATGCATAGACATGGGATAGCAACAATCGCGGTTGATTGACTAGCATTTATTGAAGAGTTACGTTATCTTTCTGAAACTTATCATCAGATATTTACGAAATTTAAATGGGATAATTTAGAATAAATCTCTTTCGAACTAAAAAACGGATTTTGCAAATCCGTTCCTTTATGACGGAGTAATGCCCGAACATACATAAAAAAAAAACCATAAACCTCCTCCTTCCACACAGGCTAACAAGTATAGTGATAGTTTGTTTGTGACTCTATTATTATAGAAATTATTTGTTTCCCTTTATATCACCGTAACATTATATGCCATCAATGTTTGCTGACTAAACTAATTAATTTAATAATCAAATAATCCACCGGTTTAAAATGCATCTGATTGCAGCTATTGAGTTCGTAATAACAACACAACATTAATTACTGTAAACCAAACAGTGCATAATGAAGATATGATTTAATTTAATACGTTCTTTTATTATTATTTTCTTATACCGATAATTGACAGCAATAATTTTACTAAGAAAAAAACCGACTTGCAAAACATAAGTATACATTATTTCCAAACAAAGAAATTTAAATATATAGCTATACTATATAGCGGACATAGCGAAAGTTTTCATACAAAAACTTTGAGCTCGCGTAAGTGTGACGCCCTCTTTCTAAACATAGCAAAACTACGCAGAATATTTATTAGGAAAACGGAGGAAAACGACGGACAATTTTTAAAGTTCTAATTATACCTAAGGCTGGTATAAAGGACTACGCTTTGCCAAAGTCCTTTTGACCTATAAGCCTTTACTCTTTTCTTTTTAAGAGATTAGAAAATGTTATAGATAGATATATAACGGATGTAGCCCTAGTTATGAGGCCTATACACTTCAACCAGCATACGTACCGCAGAGGCAAATCTATAGAAATAGCCCTGATCAGTGTTATTGCCAGGGTCGAAAAAGCGCTGGAGGATAAAGAAATAGATCTTTTTTCCTTTCTAGATATTAAGGACACCTTCAACAGTACAGTGACCCCACAACCATCAGGTGGGTGAAGTCAATGCTCTCAAACAGAAAGGCAAATATAGCACTGTTTCAAACTTCGATTGGGGTTGCAACTACAAGAGGCTGTCCACAAGGAGGTGTTTTGTCACCCCTCCTTCGGACTATTGACCAATTATTCTACAAGATGACAGACCTTCGCATTGACACACTGGATTATACTGATGATAATCATTGCAAGAGGCTTTTACTTAAGAATATTATCATTAATCATACGAAAATCACTAAACATTATAAACAAGAGGTGCAGGTTTAATAGCTGTTTATCAGTTAATGCTGGACAAATTAGTCACACCAAAATTGTATGGTAAATAAGTACCATTCTCCTCTGAATTTTAGTACTTGGTCGTAATAATTGACTAAAAACTAACGTGGAACTCTCACCTTGGTAACGTATGTCATAAGGCTGAAATTGCTTTAGGTACGTGCAGTCGCTTGATCGAGAACAACTGGAGTTTGCGTCCGAGAATGATCCTATGGCTATACAGTAGCATAGTGAGGCTGCTTTTTAATTACTCCTCCACTGACTAAAAAGTCTACAAAGGACTGCTTGTTTAATGGCAACTGGAGCGATGCAATTATCGCCTGGAGCAGCTCTTAATGCATTTCTAGGCCTAGGGCTCAGGGAGTTTCAAGCTTACTTTCCTATAGATTGAGATCCATGCTCGACTCGTTTTTTTATAGGATACTTACATGATGGATTGTGAACAAAGCTAATAAAACGTTGTGGAATATATGATTATTTTTCCTCGGGATCAATTTTCTTTTTGACCCATCATCAAAGGTATCGTTATTACTATCGTCTGTCTTTGATTTCGGGAGCGTTTCACAAACACCTGGTATTAACTATGATAGTCAAGCAGCATTGCTAGCGATCAGATTAAACTTGGTGAACTCGAAACTAGTTGGAGACTGCGTGAACCGTCTAAACACCCTAAATAGATCTTTTAAGTTGCAGTGATACTGGTCTCTCTTTCTAGACCTGCATAGCTACTTGTACATTTAAAAAAAGACTGACCTTTATTGTAGGTATTTTATATCCTTTTAGTGGTGGCGTAATCGCATTTGACGGCTCGTAGGCTTAGCAATGAGTTGCAGTACTAAGGACCGTGGATTTTAATCCCGCACGGAAGAAGTATTTGAATGGCTTACAAATAATACTTTCGTGTCTCGATATGTGTCTGCCTTCACGATACACAAGAATATCTTTGTGAGAAGTTAAAAAAAATATCAACAAATTCGCATCTTTTTGTTATTGTAAGAGGCCACTTTCGAAAATGCCAGAAAACCTTATGTATCAGACGGATGGTTCAAACCACTTTGTTATTTACACATACATATGCCGAGATAATCATTTTTCACTTATTTGTTTCCAATTCCAATTCCAATTTTATACAGTGGTAGAGCTAAGCGGTGGCTTTTGCTGTCGCACGGATGGGCCAGCTCGAACCGGGGTGGTACCACGACCTCACAGAATACCAGCGTAAAGTAGAGGTTTACCTCTGCGTTGCGCTTGGTGAGTGCAGGTGGCCGGAGGCCCAATTCCCCCCCCCCCCATCAACATGGTAGTGGAATTAAATAAAAGACTACCCCAGGAGGGTACCAGCACCCCTGGAGAATCCCTCGCTGAGCATCCACGACCAAACTACTCCACTCCTGGGCGTGGGTGCACAGGCTGCCCCGCGTATTCTGGGGGGGGCGAAATTCCGCTCAAGACGAAACCTGCTCGGGGCAAGCGGAGCAAGAAGACAAAGGCAACCCCTGCCACGCTTACCGTGGATTTCTGCAATATCAGGGGACTTCATTCAAACCTTAACGCCGTCCACTACCATCTGGAGATAGCTAAGCCGGCCTTGCTCTTTCTTACCGAGACACAGGTGTCCTCTCCGGCTGATACTTCGTATCTCTCCTACCCGGGGTACAAATTAGAACACTCGTTTGTGCCCCGGGCTGGAGTTTGCGTGTATGTCAGAGAGGACATCTGTTTTCGACGCCTCGGCAGCCTTGAAGGTACGGACCTGTCCATCCTATGGCTGCGCGTAGACAGCGACGACCATCCCCGCGTCTACGGATGCCTCTATAGGTCCCATAGCAGTAATGCCGACACAGACCGACTCATAGACCACGTCCAAATGGCTGCAGACTCCGTGCTACAACAGGTCCCATCCGCAGAGATCGTGATACTCGGTGATTTCAACGCCCACCACGCTGAATGGCTTGGTTCTCGTTTAACCGATCATGCGGGTAGATCTGTCTATGACTTTGCTTTGGCATATGGTCTAACACAACTGGTTACTTCGCCTACGCGGATCCCAGATGTGGAAGACCATGTACCTTCCCTGTTGGACCTTCTGCTGACCTCTCATCCGGACGGATATCAGGTCTCCGTCGATGCCCCTCTGGGCTCTTCGGACCATTGTCTGATCCGGAGTACGGTGCCACTCACGCTCCAATCGCAGTTGCGATCTACAGCTTGCCGCCGTGTTTGGCACTATAGGTCAGCTGATTGGGACGGGATGCGGTCTTTTTTTGCATCCTTCCCTTGGGGGCGGGTTTGCTTCTCGCCGGAAGATCCCAGCGTTGTTGCCGATTCTGTTGCTGATGTGGTACTTCAGGGTATGGAACTTTTTATTCCATCCTCTGTGGTGCCCATCGGAGGCAGATCCCAGCCATGGTTTGGTCGCTCCTGTAAAATAGCATCACGCTATAAGCAGGAGTGCTACCAGGCCTGGGCTGACGCATCAACGTCTCGGGATGTAAACACCAGCACATTAAAAAAGAAGTATAATTCCGCATCCAAGTCCTTCAAAAGCGTCATTGCCAACGCAAGGTCTTAGCACATCGGCAGAATTGGCGAGAAGCTAGTTCGCCTTCCTTCGGGAACCCGTGCATTCTGGTCTCTCGCCAAGGCTGTCCAAGGGAACTTCTGTCAGCCATCTCTTCCATCTCTGCACAGAGAGGACGACTCACTGGCCCATGCCGCAAAGGAGAAAGCCGATCTGTTGAGCTCTCTTTTTGCGTCCAACTCGATTCAAGATGACAGGGGGAACACACCGCCGACCATCCCGCGATGTGAGTGCTCCATGCCGGATGTGCGATTTACACAGCGCTCGGTCCGCAAAGCACTCTTCTCCCTGGACGTCAACAAGTCGAGTGGGCCCGATGGAGTCCCTCCCATTGTGCTGAAGACGTGTGCTCCGGAGTTGGCACCGGTTTTAACGCGTCTTTTCCGGTACTCCTACTCCCAAGGCGTAGTCCCGAACTCATGGAAGACAGCTTTGGTGCACCCGATCCCTAAAAAAGGCGACCGCTCAGACCCGTCCAACTACAGGCCTATCGCCATCACCTCCTTGTTCTCCAAAATAATGGAAGCCATTATAAACTGCCAGCTCATGAGGTACCTTGAGGATCACCAGCTGATTAGTGACCGCCAGTACGGTTTTCGTCGGGGTCGATCAGCTGGTGATCTTCTAGTCTACTTAACTCATAGTTAGGCGGAGGCAGTAGAGTCCAAGGGGGAGGCATTAGCCGTTAGTTTGGACGTAGCGAAGGCCTTTGATCGGGTCTGGCACAAAGCGCTTCTTTCGAAGCTTCCTTCCTATGGGCTTCCCGAGAAATTGTGCAAATGGATCACCAGTTTCCTTGCTGATCGGAGCATCAAGGTCGTAGTAGACGGTGAATGCTCTGATTTCAAGCCTATCAACGCTGGTGTTCCACGAGGCTGCGTGCTATCACCAACGCTGTTTCTCCTGCATATCAATGATATGTTGCTAACTGGCAGCATTCATTGCTATGCGGACGACAGCACTGGTGATGCCTTATATACCGGCCATGCCAATATATCTCGGAAAAACGTCACCGAGTACCGGGACAAACTTGTGGCTGAAGTCGAGTCTTTGCTTAACAAAGTCTCGGATTGGGGGCGACTAAATCTAGTCCAGTTCAATCCCCAGAAGACACAAGTTTGCGCGTTTACCGCTAAAAAGAACCCCTTTGTTGTATTTCCTCAGTTTCAAGACACTCCCCTTACTGCCTCAGCCAGTATCGGAATCCTTGGCGTCGACATATCGAATAGTGTGCAGTTTCGTGGTCACTTGGAAGGGAAGGCCAAATTGGCCTCTAAAAAGCTTGGCGTGCTCAGCAGAGCGAGACAGTATTTCATGCCGGCACATCGCTTGCAACTTTACAAAGCGCAAGTTCGGCCCCACATGGAATACTGTTCTCATCTCTGGGCCGGGGCACCCCAGTGCCAGCTCCTTCCACTTGACCGCATCCAGCGCAGAGCGGTTCGAATCGTCGACGACCGAGTTATTTCTGATCGGCTCGATACACTGGCACTGCGTAGAGATGTTGCATTTCTTTGCGTATTTTATCGCATTTATCACGGGGAGTGCTCTGAGGAATTGTTCGGACTAATTCCAGCCGCTCAATTTCACCATCGCACATCGCGACAAAACTCGCGTTACTATCCATACCATCTGGATGATTGGCGGTCCACGACTGTGCGATTTAGAAGAAGTTTTCTCCCTCGCACGACTTCCTTGTGGAATCAATTACCACCAGCAAATTTTCCGGACCGATACGACTTAGGAACCTTCAAGAAAAGAGCTTACACCTTTCAAAAAGGTCGGCAACGCATCTGCAATTCCCCTGGTGTTGCGGTTGTTCATGGGCGGCGGTAGTCACTTACCATCAGGTGAGCCGCATGCTCGTTTGCCCCCTATTCTATAAAAAAAAAATTCGTTGTACAAATAAATACATACAAACGCAATGCTAAACCGTGAACACAGTTTGTCGGTATCAACTCTTGTAGGCACAATATTAATTTATGTACTTATATTAATATTTCTTTATTAGTCGTTTACATTAAAGGCGCAAAAAGTTAGGTAATGCTTTTGTCAATCCACTTGCCAATATTGAAGACTGAGGCAAATCTTCACATACAAGAAGTATTTCTCCAGCGATGGAGAAATTGCCTATGCTGAAGAAAAAGATGAAAAAGTGTGTCAGTTTCACATTATAAGTTACTGTGCACAGCAATAATTTAACTTAGAATAAAAAGCCGACTTAGAAAAAAAGGATACAAAATTTTCAAATAAGAAGCCGATGATAAAATATAGTGTATCAAATAATTAAAATTTGAATTTTTCCGAATTCAGAAGGATGTAGATGTACGAGGGTGGATTGAAAAGTACTCGGCCTAACCAAGAAAATAAACACATACTAAATCAGTTATATTTTTATTTTTCTACATAATCACCATTAAGTTCAATACACTTTTACCACCTCCCCTTCCAAGCATTTAGACCGTTGAAAAAAAATGATTCTTCCTTAGAGTCAAAATATGCGTCTACAGCTGCTTTGACCTCGTCGTTTGTCGAAAATCTTTGACCTCCCAAGTGCTTTTTTAGGTTAGGGAACAGAAAGAAGTCTGATAGTGCCAGATCAGGTGAATACGGCGGATGCGGTAACAGTTCAAAGCCACAGTTGTGAATTTCAGCCATTGACTGTACTGACGTGTGAACACGGGCGTTATCTTGATGAAACAGGACTTTTCTTCTGAGCATTCCTCGACGTTTTTCTTTTATTTCCTCTCGTAAACGACGTAGTAAGGTGCAGTTGTAATCAGAGTTTATAGTCTGATCCCTTTCAAGATAATCAATCATAATCACACCTTTCGAGTCCCAGAATACTGAAGCCATCACCTTATTTGCCGACAAAATCGACTTAGCCTTTTTAGGAGGTAGTGAACCAGGTCTTCTCCACTGTTTTGATTGTTGTTTTGTTTCCGGTGTACAGTAATGAACCCATGTTTCGTCTATAGTAACAAAACGATTCAAAAAATCATCTGCATCGGCTTCAAATAATTCCAAACAGTCGCGTGAAATAGTCAATCGCATCCTTTTTTGTTCAACTGAAAGCAGTCGCGGAACCCACCTCGCAGACACCTTGTGGAAACCTAACTCGTTGACAATGATATTTTTAGTTCGTTCATAAGAGATGCCTATAATCTCGGCTATCTCTCTAATTTTTAATCTGCGGTCTCCCATTATTAAATCAAGTACTTTTTTAATATTTTCGTCAGTAGTTGACGTCGAAGGCCTTCCAGAGCGGGGTTCATCTTTCACACTCTCTCTACCACGCTTAAATTCTGCTATCCATTTTTTGACGGATGAATATGACAGAGCACAATCGCCTAATGTACTGACCATGTCATCATGGATGGCTTTTGATGATAGCCCCTTCTTATGGAGGTACTTAATGACGGCACGCTGCTCGATTTGCTCCATTCGCGGAAATTATGTCCGATTACTTTGTTAATAAATTTATAAAATCACAACTAATTATCGCACACGTTTCGAACTTCACACAATGAACTAGTCTGAACTGAACTAAATAATGTGGGTAGATTTGATTTTTAGAATTGAATGGATCTGTGTTAGGCCGAGTACTTTTCAATCCACCCTCGTATGTGGAAATTATTTAATATGTTCTAGTTTTTTTTTAAGTTAAATCATATATCCATTTTGAATAAATTATGAAATAACAAAAGTTCAATATAACAGTTAGAATGTTGCCTAGTAGGCACATTAAAAATCTTTTCGCTGAAGTACAAACTTTATATAATAAAATCTGTTTAGCCATGTCCGTTACAAACCGTGAACATGCATACAATCATGTTCACGGTTATACATACGTTGATTATAGAACATTCTGGTCTTTGAAACTTCGTGACGTTATAAAATATACCAACATGAACAAAGAAAAATATAAATATGTATAAAGAATACTCACAAAGCGCTGTCATTTCTTAAACAATAGTAGCTCGGAAATAAGTTCCATCCGACTGTGTCATCTGTAAATCCAACGCGACATGATTCATGAGATCGTTTATGCTCTCGTCAGTTGCAGAAACACAAAACACTACAATTTTATTATTTCCGCACACAAAGGAATATTCATGAAACATTAAGCGGATGCAAGTAAGCTAAGTGAGATGCGTAAAGAACTCTCAGAGGTGAATAAAGTTTTTATGAGCTAATCGACTTTTGCATGCCGGGCGCAAAGCGCATAGGTATGTTCTACTAGCGCCTAAAAATCAAGATTCCAACGTTTTGTCGCATGAAATCGTATCTAGCAATCATATTATACATATAACGATATAAAAAGCACATTATCAGAAAGATATATGATTGTTGAACTTATGATTTTTTTTTTAAATCGATATATTGCTATTTTTACATAAAAAAGTGGTTTTAGTAGCTTTTGGTGTGGATTTATCAAGTCCGCAAGACTTACCTAGGCTTAAAACTTTTGAAAATATCAATTGTTTAACTCAATCTATTTTTTAATCTCTTCATCTATCATGCGGGAAGCCACTGAATGTAAATGGCAGTGTAATTTTGTTTTGTTTAGCTATGATTAATTTTTTTCGGCTCCAAAATGGTGAAATTTTCGTTGATTTGGTAGCCTTGTGTTAGAATTTATTTCAGTAAATAGAGACTGCCCGTGCCTCACTCGCTTAGACGCTTAGTTCGGCGTTAACCGCCGTTGCGATTGGATACGCTGTACAAATAAATACAAAATATTCGAAAAATCAAATTTTATACATACTTGATTATTATAATAGTCAGAGATTTTATTACAATATTTTAAAAGCACAGTCAATCCATGAACACCCGCAATCAATTTCAAAAAAAGAGGATTACAAAATGTGTTGTAATCTCAGCTTAACACTGCTGTGTTTCATATGGTGAGTGTAGAGAACCGGAGACCCTTTTTACTGGACAAGAGGCATTCCATCTTAGTCCTCACGAGTGACAACACATCAGCATTTTGATTCTTTATTGAGGATAGATGTGAATGTCTATGGGTAACAGCAACCACTTACCGTCAGGTGGACTGTATGGTTTGTCATTGGTCTGGCAAATACTGAATGGTTCCATTTAACGCATGCGATGACATTGTTCTGATATTTACATAAATTTCACCTTTTACCTGAGTCTTTTAAATAAACATTTCGTACCTGTTTAGTGACGATAGAAAGCATTGAAAATAAACTTTACATGCCCAAGAGAAAGTTATTTCAACTTCAACTTTGCCGGCTGGGCAGCGTGCTTGAATTTTTTGGGAGAAGACTTCTTGTGTTGTTTATAGCGACGTGGGGAGGATAAAATGTATTTCTTTCATCGGGCTGCCGAAGAATAAGTAGTAATATTATAAAAGTATTTTTGTAATACTCGTACATAAAAATTACAATAACTTTAGTCATGCTTGTCACACTGTATATACTGTATATGTCTCCTAAAAGCCGGAGTCTCTCAGGGCTCAATCCTATCTCCCCACAATCTTCACACTCAAGACTCAGTAGTTAATATTGCTCTCTTTGTTGACGACACGGCACTTTTCGTTGCCCATCATAATAAAAGTATACTCGCCCAGATGCTCCAAACGGCCGTCAACCGCTTAAGCGATTGGTTCCGCTTATGGTGAATCGAAGTAAATCCTGAGAAAAGTGTAGCCATATACTTTCAAAGGCATGCTGCTCTCAACCGTCAATTGTTTCCCAAAAAATATTTTAGCACGATCACCCTATACGACCGCCAGATGGCAATCAATGCCCAAATACCTAAGGGTCATTTTTGATCACATCATGAACTTTACGAAACACATTCGCAATATCCGCAACCGTACCAACTCCGTGCAACGTCCGCTAGTTAACAGCATGTGCAAACTGTCCTGAAGACACAAGTTCCATCTCTATAAAACATGCATAAGACTTGTGATGTTATACGCTAGCGTAGCTTTTGCCCATGTGTCTGAATTTATTTTGAAGAGCTGGAGGTTATATTGTTGGGAATTAATTATATTAATTATAGGATCCCAAGCAGATGGTAGTACCCAGTCGTTTATTTTATAAAATCCATAAAACCTAGTTTTATTTTAATGTGTAGTGTTCGCGTAAATATAAGAAATCATTACATATAATTTAATTTAAAATAATTAGCATTCTGCTATTTTATAAACTAAAGCTTTCAACTAACAAATTGCTAATTATTTGGCGCAATTGCATAAATTAATGAAAATTCCTACGGTAAATCTTGCGTGCTTAGCATACTCAAGTACCACGTTGTGCCAGAAATTCATGATAACTTGAACATTAGATCGGTATCGAGCTGAATGTGTTGTATGTTGGTTGTAGAGAAGTGTATGCCTTGTTAAAAGCATTGTAGATATAAGTTATACATATTCTAAACCTTTAGAAATGTCGTGTTTGTATGAATAATATTATCAGGATAAAAAAAGATCTACGGGGCTAAAACAAAGATGTATTTTGCCTTAGAATTAGTTTGAGAATAATTTTCTTTCTGTGTATTTATTCTTCACTTCTTCTTCACACACTTTCATTGATTTCTATGAAATTCCGAATGTAAGTAGCTATATAGGTACCATAATTAGAAACAAATTACTTGAAAGAAACGTCATCGCGTTATTGAAAATTTCAACACGTCGCTAACAGTTGATCACAACTTAAGGAATTCTCCTGAGCTCAATTATTCGTCGTTAAGTACATGTCTAAGTAATATACGTGAACATTTTTACGTGGTAGAGCCATGCTGCTTCTATATAAATAGTATAGCTGTAGCACGAATGGGTCGACTCGACCGGGGAAGGAACACGCTCTCACAGAATACCAGCGTAAAATAGCAACTTAATGCTGCTGTGTTTCGTATGGTGAGTGTAGAGAACTCGTCCTCACGGGTGACAACGCATCTGCATTTTAATTCGCAAACGAAGATAGATGTAGATGTCTATGGGCCACAGTAACCACTTACCATCAGGTGGACTGTGGGCTCGTTTGTCACCCTCATACTATAAAAAATATATAATTAAATATAATTCTAGGTACAGAATTCTTATAAACATAGCATAGCCATATAAAAATTCGCAGATTTAAAATATACAGAACGGTGGCAATTATAGAAATTTTTGTTGCCAATCTCAATAAGGAGCTCGTTTTCAGTAAAATATTGGCCAAATGCGAGTGGGACTTGCGCATGAAGGGCCGTATTCGTATTCCGTGAGAGCGTAGTCCTTCCCAAGTCGATTTCACCATAACACTACTAATACATATAGCTGCAGCAAGGCTCCACCACGTTACAAACACTGCATTTTATAAAGAAAGGTACACCAGCAGATGAAATTACTGCATGCCCAAATTGTACATTACAAGGTAAATCAGTATTTAAAATTGCAGTTCATAATTTCATCAGTGCCAGGGGCGTCAAACCCGAGTTGCTCGCGTACTGTGTAATTTAGAGCGAGTTCTTAGCACCTGGACTTTATCCAATCAGCAAAAGCGGTTGTTATTTTAATTGTCTTGTAAAGCTAAAACAAGGGAGTAAGTAAATATAAACAAAAGATATCATACACAGGAACTACTTGAAACTATGACATTCAATGTTGAGTACTAGCAAAAAAAATTTTTTCAATTAATATGTGAGTCGCGGGATAAATCTGAGCTGCTTTTCGATTTTAAGAACGCGATTTTGTATCAGATCTTTAGGTTTTGAGGTCCTAGGAAGCCGTTCCCAATATTCCCGGCTGGTTGTCCGGCCGGGAAGATTCGGAACGTAGAACGAACCAACCAATCGAGATGGCATTCGAAAGTTATTCGAAAAATAAAAACTAAAAAAAATATTTAGCGGGCAGTTCCAGGGTTGGCTTGCAGGGTCAACCGTATTTTTTAAGTATTATCACTTCTTACTGCCCTGATACGAAATAAGGCGGCTAAGTGCATTTTGTCAATTTTAAGCTATCAACACCACTAAACTAAACAAGAAATTCTCTATAAGCCAATATTGGGATTAGATTTTTATGTTTAATAGTTCCAGAGCTAGATTAAGCTTTTTGGCGGCTAAGTGCAAAAATTTCTTTACCGTATGACATATGCTAAAAATCAGTTACTATGCACAGTTAATAAGTTTTATAAGCTCAACTCCGGCGCTGCTTGTCTAACCAATCCTTGTAAAACCAAATTCATTTTATCATCATCATCATCATTACAGCTTTTCATAAGTCCACAGCTGAACATAGGTCTCCCCCAAGGAATGCCACAAAGCACGGTCCTGAGCCACCTGCGTCCATCGACTTCCTGCATGTTTTACCAGGTCGTCACTCCATTTCGTGGGGGGTGGCCATACACTTCGCCTACCGGTACGAGGCTGCCACTCAAGAACCTTTCTTCCTTTTATGAATTTTAAATTTTTTTTAAAAATTCATTTTATGAAGCAACTTATTTGTATTAAAAAAAAACTTAACATCTCACCTTTTTTTTAAATTTTACTAAATGTTTGTAATACAGAAATTGTTTTTAAATTGGTGGGGTCTTATATACTACCAAATAAAAAAAGTATGACTTTAATAATATGTTTTATTAATTTTTTTTTTTTTTTTTATAGGATAAGGGTGACAAACGAGCACACAGTCCACCTGATGGTAAGTGATTGCTGCGGCCCATAGACATCTACATCTATCCTCGTTTGCGAATCAAAATGCAGATACGTTGTCACCCGTGAGGACTAAGTTGGAATGCCTCATTTCCAGTAAAAGGGGCCTCCGGCCACCTGCACTCACCAAGCGAAACGCAGAGGTAAACCTCTACTTCACGCTGGTATTCTGTGAGGTCGTGGTACCACCCCGGTTCGAGCCGGCCCATCCGTGCGACAGCAAAAGCTACCGCGTGGCTCTACCACTGTTAAATCAGCAAATCCACCAAATTCTATGATTGTATTAAAAATAGTTACTCGATACGGTGATATCGAAGGTGACTTTGGATTAGAGCACGGGTAGGACAAAACGTTGACTTCATTAGACGTAACCTCTCCAACTTAATATTTAGGTTCAGTGTGCCTATCATCATTTGGTGATCGCTGCCGGTTTTCACCCTCGCGATCACTGAAACATCACTGAACAGTTGTCTTCTGGTCGTCATAATGAATTAAATCATATTTTTGGTCTAACCGTCGGGGCTCGACCAGGCCCACTTATTGTGGAACCGCTACTGGAAAAAAGAGTTCATCATTAAGAGTCTCTCTTTCTCCATGAAGTCGGCCAGCTGGTGGCCCCTTGGGTTCCGTTGTCCTATTACAAATTTCCCAACCTTTAGCTCACCGTTTTTTCCTGTGCCTAGTTTTGCGTTGAAGTCTCCCATTAAAAGCGTGTAATGGGTTTTAGAGTTTTTCCTCGTACATTTCCTCCACCTTCTCATTGGGATGTGACGAGGTTTGTACCTTAACCTGTATTATCTTCAGCGAATACCATTTCGTGATTCTAAGGTTATGCGTTACATATGTTGCCAGGTCGAGTCGTCTTAGGTGGCAACTGAGCATTCACCGGAGATTCTTGGCACCCCCTGCCCCGCCGTAAGCATGGTCATCCTCGTAGCCAGGAATATCTGCAGGTTGCCGACGTCTTTGGCATTACAGGTCGGCGACTTGGGACGGAATGCAGTCTTTCATTGCGTCCAAACCATGGGGGCGGGTTTGCTTCTCGCCGGATGATCCTAGCGCTGTTTGCTGACTTTGTCACTGATGTGGTGTTACCTGGAATAGAACTATTTATTCCATCATCTGTGGTACCCATCGGAGGCAGATCTCAGCCTTGGTTTGGTCGCTTCTGTAAGACTGCATTCCGCAGTAGGCAGGAGTGTTTTTGCGCCTGGGCTGCGGCTTCGGCGACTCGGGATGTAAACACCAGCATGCTTAAAAAGAAGTATAACTTCGCCTCCAGGTCCTTCAAAAGTGTTATTGCCAAGGCAAAATCAGAGCACATACGCAGAATTGGCGAGAAACTAGTTTGCCTTCCTTTGGGAACTAGTGCATTCTGGTCTCTCGCCAAGGGAATTTCTATAAGCTATCACTACCATATTTGCACAGGGAGGACGACTCACTGGCCCAAGCCGCAAAAGAGAAAGCTGACCTTTTAGGCTCCCTTTTTGCGTCCAACTCGACTCTTGATAACGGAGTGAAAACACTGCCGACCATCCATCAGTGTTAGTGCTCCATACCGGATGTGCGGTGCTCACAGCGCTCGGTTCGCAAAGCACTCCTCTCCCTGGACATCCACAAGTCGAGTGGGCCTGACGGAATCCTCCCAATTGTGCTGAGGACATGTGCCCTGGAGTTGGCACTGGTCCTTACGCGTCTTTTCCGGTACTCTTACTCCTTAGGCGTAGTCCCGAAATTATGAAAGACGGCTTTTGTTCACCCGATCCCCAAAAACGGCGACTGCTCACACCCGTCCAACTACAGGCCTATTGCCATCACCTCCTTGTTCTCCAAAATAATGGAATCAATTATTAACTGCCAGCTCATGCGGTACCTTGAGGATCACCAGCTGATTAGTGACCGACAATACGGTCTTCGTCGGGGTCGATCAGCTAGTGATCTTCCGGTCTACCTGACTCATAGATGGGCGGAGGCAGTAGAGTCCAGATGGTAGGCGTTGGCCGTTAGTTTGGACATTGCGAAGGCCTTTGATCGGGTTTGGTACAAAGCGCTTCTTTCGAAGCTCCCTTCCTATGGCTTCCTGAGAAATTGTGAAATTGGATCACCAGCTTCTTTGCAGATCGGAGCATCAAGGTCGTTGTAGACGGTGCATGCTCTGACTACAAGCCAATTAACGCTGGTGTTCCACAAAGCTATGTGCTATCACCAACTCTGTTTCTTCTGCATATTAATTATATGTTGCTAACTGGTAACATTCATTGCTATGCGGAGCACTGGTGATGCTCTATACACCGGCCGTGCCAATATTTCTCGGGAAAACGTCGCCGAGCACCGGGACAAACTTGTGTCTGAAGTCCAGTCTTTGCTGAACAAAGTCTCGGATTGGGGGGATAAACTGGACTAGATTTAGTCCAGTTTAATCCTCAGAAGACACAAGTTTGCTCGTTTACCACTAAAAAGAACCCCTTTGTCGAATCTCCTCAGTTTCAAGGCACTCCCCTACTTGCCTTAACCAGTATCGGAATCCTCCGAGTCGTCAAATCTCCATATCGTGTGACGTTCTATTTCGTGGTCACTTGGCAGAGAAGGCCAAATTGGCCTCTTAAAAGCTTGGCGTGCTTAGCACAGCGGGACAGTATTTCATGCCGGCACACTGCCTGCTACTTTACAAGGCACAGGTTCGGCCTCACATGGAATACTGTTCCCATCTCTGGGCGGGGGCTCCCCAATACCAGCTCCTTCCACTTGACCGCATGCAGCGTGGAGCGGCTCGAATCGTCGACGACCGAGTCCTTCCCGATCGGCTCGATTCATTAGCACTGCGAAGATATGTTGTATTCCATTGCATTTTCTTTCGCATTTACCACGGAGAGTGCTCTGAGGAATTGTTCGGATTATTCCCAGCCGCCAAATTTCACGAAAGCACATCGCGGCAAAACTCTCGATACCATCCATACCATCTGGATGATTGGCGGTCCACCACTGTGCGATTAAGAAGATGTTTTCTTCATCGCACAACTTCCTTGTGGAATCGATTACCATTAGTGTTTTTTCCGGACCGATACGACTTAGGGATCTTCAAGAAAAGAGCCTATTCATTTTTTAAAGGCCGGCAACGCATCTGCAATTCCCCTGGTTCCCCTGGTGTTGCAGTTGTTCATGGACGGCGGTAGTCACTTACCATCAGGTGAGCCGCAGGCTCTTTTGCGCCCTCTCCTATAAAAGAAATTATTTTATGAACACGCCGCCATCTATTGTCAAGGTAGCTAAACGTGGTAGAACCATGCTAAAGCTATATTACTTGTGTAGTTGTAGCATGATTGGGTTGGTTCGACTGGTGACGGACCACGCTATCACAGAATACCAACGTAAAATAGCTGCTTAACGCTGTTTTGTTTCGTTTGGTGAGTGTAGAGAACCGGAGACCTTATTTTCTGGAAACGAGGCTTAGTCTCAGTTCTTAGTCCTCACGGGTGACAACGCATCTGCATTTTGATTCATATTTGAGGATAGATGTAGATGTCTATGGGCTACAGCAACCACTTACCATCAGGTGGACTGTGTGCTCGTTTGTCACCCTTATCCTATAAAAAAACTACATTGCAACATCGATATGGAACAATGAGAGAAGTTTTACTATTAATAGGTAGATGAAAAATAGTTAAGTAGGCGAGGCTTAACACATCATCATCCCGCGAATTGTCACGCGTTGCTACATATTGAAGTCAAATTTTATCGCCTCCTCTTTGTCTTTGCTCCGTCTTAACTTCTTCCAAAAACACAATTAAAATTAGTGTTTATATACAGCATAAGTATTTATATATTTGGCGCAGCAATGACCAATGCTAAACATAGGCCTCTAAGGAATAGAATTCCTCGAAAGGGGAAAATTCTATAGTTGCTACGCTCTACAGGCGGGTTGTTAACTGCATTTCTTCCCTGGTTTGTTTCCTTCTGTAGCTTTTTAATATATCCACGGTACGTTGAGATAGCAGTTAACTTTATGTACTGCTACTGCATGTTTGCAAGACTTTTGCAATCCATTGCATACAGAAAAATACAAAAATGAAACCTAAAAAGTTTGCATTAAATAATCTGCCGGCGTGCGAAAAGTGAATAAATTTAATAGCGAATTGCGATGTCTGATATCCGTCCTAAATTGAAACCGCTCCATAGCAACGAAAACAAATCACACGTCACGACCCGCTCCATACAAATCCCTTTAGTAATATTAATAGTCCAACGCTCTAAATTTAAAAATAATTTAAAATCTTTGTTCCCACCAGCAAGCCTTAATGCCTTAAGCCTTAAGCCGATATGTTCGATTTCTATGGTTACATAGTACTGAAATAGGAGTGAAATACCTTATTTGAGGAATAGCGCGTGTAGGGTAAGAATATGCACTACCCCATATCTTCCCGTGGGTGTCGTAAGAGGTGATAGAGGGAAACTGAGGCAGAAGATGGCCAACAGCTTCTTTCTGATAATAGCAATACAACAATAAAGAACTGCGGTTGCCAACCCGCTCCGACAACTATGGCAATATATCCACCATGATTATAGTAACGAAGAGACGGCCCTCAGGCCTCGGCGGTCCCGATATTCCTGGCTACGGTGATGATTAGGCTAATGGCGGGGCAGGGGGTGCTAAGAATCTCCGGTGAAGGTTAAGTTGCCACCTAAGAAGACTTGACCTGGCAACATATAACGCACGCACCCTGAGAACTGATAAGAAGATCCTGGAACTGGAAGAAGATATAGACAAATTGCGCTGAAATATTATAGGATTATTTAAAGTCCGAAGAGTGTGGAAGGACATGGTAATCCTCGAATCCGGCAACTTGTTCTACCACCGGGAGGGCGAGCATCTGTCGCAAGGAGGTGTCGAATTGATCATCCCCAAGTCTCGCGTTAACGAAGTTGTAAAAATTGAGAGAAAACCGGCAGCGATTACCGAATGGAACACTGAACCTAAACGTTAAGTTGGAGAGGTGTCGTCTATGAATTCAACGATCTGTCCCCTCGTGCTCTAATCCAAAGTCCCGAAACCTTTTAGCTCTAGTTTTCTTGCTTTAGCTTCTTGGCACTTAAAACTGTTTTGTAACAGTTTTAAGTGCCTAGAAGATTCCAATGCAGTGGAAGATATGTCTGACAAGCTCGTGGAAACTGTCCATGCGGTCGAAGCTATGTTTTGCAAGATCCACTGCAGAAGAACGCAAAAACTCTCCGATCACACTCTTAATGTCATGGCTGTTAGAGGGGAAGTGAAGGTGCAGTCTCCAATAGATTTGATAGTATACAGGCAATTGAACACATAGATCTCCAAATGCATGCGGGACTTTAATACTGCTCGTATTGAAGAAGCAATCGACCGGAACTAGGGCTCCAAAGTTGTTTCAAGGGATCTGTCTTTTTATATTAAGAAGATAATCTTAAGAAGAGCCAACTGTTGAAGCAGAAGACCGAATGTGGCAGCATCGTTCTCGGGACACCTAAGAATTTGCGTGAGATTGAGAGGTTCTATGGGCAGCTGTAGACGTTATCGTTGGAGCCACACACAAGCGTGATTAACAATCCAAGAGCAAGACTTATCCGACACTATTCCAATGATATACCGAATGTCACTCTGAGCGAGATTAGAGTGGTTCTCCAGCACCTTAAAAACGACAAGTCCCCACGCGAGGATGGACTTACAGCGGAGATTCAAAAAGTGGGTGGAAACCGGTACTTGAAGTCCTTCATAAGCTCTTTAATTCCGTCCTCCATAGTGGCACTACTTCCGAGGCGTGGAGCATAAGTGCGGTAGTGTTTTTCTTCAAAAAAGGCGACAACGCTCTCTTGAAGAACTACGGACTGGTTTCCCTTCTGAGCCTCGTCTACGTGCTGTTTTCGAAAGTCATTACGAATCGCCTCGCAAGCAGACTCGATAATTTCCAGCCTCCCGAACAAGCCGGTTTTCAAAATGGCTTTAGCACCATAGACATACATACCCTTCAGCAAATTGTACAGAAGAGAGGATAGTACAATCTACTTATTTGTCTAACGTATGTGGACTATGAGAAAGCCTCTCATTCCGTCGAAATTTGGATGGTGCTGTAGTCCTTCCACCGGTGCACAGCAGACTGTCGTTATACAGAAGTGCTGAAATGTTTGTACAGTAATGTTACGACGGCTATCCGAGTACAGAACCAGAGTACGAAACCTATCTAACAGCAGAGAGGTGTATAAGACAGGGTGATTTATTATCCTCGAAACTCTTCACCGCTGCATTATAAGACGTTTTCAAACTACTAAGCTGAATAGGATACGGTATCAACGTCAATTGCGATTATATCACTAACTCAATTTCTTCACACTTCGCACATCTTCTCGTAAGGTATACTTTACGAAAAGATGTGCCGTAATTTCCCGTAGTTTTCAAAACTTAAAAACGAGACTGTACATCGAGTGCCTATTGCCAGTGATGACCTATGGAACTGAGATGTGGTCCTTTACTGCTGATCGTATGATGAAGCTCAAAGTCACTCAGCAAGCTATGGAGAGGGCTATGCTCGGCGTTATTCTGCATGATAGACTTAGACTTTAATTTAGAAAGACGAAGATATGCGCAGTAAAACCAGAGTAACTGACGTAGTTTAAAGAATAAGTATGCTGAAGTGGCAATGGGACGGCCATATATCTCGAAGAACCGACAACCGATGAAGAAAAAAGGTTCTCGAGTGGCAGCTTCGTGCCGGCAGGCGAAGAGTAGGGCGAAGTGAAGGACCCCCTACTAAATGGAATGAAGACCTGGTAAGACATGCAGGAAGTCAATGGATGCAGTTGGTTCTGCACCGTGCTTCGTGGCATTCCTTGGGGTGGACTTGTGAAGAGCTATAATGATGTTGATGATTATGAAATGGTGTCTTTACAAAAAAGCTCGTTGGAATTTTGCAATAAGTTTTAATACGCCTATCGAAATTCCAACAGCTAAATAAAAAATAAAGACGTCTCAATTCGCAAAGCAATTTACGCTTTGATTAATATTTATTGTTTTCTCAATTTCTATTCTCGTCTCCAGGCAACTGAACCTTCAGAGTGAAAAATTAACAAAAGCTTTCATGAATATAAAACAATTTGATTATAGCGTTCGAAAGTATTTTCCATTTTCATTATATATGGCAACTGCGTGATAGGATGGTTTAATTTCCCCCTCTCCTATCCGCCATGAGAGAACCAAGCAGTTGGCGGGTCTTCACCCTTTGACGCTTCATAATTATCAATAACTAGCTGTGCCCTGCGGTTTCACCCGCGTCATCACTCGTGTCGGTAGTGCGCGACATGACTTAGTTCAAGCATTTTATAATTGCAATTAAATATTTTATTTGATAGCAATGGATGGAAAAATTGGCATAATTAATGGAGTACATTTATCTGTCGGCATATTAGTATGATGTAGAGTGAAGGTAAGTTTTATCCACTTTCCCTCCCCCTCCCGGTTGAGCGTCACCCCCCCCCCCCACATTCTCACCGGGCGGCTAGGGTTTATGCGTCGTTCGCGCGCCCAGCCAATTATTGAATTATTTTAATTTTACATAATCTCTTAAACTATGCGTCTAAATAACATGGTATAAAGAAAAAAGTTCATCTTCATAAAATTGTCTTGATGATAAAGTAATTTTCGTTCTTAAGGATAAATAGGCCCTACCTAATAATAACGCTCATAAATCACTTTTAAATTTTCGATATTTTTTGTCACATAATACTTAATTATGGCTCATGTATAAGAAACAGACATATGGTATCGCGGACTTTTTTTAGACGGTGTAAAGATCTATATTTTTCTAGAACATGGTATTAACGTATCCCTAACGATAACACCAGCGTACGTGAACAAATCATTTCGGGAGTGCTTTTTCTTCTAAATTGCTTAACAAATATCCATATTTCAGGCTAGCTAATTGATATAGCTTAATGCTAGATAGCCTATACTATTCCACATGAATTTGGCTATAATATACAAAAATAATTTTTCTAATCGGACAGATAGTTCTAGAGATTAGCGCGTTTAAACAAACAAAAAAACAAAAAAACTCTTCCAATCTATTATATTAGTATAGATAAATAATAATTAAATTTATTATAAAGACATTTAAAAATGTCATAGACATAATAATATAAACAATTAAATGCAAATACATGCATTTAATTGTTGCATATATCATCATCATGCAATAATTTAAAGGCTGCACTAAAAGTATCGGGAATGGAATATTTCCACCGTTACTGTCATATTAAAATCTTTTTAATTGAAAACTCCTTGGTTTTAAAAATCGAATATCATTTATTTATTTAAAAAAATATTCTCGGTCTTGTCACAAGGTTTTGTCAAATTTGTTTAGTCGTTAAGAAAATGGAATTGACTCAAAAAAATTCAAGAGCGATGATTTATTATGACATTCGAAGTGGTTTAACACAAAAACAGTGTGTTGACCGGATGATTTCTGCATTTATTGATGAAGCCCCATTCAAAACCACAATTTATCGCTGGTTTGCTGAATTTCAACGTGGACGTGTCAAGCTCAATGATGATCCCCGTCAAGGTCGTCCAAAAACTGCAGTCACCCAAGAAAACTTTGATGCTGTGCGTAAGCTGATTTAGGAAGATCAACATGTGACATACCGCGAAATTCAGGCAACATTAGACATTGGCAGGAGTCAAATAGAAATAATCTTGCATGAACAATTAGGTGTAAAAAAGTTGTTTTCCCGATGGATACCGCATTCGCTCTGTGAAGAGCAAAAAGCGGCTCGCGTTACTTGGTGCGTCAGAACTCTCGAAAGATTCCACGCAGGATCCTCAAATGCTGTATATAACATCGTATAAGGTGACGTACAAACCCGAAACAAAAAACCAGTCACGAGTTTGGGTGTTCGAAAATGAGTTAAAGGCAACAAAAATTGTTCGTTCACGGAGTGTTGCAAAAAAAATGGTGGCCACGTTTGTCTCCAAAACTGGTCATGTTACGACTATTCCTCTTGAGGGACACAGAACGGTTAATGCAGAATGGTATGCTAGCATTTGTTTGCCACAGGTCGTTTCTGAACTCCGTAAAGAGAACTGCAACTGCCGCATCATCCTCCATCACGACAATGCGAGTTCTCACACCGCACACAGAACAAAAGAGTTTTTAGAGCAAGAAAACATAGAATTATTAGACCATCCGCCGTACAGTCCCGACCTAAGCCTGGATTTCTATACTTTCCCTAAAATAAAGAATAAATTGCGTGGACAGAGATTTTCATCACCTGAAGAACCTGTAGGCGCCTACAAAACGGCCATTTTGGAGACCCCAACTTCCGAATGGAATGGTTGCTTCAACGATTGGTTCCATCGTATGGAAAAATGTGTCAAATTTCGCGGAGAATACTTCGAAAAGCCATTAATACATTTTAAAATAGTAATGTTGTGTCACTTCCTTGATTCCCGAAATTTTCAGTGTAAGTATAAAGTTCAAATATGTTCATTTGGAATATTGAATATTATAGTATAGTTAACGCATCAATTGTCGCTAAAAATCTCTAAATTTATTAAAATTCTGTTTAAAATATTCAAAATATATTAAATCATATAAATACAAGTCGATGATATTGCAGTAATAAAGATAAATAACATTTGTAATATAATAGAAAAAATGGATTAAAATTTTCTAAATTGATTCTTGTAATATTCGGAAAATTCTTAAGTTGATAAAGGTGTTCTTGTAATGTTCCCTTATATTAGGGCGTTGCCGGAGACACATACCCAAGGTTGTACATATATATGGGGTAGTCTGCTGACCGACTGCTAGTAGTAAGGTTACACAATGACTAGTCCTATATTAGGGACTTATGATAGTAAGGTCTAACGAACCAAAGCATTAATATAGAAGGTATCTGTAATGCATAAGCATCATGATAGCAGAGTTATGACTTGAAGTCCCATATGAATAAGACATACAATAGTATGGTCTATGAAATAAAGCAAATATGTGGAAGGTCTTAAATATGTAATAGCATTATATTGAAAGAAATGGGACTTGAAAAGGATTATTATAGTGGCGTGTAGGTTGCTTCATAGAGTCTGAGACCGAGGTAAACTTGGACTCGCTAACCGATGTCTCCTAGACATCTTAGTGCCGGTGGTAAGCGGGTTTGTGTAGAAATACGACTTGCCCGTGGATATCGTTATCGTACCGTTTGAATGATCTAGTCTGAAGGTTATATAGATATTGAGAGCCAGTATAGTCACAGTCCAATGCAAAACAACGTGATCTTCAAAAGTGACAACGCATCTGTATAGCCTTCTTTGTCATTTAGAATAAGAATTATTACAAATTTGTTTGTCATTTAAAATTTTTAAATAAACTAAATGATACAAATACCAAACTCCCTTTGTACCCTGCTGATTGACAGTCAAGGTTCAGGCAATTAACTGGTGGCGACGAGAAAAGCTTTATATATGGAGTGTCCACCGAACCAAAATTACAAATACTGGTGATGGAAAGTGTCAGAAGTGCAACGTTATCAGCTTTACTCTCACCAACCCACCTGACTAATTTGGTAAATATGAACGAACATAACGCTACAACACAAATTATTCGGCACGAACTTTAAGAAAGTTTACACTGCATTTAAATAGAACATAAGCGTAAAATAACCGTAAAATAATATAAAGCGTAAAATAAATAACATAATGCTGTGCTGTGTTAGGTGTAGTGCGAGTAGAGAACGGGAACTCTATATACTGGTAACGCGAAGTATGCCAATTTAATTCTAAGGCATGACAACGCATCTGTATTTTGAAATAAAATTACACAACAACAGGAAATTGATAAATTTTGAGGGCATTCATTTATCATTAGGTGGACTGAGTGCCCTTTTGACACAGTTAATTGTATAAAAAGTAACGTTTTTGTAAGGGTTGTAGATGACACTTAAAAACTTTTTTCGTAACTTACGAATACTTGTATTTTTATTTTTTTAAAGCTGAATATTGATTTAGGAGCACAAGAGCATAAAATAAACAGAAATATTTTATTTCCATATATGTAGCAAATTCTTCTGTGTCATTTTATAATGATAAATTGGATATACTTTTATAAATATACAAATCTGGAACAATTATTTGTAAGTCATGCAAACAGTGGTGCGGTTCAGGATTTTAAACTTACTTTAGGTCCATTACTATAGATGCATGCTAATACGAGTACATGCTTGTACATGCTAATTAGTACTTTTAGAATGGTTTTTCAATCTTATAATTTTCACTTTAAAAAAGAGAGGTTCTCCATTCAACTCTATGTTTTTTAACTTTGATAATTCCGGGAAGTAAAACAGAATTTGGATGGGCTGCATCTTTCTGATAACAACCTAAAATAATAGAAATCTGTGACTATGAACCCATCTGCCAAGGGAGTCAACTATTGTAAAATTCTTCCTATGAGGCAATTTATTGGAGAGGCTTATATTCAGAAGTGGACTTTTAAAGGCTATAATGGATTAAATTGATGGAATTCAATCTAATAGCGGTCCTCAATACGTATGTTCATAAAAACATACCTTCCTTGCTTCAAAATTCGATTTAAGCCATTCATCATTATCATCATCATAGTTCAGCATGACACATATGTTCAGCATTTCAAGAAACATGATTAAATAGTTGTTTCCCATCTGTCTCCTATGTCCCAGCTATTCATCACATACGAGGACGCCTAGCGACTTGTGACCGCTTTACCTCAACTGAATGCGACTTGAACCGATACACCCTGATTCGATATTTTTCGGTTGTAGTCTACGTCAGTTTTAAGCATCTTGATGTATATAAATAAAATATTCAACATTTGAAATAAATATTATATCGAGATACGTAAAATTACGAACAAAATTATTAATATTACAAAGTAAAAGAGTGTTTCTTTCTACCCTTCCCCTTGTTAGATGTGCGTAATGTATGTGATTCGAGTAAAATCACTTTGACCTCATTTTTGTGTTACCAGATAACAAAAATGTACTGCTATTAAATAGTTTAATTTAGTCGTATTATAAGTGGTATGAAATTAAAAATCTAAATGTAGTTTTATATTGTTTTGTTAAGTATATAATATGCTAAATAAAACATTTTGTACAAGATTTTTTAGTTGTAGTCTACGCCAGTTTTAAGCATCTTGATGTATGTAAATAAAATATTCAACATTTGAAATAAATATTATATCAAGATACGTAAAATTACGAACAAAATTATTAATATTACAAAGTAAAAGACTGTTTCTACCCTTTACCTTGTTAGATGTGCGTAATATATGTGATTCGAGTAAAATCACTTTGACCTTATTTGTGTTACCAGATAACAAAAATTTACTGCTATTAGTCGTATTATAAGTTGTATGAAATTAAAAATCTAAATGTCTTTTTATATTGTTTTGTTAAGTATATAATATGCTAAATAAAACATTTTGTATAAGAAAGGCTACCAATCATACATTCAAATATATATGGTGTACATAATTGCCTAAAATGCTAATGAGAAATTTTAATAGCTCCGTTCGAATAATTTATGTGCAATGCACCTTTGATGTTGTATAATATCCATCACCCTATTTCGCCTCATAGGTGACATAATAGCCCAACAGTCTTACTATGGGATATGTAAGAAAGGTCTTCTAGTGTCCGATAATATGCGGTATATCTCGTTTACGCCAAACGTAATAAACCCAGACCAACCATTAAAAAATTTAAAATTGTGAAAATGAAGCAAGAACTTCGTTCTAACTTGTAGTTTTAGGGGTCTATTGTTATGGATTTGTTCATAAGAGTTCATTCTGAAAATATTTAAGAGCCTCAACGTACTTTAGTATGAGTTTTGGATAGGTGCTGCATATTCCCCCCCGAACGGGTTCCCGCCTTGTCGTGGCGGGGGGGGCTTAGTAGCCGTGACTTGGTCAACCGCGGTGAACAAAGAGGAACCCCTTGGCTGGCCCGAGGTGTAGGGCCGGCCCGAGGTGGCCACTCCGAGTGGGCTTGACGAGCCCACTACGGATGTGTGTTGGTGGGCTGCGGTTAGAGGGGTGTCCGCCCCCTCTACCGATGCAGCCGAGGTGGAGTCGCGGAGGAAGAGGAGTGTTGGTATGGCGATGCGCCGCTCGCCCTATCCTCCGCGACTCAAACGGGGCCGCACCGTTGATGCGATGGTGGTGGGGCTGCGGGGGGAGAGGAGTGTCGGTATTGCGAGGCGCCGCTCTCCCTACCCTCCGCAGCCGAATCTTGGTTGGCGGCGGAGCCATAGACCAGATCCGCCGCTGGGGTCAGGAAGGCTGGTGCTTCTGAGTTCTAGTTTTTCCTGGCCCCATGGCCTTCGCGCATCGGACACGGGGGCGTCCGTTGCGCATGTGAAATTGAAGGCCGAGGAGGAGGGCGTGCCATGTGTTCTGGTGCGCGTTACCTGAGAGGGAGATGGGGGAAGAGTAGTCCTCTACCGAGGAGGGGCCGCCATGGGGCGGCCAACGCAGGTGGGGCCGCGGAAGTGTGCAAAAGCGTTCCCGTGGCCCTGCCAATATGCGACGAGGGTAGAACACCATGGGGTTTTAGTCGGTGCGAGTCCGACATAACCCGTCCTTGCCCCCGCGAGGCGGGTATGCGTAGGTATTTCCCCATGTAGAAAAAAAAGAAAAAGGTGCTGCATGTTATTAAAAGTTGAAGATCAGGGTTTTATAAAATGTACAACCCGTTCGAATTAAATAGGTACCTCGCTTAAATGCGGCTCCAATCACGTGTTGCAGTAATGAACAAGTGACGTCACAGCCAGTTAACTCGCACGAATTTTGGATTTGTTGATCGCCCCGTGAGCAATTCGTTTCCTATACTTATAATTTATACATTTAAATGAGAGATTGTTCTTTATTCAGTTAAAAAAAATTCGGTCATATAAGTGGCAGTCATACCGCAACAATAAATTTGTAGCACGAATGATTCAACCGGGGAAGGACAACGTCTTACAAAATACCAGCGTTAAATAGCAGTTTAATACTGCTGTGTTTCGTATGGTAATTATAAAGAACTGGAGACCCATTTTACTGTAAACAAGGACGATGGTACCTATTGGCTAAGGCGTCTACTTAATTAATTGTGTAATTCTCGATTCCTTTGTCGATGGGAAACACTCCATAACTTATGTTATTATTCTTAATTATAATAATATTGATTACAGCCTTTCACAAGTCCACTGCTGAACATGGGCCTCCCCCAAGGAATGCCACAAAGCACGGTCCTGAACCACCTGCATCCATCGACTTTCTGCATGTCTTACAAAATCGTCACTCCATCTAGTGGGAAGACGCCCTACACTTCGCCTGCTGGTACGAGGCTGCTACTCGAGAACCTTTCTTTCCCATCGGTTGTCGGTTCTTCGAGTTATATGGCTGGCCCATTGCTATTTCAGCTTACTTATCCGTTGGGCTATGTCGGTCACTTTGGTTCTACTGCGGATATCCTCATTTCTAAATTTATCACGCAGAGAGACTCCGAGCATAGCCCTCTTCATAGCTCGCTGAGCGACCTTGAGCTTCCTCATCTGGCCAGCAGTGAAGGACCACGTCTCAGTTCCATAGGGCATCACTGGCAACACGCACTGGTTGTACAGTCTCGTTTTCAAGTTTTGAGGTATAAATTATGTAAATAAGATAGTAGTAGAAAAAGTCATCAGCTTATAACAGATATAAATAAAATACAATGCTTGGTTCTATATATCAAAAAATTGGAACACTCTGGTTAAACCATCTCTAATCTATTCGTAGAGTAGTTAAATGATACAAACTTTTACTTTTAAAAGGAGTTTCTTACGACTCAGTAAGATACACTTATAATTCAACTTCTTTCTATCCTAGGTTTTCTTTTTTAATTTTATCCTTTTAAGTATACTCTAGAATATCACACGAACAAGGTCGTAACTAGAATGTCTAAATGCTTACGTTAACATTTTCATTATATTTTTAATTTTGTGTGGGCCTACCTCTGAAGTTAAGCCTACATTTTTTATGGAAAAAGGGTAACAAACGAGCACACAGTCCATCTGATGGTAAGTGGATACTGTGACCCATAGACATTTATCCTCGATTAAGAATCAATAAGCAGATGCTTTGTCACCCCTCAGGAGTGACATGGAATTGGACCCAGTTAAATGGGTTCAAGGTTCTCTACACTCACCATACAAACACAGCAGCCTTAAACTGCGTAGTCCTTCTCCGGCTTAGCCGACTGATTCGCGCCACAGCCTTAATATAGCTACATAATGTAAAAGTTATTTTTATCGGTTTAAACATTTCCTAGGAATCAGTGATATAGTACATAGAAAAACATACGCGTCGAGTATAAAAACTCCTCTTTTTTATAAGTTAAGGGTGACAAACGAGCATACAGTCCACCTGATGGTAAATGGTTACTGCGGACCATAGACATCTACATCTATCCTCTATTATAAATCAAAATGTAGATGCGTTGTCACCCGTGAGGACTAAGATGGAATGCCTCATTTCCAGTAAAAAGGGCCTCCGGCCACCTGCACTCACCAAGCGAAACGCAGAGGTAAACCTCTACATTACGCTGGTTTTCTGTGAGGTCGTGGCACCACCCCGGTTCGAGCCGGCCCATTCGTGCGACAGCAAAAGCTGCCGCGTAGCTCCACCACTGTTTATTTTCCTCGTTATTTGAAGTTAATTAACTTCAGTCAATGTAAAAGGCCAGTACGTTTATTGATTTTTTTTCCGCTATAGCAATATACTTTTTTATAAGAGGCCAATTGGGCAGAATCGTCACTCATGGAAATACAACGACGACCGTTGATATCGAAAGAGGTGCTAAATTACATAGCAGTTCAGACACAGTTAAGAAATTCAAAAAGTTTTACATGTCAACCTTTTCTTATTTCAATTGATTTATAGGATAAAGAATTTAAGTAGTTTGTAGTTATTGATTTTTTTCTTTTGAATTTGTATTAATTATTAGACTCCATTCTGGATAGTAATTATATGTTTATAGAGTTAAGGTAGTCTAAAAATCCAGTAATATTGTCAGATGATAAAATTGTAAAACTTTCATCTACGTACGTTCGTTAAATCTTGGATATACAGTTGCATTGAGAAGGGCTTTCTTCTCGAAGTCCTCCATGAATATGTAAGCGACTATGGGAGATACAGGTGAGCCTATAGCCACCTCGTCTAGTTACTTGTTCAACAGATAGGAGACAGTGTTTGAGTAAATAATAAATATTCTTCAGGCATGTTGTTTTTTTTTTTCTAGCTTCCTAGTTACAGTTTAGATGCACTCTTCAATAGTAAATAGTGACTGAACATCAAAACCGACCTCAGTTTCATTGTAAGCGAGATGTAGGTCTTTTATCTCACAAAACGTTACGAAATCATTGTGTGTGCTTTGATGTTTCCTCGCAGTGGTAACAGTATTTTTGCCATGTGTTGAACCAACTTATAAGTTAGTGAATCTATCTGGTTTATTATGGGACATAGTGAAGCGTTTGGTGTGTGTATTTTCGGTAACCCATACAAGCTCCTTGGCTTAGCATATGATGGTTTTATCGAATTTACGTCGAGATTCTATTTTTCGGAGTATTTCTTGATTAAATCGCTAGTTGTTAAGCGTATTAGGTGTGGAGTCTGCTTTGACCTTTTTGTGTGTACTTTCGTCCAATAAAAGTTGTTTTATTTTAAATAAATAATAAAAATTAAATAAACTTCATTTAAGTAACATAAATCGTGCATTTTAACCGTATCCGGAATCTCCTTTTAAGTACAAAGATATAAATATGACACTTAACTAGACCTTATAGCTGCTGTGAAAAGAGCTTCAGTATCATAATACCTTTATGTTATTGGCCAGTTTGTCAATAATTTTAAATTTGTTCTTATTTTGTGTATATACATTAATGTGTTTATTAATTATATTGTATAAATAAGCATAAAAATCTTCTTAACTTGTGCCGAAGGACTGACTTATCTATAAATGCACAGCCCAATACACCGAAGTTATAAACTTAAACTAGTGACAGTAGATTACTTTTATGACGTAGGCGAGCACTAAGAAAAAAATGTTTGAAGTCCACCTCCAAAGGGGGGTTACAGTTGTTTAAAAGTCCGTTATTTTTCAAATTATATTCATGTGACTATGTATTTATGCTTTAAATTAAAAACAAAGAAGTAAGTTGTGGCGGCGCTGTCCTCGCGCCACAAGTGAAACACATCGAAGCCTAAATCGAGCAAACAGAGTTTCGAAGTTAAAGCAGTATATATAGAATAGCTCCGAATTACCACTCGGAACATTGGCCACTTCCCAGGCAGAACACCTTGCCCAGCGGGATATCTCCCCTTTTCCTTCCACCGGCTACACTGGTGACCCCGAAGTGATACGAACACGCAAACAATAACCTTTGGAAACAACAACGTCAAACCTTCGTCATCATCCTCATGTACCCCATTCATTCGCGTCCTAGCAGATATTGTGTGCAGTCTTCACATTCTGCAAAGCCATCTAGCTTTACAAAGGTCCATCGCAGCACTGGAATAATAATGCTTCCTATTTCTTCAAGCTACTCTCTGCGCTACAGTGTTCGGCACGGCTCTGAGCCTTACTACTCGCCTCTGCTTCACGGCACTCTCGCAGATTACTTGTCTTCTTTTCGAATCACTGCAGACTACAAGACTATCCCTGGCACTTGCTCCGGCTCATCGTTATCACCGGCATTACTTGCAAGTGTTTATTATGGCATGCATTACACACCGGCATAACGTTTGCACCGGCGTCACTTGCCCTTACGCACACAGCATGCATTCCCCATCGGCATTAAGTACGCAGCCTTGTGGAAATTGAATTTATTTTAGGGCTAGGTTACAAGACGACTCTAAATTACTTACCTACATAATACACCAGTAATATCAGCAGCAGCAGTAGTAGCAGCAGCAACAGCAGTAGCAGCAGCAGCAGCAGCAGAAACCTATCATCGGCTCAATTCTGAGGGCAGGTCTCCTCTCAAATAAAAGTTATAGACCATAGTCCACCATACCGGCCCAATGATAATATTAGCCTTCATACACCTCTGAGAAAATGATAGAGAACGAGAAATAGAAGAACAGTATTCCATGCGAAGCCGAACTTGCGCTTTGTAAAGTCGCAAGCGATGTGCAGGCATGAAATACTTTCTCGCTCTGCTGATCACGCCAAGCTATTTAGAGGCCAATTTGGCCTTCTCATCCAAGTGACTACGAAACTGCACACTATTCGATATGTTGACGTCTAAGGATTCCGATGCTAACTGAGGCAGCAAAGGAGAGTGCCTTGAAACTGAGGAGATACGACAAAGGGAATCTTTTTAGCGGTAAACGCGCAAACTTGTGTCTTCTGGGGATTTAAATGAGAGACTTTATTCAGCAAAGACTCGACTTCAGACACAAATTTGTTCCGGTACTCGGCAATGTTTTTTCGAGAAATATTGCTACGGCCGGTAAATAATGCATTACCAGTGCTGTTGTCTTCACAGCAATGAATGTTACCAGTTTGCAACATATCAGTGATATGCAGGAGAAACAGCGTTAGTGATAGCACGCAGCCTTGTGGAACATTAACGTTGATTAACTTGATGTCAGAGCATGCATCGTCTACTACCACCTTGATATTCCGATCAGCAAGGAGACCGGTGATCCCTTTGTACAATTTCTCAGAAATTACATAGGAAAGAAGCTTCGAAAAAAGCGCTTTGTGCCAGACCTGATCGAAGGCCTACACTATGTCCAAACTAACGGCCAATGCCTCCATTTTGGACTCTACTGCCTCCGCCCATCTATGGGTTGGGTAGACCAGAAGATCACCAGCTAATAGACCCTGACATAAATCGTACTGACCGTCACTAATTAGCTGATGTTCTTCAAGGTACCCCATGAGCTGGCAGTTTATAATTGATTCCATTATTTTGGAGAACAAGGAGGTGATGGCGATAGACCTGTAGTTGGACGGGTCTAAGTGGTCGCCTTTTTTAGGGATGGGGTGGACCAAAGGTGTTGTTCATGAATTTGCAACTACGCCTTGCGAATAGGCGTATCGAAAACGACGTGTTCGAACCGGTGCCAACTCCGGAGCACACGTCTTCAGTACAATGGCAGGGACTCCATCAGACCCACTCGACTTGCTGACGTCCAGAGAGAAAAGTGCTTTGCGAACCGAGCACTGTGTAAACCATACATCCGGCATGGAGCACTTACACCGCGGGATGCTCGGCGGTGTGTTCCCCCCGTCATCTAAAGAGAGGTCAGAGAGAGCAAAGAGAGAGCTTAACATATCGGCTTTCTCATTTGCGGCATGGGCCAGTGAGTCGTCCTCTCTGTGCAGAGATGGAAGAGATGGCTGACAGAAGTTTCTGGACAGCCTTGTTTTTAATAAGGTACCTAAAGAGATTAGAGAGTTACCAACAATGAGAATGAAAACTCACCTAAAAATGGCTCATCCAGAACTCTTTTTATACAGTTGAAAGACTTCTTTGCACAAAAGTAGACAATGCTTTCAAAATTTTGGTATAACGTATGAAATAATGTTTAAATTTTAGTATTTTTGTAAATTGTCATTTTCTATTTAATTTAATTTTGACATGATGATTCATTGATAATAATAATTATTTATTGTATACTGGAAATTAATTAATTCGTTGACTTTGTGCATGATATTAATAATTAGCATACCACAAACGGTGTGTTCGGCTACATTATACTTATTCACCACCTCTTGTTACCACGTTTCTTGCAAATAAAATATTTATTTATTTAATATTTATTTATGAGTATTGTGAGTCGTGCACTTTTGTATCTTCCAAACTTTTTTTAATTGATGTTTGGCTTCAAATTATCGGAAAATTGGAAATATAATAATAAGGTTATTAAATATTAGTGAAAGCTTGTGTGTTCTTAAACAATTTAAAAAAAATACGTATTATCATATTAAACGTATTTTTTTAATGCGCTTAAGGCATGCACTTTCCTATAATTTTTTTTAATTATTACCGTATTATGGTCAGTCAAGGAGACGAAAATAGATTTCTGTACTATCTTTCTCCTATTAGTCAATATTTAGTTGATATGTACGTCAAAATTGAAACAGAAGTACTCGTATTAAATTACAAACAGAATCAATCATATGCATCTCAAAACAGATACACAGAACAGTTATGTACATTTGAAATATAAAATAGGGAGGTAAGACTCCAATATTGCTCAACTTTGTCCGATGGTAGTACTAACTACCTTCGTCTTTGACTGGATCACCTGGATATATGTACCAGAAGACTCAGAACTCAACCTAAGAACAATTTACTAACTTACTTACTTATCTTCACGCACAATCCCTGACGGGGTAGCCAGAGAGAACAGATCGCCAAGTGTCACGATCCTTTTTTTTTATTTATTTATTATTAAAAATACAAAATTTGGTTTTTAATATACATATTCCCGCAAAACTGCTTACGCAGTTTATCTGCAGGAACATTTGAGTCTCATTTACATAATAATGTTAAAGTTAAGCACTAAGTTTAGCCAATAAGTATTGCTTTAATTTGTTTTTAAATATGTTTTTTACTGGTTCACGAACATACCTCTTTCGCTTCTTTCAGATTCATTATCTTCTTCATACATGCACGTCTAGGTATCCGAGTACTCTTGAACCTCCCCTCTTCGAGCAGTTTGCTCACATGGTCTTCGAAAGTTAGTCTCGGTCTACGTCGACATCTTTTAATATTAACTTTCGCGCTATATATTTTCTTCACCATTCGGTCTTCACTCATTCGCTCAACGTGCCCAAACCATCGAAGCACGCCCTTATCAATTTTTGTGATAAAGTAATCTTTCAAACCTGCCATATTGCGAATCTCTTCGTTTCGCTTTCGGTCGGCCATGGTAACGCCGCACATTTCACGAAGAGATCGCATCTCCACTGCATTCAACTTGCTTTTATGCTTCTTCTGGCATACCCAGGTTTCGCTGCCATATAACAAAGTCGGTACCAACACTGCGTTATGTATTGTAAGGCGTGCACTCTTCACTACGCCTTGCCTTTTGACTAACGCAGTCAGGGCACCATTGACTTTGTTCCCGGCAGCGACACGCCTGTCCACATCTAAATCACATCTTCCGTCCCGGCTAAAAGCACTTTCCAAGTATACAATTTCATTTAACTGTTCTAGACATTCCTGATTTACCCATATTTCACACTTCGTTCTCTCTTCGTCCCTTTCAAATACCAGAACCTTAGTTTTATTAGCATTCAAACGGAGACCTTTAATTTCACATTCCTCTTTCATACACGTGACTAATGCCTGCAGTTCTGCCTCTGATGGTGCAATAAGCACTGCATCATCAGCATACAGCAGACAATTTACTTTTATGTCACCCAATTTCACACCCAAACAGCTATCTTTCAGCTTCTGTAAACAGCTGTCGAGATACAGTATGAACAGCCAGGAAGACATGACACAACCCTGTTTTACGCCCGTTTGGACGCTAAACATGGGTGACAGGTCATGCCCTACCCGCACACAGGCTTTACAGTCACAGTAAAGTGACTGCACAGCCCTTAGCAATCGACCATCCACACCGTACCCCGGCAACAGTTCCCACATTTTCTTCCTTACAACCTTATCAAATGCTATCTCAAGATCCACAAACGCACAGAAAATCTTCTGGTTAGCAGCCAGAAGCTTCTCCGTGATCATGCGCTGAGAAAACATTTGATCCGTGCATCCTCTTGCAGGTCTAAATCCGCATTGTGCCTCCCATGGAAATCTTTCCGATTTCTCTTGCATCCTACGTGTCAAAACCTTCGAGTAAACTTTACTTGCTAAACTGGTCAAGCTGATCGCCCGATAGCACCCGCAGTCAAAATGTGAACCTTTACTTTTAAATAAAGGCACAATGACTGCGGATCGCCAATCATTCGGGACATCCCCCGTCCGCCAGCACAAATTGCACAGCAGATAAAAGCTGTCCCAGACGCGGGGCCCACCATAATTAACCATTTCAGCAGTAATTCTCTCTAGTCCCGCAGCCTTACCACATTTCAAACTTCGAATCGCACGTTCAATCTCTTTCATACTGATGACCTCAGAGTCATCGAGGTCCGGGTCTGGCGTATTATTCACGGCGTTGTTCCCGGATCCCTCACTAAGATCATCACACGCATACATTTCTCTATAAAATTTGCTCCATCGCTGCATGACGTCCGATTTTTCTGAGAGGACGTCATTGGTTCTCGAAAGCATTTTGTTCATTCTTAAGGCCGTCGCACCACTTCGGGTCCTTCCAACCTCTTTCCAGAAGAGTTTGGAGTTCTCCTTAAAGTTGTGCGACAACCTTTCGTCCGCTTCCATTCTACACCTTTCACGCATTTCCTCAATCAATGCTTTCGTGTGAACTTTCTGCAGCTTATAACTTTCTTTCATCTTCTCTCTAATATCCTTATCATTACTAGAGGCCAAGTAGTCTAACCATGCTTTCTTCTTCTTCTCTACAGCTTCTTTCACTTCATCATTCCACCATGCATCTCTTCTTTTACTACTGCCTCTTTTTATTGTTCCACACACTTCTTCCGCTGCACTTACCATTCCATCCCTAAGGTTCTGCCATGTTCTTTCCACACATTCATTTCTGTCATCGATGGTGTCAAGCTTTTCGGCTACCCTCGCATAAAATTTGTCCCTAGTATCTGCTTCCTGAAGCTTCCAGCTTAGGATGCGACAGACCGACTGTGGTTCTGTTACTGCTGTCCGGTAGCGCCAACCCGCGAACAGACCCCTAAATCTAGTAATCACTAGATAGTGATCCGTTCCCAGGTCAGCACCCCTGAACACTCGCGTATCCATCACCTGTTTTCGCAGTCGGTCATCCACCAGAAACAAATCGATCATACTTCTCTCATTCTTTCTTTCTCTAGTATACATATGGAGTTTTTTGTGATTAAACATAGTGTTTGACACAAGAAGACCCTTTTCCCTGCATACCGTCAGTATAAGCTTGCCAGCATCATTAACCCTTTTATCGCCAAACTTTCCAAGCACCGACCCGTACCCTGGTCGAGCGGTACCAACCCTGGATGGGTTCAAATCACCACACTCAACAATTCTTTCGTTTCCCCTAGCCAAATCTAGAACTTCTCTTACATTCTCTCAAAACTCCTCCAGCTCAGCCCTGGACGATGAAGCTACTGGCGCATAAACAGCCAAAAGTAATAACTTCGTCAGTCCCAATTTAAAGCGAACCCAGAGAAGTCTTGAGTTCACAACCTTATATTCAGTCATAACATTGACCAACCGAGACGACAGCAGCACCCCCACTCCCTGGCGGGCGCTCTCGCTCTCCGGGACTCCGGACCATAGAGCTAACGCCCCGCCAGGGAGCTCTTCAGTACCACTGCCCTTCCGTTTGGTCTCCGACATACACACGACATCTAATTCATTTTCTTTCGTTATTTCAATCAATTCATTCGTCTTATCTTTCATGCCTCCTCTAACATTCCACGTGCCAACTCTGCACTCTGTCCTCCACCTTCCGCTGTGTCGGAATGTGCGTGACGGGTGGCGGTCCCCATCGCCGCTTTGCGCGCTGCATTCCACACCAACGGGGACTAGCTGGTGTGCGTCCCCTTGGGGGGACGCCCTAACCCTCGTTGGCATGGGTGCGCAGCTGTGTAGAATTGCAGCCCTGAAAAAGGGCTGGCAAGGGTCGCGACGAGCAAGCTTCTACAATGACCCCCTAAGACAATTTAAAATTAATAAATAAGTTTTAGACAATATAGAGAACGGTACTGGCCAAATTTTATTTTGGATACTCCTGGAGGCATAGCAAAACTTTTCTTTTAAAGTTATTATTAGCTAAGGTAAGGAGAACCCTTGAAGAACTACAGACCGATTTCCCATATGTATGTAATGTATGAAATAAAAAAAAATCTGAGCCGCGTCTACGTGCTGTTTTCGAGAGTCATTACGAATCGTCTCGCGCGCAGATTTGACGACTTCCAGCCTCCCAAACAAGCTACATTCCGAAAGGGCTTTAGCACTATAGACCACATACATACCCTTCGGCAAATTGTACAGAAGTCCGAGGAGTACAGTTTGCCACTATGTCAGGCGTATATGGACTATGAGAAAGCCTTTGATTCTGTCGAAATTTGGGTGGTGCTACAGTCCCTTCAGCGGTGCCAAGTTGACTGTCGCTATATCGAAGTTCCGAAGTTCTTTTACAGTAGGACTACGATGGCTATCCGAGTACAGAACCAGAGTACGAAACCTATCCAATTGCAGAGAGGTGTAAGATAAGGTGTCGTCGTATCCCCGAAACTCTTCACCGCTGCATTGGAAGACGTTTTCAAGCTTCTGGACTGGAAAGGATACGGTATTAACATCAATGGCGAGTACATCACTCACCTTCGATTTGCCGACGATATAGTCCTTATGGCAGAATCGCTGCAGGACCTAAGCACTATGCTCAATGACATCAATAGTATTTCCCAACGGATAAGTCTTAAGATGAACATGGACAAAACAAAGACCATGTTTAATATCCATGTCACACCTATGCCGGTAGTTGTTGGGAACACTAAGCTCGAAGTTCTTGACGAGTATGTTTACCTGGGACAAATAGTCCGACTAGGTAAGTCCAACTTCGACCAAGAGGTCAATCGACGGATTCAACTCGGTTGGGCAGCGTTCGGGAAATTACGGCATATCTTCTCGTCAGGTATACCTCAACACTTAAAAACGAGACTGTATAACCAGGGCGTGTTGCCATGTATGACTTATGGAACTGAGACGTAGTACTTCACTGCTGGCCAGATGAGGAAGCTCAAGGTCATTCAGCGAGCTATGGGGAGGGCTGTGTTTGGAGTTTCTCTGCGTGATAAACTTAGAAATGAGGATATCCGCAGTAGAACCAGAGTGACCGTAATAGCACAGAGGATTAGTAAGCTGAAGTGGCAATAGGTCGGCCATATAGCTCGATGAACCCACAACCGATGAGGAAAAAAGTTTCTCGAGTGACGGCCTCGTACCGGCGGACGAAGTGTAGGGCGTCCCCCCACTAGATAGAGTGACGACCTGGTAATACATGCAGGAATTCGATGGATGCAGGTGATTCAGGACCGTGTCTTGTGGCATTCCTTGGGGGAGGCCTATGTTTAGCAGTGGACTTGTGAAGGGCATCAATGATGATGATGATGATAAAGATAAGGAGAAATCACGGAACAGCTTTTGCAGTTGCCTCTTCCGGTATTGCAGCGAAGTTGCTGGATGTTGATGCGTTTAGAGACATCTCTATGCCATATTTCAAAGCAAAGTAATATGGCGCATGTTTTGAAAGAAACAAACTTATTTGTGGGATGAGTGCACTATGGTCTATAAAGAAGGCGTGGAGACTCTCAGCAGAACATTCAGAGATATAAGAGAAAATGGTTCATTAATAGGTGGTGTTACAGTTTTTTATGCGCTAGCCCTACCTTACCGAGGGGAAGACGAGCCTATGAACTAAGGTCCTGTTTAAAGTGTTCATATTTGTGGATTTATATTCAGAAGCTCGCTCTTAAGACAAATATGAGAGTACTCTTGAAAGTTGATGCTACCGGTGGTTAGTTTGCATAAACTTTAATTGAAATAAGGGATGGGGTTTATCCTACAGTAAATAGCCATGTTATTATACCACTAAGTCTGGCCATAGTAGTAAAAACTATTGCAGATCTTACCGCAAAAGTTTACGCTGACATCGCTAATATTATTACAAAACCCGTAGACTGGTTATGCAAGCATGCTATTTTGGCGCCTAAAAATGCCACAGTGGGTGATATTAACGGTCTTTTGTTAAAATCATTTAAACGGGATGAAATCAGATATACATACATGTGTGGATTCAGTGCTAAAGTTGATGATGCAGTATATTACCCCGTCGAGTATTTAAATCCTTAACCTAACCTCACCCTTGAACTGGGTGCACCAGTTATATTATTGAGGCACTGAAAACCTCCAAAATTATGCAATGTTACCAGATTACAAATAACAGCTCTTCATAAAAATATTTTAGAGGTAAAAGTAAACACCGGATGTGCTCAAGGGTAATCAGCTTCATACCACGTATACCTTTAATACCATCAGATGACCCTTTGACTTCAAGAGATTACAATTTCCACTGAAAGTTTTATTGCGATTAAAAAAGCACAAGGACAGTTACTGAAAATGGTAGGATTAAACTTAAGGGAGAGCAGCTTATCTCACGGACAGCTTTATGTGGCCTGTTCGAGAGTAAGTGTAGCAAGTAGTCTGGTGATTTTAACACACAAGAGCCGTGCCACAAATGTTGTATGTATAGGTCCTTAAATAAAAACAAACATTACTTAAAACATATTATTTATTATCATGTAGGCCAAAATCTCGTAAGTTGTGGTAGCTCAGATGGTTAGCGCTCGTTATAAACTTCACAGTATGCGAGTAATCCGGGTCCGATCCCCACCGGTACCTATGAAATTTTTAATTGAAATTTTAAATGCTGATTTACCACGTGATCGGCGGTGAAGGAAAATATAGTGAGGAAACTTGTATGTCGGAGAAATAATAAAAATATATTTCAAAGACATGTGAAGTTTGCCAACACGCATTGAGGCAGCGGCGCGAACACTTTTTTGCCCTAAAATCCTCTCAAAAATGAGAAGAGGCCTGTGCTCAGCAGTAGTACGTACATAGGCTGTAAGTTTGACTTTTTTAACTTTTAGGCCAAAAACAAGGAAGCAATAAAAATGTCATCAAAAGAGCACATCCGGTGACTACTTTGGCATTTAAGGATATTTAAAACCCAACGGGATAACATAAATTTACTGCATCATCAACTTGTAATAAATACTTGTATCAGCTTTATATAGCCCCTTTATATGTAGCTCTTTTGTGGCGAGATAATTTCGGACGAAATCTTGGGCGGCCGCTGGTTACTACGTTACTGGTTGTTTATATTGTCATCAAGCAAAAATTGAGTTCACTGTAGCAACAGGAGCAATTATATTTTTTCTCCATTTATTTTATAAAGGAGATGTATGAGATTGGGTTCTGGACATCGTTCGTAACAGTTATACAAAAATATGTAGGTAATATAAAGATAAATTATAAGCATAATTAAATGCTTTTTATTTCTGTATTGTATGGGACAATTATAAAAACACTTTTTAAAACTGAAAAACGAAAACTAATGCTTTTACTATAGCAAAAACAAAACGTTTCTAAATATTTTTATGTAGTTTGTCTATGGCATTAGATAATGAAGGCTATTTTTTGTAATAAATAGCCTTCAGTATAAAAAACTCATAATAATGAAACGTTGAGGCGAATCTGTAGAGACTAATACTGAATAAAAGAAATCTTTTTAGAAAATCGCTGCGTTATTAAACTAAACAAAATATTTTAATAATATCGGACACAATTGAATAGGCTGTATGGTCGTTGATCATTGCATGTTTCGAAGGAGACTTGGTAAATTCGAGTTTAAACTTGTATTATCACTTATCAGTGATTTTTATATAATTTCTATCATGAATCGTTATAAATAATAATTGTATAATTATCAATTTGGTTTTATAATATTATTTTTGAATAATCAAATATAAAATAGATTAAGAGTCACTGTATTGTGATAATAATTATCATTAATAATTTTCTGTTTATTTCTAATTTAGAATTTGAGATATTTACTAAGAATGTTGTAAAAGTAATTTCATCTTCTAAGCATTCGTAATTAATTCAATCACCAGTAATATTTATAAGAGAATTTAACTTATGTTCATATTATAAAATTATTTGGATCGTATAATTCTTACACACTCAAACTGTTACTAAGTTCAGTTTAGATAGGTAGTAGGGATAGTTGTCACCATTGTGCGATATTATAAAAACGATTGCAATAATTATTGAATGACTATTCGTGTTGTGAACTAGTAAAGCAAACAACAAGTAATGAAGCGTATTATTACACTTCCTGCGACTCCTGTAATACTTGTCAACTTGTCAATTGTCATACGCATTTGACATTGTGGTTATGATTGTGGATATATTTCGTGTTTTTATTTTCGTGAATTAATTTAATTTGACCCGAAGCTTTTCTCTTGATTTACGGGACAGTAAGTTGTTGCGCCCACATAATGACAATAATGTGTTACTTGGGTTTTGAGAGGAATAGAACAGACAATGTACAACCTCAGGCTGCTTTTCGAGATAACATTTTATTAATAATTGCACAAAATAAACAATTAAAAATGTTCGAGTTGTATTTTATTTAATAATAACTAAAAACTGCATCCTTTTATGTCCTTTCAATTTATTGTAACAACTCATCCCAAGAACGAGTTATTTTACTACATAACCTACAAATAATAAAACAAAATAAAAACAAAACCCCAGGCCCTACAAAAATATGATTTTTTGTCATAAGTAACAAATGTTTAAATCTTCAAAATAAGGTACATTTTTGAACTTTGTTCACGCCGGGCCCAAGCTTGTATGGAACGAAGTTCATTTCCTTTTGGTCATATTGTAAAGTTTTATGTAATTTTAAGATTGTATTATTATATGTATTTGTATTATTATAATATGTACAAATGAATACAAATATTCTGTTGGATATTTATAACTTTTAAAAACATAACTTTTGTATGGATCTTTGGACTCTTTCCAACTCCAGATATTTGGTTTTCGCAGCCCCACTTCATATAGATATACAATACACAATTACAAATTGTACCAGTGAATTATAAATTTGATTTTTAAATTAAAGTCTGACGTGTACATTATTACAGTAACATTTCCTTTATCCGCGCAGAGAATCGTAACCTTTAGGCTGTTGCGTAAGTTATAAAATGTTTTAAGTTGTCTTTGGACAAATATGATTTCAGCACTGAACTTTGACGTACGACGAAAGGACGAAACGTTGGGAGTTAAAAAGAAAAAAAATTGTTTAATTTAATGTGTAATGTTCGCGTAAATATACGAAGTCATTATAATGTTACGAGTAGGTTTACTCGTAAAAGTACAATATTAGATCGAGCCTCACCTTGTACAGAAATGGTACGTAAAATAGTCTTATAAATATTGGACTTTTTTGTAATAAATCATTTTTAGTAAACCTTGCGGGTAGATAATAATTATAAAAAAAAAATCAACGGTTAATATTTCCAGTATTTCACATAACATTTGCATTTCTTTATACGAATTAGTAACTTAACTAACTACGCACACTCAGTGCTTATTTACTTTAAAATATATATATATATATTTGTGAAAACAAACTATTTACCGATTTCTTTTATTATTTATTATAAACTGTCAATTATACGTCGAAAAATTCATGAATTGAATTAAAACATTATTGAATTACAATCATTATTTTTTTTGCATTTTGTGTAATGATACACACGTTAGTTTCTTAAATATTTATTTATACTTTATTGCATTTTTTATAGGATACAGTGACAAACGAGCAAACAGCCCACCTGATGGTAAGTGGTTACTGTGACCCATAGACATCTACATCTAACCTCGTTTGCGAATCAAAATGCAGATGCGTTGTCACCCTGTGAGGACTAAGATGGAATGCCTCTTTTCCAGTAAAAAGGGTCTCCGGTTCATTGTGCATTCCTTAAAACAAAAGAATACAAAGGGCGGACTTAATGTCTAGAGGCATTTCTACTTCTTCTTCTACCAGGCAACTCATGGATTAATGTGAATTTGACGTAGGTGGGACAATATAGAATAATAGAACACGAAGCAAAAATAATATTTACTACATAATATATACAAATATATAAATACATGCATACATATACAAATATACGTATTTAAATACGTATATAATTAGTACATACTAATGACTATGAATATATGCATCTGTTTCGCAATAAAAATATGAAATATACATATACATATTATACATATCATGAATCATGTAAAATGCGTTGACTTCAATAGATGATTACGGACCAACTCTTTAAAAGCGTACTTATTGGATGGTTGAGCCTGAACTGTGAAGGAGTTACCATAGATCTCGGTGAAATGAACAGGAATACAGATTTTGTTGTTAGAAGAAGAACGTAGGATCATATCATGAGATGAAGAGAGATAGTGAAATTTACTCTAAAGATAAAAAGGCGAAGATGGGTCCATTTAACAAGGAAAAAAAAACAAGCAATATTCTGGAATATTATAAGTACGTATGTCAAACTAATATAATTTATTTTCACATGTTCACTGATTTTTGCTTGTGAAACATATTTATTTATCATATTCTCTTCGGCAATGTGCTGATCTCTCGCATCACATCTAGAGATGCAGTAATTGTCATCTATGCGTAGACAGGATGCGACATATTGGGGACATGTTATATCAACATTGCAATCAGAATAAAAACTCATTTTCCAATATGAATATCTTTACAATAGGTATGTATAGTTTAATAGCTATTTATATAGTTGATTAAGTTGAATACTGTCACTGTGTCGTAGTTGATTTATATTTCTAAAACTGTAAGTGTTCACACCTCTATCAGTAACATATCATAATATCTTTGATTACATAGACAGGTATGTAATCAAAGCATAATATTATGTATCTTGAAAAAATAATTTGACTATAAAATAAATAACACATTTAATTGACTAATATATAGCTTTTATAAAATATGTTCTAACGTCTATTTATAATTTTTAGCTTCAACCCAAAGCTGTTATCTGTGAAGAGTGCTCATAGTTTCTTAGCAAACATGGTGGAAATGGAAATTTAATGCTGAAGAATAATTGGGTCACACACGTTTATTTAGGACATGGACGATCTATCTTGGGATCTAGACAACGTATAAGATAACACAGTTAAAGCCAATGTACAAATTCATTAATATCCATGCTAAACATTCATGACCTGCCTACAATTAGATCTGTAGTCTCATTATATTTTGATTCCGGGCGGTGTTTTGCTGCTAGCTGTGCTTTAGTCGGAATATTAATAATGATGGACAATGTCTAGCAAGATTTGACATGGTTTTTAAATATCTCCCAATGAGGCAAGCTATGGGAAAGGCATATGTTGACAAGTCGACTTTTGATAGGCAGTATTGATGATGATGGCATGTATGAAATAAACATTGACAAACATTTGTACATGAAACAATTATTTGTAGGCCATAAAAATATGTATTTATTTCTTTCAAGCTTTCATTGTATTAGTTTTTTTTAAGATATGCATTATGATTTTATATTATAAATAAAAATAGCGTTAAATATCAATCTTTTTTAATTTTTAAAGGTGTTATCAAGATATTCATTTGAATTCCATCAGTACCGGATGCGTGATACATGTTATCTTTTCTTCAAGAAAGGTGACAACACTCTATTGAAGAACCACAGTCAATACAAACCCATAGTTCTTGGTATAAAATTAAGTAGTATTTTTTTTGCGTAGTAATGTAATAAACAAGAGGGGTTATATACGAGCAGAGGGTGATAAAGCTCCACGAGATTAAAAGGCGGGAATTTTGTGTTCCAAACGAGTTCTGCTACAATATAGTAGCTAGATAAGATAATATAATGTAGAAGCTAAAAGTACCAAAATGAAAAAAAAAAAACTAGTGAATAAAAAATAGTGAATTTATAGGAAAATGCCCTATCCACAGATAGACACCTATAGCGAACTTCAAACAAAGAATGCTTCAAATACGTTGCTATGTAAGACAGAATGCCTCACAACCTGTAATTGTACTGACTCTATATACCCTTCTAAATTCTTCTAAAATACTCGTATAAAAAAACAAACTCGTATAAATAACTCGTATATGAAGAAAAAGTATGGAGCTACGAGCGACGTTAGAAAAACAGTGAACAAAGTGAAAATTTGATAAAAGTACATTTTATCTACGTATATAGAGCGTGCTAAGTGACTGGATCTTCAAAGATTTCCAATAAATTCGATAACAGTACGCTCTTTTTATCTTCTTTTTATCTTTCTTAGTATATTTATTACTTTTTAGCTGAGTCGTTTATGCTTAGCGTTGTGTGCCCGCGCGGTACAAATCTTAAGACTTACATTTCGTAAAGGCGTCGAAATTACAATATCTAAATCCTACATATACATTTTGCGGTCGATTAACTCGAACTCTGTTTGGGAATAATATTTACGTGTTTGGCATATATTAAACGCGTACAAAGTATTTTAGCCGATTTCCAAGAAGGGGGTTCACAATAATTGCTTTCACAACTTTTTCTGCCACCAGGGTGGTAATCCTTTGTAAGAAGGTGAAATATTTAACACATCTCATGGTGGGGGAGTTAAATTGTTAGAAATGTGTAAAGATGAATGTTTCTTATTAAAATATAAGCTATATTTTATACAAGCGACCCGCCCCGGCTTCGCACGGGTGCGATGTAGATATTAATATTGGGCAGTGTGGAGTGATTAATAATATTATGATTAGTATCTTTGTATACAATATTTACAGCTGATTTTTCATGAGACAGTACAAACGTGTTTTCTTTAGAGGTTATTCTCGAAAGCACGACATATACTGGCCGTGTGAGAAACACTCAACGCTCAAATCTAAGCCTGCAACGTTGAATGTTTGACCCTGTGACTTACTAATGGTCATTGCAAAAGATAGCTATACCGGAAATTGCAGTCGCTTAAATTGAAATAGTAAATCCGATGGAATAAGGCACGGTTTATATTTATTTTACTGGCTGGAGAACACTGAAAGACGCGTGCGATTGCTACGAATTATACAATACTAATGGGCGATACGCGGCCATCGATGCGCTTTTTGTGGGCACACGGCACCTCGCGCCCGCCGACCGCTGCCAACCGGGAAGAAACGTACGGCCCGCCAGCCGCTGTGTCTCTGTTTTTTAAATCTCTGATTTCTTCTAAGACATCCATTTTAATGAAATTCTGTAACGCGCAGAATCTACATGAAATGTACGACGTATGTAATGTATTTAATTAGATAATGAATAATACTGTATTGTATAAAATAGCTTGGTAAATAACACATATTTTTTTTTGTAATATCTAAAAGATAAAATGGATACTGTGGGTTATCCTTAAGAGATAAATATATACCATCTTGTACTTTTTATCGATATTTTTAAGATACATAGTTCCGAAGTACATTACTTTTTTTATTATTTATTGTACATACTATAAGTTGGTAACAATTATTAAATATTGATGTACATTAGTTTGATCTATCTCGTAAGATGTAGCCAGCGTTTGCGATTTCAGCGCACAAAAATATGTTTGTTATATCATAATAAAAATCCTTGAATTTTTCGGCTATTCTGTAATATAATATGTGTGTATTACATATGTAAACCTTTCTCTTGAATCACTATGTCTATTGCTGAAAATTGTATTAAAATCCGTTGATAATTTTAAAAGATCCAAGCTAACGGACAGAAGCGAATTCATTTTGTACTATGTAAAGATTACTTGAAGTTAACCAATAATAACTTTTGTTTCATAACTTTTTCAAAAACTTGAAACCGAAAATGGTAATGATGATATTTTGAAACCATCTGTCTCACAAATAAGTTCACTTTAATAGCGACATTTGGCGAGCGGAAGATTATTAGATATAATAGGAAGTCAGTATTTTTTTAAATATTGTAATATGACTAAAAAAGAACGAACAACAATATTGACAAATAATTGTAAAGTAAAATATTTTAAGAATTGCCGGACTTAATAAACTGGTAGGACTTCTTTTTTCTGCTAAGGATTCCGTGTGTGTAGATACCACCCTCATACATATTTAATATGTAACACCCAAGATGAAAGTTCATCAACCGAATTGACAGTATCTTGAAGATGGGCCAAACTAAGAATACTCATAACCGATAACCATGATAAATAGATGTAAATGACGCGAGAGAGGTGTTTCAGGACGTGACGAAATGAAAGCCCGTTGTCTTTGCTTACCCTCTATGTAACAAGTGTGAGAGTATATGTTTCCATTTATTTTATATTAAGTACACATCGTTTAGATTAAATAGGATAAGACATATTAAATTCTGAGGCGATAATTAAATGTGTTGCATCATTATAGTCCTCATCATTACAGCCCTTCACAAGTCCATTGCTAAACATAAGCTTCCCCCAAGGAATTCCACAAAGCACCGTCCTGAGCCACCTGCATCCACCCACTTCCTGCATGTGTTATCAGGTCGTGACTCCATCTAGTGAGGGCTCGTCTTACACTTCATTTACCGGCACGAGGCTGCAACTCGAGAACTTTTTTTGACTTACGGATGTGAGACGTGGTCCTTTACTGCTGGGCGTATGAGGAAGCCCAAGGTCGCTCAACGAGCTATGGAGAGGGCTATTTTCGGGGTTTCTCTGCGTGATAAACTTAGAAATGAGGATATTCGCAGTAGAACCTCGCTCTGATCGCCGTAGCCCATTGGATTAGTAAGCTGAAGTGGCAATAGGCTAGCCATATAGTTCGAAGAACCAACCACCGATGGGGAAAAAAGGGTCTCGAGTGCTTCTATATTATAGTAATTTAAAATAATTTTCGTAGTTTCGGAGAACTGTTACTGATACATTTAACATACAATAACGGTCATCCATTTGCATTTGTTTTCTTAGCATTGTCGTTTTAAAAACTCTTTTTTAAATATTTTATGAGTTATAGAAATATCTGATATTTATACACAAAGAGTTATCTGAATCATCTCGATCTTATTCCGCCCACTTAAGCTAATGTTTGTTTGAGAAAAAAGGAGACTAAGAAAAAAATAAACTTATATTCATGATATGCTGCTGTAGAAATTTTGATCTTTGTTTAATCATATTTCGTATTTGATGTGACTAGACTTCAAGGTTAGGTTCTAGTTTAACAATATAAAATGCGATGTTACTTCCCATTATATGACTCTGTGATCAAAAGTTGAGCTTTTTCAGAATTAAAAAAATAAAAAACGTACACGTATTGATAACGGCTTTTTATAACAGTAAAAATACACAACGTATGAATGAGGAGTATATGATTGATGATACAAACTGATGTAATCCATTAGTTCCTGTACGGCATGTGCACCACAGTGCGTTAATTTGATCAGTGAAATGAATTGAAAATCGTACGACGTTAATCACTGTTTTATAATTTGTTTTGTTTGTAGTGCTGAGCACTGCAATTTGTTATTCTTCATGGAAAAAGAAAGTAGACATTTTCTAGATTAATAGAGTCAGTAAGAGGAGCTTACATGCCTCATGTTTACGTGAGACTTATAATAAAAGAAAATTTGCCAACTGTATTACTTGTCTAGCATGTCGTAAAAGGCGACTAATGGAATATTGGATTAGTACTTGTACAGGTGTGCTAGCTATCTACCACTTCTTTCACAATTTTACATCTTTACATATATGTTTTGGTTAAACTTAGTCAGAGTAGCTAACCCCCTAGAGAACCACAGGCATGACGCTATGTTACAGGCATCAAGGGCAATAATATCACAAAGTTTTAGGTGGGATCTTAATCCCTATATATATAATAAAAATATGTGACAATAACGTGTAAGTGCCAACGTGTGACTAAGGTCACTCCTTGGCTATTTAATAATAAAAATATATCTAATTATACTTATAAAAACGTTAAATTACGATGTGGGCGTCTATACACTCAGTGCTTTTAGCCAATAAGTAATTCAAAAACATCAACATTAACAACATTCTATCTGGATAGTAGTGAGTAATTTTGTCGCTTAGTTTTAAAGACAACAACCATTTTTAACGTGAAAGAGCCAGGCGATATGTGTTAGTTCGACAGAGAAAGGACTACGCTATAACAGAACACCAAAAATGAATGGCGCTGTGATTCGTATGGTGATTTTATACAGAACTGGAGTCCCAGTTTACCAGTAACGTGGCATTTTATTAGTGGTAGAGCCATGCTGCAGCTATATTACATAAGTAGTATAATTGTAGCACGAATGGGTCGGCTCGACCGGGGAAGGGCCACGCTCTCACAGAATACCAGCGTTAAATAGCAGCTTAACACTGCTGTATTTTGTATGGTGAGTGTAGAGAATCGGACACCCATTTTACTGGAAAAGAGGCATTCCATCTTAGTCCTCACTGCAAAGCATCTGCATTTTGATATCAAACGAGGATAGATGTAGATGTGTACGGGCCACAGCAATCACTTAACATCAGGTGGACTGTGTGCTCGTTTGTCACACTATCCTATAAAAAAAATCATCTTAGTCCTCAGCTGTTGCCTGTTTTTCTACTGCTTATATTAAATTTTTTCTTATTTTTGTTAAATCACCCAGACTCACGAAATGCTCACATTTGATTTAACGGCAGATGTGTTATAGGAAAGAATGACTTTTTTCTTCTTAATATTAGTGTTGTTTCTGTCTGAAGGATATAAGAAAGCCAGAACAGTTATAGGCTGTGAGACATTCTAGTTAAATCCTCAAAGCTGACAATGCATCTAGCCTTCTTTGAAGAAAAATTTTTTTTAATAAATTAAGTTATACTTGAGAAATTATCCAATATAAATTTAAATTAAAAATATGTCATTAAGGTATAAAAATTGTTTATAATTTAAATACGCTTTATACCTTTTGATAAAAATTTAATATTTTGATTGCCTTCAAAGTTCCTTTATAAATTAAAAACTTTAGCTACTTTTTTTTTTACACATCATCAATAAACCAACCACCAGGAGACGGGAATAGAAACTGAGGAAACAATAAATTTTAATTGAAGCGTAAATTGCTTTGCGAATTGAGACTTCTTTGTTTTTCATTAAGCTGTGAGGATTTCGATAGGCGTTACTTAAATTTATTGCACCTTCCAAGCGACCGCTTTGAAAAAATGTCTTTTGCGTGATTTTATTTGAAAATGAAGATACTGGGTATAGGAATCCTTCCATTTTTTAAAAGTTTGAGTGAGGGTAAGGAAGTCACACGAAGCATTCATATCCCTCGAAATACTTTAATTAAATAGCAATGCAGGTTTCTACATGATGCTTTCACCGCTGAGCAATTGGTCAATCAGCACTTAAAATTTGCAAATGACAATTTTCTTGATGCCAGCAAGGATCGAACCCATGTTGCTTGAGTGCAGTGAAATTTACGGTGAACATTGAGGTGTCACACCTCTAATGTACGTCATTTACGTAAGTAAGTAATCAATGGAAATAAGTGTTAATTTACATTAAAGTGAAATGATAAAACGTTGCGCATCATCATCATGATATGTATACATGATACATATAAAATTATTTGTCCTGAATGAGTGACTGACGGATCAACGCACAGCCAAAACCGCTGATCGTAGAGAACTGAAACTTGTAGAGTGTATGATGTAGGCATCTGAAAAAAACGGATTTACCGAAATTCTAACCCTGAGGGGGTACAAACGGGTACAAATTTTGTATGGGACAACGTGATTCCTTAATTCAATCTAAATCTAATTTGGCATAAACATTCTTTAAAAGAATTAATTTAAGATGTGTTTCGTATTATATTGACACTCATCGCCTAAGGGGGTTAAAAAGGGGTAGAAAGTTATTTTTGGTGTGATTTGCATTGAAGTTGATATCAAAACTCCTTAGTGATTTTGATTTAAATTACATTTTATTTTGAGTGCCAGCATCGTTTCCGGGGCACCTGAGATTTTGAGTGAGATTGAGAGGTTCTATGGGCAGCTGTACAAGTCATCGTTGAAGCCACACGCAACTGTGAGTAACGATCCAAGAGCGATTCTTGTTCGACACTATTCCAATGATATCCCGGACGCCAGTCTGAGCGAGATTAGAATGGCTCTCCATCACCTTAAAAACGACAAGGCACCAGACGAGGACGGAATTACAGCGGAACTTCTGAAAGTGAGTGAAAGACCGGTACTTGAAGTCCTTCGGAAGCTCTTTAATTCCGTCCTTCATGGTGGCATTACACCGGAGGTGTGGAGCAGAAGTGCGGTGGTCTTGTTCTTCAAGAAAGGTGACAACGCTCTCTTGAAGAACTACAGACCGATTTCTCTTCTGAGCCGCGTCTACGTGCTGTTTTCGAGAGTCATTACGGATCTTCTCGCGCGCAGACTTGACTACTTCTAGTCTCCCGAACAAGTTGGTTTACGAAAGGGTTTTAGCGTCATAGACCATATACATATCCTTCGGCAAATTGAACAGAAGTCCGAAGAGTACAAATTGCCACTATGTCTGGCGTATGTGGACTATGATAAAGCGTTTGATTCCGTAGAAATTTAGGTGGTGCTGCAGTCCCTTCAGCGGTGCCAAGTTGACTGTCGGTATATCGAAGTGCTGAAGTGTTTGTACAGTAGAGCTAAGATAGCTATCCGAGTACAGAACCAGAGTACGAATCCTATGTAATTGCAAAGAGTTCTAAGACAGGGTGACGTTATATCACCGAAACTCTTCACCGCTGCATTGGAAGACGCTTTCAAGCTTCTGGACTGGAAAGGATACGGTATCAACATCAATGGCGAGTACATCACTCACTTTCGATTTGCCGACGATATATTCCTCATGGCAGAATCGCTGGAGGACCTAAGCACTATGCTCAATGACTTCAATGGTGTTTCCCAACGGATAGGTCATAAGATGAACATGGACAAAACAAAGATTATGTTTAATGTCCATGTCACACCTATGCCGGTAGTTGTTGGAAGTGAGCTCGAAGTTGTTGACGAGTATGTTTACCTGGGACAAATAGTCCGACTAGGTAAGTCCAACTTCGACTGAGAGGTCAATCCACGGATTCAACTCGGCTGGGCAGCGTTCGGGAAGCTACGACACATCTTCTCGTCAGACATACCTCAAAACCTTAAAACGAAATTGTACAACCAGTACGTGTTGCCGGTGATGACTTACGGATCTGAGACGTGGTCTTTTACTGCTGGCCGTATGAGGAAGCTCAAGGTCGCCCAACGAGCTATGGAGAGGGCAATGTTCGGGGTTTCTCTGCGTGATAAACTTAGAATTGTGTACATCCACAGTAGAACCAGAGTAACCGACATAGCCGAACGGTTTAGTAAGCTGTAGTGGCAGTGAGCCGGCCATATAGCTCGAAGAACCGACAACCGATAGTGAAGAAAGGTTCTTGAGTGGCAGCCTCGTACCAGTAGGCGAAGTGTAGGGCGACCCCCCACGAGATGGAGTGACGACCTGATAAGACATGCAGGAATTCGATGGATGCAGATGGCTCAGGACCGTGCTTTGTGGCATTCCTTGGGGTAGGCCTTTGTTCAGCAGTGGACTTATTAAGGGCTGTAATGATGAATGATGATGACATTTTATTTTGACATTAGTTTAAAAACTTAAAATGTTTAACTCACATTAAAGCTTCGTGCAATGCAATGCTCTTTAAAATTGGAATATCAAATATAAAATAATATTTAAATTGGATAAGAATTCAAAAGGAGAATGCCAGATTCTTTATAGAACTATGCCCCACCCAAAAGTGTGATGTACACGAATGCCGTGTGTAACATTTTTTTCCACTTTATTACTTTACGCAATTTTTTTTAAACTAGACTTTAATAATAACATTCACCTTATTTTTTAGAACAGCATTAGTTGCAGTTCATTGTTATTTCAGAATATAAATTGGCAGGCGTTAATGATATATAATATAAATAAGAATTTAAAATTTAGGGAGCATAATAATATAATGATCAGTAACATTAGAAAAAGAGTTCTCTTGCATAGGATCTAAAAGGCCCTCACACAATATAAATCTAAGTCCTATTCATGCAAACGGGTAATATTATTTACATAATTATTTTTCATGATACATATTATTATGACATGTGTCCTGAAGTAGATGAAAATATTTACGGATTTGTTACTAATTTTACGACAACGACAGGACCAAAAATTATCAAATATATAAAACAGAAAAGCTATAAAAATAAATATATCTGTTGTAAAGATCTTCATGTTGAAAGAAGAGTTAAGATTGTAAATCGAAATGAGAACACAAAATGCCCCTTTTTTATAGGAGAGTGGGCAAACGAGCATGCGGCTCACCTGATGGTAAGTGACTACCGCCGCCCATGAACAACTGCAACACCAGGGAGGGAACTGCAGATGCGTTGCCGGCCTTTTGAAAAGGAGTACGCTCTTTTCTTGAAGGTCCCTAAGTCGTATCGGTCCGGAATAATCGCTGGTGGTAATCGATTCCACAAGGAAGTCGTGCGAGGAAGAAAACATCTTCTAAATCGCACAGTGGTGGACCGCCAATCATCAAGATGGTGTGAATGTTATCGGGAGTTCTGCCGCGATGTACGTTCGTGCTGGGATTAATCCGAATAATTCCTCAGTGAACTCCCCGTGATAGTTGCGAAAGAAAATGCAAAGGGATGCCACATCTCTTCGAAGTGCCAATGAATCGAGCCGATCGGAAAGGCCTCGGTCGTTGACGATTCGAGCCGCTCTACGCTGGATGCGGTCAAGTGGAAGGAGCTTGCACTGGGGAGCCCCTGCCCAGAGATGGAAACAGTATTCCATGTGGGGCCGAACCTGCGCCTTGTAAAGTTGCAGGCGGTGTTCCGGCATGAAATACTGTCCCGCTCTGCTGAGCACGCCAAGCTTTTTAGAGGCCAATTTGGCCTTCTCTTCCATGTGATCACGAAACTGCACGTCACTCGATATGTCGCCTCCGAGGATTCCGATACTGGCTGAAGCATGAAGAAGAGAGCCTTGAAACTGAGGAGACACGACAAAGGGGTTCTTTTTGCGATAAACGCGCAAACTTGTGTCTTCTTAGGATTAAACTGGACTAGATTTAGTCGCCCCCAGTTCGAGACTTTGTCCAGCAAAGACTCGACTTCAGACACAAGTTTGTTCCGGTAGTCGGCGACGTTTTTCTGAGAAATATTGGCACGGCCAGTGTATAGAGCATCACCAGTGCTGTCATCCGCATAGTATTGGCTGAGATGTTGTTAGAAAAGACTGGAAATGTAAATATTTTTTTTTTTACTTATTATAAGCCAGTGCTTGACCACAATCCCACCTGGTGGTAAGTGGTGATGCAGCCTTAGATGGTAAATCGCACTGTCTTATCATAACAAAAGCCTATTCACTCTTGTCTTGAAGACGCCTAGATTGTATTCGGACGGAAAGATAGACGCTGGCAAATTATTCCACTCCTTTGCTGTACGCATTACAAAAGACGAAGCAAACCGTTTGGTTCCAATGTCCCACGCATTAGAACCAAACAGTTTGCTTCGACAACAAAGGGATGAAGACCCGCCAACCGTCTGGTTGTCCGATGGTGGAAAGGAGAAGGAGGAATTAAGGCGTGTAACTCCTGCGCACACTCACCGAAATGCATCCTATTGAATACCACGAGACTGGCTACTCTGCACCTGTGCTCAAGGCTGACAAGATTGGTTTCAACCAAATCAAGGTCACCAATGAGCCTCTTAGCACGTCTCTCCACTGAGTCCAATGCTGCCAGGTGGCATTTTGCAGCATCAGCCCATATTTGACAGCAGTACTCAATGCACGACCGGACTTGCACTTTATATAAGGTAAGAAGCTGCCCCGGCGTGAAGTACCGCCGCACCCTTGCAAGGACATCAAGTTTTCTTGCGGCTGCTTTGGCTCTGGACTCAATGAACCGCCCATAGTTTAGGTTCGGAGAAAAATCAATCCCTAACAACTGAAGGCGGTCCAGTGTACTCCAAGGATACATTCCGGAAAGTAGGAGCCAAGGTGAGCGGGCTCCTTTTTGCGGTAAAAAGACACGCTTGTGTTTTGGAGGCGTTAAATCTCACGAGATTGGCATCGCCCCATTCGGAGACTGCCTGTAGTGTGAGACTCACACGCTCAACCATAGCCTCTCTTTCTGACTGGATTTGATCCCGACTGGCCCGGGCGCTTGGTTGGTATCTCTCCACAAGTGTGCTGTCGTCTGCATACCCATAGACACACGGAATGCGCAGATCATTTATATGCAGCAGGAAGAGAGTTGCGGAGAGAACGGACCCCTGAGGAACACCGGCATTAGTCGCCACAGTATTGGGTGAGCAGCCATCAACGACGACCCGGAGAGACCGTTCACTCAGAAAGTCCTTCAACCAGATAATTAGGCCAGGGGATAAGCCGTACGCTGAAAGCTTGCCCAATAGACTAGCGTGCCATTCCCTGTCAAAAGCCTTCGAAACATCGAGGGAAACAGCAATTGCTTCACCACAGTTCTCGAGGGCTTTGCCCCATATGTGAGTGGCATACGCTAGAAGGTCCCCAGTTGATCGATTTCGGCGAAACCCGTACTGGCGATCACTGAGGAGATCATTTTGCTCTAGGTATGCCATAAGGTGGGCGTTCAATATACGCTCCATAATCTTGCAGAGTATGGAGGTAATTGAAATTGGCCGATAGTTGGCAGGGTCGGTACGGCTACCTTTTTAGGCACAGGCTGCATATTGGCCAGCTTCCAAGATTTAGGCACTATTCCAGTCCTGAATGAGAGGCGGAACAAGCGTGTCAACACAGGAGACAACTCAGGTGCACAGACCTTTAGAACTACAGCTGGTATACCATCAGGTCCACTAGCTTTGTTCACGTCTAAACTTTGCAAGGTTTTAAGAACCTCCTTGTTGGTGATACGGACCTCAGTCATAGAGGTACCGTAGTGAGGTAATTGAGATGGTACGCTGTTGCTACTGTCCAGACGCGAATTGCAAGCAAAAAGAGAAGCAAATAAGTCCGCTTTCTCCTTAGGCGCATGCGCTAGTGAGCCATCTGGTTTTACCAGTGGATGCAGTGTAGACCGACAGAAGTTTGTCTCGACCGCTTTGGCGAGAGACCAAAAAGCTCTACTGCCAGATGGTTTGACAGAGAGCTTTGTGCCGATGCGTTTAATGCGGTCGAAACTGGCTTGGCGTAATACCTTTTTGCATAACTTGGCGGCTTGGTTAAAAGCTCTCTTCTTAAGGCTAACATCCGGAGCTTTACGATCTCGAGCATCGACCTAGGATAAGTACGCCATATGCTTGTGCTTTTCAGCACGAGCGCACTCGGCGTTAAACCAAGGGCGAGATTTACCTCAAATGGGCACGTCAGCAAAGGGGATGAAATACTCCGTCGTTTGACCTATCACATTGGTTATGGCATCTGCGCAGCTCGATGGATCTCTAGAGGAGAAGCAGACCTGCCGCCAAGGATAAGATGCAAAGAAATGCCGCATCTCATCCCAATCTGCTGACTTGTATCGCCACATTCGTCGCACTCCATGGAAATCGTAGTTGGGTGGGGAATATAACGACACAGATTTCACCAGACAGTGGTCAGAAGTTCCCAAGGGTGAGGTAACCTGAACATCGTACCTGTCTGGATCGGTCGTCAGCAGAAGGTCGAGGCAGTTGGCTGTCCGCCCATTCACATCAGGTACCCTAGTCGCTTGTTGCACCAGCTGGGAGAGCCCCAGCGACAAGGCAAAATTCCACGCCTCTCTCCCAGCGTGGTCGGTCTTCTGGTATGGGAACAGCCAGTCCTGATGACAGGCATTAAAGTCCCCCAGAAAAACCAACTGTGCATTAGGGTACCGATCTAGAGCCACATCAGAGGCCTCACTGAGGTGTTCAAACAGCCTAGTTGTCTCCTGGTCACCGTTGTGCGATCGGTAAACACAAGAATAAATAATTTTATCCATTCCAGTGTCTATCAATACCCAGATCGTAGAGAAAGTGGGGTCTTCAAGGTGACGGAGACGCTTACAGCAGATGTCGTTGCGGACGTAAACATAGACTCCGGCGCGCTGATGACAATTATGCTCCAATATGTACCCAGGGTAGCCAAGGTACGCCGCATCTAGAGGACATCTGATCTGCGTCTCAGTCAAGAAGAGTAAGTGCGGCTTGTTAGTCTCAAGGTGGCAATGGACTGCATTGAGATTACAGTGCAGGCCTCGCATGTTTGTGAGGTGCACTTTAATGGAGAGGGAGTGCAACCGCTCTACAAACTTACTCTTCTTTTTCCTTTTTTTCATCAATGGTTATACAATACAATATGTTGAGAGAATGGCAGTTGGACGAGGCGTCACACATTTAACCTAGGGACGCAAACAGAGTCATAGCATCGATGGTACCTAGCATGGAGATCGCGAGGACCCCCGAACCCCCCTGGAAATCGCCACCAGGCCCTCTCCTCCGGTCGCCAACCGGCATGGTGGAGCCATCCCAGGATTTTTTGTAAGATGGCGGGGCAGCCTTTCATGAGTGGCTGGCTCATTAATTGGGCCCCCAACTATCTACGGTCAGCCAGCGGTGCAACCGTGCTTCGGATCCCGCTAACCTCCATAACCAGGCACCTGATACTAAGAAACGGCCGCGTCGCAACCGGTCCGTATGCGTAACGCAACTGTCCAGACCCATTCTCCCTAAGAAATGGGTTTCACCTAACATCATACCGGAATACGATTTTCATCATTTGGCGGTATGTCTTTGCCAGGTGGGTGGCAACTAACCCTCGGCCGGGCCTCTCACTAGTAGAGGACCAACCTACCACCAGTATGTAGTACTGCTCGTTTAGCACTACACAGGGGATACGTGTAGGGAATCAGGATTCAAGTAATTCCTACGGACGCGAGCAGCTTCATCCCCCATTTTTCGTTGAAATCCTTTTAATCTCTTTTTTTTAATAATATTTTACCGCAAGTTGTTCAATTTTTTTATATTAAAAAAATCGTTCCACCACACTAGGATTTTCTCATGAATCGTGGAGGCAATTTACAAACGTAAATTGCACGAGGAGAAACATCGAGACCTGGAACAATTATTTGTAGGCCATACAAATACTTGTTCCGTGCGGAATTAAGAAATTAACGAAATATCACAAGAAAACTTCAAAATTCATAAGATTATTTTCATTTTTTTACCTTTTTTTGTACAAGGTGGGGCACGATCTGGCATTCTCCTTTCAATTTTATTCGTTCTTGAATTATTTAAATTAAAAACTTGCCTTATACCTTAATTTTCGTTCGAAAATTCCTTGCAAATCTTTTAGATTATCTACTTAGTAAATATTTGCGATTGCTTTATAATTTGTTTGGAAGTTCATTTTCACTTTTCGTAAGAGCTTATGGTAGCGATTTCAAGCTCTTGTTGTAAGAAATTTTTAACTAATAAATGTACTTTAAATGTCTTAATTTGTTTAATTTTCTTGTTTTTGTAAATATAAAAAATGCTAATAAAACTGGTCGAGAAAAATACTTTATTTGTGATCTTGACACCGAAAAGATTGGACAAGAGTAAAGAAATCAGAAAATTTCGTAAATGTCCTATAATTTAAAAAAACCTTGACAAATACTTTTACTGGGTATGTTTCATTGTTTTCTGCACAGTTATAATGTTGCCCACCCGCAGTTAAAGATATATCCACTCTTTACGCCACATTCTGTATATTAAGGAGGTAATTATTATACCAGAAGGAAACCCATTCGTGCTCATTCGAAGGGCCCATTCGTGCGACAGCTTTTGCTGTCGCACGAATGGGCCAGCTCGAACCGGGGTAGTACCACGACCTCACAGAATACCAGCGTGAAGTAGAGGTTAACCTCTGCGTTTCGCTTGGTGAGTGCAGGTGGCCGTAGGCCCTTTTTACTGGAAATGAGGCATTCCATCTTAGTCCTCACGGGTGACAACGCATCTGCATTTTGATTCGCAAACGAGGATAGATGTAGATGTCTATGGGCCACAGCAACCACTTACCATCAGGTGGACTGTGTGCTCGTTTGTCACCCTTATCCTATAAAAAAAAAAAAAAAAACATCATAAAGTTTAATAATTTTATTTATAGAGTTACAGAAGATTGACAAATAACAAAAATAAAACACTAAAACAATAATCGTAAGAACATGTTTTTAAGATTACTAATTTCATGTTTGTCGACATTAAAAAAGATTGATAAGTAAAAAGATTTTTTTTTATATAGTTTACATACATTGTTAGAAAACTAACAATACGTAGATATTTCTAAAATATTCTGCACGCTAAATGTATCAGTGTTTTTTTTTTGTTATTTGTCATTCTTTTGGAAATCTTTAATTAAAGTGATGTTTTTATGTGGTATTTTCTAATGTAGACAGAGAGTTCTAGTTTTGGTGTTGATAATTTTTCTTTCATTTTTTTTCATTTATTGTGACACAAACAGTCATTAAAAAGAAAGTACAATATTATAACATTACATAATTAACAGACAACGAGTGCCGAAAAAATACATTAGAATAACATTTCAATTTAGCTAGTTAAAAGATTTACCCATGTTAGTTGAAGCTGAGTAGTAAATTTATCTTTATGTAGCAACAACAGTACAGTAAAGCTTAAAATAGTTAACTTAATTAAGGTTGAAAAATATACATTTTTAAGGGACAACAATTAATACACCGTAGAGATTACCGAATGTTACGCTTTTAAGTATTTATCTGAATAACTTTTAAAGATACTTCGTTAAGACTTTTTATGGAGCAACTAAAGAGATCGAAATTTACAAATTCTTTATTGTATAATTTTAACGAACGGGAGATAAAGCAGTTTTGTGTATATTTTTTTTTCGAAGTCTAGGTGGTACGAATGTTTGAAATACACGTTGAGGGCGAGCGAGCAGACGAAAATTACTTTTAATGTTTATTTTGGCTAATAAGGGAGAGCAGTCAATTTTATTATTTAGAATTTTATAAAAGAAAATGATATGGAAATATTTACGGCGATCACTGAGACTCAACATTTTATGTTTATGAAGGGAGTTAATATACGGCTCGCCATAAAGGCCTCAGCGGTAATTTAAAATCTTAATAAATGTTTTTTGGACCTTTTCAATTCTATCAATGTGGTTTTTATAAAATGGACACCACACTATACAGCTGAAGTCAAGAATGGATCTTACAAATGAGAAATAAAGGATTTTAAGAGTGATAGTCTATTTGATTGGTTTAATTATTCTATTAATGAAACTGAGGCTTCTAAAAGCCCTTTTTATAGCTAAATCTATGTGGTTATTGAAAGAAAGCTGATCGTCTATGTTGATGCTCAAGTCACGAATGTCTTTAACACGACTAAGAGCCTTCCCAAAAAGAGTATAATTATAAGTTAAGAGGTTTGATTGTCTAGAGTAAGTTAAAAACATTTATCTGCATTGAGCTACAAGTGATTACTTTCACAATAATTACATAAGCTCTCAATATCCGACTGTAGTTTGCGGCAATCTTCAATAGAATTTATTGTCCTGAAAAGTTTGGTGTCATCTGCTTACAATAGATGATGGCTGTTATGTAAGACATCACCTATGTCATTGATGTACAAGGAAAAAGGCACAGGGCCCAGATGAGAGCCTTGGTGGACCCCAGAAGGGACCGCAAGAAAGGACGAGCAGTAATCATTCAAACAGACTGCCTGACTGCGATTTCGTATATATGATTCGATCCATCTAAGCAGACCTCGATGCACTCCTAATCTCAAAAGCTTTTTTAGAAGTATGTCATGGTTAATTTTGTCAAAAGCTTTGGAGAAGTCGGTGTTCACGACATCAACCTGGGTGTTATTATCCATTGCATTAAGAAGGAAGTCTGTAAACATGACCATATTGGTGTCCACACTGCGCGACTTCATAAAGCCATGTTGATTTTCATCGATATGATTACGCACAACATATGATAATTGGTTAGTTATAATCCTCTCAAAAATTTTACTAAGGACACATAACTTAGAAATTGGCCGATACTGAGTAATTTGATCTTTTTGTGAGTTCTTTGGTATTGGAGTAATGAGAGCCCGTTTCCATACACTAGGAAAGATTCAGGTTTTCATGGATAGTCGAAAAATATTAGATATCGGTTTTAACAACTCTTTAGCACAACGCAATATAATCACTGGGTGCACTCCATCCGGCCCGGCACCTTTATTTATATTGACATTCTCTAGTTCTTTAATAATGATGTCATAACTTAAGTAAATTGTATTTATGGATATGAGCGGATCAGTATTTAAATTATTATCTAATTTACTATTATTATAATTGGTAGACGGCCTAACAAAAACAGTTTGAAAGTAATGGTTAAAAGCATCGCAAATGTCGTTACCGTCAGACAGGGTCTCACCTTCGTAAGCCATTTTTGAGGGATGGTACCAGTCATCCCCTTCGATTTGACGTAAGACCAAGAGAATTTAGCATTAGATTTAATTTTCTGTTCAGAGAGGGTAACAGTAACATTCACTTTCCATCTTGCACAGTTTCGACCTTAGCATAAAAAATGTATTGTAGTCTGCTTCATTATGATAAATTTTCCATTTTTTAAGGTATTTGCGTTTTTCTTTATCGAGCTTAATAAGGGGACGATTATACCACGGGGGATATCTACTTGTGTCGTGTACAATGCGGAATGGTACATGTTTATCTATAAGACTATTAAGGATTTCATAAAAATATTTAACTCTATCCTCAACGTCAGGCATAGTACTTAATTTTACGTCCCAGTCTACGGAGACTTATCCCTTTCTAATACTATCAAAATCTGACCGAAAGAACAATTTTTTGTTTATTGTGTTGGTTTTGAGAGATTTGTGTAAGTGAAGAGGAAGTTCAATATATAGGGATTTATGATGGGCATCTTCAGCTATTAAGGGACTGTCACAGGCCCGTAAACAGCAAGCAGTCGTGCAAAATACTAAGTCAAGTAGTCTGTTATTTACGTTAAATTCATAATTAAATTGTGATAATAGGGAAAGGTTCATGAAATCGCTAGTGAAGGCTATTAATGGATCATTACTTGTTATTATGTTCATGCTACCTATATCGTCATCATAAAACGCATGTGACACATTAAAGTCACCTAAAATAAGAAATAAATCGTTAGGGTTTGTGTTAATAAGATCACTAATTCTAACGTAGAATGATGCTAGTAAAGATTCGTGTCGAACGCTGTGAGATATATAGGTACAGGCAAGGTGTACATACGATATCGCGTTCGCAACGTCGTCAGTAGGTATAGGCCGGGTGCGCAACGGAATGCTCACCCACAGCTCGTCGGCGGGCGGCGGGGCACACCAGCGCGTGCGCAAGCTTGGACACAGCTCGCGACTCACTGCTATTATGACGCCACCGCCACGCGTGCATTGCGTGGAAAAAGAGTCTCGATCGCATCTAAATACCTCGAAGCGCTCATCAAAAAATTCAGAACTGAAAAAACCTTCATTTAGCCTTGACTCAGTGATACATCATAATAAAAATTTAGAATGCTTTTAAGAAAGTCGTTTTGGTAATAAATTGATATTGTTTTACGAGTAGCCATTTCATAAAATTAGGTTATTTATTATAGAAAATAATAGAAAAACAAATTTACATTCGTATGACATTTTTTTATTTTTTTTGGTGCTTATTAAGAGGGTAGATAGGTATTTCAATTCACAATAATTATTATTTTGAATCTCCCTATATCTTGCAATGACCCCTATAGAATATTTATTTTTTGATTTAATTAGCAATTTATGGATTTTAAAGAAATTATAGTTATCAGATTAAAAAGTAAATAAATGCACATAAATAAATATTCACAGCGTAATAATGCATGCTTATATTGACTATCGTATTCAGTGTTAAGAGTTATAAAATTATATACAGTACAACGGCTCAAATGTAATAAACACATAAATGCAAACAAAAAAATCGACACAATGTTAACCATGTATACCTTATCAATAAGTAGTCATATTTTATTTAAAATCGTGTTCATTGGATATTTGTATTATTTATATGTGTCCGATTTGCGCATAAACATTTTACAATAAATTTATTATTGTAAAATTTTACAATAAATGCTTGTTATAGTATCTTTTTATCGAAAAAAAAAAATTGATTACAGGGAACACTTTTTTAAATAAATTTTTAAAAAGCCTTACCTCAATAAATTAAAAAAAAAACTTTATTGTAATTTTTCTCATAAATGGTTCACTCTTCTTCAAGAATTTTATGGTCCAATCATCATTAATAACCTCCAAGTAGGAATAGGTTGAATAAAAATTAACCCTATATAATGATGCTCTGCATTACAAAGTTTTAGGGAAATTTAACGACAGCTTAAGCCAGCAGATAGTCGATAACGAAAGTATCTCAAGACGTATAGGAAAATAAAATAGCTTGAGATTATTATCATCACTGAAGCACTTATTTGTGTCCATAAACAGTCCATTCTTGAAATAAATTATTATTATTGTTTTGATAGGGAAAACATTTCTGTTTCTTAGCTCTTTGGTGGTAGTTTTTACTGCACATACGGGCTGAAGCCAAGTAAATGCAGCATAGAGTGAGTATTTATGTAGGTTGTGTGTTCTGGGTAACTATTTCATTTTCTTCCAATTGCATGAATTTTCTTACAATTCGACAGGTATTTAAAATTGCGGTTTTTTGGAGTATTATGTATGTTGAGTCTTTCAGGTCTAATAATTTAAGGCTATGGTGGAGATGGTTGGGTACAACGCCCGTGGTGGAGACGACTATGGGTACTATATAAACTTTATTTTGTCTCCAAATTCTGGTCACTTCTTCTTTAAGCTCTGCATATTTGCTTATCTTCTCGCCTATTGTTTTTGGTAAGTTATGTGTGTTGGGTATTGCAATATCTATTAGGTAGGTGATTTTACTTACTTTATCGTGTAGTGTTATGTCTGGCCTATTATAGTGAATGGTCCTATCAGTAAGTATGGCGCGGTCGTAGTAGAGTTTGTGTGTAGGATTTTCTAAAACAATGTGTGGCGTATATTTGTAGTAGGGTGTGTTTGTGTCTTGTATATGTTTATGTTTGAGTGCTAGTTTTTGATGAATGATGTTTGCTACTTGGTTGTGTCTGTGAGTGTAGTCTGTCTGTGTGAAAGTTGTACATGCCCCTGTTATGTGTTGTATTGTCTCTGGTTGTGTAAAGCACTTGCGACATTTGTCGTTGGTTACTGTGGGGTCTTTAATGACATATTTCCTGTAGTTTTTAGTCTTGGTGATCTGGTCTTGTATAGCGATGATAAACCCTTCAGTTTCCGGAAAGAGAATGCCAATTTTAAGCTATTTATTTGATGCTACTGTATCTACATGTGGTTGTTCTAGGTCATGTGGGTGTCGTCCGTGTAGGACTTTCTTTTTCCAGTCCTCTAACTTTTTTTTTGTGGGTCATTAGTGTTATTGTGTTGTGTAACTGTTTGTTCATTTAGGTTAAGTGGGATGTAGTTAAAATCATTTAGGGCTACGGCTTTATGGATGTCACTAGTGTGAGATTTATTGTGAAAGAATGTTTTGAGGCTACTAATTTGTTTCTGCCAAAGGTGATGAATGTCTTTTAGGCCTCTCCCTCCATTTTGTCGTTTTATTGTGAGTCTTTCTATTACGGATTTAGGGTGTAGAATATTGTGTTCTGTAAGTTTGGTGCGTGTGATTCTTTCTATTTGCTGGATGTCAGTTTTAGACCATTTAATCACTCCAAACGAGTAGGTTAATATTGGGATCTCGTAGCGATTTAATGCTTTAATAAGATGTTTTCTAGCGAGATGTGTTTTGCATACTGCGGTTACTCTCCGTTTATATTCCGTATTCAGTGTGTGTTTAATTACTGTATGGTGTAGTCCTTTGAGTTGTTTGTATCCTAAATATTTATATAGATCTTTCGGTTCCATAGCAGTGATTGTATCAGTAGTGTAAATTGTATAGTCGCCTGGTTTTATTTTGCCACTTATTATGTGTAGTGTTTTGCATTTATCTAGTCTAATCTGTATGTCGATGTCTTTACTAAATTCTGTTAAAGTGTCTATTAATTTTTTCATTTATTTTTCTGTTTTTGAGTATAATTTAATGTCATCCATATAAATGAGGTGTGAGATAGTGATATCTTCTGTGGTGTTGTGTTTGAGTTTATATCCGGCTTGGCACTGATGCAGTAGGTGAGGTAGAGGGTTCAGTGCGAGGCAGAATCATAGAGGACTCAGGGTGTCACCTTCATAAATACCTTTTCTAATAAATATCTGCCGAGATCTTACGAAATTGTCATGTTAGTTCAATTGGAGTGTACTTGAGTGTAAGAAGTCTATTATTTTTGGGTTTATTTTGTATATTCGTATTACTTGAATTAACCAAGAGTGTGGAATACTATCAAAAGCTTTTTTGTAATCTATATAGGTACAATGAAGGTTTCTATTTTTTGTGGCGGCATGTTTGTGGACTATTGAATCTATAATTAATTGTTCCTTGCACCCCATGTGGCCTCGTCTGCACCCTTTTTGTTCTTTCGCTATTATGTTGTGGTGTTCTATGTGTTTATTGATTTTAGCTGTGATTGCTGAGGTAAGGATCTTGTATATTGTCAGTAGGCAAGTAATTGGTCTGTATTGGGCCGGTTGTGGAGAGTATTGAGACTTCGATAACATGTAAGTTATTCCTGTTGCAATAAATTCAGGTACATTTTGTAGTCCTAAAATTATGTCTGTTGAGTTTTTAGCGATAATTTTGTGTAATGAGTCTAGTTTTTTGTACCGGTAATTATGAACTTTATCAATGCCAGGGGATTTCCAGTTGTGTAGTTTTGCTGTATTACTATTTATATCAGATTCAGATTCTAGATGAATTTCATTTATTCTAGTGCGCTTCATTTAGATTCTTCATCTGCTATCCAACCAGCTTTATCGTTATGCTGCACTTGTTCTTCCCATATATTTGACCAGAATGTTTCCAATTGTTCTGATGTTGTTAGTTCGGTGTTGGTGTCGGTTGATACATCTATTTGTGGTTTCTGTAAATTTCTGTAAAAGTGCTTTTCGTTAGTAGCAAACATGGCGTAATCATTTTTGCGTTCTTGTGCCTTCTTGTACCTTCTCAGCCTATGGACTTTTTGCGCGAGCTTCTGCTTTAAAGTGTCTAAGAATTCTTCGGGTTTTCTATTGTCGTTTTTATGTCTCGTGTGGGTGGCCATGTTCTTAAATATTGCCTCAACTCTTTTGACTACTTTGTTAGATCTGTTATGGTTGATATATTGTGTTAGTCTACCGCAGTCAGCTCGCAATTTTTCTATATCTCTTTCGAGTCTCTGTTGCCAAGCTGGTTTGCTTATGACTTTTGGTCTTTTGCTACCTGTGTATTCTGTTATTTTATAATTAAGTTCTTCAGAAATGACTAACGCTGTGCAATATATCAATGTGTGTACATCTAAAAGATGTGTGTCTTCGGATATACTGGGTGTCCCAAAAATATCACGTCAGAGCGACATGGAAGATAAGTTAGCCTTAGATCTTGCAGATAAAAAAAAAATATCTTAGTAAAAAGTTTTTAGTTTTCAAGATATCGTCAGTTATTTTATTTTCTCAAAAACCTCTACCTTATGTTAGTGTTTCTACTGTTGTCGTTAGAAATACCTTGAAAGTTTTTGGTTTGTATATTTTTTTTATTTCTCGAACAGTTTTTCTATACATTGAAAGTTAACTTGCCCCAAAATCTCGTATATTTTTTAAGAAAAAAATTATTTGTGTTACTTTTTTACCTTTGAAAAAATTGCACTTGCAAGTTTGATGACCTACCGTGCAAAAAAAATTTACTGACGTAAATTAACAAATAATTTGGAAAAATACTCCACTTTTCGCAGATTTAGAAAAGGTATAACACTTACATTAATTATTAAAAAAAACCTAGAAATTACCATTTTTATCATTAAGGGTAGCGCTCTCAGCGGGAAGCTGTACTTTGGTATTGAATAAACTAATTATTTTTTCAAAAGCAATGAAAAAGAATGTTGTTTAGTCTTTGTGTTTAGCATCGCAGCAACCCGTTCTCGGGTCGTAAACTGAGCGAGACAGCTGTAAGTAGGGGGAGTACAGTGCTATCTCAGTCTCGCACAGGTAGCTTCGGTAGTTGGTTTTGTTTTTAGTACGTTATCTTCAGTTTTTCGTGATACACGTGCGGGTTTGTGCTCCCCTCGTTGCTTTTAATATTTTTGTCTACTCGTCGTTTATTAATTGGACTTTGATTTGCTAACTACTTGGACTATTGTTGAACTGATTGATTTTGTTGTTAAAGTACTAATAATGGAAAATCCACGACAAGGCGCTGTTAGTCGCTTTACACATCGTGAGTACGCTGACATGTACCTGATTTACGGCAAAACCAGGCAAGTTTCTACTCGAGGCATAGTATCATTAAACGCAAGGTTGGCTGCAAGATTGTATGCGGAACGGTATCCAGACCGTGTACATCCGACATATGAGGTGATTAAACGATTGGATTCTGCCTACAGGGAGGGTAGAATACCTGGAACTCGAGGTTCTCAATCTGGGAGACCACGAACAATTGAGGACGACATCGTGCTACAGGAACGCGAAGAGGAGCCCTTGACTTCGGTTCGTATGATACAAAGCCGCACTGGAATACCGAAATCATCGGTTTATCGTATTTAAAAAAAAAGGTATCAGTTTCACCCATACCACATACAAAGAGTGCAAACTCTCCTTCAGGGTGATTATGTTAAACGAGTGCTGTTTTGCCGACGAATGCTGGAGCTAAATAGGCAAGATCCCGACTTTTTTCATAAAGTTTTGTGGACTGATGAGTCTCAGTGCAGAAGGGACGGATACCTTAACCTGCACAATATTCATAGTTGGCAGTTAGAAAACCCGCATGAAACCAGAGAAGACCGTTCACAATACATGTTTAAAATCAATTTATGGACAGGAATCTTCAATGGTTCAATATTAGGACCTGTAGAACTACCTCCGACATTAAATGGTGAAAACTATTTGGCATTTCTTCAACACCAATTGCCAACGCTCCTAGAGGATGTGCCACTACAAACACGGGCAACGATGTGGTACCAAAACGACGGTTGCCCAGCACATTACGCTCGAGACGTTCGAGCCTATCTTGACGATAGGTTCCCAGGAAGGTGGATTGGGCGATTGGGGCCAATCTTATGGCCCCTGAGATCCCCTGACTTAAATACTTTGGACTTTTTTTATTGGGGTTGTCTCAAGGATAAAGTGTACCTAAAACCAATACACAACGATAGGGAACTCCGTAACCGAATAAACGTAGCGGCTCAAGAGATATCACAAATAAGTTTAAGAAGATTAAAAAATAATTTTATCAAAAGATGTAGATTATGTATTCGAACTACAGGCAAACAATTCGAGCATCTGCTTTAATAAATACGTTGATTCAAAAAGTTCCATTTTTTTTGTCAATAGCCCATATCTAAGTCAATAAGTTTGGCTTTAGCGCTACCCTTAATGATAGAAATGCTAATTTCTACATTTTTTTAAAATAATTAATGTAAATGGTATACCTTTTCTGAATTTGCAGTAAATAGAGAAATTTTCCAAATTATTTGCCAGTTTACTTCAGTACATTTTTTTTGCATGGTAGGTCATCAAAGTTGGAAGTGAAATTTTTTAAAAGGTAAAAAAGTAACACAAATATTTTTTTTCTTAAAAAATACACGAGATTTTGGGGCAAATTTACTTTCAATGCATGGAAAAACTGTTCTAGAAATAAAAAAATATAAAAACCAAAAACTTTCAAGGTATTTCTAACGACAACAGTAGAAACACTAACATAGAGTAGAGATTTTTGAGAAAATAAAATAATTGACGATATCTCGAAAACTAAAAACTTTTTATTAAGGTAATTTTTTTATCTGCAAGATCTAAGGCTAACCTATCTTCCATGTCGCTCTGATGTGATATTTTTGGGACACCCAGTATTTTGATTTAGTATGATACGATTAAATAAATGTACTAAGTAAGAGAGTTTTGGGGTGTATTTAAGCTTAGGTAGTTTTAGGCGAGCTGCTGGATCCATACCTGAATATTGAGTTAGAGCGGTTTTCAGTCTGTCGTTTATTTCTTGGATGTGCGTTTCTGATAACTGATTTTGATCGAGATTTTCTAAAGTCTCAATATCATTTTCTGGCATTAGGGTTATGCTCTCGGTTTGTGTGAATATGTTCGATCCATATATACTTTGTGAGTATGCTTGTGATTGATTGTAAGATTGAGATTGTGTGTTAGATTGCATTTGAGAGAGTGATTGTGTTGGTATTTGTAGAGCATTTTCATTTGGTGTATGCGTTTCTGGAATAGGATTATGGTTTAAAACTTGTAACTGTGCACGTTCTTGTTCCTTTAGTTGATCTATTACTTCTTGACGTAAAAGTTAATTTCTTACTATTGTTCTTCTTTGATCGGAAATAAGTTATTCTGTAACACTAATTTCTGGGTATTTTCTTGTAAAACGTTCATGCAATTGCCGTCTGTATGTGGTCATGTCGGTCTCTAATTTGGTGATGTGGAAGTAGGTTCGCATGATAAATATATTTACTTCCTTACTCCATCTCTAGCGAACTCTTGATTTTCCAGCCTTAGTGGACGCGGGTAAGAAGGTAGATACCCCCTGCGCAGCATTCAAGGTCGAAGTGGGTGGAACTGTACTCCCCTGGTTGCCTCAGCCAGTATCGGAATCCTCGGCGTCGACATATCGAGTGACGTGCAGTTTCGTGGTCACATGGAAGAGAAGGTCAAATTGGCCTCTAAAAAGCTTGGCGTGCTCAGCAGAGCGGGACAGTATTTCATACCGGCACACCACCTGCAACTTTACAAGGCGCAGGTTCGGCCTCACATGGAATACTGTCCCAATCTCTGGGCAGGGGCTCCCCAGTGCCAGCTCCTTCCACTTGACCGCATCCAGCGCAGAGCGGCTCGAATCGTCGACGACCGAGTCCTTTCCGATCGGCTCGATTCATTGGCACTGCGAAGAGATGTTGCATCCCTTTGCATTATCTTTCGCATCTACCACGGGGAGTGCTCTGAGGAGTTGTTCGGATTAATCCCAGCCGCCAAATTTCACGAACGCACATCGCGGCAGAACTCCCGATACCATCCACACCATCTGGATGATTGGCGGTCTACCACTGTGCGATTTAGAAGATGTTTTCTTCCTCGCACGACATCCTTGTGGAATCGATTACCATCAGCGATTTTTCCGGACCAATACGACTTAGGGACCTTTAAGAAAATAGCGTACTCCTTTTTAAAAGGCCGGCAACGCGTCTGCAATCCCCTCCCTGGTGTTGCAGTTGTTCATGGGCGGCGGTAGTCATTTACAATCGGGCGAGCCGCATGCTCGTTTGCCCCCTCTCCTATAAAAAAAAACTAATTTTGGAGGATGATGAAAATTTTGGTGACGATAGTATGGATGATCTTGAGAGTGTGTATGATACTGTGCTTGGACTATACTGTTCTACAGGGGTGTCCGTCCTGTCCGTCAGTCTGTCACCATCGCCAATGATTTCGGATTATTATTATTATGAGGTATCTATAAAGTTATCTCATTTGGTTGGGCAATATAAATATATAATTGTAAATAAACATGGTAATCGTACATAAATATCAATAAAATAAAATAAATACATAAAAAATACATAAATATATAAAATTCCAACCAGACGGAAGCCCTCGGCAGAGGAGAACAGACGGCCGAGGGTTAGGGGGAAAGGGAAAGAAACCGGCGGACGATGCGGGCGGTATCGAGGAGCACCACCTTCTGCATTTGAGCTTGGAGCGGTCCGTCACGGAGTCCCAGTCGCCTCAGATGACCCGAGAGGCTGACTGGAATTAACCCATTTGCAGAGACGACTACAGGTATAATTTCGGCCGACAATCCACCCCACATGTCGGTCACCTCATGAGCCAGGTCCAGATATTTTGTCAAGTTATCTGTTTCGGCTTTCACGAGGTTCTCGTCATAAGGAATGGTAATGTCGACCATAAATATCCTTGACTGTGCCCGGTCCATCAGCACAATATCAGGCTTATTCGCAAGAATAGTCCTGTGTGTGATGATGGCCCGGTCCCAGTAGAACCTGACGCGGTCATTTTCGAGCACGGCTTCCGGCAAGTACTTATAACACGGCAGTTTCCGATCTACGAGACCGTTTTTCAGAGCGAGCTCCTGGTGTAGAATCCTGGCTACTAAGTTGTGCCTGTGCAAATACTCAGAGTTAGAAAGCGCCGAACAACCGGAGATGACATTCTTAAGTGATTCACCGGGATGGCGACAAGCTCGACAGACGTCAGCGGTGCAATCCTTTAGGATGTATCTCCGATAATTGTTGGTCTTAATAACCTGATCTTGTATCGCACAGACAAAACCCTCGGTTTAACCAAAGAGATCTCCGAAACGTAGCCAGTGGAGGAAGGCGACTGTGTCTACGCAAGGCTCATGTGGAGCCTTGTAGAATCTCCTGTGGAGCTCCTTCTCCTTTCACACGGTCTCCCGGTCGAACCCCTTGAGCCAGTAGTGATGCAGCCCGTCGAGCCCCGGACATTTCCAGTTCGGGGCCCCACGGACCACCTCAGCTACGTCATCCGGCGTTATGATAACGGGGTCCATGGGCGTAAAATTCGCACACTGACTCGCCAAAACTTCCGTCCAAGGGCTCTCGCTGTGGTTTACGGGCTCTGACTACAGGCCGCGCCAGAATTCGATAGTGTGTGCCTGATTCGGTGCTGGGCCCTTTCCACGTTCCATTGGTCGCTCCAATGATTCATAGAGCCTCTTCCGATCACTCTGGAAGAGACGATTCTGGTTGAACCGTGTCTACCTCTCGGTATATCGCCGAATCCGCTACCCCCAAGCATTGATTCTCTGCTTCAGGTCGCCTATGTGCTCTAAACGCCACCCTGACGGTGCGCACAATTCTCGGCCTGTTACTGCCCGACCTGAAACTTATCAGCCTGCCGATGAGGGCCCTTGCCTTTGCGATACGGTCCTCAATCCTTCTTCTCCAGGCTGGGATGGCGCTACTTTGTCTAGTAGCGCGTCCAGTCGTGGGAAGTTTGGCGCCAACAATACGGCAAACTGCCAGTGCGGCGCCAAAAAGTATTGAGTCCGTATCGCAAAGGTCCCGGCTGGCTTCCAAATAGGTCACCAGCATTGGGTTGAGAGCCCTCACGACAGCCCGAATCTGCTTGCTTAAGGGTATGCGCGGGAGTCGCGGTCGATTTCGAGAGGCGTACTGCGCGTTTCCACAATCGCCTCCTCCAATTTACTCCTCATCTGCTCTAGTTCTTGGGTGACCATTCCTTCATCGCCTGAATCAACCAGAGCGGGAAGATCCATGTCATCCTCTATATGTGGCTGCTGGTCTGTGGCCTGAGGAGCCGCATCCCCAGCTATAGCCGGTTAATTCGATTCGACGACTCAAGCTCAGCAAAAAAGCATTGCATCCAAGCCCGATACGCTATTCTTCCAGTTTCTTCCCTTTTCGCCCTATAGTACGCCCGCAATGCGTTTATGTTCATATTTTTTGTCCAACGAATGCGGCGTACTCTACCAGCGGCGGGTGCCGCTTGCCCAGTCCGAGAGGACCCCGCCGACACCAAGCCGTCTGGTGGGGATGATGGACGCGAGGGGCTGCTAGGTGGTTGTGCAGCACCTCGCGCTCTGCTGGCGGCTCGCATACTGTCGCGTCCAGCGCCAGCTCCAAACGCGCCCCGGTGACCCCCAGGCAGCGGCCCTATGCGCGTTCTATCTTTATCCATCATCCATTAAGTTGGGCGTCAATTAACGGGAGACGCCCAGACCCGGCGCCGTTTAATAGTGTGGCCGTAGGCACAAACGGGTCTTTGCGCCCTCAATACTGCCGAGGCAGGGCGCTCACACCTCTTGCCAAGGCGCTGACTGACTGCGCTGACATAACAGTTTTGTCACTTAACTGTTACGTCAGCGGGCGATAGGGTCGTCACTTCCCTTATATACGTTTGAATTTAATATACAGTCGAACCACTTTTACGCATTAAAATTAACTTTAAAATATTAAATGAGACTATTTTTTACGGATATTATCGCGTTTAATTTAACATTTTTATTCCCGACGTTTTGGGTGCTTTACAGCGCCCGTAGTCAGGGGGGGGGGGGGGGGGACGGAGGTGTTTGACGTAATAATCCACCTTATGGTAAGCGGATGTTGTGGCTCATATAAATCTACATTTATTTTATCGTAAATTACGATTACTAAGATGGAATCCTCCTTTCTAGTAAAAATTAACTCCGGTTCTCTACACTCACCATACGAAACACAGAAGCAATAAGCTGCCATTTACGCTGGTATTCTACCAGGTAGCCTTGATAAATTTTCTATCAGCCTTTATTACATACAAAAACGATATCACTTACAGATTTCGTGCAATCTGCCAGTAAATATGATTTTTGTTTATCATTAATCGATTTTTTTGGTCAAATATTAGTTTTCTCGAAAATTTCCCACTTTACCGCCAACATATGTATAATTACTTTGAAGTAAGGAATAGGTTCTTTAAAATTATAACTTATTTCTACTCTTTCATTTTATAGCATAGTCACCTTGCTATGTTTTTTTGAAAACTTAATTGATTCGGCCATTCAGCGAAATATAAATATTTGTATTTTAGCTAAAAAATTAACAAAGTGAATGCAGTAATTTTATGTATCGGCAATTGTACTTTATAGAGCAAAGTTACATTTCATTCACTCCCCCTCCCCCTCTCGGACCAGCGTCACATTTCCGCGCCCAAAAATGTTTTCTTTTCCCGTTTTAAAGAAAAAAGTACACAATGCATGAAAATAGTGTCGCCACGAAATGATCCTCAATAAATTTGCTATCAATCTTTTACATAAACTAAAGTGTTATCACTTAAATTTTCCGCACAATCTGCTACGAAATACGAATATTATTTTTTATCATTTACCAATTTTTTTTTGCTTAAAGATAAGTTTTATCAAAGATTTTCCACTTTACCGCCAATATATATATATGATAAAAATTAAAGAAATAAAATAAAGAATAAAGAAAGAATAAAATCTAACCTTTTTTATTTGACATGCTATGCTATTTTGAAAATTTAATTTATATTTCGCTGAATAGCTGACTCGATTAAATTTTCTAAAAAAACTTAACTTTACGTGAAAGGTTTATATTTTGTGGTAGATTAAAGGGAAACTATACGAGATAACGCTTTTATATGTATAAAATATTGATAGCAGATTTGTCTGAGATCATTTTGTTTCAATGCACATTTCATGTATCGTGTACGGTTTTCTTTAAAAACAAAAAAAACTGCGCCATATGACACTTTAGCAAGCTCTGGGGCACGGGAGAGTAACGGTCAACCAAGAAGGGGATGGAGAATGGATAAAATTTAACTTCGCATTATAACGTACATATGCCGATAGATAAATGTACTCTATTAATTATGTCAATTTTTAGCTAAAATTATTCAACTAACCTCGCTCAAGCGAAGCAAAGCGGTGCTGGTTTCTTTCGGTTCTCATCGGGCGGCTAGAGTTCATGCGTCGTTCGCACGCCAACCCGAGTGTTAAAATAATTTATTTTTTCATTTTCTCTTAAACTATTCACCCAAATAACATGTTGTAAAGAGCAGAGTCTATCTTTAAAAAAACGTCTTAATTACGAAGCAACTTTCTTTTGTGAGAATTAATATTCCATGGCTAATTATAACGCTTATGTTAATTTTCAATAATATTTTGTCACAAAATACGTTTTTGTGGCTCATGTATAAGAAAAATGCATGTGGTATTACGGACTGTCTTTTATATAGAGTAAAGGTCTATATTTTTTGAAATATTGTATTTACCTATAAGGCATCAAACACAGAAATGAGTTACTAAAGGGCAATCTGGAATCTGATCAGGGATCGGAACAACATCAGGAATTATTGGCGAAAGATTATATTAATTGTCTTAATTCCATGTGCTAAGATATTGAAGATCATGCACAAAATTTTCATACTAGAGACCTGTTTCTGAAAGTAAAAACTATAAACACGGGACCTGAAACCAAGAACCTGGGCCATCGAAAGTAATATAGGCACACTGCTGACCGAGGTTGATCAAGTGAGAGAAAGATGGCGATCATACTGTGAGAGCCTAAACACATATCCTGAAATGCCATCTGTAGGAACGCTAGGCAAATTTGAAGACCATTATAATGAAATGCGGTTGCAATACCGCTCGTCAAGCGTGGCAACTATGGCAATATACGCTCCATGAGCAATGACATTAATAAACGGGCCCCAGTCCCCGGCGGCTCCGCTATTCCTGGCTACGGTGGCGACCATGGTAACGACGGGGCAGGGGGTGCTAAGAATCAGCAGAATTTGTTTGGAGACCGGGGAAGGACCACGCTCTCACAGAATAATAACGCTAAATATCGGCTTAATGCTATTATATTTCATATGGCGAGTAGAGAGAACCGAAGAACCTTTTTACTAGATACGAGGCATTCTATCTAAGCCCGCAGGGGTGAAAAAGCATCAGCGTTTTTATTCCTAATCGAGGGTGAATTTAGTTGCCTATAACCCATAGCATTCAATTACGATCAGGTGGGCCGTGTGCTTGTTTGTCGCGCTTTATCTATATAAAACTTATAAGACGTGACAGTTTGAATGCTGACTATTACGTGCTTATAGCGGTGAACAAAAACATCGCGTGAATGCATGGTACATGCATGAGTATAATATAATACGAGGACATATGAAGTCTGCAAACACGTACTGGCGCAGTATGGCGAACCAGTTCATCCATAACCCTTTCATAAATGAAGGGAGGCCTGTGCCTAGTTGTCGTATGTATATAATTATTTGATAATATAACCCAACCCATGCCGTGCAGTGGCGGTTAACAATTTCCACTACCCCGCATCTTCCCAAGGTTGTCGTAAAAGGCGACAAAGGGAAACAGGCAAAAGATGGGCAGCAGCATCTTCCTGATAACATGAAAATTACAATAAAAAAACTGCGGTTGCCAAACCGCTTGCCAAACGTGGCAACTATGGCAAATACCCCCAATGATGAGAGAAACAAAGAGACGGTCCCCAGTTCCCGGCGGCTACGTGGTGACCATGGTATAGGCGGGGCAGGGGGTGCAAAGAATCTCCGGTGGAGGTTCGGTTGCCACCTAAGACAACTCGACCTGGCAACATACAACGCACGCACCCTGAGGACTGACGAGTAGATCGTGGAGCTGCAAGAAGAGATAGACAAGTTACGCTGGCATTTTAAAGGATTATACGAGGTCCGAAGGTAGGGGGAGAAAACGGTAATTCTCGAATCCGGCAACTTGTTCTATCACCGGGAGGGCGACCATCTGTCCCAAGGAGGTGTCGGATTTATCGTCCACAAGTTTCTCGTTAACAATGTTGTAAAGATTGAGAGTGTGTCGACAAGGGTTGCGTACCTTATACTCAGAATTACCAAACGGTATTCGCTGAAGGTCCTACAGGTTTACGCACTAACGTCGGCACATCCCGATGCGGAGGTGAAGGAATGTATGAGGATATCTCTAGGGCCATGCATTCCTCCAAAACTTACTATACGGTGTTAATGGGAGACCTAAATTCAAAACTAGGCACAAGAGAGAACGATGAGCTAAAAGTAAGGAAATTTGGAATAGGGCGACGGAACCCAAGAGGCCAGCAGCTGGCCGACTTCATGGAGAAAGAGGGGCTCTTTATGATGAACTCTTCCTTCCAGAAGCGGCCCACAGGAAGTAGACCTGGTCGAGCACCAACCTTTCGACAAAAACTGAGATGGACTTCATTATGACGACCAGACGACAACTGTTCAGTGATATCTCCGTGATCGCGAGGGTGAAAACTAGTAGCGATCAGCGAATGGTTAGAGGCACACTAAAACTAAACGTTAAGTTGGAGAGGTCTCGTCTAATGAAAACCGTAACGCTCCGTCCCCCTCGTGCTCTGTTCCAAAGTCCCGAAACCTTTCAGCTCGAGTTACAAAACCGTTTTCAGTGCCTAGAAGACTGCAATGAAGAGGACGATATGAATGACAAGCTCGTGGAAACTGTCCATGCGGTTGGAGCTAAGTTCAGCAAGACCCGCCGCAGAAGAACACAAAAACTCTCCGATTACACTTTTAATCTTATGTCTGTTAGATGAAAGATGAAGCTTCATTCTTCAAAAGATTTGACAGCATACAGGCAACTGAACAGACAGATCTCCAAATGCATGCGGCGTGACTTACGTAACTTCAATACAGCTTGTATTGAAGAAACAATCGAGCGGAACCAAAGTTCCAAAGTCTTTGCCAGAGATCTGTCGGCCAGAAAGAGCCAACTGTCAAAGCTGAAAAGCGAGTGTGGCAGCATCGTTTCCGAGGCACCTAAGATTTTGAGTGAGATTCAGAGGTTCTATGGGCAACTGTACACATCATCGTTGGAGCCACACGCAAGTGTGAGTAACGATTCAAGAGCGAGTCTTGTCCGACACTATTCCGAAGATATCCCGGACGCCAGTCTGAGCGAGATTAGAATGGCTCTCCATCACCTTAAGAACGGCAAGGTCCCAGGCGAGGATGGAATTACAGCGGCGCTTTTGAAAGCGGGTGGAAAACCGGTACTTGAAATCCTTCAGAAGCTCTTAAATTCCGTCCTCCATGGTGGCATTAAACCGGAGGTGTGGAGCAGAAGTGCGGCGGTCTTGTTCTTCAAAAAATGTCTCATGAAGAAACTCATGAAGAACTACAGACCGATTTCCCTTCTGAGCCGCGTCTACGTGCTGTTTTCAAGAGACATTACGAATCGTCTTGCACGCGGACTTGAAGACTTGCAGCCTCCCGAACAAGCCGGTTTCCGGCTTTAGTACCATAGTACCAAAGACCACATTCATACCCTGCGGCAGATTGTGCAGAAGACAGAAAAGTATAATCTGCTATTTTCCTTGCGTATGTGAACAATGAGAAAGCCTTTGATTCCGTCGAAATTTGGGCGGTGCTGCAGTCCCTTCAGCGGTGCCAAGTTGACTGTCGGTATATCGAATGCTGAAGTGTTTGTACAGTACAGCTACGATGGCTATCTAAATACAGAATCAGAGTACGAAACCTATCCAACTGCAGAGAGATGTAAGACTGGGTGACGTTATATCCCCACAACTCTTTACCGCTGCATTGGAAGACGTTTTCAAGCTACTGGACTGGAAAGGACACGGTATTAACATCAATGGCGAGTACATCACTCACCTTCGATTTGCCGACGATATAGTCCTTATAGCAGAATCGCTGGGGGACCTAAGCACTATGGTCAATGACCTGAATAGTGCCTCCCAACGAGTAGGTCTTAAGATGAACATGGACAAAACAAAAATCATGTTTAACGTCCATGTCACACATATGCCGATAGTTGTTGGGAGCACTAAGCTCGAAGTTGTTGATGAGTATGTTTTGCTGGGACAAATGGTCTGACTAGGTAAGTCCAACATCGACCGAGAGATCAATTGACTGATTCAACTCGGCTGGGCAGCGTTCGGGAAACTACGACACATCTTCTCGATAGACATACCTCAAAACCTGAAAACGAAATTGTACAACCAGTGCGTGTTGCCAGTGATGACTTACGGATCTGAGACGTGGTCTTTTACTGGTGGCCGTATAAGGAAGCTCAAAGTCGCTCAGAGAGCTATGGAGGGGGCTATGCTCAGTGTGTCTCTGCGTGATAAACTTATAAATAAAGATATCCCCAGTAGATCCAGAGTAATTGACATTGCCCAATGGATTAGTAAGCTGAAGTGGCAGTGGGCCGGCCATATAGCTCGAAGAGTCGACAACCAATGGGGAAGAAAGGTTCTTGAGTGGCAGCCTCGTACCGGTAGGGGAAGTGTAAGGCGACCCCCCACTAGATGGAGTGACGACCTGGTGAGACATGCAGGAAATCCAGGAGGAGAATGCAGGTGTCTCAGGACCGTGCTTTGTGGCATTCCTTGGGGGCGGCCTATGTTCAGCAATTGACTTGTGAAAAACTGTAATGATGATAACCCAAGAACCATGCAAGTTGTATACGAGCTGTATTGAAGTTCGTTTTTACACTAAAATCTATATGCTCTGGCTGTACAAAGGCTTTATCAGCATTTATAGAGTTCTTATAAACAAGAAATTGACACATATTATACAGCTTTTTGCATTAGTAGGGCTGTACATGTTGTATAAGCCTAAAAGTGGTTTTATAAATGCTATATCACAGCTGCTATTTGGCATGCAAGGAAACGATTACTACAGATTGGGTTTTGAACGGCATAACAAATGAAATTAAAACAAAATGAACTTCATTTGCGATGACTACATTGCATTAATATACTTCATTGAATGATGTTGGCATATTATGTCGGAGTAAAAAAAATATTTAAATATTATTACTCTGGATTTGGACTTGTGTTTTGACGGTAATAATTGGTGAATTAATAGTGCAAAATTAGATTTACGGTAAAATTTTATATGTTTTATATCAAAAAACTACCACGCCATCAAAATAACATAATATATGGACGGAATACTAAATACGGTAACTAGATATTGGTTTATAGGTTTGAATAAATATATGTAATTAATTAATATTTATAAGTAAATTTGAAATAATGGTATAGGCTAAAAATAATGTCAAACATTCGTAAAATTATATTTTAAATTTTGTTTTTATGGGTTCAGTTTTAGTAGCTATACTATGTACGTTATAGATTCTATCATGCAGTGGGTTTTATTCCGTTTAATAATAAAATATTTTAATTACTTACGCTGTATAGCAGTATTTCCTACATAACATATAATTCACTTTAGAGGTACACACGTATAAAAGATGGAAAATATTGTCTTGTAATCAGTGTTCGATAACTTATATGTATTTAGATTTAACATGATTTTATAACTGCACCAAATCTTTTTCTTTCTTTTACAATATTGATAACGTATTAGTTTTGTTCACTAGCACAATATATACACGCTACGCATACAAAATGGCCAAACGCGCCTATCGTCGAGAATGTGCTCTTCGATGTCGTCGTCGTACATTATCGGTCATCCTGAATCTGTACGTTGTTGATCACGGCCATGTACGTTGCCAGTATTGTAAACATGAATATGAAGTCGTTAGAACGTCATCACTGACGGAAACTGTATATTTTGTTGACTAGCAAAACCTTTACTCATAAAGTTTTCGTGTTTTTGTATAATTGCAGACACATTTCATCATCACATATTAAAATATTCCTCTTTTGAACACAAGTCACTCATAGCGGATACTTAATTTCGTAATATAAAAAGCAAATCCGTCCGGAAGTAATTTACGCGGGCGATTAGTGCTATCAGTATTTGCGCTCGCGCATTTAGAGCTAAACACCAGAACTGGTGTTTTTTATTGTTGTGAATGTTTTTCATGGGCGTGGAAAAGCGACTGTACTCTAAAACTTAATTTTGATATTTTCGTTTTGTGATTTTTTATGTAATTTTATAATAATAGTTATTATTTATTTATTTACTTCAGGCAGAGCCCATAAGTTTTATTAACAAATTAAGTTATTATAGCTGTGATTATAGTAAAAATACTATAAATTATTACAAGAACAAGAAAAATTAAAAAAAGTTGTGGTATATATCCATACAATAAGGTATACTTATACTCTTATGCTGCTGTGTTTTGCAAAATTGACTAATTAGCATTTTTAATCGACCGTCGATAGAAAACCGTTGTTTTTATTATATTTATTGTCGACTACTGAATTGTGACAAAATTTTATAAAGCTTCCCATGTTTTTAAATACTAATACAAAATACCGGCACAGAATAAATAATAGATATAAAGTGAGCAGAAATAATCATTTACATAGAATAAACTGGCGTATATACCACCATAGTGAGCAAAGGAGTAGCAAAGTTCTTATGGCAAACATGCAAGATAAAAAAGGATACCAAATCTCATGACTCTGTAACTGATTTTGAATCACAGATTGGCACAAGTCGGCACGCAAGAAATAAGCTCCTAGATATTTTTTATATTTGCCTAGAAATCTAATCAAGTTAATCAAGTTGCACTTGCCGCGGACAGTCCATGAATGAGTGACCATTTTTATTAACATACCGATATTGAGAGAATATAGAGTGCATTTATATCCTCAGACACTTGTTGCACTTTACTCTGTTAAAAGCATTATGATTTTAAAATTCATGTAGCTAAAACGATAATAAGTTTATTATTACTCTATACTTTTCAGGAACAAATCAAAGTATATAAACATGAAGCACAATGAAGCCCCATATACATATTGGGCCTTTAAACAGAGCAATCTAATTTACCGCTTCCTTAGCAATCATTTTTCTATAGTTCTTGTAAGTAAATATATACATCACTGGCTAACGCACACAACGACAAATCAAAACTATTCACGCGTTTTCGGACTGTCAGGTCATCTATACGCCAGTATATTCTTATTCTATGGAAATAATATATGTAAGTCGGCATATAGTGGACGCTACTTTTGAGTACTCGAAGAGTGGTGTTTTGCCTATACGCTTGACATATATTATATCCCTGAAACGACTAACGTGTTTTTTGTTATATAGTGTATAATTTTTCTGTCCTGATTCTGATTCTATGTGACTGAACTCCTCCTGAACGTTTGGATTGATTTTGATGAAATTTTGTGTGTGTGATTAAGTTGATTAGAGAATGGTTTAGATTCACAATTGGGCTCGGTAGGTGGCGTTGTTGTCGAGATCCAGATATCAATCGTGGGAAGCAGGAGCGAGGCTAGTAAAACCTAAGAGTGTTTTTAGTAAGTATTATTTATAATCTATATTGAATAAAAAAATCTCTGTCTGTTTCTGAAGACTATACCCTAACTTTAGTTAAGGCTAAATAATTAAGCAAAAATATAATAACGCTTATTGAGTACGTCTTTGTATCAAAAAGGCGCAGTTAAAGTTTTAACTTTTAACGAGCTGAATTTCAATTAATTTTAATTGATCCAATTAATGTTACATTAAGATCCTTTAAAATTTAATATAAATCTGAAACCGTGTAATCAGCAACAATTAGAACAACGAGGCAAAACTAGGACGAAAATATACATGATATGATTAACTAGATCGGTGACGGGAAGCAACATTAAAGACGCCTGGTAATACGATCGCCTATCTATTTGCCTAGTATAGCAAAAATTGTAAGTCCTACATTGAAAGAGGTTTATCCAATTTGGACAGTTAAGTAATGGCTTCTTATATTTACGCGAACATTAAATATTTGAATAAAACTAGTTTTTACTGATTTCATCTCGTACATTAACTTTTTTAATATTCCCGACGTTTTGAGTACTTTACAGCACCCACGGTCACATGCGGACTGAGGTGTTTGACGTCCCAATGTCATAGTTAACCACGGCTACATCCGAAATAAAATTATTATTTTTTGTTCCGATCTACGCAGTATGATTTAATAGAATCTTGAAATCTTGTAGTTGTTTGCTTGGGTTGGGATTTAATTTTATTAATTATAGGATCCTAAGCAGATGGTAGCACCCAGCAACCAATCTTCTCTATGGAAGTTGAAGAATATTTTTTAATTTATTTAAATTATATATTTTAAAACGGTTAGTTAAGTATAGTACAGAGACAAATTTTGTAGTTACGAATAATAATTAATTCGTTTACACGAATTAATTATCCAATAAGTCAAGGATAAACTAGTAACGGAATACGACAAGCGCACCGTTCCACGTCAGAGCCAAGACTGTCATAACGGCGGCCACTCCGTCCATTTTGTACAAGCAAAACGGGCGCCACCGCACGTGCAATAGCGCAGGTGTATTGTGCACCTGTTGTTTACAAGAATTCTGTCTAGCTATTACTACGCTGCCGCACGTGCAATGGTGCACCTGCCGTCACGTTTTAAAAATTATTCCACTTCTGATGTTTGAAACTACTCTCAAAAGTATATTTTTTTATAAAAGAGGGGGCAAACGAGCATGCGGTTCACCTGATGGTAATTACAGATGCGTTGCCGGCTTTATAAAAAGGAGTACGCTCTTTTCTTGAAGGTCCCTAAGTCGTATCGGTCCGGAAAAATCGCTGATGGTAATCGATTCCACAAGGAAGTCGTGCGAGGAAGATAACATCTTCTAAATCGCACAGTGGTGGACCGCCAATTACCCAGATGGTGTGGATGGTATCGGGAGTTCTGCCGCGATGTGCGTTCATAAAATTTGGCGGCTGGGATTAATCCGAACAATTCCTCAGAGCACTCCTCATGGAAGATGCGAAAGAAAATGCAAAGAGATGCAACATCTCTTTACAGTGGCAATGAATCGAGCCAATCGGAAAGGACTGGGTCGTCAACGATTCTAGCCGCTCTGCGCTGGATGCAGTGAGATAGGAACAGTATTCCATGTGAGGCTGAACCTGCGCCTTGTATAGTTGCAGGTGGTGTGCCGGCATGAAATACTGTCCCGCTCTGCTGAGCACGCCAAGCTTTTTAGAGGCTAATTTTGCCTTCCCTTCCAAGTGACCACGAAACTGCACGTCACTCGATATGTCGACTTGAGGATTTCGATACTCGCTGAGGAAAGAAGGGAAGTGCCTTGAAACTGAGGAGATACGACAAAGGGATTCTTTTTAGCGGTAAGCGTGCAAACTTGTGTCTTCTGAGAATTAAACTGGACTAGATTTAGTCGCGCCCAATCTGAGACTTTGTTCAGCAAAGATTCGACATCAGACACAATATTTTTCCGGTACATGGCGACGTTTTCCCGAGAAATATTGGCACGGCCGGTGTTTACAGCATTATCAGTGCTGTCAGCAATGAATTCTACCAGTAAGCAACATATCATTGATTTACAGAAGAAACAGCGTTAGTGATAGCACACAGCCTTGTGGGACACCAGCGTTAATAGGCTTGTAGTCGGAGCATGCACCGTCTACAACGACCTTGATGCTCCGATCTGCACGGAAGCTGGTGATCCAATTGCACAATTTCTCGGGAAGCCCATTGGAAAGGAGCTTCGAAAGAAGCGCTTTGTGCCAAACCCGATCGAAGGCTTTTGCAGTGTCCAAACTAACGGATAACGCCTCCCCCTTGGACTCTACTGCCTCCGCCCATCTATTGGTCAGGTAGACCAGAAGATCACCAGCAGATAGAACCCGACGAAAACCGTATTGGCGGTCACTAATCAGCTGGAGATCCTCAAGTTACCGCATGAGCTGGCAGTTAATAGTGAATTCCATTATTTTGGAGAACAAGGAGGTGATCGCTATACGCCTATAGTTTGACGGGTCTGAGCGGTCGCCTTTTTTACGGTTTGGGTGGACAAAAGCTGTCCATGAACTTGGGACTACGCCTTGGGAGTAGGAGTACTGGAAAAGACGCATTAGGACTGGTACCAACTCCTGAGCACACGTCCTCAGCACAATTGGATGGATTCCGTCAGGCCCACTCGACTTTTGGATGTCCAGGGAGAGGAGTGCTTTGCGAACCGAGCGCTGTGAGAACCGCACATCCGGCATGGAACACTCACACCGCGGGATAATCGGCGGTGGTTTTCCTCCGTCATCAAGAGTCGATTCGGACGCAAAAATGGAGCCTAATAGGTCGGCTTTGTCTTTTGCGGCTTGGGCCAGTGAGTCATCCGCCCTGTACAGAGATGGTAGTGATGGCTTACAGAAATTACCTTCGAAAGCCTTGGCGAGAGACCAGAATTCACGAGTTCCCGAAGGAAAGCGAACTTGTTTCTCGCTCATTCTGCCTATGTGCTCTGACTAGACCTGGAGGCGAAGATATACTTCTTTATAAGTGTGCTGGTGTTTACATCCCGAGTCACCGAAACCGCAGCCCAGGCTTGATAACACTCCTGATTACTGCGTAATGCAGTCTTACAGGAGCGACAAAACCAAGGCTGAGATCTGCCTACGATGGGTACCACAGATGATTGAATATATAGTTCCATACCCTGTAGCACCACATCAGTGACAGAGTCAGCAATAGCGCTGGGATCATCCGGCGAGAAGCACACTCGCCCACATGGGTAGGATGCAAAGAAAGACCGCTATCCGTCCCAATCCGCTGACCTGTAATGTCAAACACAGCAGCAACCTACAGAACGCAACCGCGGGGGGAGCGTGAATGGCACAATATTCTTGATCAGACAATGGTCCGAAGAGCCGAGAGGGGCATCGACGGAAACCTGATATCCGTCCGGAAGAGAGGTCAGCAGAAGGTCCAACAGGGAAGGTGTATGATCCTACACATCTTGAATCCGCGTAGGCGAAGTAACCAGTTGTGTCGGACGATATGCAAAGGCAAAGTCATAAACAGATCTCCCCGCATGATCGGTTAAACGTGAACTGAGCTATTCGGCGTGGTGGGCGTTAAAATCGCCAAGGATCACGATCTCTGCGGATGAAACTTGTTGTAGCAAGGAATTTGTAGCCATTTGGACGTGGTCGATGAGTCGGTCTGTTTCGGCATTACCGCTATGGGACCTATAGAGGCACCCGTAGTCGCACGGATGATCGTCGCTGTCTACGCGTAGCCAAAGGATGGACAGGTCCGAACCTTCAAAACTGCCGAGGCGTCGAGAACAGATGTCTTCTCTGACATACACGCAAACTCCAGCCTGAGGCACAAAGAGTGCTCCAATTTGTACCTCGGGTAGGAGAGATACGAAATATTAGCCGGAGAGGAATCCTGCGTCTCGGTCAGAAAGAGCAAGGCTGGCTTCGCCGTCTCGAGATGATAATGGACGGGGTTTAGGTTATCGTGAATTATTCAAATAGAAGAACATCACTCGTTAACAAACCCCGCTTACTATCAGGACCCCAATTACATGACAACGCCAAAGTATGCAGACCAACAACATCACTACCCATCTCAATATACACAGGGCAGCCTCTCAGCAACACGACCTTCCTTGAATCACATCACTTGTCTTATTTGGGCACAATCTCAGTGTAGAAGTAATATTTTAGCCCAACGGGCACAATAACGACATGAGACTCGTAGAACTATAGACTGTCGCCTGTCAGTTGCCAGTGCGACACTTTATACTGCCAAATCAAGTGGGAGACCACCACTCCACTTTCATTTGCTCATATTCTCTTCCACTTTTTTCCTTCTTTTCCAACAATATAATCATATTTTTCCAAACAGTCTTATCTTTTGCAATTAAGGATGTTTTTTAATTTCAATATCCTCGCGAATCATTCTTGGAAAGAATTGGTGGTCCTTAGCGAGTATTTGTGGCCTATTAAATCAAATGTATTGACGGGAGCGATTCTGTACGTGTTCACAGACTGCGGACTTCCTGAAGCGTCGATGATTCACATCAGCTATTTGTTCTTTAACGCGGGTTTTTTATTGATCTTGTAGTTTGTGTTATACAAGAGGGAACATATTCACAATCAAGCTTGTACACTCCTGTATATGCAGATGGACATTCCAATTGACTGATGGTAAAAACTTACTTATCTTTTGCGGAGGCTTGAAGAATTTTTTAATAGAAGCATGCTTTAAGGTGTACCCAATCTTGTTAGTGACACCTCTGATATATGGCAGTACAGATGGCATTTGCTCGACTGTGACGGGCTTCACTCGTTCACTGTGACATATGCGTGGGACCCGAAGCCTGTTTTCGTGCAAAATTTGCTTGACGTATTGGAGTACGGCGGCCAGGAGTTTACTGTTACAAATATCTTGTGTTCTCTGGATCAAAGAATTACCCACGATAGCTAACTGTAAAAGATGCTAGATGGCTAGATGGTGAAGGAGTTAAAACTTTTTTATAGGATAGGGTGACAAACGAGCACACAGTTCACCTGATGGTAAGTGGTTGCTGTGACCCATAGACATCTACATTTATCCTCAATAAAGAATCAAAATGCAGATGCCTTGTCAGCCGTAAGAACTAAGATGGAATGTCTCTTTTCCAGTAAAATGGGTCTCCGGTTCTCTAGACTTACCAAACAAAATACAGCATCGTAAAGCTACTATTATACGCTGGTATTCTGTGACAGCGTCATCCTTCCCCAGTCGAGCTGACCCATTAGTGCTACAAATATACTACTAATATAGCTGCAGCATGGCTCTACCACGTATATAGATGGCAAAAAAATTCAGTTACTTTATCTACATGCAGGATTGTTAACGTTTAGTCTTCGTACCTAATGTACGATGTCGAACACTCGTATTTCCAAAAAATGTATAGAATAATATTTCATGGGAAATACAAAATAGGAAAATCTTTGTCAAGAGTCTCAACAATCCGTGCATGAGAGTTACGAAAACTGAAGGATTACAGCCTTCGTTGTGGGAATTACGCGTTACTGATTGAGGTTGTAAAATGATTTTGCAATTTGTTATCAAAACCACGTATATCACGTACAATATCCACGTAGAGTATGAAAAATATATAGTGCATTTAATTCATAAAATAATCATGCATTTGCTTTTGTACTTCAAGCGTTAGATTTAGTTTTACAATTCACTAATCTTTTAAAGATTTACAATATATTTATTCATCTACATACTTTAGCAGTTCTTTCAGCGGTGCCAAGTTGACTGTCAGTATATCGAAGTGCTGAAGTGTTTGTACAGTAGCACTACGATGTCTTTCTGAGTAAAGAACCAGAGTACGAAACCTATCCAACTGCAGAGAAGTGAAAGAACGTGTGACGTTATATCCCCCGAAACTCTTCACTCCTGCAGTGGAAGACGTTTTCAAGTGTCTGGACAGAAAAGGATACGGTATAAACGTCAACGGCCAGTATATCACTCACCTTCGATTTGCTGGAGGATCTAAGCACTATGCTCAATGAACTCAATGGTGCCTCCCAATGGATAGGTCTTAAGATAAATATGTCTAAAACGTAGATCATGCATAACGTCCATGTCACCTATGCTGGTATTTGTTGGGAGCAGTAAGCTCGAAGTTGTTGACGAGCACGTTTTCCTGGGACAAACAGTCCGACTAGGTAAGTTCAACTTCGACCGAGTGGTCAATCGACGGATTCAACGGCCGAGCAGCGTTCGGGAAATTAGAACACATCTTCTCGTCAGGTATACTTTTAAACTTGAAAACGAGACTGTATAAACAGTGCGTGTTGCCAGTGAGACCTATGGAACTGAGACGTGTTCCTTCACTGCTGGCCAGATGAACAAGCTCAACGTTGCTCAGCGAGCTATGGAGAGGGCTATGCTCGGAGTTTCTATACGTGATAAACTTAGAAATGAGAATGCCCGCAGTAAAACCAGAGTGATCTACATAGTCCAACGGATTACTGAGCTGAAGTGGCAATGGGCCGGCCATATAGCTCGAAGAACCGACAAACGATGTGAAAAAAGGTTCTCGGTTTGCGACTTCGTACAGGCGCACGAAGTATAGGCCGTCTCCCATCTAGATGAGATTATTACCTGGTAAGACATGTAGAAAGTCGTTGGATGTACAGGTGGCTCGGGGCCGTGCTTTGTGGCATTGTTCTGGGGAGGCCTATGTTCAGCAGTGAACTTGTAAAGGGTTCTAATAATGATGATGATGATGATACTTTAGAAGAAGAAATTATTTTATGACATGCTTGTCTCATTTAGTGAAATAAAATACAATAGCACAGGGTAGGGTAGGATAGAATAGGGTAGGATAGGATAAGATAGAATAGCATAGGATAGGATGGGATAGGATGGTATAGGATAGCATATGAGTGGATAGTATTGTATAGAATACGATATGTTAGGATACGATAGGATAGCATAGGATACGATAGGATAGCATAGAAGAATCAAAAAGATGTTGTTTCACACCCCCAATGTTTTTGAACGACCCATCCATCGATACCCCATATGAAAAAAAATCACCCTCCATATACTTGTATGGGAAGTACCCAAAACAAAAATGTGTTTTAAGATTTTATTTCACAATTTTCTAGGCGTGAATGATATCTTTAACTATGCCAAATTAGAGATTTGTGGCACTTAGGGTCTCTGAGCGAAACCGTGTACGGTCGGACGGACATGGCGAAAGTATAAGCACAGAATAAATAAGTACAGAAGTTGTACTCTTTTGATGTTGACTGCTTGCCGACGTTTTAATAGCCTAATAGTTATTATTAATCAGAAAAGTTGCGAACGCATGGTAAATAAAACTTTATCGCTGCGCGCGACGGTCCGTATTACTTTGCATCTTTTCTCCTTACTACGGACACAACGGACTTTCCTTCAAACTTTATTTTTTATTTATTTATTTAACTTTTTTGAACCTTATAAAATATATAAGTACAAAAGGCGGACATAATGCTTAAAGCATTCTCTGCCTGTCAACCTTGAGGAGTGGAAAAACATCGAAGGCGGTTATTATAATACATAACAGTAAAGAATAAGAAATATAATGAATTTAGAAATTATAGCATATAAACATAAAGGTAAAAAAATACATATACCATACATACATATATATATATATATATATATATATATATATATATATATATATATATATACATACCACATACACACATATATATATACACATATACACATATAAATACATATATACACACAAATATACATAAACTTCATCATTTTGCATGCAGCCATTAGTTATTAGTAACACTTGACACAAAAATTGCGCAATGACTGTTTTATTTTTTAAAGGATAAGGGTAACAAACGAGCACACAGTCCACCTGATGGTAAGTGGTTGCTGCGGCCAATAGACATCTGCATCTATCCTCGTTTGCGAATCAAAATGCAGATGCGTTGTCACCCGTGAGGACTAAGATGGAATGCCTCATTTCCAGTAAAAAGGGCTTCCGGCCACCTGCACTCACCAAACGAAACGCAGAGGTAAACCTCTACTTCACGTTGGTTTTCTGTGAGGTCGTGGTACCACCCCGGTTCGAGCCGACCCATCCGTGCGACAGCAAAAGCTGCCGCCTGGCTCTACCACTGTTAAAAACATACTGTGACGTCAAAAGGATCGTGTTGACATTTATAGGTGTAACTTGACATGTGACAATGTGTGATGTGTGAAAATTTGTTGTGTAAGCTAGGTACAGATTCAATATCTCTGTATCGAAATGTAGATGACCTACTTGGAAGATAAAGATCAACCTGGAATTCAAACAAATTAAATAGACAAGGCTTATAATATATGTATTCATAGAACTTATGTTATTTGTAATAGAAGAATAATTCAATAATAATTTGCAGCAGACTAGGTTACAGGTTCCATTATTTCTTTCACTTTCTTTCAGGAAGTCATAGGGCACAGAGGCCTTGAATTGGAAATAGCCTCAATTTTAATAAGAACAGTGTTTAGTTCTTCATATGTAAGCACAATGATGCCAACGACACGGTTTAGTTGATATTTTATACTATTTACTCCAGCCTCCTACAGATCAGCAAACACAAGACTGTATGACGGTATAAACTTAAACTCAATGCCTTCTTTTTTGTTGCATATTTAATCACCGTGTTTAAATAATCAGTGGAAGTTGTACAGATCCTTAAGATGACTGTTGCCAAACCTAAATGTTGATGTATTAACGCAAAATATTTGTGAAGGTTTGTTCCTTCATGATATGACTATACGTTGAGCTTTATACAGTAGGCATTAGACATTTCTCTTTGTTTTATTTATTTATTTATTTATTCTTTATTGCATTCCCTGATCTAAAAGAATACAAAGGGCGGATTTAATGTCTTGAGACATTCTCTACCAGTCAACCTATGGAGTATTGCGAATTTGAAGTAGGTGTAGCAATATATAATAAAGTTAAAATAGAAATGATAATTATTTACGTTACATATACATTTTACTAATATATACAATAAATAAACTATGAAAATATCTCCTATTTATACATTTATACAAATATATACGTACATACATAAGCATTCATATATTCATATCAAAATACATATACAAATAGTACATATAAATAACTATAAATATATACGTCTAAAAGTATAAATGGCATGGATGATTCATGTAAGGAGCATTGTCTTTAAATAGACGATTCCGCACCAACTTTTTAAAACCAAATTTATTGGGAGCTTTTCTGATGTCGTCAGGCAAGGAGATCCAAAGGCGTGTAGCCTGAAATGTAAAGGTGTTACCATAGAACTCGGTGAAGTAAAGTGGAATACATATTTTGTTGTAAGAAGAAGAACGTAGAACCCTATCATGAGATGAGGAAAGATAGTGAAATTTAATCTTAAGATAAGAAGGCGAAATTGGGTCATTTAAAATGGAAAAAAGAAACAGGTGATATTCTGGAAAAACACCTCTGCCGGATTGTAAGCCAATTAAGCTTAGATCTATATTGCGAAATATGGTCATACTTACGAAGCCCGAAAATAAATCTTATACAGTTATTAAGAAGGCGTTCCAGCTTGTTCAGAAGATCCTGGGACAGATCCGGGTAACACACATCTGCATAATCAATTATGGGTAATATGAGCGATTGGACAAGCGTGATCTTAGACTTTGTGGGGAGAAAATATTTAAACAATACAGAGAACGTAACATGGCATTGACTTTACGACTGACTTCAGAAACCTGAGTTCTCCAATTCAGCGTGCTGTCAATGTGAAGGCCAAGATTTTTACAGACGAACTGAAAGGTATTGTAATCACATTGTAATAGATAGGGGGTACGTCTGCGAGATTTATCTTGGCTAGCATCCTTGAGCTACCCACAAGTATAGCTTGGCATTTCCAAGGATTAACCAACACTCCATAACGGGAAGACCAATCCTTGATAGCTGATAAGTTGTTATTTAATTTTTTAATCCCATTATTTATCTCCCCTATTTCAGTTGGCACGTATATCTGAAAGTCATCGGCATACATATGGTACGAGCAATGGAAGATGGAGGTAATAGAGTTCATAAAAATAGAAAAAATTATAGGAGAAAGAATACCGCCTTGCGGCACACCAGCTTCCACATAAGCCCAAGCTGAGGTTATTTGCCCCACACAGAATGGGTACATAATGGGTAATAACCCAGCTATACCATTCTGTGCATTTATCGGTCGCCTTCAATTAGACATTCAGAACTTTTTATAAATTCATTGAGCAGACAATTAGACACTATAAAAGGACATAAAATGTTGTTATTACTGGTGATAATTCATTGATTGACCAAGTCCGTTGACGGAAACTCCAAGTCTAAGCACTTATTATGCGTGTTAATCAATAAATACAGCCAATTCACATATATGGCCACATATTTATTATTTATAATACAAAATAAAATGGCAGTCAACCTTATTTTTTACAAGAACCTAAGTCGCCGGGAGCACACATACAAGCGGTTTTATTGTATTCATCATCATCAACATCATTACAGCCCTTCACAAGTCTACTGCGTAACATAAGCTAACTAACTATTATCACTACTATAAACCCAATTCGCTCATTATTCATACAAGTTCCAAAAAATAAATGTTAAAAACGTATTTAATATTACATAAAATCAGTCTAAATTCCAAGGACAACAGATTCACAAAGAATCTTTACAGACAGTCTATTTCTAAAAAGAAAGAGAAGCAATAACTGTGTTGACAGACTGAGATTTGCACATTTTAGACATTTTTTTTGGATCGAGTGACAAACGAACACACAGTCCACCTGATGGTAAGTGGTTGCTGTGGCCCATAGACATCTATATCTATCTTCGATTACGAATCAAAATGCAGATGCGATGTCACCCGCGAGGACTAAGATGGAATGCCTCGTTTCCAGTAAAAGGGTCTCCGGTTCTCTACACTCACCATACGAAACACAGGAGTTTTAAGCTGCTATTTTACGCTGGTATTCTGTGAGAGTGTGGTCCTTCCCCGGTCGGGCCGACCCATTCGTGCTACAACCATAATATACCTGCAGCATGGTTCTACCACGCATTATTCGATAAACGTAATTTTATCACACGTAAATTTTATCGATATTCACAATCATCAATACATATTTATTTGCAAAAAGTGTGCAAACTAATTGCAAATACATTCGCAGACAGTATTTTTTTTCTTATCTATACATAAAATAAAACTGTAGGAAAGTGTGTAGTCACAAGTGTACTTATATAAGAAGTACATATTCCCTTTTAAAACATTTAATGCCATAATGCTGATGTTTCTATTCGTCATAAAGAGATTTAAGCAGTTCTTAAAATAAGTATTTAGAAAAGTGTGTGTGCATCGCGCCACCTACAAGGGCAGTACAACGTCTGCGAATTCGGTTCAGCTAGTTATATATAATAAGTTGTCGAACACGTTTTAGATACGTTGCATCATACTAGCCTTTGCGTTTAAGCAAACGGTGAAATATAATAGTATCACAGCTAGGCAACAAGACTACACTTGTTTAGTGATTAACCGGTAAATATAATGCCATCAAAAACATAACTTGTAAAAAAGCCAAGTCTCGCAACTCAGTTCTTCTACTGTAAAAAGTTGTGAGATCCATGTAATACCAAGTCGGTTAAATTATTCAGTTCATAGTTTGATACATATATTGACTTGGCAATCGCATGAAAACACAATATATGTCTAGTATGGTTCTAGTATTCACAAAATATAAATAATTTCGACTTAACGGTGAAAGGATATACCACTTTTTTTACCGTGGTATCAGCTTGCTTAGCATTGTGGGTAAACTGTATGCTAAGGTGTTAATTGAAAGAGTTATGGAAGAAACTGATGGAAAAATTTGGGATGTGCAAGCTGGATTTAGAAAGGGAATGGGGTGTACGGACCAAATCTTTTCCGTGCGCATGATTGCGGAGTAGTTTTTGGCCAAAAACCAAAAAGTTTTTTGTGCGTTCATGGACTTGGAAAAGGCTTATGACAGAGTGGACAGGAATGTGTTATGGCAAACACTGAACTCATTTGGGTTGAGCGCTGGTTTGATACAGGCATTGAGGTCCCTTTATAGGGACTCTAGTGCTTGTATCAGGATCAACGGGGTCTACTCTGACTGGGTTGGCATACATAAAGGTGTCAGACAGGGATGTGTAGCTTCCCCGTGGCTGTTTAACCTATATATGGACAGTTGTTTGCAAACTTTGAATGTTGAAGAATGTGGGTTGAGAATGGGTGAGTTAACCGTCAAATGCCTTTTGTACGCCGATGATCAAGTCATATTTGCATCGTCGGCGGTCGAATTGCAAATGATGGTTACTCTAATGAACTTGTCATTGAAAGAAAGGGGTATGAAAGTGAATTCAAGTAAGACAAAAGTGATGGTTTTTGAAAGAGAAGAGAGTAAAACGTTATGCGAAATAAGAATAGAAGTGGAGTTGATTGAGCAAGTGGATGAGTTTGTATATTTGGGATGTTTATTTAGCAGGGATGGTAGATATGATAAGGATATAGAACGACGAGTGAATGCAGGAAATAGAGTGAATGGGGCTCTACACGCTATTATGAGGAGTCAGAATGTGTCAAATAAGGCACGTATGGCAATTCATAGTGCTGTGTTAGTCCCTACTCTAATGTATGGTAGTGAAAGTTGGGTCTGGCAGAAGAAGCATGAGAGTAGAATAAATGCTGTAGAAATGCGGTCCTTAAGAAGTATCCTAGGGCTGAATCTAGATGACAGGGTGAGAAATAGTGTGATAAGAGAAAAGTGTGGTTTGCAAGATGACGTTATGACCAGCATTAAAAAAGGAATGCTTCGGTGGTTTGTTCATGTAGAAAGAATAAAAGAGGAAAGAGTGACAAAGCAAATTTATGTTGCAGAAGTGAACGGCAGGGTCGGGAAGGGACGCCCTAGACGAAAGTTTATCGGCCAAATCGGCGATACATTAAAAATGGGCCAGATTAGGAGTACCCTTAACCGACGAGCGTGTATGCGTAGGTATATGGATGTGGAGAAAGCGAGAGAGGTGTGTCAGGATCGTGCCAAATGGAAGTCCGTAGTCTCTGCCTACCCCTCTGGGTGACAGGCGTGAGTGTTTATGTATGTTACTGATTTATTTCAAAAATGCCAATTTTTACGATAACTACGTGTCGGAGAAATAGTGGAATTTAAAAAAAGTGGTATATCCTTTCACCGTTAAGTCGAAATTATTTATATTTTATGAATACTAGAACCATACTAGACATATATTGTGTTTTCATGCGATTGCCAAGTCAATCTATGTATCAAACTATGGACTGAATAATTTAACCGACTTGGTATTACATGGAACTCACAACTTTTTACAGTAGAAGAACTGAGTTGCGAGACTTGGCTTTTTTACAAGTTATGTTTTTGATGGCATTATATTTACCGGTTAATCACTAAACAAGTGTAGTCTTGTTGCCTAGCTGTGATACTATTATATTTCACTGTTTGCTTAAACGCAAAGGCTAGTATGATGCAACGTATCTAAAACGTGTTCAATAACTTATTATATATAACTAGCTGAACCGAATTCGCAGACGTTGTACTGCCCTTGTAGGTGGCGCGATGCACACACACTTTTCTAAATACTTATTTTAAGAACTGCTTAAATCTCTTTATGACGAATAGAAACATCAGCATTATGGCATTAAATGTTTTAAAAGGGAATATGTACTTCTTATATAAGTACACTTGTGACTACACACTATCCTACAGTTTAATTTTATGTATAGATAAGAAAAAAAATACTGTCTGCGAATGTATTTGCAATTAGTTTGCACACTTTTTGCAAATAAATATGTATTGATGATTGTGAATATCGATAAAATTTACGTGTGATAAAATTACGTTTATCGAATAATGCGTGGTAGAACCATGCTGCAGGTATATAATGGTTGTAGCACGAATGGGTCGGCCCGACCGGGGAAGGACCACCCTCTCACAGAATACCAGCGTAAAATAGCAGCTTAACACTCCTGTGTTTCGTTTGGTGAGTGTAGAGAACCGGAGACCCTTTTACTGGAAACGAGGCATTCCATCTTAGTCCTCGCGGGTGACATCGCATCTGCATTTTGATTCGTAATCGAAGATAGATATAGATGTCTATGGGCCACAGCAACCACTTACCATCAGGTGGACTGTGTGTTCGTTTGTCACTCGATCCAAAAAACATGTCTTAAATGTGCAAATCTCAGTCTATCAACACAGTTATTGCTTCTCTTTCTTTTTAGAAATAGACTGTCTGTAAAGATTCTTTGTGAATCTGTTGTCCTTGGAATTTAGACTGATTTTATGTAATATTAAATACGTTTCTAACATTTATTTTTTGGAACTTGTATGAATAATGAGCGAATTGGGTTTATAGTAGTGATAATAGTTAGTTAGCTTATGTTACGCAGTAGACTTGTGAAGGGCTGTAATGATGTTGATGATGATGAATACAATAAAACCGCTTGTATGTGTGCTCCCGGTGACTTAGGTTCTTGTAAAAAATAAGGTTGACTGCCATTTTATTTTGTATTATAAATAATAAATATGTGGCCATATATGTAAATTGGCTGTATTTATTGATTAACACGCAAAATACGTGCTTAGACTTGGAGTTTCCGTCAACGGACTTGGTCAATCAATGAATTATCACCAGTAATAACAACATTTTATGTCCTTTTATAGTGTCTAATTGTCTGCTCAATGAATTTATAAAAAGTTCTGAATGTCTAATTGAAGGCGACCGATAAATGCACAGAATGGTATAGCTGGGTTATTACCCATTATGTACCCATTCTGTGTGGGGCAAATAACCTCAGCTTGGGCTTATGTGGAAGCTGGTGTACCGCAAGGCGGTATTCTTTCTCCTATATTTTTTTCTATTTTTATGAACTCTATTACCTCCATCTTCAATTGCTCGTACCATATGTATGCCGATGACTTTCAGATATACGTGCCAACTGAAATAGGGGAGATAAATAATGGGATTAAAAAATTAAATAACAACTTATCAGCTATCAAGGATTGGTCTTCCCGTTATGGAGTGTTGGTTAATCCTTGGAAATGCCAAGCTATACTTGTGGGTAGCTCAAGAATGCTAGCCAAGATAAATCTCGCAGACGTACCCCCTATCTATTACAATGTGATTACAATACCTTTCAGTTCGTCTGTAAAAAACTTGGCCTACACATTGACAGCACGCTGAATTGGAGAACTCAGGTTACTGAAGTCAGTCGTAAAGTCAATGCCATGTTACGTTCTCTGTATTGTTTAAAACATTTTCTCCCCACAAAGTCTAAGATCACGCTTGTCCAATCGCTCATATTACCCATAATTGATTATGCAGATGTGTGTTACCCGGATCTGTCCCAGGATCTTCTGAACAAGCTGGAACGCCTTCTCAATAACTGTATAAGATTTATTTTCGGGCTTCGTAAGTATGACCATATTTCGCAATATAGATCTAAGCTTAATTGGCTTACAATCCGGCAGAGGTGTTTTTCCAGAATATCACTTGTTCCTTTTTTCCATTTTAAATGACCCAATTTCGCCTTCTTATCTTAAGATTAAATTTCACTATCTCTCCTCATCTCATGATAGGGTTCTACGTTCTTCTTCTTACAACAAAATATGTATTCCACTTTACTTCACCGAGTTCTATGGTAACACCTTTACATTTCAGGCTACACGCCTTTGGATCTCCTTGCCTGACGACATCAGAAAAGCTCCCAATAAATTTGGTTTTAAAAAGTTGGTGCGGAATCGTCTATTTAAAGACAATGCTTCTTACATGAATCATCCATGCCATTTATACTTTTAGACGTATATATTTATAGTTTTTTATATGTACTATTTGTATATGTATGTTGATATGAATATATGAATGCCTATGTATGTACGTATATATTTGTATAAATGTATAAATAGGAGATATTTTCATAGTTTATTTATTGTATATATTAGTAAAATGTATATGTAACGTAAATAATTATCATTTCTATTTTAACTTTATTATATATTGCTACACCTACTTCAAATTCGCACTACTCCATAGGTTGACTGGTAGAGAATGTCTCAAGTCATTAAGTCCGCCCTTTGTATTCTTTTAGATCAGGGAATGCAATAAAGAATAAATAAATAAAACAAAGAGAAATGTCTAATGCCTACTGTATAAAGCTCAACGTATAGTCATATCGTGAAGGAACAAACCTTCACAAATATTTTGCGTTAATACATCAACATTTAGGTTTGGCAACAGTCATCTTATGGATCTGTACAACTTCCACTGATTACCAAAACACGGTGATTAAATATGCAACAAAAAAGAAGGCATTGAGTTTAAATTTATACCGTAATACAGTCTTGTGTTTGCTGGTCTGTAGGAGGCTGGAATAAATAGTATAAAATATCAAGTAAACCATGTCGTTGGCATCATTGTGCTTACATATGAAGAACTAAACACTGTTCTTATTAAAATTGAGGCTATTTCCAATTCAAGGCCTCTGTGCCCTATGACTTCAGATCCAGATGACATGTCATATTTTGACTGGATCCCCATTGAATTGCTATCCTTATTCGGATATCTCTAAATGCATCAATTTATCGCTTATCATTTTGGTAGCAGTGCACACACATGCAACAAAACTTTGGCACAAGCAATATTTAACTAGATAACAAAACAGACCAAAATGGAAAAGGGAGTAACCTAATATTACTACAGGTACGTACATTTGCGATTTTAAAATATCCGTATGTAACACCATTAAAATGACCAGAGGACAGATTTGTAAGTGTATCTCCAGGTCAAGATAATAAGGTTAGGGCAATTGATGTAAAAAATCCAACAGGTCATATAATGAAGACGAATATAACCGAAGTGTGGGTTCTACCTATTAATGATTATAAATATTGTGAATTGTATTTTTTTCTAATCCTTTTAAGGACATTGGCTTAGTGCATAAAATTGTTTAATATGTCCCTAGTGCTGAATTTGTTTGTATAACATACAAATATATTGCTATTATCCTCTTTGTAAAAAAGAAAAGAAAATATGTTTAAATTTCAAACTGTTTTTAGTAAATACTAAAACTAACACTTATAATTTTATTGACGAGTAGTTTATATAAGTCATATTAAATGTGGTACTAGTTGTGTTACTTAATATTATGTTCATAATAGTTAGTGTACATAATGTGTTAAAATTAATACTTCTGTAAATTAATATAAATATTAAAAAACCTTTGCACTGAATACAGTCACGAAGGATATTGTGTATCATTTCTTTTGTAACAAACTTGTAATTAAATTTGCCCTTGGCCCCAGTTATGTACGATTCTCGTACGTAAAACGGAACAATGTTTTTTGTTATGTAGCAACATTCGTATTTCTGTAAACTACTTCCTTCCTTTTGATTGTAACTTATTAAGGTGGAGTTGCGAGTTTAGTGTGCTAACTTGCAATCGCAGCTATTGTGAGGTATTAATAGTTGTACAGTATGCAACAAGTGTATAATAATTAAATACAGTTCATTAAATTTACTTGTTTGTATGTCATATAAACTAGACACCTAACAAACCCGAAAGTGCTGTAAAAGTCAATCATGGAATATACAAGTAAGAACCCATGGTTTCGCAAAAATGGTAGTATAACGACGGTAACATCAACGTTAATGAGCCGTCCGATGCTGGTAAATCCAGTTGTGTAGACGAATCCGTGCCGCAGTCTTTTAGCATCCAGTTGTGGCTCTGATGGTATCGGGTTTGAAACCCGCTTGGAACAAGTATTTGTATGGTCTACAAAAACTTTTTCCGTGTTTGGAAGTTCGTCCTTGTGTTATTTATGTAAGCAAATTGCTTCCACGATACTGGAAATCCTACAATGTGAATAGCGTTTACACCAAAACAAATTTTACCTGCCAAGTGTGGCGATTAGGGGAAATTTTCGTAATAGAGTAGATCAATGTCTACTTGACTTTATAGAGCTGATGAAAAATTATATGAATAATAAATAAGAAAATCCATTGTGGGTGCAGAAGAAAAGAGTGTATTTTTACAAAAGAGAGCTTCGAGATATTTTCCCATTTGTTTATTGAATTCGAAGCTTATCTAATCCATTTACTTCAGATAAAAGAACAGTTTGCAAAAGACTTCTTTTATCTTCGATCCCACCAATTACTTTAGACACTTCAGTGTTGATTGAAAATAAATTAAATTTCTTACAAAAGCCTGATTATCCTCACTTCTATAGACCGAACATAACGCCCGCTATATATGGAACATGTTTTCTTTTTTGTAGGATTAAGAAATTTTTATCTAGAATAAATTCAATATTGTCATACATTGTAATGTAGAGAAGGCTACTACATTTCCTGGGCATATGTTTAGCCCTTTCTTCACCCATAGACGTTCGTAGAATACGTTTGGTATGATGATTGCTGCAGCTATATTAGTGGTATAGCTGTAGCACGAATGGGTTAGCTCAACCGGGGAAGGACCACGCTCTCACAGAATACCAGCGTAAAATAACAACTTAACACTGCTGTGTTACGTATGGTGAGTGTAGAGAACCGGAGACTCTTTTTACTGGAAACGAATCATTCTATCTTAGACCTTAAGGGTGACAACGTATCTGGATTTTGATTCTTAATTGAGAATAGATGTAGATGTCTATTATGGGCCACAGCAATCACTTACCATGAGGTGTTTGCTCGTTTGTCTCTATTATCCTATAAAAAGCCGGCCAAGTGCGAGTCGGACTCCCGCATGTTGGTTCGTACTATCATAAAACACGTTTCTAGTAGGGGACCCCCTTGAATTTTTTATTTAATTTATTTTTATTATTTGTTGTTTTGGCGGTAACAGAAATAGACATTATGAGAAAAATTCAAGTGCCTACCTATTAAGGATTATAAAATACAGCCTGCTGACAGACAGACGGAACGATGGAAGGACGGACTGATGAACGGACAGCGGAGGCTTAGTAATATTGTCCCATTGGTTACCCTTTGGGTACGGAAACCTATAAATGAGGATGTTTTAATATGTAATTTCTTTTTTTATTTTAATGATGCTTTAAAGTTGCTTGATTGCTATTGCTACTTCGTATTGTGTAAAAGATGCAGATAAGAAATAAATCTTTATTCAGTGCAAGCATGGAATCGAAATGCATGCTCAAACAAGAAGTTTCAGTTCTTGTAAAGTACTTTCAATATCTTTAATGTCGTCTAAAAATGATAAAGACCACTGGTAAATTGTATTTAAGATTAGTAGTAACTTTTGTCAGTAGAATAAATGTCCCTATATCATTTAATCTATATATTACTTTGAAAAATTCAAATCCTTAAAAAGAAGTCCTTAAATGCTAAATTGCATTAATTCTAACCATATCATTACTAATACAACCTATAAAAATTTCTTGTTGAACCCAGGTCTCCCCTATCTCCTGATGCAACTTCCCTCTGTTACCTCATACGACACAAATGGGAAAGTGTATACACTTATACCGACAGTATAACCTTAATATTATAATACTGCAACCGCATTTTTTTATTTTCAGCCGTTATTAGGAAGACGCTGCTGCCCATCTCCTAAACTTTAAATTACTTTTAGTTGAACTAAACTCTATTTTCTGTGATGTATCTACTATTAACCTATACGGCTCTTACAACTTCACCTGATACTAGGCTCGCGGTCGTTCACGTCTGTAGTAACCTAGAATAAAACGTCGACATACAGGTTAATGCCTAAAGAAGTAGTTAAGTGAAAATTATTGAGTATTCGGAAGTAATTTGACTCATTATTTTAATGTACCATTCTGTTAGATCATGTTATAGTATTGTAAATACTTTATACTTTTGCCGTGGTAAATAGAGGGAAGATCATCCGTCGGGCAAGTTGATCAGCCTGGAGAGCGGCCATCGCTCCATGTGATAATATAGAGATATTCTATACACAGTACTTCGGAACTTTGTTAGGCGGTAGTCTCCTATAAACGCGATCGGCCGCTTACAGCGTCACGCCGTATGCCGCGTTACGATGCTTACTCTAGAAATGTACTGTTGTGGTCTCTTTCACACGGTGATGTCGGCGTATGGACCTCGTAGGCGGCGTTTAGATGCTTTGCACTGCGTCTCTAGTCTCTAGTTATTTGGAACCATTGCAGCGTGAAGGTCGTGGCTAACGTCAATACAAAATGGCCAAATTTTATAAAGAAAAAGACGAGTTATTGATTGAGTCAATTAAATGTTATATTGCAATATAAAATAAAAGTGACAAGGATCATAAAAAAATTTTTATTTCATTATCAATAGCTGGAAACATTCTTCTTCATATCTCTTCATAAATACTCAGTGGCTTGTTGCCTTTATTTTTCTTCGTATACGGTCGTATTGTGCCTCTTCTTCATGTAACACAAGCGCAGCCAAAAGTGTTGAATTTTTATACAAATATAACACACAACCACCCGCGAGCACTGTCGTCTACTTAACTGTTGTGTGAACGAAAGTCGAGATGTCGTCTGCTTCAAAGATATGTATTGACCGCTCTCAGACAAAATAAAAAGTCTTTATTTTGTTTGAGTGACCGCTGATGCTGTGCCTGGCGTTCAGACGCCGATCGAAACGTTTACGCTGAAGTCGGACATCGCGTATAGCATTTAATAGGAGACCGTAGCCTTAGTGTGATTTAGGCTTCGGTGCGTTTCGCTTCTGGCGCGATGACTGCGACGCCACAATACCATTGGTATTGATAAGTTACAGTTTTAAGGACCAATTAAAAGTCCAAAACCATTAAAAAAGGTTCAGTTACACACGTTGCTTACGCTAATTTGCAAAAGAACCATATCGCTGCTTTAGATTTTTTATACGTTCAGGCTGTCCGCTTTATGGTAATTGGATGCTGAGGCCAAGAACATCTACGTACATTCTTGATAAAAAATTAAAATGTGGATGCTTTGTCACCCCAGAGTACTAAAAAAGTGCCTCCTTTTTAGTCAAACGGTCTCCGCTTCTCCACACTCTCCATATTATGAAACACAACATCATTTTATGCTTCTATTCGGTGAAAGCGCTGTTTTTCCCCTGACGAGACGACGCGTTTATTCTAGAACTATGATATAGCTTTTTATAGATCTGTGATAATAAAAGTAACTAGACCACGTGGGTAGTCACACATTGTATTTCATGTATTTTTCTGAATATGCATTATGAATTGCACTTTCGTGAAGACGTGCCGGTCGCGCTCTCAAGTCGTTCCATGTCACGCCTCTCCTTAATCCTTTTCACTATCTCGTAATTAGAATTAGAATATTGTAATATAAAGGTAGCACGAATGAGAATACACAAATATTATATTAAAATATTTAAAGTTCTTAGAAGTCTGCTTTTACTCTTTATTATAGTTTAACTTTCTCTATAAATGTCTCTCTCTTTCTACGGAAACTCTACATTGATTCGGCAAATACAGTTAGTTAAAAATATACTATTTACTACTTTTTCATTTTATTTAATGTTTATTATATCAAACACTAAGCTCCAACTTAAACTAAAATTGTAAAGCAACGCTGAATTCACAATTTAATTGCTTTTCCAACATATAACAAATTTTAGTTTATTAAAACTTTTCCCAAGCACGGCGTTGCACTATTTTAAATACGGGAAGGTTTCTCATGTATTTGCACTAAATCACAAATTATTAATAAGTTTTCTTTTAAATAAGGTGACAAACGAGTACAAAGTCCATTTGGTAATAAGTGGATGATGATAAATACCTACATCTATCTTTGATTAAGAATCATAATGCAAATCAAATGCGTTGCCAGTGAATGATGTGCAGTTTGAAATTCCTATTATTAATTTGATCCGCTGTCAGGAAGATGATGCTGCCCTTCTCCTGTTTGTTTTCCTATGTCGCCTCTTACGAAAGGACGATGAGGTAGCGGAATCTCTTTCACCAACACAAGATGGCGAACATATTTTTACATCCGTTCATGAGTGTAGTGCTTCACACGTTCACTGTGAATAAAATTTTAAAGAATAAAACTAATTATAAGGATTTTATAGCGTTAAGTTATAACTTTTTTAATTCCTGATGTTTTGGGAACTTTACAGCACCCATGGTCACGGGAGTACTGAGGTCTTTGACGGTCTGATGTCATTGTTAGAATATTATGCTTTAGTATAAATTTAATTATATTAATTATAGAGTCCTTAGCAGATTGTTGAAGGACGCTTTACACTTCGCCCGCGGGTATGAGGAGAACATTTTTCCTCTATCGGTTGTCAGTTATTCGAGCTTCATGGCCGGCTGATTACCACTTCAGCTAAATAACTACTATATTCGTTTAGATATGTCGGTCACTCTGGTTCTACTGCAGATATCCTCATTTCTAAGTTTATCACGTAGAACGACCTTGAGCTTCTTCCGACAGCCAGCAGTGAAGGACCAGGTCTTAGATCCATAAGTCATCGCTGTCCACACGCACTGGTTATACAATCTCGTTTTCAAGTTTTGAGGTATACCTGACGAGAAGATGTGTCATAATTTCCTGACCGCTGTCCAGCCGAGATGATTCCATCGATAGAACTCTCGGTCGTTGTTGGACTTACCTAGTCGGACTATTTGTCCCAGGTAAACATATTCGTCAACTTACACTTACACGGTGCACGGTCGTCTTCGAGACTCCAGTACGTCGTGTAGAGGAGGACGGGTCTTGTTCAATTTCGTTAGGTACAATGTCTTGTGTATTGATTTTAGCTAGTCTTCCAGTGGTCATACCACTAATGCTGCTACCAGGTATTCTACCTTCCGAATAACACCTGTGGACTCTGATGAATACGCGGTAATCTGGGTAAATTACCAAACAAAGTCCACATCACAAAGCAAAACTAAGTGTCCAATGAAATAGACAGGAGTCGTCGTTATAACACTGATTTTAAAATCATAGACAACTCCAAAAGGAATGCACACATGCGATACCCAACATGACGAGAGACGCAATAAATACTTGCCTTTGTTATGTGCACAGTCGCGCGAGAAAAGGTGCAATGTATTAATATTAATATGATACTCTTCTATGGCTCACTCAAACTCTAGCTTTGCCTGTCTTGTAAATCGTAATAAACAAAATATGGGTAACGTGGGTCACACTCAAGTAGAAAATACGATCTTTACTATAATAAAAAGGACTCTTTCACTCAAGGACGCCCTTGTCATTTTCACCGTTAAAGAAAAGATAAGATTTTTTTTAATTTTCTATCTTAGGATAAAATTATGTATTATACCAATTTGTAAACTCTATTAACTGCGTATATTTTTGAAATAGTTGGCCACTTAGGTCTTCATACTTTTTTCACGAATGGCTTCCAAACGTTTGTGAAAATATTTTTTTTGTAAAATTTCATACTAAAAATTGAAGATTAACATTTTGCTAAAAGTACAACAGATACTCATACTTTTTACGGCATTTCTAATAGAAGGTTCTGTGAGAAATATGAGAACACCAAAAACGCAAGGAGTTCCATTAATTTGCGGCAGTGGTGTACGGAAAGGTCAATAAAAACATTTTTTTTAAAACATTCATATTTTTTGGCACCACTTCGAGTATGTTTTTTTGTATTTTTATTTGAGCGCCTGATACCAGTACTATTAGGTACTCACAGCGTGTCAGCAATCCAACTGGTGACTGTATACGCATAGAGTGCACATGCCCACTCATGTGTTCACATAATGAAATGTACGTGTTCACAGGTCACAAAGCATCTTCATTTTGATTCTTTATTAAGGATAAATGTAGATGTCTATGGGTCACAGCAACCACTTATTATCAGGTCGACTGTATGCTCGTTTGTCACCCTATCCTATAAAAATATCCATCTTAGTCCTTAGAGGTGACAACCCGTCATCCTTCTGTGTTTGAAGATGGCTACAGGTGTCCATGTACTGCAATTGCTAATAACCACTAGGTGGATTTAAACGGAAGTACTTTTATCAGTTCAGATTTATAAAAGAAGTACATTGACGCATGATTGTTCCATACAAACCACTTTAACCAATCTAATGGTTGAATTTCTAACTGAAAAGATATTAAATTTAAATAAAAATTATTCTTTTTATAAAAAGAATACAAAAGATATTTTCAAAATAAACGATGCCGCAAGAACATCTTTAAACTGTAACTAAGTACTGTTTTACAAAATCCATTTTTTCCGCTAAAGTTAAACAAAAATTATTCCTCCACAATAACAAAGCTATAGCCTCATCATTACATCATCATCATCATTACAGCCTTTCATAAGTCCACTGCTGAACATAGGCCTTCCTAAAGGAATGCCACAAAGCACGGTCCTGAGCCGTCTGCGTCCATCGACTTCCTGCAGTCTTACCAGGACGTCACTCCATCTAGTGGAATGACGCCCTACATTTCGTCCGCCGGTACAGTACTTTGTTAATGTTGTAATCGCTGGAGATGTGAAAATAGATCTAAAATTATCATCAAATATCAGAGATAAGAACTTAAACCAGCTGGCGGAGCAAGGACTGAAGTGTAGTTTCACCGATTATCATCATCATCATCATCATTACAGCCTTTCATAAGTCCACTGCCGAACATTGTCCTCCAACAAGGAATGCCACAAAACACTTTCCCGAGACAGGTGTCTCTAGAAAGTGTTTTGTGGCATTCCATCTATCGACATCCATCCATCGACATCCATCCATCGACATCCATCCATCGACATCCATCCATCGACATCCTGTATGTCTTACCAGGTCGTCACTCCATCTCGTGGGGGGTCACCCTACACTTCGCCTACCAGTACGAGGCTGCCACTCAAGAACCTTTCTACCCCATCGGTTGTCGGTTCTTCGGGCTATATGGCCGGCCCACTGCCACTTCAGCTTACTATTCCGTTGGGCTATGTCGGTTACTCTGGTTCTAATGCGGATATCCTCATTCCTAAGTTTATCACACAGAGAAACTCCGAGCATAGCCCTCTCCATAGCTCGCTGAGCGACCTTGAGCTTCCTCATACGGCCAGCAGTGAAGGACCACGTCTCAGATCCGTAAGTCATCACTGGCAACACGCACTGGTTGTACAATTTCGTTTTAAGGTTTTTAGGTATGTCTGACGAGAACATGTGTCGCAGCTTCCCGAACGCTGCCCAGACCTGTTAAATCCGTCGATTGACCTCTCGGTTGAAGTTGGACTTACCTAGTCGGACTATTTGTCCCAGGTAAACATACTCGTCAACAACTTCGAGCTCACTTCCAACAACTACCGGCATAGGTGTGACATGGACATTAAACATAATCTTTGTTTTGTCCACGTTCATCTTAAGACCTATCCGTTTGAAGACACTGTTGAGGTCATTGAGCATAGTGCTTAGGTCCTCCAGCGATTCTGCGATAAGGACTATATCGTCGGCAAATCGAAAGTGAGTGATGTAATCGCCACTGATGTTAATACCGTATCCTTTCCAGTCCAGAAGCTTGAAAACGTCTTCCAATGCAGCGGTAAAGAGTTTCGGGGATATAACGTCACCCTGTCTTACACCTCTCTGCAATTGGATAGGTTTCGTACTCTGGTTCTGTACTCGGATAGCCATCGTAGCCCTATAGTACATAGTTCATACGCCAGGCATGGTGGTAAATTGTACTCCTCGGACTTCTATACAACTTGCGGTAGGGTATGTATATGGTCTATGGTGCTAAAGCCCTTTCGGAAACCGGCTTGTTCGGGAGGATGGAAGTCGTCAAGCCTGCGCGCGAGACGATTCATAATGACTCTCGACAGCACGTAGACGCGGCTCAGAAGGGAAATCGCCCTGTAGTTCTTTAAGAAAGCATTGTCACCTTTCTTGAAGAACAAGACAACCGCAGTTCTGCTTCACGCCTCCGAAGTAGTGCCAACATGGAAGACGGAATTAAAGGGCCTCTGAAGGACTTCCAGTACCGGTTTTCTACCCGATTTCAGAAGCTCCGCTGTAATTCTATCCTCGCCTGGGCCTAGCCGTTTTAAGATGCTGAGGAGCCATTTAAATCTCGCTAAGACTGGCGTCCGGGATATTTTGGGAATAGTGTCGGATAAGATTCGCTCTTGGATCGTTACTCACACTTGCGTGTCGCTCCAACGATGACGTGTACAGCTGTCCATAGAACCTCTCAATCTCACTCAAAATATCAGGTGCCCCGGAAACGATGCTTCCACACTCGGTCTTCAGCTTTGACAGTTGGCTCTTTCTGTCAGACAGATCTCTGGCAAAGACTTTGGAGCCTTGGGTCCGTTCGATCGCTTCTTCAATACAAAGTGTATTGAAGTTGCGTAAGTCACGTCGCATGCATTTGGAGATCTGTCTGTTCAGTTTCCGGTATACTGTCAAATCTGTTGAAAAATGTAGCTCCATCTTCCATCTAACAGCCATAAGATTAAGAGTGTGATCGGAGAGTTTTTGTGTTCTTCTGCGGTGGGTCTTGCAGAACTTAGCTCCGACCGCATGGACAGTTTCCACGAGCTTGTCATTCATATCGTCCACTTCATTGCAGTCTTCTAGGCACTGAAAACGGTTTTGTAACTCGAGCTGACAGGTTTCAGGACTTTGGAACATAGCACGAGGGGGACGGAGCGTTGACGTCATTAGACAAGACCTCGCCAACTTAATGTTTAGGTTTAGTGTGCCTCTAACCATTCAGTGATCGCTACCTATTTTCACCCTCGCGATCACGGAGACATCACTGAACAGTTGTCGTCTGGTCGTCATAATGAAGTCAATCTCATTTTTTGTCGAACCGTCGGGGCTCGACCAGGTCCACTTTCTGTGGGGCTGCTTCTGGAAGAAAGAGCTCATCATAAAGAGTCCCTCTTTCTCCATGAAGTCGGCCAGTTGCTGGCCCCTTGGTTCCGTTGCCCTATTCCGAATTTCCCTACTTTTAGCTCACCGTTCTCTCTTGTGCATAGTTTTGCATTGAAGTTTCCCATTAACACCGTATATTGGGTTTTGAAGGAATGCATGGCTCTAGAGATATCCTCATACATTTCCTCCACCTCCTCATCGGGGTGTGCCGAGGTTGGTGCGTAAACCTGTATGACCTTCAGCGAATACCGTTTGGTGATTCTGAGTATATGGTACGCAACCCTCGTCGACACACTCTCTATCTTTATAACGTTGTTAACGAGAGACTTGTGGACGATAAATCCGACATCTCCTTGGGACAGATGGTCGCTCTCCCGGTGATAGAGCAAGTTGCCGGATTCAAGTATTTCCGTGTCCTGCCCCTCTCTTCGGACTTCGGATAATCTTATAATATGCCAGCGTAACTTCTCTATCTCTTCTTGCAGCTCCACGATCTTCTACAAGAATTTATTTTCACGTTGCTCTTTTTAACACTTTATCTGCGATATTTCTTACGACTTGCTGTTTCATAAAATATTTTCTATATGTTATTCTAATCTTACTTCATTTAATATTTCATTAGACCCGTTGCCGCTTAGAAAATAGGCGTCTTCAAATAATTAAGAAATAAGCGAATTTGTTAGTTTTGCAAATTTAAGCGACGAAGAAAATCATCGTGATTAAACCTGCTTTATAAAAAATATAATACATATCAAGTAGTGGCGTAGCATGGATTATTGTTTAATTGGGCCTGGCGCCGCTAGAGCCAATAAAACTGTCTCGATGCGTAGTGGTGAAATGTGTGAGTTTGTTAGTTTTGTAACACCAGCGAAATTCAGCGATTTGATTGTTTAAAGCTCTTTATATTGAAAAAAGGCACTATATTTTACTGACACAACTTAACGTTTGCACGTCTTTGGCACAGTATCTAACAAATGATCTATGTTTTATTCGTCAATTTTTTTATAGTCAAAAAGGTACCTTGATTTTGGACGTCAATTTAAAAATATATTTTAGTAAAATAGACTATAATAGGTTTAAAGAAACAAATACAGCCTTGAAAACATACCTGTAATTTTGGGAGGCTCTTCCAACTGTTGTATTCTGTTCGCTTAACGACTTTTTCCTTACCAATTTCACTCGCATATCCCCTGTCGTATTTTTTTTTCACTTGGGAAGTTACGCCATCAATCTTTGTAGTTTCAAACTTTTTAGCTTAGCTTTTCTTGAACTTTTGCCAGTTTATTATAACAGTAGTTAATTAATTACTTTAGATTTTTTTATATTACTTTAGTAATGGCATTAGTATAAAAATAATTTATCACGTGCTCGGCGAAGGAGGAAACCATCGTGACTAATCTTTATCTGAGATGAATAATGGAAAACAATTTAAGGACATATAAAATCTGCCAATGCACAATGAAGCAGTGCACCTGAGTCCAACAAGTCAGTCAGTCACTCGCGAGCTCTCACATAGCGTAATCGAACTGTATACGGACTTGTAATAGCTAGTTTTAATTTATCTTCAATTCTGTATAAAGTTAAAAAAATGCCTAAATGCGACAATTGTGATAAGACAACAAATTTTGACGAACTAACAAGAAATAACGACGTCTATCCGAGCTACTCTTCGCAATGGCTGAACCAATTGTAATGAAACTTTACAAATAGACAGAGTGCAATAGCAGGAGTTAATTAGGCTATATTTCATTGGTCTTGTCTTCGATTATCTTAAATCTGAATAACGACCATTAAAAGATCCTACGCAGGCGAAGCTGGGGCGTGTCTCTAATATAGATTGAGGGTGACAAAAGATCACACAGTCATTTTAGTTCCTGTTCGAAATATTACAGACATACGCTTTAATTTTATTTATATGCACAGAAATAAATTTACTTATACAATTATTGGAGTCTATAGCCTAGAGCATTCACTAACCCCCAGGTGAACAGTGTGTTCATTTGTCTTACTTGTCTAGAAAACATTAGGTCATAGAAAAATAGTTCAACTCGTAAGACCATTACAAAACACGATGAGGTAGCCCTCTTAGCACCCTCTTACGCCTTCACACGAGTAAATGTCCATTATCCGTACGTTCAATGAAACACTGTATTCATTGTTATAACCTATTTCAAAGTAATTTATTACTAGTGAAATTCTTAGTGCGTAATAATTCATGGCCTACAGATGTCAGAGAGGTCCCTTTATATTGACGTGTATAAATGTGTTGCCGCTTTAGTATACCTGTGTTTGTATCATAGGAACTCTTCTTTTATAAATCAATATAAGATTTTTACATGGGCAACCGAGCTTCACTTTTTAGGAAAAAAGTTAATATTCTCAGGAATGACACCTTGTTAAACGGTGTGGGAAATATTATAAACTATTGGGCACAAGTCTCCTTTCATTTAACTAACTCTTTTATCACAATATTATTTTACTGAAAATCTACAAAAACTACACAAAAATTATTCAATCCGTAGACACATAAAAATCTAAAAAACATTTTGAAACAATATTTTCTACAAATAATAAACAAAAAATATATAGAACATACATTATAATTTTTAAACATATATAATATTGTTGTGTAAGTGTTATTTAATTATATATAATACTTACACAACAATATACACTAACTTATACATTTGTACATAATTATATCTATCTTCATAATAGCAATTTATAAATTCACGTAAGCATTTATATAATATAAACACTAAAATATATACATATATATGTTATATATTTATATATAATTATATTTATATATAATATAATATGAAAACAAAATTATCCACAAACAAAACAAATATATAAAATACATATACATAGTAAATATAAACTAACAACACTATATAATATTCACAATAATCACGAACCATACTTTATACCATAGCTCTTAAAACCGTAATGCTAAAAAACATCTTGTAGAATAAAAAGTAGCAAAAAATGAAGACAGTGCTGCATAGGAACGTCCATAAAAGGTTTTTACGTAACCTTATCGTGTGATATACCCTCATTGTGTTTATAAAATGTGTAGCTGTCTTATGATTGTTACTTAAGTATGTATGTAAGAAGTGTGTAGCAAATATAGTAATAAATAGTTTTAGTCTATATTAATGTATAACGACGGCTTGGGGTGTACGGTAAAACTCAAAAGAGTTTATGTTTACACCTTATTAATTGTTATACTTCCTACTGTCTATGAAATAAATAAATAAATAAAAAATTTAAGAGAGAGTGGTAGAGAAAATAGTTCGCCGCGCTGGACGCAGACTCTGACAAGTGATTGTAGGTGAATTTAATCACATGGTCTGTTAGGCTATCTATACGGTCTAATCTTAGGAATGGCGGAATAATGTAACTTCACATTCAGATAGAGATCTGATAGAGATAGAGATGTCAGAAGTGATCTAGGCTACGCTTTACCCAAAAATATTGAAAGGCAGACCGCTACTTAATAACTATAATTTGCAGTGAACGATAATCTGGATACGATCCTTGCAGGCACCAACGAAGTAGTTGGTTGTAATTTTAAAACTTTTTACCACGTGTTTGATGTTTAAGACAAACGTCACGAGGAAACGTTTCTGTCTAAGAAATAAAAATATTTCGAAGACGATGTCCGCCTACACATACAAAGACAGCAAGGTAGACTTGTTACTAAATTAGAAATTGAGAGAGAGGTATGTGATATAGAGAAAGGTAGCAATGGTTTGTATTTGAGTTGTATCTTTAACTTTATGTAAAAAGTGCATATCAGCACCGACGTTCGAGTAGAGTTACTTCATAAGAACATTCATATCAAATCGTGTGTAGGCGAAATGTTCAAATGCTATTCAATTTTAAGGTGTCGTTACTTCTCGTGGTGTCTCAGTAGTGACGTTCATTTTGTATGTATTTTTATGATGGAGGTTATATTAACAAAAATTATGTTTTTCTGATAGTGAGTATGAGGATGGTTTGTTGGTTGATGACGTAGAAAGTCATCATCATCATCATTACATTCATTCACAAGTTCACTGCTGAACATAGACCACATGGTAATCCTCAGCTCAGATACCATCAAAATCGGGCACCTAGAAAAAAGTTCTGAGGAACACACATAAAACATAGTCGAATTGAGAACCTCCTCCTTTTTGAAGTCGGTTAAATAACTGAATAAGTCATTGGTTCTGCGTTCGCATAACTCAACAGAATAACTGATTAACTCACATGCGCGACGCGACGTAAGCATAGGTAACTAAAAAAATAACTCATTTAGTCATCGGTCAGACGTTAGCATAACATAATAAAATAATAACCGATTAAGTCATAGGCACTGCGTTAGCATAACTTAATATTTACTTAAGTCATAGGCACGACGTTAGCATAACTTAATATCTACTTAAGTCATAGGCACTCCGTTAGCATAACTTAACATGCTGCGTAAGTTATAGGCACGACGTTAGCATAACTTAACATGCTGCGTAAGTTATAGGCACGACGTTAGCATAACTTAAGCTAGACGCGACAGAGGCACAACGTTAGCTTGTCCGCCTTCTACTTTTGAGAAAGAGGCACAACGTTAGTGTATCTCAATATTACTCTTTCAGAAAAGAAGCACTACGCTAGCTATTTCTGACACATGTGTAACTACTGACCCTCAAACAAAGCAGGGTGCAAGCACACACCTCGTGTTTAAGCTAAAGTAACGATACTGGCTTAATTATTAATGTAATTTTCCCGTCTCGGCCCTTTCTGACCATGAATTTTCAAATCTATACCAATCGTTATTCTACAACAGAAAATGAGTGAGCTCTTGAATACATTTAATACAGACTTAAACTTTTGCGGAATTGAAAACATCGTCCAAATCAGATTTTAGAATACGTTTTCTACTAGAGTTGTCTTAGATAACAATTTTTTCTTAGAAATACTGCGCATACGGCACAGATCGTACTATACACTGAAGACATATGCCAACCAGCTAAACGCGCTCCAGCGAACTGTCTCGGCGCACCAGCGCCAGCGAGCTGTCTCGGCGCACCAGCGCCAGTGAGCTATCTTGGCGCACCAGCGCCAGCGAGCTGTCTCGGCGCACCAGCGCCAGCGAGCTGTCTCGGCGCACCAGCGCCAGCGAGCTATCTCGGCGCACCAGCGCCAGCGAGCTGTCTCGGCGCACCAGCGCCAGCGAGCTGTCTCGGCGCACCAGCGCCAGCGAGCTGTCTCGGCGCACCAGTGCCAGAGAGCAACGCGCTGCACTCGCAGCAGGGAGCCGTACAGATTTCAACATTGTAGGCATAGGCACCAAGTTTGCATACCTCACAGTGGCTGTAGACATAGGCACAAAGTTAGGGTTAACTAGTACCCGAAACCATTTTCATATTGGATTTTACCCAAGAAAACTTTAATTTTTAATTTGAAGTAAATAATAGTAAAATCAAAAGACATGGAAATAATTACGTAAGATGCACAAGCGTGCACTTAAGTACATCCAACGCAGGTCTCGCAAAATAGGTATCCAACGTAATTTAAGATTGAAAAAGATGTAAAAAGTTTCAGGTGCATGAAACAAACAATTTTTTTTATAGGATAAGGGTGATAAACGAGCACACAGTAAACCTGATGGTAAGTGGTTGCTGCGGCCCATAGATATCTACATCTATCCTCGTTTGCGAATCAAAATGCAGATGCGTTGACACCCGTGAGGACCAAGATGGAATGCCTCATTTCCAGTAAAAAGGGCCTCCGGCCACCTGCACTCACCAAGCAAAACGCAGAGGTAAACCTCTACTTCACGCTGGTATTCTGTGAGGTCGTGGTACCACCCTGGTTCGAGCCGGCCCATCCGTGCGACAGCAAAAGCTGCCGCGTGGCTCTACCACTGTTAAATAATCTCCTTTTCACAATTAAAAAAATTAAGATAAATGTATTGCGAACCAAAGAATTAAAAGTTTCCAAAGTTCACCTCACATTCTCTTAAGAAACGGCATCTGTGTGACATGGCACTCAAACCATTGCACACATTGCAAAAACGGCAACTATGTGGAGAGACTGATCCCACCACATATTCCAAAGGGAAGTAGGCAACTGCGCCAGATCTATGCATTGCCAAAGGCAACTGCATGCAGAGACGTAGGCTACTACACACATTGCAAATACGAGTATAAAAATCAACTATATGCAAATATCACACATTGTAAATATAAAAAAGGCAACTGTGTAAAATATCACACAATGCAAACGACATGAATCAAATTGCAATAGTCATTGAGTCGTCTTGGTCAGGTAGATATCCGCGTGACATGGCTCACCACTCTCAAGCTGAGCAAGCGTCAGACGTCTATTTACCACGCCAAATCATCACGTGGTCGGCAGAAGCTCGAGCCGTATTGCCGCATGATCCGCCAAGACACAGCAGGTAGCAGCGGCATAGCCCCAATCATACCAAGGCTCGGCCACGCCAATGTCCAAATGGCCGTCGACTATTTGGAGTAAACTGTAATATTTATCAACACATCAGAATACAAACAGGCTATTTATTTTTTCAATTCATAGCACGTAAAAGTTAATCCTTTGTTTGATATATCGCTTAAACTTTTCGGACTTTAAAATATATGGGCTACATTATTTCGTGTGCTACGTATTTTCATTTATACATTTAGACAGTGGTAGAGCCACGCGGCAGATTGCTGTCGCATGGATGGGCCGGCTCGAACCGGGGTGGTACCACGACCTCACAGAATACCAGCGTGAAGTAGAGGTTTACCTCTGCGTTTCGCTTGGTGAGTGCAGGTGGCCGGAGGCCCTTTTTACTGGAAATGAGGCATTCCATCTTAGTCCTCACGGGTGACAACGCATCTGCATTTTGATTCGCAAACGAGGATAGATGTAGATGTCTATGGGCCGCAGCAACCACTTACCATCAGGTGGACTGTGTGCTCGTTTGTCACCCTTATCCTATAAAAAAAAAAATATCATTTCACAAAAAATCAAAACTAGGCATTCATCAATTAAAACAAAACTCGAAGAAGTTAAGTTTTTACTGGATACAAACTAAAACTCATTTAGTAACACCTCTTTTCAATATTTCTTTTAATATTTGTTAACATATTTGGGTACGTTAAGAAACAATGAAAGTCCTCGCGGGTACTTTTAATATAAATCGAACAAAACGATTTAACTTTTAGCATAAAACATTTCACTTAATACTTTTACTTAACACTTTAATAATACGTCAATGTCGAAAATAGGACAGGAAATTTTATTACGACGTTTAACATAAAAACAAAGGCGTCACCGCAAGGCGCATTACAGTCTTTCACGAATGTAATAACCCTCCCACTATTCAAAGATTATATGTGGACGGTAACAGGGATCTTTATCCCACTTTTCATTTTAAAAACTATCTCACTTCTGATATTAGAAATTTATTAATTTATTTAAGAAATTTATTTAGTTACCTATGCTTACGTCGCGTCGCGCATGTGAGTTAATCGGTTATTCTGTTGATTTATGCAAACGCGGAACCAATGACTTATTCAGTTATTTTAACCGGCTTCAAAAAGCAGGAGGTTCTCAATTCGACTATGTTTTATGTGCGTTCCTCAGAACTTTTTTCTAGGAGACCGATTTTGATGGTATCTGAGCTGGGGCTTACCATGTGGTCTCATATGGGTTTGGTCGGGACCTGGCCGGCAGTTTGTTTAATTATTCTTAATGATGCGTTTTTATTAATAGTTCAATTTTAACATAATTTTTAATTTTACCACTTGTGTTCAGTTATGCGAACATAGTGCCTATGACTTACTCTGATGAAACGTTGTGCAAACGTAGAGCTATTGCCAAGCGCGTCGACTGTGACTGACGCTATGCCTGCATCCCAAATGCCGTTAATGGAAACTGATTTTTAAAGTTAAAGGGAGCTCGAGGACGGACTCCTGTCAGAAGAGGCCGTGTAGGGAATGAGGGTTTAAAAAAAATATGAACAAATGAAGGTAGAATGGTAATCTCCCACTTATTTTAGCAGTATAAAGTATCGCACAGACGACTAAGAGGTAACAGTCTGTAATTCTACGAGTTTCATATCGTTATTATGCCCGTTGGGCTAAAACATTACTTCTACACAGCGATTTTGCCCAAATAAGATAAGTGATGTGGTTCTATTCGTGTAGTAGTTCTACTAGTATAAGCAAAGAAGACCGTGTTGCTGAGAGGCTGCCGTGCATTACATCGAGAGGAGTAGTGTAGCTGTTGCTTTGCATACTTTGGTGTTATCATGTAATTATGTCCTTCACGTTACACTAATGTGTGATTGTGTCTGGTACATATTACGGTTGGTCGAACTGTATTTGCTCTATGTTGAATGTGTAGTGCTGTACGCTGTCTTATTCCTGATAATGATCAATTGCGTAAGCAAGATAGGCAAGTTGAACATCCGCTCTCACACTTTTATTATTTATTACAATTAACCTTTAGAGTAAATTCTAATCAAGGTTAAACTTTTATAATATATAAGATTAATATAAAATTTAAATGTCTGTCTCTAATATCGAAATAACTGATATTTTTGTCCTGACGAGGTTATTTGCATTATCATATGAATAATCATTTTTTATAATTTATTTATGAACAAAAAAAAAGATACAAAAACACTCTTATAGTGAGTTTGTACAACGGTTCTACTTTTTCCATAATTTGATGAAATATCTTCCAGTAGACCCACAATGAAAAATAAATTAAAAAAAAGGCAAACATAAATACCTACATACATTTTTAAAATGTTGGTCTTTCTCTGAGACTGGGCTAATCTTCGGAAGGGCTAAATCATATGTAATGTAACTTGACGAACAGACTAAAAGCAATACCAGAATTAATCGAGGTAATATTTTATCCCAAAAACTTGGACGTTTCTGAAAAAAAAAGAAAATTTATAAAAAAATTGATGTTTATCTTAAATCTACATAACGTTGCATTAATAAATTCTACTCAAGCGAAGCCAGGTGGGTCGCTAGTATAATATTAATTTTATTAAGCATCACCATAATAGTTTTACAGTTATTCACAAGTCCACTTCTGAACATAGTGCTCTACACTTGAGAGACTGTGAATCATTAGTACATGCCGTTGAGAATCAGTCTTATAACATAAAATGTATATGAATAGTAAATGAAAAAACTCTTAAACGACCAAACAAGGTCACTCTCTTGTTACATCTGGAGAGTGAACAAAGGCGAGACGTTGAGTGACCCAGTATTTTATACTAGTAATAAGTCAAACTGTTACTGTGCCCTGGTTTCATTCTTAACATTCCCGAAAGTGATCTTAAGAGAGTGGAAAAAGTTGACTTGACTGTCCAATATTTTGACGTCTTTATATATAATCTGAGTAGTTTTGTTTCAAAGATCAAATTATTTTTATTTTCACAAATATCTTTATACAATGAGGATTTAACATGGTTTTATGGGTAGTAAAATTTTGTATATCCCATACATAAAACACATAAATTATATCTCACACCCACGCACTTAAAGTCTTAAATTTGCCCATATATAATATATTGCCGATTTGGTAAATATAATTCTGTCTACGTCCTTTGACGATGTAAAATATTTAATATTACTTATTATTCATAATATACTATAATATTTTAATAATAATACTTCAACATACTATACAATACCCTCCATATTTTAATACCCTATTCAAACATACATGATGTATTCAGCAGTGGACGTGTAACGGGTTTTAATGATGATAATGATGATGTTGACTCAAAAAAAGGTAAATTTATGTATTAACGATATAAACTTTACTACTATAAAATAAAACACGCATATTCTATTCAGTTGGTGGTTATTAACATATATGTATAAAATAAACTGGCGACTAAACACTTAAATGTAGTGCCTCTGTCTCTGTCTTTCTGACGAAGTCGTTAACGACGGGTGTTTCAGCGAATTTAGTACAGCTCTATTTGAATTGCTTTAATAATATTGCTGAATTTCTCACTGTCATAAATTTGAAATTAAGCTCCCCCACGAGTGCTGTACATCGGCACGCTCTTGTACTATATCTTGTAAAGCTATATTTATAAATCAGATTAACTTAGATATATCCAATCACGGTATAAAAGTGTATATTTCCTTTAATCCACCTTTCAAAAATCTTCAATTTGTCGTTGATACAGTCCTTTTGGCAGAATCTCTAGAGGACCTAAGCACCATACTCAATGACCTCAATAGTGTCTCCGAACGGATAGGTCTTAAGATGAATATGGACAAAACAAAGATCATGTATAATGTCCATATCAAACATATGCCAGTAGTTGTTGTGAGCACTACGCTCGAAGTTGTTGATGAGTATGTTAACCTGGGACAAATAGTCCGACTAGGTGATTTAACTTCGACCGAGAGGTTAATCAACGTATTCAACTCGGCTGAGCAGCATACGGCAGATATTTTCGTCAAGTATACCTCAAAACTTAAAAACGAGACCGCTGTAGAACCAGAGTGACCAACATAGCCCAACTGATTAGTAAGCTGAAAAGGCAAAGTGCCGGCCATATAGCTTGAAGAATCGACAACCGATAAAGAGAAAAGGTTCTTGAGTGGCGACCTTGTACTGGCGGACGAAATGTAGGGCAGCGCTCCACTAGATGGGGTGACGTCCTGATAAGACATGCAGGAAGTCGATGGATGCAGGTGGCTCAGGACATCATCATCATCATCATAAAGTTACCTGCATCTTTCGAGTTCCTATATTTTATTATACCTAGTAAGACTAGGTTGTCATCCTATATAGTGGGGTTTGCTTTAGCCAACTTTAGCTTCAGAAATTGATCATGTATGGAAAAAAATAATTTAAGACTATGTAGTATAGAGAAAATGTTATGCAATAAAGAGGTAAAACGGACAGTGGCTAGCGGCTCACTTTAAAGAAACGCTCAAGTCTATCTTAGGGCTTCAGGATCCAGTAACTTTGTAGTGTGAAGAACTACCAGTAAGAAGGGGTAGTGTGAAGAACTACCACTAAGAAGCAGTAGTAACAAGTGGTAGCTGAAGTGACTAGTAGCAGAATATTGAACATAGTGAATAGAAGCTAGCAACATAGTTACTGATATTTGCAGTTTCAAAAGTGAAAGTGTTAGCTAGTTGCGTAACGTGGTAACTGATATTTCTGTCAACATATACTCCGGAGAGTTTCGCCCGTCGCGCACACTATGAAAATAAACTTTTTATCTATTTTGATAATAAGTTGACAAATACTCAAATATTAGCTGTGTATTCTTTTTGGGTTGAATATTATTGCGACTAACAACACACTTTATTTCACGAGTTTTTCCTCTAAGATGTATATTTTTCCCCACGCCCGGATTACCCTAATTCTACCTTTTGTTTTATCTTTTATATCGTGTGCCTCGCTTGATTCTCGACGGAAAAGTTTGTTTTATAAGTTTTATAAAACGAAGATTGTTTTTGTGTGTGTGACGTGTGTATGAAGTGTTTGTGTGCCGCTAAGTTCTGAAATCAAATCAAAACCTTACATTTGTACAAGAACACATTTTTATTTTGTTTTTTAGGTCTGATTGTGTTATGCTTGACTTGGTCATATTTCCAGTCCACTAATGAACATAGTCCTTCCCATAGATTGCTGTTTGTTTGTTACATCTTCTTTCGGAGCCATGAGTTCTAGACAAATATGTTTTTTTATTTTATACCGTTACCGTTACAGCCTATCAAAAACCCCCTGCTGTGTATACGCCTCCCCAATATATTGCCTCATAGAGTGGGAGTGGATGCTAAAGTACCAACGATTGAAGGGTGTGTTAGTAACCCAGTTTTTTAACCGACTTCAAAAAATTAGGAAGTTCTCAATTCGACTAACTTTTTTAATTTGATTAGAACTTTTTCCAAAGTGAACCGATTTTAATGATTCTTTTTTATTTGAACATTAGTGCTTCTTATGTGGTCCCATATAATTTGATCAAGATCTGACCAGTGTTTTTGAGTTATCCTTAATATTGCCAATTTAATTGACTTCAATTACATTAATGATTTTTGCATTTTATTACAACAAAGAAGAAGATATTTTTACACCGACACTACACGGATATTTCGTAATCCATTCAAAAGGGTAAAAAGAATTTTTAATATAAAGTAAAAGCCGACTACAAAGAACTAATAAGAGAGAAATAATTTTACATTCTAAAGTCGGACTTTTAATTATTTTATACTGTGTTTTGGCACCGACTTCAGCATATGAAATTATTTCTTTCTTTTTAGTTCTTTGAAGTAGACTTTTACTTTATATCAAAAGTTGTTTTTTTTTATAAAACCTGTTCTCTCAAGCACCTATGTAAGTCAAAGAACAGATCGTTACGGTAAATGGCTCGTTTCTTGAATATAGGAATCTCAACATCACAATATCACGGAAATTTCTACTATTGGCTTTTTAAATTTATTGCCAAATGGAAAGATATATCTATAAATTATTTTTATGTATTTCGTAATATCTTAACGTAAAAAATTGAATGTATTTGACTAACATAATTTTTCTATTTCGGTTAACGTTACGTCTCTTGTTTTCCTATCGACATCGCTAGAATTGGTTTTCTTTATGCTTCAGTGGAATGTCAGAAACATTGTCTTTCAGGAAATATGCATTTTATTGTTAGGATGTAGACTTGTAATAGTAATTCGTAATTCTTTAACAAAATGTTAGGATCTATTTATATATTTATTCAGTAACGTTCTGCGGCTTAGCCCCTGTGGATGTCGGTAAACGACATGATTTCAAATATTCAGAGCCCATGTTCATATTTACTATATACTAATAATAACAGCGTATTTTTTTTAGTTCAAATAAGAAAAAAAACTTTGCGACCTCGATGTTTGATTAAGATAAAATTTAAATGCAAAAGTTTAAAATTTTTGATCTGTTCGATCATTAAAATCTTACATGATTTGAGTTCAAACCGGTGAACTCCAGCTTTGATTTCTATCTTTAAATTAATAACATATTTATTAATTTAATTTTTTTTAAGATTTATTTAAATAGTACGAAAGTACTAAATATTATAACAATAATATATTTTATCATTTTAAATATTATGTAAGAATTTTAATAATAATAATGATTAATTTAAATATGACTATTTTGGCAGAAAAATGTAATGATTTTAGAAGTCAAAAATATATAATTAAGTTATATAAATAGTAAATGATTATAAAAGATTTGTTAATAATAATTTTAGGGATATTAATTTTAATTTTAGGCGTATTAATTGGAGTTGCCTTTCTTACATTGTTGGAGCGTAAAGTTTTAGGGTATATTCAGATTCGAAATGATCCCAATAAAGTTGTATATAAATAGGAATTTTACAACCTTTGTCTGATGCTAATAAATTATTTTCTAAAGAACAAATTTTTCCTGTTTATTTTTATTAAATTTCTTATTATTTTTCTCGTATTATTACATTTATTTTATCTTAAACAGTTTAAATATTAATTTCTTATTATTTTAATATAGTTACATTGAATTTAGGTGTTTTATTTTTTTATGTTGTACTAGAATGAGAGTTTATACTGTTATAGTTGCGGGATGAATATGAACAATAAACATGAAAATAAATCTGTGTTTTATTTCTAATTCAAACATAATAATTAAATGTAGGTTTAAAAAAAAACAACTTATACTATCAATTAGGTACTAAGTTGGTAAGGCTGGTTTCATAGTCAAGCGTTTGAATAGCGCCGTCCAGACGCATACGCTTGCAAATGCACTAGATAGTAGTCGATAATAGTCACGCCGTTCAAGCGCGCGGTTGAAACTTGGTTGAAACCGTGGCTGATACGCTCGCTGTTCGCCGGCATGTCTATTGGCGTGAATGAAACCATCCTAAATCTTACTGTACCGTATATGTTAATGACAACATCTAAATGCTACCAGCCGTTATATACATACATTTTTATTTTTACATTAATACACACAAACATTTTCTCTCATTTCAAAATCAATGCTAAGTAAGCGGGTATGTTAACTAGATTCTATGCATTTATACGTTGCATTTACGGCTTAAGAACAAAAAATGCATACCTAATTATCTATATAGGAACTAAAAATAGCTAAATGTTTTAGGACATCGTTTTTCAGTTAGTTAAATATCACTGGGAACTATGAAAAACCGTAATATTTGTGGTTCGATTATAACCTTAAAATCTGATACTTTTTTGAAATGTATCTATTATGCAGCTAGTTTGCTATAAAAATAAGAATATATAGGAATTTACTAATGATCGACAATAAAACACATAATTTTCCGATTCTCTTGGTTTCAGGGCGAACAATGTATGGGCGCAGAGCAATGTCCTTTCTACTATTGGCTTTTTAAATTCGTTGACAAAATTGATAGAAAAATAAAAACACTAACGTAAAATATTGAATGTATTTGACTAACATCATTTTTCTATTTCGGTTAACGGTACGTCTCTTGTTTTCCTACCGACATCGCTAGAATTGGTTTTCTTTATGCGTCAGTGTAGCCCAACGGATTAGTAAGCTGAAGTGGCAGTGGGCCGGCCATATAGCTCGAAGAACCGACAACCGATGGGGAAGAAAGGTTCTCGAGTGGCAGCCTCGTACCGGTAGGCGAAGTGTAGGGCGTCCCCCCACAAGATGGAGTGACGACCTGGTAAGACATTCAGGAAGTCGATGGATGCAGGTGGCTCAGGACCGTGCTTTGTGGCATTCTTTGGGGGAGGCCTATGTTCAACAGTGGACTTGTGAAGGGCTGTAATGATGATGAATGATGATGATGCGTCAGTGGGATGTCAGAAACATTGTCTTTCAGGAAATATGCATTTTAATGTCAGGATGTGGACTTGTAATAGTAATTCGAAATTCTTTAACGAAATGTTAGGATCTATTTACATATTTATTTAGTAACGTTTATCTGTGGCTTCACCCCCGTGGATGTCGGTAAACGACATGATTCAAATATTCAGAGCCCATGTTCAGATTTACTATATATATATTGGCTATTATTTCATTCGTTTAGTAGTCGGAAATAATATTTAATCTGCTACAACCCAAAATTTTGTGTGATTATTTCAAGAAGTTTCCGTTTACTATTTCTTTCGAGTGGATTACCAATTACTTATGACATAAAATTTAAATACTATCGTTACTATAATTATACTTAAAGTAAATTGCTTATTTATTTTGTGATTTGGTTTACTGCTGGTACTTGTTTTACAATATAACTTTAAATTATTAATTTTTTGACTATAAAATCTAGCCGGTTTCGCCTCACGGCATCTTCAGGATATTTATGAACGATGAACATATGTTCGTTGTTCATAAATTCCATCCAGTGGATTGTAAGACATTTTATCATTTTAATTATATAAAAAATATCTTAATTCCTTTATATAAATACAATCGGTTTTATGCCAAATTTAATAAAAATCTGTCCAGCCGTTAGCATGATCGAAGGACAATTATTCAAACAATGCACTCACAATAATATTATATTATTTGTAGCTCGTCCGCTTCGTTGGTCGTAAATTAAATTTTGTAATAATTGTTATGACAGTTTCTTATATTGTTTTCCATGACAAAGTGTATCCCTACGCCGAATTTCATAACAACCCCTTTAGCCGTTTGAGCGTGAATGAATGGCAAATATCAAAAATTTATTGTTTACTAGCTGACCCGGCAAACGTTGTTTTGCCATATACATTATTTCTTGGAAATATTTTTTACTTTTTAAAAATCTCGATTAAAAACAGGGGTTTATCGTAGAAGGGTGAAAATTTGAAGTTTTATGTATTTTTAAATGCTAAATCATAATAAAATAAAAATAAAACATTTTTTATAGGATAGGGGTGAAAAACGCGCACACAGACCACCTGATGGTAAGTGGTTGCTGCGGCCCATAGACATCTACATCTATCCTCTATTACAAATCAAAATGCAGATGTGTTTTCACCCGTGAGGACTAGGATAGAATGCCTCTTTTCCAGTAAAAAGGGCCTCGGGCCACCTGCACTCACCAAGCGAAACGCAGAGGTAAACCTCTACTTTACGCTGGTATTCTGTGAGGTCGTGGTACCACTCCGGTTCGAGCCGGCCCATCCGTGCGACAGCAAAAGCGGCCGCCTGGCTCTACCACTGTTAAAAACTAAACTTTTTGTCAAAGAAATAAAAATAATATATTTACGCGTTGGTCATCCTTATTATTTAGGGGTTTGAAAAATAGTTGTTGGCTGATTCTCAGACGTACGCGATATGCAAACAAAATATCGTACAAATCGGTTGAGTCGTTTCGGAAGAGTTTGGTAACAAAAACCGCGACACGGGAATTTTATATATTAGATTAAAATATTAATATCAAATAAGGGTTATATAATGAGACGACTATGAGCCAAATATATTTATGACTATGAGAAATGTGAGGAAAATATTACGACTTAGCATATTTACTAGGACTCCTTATTCCCAAAAAAGAAGAAATAGTTATGTAGAAGGCCAATCTATTTCTGCTACAAAATAACATTGCTCTTTTTTAACCAAGTTTCACTACTATTCCTAAAATATTTAGTTTGACAGAACAAGCTGTGCAGCTTAATATTTATTAGGCTGTTTAGCTGTGTTTCGTCTGAGGGCTAAATAGAGCCTAAACAATTACGAATGTAGGCATTTCATCTTAGTCCTCAGCGGTAACAATGTGTCTGTAGAGTTCTTTGTTTGAATGTTGCTGCAGGTGTCCATGAACTGCTGTAGCTAATGAAAATCAGGTGGATAGTAAGTCTGTTAGTCACTTCAAGGTTATAATATTAAAAATGGAGGTATAACTATATCTTACTTATACGTGAAAACTGCGAGATTTAAGGTACTGCGTTCATGAACTGTGAACATTTACAGGCTGATAATTTTGATTTAATAAGGCATCCGAACTTTGTGTATGCATAATTACTATATTCAAAAAATGTTTCCGTTCTCCGTTGCGTGCCGCTTTAAAATGTACAGAGTACACATTAACCGTTATCGTTACCCTCTTAAAATGAAACAACTTTATGCTGTTTAAGCCTATGAATACGTGTTTTCCTATTACAAATAATTTTTAATGTAATTTCTGGCCTATAACTACTCAACCGTCCACGGTGACTACAGTCCCAAAAAACAATTATTGCCTCACCTGTCTAGTCACCAAACGACATATTTCGGTTTAAACATGGACAGCGCAAAAGATAGCTGTTATTAATACAGTACAAAATTATAGATGGTGCTATATGAAATTTGTCATTTGTGAAAGTGATTTTTATCTGTATAATAATACTAAAATATTTAGAAAAAAAGTTAAAATTAAATTTCCGATTTCTGTTTGTGGAATGTTAACGTGTGAGAAATTCGATCAATAATATGATAACTTTTCTGTTTTTACATGTTATTTCTAATGTTATTGTACATCAAAGTAATTGTGAAGATATTTTCTTTAGTAAATATATATCATTACGACAATTCCTATATGTTTATATATAACAATTTAGCTCTAAATTTTAATCACTATGCGCGATTATCTTTTATTTATTATATGTTGTTTAAAATGTATTCTAATCAGTTTTTTGTGTAAAATGAACGCTAAATATAAAATAATGAATCACTATTAACACGTTGATAGCAATAATTTATAAACGAAATATCTGTTGAAATGTGTCTAGAAATTATTAAAACGTATTTTTATTAATTTATTTACTTATTTATTCAAATTTATATTGTGTAAACATTATATACTTATGTATATTGAGTATATAAGATATTTTTAATATTGGTATCATTTGAAAGGGAATATCATGTGCTACTATAATATAAAATAATTGTCTCCAGTAAGTATTATACTTTTCTTGTATAACTCGAAAGAAAAAATAAATACGTTTTTTTGATATTCTTTTTTTAAGCTTTATTTTAAGCCTTTGTTTTTAATTTGACTAATGTTATTTTAACAAAATTACATTTTGAATTTGTTGAGTCTTTTGAGAATATTTTTTTAATTGAATGTAGATATAGTAGTTTTTCAGTAGTAATCGTTTTTGTAAGACAGTCTCGCGCGTTCGTAAAAATAGTGACCTTTAATGCGCGGACAGGTCAGGCGAGAATCACTCGCGCGAGGCGGATTGTAAAGTGGATAAAACGAGTCATATGAGACAGCGAAATGTTTTGATTTTCAAAAACGAGGTCTAAATGTGAAAATATTTGTTTTGCAAAATGTTTCTAGGTAGTCCATTCCAGAATTAGACTATGAGGCAGAGAAACGTTGATTTTTATTCGTTTTTACTTATGAATTTGTCTGCAAGTAATCACCGTACAAGCTGTTTCTAGTGTGAAATTGCAATGCTACCACTACTCCTGTGTCTCGGCACGACACACAATTGTAGATGCTAATCACCGTCGCTAGGACTGATAACTCGTTTCTTACTACGAGTATAACATTTTATAATTTGTATGTAGAAGACGGCGACAGAGTAACGATCACGGTCTCGCAGAATAACAACAATTTTTTTTATAGATCAAGGTTAAAAAACGAGCACACAGTTTACGTGATTATATGAGAGCGCCTATAGAAACCGACATCAATCGATGACGACTATTGATGCGTCTTTAACCCTTAAAATCAAGATGGAACGCCATTAAAATTATCACCGGTTCTCTACACTCAACATACAAAACAAGGCAAATTTACGCTGCTATTTTACACTGTTATTGTGTGAGTGTGGTCCTTCCCGTTCGATTCGACCCATCCATTCTGCAACCATAATAAAGCTTTTTTTTTGCGGATGGAAAATCATCTAATGACGCCTTTAGCTCTGGGTGGAGCAGAAGGGAGTGTCAGACTTTTACTGACTGAAAACCATCCGTGTTCCTTCAGTGCCCTTACGTTCCGGAGCCGCCATAACCATAACCATAATAAAGCTGCAGCGTGGCTTTACCACGTTGATAAGAACAACATACTGTCACTGTATTTCATATGGTGAATATAAAGAAACGATCATAGTTAACCCTTTTTACCAGTTACAGGGCATTTCATTTTGGTCCTCAGGGGTGACAAAAAATCTGAATTTTTGACCTGACATACGTAGACGTTTGCTATAAAATTAATAACAAACCACTGCGAAACGCCCGCCTACACTTTAACCACACAACCAATTGCTAGTCACCGTGAGGATAACCAAAGACCATATTGCGAAGCCGTATGTTATTAGTGGGTTGGATTAAAGATGTGTAACGGAGGTGAATTAGATTAGATCTACGTCGTATTATCGACAGTGGTATGTCTTTCCTAGTGTAGTTGTGTTGGGATTAGTGGTGCTTGGATTAGTGGTGACAAGGATAGTGCACGCAATTGAGGGAGGGCGAGATATCTACTGTCTTAACTGGTTTGAAAAGCACCCTTTTCAAACTAGTTAAGAGACATCATTTTATTATACTACGCAGTTCTCAGCAAATAAATTTTTAACAACTTTAATATTTTTATTGATTTGCACAAATTTAGGTGCTGTGTCATTAAATTTATTTGTAATAGTTTTTATCATATTTCACACTTGTTATGGGCATTTTTAAACTGTCTGAACATTATGAATAATGCCCTATTATTTACATGGTCTATAATGTATAGATATATTGATTTATAATGTTAAAGAGAGGTTATCCCAGATCTGTAGGCAATTATAACGCTTTCCCAGCTCACGTTGCTCACGAATATGGTGTTGAACTCTAAGCCACCCACCCTGCAGCTATGACTTAGCTCCTTGTGATTTCTTTTTGTTCTTAAGAGTAAAAGAAAAACTAAGAGTTAAGTTTTTTTTTCAAGCACCGAAGAAGCCGTGGCTGCTTACGAAGAATCGATTTCCGACCTGTCAGATCAAGTCTGGAAAACGTGTTTTCAGAGTTGGTTTAGGTGAATGGAACTATGTAACGGGCGTGATGGAGAATATTTTGTAAAGATGAAAACTAAATATTAATAGTATCTAGAGTACTTTTTGTATATCTTAAAACTTATTGAGTGTCCTACGTAACGTGTTATTTTTCCTTTCAATTGTTCTCTTACTTACACCACATACTTAGGTAGCTGCATCTAATAAACCTTTCTTTATATTATACCACACAGTCTCCAAGTTTAAATAATTCATACACAATTCATCAATATCACTTATATTTTCTCTCATTCTACATTTGAACTTCTCTTTTACACCTTCCATCTTGTAACCTCTCTGTTCTTATACACTGTAACGCAGTGGTAGACAGATGTCCGAAGCTTCCAACATTTGAAAAGACCATTAATTCGGTATAAGAACAAGTAATGGTCCGTCCTTACGTTAGACCTCCGGTTAACCCTTGAATCTACCACCGCGCTCTTCATTTCTTCATTCACAATTATAAAATCTATCATGCTTCTATCATCACCTCTTTCTCATGTATACATGTCACTCTTCTTATGACTAAAGAAAGTGTTCGTCACAAAGAGATTCTTTTACACACATACGGCGAGGAGGCTTTCACCATTTTCATGTATATTTTCATCACCCAACGTTCCCAATATCTTTTCATAATCAACCCTCTTCAGCTCTTCCATTCAAATCTTCTAATATAACAATATTTTCATTACCCTTGCATTTCATTAGCACCACGCTTACCAACTCCCAAAACTGCTCTCGGATATCTATAATCTCGGATAATCGGCTTAGACATATCTGGAGCATAGACCTCTAGAACAAACAACTTATTTAAGCCCACTTTCATTCGTATCCATAGCAGTCTCGGACTTACACATTCACAATTTTGCACACAATGTCCCATAATTTTTAAAGGATGATACCGACTTCCTGGCATGTTCGCTCGGTCTCGTCTACACCAGACCGGTACGGAGTATACATGCCATGTGTAGTGGCATCCTTTCCCTTCCGATTCGTCTCATTTACACATAACACATCTATTCCTCTATCATACATCATATCGCATACTTCATATATCATATCATTAATTGCTCCACATACATTAAACGTAGCCAGACGGGTTTCCGCATCCACTTATCACCCTTCCGAGGGACAGAACGTTACGGATGGCGAATATCGTCAACGGTTTTCCTCCCGGAGATTCTTTGCACTTCTGCCCCATCTAAGGGGCGCCGTGAACTTGGGGTCATTCCGTTACTCTTTTGCCTCATGGCGTGAAAGAAGGGGGTGGTATTTTTACGCCGCTACCACACGGTGAGTAGCCGAGTCTGTTCTTTCGGCTTTGTCGCTTGTTTAGCACCACCTAGGGGACACGTGTAGGGTGGGCCTAGCATATGGTGGTCGAAGCCTACGGATGTGATCGACTCATCCTCCATGATACTGTTAATTAATATGTATATGTAATTAAATACTGTATATTATATACTTTATTTTATTTTTATCGGAATAACTTAGGATTTTAATTGATTGAAAATTTTAATTCCCCATAACACTAAATCTTAGCACATACTTCAGAAGTGCTTATAGTTAGTAATTATTTTATTATTTTCATATAGACCGGTTTTTAATTCATATGAAGATGTAGTACGTATAAACGTACTCAATACTGTATTTTTGAATCATTTCTAGCTAAAATAATAAATTCAAGTAGAAATACCACGTAAGCCGCTACATCAAACGTAAAACTATGTAGGTATCTTTCAGAGACTATGCCCCGGCCTTAAATGAGGTACCCTTGACATTAAAACCTGCCAAAATGTCCACGCATCTAGCATCATTCACTAGGTCTTTACCACTTTTCTAAGTCACCAAAAGTCTACCATCTCTATTAATATCCCAACTACCGTGTTGTAGCAACTGTGGTTAACGACCCTATATGGCAATCTATAGAGGAGGGCTATCTTCAGCAGTGGACTTTTAATAGGCTGTAACGGTAACTGTAACGGTAAGGCTCTTTAACGAAGGAAAACTTACGTAACGTGTTATTTTTCCTTTCATTTGTTCTCTTACTTACACCACATTCTCCGGTAGCTGCATCTAACAAACCTTTCTTTATATTACACCACACAGTTTCCAAGTTTAAATAATTCATACACAATTCATCAATATCACTTATATTTTCTCTCATTCTACATTTGAACTTCTCTTTCAAACCTCCATATTTTAACCTCTCTGTTTTTATACGCTGTAACGCAGTGGTAGACATAGATGTCCGAAGCTTCCAACGTCAGAAAAGACCATTAATTCGGTATAAGACCGAATTAATGGTCTATTATAGGTACCTAAATCACCAAAAGTCTGCCATCTGTATTAAAATCCCAACTACCGTGTTGTAGCAACTGTGGTTAACGACCCTATATGGCAATCTATAGAGGAGGGCTATCTTCAGCAGTGGACTTTTAATAGGCTGTAACGGTAACTGTAACGGTAAGGCTCTTTAACGAAGGAAATCGTTATTCATATTACTAATTATCTATTAGTTAAACGATATTTAATTGAAATGGCTGTGTATATGGCTAATATCTAAGTCCTAATAGGACTCATCTTCGCATCTAGTATCCAATCTACGTTTGGGCTATATGTAGGTTACGTATACCATAATAATCAAATAGGTTAATACTGTCCTATAATAAAAGCAATACTATCAGAAAAAGTCACAAACATTGGAACAAAGCCATTATCGATGAATAAAGTTTCAAACTTCAAAGACGTCAACATCGCAAAAGTAGTTTTTTGTGGGTTGTTTCTTATTCTATGACGGTAATGAATTACAAATTATTAAGTCGCTTTAAAACCCCTTAACCTGACGCCGTATAATTGTAAAAAAACATTTATTTTAATCTTTTTACACGATCTAACAATAAGCTTTTTTAAATATAGCAGACGTAGTCTTTAAATATTTAAATTATATATTTTAAACCACGCGATCTCCTTTATTGGGTTATGTTAACGTACTGCGCTGTATTTATACCCCATCATCTTAAGGCAAAAATAGCCATGAAATCAATAATAAGGTGTATTTTGATGAAAAATCTATCTCATATTGTGTCAGTTGCCAATGGTATTGAGCGGGCCCTACAGTAGATACAAAAGCGAAATAACCTAAATATAGAGCCTTGTGGATTATTCATTGATAAAACCTATCATTTTATTGGAGCTACGTCTGACGGACTAGTTGGTGATGACATGCTAGTAGAGGTGAAGTGTCTTATTACAGAATCAAAAAAGGCCTAATGAATGCAATTGAGACAAATATGTATACGTGGTAGAGCCATGCTACAGCTATATTAGAAGTATAGTTGTAGCACGAATGGGTCGGCTCGACTGGGGAAGGACCACGCTCTCACAAAATACCAGCGTAATATAGCTTAACGCTAAATAATTTAATATTCTCGTTAACACAGGCGTTGACGCAGTATTGAACTTCGGTTAAAAATTTGTAAACCTGGGCTTACACCATAACAATTAACAAGTAATTTCTACTACCAGGTACAGGAGCAACTACGAATTCAGGCGAATAAAAACCTATATGTATTGAATGCATTTGAAAATATGACAATGATTGAAAGACGAAATATAAATAGTATGCCCTGGATATTAACGATGTATGCCGATTAGACATATTTAAGCATCTCTATTCTTTTTTTTATAGAATAGGGTGACAAACGAGCACACAGTCCACCTGATGGTAAGTGGTTGCTGTTGCTCATTGACATCTACATCTTTCCTTGTTTGCGAATCAAAATGCAGGTGCGTTGTCACCCGTGAGGACTAAGATGTAATGCCTCTTTTCCAGTAAAAAAAAATTCTTCGGTTCTGTACTCTCAATATACAAAATACAGCAGTGTTAAGCTGCTATTTAACGCTGGTATTCTGTGAGAGTGTTGTTCTTTCCCGGTCGAGCCGACCCATTCATGCTACAACTATACTACTATCGTAGTCCGCGAGGTAGGAGTCAAGGACTCCCTTTTCCGCATCCGAGGCCTCGAGCTCAGCGTAAGTCTCCTCCACTACGGCCCCCCGGGCCGCGACCTGCTCGAGCCGCTTCTCCAAAATGTAGACCCTATCCGGTCGCCCTATCAAAGCATGGGCGCTAGAAGCCCATATCCAGCGGTCGCAGACAATACAATGTCCCACGCGTCGAGCTACTGACCGCCCGGCCCAGGGTCCCGCCCGAGAGAGGGTGCCAGAGGTGACCTTTACAAAGTCAGCGGAAGGACGCGCGTGTTGAATGCAAATCTCCAATGCAAATATTTGGCCTAAGCAAACACCCTAGCCACTAAAATTGTTATGTTTTTCTTGAAAAATAATTTTAAAATCGGTCGGTAAAAAAAGGAGATAACATGTGATGATTTTGTCAACTTTTCATAGTTATACTAGTTGTAGTTGTCTAGCTCGGTCAGGTACAGCGCGAAAAATATAGTTAGTTTATTTTATATATTAGTTAGAAATATTTTCTCCTAAATTCTTGCAAACCAGATTATTTTATTTAAAATAGTAACCTTTACATTAGGATTTTCTCCTGTATGGTGGGGGAAGTTTACAAACATAATTTGCCCAAGGACAATTATCCAGACCCAGAACAATTACTTGTAGGTCATACAAATACTTGTTACGTGCGGGATTAGAACTCGCTGCACTTTTTTGTAGAATATCGTTGACAAACGAGCACACAGTCCACCTGATGGTAAATGGTTGCTGTGACCCATAAATATCTATATCTATTTTCGTTTTGCCAATTTAATTGCAGATGCGTTGTCAGCCGTGAGGACTAAGATAGAATGCCTCTTTTCCAGTAAAATGGCGCTCTGGTTCCTACACTCATCATACGAAACACAGCAGCATTTAGCTGCTATTTTACGCTAAAATTATGTGAGAGCATGGTCCTGCCCCGAAGCATTAGTGCCACAACTATACTATTAATATAGTTGCAACATTGCTCTACCACGTTTAAACTAGGCCCTAACATGTCCTTTAGCGCTGCAACTCAATTGCTAAGCCACTGTGCCACTAATATGGTATTTATTTTTAATGTAGTGTTTTTTGCGACTGTACTTGAGTCATGGCTGTAGGAAGCGGTAGATGCTGTGAAGAAAGCAATTAAGGTCTTTGCTGGCAACGATGTAATTTGTCGGGTCGATCGCTTGCGTGGTAGCTTACAAACAAAAACCTTTTTACTGGAAAATAGGCATTTTATCTTAGTCTTCTGCGGTAACAGCGAATCAGCGTTTTGATTCTTAATAGAGGAGAAATATAGATGTCTATAGGCCACTTATCGTTAGTTGAACTGTGTGATCTTTTGTTAACCGCCTCCTATAAAAGAAAACTAATAAAAACTTGCGTCATATTTGGGAACAGGTACTATATGTGAATACTGGTATGCTCGGGTTTGCAAACACCGGATCACAACGTGGGATGAAATAATGCCCAGAGGCGGATCAATTAGGTGGTAAAGTCATACTGAAGAGAATTCTTGGTACAGCACGAATGAATCGACTCGATTGGTGAAGAACTATACTCGCTCAGAACACTTGCGTAAAATTGCAGCTTAATACGTAAAATTGTAGCTAAACTATAGTATTAAAATTATTAAAAACTATTTTGCCTATATGCGCTTAAAGAAATCATCATCATCATCATTACAGCCCTTCACAAGTCCACTGCTGAACATAGGCCTCCCCCGAAGAATGCACCAAAGCACGGTCCTGAGCCACCTGCACCCATCGACTTCCTACATGTCTTACCAGATCGTCACTGCATCTCGTGGGGGGTCGCCCTACACTTTGCCTACCGGTACGAGGCTGCCACTCGAGAACCTGGCCTGGCCGGCCCTTCACTGCCACTTCAGCTTACTAAACCGTTGGGCTATGTCAGTTATTCTGGTTCTGCTGCAGAAATCCTCATTTCTAAGTTTATTACGCAGATAAACCTCGAGTATAGCCCTCTTCATAGCTTGTTGAACGACCTTGAGCTTCCTCATACGGCCAGCAGTGAAGGACCACGTCTCAGATCCGTAAATCATCACTGGCAACACGCACTGGTTGTACAATTCGTTTAAAGGTTTTTAGGTGTGTCTGACGAGAAGATGTGTCGTAGCTTCCCGAACGCTGCCCAGCCGAGTTGAATCCGTCGATTGACCTCTCGGTCGTAGTTGGACTTACCTAGTCGCACTATTTGTCCCAGGTAAACGTACTCGTCAACATCTTCGAGTTTAGTGCTCCCAACAACTACCGGCATAGGTGTTACATGGACATTAAACATAATGTTTGTTTTGTCCATGTTCATCTTAAGACCTATCCGTTGGGAGACACTATTGAGTGAGCATAGTGCTTAGGTCCTCCAGCGATTCTGCCATAAGGACTATATCGTCGGCAAATCGAAGGTGAGTGATGTACTCGCCATTGATGTTAATACCGTATCCTTTCCAGTCCAGAAGCTTGAAAACGCCTTCCAATGCAGCGGTGAAGACTTTTGAGGAGTTTCGGGCTTAATGAAATAAAAAGATCTAATTTGAAGAGCACCTACCACCCTCCCTCAATTGCATGCACTATCCCCGTCACCACTAATCCCAGCAACAGCACTCCCAACAACACAACTGTAGGTAAAAAACACCACCGACGGTAAAACGATACGTGTTTACACATACACGAGGTATCCTCAGGTGGAATAGACTGCGGTGGCTGACCGCTAAAAACCATGCTATTTTACTGGTAACAAGACATTCCACCTTAGCACCCAGGGGTGACAACGCGTCTGTTTTTCACATCATCCATTTACCATTAAGTAATATGTTCGATCACCCTTACATCTATTTAAATATTATTATAAAGGTAGAAGTTCCTTTACTTATTTGGTACATTCATGGACAGATAAAATATATAGGACACAAATAATCCGTCGGATTATGAAAATTTTGAAACTAACGCTTGATAAATTTTTATTATTGGCTTAATCTACGGCCATGTTACATGATGTGTACTACAGTATACTTCAAGGTTGACCGGTAGTGAATGCCTTAATAAAGCATCCGCCTTTTTTAATACTTAGTTGAAGATATTTTAGAAAGGAAAAAAAGAAGGCAGGACATAAAAGATAAATAAAGAAATCTATATACTTCCTGGCTTATAACAATTAAAATAACGTAATTTAATTATTACTTGTTACTGACCTACTTGTAACCTACCTGTTGGTAGCCTAAGATACCTTTATAACTGATACTTAACTTACTAAAATAATAGTTTATAACATCATAAAGGAAGAATTAAACATATAATATAATTTTTATCTTCTAAAGTTATCTAATATTTTATTAAGTACTTTTAAAAATATGAAAAAAAAACACATAACATATATTGGGAATCACGGTACTGTAAAAATATTTAAGGTGCAATAAAAACAGTGAAATTCTTGTTTAAGTAATTGAATTTCAGCATGTTAACTAATCTTTAAGAACTTCAATTTGTTATTGTTACGGCCAGCAAGTGCTTATCTAACAGTAGAGTCCCCCGGGCCCATAGAGAGAGAACCTACAAGTAGATGTTGGTCGGGCCTCCTACCGCCAAAGGTGGAAAGTTTCTAATTACAATAAACAATCAGATATGTTACGTATCCTAAACCGTATATTTCCTAGATACGCGTGTCGTATTCCGCTTCCAACTTCCCGACAAAAAACCAGCGTGCCGCCTATCGCAGCGTTGAATTTGGACTCCCCTTTTTTCTAGCGCGTTCTCGACACGCGGGACGTCAAAACCGGTCTCGCCGAGGCGCGCGCGCCCTCTGACGTCAATTCTTGACATTAGCACTTGGCGCGAACAAACCCCCGTCCCGGACATAAGGATTTAGGTCCGCGAGCAAACCGGTCAGCGGTACAGGGTCGCGACGGCAATATGCAAGACCGAATCTATAACCAAACTAGGCCACCTTAGGCGCCCCATCAGATCTTGCAACCCTAACCAACGCCTAAAAATTACAGCCCCAACGTGGGCTAGCCGGAGGGTTGAACTGGATACCCTTCCCGGACATTGCAGCACACAAATAAGCCCCATTCCTAGACAGAAGTCCGACGACCTCCTTCAAACACCCATCTGCGCTCCTATGATTAGTTCCGCAATCCGACCGGATCAGGTCTGCAAACAACGACGCGACACGAAGCGGCCCAGAGGGACCTCCTAAGCTTCAGTACAGAGAGCACCGCGAAATTCCCCATGAACGTAGTCTGTGGAGAGCCGAACGAAACGCACAGATAGTCCCTAGCATGAATTTTCAAACAAGTAGGCATTACCAAGCCATCCACCATAGAATCATTTACCAAATGGTGCGACAGCTGATTTCCATCTGATAATCTACAAACCAGATAGCGCTTTAGGCAGGTAGTCCTATGCTCATATTTCAACTAATTTTTCAAAAGCATCAATGTTTAGCTACAGAATTAATTAAAAGAAAGTAATCACTGATGCACATAGGTCAACTTGACAAAGTAAACAAAACAATTAACGTAAGAGACAGCCCTATTTCTCATTTCAAATAAATATCTTAAACAGTGCCAACAAAATGTAAACCAAAAGAGGAGTGACTTTTATTCCCTTTAGCACAAATAGGGTTATCCAATTTCAGCTTTCTCTTCAACAACACACAATGATAAACACATCCACAAAAACATTTATACAATTTTCCAAATCGCGTCATTCAATCTCAAATGAATTCAAACTTTCCTTTCAGCAAACAGACGCAACAATCAAATACAAAATTACAAAGCATACGCACAAGCATTCAAAAGGGCACGCAATTTAATTTCAATTTTCTGTGCAACAACAAACGCAGTGATCAAATATATTTACCAAACATATGGAGCAGCATTTGAGGAGTATATTAAATTCAATATTTTAATCACAACTGCTACAAATATGAATTTAGCGGAAAATTCAAAGCATTTATAATTTTCAATTTAAAGCGTCGTTAATTAAGTACTCGACCAAACCCAAACCTAACACCCCCTGACAGCGTGATTCAACGCTCCAGGGGGGCCCTAATCTTCCCACCACCAAGTCGAGGTCACACCGCGTGAACCCAAGACCAATAGAGCGCAAACCGCTAACAGTCGCCACTCGGGTTGTACGCCTTCACCGAGGCCGTCGGCAACAGAACATTAAGCAAGGAATGCGCGTTACGTATCCTAAACCGTATATTTCCTAGATGCGCGTGTTGAATTCCGCTTCCGACTTCCCGACAAAAAACCAGTGTGCCGCCTATCGCAGCGCTGAATTTGGACTCCCCTTTTTTCTAGCGCGTTCTCGACACACGGGACGTCAAAACCGGTCTCGCCGAGGCCCGCGCGCCCTCTGACGTCAATTCTTGACTTTAGCGCTTGGCGCGAACAGTTATCATAACAGTTACAAAACACGCAAATTTAAAAATTGTGTAAAGATATTTAATTATAAAAAAAATAATGAGGCGAATGTACCATTGGACTGTTGAAAAATCATTTAGTGTTTTTTTTTGAGCCGTCAGCACAAAATGGTTGAGACAAATCAGCTAGTGTGGTAAAAAATTTTACATTCTAGTTCATCACAACAGTATGCCAGCGCAGCGCTGGTAGATTCCCTCGTCATGCCACCATTATTGAAGTCATTTGACTGATCTTAGCGTGTGCCAACGTACCTGGTATTTTAGAAACAAATGGCATAGTGCAGGACAATAGCAATAGGTGTGATGCATATTACATGCTCATTCCGTGGAAAAACGGGTGCATACAAACAAAGATAAATAACATTTGTAATGCAATTGAAAAATGGGTCAAATAATTTCCAAGGTAATGAGTGTGTTGCTTGTATTACTGGAGGGTGTTCATGTAATGATTTTATAGTCCTATATTAGGATTTTATGATAGTAAAGTCAATGATACAAAAGCATTGATATAGGTCTCTACTATGCAAAAGCATTATGATATAAGAGTTATGACTTGAAGTCCCATATGTAAAAGATAGCAAATGTGTGGAAGGTCTCAAATATGTAAAAGCATTATATTGAAAGAAATGGGATTTGAAAAGGATTATTGTAGTGGCATGTAGATTGCTTAACAGCGTCCGAGACCGAGGTAAAATTGGACTTTTTATCCAAAGTGTCCTAGACACATCATCTCAGTGCCGGTGCTAAGCGGGTTTGTTGTAGCAATACGACTTACCCGTGGACATTGTACATCCCTTCCGTTTCTGGACGGCGTTTTAGCTCATAGCGTTATGATACTACCTTTGGATTAGGGCTTGTGTTTTAAGTAGTAATTTTAGTGCTGCAAGCATACTCCACTCCATATCTTAGTACAATAGTGCTATGATACGTGAAGTTTTGGCTACTGACGTCTTAGTAGCGTGCTACTGTGATTCTTGGTGGTATTTTTAGTTAACAACAGTACCACAGGGTACCAGTAAGCAGTTTTTAACAGTGGTAGAGCCACGCGGCAGCTTTAGCTGCTGCGCGGATGGGCCGGCTCGAGCCACAACGACCCACGTGGTACCGCGACCTCACAGAATATCAGCGTAAAGTAGAAGTTTATTTCTGCGTTTCGCTTGGTGAGTGCAGGTTGCCGGAGGCCTAATCGCCCCCCCCCCCCCTTAACATGGCAACGGAGTTAAAAAGACTACTACCCCAGGAGGGTACCAACGTCCGGACGGAGAATCCTTCGGTAGGCATCAATACCCAAGCTACCATACTTCTTCTGAGCGTTGGTGCTCAGGCTGCCCCGCGTATTTTGGGGTGGGGGGCAATTTCCGCTCAAAGCGAAACCTGCCCGAGTCAAGCGGAGCAATAAGACAATGGCAACCCCTGCTTAGGCTATCCGTGAATTTATGCAACATCAGGGGATTTCATTCTAAAAAGCTGGCAAACCCGGCCTTACTCTTTCTCACCAACACACAGGTGTCCCTTCCGGTTGATACTTCATATCTCTCCTACCCAGGGCACAAATAAAAAAACTCCTTTGTGCTCCGGACTGGAGTTTGCGTGTAGTTCAGAGAAGACATCTGTTTTCGACGCCTCGGCAGTCTTGAAGGTGCGGGCCTGTCCATCCCATCGCTGCGCGTAGACAGCGACGACCATCCCTGAGTCTACAGGTGCTTCTAAGGTCCCATAGCGGTAATTTCGATACATAAAGACTCATCAACCACGTCCAAAGTTTATTTTAAAAGCTTAATGCTGCTGTGTTTCGTATGGTGAGTGTAGAGAACCGGAGACCCTTTTTACTGGAAAAAAAGCATTCCATCTTAGTCCTCACGGGTGATAATGCATCTGCATTTTGATTCGCAAACGAGGATAGATGTAGATGTCTATGGGCCACAGATATCACTTACAATCAGGTGGACTGTGTGCTCGTTTGTCACCCATTCCTATATAAAAAAAGAACTTAAATAGCACCCGAAGTTTCTTTTTTAAATGACTTTATACAGTCTAAACATTTTTGATAGGCTCGTTTAACCGTACAAATCGCGCTGCTAGTACAACGAAGGCTCGGAAGTTTTGAGGTAGAAAATTAACACGAAACTAGTGTTCTAGCCTTGTTTATTATTCAAAGTACTGCTCCAACTTTGCTTTGTTGTGGAGTTTGGTGTTCTTGGGTTACAACACCACACAATTTGTTTCGTGTTTTAAGTATACAATATGTGTTTTGACGATGCGCTTTAATGTTTATTAGAGTATTTCTCCATTTTTAAAAATAACTATATTAAAATAATACTATAGTTATATATTATAATTAATAATTATTAAAATGTTATGTTCAAGGTAAATAGATTCAATATAATGATAAGAATCCCCGCTTGTCACTAACTGGCTAACTTCACAAAAAGTTGTTTGTAAATTAACTAGAGTCATGCGTTATATAATAATCAGCTATGTCATACGAATAAAAGAATTACATTCTATAAGATATTTGTTTAAGTGAAAACGTGTTATGTTCTTATGATAAGAGATAAGTTACATAATGGCTAGATTAAAATAATCATGATCATCATCATCATTACAGCCCTTCACAAGTCCACTGCTGAACATAGGCCTCCGCCAAGGAATGCCACAAAGCACGGTCACGAGCTACCTGCATCCATTGACTTCCTGCATGTCTTACGAGGTCGTCACTCCATCAAGTGGTGAGACGTCCTACACTTCACCTACAGGTACGAGGCTGCCATTCGAGAACCTTTCTCCCCATCGGCTATCGGTTCTTCGAGCTATGTGGTCAACCCATTTTCACTTCAGCTTACTAATCCAATATTGATATTGATCCAATTTTGATTCTCTTGCGAATGTCGAAAATTTGCGGCATAAACGGTTGTATATTTTGATTGCGTTGACTTAGAAGTTTGATTTTTTCTAAGCTCTAAGGGACAGTAGCCATAAGTATTTCAAATGAATTTCAGCTTGATATCTCCACGAGTTCCTGAGAAAAAAGGTCTTGACCGATAGACAGAGGGACAACAAAGTGATCTTATACGGGTTTAGTTTTTCTTTTTAGAGGTACAGAACCGTAAAAATCATGTTTATATAAAATTATTATAAAATAAGCTAGTTAACTATCATCCCCCAAATCCCATGCATGCACTTTCATCTTCACGTAGTTTAAAAAAATATCCTATTTCTTTCTCCACTATTATATATTTGATAGTAGAAAATGTCTAAGTTTTTTTTTCAAAACAAAAAATATAAAAAATATTTCCACTCCTCCGTCTCGTTCATAGTAAGGAGCTGTGCGAAAGTGCTCACTGTCCTGATACAATTAACCGTCCCAAAAGAATGTGCGTTACGACAATGCCAACCTATTTTTTTTTTTTAATATTAAATTAAACTGACCAAATATTTATATAAGCTGACTAATTATCAGGGAATGCTTTTCGATCGTGCATAGGTGGAATTTTTTATTTATTTCGCGAATGAGGTGCTAAAATTTCTCAATGACCTTGAAAAACTTTAACCCTTAATAAAAATGTTTTTAACGCTGACCAATTAATACGATCAACTGACTTTTATGACCAATTTCAGACCTTTCAGATGGTATAATTGGTAAATCGAACTTCCGCACATAAGGTGCTAACATCGCCGAGCTGAGAAACTCCGAGCATAGCCCTCTCCATAGCTCGCTGAGCGACCTGACAATCTTAATACAGCCAGCGGTGAAGGACCGCGTCTCACATCCCACACCATGCACTTATTTTACAGTTTCGTTTACAAGTTTTGAGGTACACCTAACGAGAAGATGTATCGTAATTTCCCGTAAACTGCCCAGCCGATTTGAACCCGTCGATTGATGTCTCGGTCGAAGTTGAACTTACCTAGTCGGACGCTTTGTCCCAAGATAACATACTCGTTTACAACTTCGAGCTTAGTACTCATAACAACTACCGGTGTAAGTGTGACATGGACGTTATACATGATCTCTGTTTTTTCCATGTTCATCTTTAGATCTTCTGTTGGAAGGCACTATTGAGACGCCATATGGACTATATCGTTGGCAAATCGAAGGTGAGTGATGTACTGCCCATTGATGTTAATACAATATCCTTTCCAGTCAAGTACGAGTAGCTTGAAAACGTCTTCCAATGCAGCAGTAAAGAATTTCGAACATATAACGTCACCCTTTCTCAGACCTCTCTGCAGTTGGATGGGATTTGTTCTCTGGTGTTTTACTGAAGGGACTGTTGCACCGCCCAAATTTCGTCAAAATCAAAGGCTCATAGTCCACATGCGCATGGTAAAGTGGCAGATTGTACTGCTCGGTTTTCTGTACAATTTTACGAAGGATAATATGTAATTGTTCATGGTACTAAAGCCTTTTCAGAATCTGGCTTGTTCGGGAGGCTGAAAAAGAACGGAAATCTGTCTGTAGTTCTTCAAAAAAGTGTTGTCGTCTTTCTTGAAGAACAAGACTCATATCGTCTGCTGCATTGCAGTCTTCTGCGTTCCAGTTTCGTTATCCTATTCCAAATTTCCCTACCTATAGCTCACCGTTCTGTCTTGTGCCTAGTTTTACGTTGAAGTTTTCTTTTAACACCATATAGTGGATTTTCAAGGAATGCATGACTCTAGATATATCCTATTACATTTCCTCCACCATGAGATGTGCCGAGGTTGGTTTGTAAAACTGTATGACATTCATCAAATACCGTTTGGTGCATCTGAGTATATGGCACGCAACCGTCGTCGACACACTTTCAATCTTTACGTTGTTAGCTTTGTTAACGAGAAACTTGTGGACGATAACCCCTTTGGGACAGATGATCGCCCTCCCGGTGATAGAAAAATTTGCCAGATTCAAGGATTACCATGTCCTCCTCCTCTCTTCTGACTTCGGATAATCCTATAATGTTCCAGCGCAACTTGTCTCTTCTTCCAGCTCCAGGTTCTTCTCGTAAGTCCTCAGGGTGCGTGCATTAAACGTTACCAGGTCGAGTCATCTAAGGTGGCAACCAAATTTATATGAAAAACCTATATGAAATATTTGGCATACAGCATTTGCTTAGGTAAATATATCAAAACGATTTTTTTTTATTGTTTAGCAGTAAAATAGCAAACCGTTAAATTTAATCGAAGTAAAAGACAAGTTTTCACTGGAGCAATGATCTAGCTAGATGGAATAAATTGAATATGAGACGACTTTGATTATTTTAATTTCATTTAATGTTTGATTTTTTTTTAAATGCCAATAAACTAACCGACCACCTTATGGTAAATGGCTACTGCAGTTAATGGGTACTTACAGCCAACTTCTAACAAAGAAGGCTGTAGATGTGTTGTCATCTTTGCGGACAAAAAAGAAATGCCACCGCTTTTAATTATTCTGTATTTAGGTAATTTTAAATCTAAAATTAAGAAAAAATCACGCTATGCTGAGAAAACAACTGTCTTAAAATTTTACTACAGAATCCTTTGTTTCCGTTCAACTCCGAAAAACCTCTTTAATTAACAAGGCATTGTTGTCACCTGTAAGAATTTCTTTTGCTTTTTTTAAACAGTTCTTAGTAGATAGTAACATAGACATTCCATCTTCATCAGTCGACGCATTATTGAAAAAAAAAACGATTCCACCTGTTGATTCATCTATTGCATACCTTAAGCGAAAGCGCAAGGTATGTTCTACTATCGCCTAAAAATTAAAATTCCAAAGTTTTATCGAATAAAATCGTATCTAGCAATCATATTATACATATAAATGATGTAAAAAGCACATTGTTAGAAAAATAAATGATTGTTGAACTTATTATAATTTTTTTAAAGCGAATAATTGCTATATTAAAATAAAAAAGAAGGCTTTAATGGCTTATGGTGTGGATTTATCATGTCCCTGTGGCTTGTAAACACAATAATTTTGAAAATATCAATTGTTTAACTCAATCTATTTTTTAATCTCTTCATCTATCATGTGGGAAGCCACTGAATGTAATTGGCAGTGTAATTTTGTTTTGTTTAGCTATAATTAATTTTTTTTGGCTCCAAAATGGCGAAATTTTAGTTGATTTGGTAGCCTGGTATGTAAATTATTTCTGTAAATGGGGAGCTACCGCCACAGAGCACAGAGTAGTTTAGTTCGGCTTCAGTCGCCATAGATAATATCTATATAGTCAGTCGCCGTCGTGAGTGGACATTGTTTCGGTTGTTTGCAGCGGCTCAAAAAGATCGCTGTACAAATACACAATATTCGAATTACCAAATTTCTTAAATACTTGATTATAATAATAATAAGAGATTATTTTTATTACAATATTTTAAAAGCACAGAATAAATAATAGTAGTACGTACTAACAGTAAGTAGTATAATTTTTTTTGTCATGGGTGTTGAAACCGGGTGTCATGGTTTTCGAGCGTGTTGAAACCGATAGGGTTGTCGAAATGTAAATCCAAGATGGCGACCGGAAAAGGTATCAATTTTTTCATCATGGGTGTCATTGTCGTGGTTTTCGAGGGTGCTGAAGCCGATAGGGCTGTCGAAATGTAAATCCAAGGTGGCGACTGCAATAGGTATAAATTTTTTCATTATGGGTCTCATTTTCATGGTTTTCGAGGGTGTTGAAGCCGATAGTGCTATCGAAATGTTGTCTATACCTGGTAGAGCCATGCTGCAGCTATATTAGTAGAATAGTTGTAGCACGACTGGGTCGGCTCGACCGGGGAAGGACCCCGCTCTCACAGAATACCAACGTAAAATAGCATCTTGACACTGCTGTGTTTCGTATGGTCAGTGTAGAGAACTGGAGACCCATTTTTACTGGAAAAGAGGCATTCTATAGTAGTCCTCACGGGTGACGACGCATCTGCATTTTGATTCTTTATTGAGGATAAATGTAGATGTCTATGGGCCGCAGCAACCACTTACCACCAGCTGGAATGTGTGCTCGTTTGTCACCCTACCCTATAAAAAAAATGTAAATCCAAGATGGCGGCTGAATTAGATATCAATTTTTTCATCATGGGTGTCATTTTCATGGTTTTCGCTGGTGTTGAAGCCGATAGTGCTGTCGAAATGTAAATTCAAGTTCGCGGCTGCAATGGGTATCAAGTTTTTTATCTTGGGTATCATTTTCATTGTTTTCGAGGGTGTTGAAGCCGATAGTGCTGTTGAAATGTAAATTCAAGGTGGCGGCTGCAATGGGTATCAAGTTTTTCATCTCGGGTGTCATTTTCATGGTTTTCGAGGGTGTTAAAACCGATAGTGCTGTCAAAATAATATTCAAGATGGCGGCTGCAATATACATCAATTTTTTTATCATGGGTGTCACTCTCATGTTTTTCGCGGGCGTTGAAGCCGATACTTAGTGCTGTCGAAATGTAAATCCAAGATGGCAGCTGCAATAGGTATCAATTTTTTCATCATGAGTGTCAATTTCATGGTTTTCGAGGGAGTTGAAGGCAATAGGGTAGAAGAAATGTAAATCCAAGATGGTGGCTGCAATTTATATCAATTTTTTCATCATGGGTGTCACTCTCATGGTTTTCGCGGGTGTTGAAGCCGTTAGTGCTGTCGAAATGTAAATCCAAGATAGCAGCTGCAATGGGTATCAAGTTTTTATCTTGGGTGTCATTTTCATGGTTTTCGAGGGTGTTGAAGCCGATAGTGCTGTCGAAATGTAAATTCAAGGTGGCGGCTGCAATGGGTATCAAGTTTTTCATCTTGGGTGTCATTTTCGTGGTTTTCGAGGGTGCTGATGCCGATAGTGCTATCGAAATGTAAATCCAAGATAGCGACCGCAATAGGTATCAATTTTTTCATCATAGGTGTCATTTTCATGGTTTTCGCTGGTTTTGAAGCCGATAGTGCTGTCGAAATGTAAATTCAAGGTCGCGGCTGCAATAGGTATCAAGTTTTGTATCATGGGTGTCATTTTCATGGTTTTCGCTGGTGTTGAAGCCGATAGTGCTGTCGAAATGTAAATTCAAGGTCGCGGCTGCAATGGGTATCAAGTTTTTATCTTGGGTATCATTTTCATTGTTTTCGAGGGTGTTGAAGCCGATAGTGCTGTTGAAATAATATTCAAGATGGCGGCTGCAATATACATCAATTTTTTCATCATGGGTGTCACTCTCATGTTTTTCGCGGGCGTTGAAGCCGATACTTAGTGCTGTCGAAATGTAAATCCAAGATGGCAGCTGCAATAGGTATCAATTTTTTCATCATGAGTGTCAATTTCATGGTTTTCGAGGGAGTTGAAAGTAATAGGGTAGTAGAAATGTAAATCCAAGATGGTGGCTGCAATTTATATCAATTTTTTCATCATGGGTGTCACTCTCATGGTTTTCGCGGGTGTTGAAGCCGATAGTGCTGTCGAAATGTAAATCCAAGATAGCAGCTGCAATGGGTATCAAGTTTTTATCTTGGGTGTCATTTCCATGGTTTTCGAGGGTGTTGAAGCCGATAGTGCTGTCGAAATGTAAATTCAAGGTCGCGGCTGCAATGGGTATCAAGTTTTTCATCTTGGGTGTCATTTTCATGGATTTCGAGGGTGCTGGTGCCGATAGTGCTGTCGTAATGTAAATCCAAAATGGCGGCTGCAATAGATATCAATTTTTGCATCATGGGTGTCATTTTCATGGTTTTCGAGGGTGCTGATGCCGATAGCGCTGTCGTAATGTAAATCCAAGATATCGGCTGCAATAGATATCAATTTTTCATCATGGGTGTCATTTTTATGGTTTTCGAGGGTGCTGATACCGACAGTGCTGTCGAAATGTAAATCCAAGGTGGCGGCTGCAATAGATATCATTTTTTTCGTCATGGGTGTCATTTTCATAGCTTTCGCTGGTGTTGAAGCCGATAGTGCTGTCGAAATGTAAATTCAAGGTGGCGGCTGCAATGGGTATCAAGTTTTTCATCTCGGGTGTCATTTTCATGGTTTTCGAGGGTGTTAAAACCGATAGTGCTGTCAAAATAATATTCAAGATGGCGGCTGCAATATACATCAATTTTTTTATCATGGGTGTCACTCTCATGTTTTTCGCGGGCGTTGAAGCCGATACTTAGTGCTGTCGAAATGTAAATCCAAGATGGCAGCTGCAATAGGTATCAATTTTTTCATCATGAGTGTCAATTTCATGGTTTTCGAGGGAGTTGAAGGCAATAGGGTAGAAGAAATGTAAATCCAAGATGGTGGCTGCAATTTATATCAATTTTTTCATCATGGGTGTCACTCTCATGGTTTTCGCGGGTGTTGAAGCCGTTAGTGCTGTCGAAATGTAAATCCAAGATAGCAGCTGCAATGGGTATCAAGTTTTTATCTTGGGTGTCATTTTCATGGTTTTCGAGGGTGTTGAAGCCGATAGTGCTGTCGAAATGTAAATTCAAGGTGGCGGCTGCAATGGGTATCAAGTTTTTCATCTTGGGTGTCATTTTCGTGGTTTTCGAGGGTGCTGATGCCGATAGTGCTGTCGAAATGTAAATCCAAGATAGCGACCGCAATAGGTATCAATTTTTTCATCATAGGTGTCATTTTCATGGTTTTCGCTGGTTTTGAAGCCGATAGTGCTGTCGAAATGTAAATTCAAGGTCGCGGCTGCAATAGGTATCAAGTTTTGTATCATGGGTGTCATTTTCATGGTTTTCGCTGGTGTTGAAGCCGATAGTGCTGTCGAAATGTAAATTCAAGGTCGCGGCTGCAATGGGTATCAAGTTTTTATCTTGGGTATCATTTTCATTGTTTTCGAGGGTGTTGAAGCCGATAGTGCTGTTGAAATAATATTCAAGATGGCGGCTGCAATATACATCAATTTTTTCATCATGGGTGTCACTCTCATGTTTTTCGCGGGCGTTGAAGCCGATACTTAGTGCTGTCGAAATGTGAATCCAAGATGGCAGCTGCAATAGGTATCAATTTTTTCATCATGAGTGTCAATTTCATGGTTTTCGAGGGAGTTGAAAGCAATAGGGTAGTAGAAATGTAAATCCAAGATGGTGGCTGCAATTTATATCAATTTTTTCATCATGGGTGTCACTCTCATGGTTTTCGCGGGTGTTGAAGCCGATAGTGCTGTCGAAATGTAAATCCAAGATAGCAGCTGCAATGGGTATCAAGTTTTTATCTTGGGTGTCATTTTCATGGTTTTCGAGGGTGTTGAAGCCGATAGTGCTGTCGAAATGTAAATTCAAGGTCGCGGCTGCAATGGGTATCAAGTTTTTCATCTTGGGTGTCATTTTCATGGATTTCGAGGGTGCTGGTGCCGATAGTGCTGTCGTAATGTAAATCCAAAATGGCGGCTGCAATAGATATCAATTTTTGCATCATGGGTGTCATTTTCATGGTTTTCGAGGGTGCTGATGCCGATAGCGCTGTCGTAATGTAAATCCAAGATATCGGCTGCAATAGATATCAATTTTTCATCATGGGTGTCATTTTTATGGTTTTCGAGGGTGCTGATACCGACAGTGCTGTCGAAATGTAAATCCAAGGTGGCGGCTGCAATAGATATCATTTTTTTCGTCATGGGTGTCATTTTCATAGCTTTCGCTGGTGTTGAAGCCGATAGTGCTGTCGAAATGTAATTTCAAGGTCGCGGCTGCAATAGGTAACAATTTTTTCATCATAGGTGTCATTTTCATTGCTTTCGCTAGTGTTGAAGCCGATAGTGCTGTCGAAATGTAAATTCAAGGTCGCGGCTGCAATGGGTATCAAGTTTTTCATCATAGGTGTCATTTTCATGGCTTTCGCTGGTGTTGAAGCCGATAGTGCTGTCGAAATATAAATTCAAGTTCGCGGCTGCAATGGGTATCGAGTATTTCATCTTGGGTGTCATTTTTATGGATTTCGAGGGTGCTGGTGCCGATAGTGCGGTCGTAATGTAAATCCAAAATGGCGGCTGCAATAGATATCAATTTTTGCATCATGGGTGCAATTTTCATGGTTTTCGAGGGTGCTGATGCCGATAGCGCTGTCGTAATGTAAATCCAAGATAGCGGCTGCAATAGATATCAATTTTTTCATCATGGGTGTCATTTTCATGGTTTTCGAGGGTGCTGATGCCGACAGTGCTGTCGAAATGTAAATTCAAGGTCGCGGCTGCAATAGGTATCAATTTTTTCATCATGAGTGTCAATTTCATTGTTTTCGAGGGAGTTGAAGGCAATAGGGTAGTGTAAATGTAAATCCAAGATGGTGGCTGCAATAGATATCAATTTTTTCATCATGGGTGTCACTCTCATGGTTTTCGCGGGAGTTGAAGCCGATAGTGCTGTCAAAATGTAAATCCAAGATGGCAGCTGCAATGGGTATCAAGTTTTTCATCTTGGGTGTCATTTTCATGGGTTTCGAGGGTGTTGAAGCCGATAGTGCTGTTAAAATGTAAATCCAAGATGGCGGCTGAAGTAGGTACCAATTTTTTCATTATGGGTGACATTTTCATGATTTTCGAGGGTGTTTAGTCCGACAGTGCTGTCGAAATGTAAATCCAAGATGGCGGCTGCAATACATATAAATTTTTTCATCAGGGGTGTCATTTTCATGGTTTTCGAGGGTGCTAATGCCGATAATGCTGTCGAAATGTATTTAAACTACTTTAAAAATTCTGTATAGTCATGTTGTACGTTATGTTTTTAATGCGCTGAAGGTATGGGGGTCCGAGTGGGGGTTTGCGTACCCGCGCCTCTGAATGTTTAGTTCGTATTAGTCGATGTTCTAGGCGGTGAGAACCATCCAGGTACGCGGGTGTACGATGTGTACGCGGTGCGTGCTGGAACGCGTCGTGCCCCATCCGTTAACCTACTTGTGTTTGTCCCAATTGATGTAGGTGTAGTGTCAGTAGTTGATGTGCCAGCGACATTTGTTTTGAGCGACCGTGGTTGTTCTATGAGTACTTTACGCGGTCTCTGAGGCAGCGGTGTGTAATAAACTACTTACGTGGAGACTACACTAATCACAACACAAAGGGACAGTGTACCGGCAGCCGGTGCAACTTGACGGCAGCAATGACGCACAAACACCACTGAAGCACTTCCGAGAAATAGTCCGGTTATTGTTCTTTGCAAAATTGCACTTTATTACTCGAGTGCTTATGGACTTAACCGAAGGAATACGTCCGCGTAGCTTGAGCGCTGGCAATCTAATGATTTTAGATTTTTTTTTTATCTGTTGATTCAAAAAAGCTGTTGATAATTTGTAACGTAACGTTATTGACATAAAATGAGTGCGTTAAAAAAAAAGAAATTCTATGATAATATATAGGTGCACTGCTGTACGGACATATAAATGCACCTGCATATGATATGCGCGTGAATGCATGTCTTTGCAATATGGTTTTGACTTGGTTTAGAAGTCAGGTGATATGTACGCAGCGCTCCGTCTCTTATATTTTTTAAATTATATTCCTTGTTGATCTAAACACGTAATATGAAAAGTTTTGATTATACAAGTTCGCTGATTATGCCCTTCTTCAAACATGTAACATTAGTATTAGCGGTATTATTACTGTAAATTAAGGCAGCCCTTTAATTATAAATTTTATCATAGATAAACCACAGGATTATGAAGGCTTCGAAAATAGAATAAATTACCATAATTGTGAAATGGTCTGTGTTTAATTCCAATAGAGAGATCATCCTAATAAATTTTAAATGTGATGCTCGGGGTACATTCAATGAACTGAAAATTCAATTTAACTCAATGGAATTAGGTAAAGTTTATAAGATTGTTATTAAATAATTAAAATGAAAATAATTACAGAAAAAAATTACAGCACACTACTGGGCACAGACCTCTTATCTGCCGACTTCAAAAAGAAGACGATACTCAATTCGACTGTATGTTTTTTTTTGTGTGTGTTACCTCATAACTTTGTACTGGGAGAACCGATTTCGATGATTCTTTTTTTATATGAAAACTGATAGTTCTCGTGTGGTCTCATATGAATTTGATCAAGGTCAGATCAATCGTTATTGAGTTATTCTTAAATAACCTATATTGAAGTCGCTTATATTGAAGGCGGCTGTACAAAATTTTTAATTTTTAATGATTTTATGAAATGTATTCTTAACATGATTTTTAAAATAATAAGGTTTTCATTTTTTATAAGTTTTATATGGTTTCATAGCGATTTTTTTATCATCTTTACGATTTTTCATAGAAGATAGATATTTTATATGAAGAAGATTTTTCATAGGTAGAGCCACGCGGCAGCTTTTGCTGTCGCACGGATGGGCCGGCTCGAACCGGGGTGGTACCACGACCTCACAGAATACCAGCGTGAAGTAGAGGTTTGCCTCTGCGTTTCGCTTGGTGAGTGCAGGTGGCCGGAGGCCCTTTTTACTGGAACTGAGGCATTCCATCTTAGTCCTCACGGGTGACAACGCATTTTCATTTTGATTTGTAATAAAGGATAGATGTAGATCTCTATGGGCCACAGCAACCACTTACCATCAGGTGGTCTGTGTGCGCGTTTTTCACCCCTATCCTATAAAAAATGTTTCATTTTTATTTTATTATGATTTAGCATTTAAAAATACATAAAACTTCAAATTTTCACCCTTCTACGATAAACCCCTGTTTTTAATCGAGATTTTTAAAAAGTAAAAAATATTTCCAAGAAATAATGTATATGGCAAAACAACGTTTGCCGGGTCAGCTAGTAAACAATAAATTTTTGATATTTGCCATTCATTCACGCTCAAACGGCTAAAGGGGTTGTTATGAAATTCGGCGTAGGGATACACTTTGTCATGGAAAACAATATAAGAAACTGTCATAACAATTATTACAAAATTTAATTTACGACCAACGAAGCGGACGAGCTACAAATAATATAATATTATTGTGAGTGCATTGTTTGAATAATTGTCCTTCGATCATCATCATCATGTGCTCGTTTGTCACCCTTATCCTATAAAAAAAAAAGAAGTATATTACAACCAATAAGGTAAGTACAATTAAATTCATGGTCGGAGTCTTATATTCAATCTTTTAATACAAGTTAAATAACTGTGATAGATGCAATGATAAATAACTGTATTTCAGACAATCCGCAGCGAATATGTGGTTGCTTTATTAAAACTTTCTCCTACGAGTATGTTTGCATTATGTAGGCTTCCAGCATCTATTTTAATGTTGTACTAGGCTTTTAAGTTTCTTATGGAATTAGATATCACTTTGGTAATCCACATAAATCTTTTATATGATTTCTGTTCATTTTATCAGTGTTTTATGATTACTACCGTCCAAACAATATTTAACGTATCTCAAACTTGTCTTCTTTATCTTTATCACCTTCTATTCCATCCGAGTCCTCAGAGATGATACCGTACCTAAAGTAACTGCAGTAGCGATTAATAATCAGGTGGACTGTAAGTTCGTTTAATGTATTAGATTTATAAAAAAAGTCTGCATTCCATGGACACATTGAGAATTGTCCATGTTGTTTTTATTGTCAGTTATAAGATTTGATAAACCACAATTTCTTGCTAGAGAACATCGGTTACTGCCATGGATCGTTAGTGAAGCTATTGGTATTTAAAAAAATCCCAATTTCAATAGAGAAGGGTAAAGTCGGGGAATGAAGCTACTCGTGTCCGTAGGAATTACTTGAATCCTGATTCCGCACACGTCTCCTCTGGGTAGTGCTAAAGAAGCAGCACTACATACTGGTGGAAGGTTTGTCTTCCACTAGTGCGAGGCCTGACCGAGGGTTAATTATCATCCATCTGGCAAAAATATAACGCCAAATGATGCAAATCGTGTTCCAGTATGATGTTAGGTGAAATCCATTTTTTAGGGATAATGGGTCTGGACAGTTACGTTGCGCATACGAACCGGTTGCGAAGCGGCCGATTCTTAGTGTCAGGTGCCTGGATATGGAGGTTAGCGGGATCCAAAGCACGGTTGCAGCGCTGGCCGACCGTAGAAAGTTGGGGGCCCAATTAATGAGCTAGCCACTCATGAAAGGCTGTTCCGCCATCTTACGAAAAATCCTGGGGTGTCTCCACCATGCCAGTAGGTGATCGCAGGAGAGAGCTTGATGGCGATATCCATGGGAGGTTCGGCGTTCCCGCGATCTCCATGCTGAGTACCTTTCTATTTCCTATTCTGTTTGCGTCTTTAGGTTATATGTGTGACGCCTTGTTCAACTGCCACTCTTTCAACCTATTCACTCCCACCATTTATGAATAAAATTAAAAAGAAGAGTAAGTTTGTACAGCGGTTGCACCCCCTCTCCATCAAAGTGCATGTCATAAACATCTGAGGCCTGCACTGTAATCTCAATACCTTTAGACTGACAAGCCACACTTACTCTTTTTGATTGAGACGCAGATCAGATGTACTCTAGATGCAGTGTACCGTGGCTACCCTAGGTACACATTGGAGCATAACTTCCATCAGCGCGCCGGAGTCTGTGTTTACGTCCGCAACGACATCTGCCGTAAGTGTCTCCGTCACTTTGGAGACCCCACTTTCTCTACGATCTGGGTATTGATAGACACAGGAATGAATAAAATTATTTATTCTGTGGTTCTAAATCTGTACCCTAATGCACAGTTTGTTTCCTGGAGGACTTTAATGCCTGTTATCAGGACTGGCTATTCCCATACCAAAAGACCGACCACGCTAGGAGAGAAGCGTGAAATTTTGCCTTGTTGCTGGGGCTCTCCCAGCTGGTACAACAAGCAACTAGAGTACCTGATGAATATGGGCACACAGCCAACTGCCTAGTTCTTATGCTGACGACTGATCCAGATAGGTACGATGTTCAGGTTACCGCAGCCTTGGGAACTTCTGACCACTGTCTGGTGAAATCTGTGTCGTTATATTCCCCACCTAACTACGATTTTCACGGTGTGCGGCAAATGTGGCAAAACAAGTCGGCAGATTGGGATGAAATGCGGAATTTTTTTGTATCTTATCCTTGGTGGTAAGTCTGCTTCTCGTCTGAAGACCCGTAGAGCTGCCTGAGTCGATTCTCAATGCTCATGGTCAAAGCTCCGGATGTCAGCCTTAAGAAGAGAGGCTTTAACTAAGCCGCCAAGTCCTTTAAAAAGGCATTACTCCAAGCCAATTTCGACCGCATTAAACGCATCGGTAAAAAGATCTCTGTCAAACAGTCTGGGAGTGAAGCTTTTTGCTCTCTCGCCAAAGCGGTCGAGATTAACTTTTGTCGGTCTACACTGCCTCCGCTGGTAAAACCAGATGGCTCACTGGCGCATACACCTAAGGAGGAAGCGGACTTATTTGCTTCTCTTTTTGCTTGCAATTCGCGTCTAGACAGTAGCAACAGCGTACCATCTCACTTACCTCATTACGGTACCTCTATGTTAGAGATTTGGTTAGCGCTTAGGATTCTACAAATCTATTGAAAAATCTAGTACAAGTGGAAGGCAATATCATCAGTACCCTTTTTTAGTTAGAAATTTAGACGATAGTTCTTTTAGAGTTATGTTTCTTCTCTATTATGGTTGTGCCATCAATAGGTCTGCTCGACTAAGGAAGAACAACGCCCTTATAGGTACGTTGCCAGTCTTTTAAGAAATAGAAGGCTCTTTTATTGAAGGTCCTTAAGTTGCATCAGTGCAGAAAAATCGCTGGTAGTAGTCGATTTTACAAGCAAGTTTTAAGAAGAAATCGCTCAGTGTTAAACCGCCAATCATCCATATGGAACGGATGGTATTGCAAGTTTTGTCACGATGTGCGATGGTGAAATTGAGCGGCTGAATTATTCCGAACAATTCCTCACGGCACTTCCCGTTTTAGCTGCGATAAAATAAACAAAGAAATGCAATATCTCTTCGCAGTGCTAGATATTCAAGCCGATCAGACAGAACTCGGTTGCCCACGATTTGAACCACTCTTCACTGATTAAATGGAAGGAGCTGGCACTTAGGAGCCGGTATGGTAGTGATCAATCTAGAGGTGTGTTTGAAGGGCTCATTTATATTTTGGCTCATTAATATTACTAATCTAGCCACAGTATCTATTTTTTATTAGGTGTGTGCTTGCTTGTAATCCTTACCTTTTTTAAACAAAAAATCCAAACTTGAAAATAAATTAGCCATGTTTCAAAACTAGAATTGATTTATATATTGAATGTGAATTATTGAAATCAAACAAAAATTAGAATAAGAAGTAAAAGCGAAATAAATAAAAAACTTAAGGCCACAAGAACTTTTTCTAAAGAAATCGAAATAAATCTAAATACGAGGTCTAAAAACGAGGGCTTTTTGTTTACATGAAATTTGAAATTCATTATAACTTTCTCCATCCAACTTATTAAAAAGAAAATCCATTGTATAAGAGTAATCTCATTTTATTAGTGTGGTTCAGGATCGTTCGTTGTGGCATTCCTTGAGAGAGGCTCGTGTTCAAAAGTGGACTTGTCAAGGGCTGTAATGACGATCAAGATTATGAGTCCTATTATCTAAGAGGGTTATGGTTTTTGGAACATTAAAGCCACCATCATGCTACATTGAATTTGTCATAGAAAATTTTGTTTCTCAGACATGCTTTTCCACGATTTTTTCGTGATGTTTGCCGAAAATATGGCAAAATCAGTTTTAAGTGCTTGATTGGTTCTAGCAGAGATCAAGCTTTCTTTAGTGAGTATAGAGCATCGCGACTTTTTTTATTGGTGACGAAGTATACAGAGTGAGTTTCTCAGGCGGTGATAATGCCTCTACCTATTGACTCTTAACGGAAAATAGATATACAGAAAATAGACCATGAGCTTGTTGTCAATTAAGTTGTAAATTAAGAGTTTCAAATATATAAATACTCTCGCCTACCCCTATGAGCACATTTATGCAGGTTTACAGGTTTATTTTTCGAAAAGTAGTCAAATTTTTAGCTTATATATTTTTTATATTTATATTTGTTGCGTCGAGTATATGGATGCAAGACCCACCTTGATAATAAGCCGACAGACTTCATATTATCAGTAAACTTTCTGGGAAAAAAATTGTCATGAACGGTATTTCATCATTGCATTAAATTTTGGCGAATATTTTATTTCCACAACTTGCCGCACAATATTTGTAGATCGCTACTTCTCGGCATATTATATCAGCGTTGTGTATATTCGACTATTTTCTCCATCTATATCTCTGCGTATCCTGTCACCGTATATTGTAGAGATTCTTGAAGTATTTATCAACTGAAATTGATGATTTATTGAATAAAGCTATTTTTTACGCATTTTATCGCGTTTAATTTACTATTTTAATTCCCGACGTTTCGGGTGCTTTACAGCAACCCATGGTCATGGGGGAAACTGAGATGTTTGACGTTCCGATGTCACAGTCAGCCCGGCTAACATCAGTTTTTTAATATTAATTTTTGTTTCAATTTACGCAGAAGGAACTTACAGTATCTTGAAATCGTGCTGTGTTGGGCTTGGAATTAATTTTGTTATTTATAGGATCCCAAGAAGATGGCAGCACCCATCCATCTTCTCTATTGAAATTAGGATGTTTTTTCATTTCAATAGCCTCGCATATCATCCTTGGTAAAAAATCGGTGTGCTTTTGCGAGAATTTGTGGTCTATAAAATATGATGTAATAGCGGAGACGATATTGAACATGTTCACAGACTGCAGGCTTTCCAGAGCGTCGGTGCTTCACATCCTATGATATTCCAGCGCAACTTGTCTATTTCTTCTTTCAGCTCCAGGATCTTCTCGTTATTACTCAGGGTGCGTACGTTATAAGTTGCCAGGTCGAGTCTTGGGTGGCAACCGAACCTCAACCAGAGATTCTTAGCACCTCCTGCCGCGCCGTTACCACGGTCGCCACCGTAGCCAGGAATAGCGAAGCCGCCGGGGACTGGGAGCCGTCCTTTAGTAAATTTACAATTACCATTAGTAATTTACAAATCTGGGGGCACGGCAGTGCCCCCGCCAAGTCGAGCAAAAAAGCGGCACGGCCGTACCATACCATCTTTTTCTCGAAGCAGTTCAGGCCATTTTCGAAACCCCATAACTTCGTTGTGGATAAAACTAGAAGCTTTAATTTTCAGTAACCTAAAAATTAAAATATTTTGCAATTTCAGTCCAGTTTTTGAGATATCCCAAATGCATAAATAACTTTGTAATCCCATATAAATATATAGGATTACAAAATCACATTTACAGTGAATGAATTAGTGTACCTATATAATATGTATAATATAATGAAATAATAGGTGTAGATAGCTACCTATATATAACTATCTACAAAAAAAATGAGATGCCATCAAAAAAATAACTTGTAAAAAATACCAAGTCTTGCAACTCAGTTCTTCTACCGTAAAAAGTTGTGAGATCCATGTAATACCAAGTCTGTTAATTTATTCAATCCCTACTTAAGGGACTTAAAATTTGTCTGTCTTAAGTTACCACGTAATTAGCTAACCTAACAACATCACAGAATACCAGCGTGAAGTAGAGGTTTACTTCTACGTTTCGCTTGGTGAGTGCAGGTGGCGGGAAGCCCTTTTTACTGCAAATGAGACATTCCATCTTAGTCCTCACGGGTGACAACGCATCTGCATTTTGATTCGCAAACGAGGATAGATGTAGATGTCTATGGTGAACAGGTGGACTGTGTGCTCGTTTGTCATCCTTATCCTATAAAAAAAAACCTAACAACATCTTATAGTGACCATATCAATATTAAAAATCTTTTATATTTTAAATAGATTGACTTGGCCTTGTATTGTATATAGTACCAAGGTATTTTATAGAATACGAAAAACATTCAGGCAATATATTAAAAATTATAAATTCATAATTTACCTCGGCAACCTCTACAACACCGAATGTTTAAAGGGCAGTGTATTGAATAAAAAGTAACAGAATAGCGAGAGTGGAGTTCACGGATTGTGTTAAGATACTAATTTATGAAAATGAAGACTCCAGTCAAGACATGACCAAACTTTACCTAACCTAATCTAATCTAATTAAGTTTTCATGTAAAATATTGCTTAATATAATTTCAATTAATTAACAGAGATGTCTATTAATTGTCATAAGCAAATGCTTTTATATGAATGGTTGACATTACATTAAATTATTGGTTTGAATTTTTTTTACGTTACCTCTACAAACAATTTTAGTCAAATTTGACTGTATCTCTTTGTAAAGTTGATTATCAGTAAATAAAATACGTTTTATTTGTTCACAATTTATACTTTATCTGATCTCCTCCTGGTATTCTATACATTATCTTGGTATTACATGTCTAGGAAAGGTATGTAATGAAAAACGATAGATTACATATTTTATACATTGCTGACCCGGAATCACATGGAACGACTAGGTATTCTATACATTGACAAAATTTTAAGCATTGCCGATATATATAGAATAGAAATAGAAATAATTATAGAAAACCAAAGACTTATTTTACTGGAAACAAGGCATCACATATTAGACTTAAAGAGGGACAATGCATTTGCATTTTGATTCTAAATCCAGGATAACTTTAGCTGTCTATGGGTCACAGCATTCACTTACCGTCAAGTGTATTGTGTGCTCGTTTATCACTCTTATTCAATAAAAAAGAAGTTTTAACTTCTAGGAGAACTTTCTTCATTTTATTATCAAAGTGTTATAAAACTGAAATTGCTGCACTGTTCCTTTGGGCTTTAAGGAGGACCTTACCTAAGGACTTAGTAGGCCCTTAATACATTTTATTTCTCATATATGCAGGTTTCTACACGATGTCTTCTTTCACTACACAATACTTCGTAATGCAGCAATTAAATTTACAATTAATGATTCCATTATTACCTTGGGGGATCTACCGTAGGCACTTCTACTTAGGAAATTTACAGACTTTTGAATAATAATAAAATGATTTTAATATTATAGTATGATATATATTGAAAGAATTAAATTCATTTTACCATAAAAAGGAAATTCAACACAAGGATAATTTCATTCAACTCAGACTCCAATACTATAATTCAATCGAGACGTAGCACTAATGAGATATTGACAAACTACTGAAGTATTTAAAGTATTTTTGTTATTTTTATATTTTTAATTTATTAAAGTTGGGAAATAAAATTACTTTGCATTTGCATCGAGCGGATGTACGCGAATGGACTTCCGCAAAGTAACGCCTGATTCTATTAATTTTTTATTTATATTTTTATATTAATTATCATTGTTATTTTGTTTGTTTTCTTAATATTTTATTTAATAAATAAAGATAAAGCTGACACTTGCATATGTATGTGGTATAGTATATGCGGTATATTATAGAATAATTTTATTTCACTACCATTAACGTTAAATCCTCCCCCTACAGATTGCCTCATAAAGGAGTTGAAAACCACAGTTTTTTTTATTTTCAATTTCAGTCGTTACCTATTAGGAACAACGCTGCAGCCCATGTACCGATTTGTTTCCCTTTGTCGCCTCTTACGGCATCCACGGGATGATTAGGATAATGGATATTCTTAATCGCCACTACACGGTTAATTTCATTAAATATAGATTATTACAAAATATTTTTGTGAAAGACATTTTTTTCTAAGAAACACAAGCAAAGAACTGACATAAATGTTTATTTGAGCGACACTCTACAGTTACAAATAATAAGTTATAAATTACCCGTATGATTCCCTCTTTTGCAAAACAAATATAAAATCAAGGTAAGTCGCGTAGCCACATAGCAAAATTCCGAACGACATGACACTATAAAAATATCTTAAATAAATTAATCTAGTTGTTGAGTAGTAAAAACTGGAGGGTAGGTGATTTGAGTAGCACACATTTTTGACATCTTAGATTAAAATATATTTTAAAAATAGTTACAGTTTGAATTTCATGTTAATTATTTACATGAAATAAATAACTACCTACCAGCACTTATTTTCAAATATTTTTTGTAACATCACTGCACTGTTCAATTATTTTCACCATGGAAGCACTGAAAGGTTCACTAATTGAGATGTCAAAATCATTCCAAAGTCAAATGGATAACTTTCAACGGGAACTGCAACAATCTAGTTCTGCTGTCTCAACTGCATCTTTCCTACCTGGTGATTTTAATTCATTTAGAAAATTCATTTTGGCTGCATAACCAAGTAGATCTTCTGGGAAGAGAACTAGATCGTAGTGAAATGCGTCGCCGCAGGAAAATGATCCTACTCCATGGAATTCCTGAAGAAAAATCTGAGGAAACTGCCACTGTTATAAGTACACTTATCAGCACGAAACTACAAGTGTCAAAATTCAGTAAAACATTCATAAGCCGTTGTTATCGTCTGGGATGCCCTTCCGATAAATCTTCCAAGCCTGTGGTTGTCAAATTCAGCGATATTTTGATGCAAGACAAGGTTTGGTACTCCAAAACCAAACTTAAGGGCACAGGTATAACTCAGTCAGAGTTTCTTACAAGGAGACGCCACAGTGTTTTTGGTGTAATTAACCAAATGTTAGACCAGCGATGGAGTTATTAATATTTTAACTCTTGATGGCACAAGGCACCAGATTGAGACCTTGTCTGAGCTTGATGCAATATGCAACGAGTCAACTTCTGCCTCACCCACTTATCCAATTCTGGTTAAGGCAAATAAGGCCCCCGAAGATAAAAGTGCACCACAGCGTACTAAGAGGGTCGGTAAAAAATTAACTTTCTTATTTAACATCATCATTTTATTAATTTTGTTATCCTTATTATTATAACGTTTATTTTTATTTCTTGCTTTCTATTATCATTACTTTATATATACTGTAGGGAATTAGGGTAAAAGAAAATAAAAGAAAATATTAACAAATTAAGGTAGAATGAACCTCCCACTTGTTTTAGCAGTATAAAGTACCGCACAGGCGACTAAGAGGCAACAGTCGGTTATTATACGAGTCTCATATCGTTATTATGCCCGTTGGGCTAAAACATTACTTCTACACCGAGATTTTGCCCAAATAAATCAAGTGATGTGGTTCTATTTGTGTAGTAGTTCTTCTATTGTAAGCAAGGAAGATCGTGTTGCTGAGAGGCTGTCCTGTGTTACATCGAGAGCAGTGGTGTAGTTGTTGCTTTGCATACTTTGGTGTTATCATGTAATTATATCCATCACGTTACACTAATGTGTGATTGTGCCTGGTACATATATCTGCTGTATGCTGTCTTATTCATGATAATAATTAATTGCGTAAGCAAGAGAGCAAGTTGAACATCCGCTCTCACACTTTTATTATTTTTTACAATTAACCTTCAGAATAAATTCTAATACGAGTAACATTCTTTTATTGAAATAAATTTAAGAATGATTTCTAACATCAGAAGTGGAATAATTTCTAAAACTACATTATTTTTCAGTTAATAAGATAGTAAAATGTAATGATTAATAATATATCTTTGGAATGTTTATTATTAGCGTTATATTATTTTCTGTAAGGTATGAAATTGTTAGTATAATTTTTCTTTGGAATGTTTTTTATTATAAGTTTTGCAAGGTATGTCGTTAATTGGTAAGTTAACGTTATGGAGTGTAGAGTACAAGGAGAACCATCTTATAAGGGGCGAAAGTTGAAAAAGTGTCCTACTATTTACTGAAAATAGAGGTTCCAAAACCTACCACAATAGCGCCATTGACACCTCTCACTTTTGTGTTTATGGTACGTTAACGTTCCGTTTCTTCACTAATTGTTAAGTTTATTATAGATTTCTTTCAATACTGCTGGCTACCTGCCAGACTTATTTATTTTACATATATAATTTATGTATATATAAGTATATATATATATACACACATATATATATATATATATATATATATATATATATATATATATATATATATATATATATATATATATATATATATACTTATATATACATAAATTTACTCATCAGGTATAATTTAATATGATTTCTTCAAGTGATAGTGTTCGGAGTTCCAATTCCTTCTCCGTTGATTCTGCTTCTGATGGATTAAGCAGCATTGATAGTTTTGAAAGCATTGCACCCTTAAATATTATGTTAGATTCAATTTTTACTGCATGTTGCTACATTTTTATGCTATTCACATAAATGCTCAAGTATTATTACCCCGACTTGTTGTCAAGTTTTATTAGCAAAAATATACACGCTATCCTTGTTTAGGAGCCATGGTTAACACCATGTCTTCCATCAACATCTTACTCGCTTCCAGGTTTTCATTTGATTTGTAACGACCATACCGATCGGGGCGGTGGCAGTGTTGCTATTTATCTACGCTCTCATATACCGTATTCAGTGATTCAGGTTTCAACTGAAGTCAAAATATTCTTGAAAATCTTACACTTATCTATTGTCATAGTATAATTATGGGTGATTTTAATACTTGTCTTTTAAAAACTAACGCCAGATCAATAAAACTAAAATCTATTATCGAAGCAGCAAATTTAAAACTTTTTTTTACTTCTGCCGCACACTTTTTCCCGAAGTGTGTTCCTTCTCTTCTCGATGTAATGTTTGCGTCTTCACTTGACCTTGTTCATAAATTTGGGCAATATATTGCTAATTATTTTTCCTATCATGACCATTTATACTTGTCTTACAAAATCCGTCCCCCTAAAGCTAAGTCAAGGATCCTACTTCAGCGTAACTTTTGTCTCTTGGATTTGAAGCAGCTTTTAAATGACGCTCGAAAGATTGATTGGTGTATAGTCGTCAATGCTTCTACTGTTGATAAACAGGTAGCTTAGTTCAACTCTTTGTTAATTCAGCTTTATGACGTTTATGCTCCTGTTTGTCCAGTGCGTGTAAATCATCCTCCCTCTCCTTGGCTGACTGATTATATAAAAAAATTATCCACATTAAAAATTGTGCCAAAATGAAATAACATTCAGATCCTAGCGATCTGAATCGAGGGAAGTATACAAATCTGTACGGAATCGTTGCAACAATCTGTGTAGAACAGTACAACGATGCCATATCCATGAATCAGTATAATATACTGACCCTGCTAGGGTCTGGAAATTTCTTAAGTCTTTAGGAGTTGGGAAATTACGACAAAACTTCACTTACCATAAGGTTGATCTCAATCAACTTAATTTGCATTTCTATAAAATATAAAGCTATAATATCCATTCATTCAAATTAAATTGGTAGTGACTTCATTAGTCGGAAAATGGTCATCCCTCTCATTGATTTCCTTTCACGTGTGATCACTTCCATCCTTAATAATTCAACGAATTCATTTATTTTCCCTTCAGCTTGAAAAGATGCATTTGTAGTTCCTCTTCCGAAAAGTCGAATCAGTCTAGTTTTCCTGATTATAGACCTATTTCTATCTTGCCTTTCCTTTCCAAAGTTCTTGAACGTCTTGAGCACAATCAATTAAACACCTATCTTTTAAAATATAATCTTTTAAATCCTTTGCAATCCGCTTTCCGTCCTGGCCATAGTACGACTACTGCACTTTTACAAATCACTGATGATATTTGGTGTGGTATGGAGAAACAAAAGTTTACAATTCTTACGTTACTTGATTATAGTAATACATTTAATATAGTAGATTTTAATATATTTCTGGGCATCCTGCGCTTTCTCAACATATCTCTAACTGTAGTTGATTGGTTTCGAAGTTATTGTTTGGTCGCCGACAGTGCATTCAGGTGCAAGATGTTTTTTCCACCTGGACTACTAAAGCGGCTGGCATACCACAAGGTGGTGTGTTGTCTCCTCTCCTGTTTGAAATTTTCATTAACTCTATAAGTCATAATTTTTCCTCTTCCTACCACTTGTATGCTGATGATCTCCAAACCTATACTCAATCGTTTCTTGAAGATTTGTCTTCATCAGTTGACACTACTAACGCTGATCTGACTTGTATTTCGAATTGGAGTAAACGGTATGGTCTAACGAATAATCCTAAAAATACTCAGGCCATTATCATCAGTAGTTCTCGATTAATTGGACAAATTGACTGGTCTTCCCTACCTCCTATTTTACTAGACTGAACTCAAATCCCTTACAGTAACAAGTTGCCGTGTAGTGGCGGTTAAAAATATCCTCTACCCCATATCTTCCCGTGGGTGTCGTAAAAGGCGACAAAGGACAACAGGCAGGGGATGGGCAGCAGCATCTTTCTAGTAACGGCAAAAATACAATAAAAAAACTGCGGTTGTCAACCCGATCTCCAAGCGTGGCAACTATGGCAATATATCCCCCATGATAAAAGTTAGGAAGAGACGGCCCCAAGTTCCCGGCGGCCCCGCTGTTCCTGGCTACGGTGGCGACCATGGTAACGGCGGGGCAGGATGTGCTAAGAATCTCCGGTGGAGGTTCGGTTGCCACCTACGACGACTCGACCTGGCAACATACAACGCACGCACCCAGAGGACTGACGAGAAGATTGTGGAGCTGGAAGAAGAGATAGACAAGTTACCCTGGCATATTATAGGATTATCCGAAGTCCAAAGAGAGGGGGAGGACACGGTTATCCTCGAATACGGCAACTTGCTCTATCACCGGGAGGGCGACCATCTGTCCCAAGGAGGTGTCAGATTTATCGTCCACAAGTGTCTCGTTAATGACGTTGTAAAGATTGAGAGTGTGTCGACAAGGGTTGCGTACCTTATATTCAGAATCACCAAATGGTATTCGCTGAAGGTCATACAGGTTTACGCGCCAACCTCGACACACCCCGATGAGGACGTGGAGGAAATGTATGAGGATATCTCTAGAATCATGCATTCCTCATAAACCCAATATACGGTGTTAATGGGAGACTTCAATTGAAAACTAGTCACAAGAGAGAACGGTGAGCTGAAAGTAGGGAAATTTGGAATAGGGCAACGGAACCCAAGGGGCCAGCAGCTGGCCGACTTCATGAAGAAAGAGGGACTCTTTATGATGAACTCTTTCTTCCAGAAGCGGCCCCACAGGAAGTGGACCTGGTCGAGCCCCGACGTTTCGACAAAAAATGAGATTGACTTCATTATGACGACCCGACGACAACTGTTTAGTGATGTCTCAGTGATCGCGAGGGTGAAAACCGGCAGCGATCACCGAATGTTTAGAGGCACACTGAACCAACACGTTAAGTTTGAGAGGTCTCGTCTAATGTAGTCAACGCTCCGTCCCCCTGGTGCTCTTATCCAAAGCTCGAGTTACAAAACCGTTTTCAGTGCCAAGAAGACTGCAATGAAGTGGACGATTTGAATGAAAAGCTCGTGGAAACTGTCCATGCTGTCGGAGCTAATTTCTGCAAGACCCGCCGCAGAAGAACACAATAACTCACTGATGACACTCTTAATCTCATGGCTGTTAGACGGAAGATGAAGCTACATTCTTCAACATTTTTTACAGCATACAGGCAACTGAACAGAGACCTCCAAATGCATGCGGCGGGACTTACGCAACTTCAATACAGCTCGTATTGAAGAAGCGATCGAGCGGAACCAAGGCTCCAAAGTCTTTGCCAGAGATCTGTCTGCCAGAAAGAGCCAACTGTCAAAGCTGAAGACCGAGTGTGGCAGCATCGTTTTGCTCCTGAACCAACTGAGATTTTGAGTGAGATTGAGAGGTTCTATGGGCAGCAATACACGTTATCGTTGGTGCCGCACGCAAGTGTGAGTAACGATCCAAGAGCGAGTCTTATGCGACATTATGATGATATCCCGAAGGTCAGTCTGAGCGAGATTAGAATGACTCCCCAGCACCTTAAAATCGGCAAGGCCCCAGGCGAGGATAGAATTACAGCGGAGCTTCTGAAAGCGGGTGGAAAACCGGTACCAGAAGTCCTTGAGAAGCTCTTTAATTCCGTCCTCCATGGTGGTATTACACCAGAGGCGTGGAGCAGAAGTGCGGTGGTCTTGTTCTTCAAGAAAGGCGACAACGCTCTCTTGAAGAACCACAGACCAATTTCCCTTCTGAGTCGCGTCTACGTGCTGTTTTCGAGAGTCATTACGAATCGTCTCGCGCGCAAACTTGACGACTTCCAGCCTCCCGAACAAGCCGGTTTCCGAAAAGACTTTAACACCATAGACCACATACATATCTTTCGGCAAATTACAGAACAGAAGATCACAAACACATCAACAGAAGTCCGAGGAGTACAATTTGCCACTATGTCTGGCGTATGTAGACTATGAGAAAGCATTTGATTTCGTCGAAATTTGGGCGGTACTGCAGTCCCTTCAGCTGTGCCAAGTTGACTGTCGGTATATCGAAGTGTTGAAGTGCTTGTACAGTAGGGCTACGATGGCTATCCGAGTACAGAACCAGAGTACGAAACCTATCCAATTGCAGAGAGGTGTAAGACAGGGTGACGTTATATCCCCGAAACTCTTCACCGCTGCATTGGAAGACGTTTTCAAGCTTCTGGACTGGAAAAGATACGATATTGTCATCAATGGCAAATACATCACTCACCTTCGATTTGCCGACGATATAGTCCTTATGGCAGAATCGCTGGAGGACCTAAGCACTATGCTCAATGACCTCAATAGTGTTTTCCAACGGATAGGTCTTCAGATGAACATGGACAAAACAAAGATCATGTTTAATGTCTATGTCACACCTATGCCGGTAGTTGTTGGGAACACTAAGCTCGAAGTTGTTGACGAGTATGTTTACCTGGGACAAATAGTCAGACTAGGTAAGTCCAAGTCCCCCCCGAACGGGTTCCCGCCTTGTCTTGGCGGGGGGGCTTAGTAGCCGTGGCTTGGTCAACCGCGGTGAACTAAGAGGAACCCCTTGGCTGGTCCGAGGTGTAGGGCCGGCCCGAGGTGGCCACTCCGAGTGGGCTTGGGAAGTCCACTTCGGATGTGTGTTGGTGGCCTGCGGTGAGAGGGGTGAGTGCTCCCTCTACCGCTGCAGCCGAGGTGGAGTCGCGGAGGAAGAGGAGTGCTGGTATGGCGATGCGCCACTCGCCCTATCCTCCGCGACTCAGACGGGGCCGCACCGTTAAATGATGCGGTGGTGGTGGGGCTGCGGGGGGAGAGGAGTGTCGGTATTGCGAGGCGCCGCTCTCCCTACCCTCCGCAGCCGAATCTTGGTTGGCGGCGGAGCCATAGACCAGATCCGCCGCTGGGGTCGGGAAAGCGGGCACTACTAAGCGCTCGATTTCCTGGCCCCATGTCCTCCGCGTATCGGATTCGGGGGGGTCCGATACGCAGGTGGAATTGGAGACTGTGGAGGGGGGTAGCTGAACACCTCGCTACCCCGTGCAGGAGACGAGGCCCGGACAGACCGGACCAGCACTAGTGCGGGGCTGCGGAAGAATTTGGATTCCCGCGGCCCCGCGCACACGTGCGAGGAGGTACCGTGGGGTTTTAGCCGGTAGAAGTCCGGCATAACCTTCCGGTTGCCGCCGCAGCCGGAGGTATCCATGAGGACTTCCCCACGAAAAAAAAAAAGGTAAGTCCAACTTCGACCGAGAGGTCAATCGATGGATTCAACTCAGTTGGGCAGCGTTAGGGAAATTACGGCACATCTTCTCGTCAGGTATACCTCAAAACTTGAAAACGAGACTGTACACCCAGTGCGTGTTGCCAGTGATGACACAAGGAACTGAGACGTGGTCCTTCACTGCTGGCTGGATGAGGAAGCTCAAGGTCGCTCAGCGAGCTATGGAGAGGGCTATCCTCGGAGTTTCTCTATGCGTGATAAACTCAGAAATGAGGATATCCGCAGTAGAACCAGAGTGACCGACATAGTACAACGGATTAGTAAGCTGAAGTGGCAATGGGCCGGCCATATAGCTCGAAGAACCGACAACCGATGAGGAAGAAAGGTTCTCGAGTGGCAACTCCGTACCGGCAGGCGAAGTGTTGGGTGTCCCCCCACTAGATGGAGTGACGACCTGGTAAGATATGCAGGAAGTCGATGGATGCAGGTGGCTCAGGACCGTGCTTTGTGGCATTTTTTGGGGGAGGCAAATGTTCAACAGTGGACTTGTGAAGGGCTGTAATGATAATGATGATGAACAAGGTTGAAAACCTGGGGTTGTATTTTGACTCTTGTATGTCTTGGATCTCACAGGTTAATGAGGTTAGTAGAAAAATGTTTGCTGCTTTAAATTTTTTACGTAGATTACGTAATTTTCTTCCCACAATTACTAAAGTTACGCTCGCCTAGTCTCTACTTCTGCCTATCCTTGACTATGCTGACATTTGCTATCTTGATATTACCGAGGAGCAGCTTAATAAGCTTCAGACTTCAAAAGAATCGAATCTAATATAATGCCGGGGCCGTCTAGAATATGTTCACAAACTGCAGACTTCCCGGAACGTTGGTGCTTCATGTCAGCTATGTGTTCAGTTTGTGACCATATCCTAGACGGCCCCGCCATTACATTAGATTCGATAAACTAAAAATTCTCGCGAAAGAACATCGATTCCTGCCAAGGATTATACGCGAGGCTATTTGAAATAAAATAAAACATCCTAATTTTAATAGAGATGCAGGCTGGGAACTACCACCTGCTTGGGATCCTGTAATTAATAAAATTATAACTATACCCAAGCATACCACTGCAAGACTTCAAGACACAGTAAGTTCTTTCTGCGTACACTTTTAAACGGAACAATGTCGTTTGGTGACTAAAGTAACCATGGACAGGTAAGGCAACCGATAAATTTAAAAAAATACATCTATCCCACTACGAATAAAAAAGATAAGTTAGAAATTAAATTTTTCTGATGATTTAGTGTAACCCGCGCAAACGTGACAGTAGGAATAGTTGCTCATTATTACGGGATTGTTATAAGAATAAAGACCTTTATTTTTACTCGTATAGATAACAAAATTAAGACGGCCAAGAATACAATTAAAATGACGTAGACTATAATTAACAGCGAAACCGATAAAGATAAACCTAGTAACACAAATTATCAAAGGAAAATTAACAACGAATTGACTTGCTTCCGTAATAAATTTGATTGCAATCTCATGTTGATATTATTTTTAATACTAGTATCGAGTCCGGTGTGTTTCCTGATTTAATGAAACATGGTAAATTAATACCAGTAATAAAACCTTGTTTCCTTATCGTCACGCACAATCCCTGACGGGGTAGCCAGAGAGAACAGATCGCCAAGTGTCACGATCCTTACATACCTCTTTCGCTTCTTTCAGATTCATTAACTTCTTCATACATGCACGTCTAGGTATCCGAGTACTATTGACCCTCCCTTCTTCGAGCAGTTTGCTCACATGGTCTTCGAAAGTTAGTCTCGGTCTACCTCGACACCTTTTAATATTAACTTTCGCGCTATATATTTTCGTCACCATTCGGCCTTCACTCATTCGCTCAACGTGCCCAAACCATCGAAGCACGCCCTTATCAATTATTGTGATAAGGTCATATTTCAAACCTGCCATATTGCGAATCTCTTCGTTTCGCTTCCGGTCAGCCATGGTAACGCCGCACATTTTACGAAGAGATCGCATCTCCTCTGCATTCAACTTGCTTTTATGCTTCTTCTGGCATACCCAGGTTTCGCTGCCATATAACAAAGTCGGTACCAACACTGCGTTATGTATTGCAAGGCGTGCACTCTTCACTACGCCTTGGCTTTTGACTAACGCAGTCAGGGCACCATTGACTTTGTTCCCAGCAGTGACACGCCTGTCCACATCTTAATCACATCTTCCATCCCGGCTAAAATCACTCCCCGAGTATACAATTTCATTTACCTGTTCTAGACATTCCTGATTTACCCATATTTCACACTTCGTTCTCTCTTCGTCCCTTTCAAATACCAGAACCTTAGTTTTATTGGCATTCAAACGGAGACCTTTAATTTCACATTCCTCTTTCATACACGTGACTAATGCCTGCAGTTCTGCCTCTGATGGTGCAATAAGCACTGCATCATCAGCATACAGCAGACAATTTACTTTTATGTCACCCAATTTCACACCCAAACAGCTATCTTTCAGCTTCTGTAAACAGCTGTCGAGATACAGTATGAACAGCCAGGAAGACATGACACAACCCTGTTTTACGCCCGTTTGGACGCTAAACATGGGTGACAGGTCATGCCCTACTCGCACACAGGCTTTACAGTCACAGTAAAGTGACTGCACAGCCCTTAGCAATCGACCATCCACACCGCACCCTGGCAACAGTTCCCACATTTTCTTCCTTACAACCTTATCAAATGCTTTCTCAAGATCCACAAAAGCACAGAAAATCTTCTGGTTAGCAGCCAGAAGCTTCTCCGTGATCATGCGGAGAGAAAACATTTGATCCGTGCATCCTTTTCCAGGTCTAAATCCGCATTGAGCCTCCCATAGAAATCTTTCCGATTTCTCTTGCATACTACGTGTCAAAACCTTCGAGTAGACTTTACTTGCTAAACTGGTCAAGCTGATCGCCCGATAGCACCCGCAGTCAAAATGTGAACCTTTACCTTTATATAAAGGCACAATGACCGCGGATCGCCAATCATCCGGGACATCCCCCGTCCGCCAGCACAAATTGCACAGCAGATAAAAGTAGTCCCAGACGCGAGGCCCACCATACTTAACCATTTCAGCAGTAACTCTGTCAAGTCTCGCAGCCTTACCACATTTCAAACTTCGAATCTCACGTTCAATCTCTTTCATACTGATGACCTCAGTGTCATCGAGGTCCGGGTCTAGCGTACCAGTCACGGCGTCACCCCCGGATCCCCCACTAGGATCATCACACGCATACATTTCTCTATAAAATTCGCTCCATCGCTGAATGACGTCCGATTTTTCTGTGAGGACGTCATTAGTTCTCGAAAGGACTTTGTTCATTCTTAAGGCCGCCGCACCACTTCGGGTCCTTCCAACCTCTTTCCAAAAGAGTTTGGAGTTCTCCTTAAAGTTGTGCGACAACCTTTCGTCCGCTTCTATTCTACACCTTTCACGCATTTCCTCAATCAATGCTTTCGTGTGAACTTTCTGCAGCTTATATTTTTCTTTCATCTTCTCTCTCATATCCTTATCATTACTAGAGGCCAAGTAGTCTAACCATGCTTTCTTCTTCTTTTTTACAGGTTCTTTCGCTTCATCATTCCACCATGCATCTCTTCTTTTACTACTGCCTCTTTTTATTGTTCCACACACTTCTTCCGCTGCACTTACCATTCCATCCCTAAGGTTCTGCCATGTTCTTTCCACACATTCTTTTCTACCATAGATGGTGTCAAGCTTTTCGGCTACCCTTGCATGATATTTGTCCCTAGTATCCGCTTCCTGTAGCTTCCAGCTTCGGATGCGACAGACCGACTGTGGTTCTGTTACCGCCGTCCGGTAGCGCCAACCCGCGAACAGACCCCTTAATCTAGTAATCACTAGATAGTGATCCGTTACCAGGTCAGCACCCCTGAACACTCATGTATCCATCACCTGTTTTCGCAGTCGGTCATCCACTAGGAACAAATCGATCATACTTCTTTCATTCTTTCTTTCTCTAGTATACATATGGATTTTCTTGTGATTAAACATAGTGTTTGTCACAAGAAGACCCTTTTCCTTGCATACCGCCAGTATAAGCTTGCCAGCATCATTAACCCTTTTATCGCCAAACTTTCCAAGCACCGACTCGTACCCTGGTCGAGCGGTACCAACCCATCCATTCAAATCACCACACACAACAATTCTTTCGTTTCCCCTAGCCAAATCTAGAACTTCTCTTACATTCTCCCAAAACTCCTCCAGCTCAGCCCTGGACGACGAAGCTACCGGCGCATAAACAGCCAAAAGGAATAACTTCGTCAGTCCCAATTTAAAGCGAACCCAGAGAAGTCTTGAGTTCACAACCTTATATTCAGTCATAACATCGACCAACCGAGACGACAGCAGTACCCCCACTCCCTGGCGCTCTCGCTCTCCAGGACTCCGGACCATAGAGCTAACGCCCCGCCAGGGAGCTCTTTAGTACCACTGCCCTTCCGTTTGGTCTCCGACATACACACGACATCTAATTCTTTTTCTTTCATTATTTCAATCAACTCATTCGTCTTATCTCTCATGCCTCCTCTAACATTCCACGTGCCAACTCTGCACTCTGTCCTCCACCTTCCGCCGTGTCGGGCTGTGCGTGACGGGTGGCGGTCCCCATCGCCGCTTTGCACGCTGCATTTCACACCAACGGGAACGAGCTGGTGTGCGTCGCCTTAGGGGGACGCCCTAACCCTCGTTGGCGTGGGTGCGCAGCTGAGTAGAATTGCAGCCCTGAAAAGGGCTGGCAGGGGTCGCGACGAGCACGCTTCTACAATGACCCCCTTGTTTAATTAACCTAAACCTTGTTTAATTAATTAATTAGACTCCGCTACTTCAAACTTAATTCTATACTTTCAGCCCTGAGAAAAATTTTTGAAAAAATAATATTGGATCAATTGTTTAAACAAATTTATACAAATAAATTACTCTATAAATATCAATTCGGTTTTAAAAAGGGTCGCTAAACAACTAAAGCCGGTGTTTAGCTTATGAAATATATTTTAATGTCTGAGAATTCACCACATGCATGAGTATTTTTGTGATCTTTTCTGTTTTGATCGCGTTCATAATGAGACATATTTCAAGAAACTACAACATTATGGTGTCAAAAATGTTGCGCTTTCACTTATTTCATATTTAAGAAACAGAACTCAAAAAGTCGGTATCAATGGCAAAGGTTCCTCCAAATTTGTAATATTAATGAGCGTTCCTCAGGGCAAGATTCTTGGCCCATGCCTGTTGTCTGTCCCATATACATTAATTGCTTACCTTATTTTATATCGGACTATCCCGATATAGTATTATTTGCTGATGATACCTCTTTGATTTTCATACTCAAAGGGCAATAAATTAAATATTGACAAAATCCAATTGAGCATGCCTTCGCATTAAAAATAACGTATAGCATGATTAAACGGATTTTTTTTAAAGTAGTTTAAATACATTTCGACAGCATTATCGGCTTCAACACCCTCGAAACCCATGAAAATGACACCCATGATGAAAAAATTTATACCTATTGCAGCCGCCACCTTGGATTTACATTTCGACAGCACTATCGGCTTCAAAACCCTCAAAACCCATGAAAATGACACCCATGATGAAAAAATTTATACCTGTTGCAGCCGCCATCTTGGCTTTACATTTCTACAGCACTATCGGCTTCAACACCCTTGAAAACCATAAAAATGACACCCATGATGAAAAAATTGGTACCTACTTCAGCCGCCATCTTGGATTTACATTTCGACAGCACTATCGGCTTCAACACTCTCGAAAACCATGAAAATGACACCCATGATGAAAAAATGTATACCTATTGCAGCCGCCACCTTGGATTTACATTTCGACAGCTCTATCGGCTTCAGCACCCTCGAAAACCATGAAAATGACACCCATGATGAAAAAATTGATATCTATTGCAGCCGCCATGTTGGATTTACATTTCGACAGCACTATCGGCTGCAACACCCTCGAAAATCATGAAAATGATATCCATGATGAAAAAATTTGGTACCTACTTCAGCCGCCATCTTGGATTTACATTTCGACAGTACTATCGGCTTCAGCACCCTCGAAAATCATGAAAATGACACCCATGACGAAAAAATTGATATCTATTGCAGCCGCCATGTTGGATTTACATTTCGACAGCACTATCGGCTGCAACACCCTCGAAAACCATGAAAATGATATCCATGATGAAAAAATTTGGTACCTACTTCAGCCGCCATCTTGGATTTACATTTCGACAGCACTATCGGCTTCAACACCCTCGAAGCCCATGAAAATGACACCCATGATAAAAAAATTGATATATATTGCAGCCGCCATCTTGGATTTACATTTCAACAGCACTATCGGCTTCAACACCCTTGCAAACCATGAAAATGACACCCATGATGAAAAAATTGGTACCTACTTCAGCCGCCATCTGGGATTTATATTTCGACAGCACTATCGGCTTCAACACCCTCGAAACCCATGAAAATGACACCCATGATGAAAAAATTGATACCCCTTGCAGCCGCCACCTTAGATTCTCATTTTAACAGCACTATCGGCTTTAACACCCTCGAAAACCATGAAAATTACACCCAAGATTAAAAAATTGATATCCATTGCAGCCGCCATCTTGGATTTACATTTCGACAGCACTATCGTCTTCAACATCCTCGAAAACCATGAAAATGACACCCATGATGACAAAATTGGTACCTACTTCAGCCGCCATCTTGGATTTACATTTCGACAGCACTGTCGGCTTCAACATTCTCGAAAACCATGAAAAAGACACCCATGATGAAAAAAATTATACCTATTGCAGCCGCCACCTTGGATTTACATTTCGACAACACTATTGGCTTCAGCACCCTCGAAAACCATGAAAATCACACCCATATTGAAAAAATTGATACATATTGCGGCCGCCATCTTGGATTTACATTTCGACAAGCCTATCGGTTTCAACGCCCTCGAAAACCATGAAAATATCACCCATGACAAAAAAATTGATACTACTTACTTTTAGTACGTACTACTATTATTTATTCTGTGTTTTTAAAATATTGTAATAAAAAATCTGTTATTATTATTATTATCAAGTATTTAAGAAATTTGGTTATTCGAATATTGTGTATTTGTACAGCGATCTTTTTGAGCCGCTGCAAACAACCGAAATAATGTCCACTCACGACGGCGACTGACTGCGAACCATAGATAAATATAAATGTAGCAAGCTAATGCGGCGAACTGATATATACAGTAATCTATGGCGATGGCCAACTGAGTTAGTGAGTAAACTACTCTGTGGCTGCAGCTCCCCATTTACAGAAATATTTCTATACGAGGCTACTAAATCAACGAAAATTTCGCCATTTTCGAGCCGAAAAAAATTAATTATAGCTAAACAAAACAAAATTACACTGCCATTTACATTCAGTGGCTTCCCACATGATAGATGAAGAGATTAATAAATAGATTGAGTTAAACAATTGATATTTACAAAAGTTATAGTGTTTACAAGCCTTGGGGACATGATAAATCCACACCATAAGCCACTAAAACCCTCTTTTTTATTTAAAAATAGCAATTAATCGATTTAAAAAATATATTAATAAGTTCAACAATCATTTATCTTTCTAACAATGTGCTTTTTATATCATTTATATGTATAATATGATTGCTGGATACGATTTCATGCGACAAAACGGTGGAATTTTGATTTTTAGGCGTTAGTAGAACATACCCACGCGCTTTGCGCTCGGCATGCAATATGACGATGTAAACAACGTTTTATCAAAATTACGTATTACATAGATTTAACGCCAACGATTTTCTCTTAAATTACTATAAAACAAAATGTTTTAAATTTACGAAAAGAAGTTAAATATTCGAATACCAATGTGTTCTTAAAAAGAGCCTTGTGGATATCACTTTCTTTCTTGGTATTACTGTTGACGCGAAGCTTCAATAGGCTCACACAAATCATATAAATTAGCAAGTAGACCTATTTCTGAGAATGAGCTGTAAGAAACATTAGAAGTTTCACCAATGTACCAATATACCTACTGAGTTAATTATATATCCTTATATAAGACATTTATCGGTAAATGTTAAGAAGCAATCCCTTACACTGTACCAAAATATTTCGTAAATATTTTTGTCACGTACATTGAGGCAAGCTAAGGGAAACATTATGTCCAGTGGTGAAATCCCTTTGACCAAAGTTAATGAAAGCACAATTACCTAAATTTTTGACCAGGACAGCTATATAATAATAATGTTCTTAACGTTAATGAAAAATAGTACTTTCTTGTAATTGTTTAGGTACTTCTTATTGCTAAATTTACAAATATCGCAATATATAAATCATGCATTTATATTCCTATGTTAAATATTATACCTATTATAGTTTAAGGAATATGTTCCTTCATTTATTAGAAAGTATAAGAAATTTTGTATGGAAATATTTCGCATAAAACGTTTTAATTAAGAGTACATAAACATTTTACATTACTAGAAAATGAAAAATTTTTATGCACTCACATTGAAATAGACTAAAGAGAATTTAATTAAGTTGAGTAATAACGGCCAACAGTAAAATTATATACTTAAGCAAGCAAAATTGGTGAAACAAAAACAAAAAATTTCTTTGTAATTCAGAAATAGAAACAATTGAATAGCTTAGGGAGAAATGTTTAACTATAAGGTATTTCTATTTAGTAAAGATATAAATTATTATGCGTGCAGGATAAAAGTAGAATTGGGTTTATTCATAACTTCACTGTCTAAACGTCAATTTTCATAACAAATTTACTAACACGCCGGTAATTTAACATCATAATAAAGTAAATAACATTTATGGGAGAAACAGACTGAATCCACGGACGCTACGTATACGATGCAAAATTTATAATATTATGTCAAATAATATTATAAACAACATTTATAAATTGAATAAAACTGTTTTTTTACGGATTTTTATTCCCGACGTTTCGAGTGCTTTTCAGCAACCCATGGTCACGGGGGGGGACTGAGATGTTTGACGTCCCGATGTCACAGTTAGCCCGGCTACCTTCAGTTTTTTAATATTAATTTTTGGTTCGATTTACGCAAAATGAACTTACAGTATCCTGAAGTCTTGCAGTGTTATGCTTGGGTTTGGATTTAATTTTGTTAATTATAGGATCCCAAGCAGATGGCAGCACCCATCCATCTTCTCTATTGAAATTAGGATCTTTTTAATTTCAATAGCCTCGCGTATCATCCTTGGTAGGAATCGGTGTTCTTTTGCAAGGATTTGTGGTCTATCAAATCTGATGTAATGGCGGGGGCGATCTTGAACATGTTCACAGACTGCAGACTTCCCAGAGCGTCGGTGCTTCACGTCAGCTATATGTTCTTTCACGCGGGTTTTAATGGATCTTTTTGTTTGTCCTATGTAAAAGAGACCACATTCGCAATCAAGCTTGTACATTCCTGCATCTTGTAGAGGGATATTACACTTGACGGATGGTAAAAATTGACCAATCTTCTTCGGCGGCTTGAAGTATGTTTTAATAGAAGCTCGCTTCAAGATGTAGCCAACCTTGTCTGTGACTCCTCTGACATAGGGTAGTACAGCAGGCACACGCTCGACTGTGGTCGGCTTCACTCGGTCACTGTGACGTAGGCGCGGGACCCGAAGCTTGTTGTCTTGCAATACTTGCTCGACGTACTGAAGCTCGGCGGCCAGATGTTTTCTGTCACAGATCCCTCGTGCTCTCTGAAACAAAGATTTTCCCACGGTACCTAACTGTGATGGATGATGGTGCGATTCACCATTTAAATATCGGTTAGTATGGGTCTTTTTTCTAAACACAGTATGACCAATAGTGTTATCAGGATTTCGGATGACTAAAACATCTAGGAAAGCTAAAGAATTGTTTGCCTCTAACTCCATTGTGAATTGTATTTTAGAGTTTATGGAATTAAGGTGGTCTAAAAATGCAGTTACTTTGTCAGATGGTAAAATTGTGAAAGTGTCGTCTACGTACCGCTTGTAGAATCTTGGATTTACAGGAGCAGTAAGAAGGGCTTTCTCCTCAAAGTTCTCCATAAATATGTCGGCGACTATGGGAGATACAGGTGAGCCCATCGCCACTCCATCTACTTGCTTGTAAAACTCCTCCTTCCACAATAGATAGCCAGATGTAAGGCAGTGTTTGAGTAATAGTGCATATTCTGTAGGCATGTTGTATTCTTCTAGCTTCCTGGTTACAATTGAGATGCAGTCTTCAATAGGTAAGCATGTAAATAGTGACTGAACATCAAAACTGACCATAGTTTCATTGTCAGCAAGATGTAGGTCTTTTATCTCACTAACAAAATGGTACGAATCCTTTGTGTGTGCTCTAGTTTGTCCTCTCAGTGGTGACATAATTTTTGCCAGGTGTTGAGCCAACTTATAAGTTGGTGAATCGATTTGGCTCACTATGGGACGTAGTGGAGCGTTTGTTTTGTGTATTTTTGGTAACCCATATAACCTCGGTGCTTTAGTACACGGTGGTATTATCGAGTTTACGTCGAGATTTAATTTTTCGGAGTAATTCTTTATTAGATCGCTAGTTGTTTTAAGCACATTGGTTGTAGGGTCTGTTTTGACCTTTTTGTACGTACTTTCGTCCGATAAAATTTGTTGTATTTTCAAATTATAATCTGACGTATCCATTATTACCGTAGCATTTCCTTTATCTGCACGGAGAATCGTGAGCTCTGGTCTGTTGCGTAAGTTGTACAACGCTTTAATCTCGTCTTTGGGGAGATTTAGTTTCGGCACTGAACTACGACGTAATAAGGACGAAATGTCTTGACGTATGGCCTCAACATCTTCCTTTCCCACATTGTTTTTATACAGACAATCCTCCACGTTGCATATAATTTCCTCATACGGAATTCTTTCGGTGTTATTGCGAAATTCAGGCCCTTCGATAATACTTTTATGTAGGTTCGTCCAGTGTTTGTTGTGACAGATTATAGACCGTGCGTTGTTTATTGTTTGTGTCTGTGGTCAACGGTTGTGTATCGTTTCTACGTTGACATGGATGTTTGGCATTTGATTTGATCGTTAATTTTTGGTATTTCACTTTTTATTTATTTTTGCATTCATTATATTTAGCTTTTTCACGTTTGTTCAAAGTTTCTATGCAATTATTAAAATCAAATGTCGTTAAAACTGTCTTTAACTCACTGGACAAATTGTCTATGGTATTATTTATGAATTGTAGGTCGAACCGTTTTTGCTGAATCACCGTTCGTAACAACTTTTTACTTGCCTGATTTAAGATCTTAGCGCTTCCTCGAATGTCCTTTTTAGTTGATATTTTGACACACGTAGGAATGAGACTGTGATCTCTACATCTCCTCAAGAAGTTCAAAGCTGTTATATATCTTGCGCGCTTTGTTTTAAGATCTTCTAATCGGCGAATTTTATTTGCTATTACCAGTCCGTACTGGTTTACATAATGATTTCTTATATTTACGCGAACACAACACATTGAATAAAACTGTTTTTTACGGATTTTATCGCGTTCATTTTATTATTTTTATTCCCGACGTTTCGAGTGCTTTTCAGCAACCCATGGTCACGGGGGGGACTGAGATGTTTGACGTCCCGATGTCACAGTTAGCCCGGCTACCTTCAGTTTTTTAATATTAATTTTTGGTTCGATTTACGCAAAATGAACTTACAGTATCCTGAAGTCTTGCAGTGTTATGCTTGGGTTTGGATTTAATTTTGTTAATTATAGGATCCCAAGCAGATGGCAGCACCCATCCATCTTCTCTATTGAAATTAGGATCTTTTTAATTTCAATAGCCTCGCGTATCATCCTTGGTAGGAATCGGTGTTCTTTTGCAAGGATTTGTGGTCTATCAAATCTGATGTAATGGCGGGGGCGATCTTGAACATGTTCACAGACTGCAGACTTCCCAGAGCGTCGGTGCTTCACGTCAGCTATACTTTGAGCTAAGCTATGCTTACCTATTGAAGACTGCATCTCAATTGTAACCAGGAAGCTAGAACAACATGCCTACAGAATATGCAGTATTACTCAAACACTGCCTTACATCTGGCTATCTATTGAGGAAGGAGGAGTTTTACAAGCAAGTAGATGGAGTGGCGATGGGCTCACCTGTATCTCCCATAGTCGCCGACATATTCATGGAGAACTTTGAGGAGAAAGCCCTTCTTACTGCTCCTGTAAATCCAAGATTCTACAAGCGGTACGTAGACGACACTTTCACAATTTTACCATCTGACAAAGTAACTGCATTTTTAGACCACCTTAATTCCATAAACTCTAAAATACAATTCACAATGGAGTTAGAGGCAAACAATTCTTTAGCTTTCCTAGATGTTTTAGTCATCCGAAATCCTGATAACACTATTGGTCATACTGTGTTTAGAAAAAAGACCCATACTAACCGATATTTAAATGGTGAATCGCACCATCATCCATCACAGTTAGGTACCGTGGGAAAATCTTTGTTTCAGAGAGCACGAGGGATCTGTGACAGAAAACATCTGGCCGCCGAGCTTCAGTACGTCGAGCAAGTATTGCAAGACAACAAGCTTCGGGTCCCGCGCCTACGTCACAGTGACCGAGTGAAGCCGACCACAGTCGAGCGTGTGCCTGCTGTACTACCCTATGTCAGAGGAGTCACAGACAAGGTTGGCTACATCTTGAAGCGAGCTTCTATTAAAACATACTTCAAGCCGCCGAAGAAGATTGGTCAATTTTTACCATCCGTCAAGTGTAATATCCCTCTACAAGATGCAGGAATGTACAAGCTTGATTGCGAATGTGGTCTCTCTTACATAGGACAAACAAAAAGATCTATTAAAACCCGCGTGAAAGAACATATAGCTGACGTGAAGCACCGACGCTCTGGGAAGTCTGCAGTCTGTGAACATGTTCAAGATCGCCCCCGCCATTACATCAGATTTGATAGACCACAAATCCTTGCAAAAGAACACCGATTCCTACCAAGGATGATACGCGAGGCTATTGAAATTAAAAAACATCCTAATTTCAATAGAGAAGATGGATGGGTGCTGCCATCTGCTTGGGATCCTATAATTAACAAAATTAAATCCAAACCCAAGCATAACACTGCAAGACTTCAGGATACTGTAAGTTCATTTTGCGTAAATCGAACCAAAAATTAATATTAAAAAACTGAAGGTAGCCGGGCTAACTGTGACATCGGGACGTCAAACATCTCAGTCCCCCCCCCGTGACCATGGGTTGCTGAAAAGCACTCGAAACGTCGGGAATAAAAATAATAAAATAAACGCGATAAAATCCGTAAAAAACAGTTTATTCAATGTGTAGTGTTCGCGTAAATATAAGAAATCATAACATATATAAATTTCAGTTTTATTGAAATAACGTAAATTATAAAGAAGAACCCATTCTCCGGATAAACCATACAGATCCCTTGTTAAAAATCTTCTTAAGTTTTCCGTCCATAGTTCCAGTTTTGACTCCTACTCCTTTTATGTTCACGCGGTTAGGTTGTGGAACTCACTATCACTGAATATAAGAAATTCTGAAAAGATATTGCTATTTAAAACACGTGTTAGAGATAATTTTTTTCTATCCTAATAATTAATATATTTTATTTTATTATATTAGTATTAGTTTATATATATATATATATATATATATATATATATATATATATATATATATGTTGCTTATGTATGCATTATTATTATCTATGTTTCGTATGGTGAGTGTAGAGAACCGGAGACCCATTTTACTGGAAAAGAGGCATTCCATCTTAGTCCTCACGGGTGACAACGCATCTGCATTTTGATTCGCAAGCGATGATAGATGTAGATGTCTATGGGCTACAGCAACCACTTACCATCAGGTGGACTGTATTTTTTTTTATAGGATAAGGGTGACAAACGAGCAAACAGTCCACCTGATGGTAAGTGGTTGCTGCGGCCCATAGACATCTACATCTATCCTCTATTACAAATCAAAATGTAGATGCGACGTCATCCTAGAGGACCAAGATGGAATGCCTCATTTCCAGTAAAAAGGGCCTCCGGCCACCTGCACTCACCAAGCGAAACGCAGAGGTAAACCTCTACTTCACGCTGGTATTCTGTGAGGTCGTGGTACCACCCCGGTTCGAGCCGGCCCATCCGTGCGACAGCAAAAGCTGCCGCGTGGCGCTACCACTGTTGAAAATGTATGCTCGTTTGTCACCCTATCCTATATAAAAAAATATTATATATTTATTTAGTAGTAGTGTAGTATCGTATTAGTAGTAGTTGTATGTTGTACACTTGAAATTTGTCGTTTTAATATATTTTCTATATACTTTGTGGGTCTACTGGAAGATATATCAGCAAATTATGGAACAAGTAGAACCTTTGTACAAACTCACTATAAGACTGTTTCTGTATCTTTTTGTGATAAATAAATAAAATTGTACATGTCAACTTATCTGCCATGACCTTGAGACCGCCATAGGTGTCGGCCAATATTATTTTTCAATAACTTTTATTGAATATTTCAAGATTTCAAAGTGGCAGGCTTATTACTTTCACGTTTTTGTCAGTAATTTTATTACATCTTTCACACCTGAGCGTCTCTGTATCAACCACTGATTAAACTATATAGTCCCCATTTCATGTAGGTCAGGAGATAGGAGCTTAACTGAAAAAATGTGAAGCTTATTGAAATACCATAAATCGGTCGCTCACTGGTCGCACACTCTTAAACCATAATATTAAATATAAAAATTTGTACATTTACCATATTAGTTATTTATTTAAGTTTTAAAGATAAATAAGGGAATTAATTTTTTATTTAGTTTTACTTATTTGTAACTGTATACAAAATTATATAAAATTGCATAGTAATTTTATTTTATAGACTATAAACTTTTTGTTTATATAAATTTCAGAAATTTGCACTAGTGACTCTTATAAGATAAGGAGCATATTAGGAAACAAGCTAGCGACAAGGAAAAAATAATTGCTTTTTAAAATTATTTAAATTCGCTTAAGGTGTCTTTTTTGGCTACTACAGAGGTAAATAAACTGCAATTACGTATTAGTAGGAATGAGTCAATGTATTAAAGATATGATGAGGTACGGTTATCAATCGAGTGTAATACTGATAATATTGACGCTCAGATATCAGGACGAGCGAAGTTTGAATTTCTTTTATTTTAAATCGCTTTCTCTCGCAAAAAGGATCGGATGTAGCAGACTACATCAAGCAGTCAGTGACGGTGGCTCTCATTTCGGCAATCATAAATTTGTTACATAGCGCACAATTCAACCATCTAAATTTAGTCATTCATATGATAATTGGTTAGAGTTTCATGACACGTTCACGAGATGACGAGGTAAATGACATAAATAAAATCATTATCTCAGAGCGTCGCTGAAAGGGTCCGCTGCTGTGGTAATAGAGTCAATCGAGTTCTTGGCGGCTAACTGTTCCGTCGCATGAACTCCATTATGTGATAGATATGATTATAAACGAGTTCGGATTCACAATCATGTGACAGCCTTATACATCATCATCATTACAGCCCTTGAAAAGTCCACTGTTAAACACCCTCACGGAATGCCACAAAACACGATTCCGAACCGCCTGCTTCCATTGACTTCCTGTACGTCTTACCAGGTCGTCACTCCATCTAGTTGGAGGACGCCCTACACATTGCCTGCCGGTAAGTGGCTGCCACTCGAGAATCTTTCTTACACATCGGTTGTCGGTTCTTTGAGCAGCCCATTCAGCTCACTTATCCTTTGGGCTATGTCGGTTACAATCGTTCTAATGCGGATATCCTTCTTTTTAAGTCTAAAATGCAGAGAAACGCCAAATAGCCCACTTCATAGTTCGCTGAGAAACAGTGAGCTTCCTCATACGGCCAGCAGTTTATCACTGACAACGCGCACTGGTTGTACAATCTAGTTTTGAGGTTTTCAGGTATGCCTGACATGAAGATGTGTCGGTATCTTCGAAACGCTGCCCAGTCGAGGTGTATCCCTCAATTGACCTCTCGGTCTAAGTTGGACTTACCAAGTCGGACTATTGGTCCTATATAAACACATTCATCAACAACTTTGAGCCGTGGAAGTGGAATTTAAACATGTTTTTTGTTTTGTTCAAGTTCATTTTAAGACCTATTCGTTGGGAGACTATTGAAGTCAATGAGCATAGTGGTTAGGTCCTCTAGCGATTCTTCCATAAGAACTATATACTGTAAAGAAAGGGGTTAACTCTACTAAATGTAATTTTACAAGAATCATTCAAGATGTGGCTGGTAAAATTTTAGATGGCGGTATAAAAAAACAGTTATTACGCTTTTGGTAACTCGAAGATGTAGGCCTTGCGTCTAATTATGCAAATGAAGAAAAATTATGCGATGAATACTTTTAAAAAAATACCACAAGACTGGCAAATGGTCGGTTTTGCGAAAGAATTCTCTTTAAACATAATCCTGACGTATTAATCATTCATCCTTATGAGCGTCATTTGCAACAAATTGTCCAGCGTGATAACTTTTAAGATCAGTTCAAACTAATCATCTTAACACCGTGACTTTTGGCAGCTCTAGTGCTCCTTTTTTGGCAACTAGGTGCCTGCAACAATAAGGCTTAGAGCGTACTGATGACAAGGTTACTCTAGTGATTATTCACGATATTTACGTTGATGACTTGCAAACGAGAGAGAATGATATTAATGAGGTTTCAGATATGCGACGTATAGTGACTTCTATACTTGCATCAGCCCAGATGGTTTTGAATATGTGGAAGTCAAATGAACCTCAACTCGTTAGTGAAAATGATTCTTCTACGTTTAATTAAAATATTGGTGACTTTGAAACCAGAAAAGCTTTAGACCGTGGTTGGCAATCACATACTGATCAACTTTGTTTCCCTATAGGAGGGCTATCCATAGGTTTTCTTAGATATTAAATTGACTTGGACTTCTATCTCATTGTTTAATTAATATAAAGATGCTTCTTTAACAGTTGTAGCCACTTCAAGCTGTGGTGGAATGATTAGTTAACTCCAGAAATCTGAATTATATACTCTACGTATTCCACGTCGTGTTATTTGTGTCTCACCTAGTATGTATGAATTTCATATTTTCTCGGACGCGTCTGAGCGTGCATATGGCACCTATTTGTACGTGCATAGTGTTAACGATAAGGGTGAGGTTTTAGTACAATAATTGTTGATCGACGAAGAGTCGTCTTGCACCACTTAAGCCTACAATAATCCCAAGACTGGAACTTTGTGGTGGACTTGTTGAAGCAAAATGTTGTATCATCGCTGGGGCAACAAGCTAAGCGCAGTTTCTTTTGAAAAGATTCTTCCATCGCGTGAGGATGGTTAAAGGTGTTGCCTATAAAACTACATCCCTTTGTTAGAAATAAAGAAGAAAAACCTGAAATCCTAGAGAAGAGTGAAAATTGCGAGTGGAGGCATGTTCCAACAGAATGTAGTACGGCCAATTATGTCTCTCGCGATGTGAGTTGTAAGGATATTTTATCTATTAGTACATGGTGGACAGGGCCTTTATTTTTAAAGAAAGACGTTTTTCACTGGCCTGCAAATTTCTTGAGTATTAATTACAAGTTGCCTGAAATTTAATCGTCAAATGTCATCCTCCACGGAATGCTTCCTTTTAATAACAATGTAGATTTAGGCGGGAATAAATTAAATGGATTTAAACGCTTTTCGAAATATATAAGATGAAACCGGGTCGTTGCTAATGTGCTGCTTTTTATTAATAATTGTAGAAATCAATTCTTTAACGGTCCTCTCAGCAATCAATATTTGCAAACCGCATACAATCATATTATAAGAATTTCTCACACAAAAATAGTGAATCATTTGAGGAGTAGATTATGTAAATTTAAAATAGAAGTTTATCTACTAAAAGTCCGTTGCGTTAATTTAATGTATTCCTCGATGAAAATAAAATAATGCGTGTTGAAGGTCGTCTTAAAAATTCCGATTTCTCTTATGACAAAAAACATTCCATGCTTGTACAGTCCATTCATTACTTTACCACATTGCTTTTCAATAGGTAATGCACATAAGGTCAATGCACGCGGGACCAAAGCTTATTTTGGCCACTATAAGAGAAATATACTGGCCGTTTTTTGTAATTTGGCCAGATCTTGCTATCGACAATGTGTAAGATGTAATATAATGAATGGAAAAACCGTCTCTCCAATAATAAACAACTAACCACAGCAGCGCATCCTTTCTGCTTTTCCATTTCAAAATATTGGACTGGACTATGCAGGACCAGCTATTTTTATTTGCTTCTAGACAAAAGTATTTAACTAGCAATACCTTCATATTAGCTTTGAGCATAAATCTGTGGAAAAAGAGGGAAACCTAAACCTACCTCGTTTTTAGGCGCATATTAAATGTATGTTTTTTCATATATACGAGACGGGACAAACGAGCATGTGGTTCACTTGATGGTAAGTGACTACCGCCGCCCATGAACAAATGCAACACCAGGGGAACCAGGGGAATCGCAGATGCGTTGCCAGCCTATAAAAAAGGAGTAGACTCTTTTCTAGAAATTCCCTAAGTCGTATCGGTCAGGAAAAATCGCTAGTGGTAATCGATTCAACAAGGAAATTGTGTGACGAAGAAAACATCTTCTAAATCACACAGCGGTGGACCGCCAATCATCCAGATGTGTGTTCGTGAAATTTGGCGTCTGGGATTAATATGAACAATTCCTCAGAGCACTCCCCGTGGTAAATGCGAAAAAAAAATACAAAGGGATGCAACATCTCTTCACAGCGCCAATGAATAGAACCGATCGGAAAGGACTTGTTCGTTGACGATTCGAGCCGCTCTGCGCTGGATGCGGTCAAGTGGAAGGAGCTGGCACTGGGGATCCTCAGCCCAGAAATAGGAACAGTATTCCATGTGAGGCCGAACCTGCGACTTGTAAAGTTGCAGGCGTTGTTCCGGCATGAAATACTGTCCCGCTCTGCTGAGCACGCCAAGCTTTTTGAAGGCCTTTCGCAAATTCCTTCAATTTGGCCTTCTCTTCCAAGTGACCACGAAAATGCACGTTATTCGATACGTCGACGCTGAGGATTTCGATACTGGCTAAGGCAACAAAGGGAGTGCCTTTGAACCGAGGAGATACGACAAAATAATTCCTTTTGGCAGTCAACGCGCAAATTTGTGTCTTCTGAGGATTAAACTGGACTGGATTTAGTCACCCCCAATCCGAATCTTTGTTCAGCAAAGACTCGACTTCAGACACATGTTTGTTTAGGTCCTCTCTATCTCTCGGCAATCTAAGAATAAGGCTACTGGAATCATATAACAACGAATAGTAGTGTAAAAAACCTAAAATTTGTTTGATTGTTTGTCCAAAATTTCTCTAAGAGTCTCTGTAGGATATGAGGTTTACATCAAAGGTGAACTTTTAAATTTGAATCCACTACAATCATTTTCAATTGAGAAATTTACATTAGACATAGACATAGACATAGACATAGACATAGACATATGTTTATTAGCATCAATACACACACAAAATATACATTTAGAAATAATGAGACATAAAAACATACAAAGTAGTTGAAAAACATAAATAAAAATAAAATAAATCTCAGCAAGAGTGAGTGATGTGATGCCAAAAGGATTCCGTCTCAGCATATGCTACCACAGATACTGCAGCAGCGCTGATTTTCAGCGGAGCCCTGATAAATATTGATTCCGTATTGCGCCCGCGACTATATCGGTAACAACATAAACGAAAAATAATGAATCTACCATTCACTGAAAGTAAATATTTCCAAGTATAAACATAAAAGTATTGTAAATTATATTAAAATTAAACATACACATATATCTACATATATACATATGTACACACATATATATACATATACATACATATATCTACATACATATATATACACACACATACAAACATATGTTTGTGTGTGTGTTATATTAAATACAACTTAAAAATACACATACGCAAATGTACCTATACACACACACACAAAACACATGTATAATATATTTTATTATATATTATATACACATTAACTATCCCTATAATATTTTTGCTAAATCGTATCTATGAAATAACCTGCCACTACACGTGAAATAATGACTTTTGAGATGCTAAAAGGTGTATTTTTAATTTAGCTTTAAAACCGTTTACAGATTTAGTTTCCCGTATAGGTGGTGGTATATTGTTCCAACATTTAGTGGCCATGTATCTAAAACTGCCACGAAACGCGGCTGTTCGATGATATGGGGTTGCCAGTATCGGGGTAACCGTTCTGATGCTACGACCATCTTCTGCTCTTCTCCATTTTAATTTTTGAAATAGGTATTCCGGTCTTTCTGATTTTATGCATCCGAAAAGAAGTGTAGCTAAATGTAAATCTCGCCTCAATGACATCCTTAATATGTCCGATTTATTAAGATACGGATGTACATGATGATATCGAGGTATATGAAAGATGTACCTTGCACATGCGTTTTGGACCCTTTGTATTGACCTATTTGTTTTAGCAAATAACCTAGGACCATATACAGTATCTGCGTACCCAAGCCTTGAAAGTACGAGTGACTCACATAGGCGCAGGCGAACACTCTCACTGAGATAATCACGCACTTGGTACAGTACTTTGAGTCTGTAAAAACAGTTGCGTGTTATTTCAAGTATATGATTCTCAAAGCGAAGACCCTGGTCCATCAGCAATCCTAGATTACGAGTCTCACTTACACGTTCCACCGGTTCTCCACGAATGCTTATAACAAATTTCGTTTTCATTATAGAGTCGACCTGCCCCTTTGACCCTAACACCATGAATTTGGATTTGCATGGGTTAAGCACAAGTGTATTTGCTTCTGACCATAATGAGATGTGATGCAAATCCTCATTTATCTTTGCTACTGCACTTTCTACGTCGCTAGGGAAAAATGGCAGATAAATCTGTATATCGTCAGCGTATAGGTGAAACTTGCAGTGCCTTATATGGCGACATACGTCCGCTGTATATAAAATAAAAATAAGTGGACCAAGTATAGAACCTTGAGGCACTCCCCTAGTTACACGGCATGGAGACGAGCGCAGCTGAGTACCATTGTCCTTGTTAATTGCTACTATCTGTGTCCGATTAGATAAATAGCTGTCGAACCATCGAACAGCGGGCAATTCAAAACCATAATAGCTCATTTTGGATAGCAATAAGGGAATGTTTATGGCATCAAATGCCCGGGAAAAATCAAGTAAGACCAGTAACGTGCCTTGTCCAATGTCTTGTGATGTCAAGATATTATCAACTACGTCCATTAAGGCTGTTGATGTACTACGTGCCTTTCTGAACCCAGATTGAAAGACAGGTAATATACTATTAGACTCTAAAAAAGCTGAAAGTTGCATACACACGATTTTCTCCAGTACTTTAGATAAACAAGGTAGAATACTAATTGGCCGTAAGTCCTTTATATCTGACACATTATTTTTTTTGGGCAGAGGCTTAACTATAGCCGTTTTCCAGGTATCGGGAAAAGTAGATGTACGAAGTGACGCGTTTATAATAGCTGTAATAACTTTGAGTGTACGTGGAAGTGTCAGTAGCAACATTTCAAGAGAAATTCCATCACTGCCCAGCGCATTGGATTTTAGTGAATGTATGACTTTTGAAACTGTGGTTTCATCAGTGGGCTTTAACTCAAAAGATGCGTTTCCAAAACGATGAAATTCGTAATAAGTAAGGTTCGACATTGGTGTTACTGTTTCTCCGGGTACCGTACAAAAATGAGAGTTCAGTCTGTCTGGGCTTTGTAAATGCTCAGGGATTTCAGTAACACGGTGTTTGCCAGCTAAATTAGAATAACGTTTCAGGTTCTTCCAGAGAGCTTTTGAGTTATTCAAGTTACGGTTTATATAGTGATTGAAATACGCACGCTTTTCATTTTGTAATGCTGTAATTACATAACTCTTCAGCTCCTTGTAATAATCTTTATGCTTGCTCAGGCCAGACGAACGATAACGCTTATACGCTTCATTGCGTAATTTCATCATTTTACGGATAGTATATGTGATCCAGGGATATGTATTTTCCTTAATACGGGTACTCTTGATGGGTGCGTGGCAATCAAAAAGAAAAATTATGGCTTTGTTAAACTGAAGCACCATCTCATTTACATCTGCTACGTTTGACATTGCCTCCCAGTCAATAGCGTCAGTGTCATTATCAAAAACATTTATATAGATGTTTTTTAGTGAGCGATATGTGATTTTACGGTGAGGTAGTTTTGGTTTTGTTATTTGGAGTTCTGCGTCTATGAAAGCATGACTGCTTAGATTCGGTATAAAATCTACTTTTACATTTGTGACTGCAAGGTCACTACAAATTATGTCAATTAATGTTGAGCTATGTTCTGTGAAATGTGTAGGCTGTGTTACATATTGCGTTAAATTAAAATATTTTATGAAGTCATTGAATTTCTCTGAGTTACGATCATGATTTAATAAATTGATGTTGAAGTCACCTAGTACTATTATATAGTCATAAAAGGAAAAGGAAGATATGGTATCAGTTAGAGCATCAAAAAATGTGTCAACGTCTAACCATGGCGGGCGATATGCCGTGCCTATGATGAGTTTTGTCCCATTGATGTTTAAACTGAGCCATATTTGCTCGACTTGGGATGCAGTAGGGTGTGCGCACACCCGAGCAGTAATTATGCGACGTACATAAAAGCCTACCCCACCACCGCGTGCCCGTATTGTATTAGATCGTGGAATATGACGTAGACGGTAATTGGGAACTATAGGTGCACGGCCATCCTCACCTTCTCGAAGCCAAGTCTCATTTATGGCCATGATATCTACGTCATGCTCTTGCATTGCCACTATAAATTCGTCATGTCTTGTTCCAAGTGAGCCTGGGTTAAGAAAGCCAACCTTAACTTTATGTTTTCTCGCGCCCGTGCTAAGAAAAGCTGTTTGTAGTAACAGTATATTTATATGAAAACAAAATTATATAGACAGCCGCGAATAACAACACTGTTATATGCAAAGCATTATAAAACAACTTATTTGAGCAACGGTAAACATCATTAAATCCTATATTATTAATAATTAAATTGTTTAGAAAAAATATAATAAAAAGCATGCAATGGAATACGGTATATAAATATATATTATATACGGAAACATACATCATAATTAAATATAACGAATAACAAATATTTATTAAGTTAACACTAATAAATGTAACACCTTCTTCATTAATAAATATATAACATCGCACCGCATCACTCAGCAAGAACCCTGCGATAAATATTAAGATAATAAGCATGGGAATATGTTGCGGCAATAAGCAATCAGGCGCAGAAAAATAATTGAAATATAGTGCATAATACCGATACAATTCCTTATAAATTGTTCTAGAACCATAAAAGTTTTTAAAGCACACTAAAAATATTGAATATTTATATAAAACAGGTTTTATTTTTATTTTTACAGTATCTATTTTAAGCCAACAGCATTTTCGCCAAAAACCTTCGTGATGTCAACGTCGCAACGTATACGACGTGCCTCAGTATCGTGTCGACGTCTAACGTAAATACGACCATCCCGCGTCCATACATATTTCCAGCCATGCTTAGAGGTCTCTTGGCGGACTTTATAAAAAAGCTGACGGTTTGTGCGTGTCAGGCGCTCATTGACATAGAATTTTTTTGGCGGGCCGGGCTGATCGAAACCAGCACTATCGACGCCTCGACGCACTCTTGCACTCCGCAGTAGTTGATCACGCAACGAACGCCGCATCAATCGCACCACCAACGGCCGTGGTTTAGCTATACCTTCTCCATCGACAGGGCTGCGTGGCGGTCCCATACGCTCCGCCCTAACAATATCCTCCTCAGATAACTTCACAGCCAGTTTTTCGGCTACAAGAATTGCGAGGTGTGTCGGATTTTCGCCCTTTACTTCTGGGAGACAGGAGATTTCTACATCCATAAGAAGTTGTTCTTGATCACGGTCATTTAGCTCCATTTTAAGACATTCCATCATTTCACTAATTTCATTCGTGCTGTTTGAAGGTGGTTCACAATTTTTTCGTTGCTCAAGCGCATCTAATCTGTGTTCTATGCAATCGACTCGCTTGCATAGATCGCCTACCGCCGCATAAACTTTATCAAATTTTGCGCTAAAGTTTGTAATTTCTTGACGCATTGATATTATTTCCGATTTAAGATCATGCATAATTTGTGACCATTTGTCATCCGAGTCACAGTACTCTATTGGTGAAGACGCTGAAAATTCGCTTTTATTAAAATCTGTTTGTGGCTTAATTGGCGTATCTGAGTTGTCTTTACGCGGCTGTTTGCTCATACAATCCGGACACATCCATTTTTGTGGCATCTTAAAACTTTTAGGCAATTTAAGACATATTCGATCATAAACATTGTTACATCCAGTACATTTAATACCTTCCGCAGAACTGACAAATCGCCCACATGCTGCACACTTCGACATTCTAACGTATATAGAAGCGCAGAAGGTCAAATTCTATACACAGCAATGAAAAGTAAATAAATAGTACGGATGATGTTACCCGGTAAGCGGTTAGCGAAGCGTAGTTTGGTGACTTACGTCACTAGCTCGGTGGCTCAGTTGGCGCGACGCAGCCGCACGAACAAACGCTGCATGCGAGGTTCGAGACTCCGAAGATTCCGCAAACAGAACGCTTATTTTCTGAGCAGGAACCACTGAATATATGTTGTTTCACTCTAGGTCCATCCACTGGGATTATTCGCCGCTTCGGAAATACAAAACAAGAGTGATAAGGAACGGACACTTCATAAATTAACCAATCACAAATTTTTGAGAGCGATTTTAGAATAAACTTTAAATCAACCAAATACACGACTCAACTAGACGCAGGCGCAAAACCGAATCCTAACCATTACATAACATTAACTTAGCCGTTACGCAGAGGGGTAAGCAGAGTCTACGCATTTCCATTTAACGAAAATGCTGACAAACTTTTTTCGCTTTTTCCACATCCATATAATATCCACATATTTTTTTATAGGAGAGGGTCAAACGAGCATGCGGCTCACCTGATGGTAAGTGACTACCGCCGCCCATGAACAACTGCAACACCAGGGGAATCGCAGATGCGTTGCCGGCCTTTTAAAAAGGAGTAGGCTCTTTTCTTGAAGGTCCCTAAGTCATATCGGTCCGGAAAAATCGCTGGTGGTAATCGATTCCACAAGGAAGTTATGCGAGGGAGAAAACTTCTTCTGAATCGCACAGTGGTGGACCGCCAATCATCTGGATGATATGGATGGTATCGCAAGTTCTGTCGCGATGTGCGATGGTGAAATTGAGCGGCTGGAATTAGTCCGAACAATTCCTCAGAGCACTCCCCGTGGTAGATGCGATAAAATACGCAAAGAGATGCAACCTCTCTACGCAGTGCCAGTGAGTCAAGCCGATCGGAAAGAACTCGGTCGTCGACGATTCGAACCGCTCTGCGCTGGATGCGGTCAAGTGGAAGGAGTTTGCGCTGGGGGGCCCCTGCCTAGAGATGGGACCAGTATTCCATGTGAGGCCGAACCTGCGCCTTGTAAAGTTGCAAGCGGTGTGCGCGCATGAAATACTGTCCCGCTCTGCTGAGCACGCCAAGTTTTTTAGAGGCCAATTTGGCCTTCTCTTCCAAGTGACCACGAAACTGCACGTCACTCGATATGTCGACACCGAGGATTCCGATACTGGCTGAGGCAACAAGGGAGTGCCTTGAAACTGAGGAGATACGACAAAGGGAATCTTTTTAGCGGTAAACGCGCAAAGTTGTGTCTTCTCGGGATTGAACTGGACTAGATTTAGTCGCCCCCAGTCTGAGAATTTGTTCAACAAAGTCTCGACTTCAGACACAAGTTTGTTCCGGTACTCGGTGACGTTTTCCCCGAGAAATATTGGCACGGCCGGTGTATAAAGCACCACCAGTGCTGTCGTATGCATAGCAATGAATGTTACTGGTTTGCAACATATCATTGATATGCAGAAGAAACAGCGTTGGTGATAGCACGCAGCCTTTTGGAACACCAGCGTTAATGGGCTTGTAATCGGAGCATGCACCGTCTACCACGATTTTGATGCTCCGATCTGCAAGAAAGCTGGTGATCCAATTGCACAATTTCTCGGGAAGCCCATAGGAAGGCAGCTTCGAAAGAAGCGCTTTATGCCAAACCCGATCGAAAGCCTTCGCTATGTCCAAACTAACGGCCGCCTCCCCCTTGGACTCCACTGCCTCCGCCCATCTATGGGTCAGGTAGACCAGAAGATCACCAGCTGAGCGACCTCGACGGAAACCGTACTGGCGGTCACTAATCAGCTGGTGATCCTCAAGGTACCGCATGAGCTGGCTGTTCATAATCGTTTCCATTACTTTGGAGAACAAGGAGGTGATGGCGATAGGCCTGTAGTTGGACGGATCTGAGCGATCGCCTTTTTTAGGGATCGGGTGCACCAAAGCTGTCTTCCATGAGTCCGGGACTACGCCTAGGGAGTAGGAGTACCGAAAAAGACGCATTAAAACCAGTGCCAACTCCGGGGCACACGTCTTCAGCACAATAGGTGGGACTCCATCAGGCCCACTCGACTTGTTGACGTCCAGGGAGAGGAGTGCTTTACGCACCAAGCGCTGTGTAAACAGCACTTCCCGAATGGAGCACTCACACCGCGGGATGTTCGGCGGTGTATTCTTCCCGTCATCTAGAGTCGAGTTGGAAGCAAAAAGAGAGCCTAGCAGATCGGCTTTCTCCTTTGCGTCATGGGCAAGTGATCCGTCCACCCTGTGCAGAGATGGCAGAGATGGCTGACAAAAGTTCCCTTGGACAGCCTTGGCGAGAGACCAGAATGCACGTGTTTCCGACGAGAGGCGAACTAGTTTCTCGCCAATTCTGCCGATGTGCTCTGACTTTGCCTTGGCAATGACACTTTTAAAGGACCTGGAGGCGGAATTGTACTTCTTTTTAAGAGCGCTGATGGTTACATCCCGGGACGTTGATGCGTCAGCCCAGGCCTGGTAGCACTCCTGCTTATAGCGTGATGCTAGTTTACAGGAGCGACCAAACCATGGCTGGGATCTGCCTCCGATGGGCACCACAGAGGATGGAATAAAAAGTTCCATACCCTGAAGTACTACATCAGCAACAGAATCGGCAACAACGCAGGGATCTTCCGGCGAGAAGCAAACCCGCCCCCAAGGGTAGGATGCAAAAAAAGACCGCATCCCGTCCCAATCGGCCGACCTATAGTGCCAAACACGGCGGCAAGCTGCAGATCGCAACTGCGATGGGAGCGTGAGTGGCACCGTACTCCGGATCAGACAATGGTCCGAAGGGCCCAGTGGGGCATCGACGGAGACCTGATATCCGTCCGGATGAGAGGTCAGCAGAAGGTCCAACAGGGAAGGTACATGATCCTCCACATCTGGGATCCGCGTGGGCGAAGTAACCAGTTGTGTTAGACCATATGCCAAAGCAAAGTCATAGACAGATCTACCCGCATGATCGGTTAAACGAGAACCAAGCCATTCAGCGTGGTGGGCGTTGAATTCACCGAGTATCACGATCTCTGCGGATGGGACCTGTTGCAGCACGGAGTCTGCAGCCATTTGGACGTGGTCGATGAGTCGGTCTGTGTCGGCATTACCGCTATGGGACCTATAGAGGCACCCGTAGACGCGCGGATGGTCGTCGCTGTCTACGCGCAGCTATAGGATGAACAGGTCCGTACCTTCAAGACTGCCGAGGCGTCGAAAACAGATGTCCTCCCTGACGTATACGCAAACTCCAGCCCGGGGCACAAAGGAGTGTTCAAATTTGTACCCCGGGTAAGAGAGATATGAAGTATCAGCCGGAGAGAGCTAAGTCCCGGTTAAAAAGAGCAAGGCTGGCTTCGCCGTCTCTAGGTGGTAATGGACAGCGTTAAGGTTGGAATGAACAAATTCACGGATAGCGTGAAAGGGGTCGCCTTGGTCTTATTGCTCAGCTTGCCCCGAGCAGTATTAGTCGCGAGTGGAATTTTGCCCCCCCCCCCCCCCCCAGAATACGGGGGCAGCCTGAGCACCCACGCCCAGGAGTGGAGTGGTTTGGTCGTGGATGCTCAGCGAGGGATTCTCCAGGTGTGCTGGTACCCTCCTGGGATAGGTTTTTATTTAATTCACTACCATGTTGATGGCGGAGGGGGGGAGGGGGAATGGGCCTCCGGCCACCTGTACTCACCAAGCGAAACGCAGAGGTAAACCTCTACTTCACGCCGGTATTCTTTTTTGATTTATACTAATCAAAAAAGTTATAGAATGAAATTTACGTAAACCTAACCATAACACCAGCGTACGCGGATAAGTCATTTCGGGAGCGCTTTTTGTTCTGACTTGCTTAACAAATATCTATATTTAAGGCTAGCTGAGTGATGAAGCTTAGTGCTAGATAGGCTATACTATTCCACATGAATCTGGCTATAATAAACAAAAAGAATTTTTCAAATCTGACTAGTAGTTCCAGAGATTAGCGCGTTTATACGAGGGTGGATTGAAAAGTACTCGGCCTAACACAGATCCATTCAATTCTAAAAATCAAATCTACCCACATTATTTAGTTCAGTTCAGACTAATTCATTGTGTGAAGTTCGAAACGTGTGCGAAAATTAGTTGTGATTTTATAAATTTATTAACAAAGTAATCGGACATAATTTCCGCGAATGGAGCAAATCGAGCAGCGTGCCGTCATTAAGTACCTCCATAAGAAGGGGCTATCATCAAAAGCCATCCATGATGACATGGTCAGTACATTAGGCGATTGTGCTCTGTCATATTCATCCGTCAAAAAATGGATAGCTGAATTTAAGCGTGGTAGAGAGAGTGTGAAAGATGAACCCCGCTCTGGAAGGCCTTCGACGTCAACTACTGACGAAAATATTAAAAAAAGTACTTGATTTAATAACGGGAGACCGCAGATTAAAAATTAGAGAGATAGCCGAGATTATAGGTATCTCTTATGAACGAACTCAAAACATCATTGTCAACGAGTTGGGTTTCCACAAGGTGTCTGCGAGGTGGGTTCCGCGACTGCTTTCAGTTGAACAAAAAAGGACGCGATTGACTATTTCACGCGACTGTTTGGAGTTATTTGAAGCCGATGCAGATGACTTTTTGAATCGTTTTGTTACTATAGACGAAACATGAGTTCATTACTGTACACCGGAAACAAAACAACAATCAAAACAGTGGAGAAGACCTGGTTCACCACCCCCTAAAAAGGCTAAGTCGATTTTGTCGGCAAATAAGGTGATGGCTTCAGTATTCTGGGACTCGAAAGGTGTGATTATGATTGATTATCTTGAAAAGGGTCAGACTATAAACTCTGATTACTACTGCACCTTACTACGTCGTTTACGAGAGGAAATAAAAGAAAAACGTCGAGGAATGCTCAGAAGAAAAGTCCTGTTTCATCAAGATAACGCCCGTGTTCACACGTCAGTACAGTCAATGGCTGGAATTCACAACTGTGGCTTTGAACTGTTACCGCATCCGCCGTATTCACCTGATCTGGCACCATCAGACTTCTTTCTGTTCCCTAACTTAAAAAGCACATGGGAGGTCAAAGATTTTCGACAAACGACGAGGTCAAAGCAGCTGTAGTCGCATATTTTGACTCTAAGGAAGAATCATTTTTTTCAACGGTCTAAATGCTTGGAAGGGGAGGTAGCAAAAGTGTATTGAACTTGATGGTGATTATGTAGAAAAATAAAAATATAACTGATTTAGTATGTGTTTATTTTCTTGGTTAGGCCGAGTACTTTTCAATCCACCCTCGTACAAACAAACTTTTCCGCTTTATTATATTAGTATATAGATATCTTCGTTAATTGGGGACGGATTTTGATGATTCTCTTTTTTATTATGTAGGTAATTCTTCAGGTGTGGCTCCAAATTTTGAAATATCTCATATAAAAAAATTAAAAGGGTATATATATATATATATATATACCCTTATATATATATATATATATATATATATATATATACAGAATTAACCCTAAATACCTAATTAGTTACCCTAGACAAACGAGCACACAGTCCACCTGATGGTAAGTGGTTGCTGTGGCCCATAGACATCTTCGTTTGGGAATTAAAATTAGATGCATTGTCAGCCGTGAGGACTAAGATAGAATGCCTCTCTTCCAGTAAAATAGGTCTCCGGTTTTCTACACTCGCCATACGAAACGCAGCAGCATTAAGCTGCTATTTTACACTGGTATTATGTGAGAACGTGGTCCTTCCCCGGTCGAGCCGACCCGTTCGTGCTACAACTATACTACTAATATTTATCTACTGCATGCTTCTACCATGTAAACATGTATATATTATATATACACATTATACCACACACAGCTACATTCGCTGCTAATTTAAGCTGGTATTCCGTGAGAGCTTGGCCTAAGTTAAGCAGTGGATTTTGATAGGCTCTTATGAATGAATAAAGTTCCTAAACTATTGATAATTAGAAAACGCTGGTATTCTATGAAAGAGTATGCCTTCCCCGGTCAAGCTGACCTATTCATGTTTCAACTATAATACAGCTGCGCATGGCTCTTCTACGTACAATTCGAAAATATTCATTTTTGCACATATAGAATATATATTGACAAAGAATTATTCATCATGTTGGTATCGAAAATGAAATGGAAATTTTATGTTTTCAAAATGATGTTTAAACTATAATATATTGTCAACGCATGTCATGAATTCTAAGGAGCACTAGCTCTTGCAGCTGCCAACATATAATAAATATGTTAGGAGAGAGAGCTTGAAAAAAATATTTTATTTTGATTGATTAATATGCCGTGTACTGAATAATATTTTTTTATAGAGTAAGGGTGACAAAGGAGCACACAGTCCACCTGATGGTAAGTGGTTGCTGTGGCGCATAGACATCTACATCTATTATCAGATGATTCAATACTGTGATAGTTCAAACGCTAAGCACTAAATTTCACTGAAGCAATCCTTGTTTGATCGTCGCTGGCATTTACTACGTGCTCAGCGGTAAGGAAATTCTCGTTGAATAACCTGCTTTTTAGGGTTCCGTAGCCAAATGGAAAAAAAACGGAACCCTTATGGACTGTCGGTCTGTCTCTCCGTCCGTATGTCACAGCCACTTTTCCCGAAAATATAAGAACTATACTGTGCAAACTTAATAAATAGATGTAATCTGTGAACCGCTTTAAGATTTTCACACAAAATTAGAAAAAAAAAACAATAAATTTTGGGGTTTCCCCTACTGAGCATTGAAATTCAAATTTTTTTTCATCAAACCCATACGTGTGGGGTATCTATGGATAGGTCTTCAAAAATTATATTGAGGTTTCTTATATCATTTTTTTTTCTAAACATAATAGTTTGTGCGAGAGACATTTCCAAATTGGTAGTGTCCCCCCCTTCCTCCTCCCTGTAACTTCTAATCTAAGAGAATGATAAAACTAAAAAATATATGATGTACATTACCATGTAAACTTCCACCGAAAATTGGTTTAACGAGATCTAGTAAGTAGTTTTTTTAATACGCCATAAATCGTAAATTAAGTTACTTGCTGCTACGGAACCCTTCATGGGCGAGTCCGACTCGCACTTGGGCGCTTTTTATATAATAAGTATGACAAACGAGCACATAGTCTCTACCTGATGGTAAGTAGATGACGTGGCCCATTAAAATCTTCATTTATTTTTGATTAGGAATTATAATGTAGAATCGTTGTCATCCCTGAGGATTTAGATGGAATGCCTCTATCCCGGCCGCAATATTAAGCTGCTATTTCACACTGGCATTCGAAAGGAGCGAGATTCTTTCCCGGTCGGCTAAGACATAGTGTATAGAATAATCAAATGTCTGACTTTAGGAATTATTATGTGAAAGTTATTTAATTATTTATACTGCTTTAAAGTCAGAGTTTTTTTTGAATAGATTTAAGACCATCAGAAGTTCACTTAACATCGCAACTCACCACGCTGCCCAAATACGGGGTAACGGACTTCACAAGTCATTAGAATATTGTTTTTAATTCCTCGGTCATGCAAAATTCATCAATTTTTAGGGTTCCGTACCTCAAAAGGAAAAAACGGAACCCTTATAGGATCACTTTGTTGTCCGTCTGTCTGTCTGTCTGTCTGTCAAGACCCTTTTTCTCAGGAACGCGTAGAGGTATCAAGCTGAAATTTATATCAGATACTCAAGTCTACTGTCCCTTGGGGCTGTGAAAAAATTTTATTTATTTCTATATATTTTATTTTATTCTAAGCCAACGCAATCAAAAAATACAGCCGTTTATGCCGCAAATTTTCGATATTCGCAAGGGAATCAAAAGTCAAAACCTACAGGGTACTTCCCGTGAACTGAGAATCTTAAAATTTGGCACGAAGCAATGTATTATAGCACAGATAAAGGAAAAATTGCGAAAAGCATAAATTTTTAGTTACATCATATAATAAAATTATTTTTAATAATTTTAAACTCATATACCTACGGATTTGTTCGGAACCCTCGGTGCGCGAGTCCGACTCGCACTTGGCCGGTTTTTTTTATTTTTTATACACCGTTGTTCACGTGGTAAAACAGGACTTAAAACTGCAATTAACAATTTCAGTGGTACCAGCGGGGATCGATTCCTAGTGTTTTGCGTACTGTGAAATTTACAGTGAGTATTTTTTTCCAAGTTATAGCTATATGATATCGCAATTGCATTTATACATTTTCAAAAGATTCACCGTTTAGTGAAAACGCATGCTCTTAAAAGCATAATAATGCCTTAAAATACGAGTGATATGTGAATCTAATGACATCTTGGCGTGTTCGTCTCTCCGTGTTTCACATAAAGTTGCAATATCATGTTTCTAAGTGTAACAACCTTTGTCTTTGTGCTGTGGTTTAAAATTAAAATGGAAACCTCCAAAAGTAACAAAGGTTTTCTTTAACTTTGTCGTATCATTGCGGCGCAAGAGAATCTATCGCCTAATTTCATTTTTTTTAAGAATAAGGTTGACAAACGAGCACACAGTCCACCCGGTGTTAAGTGGTTGCTGTGGCCCATAGACATCTACATCTATCTTCGTTTGCGAATTAAAATGCAGATGCGTTGTCAGCCGTAAGGACTAAGATAGAATGCCTCTTTTCCAGTAAATAGGGTCTCCGGTTCTCTACACACACCATACGAAACACAGCAGAATGAAGCTGCTATTTTTCGCTGGTATTTTGGGAGAGCGTGGTCCTTCCCCGGTCGAGCCGACGTATTCATGCAACAACTATACACTTTATATAGATGCAGCATAGCACTATCGCGTAGGCATCCCATACTCATCATAAAAAGTGACTATGTCAAATGCCAGAAACATTATATAACAGTTCAATTTAAGATGAAACGCGTACGCGAAGGCTATGCTTGCGTAGGACATGATAGGCCTAGGCAAGCATTGTAATGGTGGAGCTTGTGTCTTAGGGACAGTTTGCTCTTACTGTTAACTAACGGGTGGAGACGACTACAATCTTGGCATTGTTGCGGACATTGCAAATATGGAAAGGGTGATAAGTTTATAATTATAGAAAAAATGTATAATATGATGTAACTAAAAATTTAAGGTTTTCAGAATTTTTCCTGTATGAGTGCTATAAAACGTTGCTTCATGCCAAATTTCAATATTCTAGGTAGACTAGTAGTATCCTGTAGGTTTTGATTCCCTTGCGCGGGTCGAAAATTTTCGGCATACACGGCTGTATCTTTTGATTGTGGTGGCTAGAAGTTTGATTTTTTCTCAGCTCCAAGGAACATTAGACCTGAGTATTTGATATGAATTTCAGCTTGAAATATTAACGCGTTCCTGAGAAAAAGGGGCTTGATAGACAGACAGACGTACAATAAAGTGATCCTATAAGGTTCCGTTTTTTTCTTCTGAGGTACGGAACCCTAAAAATGTGACACCGAAGAAGAAAGAAGAGTCATAATGTAATCCAGTAATTGGTGGTTTGAAATTTACAATATTTTATAAAATAAGGGTGAAAAATGAGCACCTTCTTATTCTCGGCTTAAAATAAAAATGTAAATGTGTTGACGCTCCTGAGCGCTAAGATAGGATGTTTTGTTTCCAATAAAATGTGTCTCTGGTTCTATATATAGTTGTGGTTATACATGGTGATGGTTATACACACATTGCATAAGAAACATAGCAGATATTATACGCTTAATACCTTTTGGGAGCGTGGTCTTTCCCCAATAGACCTGTCATTTGCCATTTTAACTCATATTTTCCGAATTTGTCTCTCTAAAGGAATTTCCCAGGTTGTTTCAAAATGCCGTTGTAGTTCTAGTATATAAATCAGGGGACAAAAAAAACGTTTCCAAATTTCAATACTCTCACCTACGTCTAAAATATTAGAAAAATAGTTAACAATAGATTAATGAGTTATTTTGTAAATAAAGCCAAATTATCGAATGTGTAATATGGTTTCAATTTAAAAACTGTGCACTGCGAATGCTGTACAGGAAATGACCGACTACGTCTCTCAAGAATTAAATAAAGGCAACCAATCAATTGACATTTTCCTTGGCCTAGCAAAATCTTTTGATACAGTTTCTATTCCCATCCTATTAAATAAGCTATAGAGCATAGGTATTCGAGGTAAACAGCTTCAACTTTTTGCGAACTATTTAGAAAATCGATGTAAATGCATAAAAGTGTGCCTCAAGGCAGTGTAGATTATTACATAATTATTATTGAAAATCATTTTTTACTTTTCACTGGTTCGGAAAATACCTGTGAAGTACGAGCAAGAAATCCAGCGAGACTTTTTTGTACCATATTTAATTTTACAATTTTTTGTATAATTTTTGAATGAATTTTGATAGAACCAGAATGGTGGCAATTACCTCATTTCCAGGGATTTTTTCACTTATGTATTCTTTGATATTGTAATAACCCTTTTTGTATTATTTTTCTTAAATAAAGTATTTAAACTTGTTTATGGACAAATTTTGTACATTTTCTGGGATTTTGTTGCAAAAACGTATACATTACACCACAAATGAATTAATAATTCTTTGGAGTCTAGTATCTGGTATTACAAGCTTATGTTTATTCCTAGTGTTTAAAGTATGAAAATCTCTATTCTTATCAAAGCTATTGATCTTTTTATGTATTGGAAGAGCTAATCTGTCCTCTTCCTTTACTTCAATTTTATATCATTTAACGTAAGAAAAGCGTACAATTTTTTATTAAAATTATTTCGATGTTAAAATAAATTATTTTATACCCAAAATTGGTTTAATATTGGTTAAAATTTCGTATAAATATTCGTACAATCGAACTCATCATCATTAGTTTTAATTTAAGCACAAAATCAAATGCACTCTTTTTTAATTCTTAAACCTTATTCAAATCGTGCTATGGTTTCCTAAATTTACGCAAATACGTCGAACCACAGGAAGTGGACCTGGTCGAGCCGTCGGAGCTCGACCAGGTCCACTTCCTGTGAGGCCGCTCCTGGAAGAAGGAGTTCCCCTTTCTCCACAAAGTTGGCCAGCTGCTGGCCCCTTGGGTTTCGTTGCCCTATTCCAAATTTTCCTACCTTCAGCACACCGTTCTCTCTTTTGCCAAGTTTTGCGTTAAAGTCTCCCATTTATACCGTATAATGGATTTTGGAAAAATACATAGCTCTAGATATATCCTCAAACATTTTCTCCTCATCGGGATATGCCAAGGCTGGTGCGTAAACCTGTATGACCTTCAGCGAATACCATACGGTGATTCTGGGTATTAGGTACAACCATCGTCGACACACTCCCAATCTTTACAACGTTTATAATTATACTTGTGAAGGATAAATCCGACACCTCCTTGGGATAGATCGTCGCTCCCCCGGTGATAGAACAAGTAGCTGCATTCGAGGATTACCGTGTCCTTCCCCTCTCTTTGGACCTCGGATTATCTTATAATATTCCAGCGCAACATGTCTATCCCTTCTTTCAGCTACAATATCTTCTCGTCAATCCACAAGGTGTGTGCATTTTATGTTGCCAGGTCGAATCGCTTTAGGTGGCAACAGAACCTCCGCCGCAGATTCTTATCACCCCCTGCCCCGCCATTACTATGGTCGCCACGGTAGTCAGGAATAGCGGGGCTGGGGGCCGTCTCTTCGTAACTTTATTCACGGGGGGTATATTGTTATTATTGCTACGCTTGGCAAGCGGGTTGATAACGAAGTTTTTTAATTGTTGTTTTGCTGTTATCAGAAATATGCTGCCGCCTATCTTCTGCCTGACACCCACGGGAAGAAATGGGGTAGTGGGTAATCTTACCCGCCACTACACTCCTTACATTATAGCAACTTAATGATTTCTTATATTTACGCGAGCAATACATATTGAATGAAACTACTTTAACGCATTTTATCAGGTTTATTGCCACTTATTTTTATTGCCCATATTTCGAGCGCTTTGCAGCACCCATGGTTACGGGGGATAGAGGTGACTGATGTCCTGATGTCATAACAACATATTAAGATCTCAACTATAAACTACATTATGTCCTGGTGTTAGAACCCCTTTTATATCTAGGAGATCGTCTGTGTAGGAACCATACTCGTACCTTTTTCTGCCCGATAATAGCAGTGCTTTCACTACTGTGTTTCGATGTAAATGACATAGAGAGATAGAATAATAACAGGCTGTGAGAGATATGGTGTTAGTCCAACGCAACTGTAGCCTCCTTCTTTGGCAGATGGTTGCAAATGTCTATGAATTGTCCTATGTCCATGGAATACAGTAGTCACATACCAGTAGGTGAACTGTAAGCTGTTTTACAGAGAGCCGATATGATTACAGATTGTGAGGCGTGCCATCTAAGTCTTCAGAGGTAGCAAAGCAACTGTAACCTTCTTTATTACAACCTGGTTGTAGATGTCCTGTACCCATGGATTGCAATAGTCACTTACCATCAATGAGACTAAGTTCGTTTGTCACTTCAGTTTTAAAAAAAGATGCAAAATATAAAAATGAAACCGTTATGTGTTTGCCTGATTCTAACAAATTCTAGATGATATATTATGTACTGTGGTTCCCCCGTTTATAACGACACATCTGTTACTACAAGCGAGTTTCGTAGGCGGATCAATGTTATAGAGACTAGCATCCGAAAGGCCCCGTAAATTCACTCGGCATTTTGTTCTTGAAACGCTGTTGTGATTTTAGTGCTTTTAAATTATGTCCGTAAGCTTATGACGTAAACGCTAGTGAGTACACAATACAAAAAAAAATCTTACGCTGCCATGTGAGACGGCACAGCAAAATATAAACTTTTTTCTAATATCCTACATCGCGTATAAAATTACAGTAAATTAAGGGAAGTTCTAACGTCCTACTGGGGAGGCCAGGCTTCCTCTCATTTCTGAGACTTGAACATAATGATGTGTCCGCCAACCTGCCCTTATACATGTTAAAAACTTGACATCATGTTTTCCTTCACCATCGAAAACGTACAACAGCAATAAACACTGCAAATAACAATTTTATTTGTAGCGGCGGGGATCGTGTCCAGGTTCCTCGTGTAGCACGATAGCACGTCTAGCGCTAAACTCTTTGACTACCGCAGTACACAAACAAAATTATAGTAACTTGTGCTAAATAAAACTTATACAAGATTTATACTTATACTTTCCCTCTTACATCCACTTTATCTCGAGCCGTATTGTTATTGGATTACAATAAAATCTTAGATTAGACATAATTCTTAGACAGATTGTTTTTTATAAACAAAATGAATTTAAAGAAAAACTAACATAAATTGTTCAATTACTATGTAAGACAACACTCTTAAGTATATTTTAATATAATGTTATAAATGAAAGTATTTAATATAAATAATCTGCCAAGTGCGAGTCGCACTCGCGCATGAAGGGTTCCGTACCATCTTAATAAACATTTATAGAAGGGGAGCCCGTTTTAATTTTAAATTAAGTGCATTAGCTGTGTCTTTTACAAACTCAGCATTAATATTACAAGCTGTCTCTGCTGCGTTAGAAACAATTAATAATTTCGCATTTGAGAATTACTCAAATTTTTGAGATACCCATGTTTAAATCAAATACTGAATATAATAAACCTAGCAAGCTAACAGCATAGCAAAGTGGCGAAGCAATCAGCTTTATAGCGGTTTCTAACGGTTGCTGTTGAGCAATCAGTTTCAAAATAGGAGGTTCAGATGCCTGGGTGATCAGTAATCGATTGCTGAAAAAAGAATTTGAAAATTCGAAACCGTTCTCGAGATAATCGTGGGACAGACGGACAGACATCGTGAAATCAATAAACCTAGCAAGCTAACAGCATATCAAAGTGGCGAAGCAATCAGCTTTGTAGCGGTTTCTAACGGAAAAAAAAATCAAAATAGAAGGTTCAGATGCCTGGGTGATCAGTAATCGATTGCTGAAAACAGAATTTAATAATTCGAAATCGTTCTCGAGATAATTGTGGGACAGACGCACAGACGGACAGACGGACGGACAGACGGACAGACGGACAGACGGACAGACGGAGAGACGGACAGACATCGTGAAATCAATAAGTGTCTTCGCAAGCTTCGCCACTTAATAAGTGTCTTCGCAAGCTTCGCCACTTAATAAGCAGTTGAGAGTCGAACAACAGATTTTCGTATTTTTTTAAAATTGTAAATATTTTGGTTTTTACAGAATTTTGTAATTTTCATGTATAATGCATTCATAACTTAAGTGTGTTCTCCTAGAAATTTCAAAATAGTAATAAGGGCGAAGTGATCTCAAAAGGTTATCAAAAAATCTAATTTGAATTATATACCAATGATATGAATAAAATATCTCAAAATAACATTATACCCTAAATTGATAGAAGACCATGAAATTTAAAACTAAATTAATTTTAATTATGTAATAATTTAAAGAGTAAAATGTAAATAATAAGAATAAATTTTGATTCCAAGACCACCTTTCTTATGGATATATCGAAATACACGCCCGATATAAAACATTATAGATGTTTCTAGACATATAATATATGTCTAGAAACATACAACATGCAGTAACACGTGAATATATTATATTCACGTGTTACTGTAGCATATTATATCTATGCCAAAACCAATCATCTACGTCTAAATGTGTTTTAGATTTCAAAAAAAAATCTTTGACAGACATGGAGACACAAACACTGAGGTGACTCTAAAAGTGATCGAATTCCGCTAAATTTGGCATAGAACAGCATTTAATGATGTTCCTCAATTCAAGCTCACGCGAGTGAAGCCGCGGGTAAAATGCTAGTACTTAATAAGCGTTTGCCGTAAATATCACATAACCTGAGCAATATAAGTTCGATCTCCTCGGCAGCAAATTTAAATTTTGAATTATTACTTGCTCGGCAGTGAAGAAAAGTATCCTGAAGAAAGCTGTATATATTGGAAATGTAGCGGATTTTTTTCGAAGGGATGTTTAGTACGTCAACACGTATTTGGACAGCACGACGGCCATTTCCTTGATTTATAACCCTCTTAAAAATAAGAGGAAGTCTACTCTCTGGATGTATAGGCCATAAATTTACTTATTTTTTTTTTACATAATAAATCAATACCAAATAACATAATCATCATCATTATAGCCAATCAAAAGTCCACTGTTGAACATTGGCTTCTCCATTGATTGCCTCACAGAGGATATTTTTAAAAGTTGCAAAACTTGGCAGGAAAGTTAGGAAACGCAGTTTTTTTTATTGTTTTGGATGTTTATCAGGGACATGCTGCAACCTTTCACTTACTCACCAGACTCACAACACTCACAGCCAACCCGACACAATTGGAGAGAGATCCACCGACTGTTTTATTAAACACTAAAGCAAAATACCGCCAAGTCACTAAATCTGAGTTTCTACTAAGAATTTATTGACAGCAGAACCCAATGACTGATTTTGGCCTTACCCGTTATCTAAACCCTATGTCAAGTGGTCCTGTGACGACAAGTAGAACATTCACAATTCTCTAAAAACATCAAGAACATTAAAAATTTACAGGCATTTACGATTATATTTAATATAACATTAGGAAATCCTATAGCACGGCAATTCAAAAGCACGATCACTCGAGCGTTGCCAGCCTTCTCAAAGTGTTATGAATTTTTTTGATATCGTACCCGGAATTGTTATTGAACTAATTAAGCTGCAAAAGTACTTTTATAATATACTATTTCTTGGGTATAAATTTACCTTTTCTAATAACAGCTTGTTTGAAATTTGATATCACTCCCTCATAGATATCCCCATAGTAAAATAAACATTTATTTGATTTACCTTAGTTGCTATGCTTGATTGGCTGTTTGGAAAACGCTTTTTGCATGCCTTAAGCGCAAAGCGTTTTTATGGTGAGTGTAAAAAACTGGAGACCCATTTTACTGGAAAAGAGACATTCGATCTTAGTCCTCACGGGTGACAACGCATCTGCATTTTGATTCTCTATTAAGGATAAATGTAGACGTCTATAGTTCACAGCAACCACTTACCATCAGGTGGACTGTGTGCTTGTTTGTGACCCGATCCTATAAAAAAGGTATGTTCTACGTTCTGTATGGATGGTATCGCTAGATTTCTCGCGATGTCCGAAATTAAGCGGCTGGAACTGGTCCGAACATTTCCTCAGAGAATCCCTGTGGTAGATGCAATAAAATATGCAGCAATGCAACATCTTTTCGCAGCACCAGTGAATTGAGCCGATCGAAAAGGACTCGGTCGTTGACGATTCGAGCCGCTCTGTGCTGGATACGTTCAAGTGGAAGGATCTGGCAATTCACCTACCTGTAATGCCAAACACGGCGGCAACCTGCAGAACGCCACGTCGAGGGGAGCGTGAGTGGCATCACACTCCGTATCAGACAATGGTCCGAAGAGCATAGAGGGGCATAAACGGAAACCTGATATCCGTCCGGATGAGAGGCCAGCAGAAGGTCCAAATGGGAAGGTGTATGATCCTCCACATCTGGAATCCATGTAGGCGAAGTAACCAGTTGTGTTAGACCATATCCTAAGGCAAAGTCATAAACAGATCTCCCGGCATGATTGCTTACACGTGTACTGAGCTATTCGGCGTGGTGGGCGTTAAAATCGCCAAGTATCACGATATCTAGAGATGAGATCTGTTGTAGCAAGAAATCTGTAGCCATTTGGACGTGGTCGTAAAGTCAGTCTGTGTCGACATTACCGCTATGGGACCAATACAGGCACCCGTAGACGCGGGGATGGTCGTCGCTGTCTACGCGCAGCTGAAGGATGGCGTCAAGAACAGATTTCCTCTCTGACGTATACGCAAACTCCAGCCCGGGGCACAAATAAGTGTTTTATTTTGTACCCTGGATAAGAAGTATCAGCAAGAGAGGATACCTGCGTCTCGGTCAAAAAGAGCAAGGCCGGCTTCGCCGTCTCCAGATGGTAGTGGATGGCGTTAAGGTTCTTATGAAGTCCCCTGATGTTGCAGAAGTCCACACATAGCGTGGCAGAGCCCATGGTTTTATCGTTCGGTCTGCCCCGTGTTGTGTTAATATAGAGCTGAATTTTGCCCCTCCCTTCCACCCCCAGAATACGCGAGGCAGCCTGAGCACCTACGCTCACGAAAAAGAGGCTAGCTTGAACGTGGATGCACAGCGAGAGAATCCGCAGAGCCGGCCCATCCATGCTACAGCAGAAGTGGCTGCAGCGTGGCTCTACCACTGTTAAATATATAATATACTTTATTTTCAAAATGAGTATATTTAATTAAAAATGGATATAATATGGCCGCTGGAGTGGCACCGATGAGGTTCAAGGCTAGCCTAGGGCGCAGTTGACATTTGATCCGCCTCTGCCTCCGGACTTGATAGACTGACCTGAAAGTTTACTTTGATGAAAGCTACTGGATCTCCTCGAAGAGTAGAACTAGGTGTGCCAAGGTTGGCCTCGTTTTGTTATTTATTATGAGACCTTACCTCCGGCCTTGAAAGAGTGATCTGAAGGTGTACTTCGATGACTGCTACTGGTACTCCTCGACGAGTAGTAATAGGTTTGCCAATTTAAGGCTCGTTATGTTAGTTATGATGAGACCTTACCTCCAGACTTGAAAAAGTGACTTGAAGGCATATGCCTGATAACATCTCAAATATAAAGGATAAAAGTAAGATTAGAGTATCGAAAGAGTGCACAGTCCATGTGATGGTAAGTGGATGCTGTGCCATATAGACCCCTACATATATCCTAACTTTGGGAACTAAATATGAATTCCTTGTTTCCAGTTAAAAAATGCTATTTCATGTTATTCTGTGGTCCTTCCGCGATCGGGCCAATCCTTTTCTACATATAACACAAAAAGTTTACAAAATGTGACCAAATATAAACCATACATTAATTTAATGGTTATGTTGTTACAGCGTTGTCGATCGTGACAGCGCAAGAGAATCTATCACTCCGTCCTTTCCGTGCCTGTCGTAATTTCGATACGAACCAAACGGGAGAAAAAATCACAAAAAGAACCCTAATGACAATACGTTAAAGCTTGATTTTTGTAAATATTTTATGTAACTTTTTCTTCTGAATTATCAACAAGGGTTCACTTGTTGAAGCGATATAACAAACTGTTCAAGTTTATATCTTTTTTAACATGTTATTTTATTTATATAATATTCATTCATTACAACCTTTCAAAACCCACTACTGAACATTGGACTCACTTTTAATCGCCATATATTTTTATCGCTTTTAACAGTGGTAGAGCCACGCGGCAGCGTTTGCTGTCGCACGGATGGGCCGGCTCGAACCGGGGTGGTACCACGACCTCACATAATACCAGCGTGAAGTAGAGGTTTACCTCTGCGTTTCGCTTGGTGAGTGCAGGTGGCCGGAGGCCCTTTTTACTGGAAATGAGGCATTCCATCTTAGTCCTCACGGGTGACAACGCATCTACATTTTGATTTGTAATAGAGGATAGATGTAGATGTCTATGGGCCGCAGCAACCACTTACCATCTGGTGGACTGTGTGCTCGTTTGTCACCCTTATCCTATAAAAAAAAAAATATATATTCCACCGCTTGGGAGAAGGATCGACAACCGTTGTTTCTTATTTTCTAGTTCTATTATTTTACATATATCCATATATGTAAAATAATAGAACTAGAATAGAATAGTGCCTGTCTCATGGATTGTTTCCTTCTGTCGCCTTTTACGATACCCACGGGATAGTAGATCTCCTTACACCGTCACGACACCAACGATTTTTATACTATGGCCCTTTTATTTATCAACGTAATAAAACCATTCTGCAGCTACATTAATTGTGTAGTTGTAGCACGAATGGGTTGGCTCGACCGGGGAAGAACCACACTCCTGCAGAATACCGTCGTAAAATAGCAGCTTAATGCTATAGTGTTTCGGATCGTTCTAAAACCCACGCGTGACTGTATGTTACCAAAAGCAGCGATAAAGTAAATTTGAAATTAGAATTCTTAGCCAAACAAAAATAATTTTAGTGTATAAAACTGCACAACCGCAATTTCATAGGTATTTTCATCATATTTTAAATTATGTATTTATAACATTCATTCACTTCGCCTATCAAAAGTCCAACTTTACTAGCTTCATTATTGTTAGAAATTGTAATTGGCTCTCTTTCTGTATTTAGTTTATCTTACCTAATTATCTTAGCTGTAAGTTTTCCTAGACAATAAAATAAATTAAAATATTATTATAGAACTCACAAGAAAACGTAGTTATTTTCTAGTTAGTTATTTGTTTAAGTTAGAATATTTTAGCTAACTGTAGAAGTCGTGTTTATTTTAGTTTTATTTCATCATCTTTTTTAACTGTTAGTATGTCGATTATTTATTCATCATTCAGATAAAAGTTATCCATGTGCTAAAATATAACCTAAACAAAAATAAAAGTGACAAAAATGAACAAATTTATTCACAAAATAGTAATTTTTAATTTGTTAATGTTGTATTTTATCATAAAAGTAACTTTTATGTGACTATTGAAAAATCTGTCTTTAATAGATTATCTCTAACCAAAGATAGCTCACTACTCAATATAAACGTGAAGTGGCGGTGTAAGAATATCCACTACCCCATATCTTCCCGTGGGTGTCGTATAGAGACAACAGAAGGAAAATAGGACAACGGCAGGAGCAACGGCTCTATGGAAAATATTCCCCTTATGATTGCCTCATGGGGAGAGCTATGTTTAGCAGTGAATCTCGATAGGTTGCAATAATAAACAATTGAAATAGGTATTACATAAGGTGTATGTTATGTAAACTTATACAAACAAAATGATAAAAATAGATTTTTATATTTAGAACATAGAGTGTTAAAACATTGAATACATAAATTACAAACATTTCAACTAAACGCAGTAAGTTATTTAAAAATCAACACGAACGAATGTTTGCGATCCTGTATGTTTGCGATTTCTCTGTGACTAAATTTCTGTTTATAAACATGGATGGTCATGAAACTTTAATCAAAGATACTTAGCTTAAAACGTACATTGTCGAGACAGCTAGATTATATTTTAGTTATTTCCATAGCATAATGTCTTATGGGATTTTGCTATGAGGAAATGCGGCTGATTCAGAAACTATTTTTGTTTTACAGAAGAGGGCCATTAGAGCTATTTACAATCTAAAACCGAGAGAGTCTCTTAGAGATAATTTAAAGAAATTAATATATTAACTTTGGACTCTCAGTATATTTACGAAAATTAAATGTATGTTCACAAAAACAAAGATAGTTTTAGTAAAAAAAGTGATGTGCATTCTGTAAACACTAGGATCAAACACAAGCTAGTGATGCCAGTTTCTCGACTCCACAGAGTCAGTTATTCATTCTTGGGGCAATGTATACGCTATTACAACAAGGTCCCGGAAAGTGTACAGGGTCTCTCTATTACCAAGTTTAAATGTTTTATTAAGCTGAAACTGTATAAAAAGGGTTATTATAGTATATATGAATACATGGTTGATAATAACCCCTGGGAATGAGGTGGTCGCTTCCAAGCAGTTTCTAAAATAAATTTTGTAAATAGTTCGTAATCATTTATATTGTAAAATTTATTTAAAAAAAAAGTCCCGCTGGGTTTCTTGCTGGTTCTTCCCAGGACAGAGGGTATTTTTTCGAACCAGTGGTAAAGTAAAAAATGACTTTCAATAAGAATTACACATGTAATGTATATTGAATAAAAATTATTCTATTCTATTCTATTCGTCATGCAATATCAGTTTGTCGAGCAACCGAATTCCCACTGGACTACAAATGCAGTTTCGTAAAATTTAAAATGAAATTGCTTCTACAAGTCAATTTCAAGTTGAAAGGCAACTTACTAACAAACGTACTGTTAATATTTTCATATGTTATCTTATAAATACCACAATATCGCTTAAATACTATGCTTAAAATTTAAAATTATAAATAAAAATAAACGTTCTTAATATCTAAAAGAAACACAATAACGAAAACGCGAAGTAAATGGACGTAGTTAGTATTTCCACAATTTTTTGTTGAGACTGTGTGATTTCGATGGGTCCGTGGAGCTGAGTAGTGCGGGTTTGAATCCCGCACGGAATAAGTATCTGTTCAGTTCATAAGTAATTGTTGTGAAATTTATGTAAGTCAACTGCCTCCACGGATACAGGAGAAAGTCCTAGTGTTTATTACGTGCTAGAGCCAATCTGCAGCTATATTATAGCACCTTTTTACACACATATTACGGCTTTGACTACGAATGGGTCTGTTCGACCGGAGTCGGACCACGTTCTCACATAATACCAGCGTAAAATATCAGCTTAATGCTACTGTGTTTTGTAGGATGAATGTAGAGAACTGGAGACCCCTTTTACTGAGAACGAGGCATTCCGAGTTAGTCCTCAAGTGTGACAACGCATCTGAATTTTGATTCTTAATCGAGGATAAATTAATTTCGATGTCTATGGACCACAGCATCCACTTACCATCTGATCCACCCAATCCATTGTGTGCTCGTTTGTCATTCTTATTCTGTAAAGAAATGCTTGCCAATAAATACGCTTTATAAGTCGTAATGTCCATTCACTCTAGTAGATGTTATTTTTTCCGTTCCTCTAAAAGTCCGCCTGTGTTGCCACTACCCTAATTTATTTGTTCTGCCCAAGCAGCAGTGCGTGCACTGTTGCACTCCTGTTTAAAAGGCAAAAGAAGCACTATAGTTACAGGCCGTAAAGCATGTCATTTGGTCCTCCGACATGACGCATCTGAGGCTTTCTTTGTATAATATTTGTGTTACCCACTTATCATCAGAACTGCAGGAAACACCTACCATTATGTAGACTGTTAACTTGTTTTGTACATAAACATTACAGAGAATACAATCATTATTACATATCAATAATATATGTACATTTTAGTATCTATACATCCAAATAAAATCGAAGTGTATGTCTGTAAAATCGATATAACCGCCTTTTATTGTGCTGATCGGTTTTCTGCCGGCTTCTAAAAAGGAGACGGTACTCAATTCGACTGTATGTTTTTTATGTGTTTTACCTCATAACTTTTAACTGGGTGAAACGATATGGATAATTCTTTTTTTATATAAAAGATGATACTTCTCGTATGGTCCCATATGAGTTTGATCAAGGTCAGACTAATAACTTTTGAGTTATCCTTAATAACTTATATTGAAGTCAGCTGTACAATGTTTTTTTTTTAATTTTAAATTGTTTAACATGCCACTAGGTCGTGAATAATAATTTTTGTCTCTCTGTCCGGGTTGATCCTCAGAATACCAATTACATTTGTCGTGAAGCGACAATTAAAAACAAGAACCTAACCTAACATCAACGAAACAACAAAAATAGAACAAGAAAATAATATATTTAAATTTTTAAAAAGATATTTACAATTTTATATAAAAAAAATGAAGTATGATGATGGTGATGGGTGACGTAAATTACAATTAAATAGAAAACAAAGATAGATGAATATTGAAGCGGAGCCTGAAGATCAAAGTGGCACACGCTGCACTTGGAGTAGGAGTAGGCACACGCTGAGCTTGGAGTAGGCACACGTGGCGCCTTGATTAGGCGCTCTCAGCGCCTGGAGTAAACGCTCGCAGCGCCTGGAGCAAGCACGCACAGCGGCTAAAGATGCACTAGTAGGTGGAGGCGTAGGCGACGACTCCAGATGAAGGCAAAGGCTTGCAGGATCCCGGAGTAATGTGGCCCCGCGCTTGGAGTAGACTAGGCGACGACTTCAGGTGAAGACCGAGGGTGCAGGATCCCGGAGCAGTGCGGCCCCGTGCTTGGAGTAGGCTACGCCGACGACTTCAGGTGAAGACAGAGGCTTGCAGGATCCCGGAGCAGTGTGGCCCCGCGCTTGGAGTAGGCTAGGCGTGTAGATTGGAGGGGTTAGTGTGCTTTTGTGACGTCTACTGCAGTTATCAAGTAGTGAATAAAATGTCTTGCTCCGTTTTTTTATTTTTTAGCCGGATGGAAAATATCGTTTATAGTTTTTTATACTAGTTAACTTGTATTGAATAAAACTGCTTTTGCGAATTTCATAACCTTTAATTTTAACCTATATCTTAGCTTTTGAGCGATTTGCAGCACCCATGCTCACGAGTTGTGGAAGTGTTTTAGGATGTGCCATTTTATTGTGAAATAGTAAAATGTTTTTTTATTTAATTTTTTTGGTAAAATTAATTATTGTGTACATATAATTGAACGAAATGGGTAATTTATTCTCTTAGGTTTAGTCTCACTAATAAGTACAAAACCTTTATGTTTTCAAAGATGTTAAAAAATAACTAGCTATGATCCGCGAAAAAAAATAAAAAGCACGTGTCTTACGTATTTTGAAGAGCACCACTCGCCCTCCCTAAATTGTGTGATCTGTGACCGTCGACAATCTCTAATCCCAACATCACCAATACAAATACAACATCTCCCAATACTACCAATCTAACACCACTCATCACATAATTTTTATTTTGTTTGTGTTTTGATTTTAAGCATTTATACATTCTATACTACAACACATCTAAATAAAATTGAAGTATCAAAATAACAGCCTGTAATTGATCTTAGGGGGTTATTTCCATGCTATCAAACTATAATTACCATTTTAAAATATTTGTATATCTGTCTGTTCGTCTGTCCGAGACTAATCTTCGGATTTTTTTTTAAATTTATGTATTCATAGAAAGACAGGTACATTATTTTGTCGCAAACTGCAATCAGTTTTTCGCCTAGTACACGCTCTTAAAACTATTTATTATTATGCACCATCACCCATGCAAATAAATTAATTACAAAAAATAAAAGAAGTTATATCAAAGTTACCTACTACAATTAAAAATATTTAGATATGATGAAAAATATAATTATAATAATAACAAGCCAAGGAGAAATGGCAGACCCGGCAAAACAGATCGTTCCGACCGGGAGACCATATGGAAGGAGAAGGAGCTTCACGGGAGGTTCTACAAGGCTCTACATGAGCCTTTCGTAGATACATTTGCCTCCCTCCAATGGCTACGTTTTGGTGATCTCTTCGGGGAAACCAAGGGTTTTGTCTGTTCAATACAGGATCAGGTTATTAAGACCAATAGCTATCGGAGATACATCCTAAGTCGACATTTGTCGAGCTTTTCGCCATCCCGGTGAAGCACTTAGGTATGTCATCTCCGGTTGTTCGGCGCTTTCTAACTCTGAGTACTTACATAGGTACAACCTAGTAGCCAGGGTTCTACACCAGGAGCTCGCTCTGAAATAGGGTCTCGTGGATCGGAAATTGCCTTATTATAAGTACATGCCGGAAGCCGTGCTCGAAAATGACCGCGCCATGTTCTACTGGGACCGGGCTATCATCACAGACAGGACTATTCTTGCGAATAAGCCTGATATTGTGCTGATGGACCGGGCACAGTCAAGGATATTTTGGTCGATATTATCATTCCGTATGACGAGAACCTCGTGAAAGCCGAAACAGATAAGCGTACAAAATATTTGGACCTGGCTCACGAGGTGACCGAAATGTGGAGCGGACTGCCGACCGAAATTATACCTGTAGTCGTTTCTGCGAACGGGTTAATCCTAGTCAGCCTCTCGGGTCATCTGAGGCGACTGGGGCTCCGTGACGGACCGCTCCAAGCTCAAATGCAGAAGGCGGTGCTCCTCGATACCGCTCGCATCGATATCCTCAGCCGTTTGGTCTCCCCTGTCAAGGGCTTCCATCTGGTGGGGTTTTTATTTATTTATGTATTTTTCATGTTTATATATAATTTTATTGATATTTATGAATGTTTATCATTTTAATTTACAATTATATGTTTATACAGCCTAACCAGATAAGAAAACTATATAGATAACCCTCATAATAATAAACAACAAAAGCAATAAACAAACCAAATAAATCAAACATAAAAAAAACAAAGGTAATCAATAAAAGTATGCGATAATGTGTAATGTGTTATAGCTCTGTTAATATTAACTGTTAATAATATTATGTCCTTTTTGAAAGAGAATTTTTAAAAGTTTTTGCTTAATTTATTTTAATTTTAATTTTGAGGGGTTCCTCTTAAATATTTTATTTTGTTATAGATTCTGGGTACAATTTATTCATTCAAGCGCTGTCCATAATAGTTACTAGTTAATACTTATAGGCACTAGCCTCTTCAAGATGTTTTTTCCCTTACCTTACGTGTGTTTTAAGTGTTAATAATAGGTACTTTATATTCGTCAGTATAATAATGTTCTATTGCTATTAAATATTTTAATCGTGTTTCAACTTAAAAAACAAAAAAATTACTCCCTGTATTTTACACATAGAAAATAAGTTTTCATATTCTCTTTTACAAATTTTCTTATCTTTTCAATTTATAAAAAAATTTATAATGCGAATTTGTAGGCATTTCACCTATTTTATATAGACTCTTAATGTGTGGCCATACACAATAAGAACACTGGTAATTAAATACTCAATTAATGCATAGTACATCACTTATAGAACATGTTTATTACTACTTTTCGAATTTGATAGAATTTGCCTAAAATGGACCTTAATTTTGAACATACTTCTTCAATGTCTAACTTCCAATAAATCTACCAATAATTCTAAATATTTGTAACTATTAACAAATTTTATTTTGGCACTTTAAGTTTTTTTGAGCCCAGAAGCAAGTGAAAGGGCTACCCTCCGAAAAGCGAGGAAGGGAGGTGGTGAATGCTCTAAGCATACCACGACAGCGGGCTGTCGTGGTTATGTGAGACTCACTGCGACTAATGTAACCTTACCTAAGTGCCTACCCACTAAACACCACGTGTGAGACTGGCATTGACTTATGTGGCCTTTCTGCCGAATCGGAAGCGACCCTCTTTAGGGAAAAGGGAGCGCGGAGGCACATTGACATAATAATTTTCTCCTATGCAAGCACTCATAGTCATGCCCTGTAATACCAATTTCATCATAGCGTACATTCTTAGCTAGTCTGTTGTATGAAGAATGTATATGCATACACTTTGTTTTATTTATTTAGTATTATGCCGTTATCATACTCGTATGTCCATTGTCTCGTCTCGTCCCTCCTTTGACACATATATTTAACAATTGTTTATCCCAAGTTTTAATTCCCGCATTTCTATGGTATATCCAATTTACAAAGCAGGTAAACGAGACTGTTTCAACAACTACAGGCCTATATCGATACTTTCATCCATCTCTAAGCTTTTGAACCGCATAATCAATAAAAGACTAGTCAAATACATAGAAGGAAATAACTTTATTTCTAAAAGCCAGTTCGGTTTTAGACCAGATAAATCAACTAGTGATGCAGTCCATGAGTTTACTGACTATATTGCAGGTAATCTGGACAAAAACAAGAAAATTATAGGTATATTTTTGGATCTTGTAAACCCTTTTGACACAGTGTCCATTCCTTTATTGTTACATAAACTTGAATCTTTTGGAATACGTGGTGTTCAATTAAATTTATTCGAGGAATATCTTTCTAATAGATATCAATGTGTTTAAATTGACGACCATGTTAGTGGAGATCTACCAATTACACATGGTGTGCCACAAGGCAGCATATTAGGCCCAAGCCTGTTTGTTATCTATAAAAGTGACCTCTGTCAGCTTAACATCCCAAACTGAAAAATAATTTCCTATGCAGATGACACTGTGTTACTATTCTCTGAAGATTCGTAGGATAATGTTTACAAAAGAGCACAATTCGGTTTAAATTTAGTTACTCATTGGCTGCAACAATATTCTCTTACTCTTAATGTCGATAAGATACATTTTATCTTTTTTAGTATGCGAAACTCTACCCAGACGTCGCCGTCTCTTTCACTAATTGCTCATAATTGTTGTAATAATTACTTCTGTTCATGTTCTGCCATTATTAAAACCATTTCCATAAAGTATTTGAGGTTAATATTAGACCAAAAAACCTTGAACGAGAACATATACTTATGATTCGTGCGAAACTAAGAAAACTTAGCTATGCTTTGGATCCCAAATTGCTGAAACAAGTACACTTAGCGCTTGCTCAATCAATTCTGAATTATTGTATTACTGTGTGGGGAAGTACATCCAAATCGATCCTAAAGCCCCTTTAAATAGCACAAAGAGCAATCCTTAATGTATGCACATTTAAACCTTTACTTTCACCTACATTATTATTATTATTGGGTTATCCGATCAAAGTCTTTATGTATAAATATGACTGAACCGAGTGGAATTAAAATTTCATGAACAGATAGAGAGCAATGCCAGGAGTGATTTAGGATGGGGTGCGAACCGCCTCTGTGGCCTCCGCCGCAGCCGCAACTGCCGCCGCCGCCGCTGTCACTCTCAAGGCCAGGAATACCGCCCCAGGACCCGATGGCTTGCCTGGCAAAGCCTGGGTCCTGGCCTCGGAGGCTCTCGGGCCCCGACTGGAGGAGCTTTCAGGATTTCAAAAATATGAAGCAATTGTTTTAAATTAAATACAAAATATAATTATTTCTAAAACACATTTATTTAACAAAAATAAGGATACAATAAACGACTATATTTGTATATTACTCATTTTCTTGGCAACACAAAAGGCATAACATTTCAGAATGTTTCTGACATATATGTTTTTTACATTTTTTTACAGATTTTTGAAGTTTTTACATCTTTTGAAGATGGACATACACTACACCTTTTTCTTTTATTAGAGCTCTGAGTAGTGGAAGTATTCGTTGTCTCAGTAACACATGACTGCACTCGTGGTACTAATTCCAGTGAAGCATTTGTCCGTTTTCCTAAGCTCGATGTGATCGTTTACCAATTTCATGGCTAATTTCTCTAGAAACAACCGTATTTGTACTGTTCTCTTCTTCTTGATTCTTCTTGTTGTTCTGTTTCTTGGGTGGGTGTCACAGTATAATACATAAGCACTGAAACATGAAATATCATTCATATTATGAAATATGGCTATTGGCCACCTTCTAGTCATTCGTTTACAACTATAGGCCGAAACCATTTTGTCTAGAAAATCAACAGCACCCTTTGTTGCATTATAGTCCATGATCATTTTTGGCTTCTTCTGCTCTGATTCATGTATTTCTATTTTGTTGTGATTTGTGCTTAAAAAAATTACATTTTTGTTTTTTTTTCGAAATGTATGAGACAAGAACCATTTTTGAATTGAATGCAAAAGTAGATGAAAACACAGGTTTCTTCGTATCTTAAAGATCTACGGGTATCTGTCGCTTATTTTTCCGTAAGGTTCCAAGAATGGTAAGTTTACGATCTAAGAGTTTTTCAGCTAATTTATAAGATGTAAAAAAAATATTACATGTAAGGTTGTAGCCCTGTAAACCTTCTGTCATATCCAAAACTACACGCATTCCTTGATTTTTTTTTCTGAGCACTTCCTTGGAGTTTTCCAGTATAACACTGAATTGAACGAACGTATCCTGTTTCACTGTCACACAATATCCAAAATTTTATGTCATATTTACTTGGTTTGCTTGGCATATATTTTCGAGAAGGACATCGATCTCCAAATGAAAGTAACTGTTTATCAATTGTGATATTTATATTTGGATTATAAAACATAAGCAATAGCTTCACCCCTTCATCCCACATATCTCTCACAGCTGCTATTTTGTCACTCTGACCCGAAGAACCGAGGAAGGTTAATACTGTAAATCACTCTATCTTACTAGCTCTTCACGCTCACTTGAATATCTCGTCTTCAACCCAGGATTTATTCTCGTCATATCTTCAAGGGCGTCAATAGGCCGTACGTTTTGGCCACAATGTTTCCGATTGGAGTGATGTATTAACCGGCGTCCCTCAAGGCAAAATTCCCTCACCTCTTCTGTTTCTACCGAACTTCGGAAATATCGAAATATATTTTTTTGTAACTAAAACTCTCGAAATTAAGTTTATAAATTATTTTTTTTATAAATTGAAATATTTGTATTTAACTGGTTTTAAAATAACTTTTGACATTTCTAAAACCTTAATTTCTTAAAAACCTTGTTTTGAGTACACTTTTGCCCAAATATTCAAACGCTGCTCGATTTTAAAATGTCGTTTTTTCTTCATTTCATTTTAATAATATAATATAATATTTTTAATAATACTTTATTTCATTCATTTTAAAATGAAAGTCATGGGATACTCATCGCAATTTACCTGTCCAGTAGTTGTGGTATGGCATACGGGTATGCGACCCCGGCTTCCCTAGCTATTACTGTCTTATCCCTTGCCCTCCTGGCAGTAATATCCTACATTTCCTATTTCCTACTCTAACTTACTAATCTTCCTTTTTACACTAGCTATCCTTCCCTTTCCCTATTCTTACCTTCTCTGCTGAATCCAACGTCTGCCGCGCGGATGGACGCATGGCTAGGGGCAAGCCTAGTCGTTAGCGTGCCACACTACCCTGGGACCGGGCGACCCCAGAATTAAGCTAGCCTTACCCTGGCATGCGGGGCTCTGCTGGGGGGACAAACCTTTCCCTCGCTATTCGTAGGAACGCAATGGACAATAATAAAAATAATTTAAGTAACCAAAATGGCGGCGATGTGATTCACCACCCATCACGTCTCGTTTCTGGCGGAGGCGAAAAGCGGCCCACGGAGAGCCGCTTCGCTACGTTAAATGTAAGAAGAGGAATAGATGGTAAGGTAGATGAAGTATGTCAGATGATGGATGAACGATGCATATATTCTGGGCGTGAACGAAACCAAGAGGAAAGGATGTGACACCACGTTTCATGGCCCCTACACAGCATATTGGTCGGGATTCCCCAAACCAGCCGAGGCTGTCAGGGAGTTGGTGTGATTCTTTCATCTCCAATAGTTGAAGGTGTGATGGAGCATGAATGTGTAAGCCCAAGACTCCTCTGGATTAAGTTAAAAGTTGGACTCACTCGCTTGTTTACCCCTGGGGTCTATGAACCGACGGTTCTCCACGGAGGTGGGTCATTAAAAGCCCAACAAGAGAGAGAGCAATTTTGGGATAGCATGAGAGAGATTTTGAATAAATGCGAAAAAATGAACGGATCGTAATGTAAGAGGACTTTAATGGGTGGGTTGAAGTAAAGCGTAATGGGTATGAAGGAGTTCGGGGTACGTTTGGGGACGAGAGAGTGAATGACAATGAGAGAAGCATGCTTGAAGTATGCTTGGAATGGAATCTGTGGGAGACATTTAAGAAAGGGGTCGTGAATGTTGCTATTGAGGTATGCGGGGTAGCTAAAAGAAGGAAAGGAAGAAAGAACTATAATATGTGGATGGATAAAGATGTACAAAGAGTTGTGCAAGAAAAGAAGAAAGCGTGGTTGGATTGGTTAGCAACAAAAGCTAACCAAAAAGTACAAAAGGCAACGGATGACGAGATAAAAGAAACAAGAACGAAGTATAAAAGATTGAAATCAGCAGAGAAAGAAGTTGTATCTAGAAAGAAGTGAGAATGAAAGGATGATTTCGATAGGAGGTTCACTGAAAGTATCCAGTCAAACATTAAGTTTTTCTGGAAATCCATCAAAACGTCAGAGTCAAGATGGGATCATTATAAAAGGAGAAGAAAGTGTGTTAAAGAGATGAAAAAATATTTTGAAAGTTTTTTTGAAAGAGAAGAAGTGCAGGTACAGCATCCGGTACCTTCCATGGAAACTAATATAAATGTTGATGAAAGTGAAATAGGCATGGATGAAATAGTGAAAGCGCTGAAAAATATGGGATTAGGTAAGGCTGCAGGGTATGACAGGATTATCGTCGAGATGCTGAGGGCTGGAAAGGGCATAGTGGCTAGTCAGTTGTACAAGCCTTTTCAATTTGTGCTGGTGAAACGGGCAAGTACCGGGAGACTGGTGCAAAGCCGTAATCGTGCCATTGTATAAGGGAAAAGGGTCACGGCAGGAATGCATAAATTACCGCGGTATAAGTCTTCTCAGCGTCGTCGGTAAATTGTATGCGAAAGTGTTGATTGAAAGGGTTATGAATAAAACAGACGAAAAAGTATGGGATGCACAAGCGAGATTTAGAAAGAGAATGGGATGTACAGATCAGGTCTTTTCCTTTCGGTGCATAGCCGAAAAATGATTGGCTAAAACAAGAAGATTTATTGCGTGTTCGTGGATCTAGAAAAGGAGTGGTCAGGAATGAATTCTCAGCACTCATAAAAATGAATGCTCAGCACTGTCCGTGAACGGTGTGAGCAGTATTCTCATACGAGCATTGCAATCTCTTTATAGGGATTCTAGTGCTTGTATAAGGATAAACGGGGCATACAATGAATGGTTTAATATCGAAAAAGGTGTTAGACAGGGATGTGTAGCGTCACCGTGGCTGTTTAATCTGTTCATGGACAATTACTTGACAGATTTAAAAGAGAATGAAAGTGGGTTGAGAATGAATGAGTTACTCGTCAAATGTTTACTCTATACTGATGACCAAGTACTATTTGCGTCTACGGCCGAGGAGTTGCAGGAGATGGTAACTACTATGAGTGGAGCTTTTGTTAGAAAGGGAATGAAGATGAATGTAAAGAAGATGAAAGTGATGGTGTTTGAAAAAGATGAGGCAGTGACAGACTGCAATATCGTGATTGAAGATGAACAAATTGAACAGGTGAAAGAGTTTGTGTATCTGGGGTCAAAGTTTACAAGAGATGGAAAGTGTGAGAGTGATATCGAAAGAAGAGTGAATGCAAGAAACATGGTGAATCGAGCTTTGCACTCCTTCATGAGTGGTCGCAAAGTGTCTAACAAGGCTCGTTTGGCTGTGCTTGAGGAGGTGTTGGTTCCGACACTCATGTACGGAAGTGAAAGTTGGGTATGGGCAGAAGAAACATGAAAGCTGAGTTAATGCAGTTGAGATAAGTGCATCAAGAAGTATGATAGGAGTTAAACTGAGTGACAGGATAAAAAATAGCGAGATAAGGAAACGTTGTGGTCTGAAAAAATATGTAGTGACAAAAATTGAGAAAGGTATGCTGAGATGGTTTGGACATGTCGAGAGAATGAATGAAGAACGATTGACGAAAAAGGTGTATAAGGCGAGTGTGAGTGAAAGTGTTGGAAGGGGTAGACCAAGGAGGACGTTTCTAGATTAAATCAGGGACGTCTTGAAAAAAGGCCAGGTCAAGAGTAGCCTAAACCGAAGATCAGGTATAAAGGGAATAATGAAACTGGACGAAGCGAAACAAGTATGTAAGGATAGTAGCAAGTGGAAAGAAGTGGTCTCTGCCTACACCTATGGAAAAGAGGCGTGATTATATGTATGTATGTATGTATGTATATTTATTCTAGTGCTGTCTCTATCACTTTAAGCCAAAGTGACTGTGATACTTTGACTTAAAATGATAGACTACACCGTGACCGAGATTCGGTCTGCAGGACTTTATAACAAACGCATCTTAAAAATTCTGTGACATAATACTGCCTTATATTCAAAATCCTCTTCTATTATAGTTGTTCGGCTATAGAAAACCTTACTGCCTCATGTTAGGCGTGGACAATTTCTTGAAAAGTTTAATATAATTGCCAAATCCAAAACCTTACCTTTCGAAAACAGTCATTCTTTTTTTATCTCTCATCATTACTACCTATTTTTCTTTGCACCATATGGCTTTTAGTTAACATATTGCTAACTCCTTTATGTTTGTATAAGTAAATGTATGTACTTGAAAATGTATAAATGATGCATGTTTTTTTTTAAATTAAATATTTATTTTCGTTTATACACATAAAATGTATATATTTTATGACTTTTCTTTTATACTTTGCGTACAGCTTTACACATTCATATATATTGCATTCAATGTCAAATTGAAAAAAAATTCAAATGTTATAATATCTAATCGTATTACATATTTTATTGTAAAAAATAAGTTTAAAAACTTCTCGCTGAGGCTTATGCAGGTTCTTACCAAAATAGAAGTTTTCTTCCGAAGTAATAGTAAAAGCATGAAATGACTTTGAGTAAGTACATTGTAATTTATATTGAATAAAAATGACCAGATGGAAGTTAGCGTAGAACATTCTTTTTTTTAACTAAACTGTATGCCAATTAGTTGCTCCATAAATGCTCCAGCAGAATCCGAAATTGCTCCAGCTCTATTGTTATTAGTTAATTTATAATTAATTTAAAAAAAATTAAGTATCAAAAATTTAATTTTGCAATAAAGTATAAAATATCTACTTTTTTAAATTAAACTGTATGCCAATTAATTGCTCCTTAAATGCTCCAGCAGAATCAGAAATTGCTCCAGCTCTATTGTTATTAGTTAATTTATAATTAATTTTAAAAAAATTTAAGTATCGACAATTCAATGTTTTTAAAAAACATAAAATATCTACGTTTTAAAATTAAACTGTATGCCAGTTATTTGCTCCTTAAATGCTCCAGCAGAATCCAAATTTGCTCCACCTCTATTGCTATTAGTTAATTTATAAATATTTTTTTAAAAATGTAAGTATTGAAAATTTAATTTTACTATAAAACAGAAAATATATAGTTTTTAAAATTAAACTGTATGCCAATTATTTGCTCATTAAATGCTCCAGCTGAATCAGAAATTGCTATACCTCTATTGCTTTTAGTTAATTTATATTTAATTTTAAAAAAATTAACCAGAAGGAAGTTAGCGTAGAACATTATTTTTTTAAATTAAATTGTATGCCAATTAATTGCTCCTTAAATGCTCCAGCAGAATCCGAAATTGCTCCATCTCTATTGTTATTAGTTAATTTAAAATTAATTTTTAAGAAAAAATAAGTATCGAAAATTTAATTTTGCTATAAAACAAAAAATATCTACTTATTAAAATTAAACTGACCGCCAATTATTTGACCTTTAAATGCTCCAGCTGAATCCGAAATTGCTATATGTCCATTGCTATTAGTTAATTTATAATTAATTTAAAAAAAAGTTAAGTATCGAAAATTTAATTTTGCACTAAAGTATAAAATATCTACTTTTTTAAATTAACCTGTATGCCAATTAATTGCTCCTTAAATGCTCCAGCAGAATCCGGAATTGCTATACCTCTATTGCTATTAGTTGATTTATAATTAATTTTAAAAAAAAATTAAGTATCGAAAATTTAATTTTGCTATAAAACATAAAATATCTCCTTATTGAAATTGAACTAAATGGCAATTAATTGCTCCTTAAATGCTCCAGCTGAATCCGAAATTGCTCCATCTCTTTTGCTATTACTTGATTTATAATTAATTTAAGAAAACAAAGCATCGAAAATTTAATTTTGCTATAAAACATAAAATATCTGCTTTTTAAAATTAAACTAAATGCCAATTAATTGCTCCTTATATGCTCCAGTAGAATCCAAAATTGCTCCACCTCTATTGCTATTCGTTAATTTGTAATTAGTTTTGAGAAAGAGTGATCCCATTTGAGTAATAGTGCCATCATCAATAGAATGTAGTAACATTCTATAGTAAAAGTCATTTCATCGAATAAAAATTGATTGACTCTCAAAAGTGGTGCGTATAATAGATGCTAAATGGTATAAAGCCAAAAAATTAATATTGATGGGTGAGTTTTGAAATTATGGATTCTTATGAATGGATTAGACAACCATCTTAATATTTTTTTTTGTGTTTGTGCCATCTAACGTCTATTCTACGTACCACCATGAGAGTTAATCAATTTTGATTTGATAAAATGACTACTTATAGAAAGAAAGAAATAGATGGTGCTACCAAATAAAATTACGTATATAATAGATAGTAATTACCTAATTAACAAACAAAACAGATATGTCTCTTCTTAAGATCGAAGGAGATGATGCACTGTGACACATATGTATATAATTTTATGTAAATAAATGAATGATACACACCATCCATGTTATTCAAAAATCATTGATGAATAATTGAAATGTTTCCCTGTAATACAAAAGTTTCACTTCTGTCGTGTGTCTTCACGACACACACTGTTTTTTGTAACGCTTTTGTAATATATTTATATAAGTTATACAAATAAATAACTTACATAATATATATAAGTATTAATATAATTTATACTTTTTTAAATTTAACACTGAGAAAATTAATAAAAATATATAAATATAAAGCTAAGGTGGAAATTCAAATAAACGAATAGGCAACATGACAGCTAAGTAAGTGAACAAGGCTATTTCTTAACACTGTAGTTGTCGCGCCTTATAAAAACAAGAAGTGGTCACATGGATTTCATATGTAGTCCAATCTAAAATAAGAAGAAAGCCGTAAAATATCAACTTTACCTAATACATACTCTATTTTAAATAAAACAAGGGAACATTTAGTCAACGGTTAATTATATTAAATAAACAAAAACATTTATACCTCCTTTTTATTCAAATAATAATAATGAAAGAACTTTTACATATTAGTATATGAAAATGACACATTAATTTCAAAGTGAGATCACAAATTATTATTTGCTGTGTATAATAATGTGATCACTAGTGTTTCCTCTATTCGTTGATGTACTCTTCAACCAGCAAGTTATTATTTAAAAATAAATCATAAATAAATGCACATGCACGTGCTGCACTGAGCACGTCCTCCTACTTTTCAACTTTTAATACTTGACATGTCAAAAGATTCATTTTTAAGTGACTTTTCTGAAAATTTAAATATTATAATCCACCCGACCACTGTAGCTTTTAGGTGTAACTTTTAGGTTTTTCCAAAATTGATTTGTAATGTGATTGCGGATCGATATCGATATTTTTTTTATTACTCATTGAAAAAGCATCAAAATTTAAGCACTCAACTAAAGAAGAACATTATTGAGTAGATTCTGTTACCTAGTCTAAACATAATTGACAATGACAGCTGAGTAGCTGAGATGCGGATTTTGGACTTTGGACTTTTTGCTTATTATTTTATATCAATCTAAAGGTCTTTGACCAGTGATTTTAAAGATAACATGTCCTGAGTGGGCTAAGCCCACGTAACTGGCCTTTTACTTGTATTAAAATAAAAATGTACATAAACAATTTCTATCCTTAGATAAAATAAATTCATAAAATATTTTATCTGTTAACTAAATGATGCCCGCGACTTCGCCCACGTGGACTAAGGTTTTTTAATTCCCGCGGGATTTATTTAATTTTCTGGGATAAAATGAAGGTTATGTGTTAATTCAGAGTACCCAAATATATATACAAGAATTGCTCGTTTAAAGGTAGTAATAAAAGTAGGAGTAGAGCAATTCTTTAAACAAAAAAATAACAATTATAAATTAATGAGGGCTAATAATCTTCCACTCACCAGATGTCACTACTAGCGACTGAGGTAAAGTTTTTTGTTACACAGTGTCGTTTAATTGAGAAATTAGTTTTAAATAATAGTTTATCATTATCTAGAGTATTATATTAATACACAACACAATGCGTCAGTGGTTTGATTTTTAATTTTTTGCACATTATAACTCTTTTTTTTTAAAGTCGTCTTTTAGTTATATTTATAGTTTGGTTTATTCATTTCTAATGTAATTAATATAAAATATAACTAATAATACAGAAAGAAACCTTAAAGATTACATTTTCCTAAGAAATTATCGTCCCCGCTATGAAATCTGTCAAATATTTTACCTCACTCGAAAGTGGCGCCGCCCTGGTGGCAGAAAAGTCGTGGATGCCCTCATTAATTAATAGGGAGCAATTATATAAGGTGGTACGCAAAAAAGACGCTAGATGGCTTAAACACAAAAAAACTATTAACATGTTTGTCCAATTCATTCATAAGAATCCATAATTTCAAAACTCACCGGTTAATATTATTTTTTTGGGTTTATGCCACTTAGTATCTATTCTACGTACCACCTTGAGAGTCAATCAATTTTTGTTCGATAAAATGACTTTAACCATAGAATGTTACTACATTCTATTCATGATGGCGCTATTACTCAAATGGGATCACTATCTTAAAATTAATTATAAATTAACTAATAGCAATAGAGGTGGAGCAATTTCGGATTCTATTGGAGCATTTAAGGAGCAATTAATTGGCATACAGTTTAATTTTGAAAAGTAGATATTTTCTGTTTTACAGCAAAATTTAGTTTTCGATACTTAATTTTTTTAAAAATTAATTATAAATTAACTAATAACAATCGAGGTGGAGCAATTTCAAATTCTGCTGGAGCATTTAAGGAGCAATTAATTAGCATACAATTTAATTTAAAAAAATACTGTTCTACGCTAACTTCCTTCTGGTTAATTTAAAAAAAAAATATTATGGATTAACTAATAACAATACAGGTGGAGCAATTTCGGATTCTGCTGGAGCATTTAAGGAGCAATTAATTGGCATACAATTTAATTTAAAAAAATAATGTTCTACGCTAACTTCCTTCTGGTTAATTTTTTTAAAATTAATTATAAATTAACTAAAAGCAACAGAGGTATAGCAATTTCTGATTCAGCTGGAGCATTTAATGAGCAAATAATTGGCATACAGTTTAATTTTAAAAACTATATATTTTCTGTTTTATAGTAAAATTAAATTTTCAATACTTACATTTTTAAAAAAATATTTATAAATTAACTAATAGCAATAGAGGTGGAGCAAATTCGGATTCTGCTGGAGCAGTTAAGGAGCAAATAACTGGCATACAGTTTAATTTTAAAACGTAGATATTTTATGTTTTTTAAAAACATTGAATTGCCGATACTTAATTTTTTTTAAAATTAATTACAAATTAACTAATAACAATAGAGCTGGAGCAATTTCGGATTCTGCTGGAGCATTTAAGGAGCAATTAATTGGCATACAGTTTAATTTAAAAAAGTAGATATTTTATACTTTATTACAAAATTAAATTTTTGATACTTAATTTTTTTTTTAATTAATTATAAATTAACTAATAACAATAGAGCTGGAGCAATTTCGGATTCTGCTGGAGCATTTATGGAGCAATTAATTGGCATACAGTTTAGTTAAAAAAAAGAATGTTCTACGCTAACTTCCTTCTGGTATAAAAATGTTATAATATTCTATCCCAGTTATTCAGCAGTATAACCCGTATTTGCCTTCGTACAAATCATGACTACACCTCCAAGAGTCTTATAACAGTCTTAAGTTCTATCGCATCGAAAAATGTCATATCGGGAATCACATATCATATCATTTAACGTGGTAGAGCCATGCTGCAGCTATATGATGTTTGTAGCACGAATGGGTCGGCTCGACCGGGGAAGGACCACGCACTCACGGAATACCAGCGTGAAATAGCAGCTTAACGCTGCTGTGTTTCGTATGGAATAGAATAGAATAGAATAGAATAGAATAGAATAATTTTTTATTCAATATAGATCACATGTGTAATACTTATTGAAAGTCATTTTTTACTTTACCACTGGTTCGAAAAAAAAACCTCTGTCCTGGGAAGAACCAGCAAGAAACCCAGCGGGACTTCTTTTTTTAAAGCAAATTTTACAATAATGGTTGTACTAACTATATAAGTACAAAATTTATTTTAGAAACAGCTTGGAAGCGATCACCTCATTCCCAGGGGTTATTATCAACCATGTATTCATTTATACTATAATAACCCTTTTTATACAGTTTCAACTTAACAAAACAATTAAACTTTGTAACAGTAAAATTGTAACAGTGGTAGAGCCACGCGGCAGCTTTTGCTGTCGCACGGATGGGCCGGCTCGAACCGGGGTGGTACCACGACCTCACAGAATACCAGCGTGAAGTAGAGGTTTACCTCTGCGTTTCGCTTGGTGAGTGCAGGTGGCCGGAGGCCCTTTTTACTGGAAATGAGGCATTCCATCTTAGTCCTCACGGGTGACAACGCATCTACATTTTGAATTGTAATAGAGGATAGATGTAGATGTCTATGGGCCGCAGCAACCACTTACCATCAGGTGGACTGTGTGCTCGTTTGTCTTCCTTATCCTATAAAAAAAAAAAAAAAAAAAAACTTGCTAATGGAGAGAGCCTGTACACTTTCCGGGACCTTGTTGTAATAGCGTATACATTGCCCCAAGAATTAATTACTGACTCTGTGGAGTCGAGAAACTGGTATCACTACCTTGTGTTTGTTCCTAGTGTTTACAGAATGCACATCACTTTTTTTACTAAAACTACCTTTGTTTTTGTGAACATACATTAAATTTTCGTAAATATACTGAGAGGTCAAAGTTAATATATTTATTTCTTTAAATTTATCTCTAAGAGACTTTCTCAGTTTTAGGTTGTAAATAGCTCTAATGGCCCTCTTTTGTAAAACAAAAATAGTTTCTGAATCAGCCGCATGTCCCCATAGCAAAATCCCATAAGACATTATGCTATGGAAATAACTGAAATAAACTAATCTAGCTGTCTGGACACTAGTGAGACCTCTAATCTTTTTTACAGCATAGGCTGCAGAACTTAGTCTGCTTGCTAGTTTGGATATATGGGGGCCCCACTGAAGCTTTGCGTCGAGAGTGATGCCAAGAAAAACAGTGGATTCAACAGTACTCAGTTCTTCCCCATTTAAAAACACATTGGTACTCAGATTTCTAACATTTGTTGTTGTAAATTTAATACATTTAGTTTTATTTCCGTTTAAATGTAAATTATTAACGTTAAACCAATGCACTAATTTTGATATAGCATTATTCACTTCGTCACATTTAAATGATTTACGTTTAAGTTTAAAAATAAAAGAAGTATCATCAGCAAATAATACTATATCATGATTATCCTCTACAATAGAAGGTAAGTCATTAATATACACTAGAAACAGGAATGGGCCGAGAATTGAGCCCTGAGGGACACCCATTAGTACAGGTGAGCCGGAAGAACTTTTACCATTAATAATAACTTTCTGCATTCTATTACTTAAATATGAAATTATAAGTTTAAGCGCTGTGTTCTTGACACCATAGTACTGTAGCTTCCTGATTAATGTCTCATGGTGAACGCAGTCGAAGGCCTTGGAAAGGTCACAAAATATACCCAAAGCATTCTCTGATTTCTCCCATGCACAAAAAATATGTTTAATAAGCTCAACTCCAGCGTCAGTTGTTGAGCGACCCCTTGTAAAACCGAATTGATTTCTATGTAGCAATTTATTAATATTAAAGAAACTTAACATTTGATCTAAAATTATTTTTTCAAAAATTTTACTTTATGTTGGTAGTACAGAAATTGGTCTAAAATTGGCGGGGTCTAATGTACTACCAGATTTATATAAAGGTATGACTTTACTAAGTTTCATTAAATCAGGAAACACACCAGATTCGACGCATGTATTAAATATAGTAGCTAGATAAGGTGCTATTATATCTATTATAGATAAAATAACTTTAACGGAAATCCCCCATAAACCTGCCGTTTTCTTAACATCAATAGTTTTAAAATACTTAACGATATCTTTTGGCAGTACTCTATGGAATTTAAAAGTATTTAAATATGGTGAGTGTAGAGAACCGGAGATTTTTTTTACTGGAAACGAGGCATTGCATCTTAGACTTAAACGCATTTGCATTTTGATTCGTAATTGAAGATAGATGTAGATGTCTGTGGGCCACAGCAACCATTTACCATCAGGTGGACTGTGTGCTCGTTTGTCACCCTTATTCTATAAAAAAAACATACTCTTCATCAAGTTTGCCAACCATGTTTCAGTGAACATTGAAAAACCATAACTCATGCATAATATGCCATTATATAGTTTAATTCATTTAGTTCTAAGCCCTCGCACATTTTGATAGCAAGGTTGTAATCCGTTACTTGCAGCCATTTCTATTAAATAGAATAGTATATTTTTTATTCAATACTACGAGTAGCTGGTACTCGGCGCGTTTCTGCCGCTGAAGAAATAATTGTGGAAGTATCGTTTAAAATTTGGAAGAATTATAATGTTTACTTAGGAATGATAACACATTCATTGAAATTGAATGATATATTATTTCAAATAAATGTATCCTTGTGATGTTCGCGCCACCCACTGTAAGTTAATTGTACTATTCCCTTCACCTTCGCGCAAGTGCAAGCAAAAAGTTGACAAAGTTTTAGTGTAGTCTGATGAACGGTATGGCTGCGCATAAAATACTAGCAAACAAATATTAATTTTTATGTATTAGAGATATATTATAACATAATATTTGTTGAGAGATATTTTTTTATTTACTAATAGTTTTGAAAATAGCTCCGTCCTTGGAAGAACTAGGAAGAAACCTGGCGGGATTTTATTTTTTTAAACATATTTAAATTTACAATAGTTTTGTAAAATTTTTATATGAATTTTAATAGAAATATCCGGCGGAAGGAAAAGGGGAAATCTCCCGCCGGGCAAGGTGTTCTGCCCGGGGAGGGGCCAACGCTCCGAGTAGTAAATCGGAGCTATTCTATATATACTGCTTTAACTTCGGAACTTTGTTAGCGCGATTTAGGCTTCGATGTGTTTCGCTTGTGGCGCGACGACAGCGTCGCCACACCACCCCCTGCTGAGATCGGAGTTCGATAGTGCAGTCCGATTGTTGGTGCTGGCGGGGAATGCATGCTGTGTGCGTAAGGGCAAGTGACGCCGGTGCGAACGATATGCCGGTGTGTAATACATGCCTATCTACGCACTTACAAGTGATGCCGGTGAGAACGATGAGCCAGAGCAAGTGCCAGGGATTGCCTTGTAGTCTGCGTTGAGGCGTCAAGAAGGCAAGGCAGAGGCAGAGGCGCGCAGTAAGGCGCAGAGCCGTGCTGAACACTGTAGCGCAGAGAGTAGCTTGAAGGAACGGGAAGCATTATTATTCCAGTGCTGCGATGAACCTTTATAAAGCTACATGGCTTTGCAGAAGGTGAAGACTGCAGACAATATCTGCTCGGGAGCGAATGAATGGGGTACTTGAGGAGGATGACGAAGGTTTTTGAGGTTGTATTTTCCGAAGGTTATCGGTTGCGTGTTCAGATCATGTCGGGGTCACCAATGTAGCCGGTGGAAGGAAAAGGGGAGACCTCCCGCTGAGCAAGGTGTTCTGCCCGGAGAGCGGCCAACGCTCCGAGTTGTAGTTCGGAGCTATTCGAAGTAATATATACTGCTTTAACTTCGGAACTTTGTTAGCTCAATTTAGGCTTCAATGTGTTTCGTATGTGACGCGACAACAGCGCTGCCACAGAACCAACATGGCCATCATTACAATCACCTAATTCCCAAGGTTTATTATTATTCATGTTTTCCTTCATATTGACCCGTATTAGGGTTAAGCGTTTGCTGTAAATTTCACAGTACGTGAGCAAGCCGGGTTCCATCGCGGAGGCACCAATTATATTGTTAATTGCAATTTTAAGTGCTGACCAGTGCTCGACGGTGAAGGAAAACAACGTGAGGGAATCTGCATGTCTGAAAAATAAAAATAATAAAATCACATTTGAAGACATGTGAAGTTCGCCAACACGCAAACGGGGAGGGTGGCGACCATTTCCTAGTTCTAAAACCCTCTCAGAAATGAGAAGAGCACTATGTCCAGTAGTAAGACGTATATAGGCTGTAACTTTTATCCTAGATATTATAATAAGCCCTTTTGAACAATTTTTCTTAAATTAAATTTTTAAATTTTATGATTAACAAACTTTAAACACGTCCTGGGATTTTGTTATAAAAGCGTATACATTGCTCCTTAAACGAATTACTGATTCTGTGGATTTTAGTAACTGGCATTACAAGCTTATGTTTGTTCTTAGTGTTTAAAGTATGAAAAGCTATACATGTGTTAAAATAAAATGTTAAGTGAATGAGTTACGACTGTATATAACATGAATTAGTGCACCATATCGTAGTTAATATTATAGATGAACGGTAAATATTAAAAAATATTTAAACAATCATCATTATCATCATCATTACAGCCCTTCACAAGTCCACTGCTGAACATAGGCCTCCCCCAAAGAATGCCACAAAGCACGGTCCTGAGGCACTTGCATCCATCGACTTCCTGCATATCTTACCAGGTCATCACTCCATCTAGTGGGGGGATGCCCTACACTTCGTCCGCCGGTACGAACCCGCCACTCGAGAACCTTTTTTCCCCTACTGTTGTCGGTTCTTCGAGCTATATGGCCGGCCCATTGCCACTTCAGCTTACTAATCCGTAGGGCTATGTCGGTCACTCTGGTTTTACTACAGATATCCTCATTTCTAAATTAATCACGCAGAGAAACTCCGAGCATAGAGCGACCTTGAGCTTCCTCATCCGGCCAGCAGTAAAGGACCACGTCTCAGTCCCATAGGTCATCACTGGCAACACGCACTGGTTGCACGGTCTTGTTTTCAAGTTTTGGGGTATACCTGACGAGAAGATGTGCCGTAATTTCCCGAACGCTGCCCAACCGAGTTGAATCCGCCGATTGACCTCTCGTTCGAAGTTGGACTTACCTAGTCGGACTATTTGTCCCAGGTAAACATACTCGTCAACAACTTCGAGCTTAGTGTCCCCAACATCTACCGGCATAGGTGTGACATGGACATTAAACATGATCTTTGTTTTGTCCATGTTCATCTTTAGACCTCTCCCTTGGAAAACATTATTGAAGTCATTGAGCATAGGGCTTAGGTCCTCGAGCGATTCAGCGACAAGGAATATATCGTCGGCAAATTGAAGGTTAGTGATGTACTCGCCATTGATGTTAATATCGTATCCTTTCCAGTCCAGAAGCTTGGAAACGTCTTCCAATGCAGCGGTGAAGAGTTACGGGGATATCACTTTACCCTGTCTTACACCTCTTTACAATTGGATAGGTTTGGTACTTTGGTTCTGTACTGGGATAGCCATCGTAGCTCTACTGTACCAGTACTTCAGCACTTCGATATACCGACAGTCAACTTGGCATCGCTGAAGGGACTGTAGCACCGGCCACATTTCGACGAAATCAAAGGCTTTCTCATAGTCCACATACGCCAGACATAGTGGAAAATTGTACTCCTCGGACTTCTGTACAATTTGCCGAAGGGTATGTATGTGGTCTATGGTGCTAAAGCCTTTTCGGAAACCGGCTTGTTCGGGAGGCTGGAAGTCGTCAAGTATGCGCGCGAGACGAGTCGTAATGACTCTCGAAAACAGCACGTAGACGCGGCTCAGATGGGAAATCGGTCTGTAGTTCTTCAAGAGAGCGTTGTCGCCTTTCTTGAAAAACAAGACCACCGCACTTCTAATTCACGCCTCCGGTGTAGTTCCATCATGTAGGATGGAAACAAAGAGTTTCTGAAGGACTTCAAGTACTGGTTTTACGCCCGCTTTCAGAAGCTCCGCTGTATTTCCATCCTCGCCTGGGACCTTGCCGTTTTTAAGGTGCTGGAGAGCCATTTTAATCTCGTTCATACTCACGTCCAGGATAGCTACCCATAGAACATCTCAATCTCACTCAAAATCTCAGGTGTCCCAGAAACGACGCTGCCACACTCGGTCTTCAGCTTCGACAGTTGGCTCTTTCTGACAGACAGATCTCTAGCAAAGACTTTGTAGCCCTGGTTCCGCTCGATCGCTTCTTTAATACGAGCAGTATTAAAGCTGCGAAGTCCCGCCGCATGCATTTGAAGATCTGTCTGTTCAGTTGCCTGTATGCTGTCAAATCTACTAAAGACTGCAGCTTCATATCCCTTCTAACAACCATGAGATTAAGAGCGTGATCGAGAGTTTTTGTGTTATTCTGCGACGGGTCTTGCAAAACTTAGCTCCGACCGCATGGACATTTTCCACGAGCTTGTCGTTAATATCGTCCACTGCATTGCAATCTTCTAGGCACTGAAAACGGTTCTGTAGCTCGAGCTGAAAGGTTTCGGGAATTTGGATAAGAGCACGAGGGGGACGGAGCGTTGACTTCATTAGACGTGACTTCTCCAATTTAACGTTTAGGTTCAGTTTGTCTCTCACCATTCGGTGATCGCTGCCGGTTTTCACCCTCGCCATCACTGAGACATCACTGAACAGTTGTCGTCTGGTCGTCATAATGAAGTCAATCTCATTTTTTGGTGAACCGTCGGGGCTCGACCAGGTCCACTTCCTGTGGGCCGCTTCTGGAAGAAAGTGTTCATCATAAAGAGTCCCTCATTCTTCATGAATTCGGCCAGCTGCTGCCCCCTTGGGTTCCGTTGCCCGTCTCCGAAATTCCCTAATTTCAGCTCACCGTTCTCTCTTGTGGCTAGTTTTGCATTGAAGTCTCACATTAACACCGTATAGTGGGTTTTGGAGGAATGCATGGCTCTAGAGATTTCCTCGTACATTTCCTCCACCTTCTCATCGGGGTGTGCCGAGGTTGGTGCGTAAATTTGTATGACCTTCAGCGAATACCGTTTGGTGATTCTGAGTATGAGATGCGCAACCTCCGTCGACACACTCTCAATATTTACAACGTTGTTAACGAGAGACTTGTGGACGATAAATTCAACACCTCCTTCAGACAGATGGTCGCCCTCTCATGGATAGAATAAATTGCCGGATTCGAAGATTACCGTGTCCTCCCCCTCTCTTCGGACTTCGGATAATCCTATGACATTCCAGCGCAACTTGTCTATCTCTTTTTCTAGCTCCAGGATCTTCTCGTCAGTCCTCAGGTTGCGTGCGTTAAATGTTGCCAGGTCGAGTCGTCGTAGGTGGCAACCGAACCTCCACCGGAGATTCTTAGCACCCCCTGCCCCATCGTAACCATGGTCGCCACCGTAGCCAGGAATAGCGGGGCTGCCGGGGACTGGGACTGGGGACCGTCTCTTCGTTATTTTCGTGGGAGTATATTGCCATAGTTGCCACCCTTGGCGAGCGGGATGGCAACCGCAGTTTTTTTATTGTTGTTTTGCTGTTATTAGAAAGATGCTGCTGCCCATCCTCTGCCTCAGTTTCCCTCTGTCACCTTTTACGACACCCACGGGAAGTTATAGGGTAGTGAGTAATCTTACCCGCCACTACACCGGGTAAACATTGATTTAAACAATCATTTAAAGATATTTATCGTGAAAGATATTAAAGCTTCTTTTAGGAAATAACAGTGGTAGAGCCACGCGGCAGCTTTTGCTGTCGCACGGATAGTTTGGCTCGAACCGGGGTGGTACCACGACCTCACAGAAAACCAGCGTGAAGTAGAGATTGACCTCTGCGTTTCGCTTGGTGAGTGCAGGTGGCCGGAGTCCCTTTTTACTGGAAATGAGGCATTTCATCTTAGTCCCTACGAGTGACAACGCATTTACATTTTGATTTGTAATAGAGGATAGATGTAGATGTCTATGGGCCGCAGCAACCACTTACCATCAGGTAGACTGTGTGCTCGTTCGTCACCCTTATCCTGTAAGAAAAGTAAATATCGTCAAAAACATTCGTCGAATTAACTTTCAACTTAATAGAAAACTTTGATAAGCTTATAAATAAGTTACTTTAGTTAAAGCGTAACCTTATAATATTATTTATTTATTAAATTAGCATGCCCTTTACTGTGATATAGTTGCGTTATAATATGCATAAGGGAAAGTTGTAGCGTTCGACCACATTGACCATGTTCTCATTTTATTTATATTGAACTCGGTTGGACAACAATTTTAATTTTAACAATTGTTGTGCGTATGTTACGCAATTTACATCAATTAAGAACCGATAATAGACTACGGATAATTCGTTGTTTTATTAAATAGCGTGTATTTATAGATATATATATCTATCTGGGTGTTCACGCCCGAACGCTGGTTTCGGGGTTTGACGCCAGAGGGCGCTCGGCTCGGGGCCATACCGGTTTTGAAGTTCGGACGAGCCGTGTGGCTGTGGCGAGAGCGCGCGAGCGCAAAAAGCAGTGGCTTGCAAGCTGTGCTTGGGACAGCACGCTGTGAACTTGTTCGGGAATGCGGAATAGTGCAGGCGCGTCGAGTAAATATACTGTCTAGGATTGGTAACGCGCATTCGTTGTTTGAGAGCTTCTCCTGGTTAGTTGTCAAGATAGCATTATAATTCTGTAGTCGCGTAGTGCCCGTTTTGTGTTTGGTTGGCTAGTTAAATTAATCGGCGGGTCAACGAGGCGTACTTTGACTCTCGCACGACGTTTTGTTTCGGTGTCAAATGAAGGAACTTAGTTGTGTTTGACTCTGAATCCGTATATAAGTGCATTTGACAATATTAAATACAAGTCGGCATTTGATATAGTTCGGAAACATTTTCCGTCGTCGGTTGGACGCAGAGCTTTGTGATACTAGAGAAGTTAGTGTTAAGTCCAGAAATAACTGTTGCCACGCGAAACGGTAGTGACCTTTGATCCGGACATTTGTATTCGTGTTGTGTGTCACGCTTATAACAAACGAGAGTTAGTGGCTTCTGGAAGTTAGTTAATTGTACGTAAGGGACCAATTTATCTACAATTTTTGTTAGAACTTTACGCAAACTCACTCTCTATTATTAATGAGCTCATTAATAATGTTATATGTTAGATTAAAATTTATATTATTATCAATTTTCATCGAAGTTATAATTAATAAATTTGTTTTATTTATCGAATTCATGCATTAATATGTTTGAAATTTTTGTTGCTTTGTATTAAAAAAAATCGTGATTACACATAATATTTTATACTATCATTAATATATGAATAATATTTGCTGATACTAAAATTCCTTTCTCAATATACCACATATTAATTGAATGCTATTTCGATTTCGAATCGCCAATAGTCACAACCAATACTACACTTGTTAATATTGGTTATTGAATCCGATACTCGTAAATGCACCAGAAAATATGTCAAATCGAGTTATGACGCTGCTGGCACTTTATAGAGAATACTTACACGACTCCAAAGAGCTACTTTATATGACTGTTCTACCTATAAGGGAGGCTTATATTATTGACAAGGAGTAGTAAATAAGTACAAGTGAAAAACACTTCGGTTTTCGACACGTACCATAAACCGATAAATAAAATGAGGAATACATATTTTATAGATGAATGTCTTCAATATCTTTTCAGAGGCACAGATTTAACGCAATTTTTTTTGTGTTTATTGCGTTGTTATGTTGTTTATCTATTCTCTGTTGTTTATTTATTTTTAATCTTTTTTGTGTTCCCTACTCCCCGAATCCTTCTTGATTCAAAGTAGACTTTTTCTACCAGTCGACTTATTTATATTTGCTATTTTTTATTGTTGAGTTATAATATAAGCTACTAAGAATAGTCTATGAAATCATTAAACTAGGGAGAAAGATTACAATAGAAATATACTTCATGATGCACTAACTGTTAGTTCAAGTGTTCATGTCTTTTTAATGTTTTTTTTTTTGTAGGATAAGGGTGACAAACGAGCACACAGTCCACCTGATGGTAAGTGGTTGCTGCGGCCCATAGACATCTACATCTATCCTCGTTTGCGAATCAAAATGCAGATGCGTTGTCACCCGTGAGGACTAAGATGGAATGCCTTATTTCCAGAAAAAAGGGTATTTTTAGGTTTTGGTATTTTGGTTATATTCAAACAATTATAGCGCCATGTGAGTTCCTGCATCATCACTTTCCGAATGATATAAAAAAGAAATTAAAAAAGAAATAATGAAGGAACTATTTATTAGATTATTGAATATACCAATGCAACGTCTAAGATGGCTTAGGCATTAAATATTTTTAATAAGCAGTACATGCACATCGTTATTTAATAATAAAACAAAAAAAAATCAAATAACAAATAAATTAAATTTAAAACGTAACATTAAAAAGGTCTCCCAAACAGAAAAATGCGGCAAAAGCAGGGTTGGTTTTCTGTTGGACTCTTGTGACTTCACTGACAAGTCGGTGTGTGAAACTCCAGTTGTCATATAAGTACGTGTTGCTACGAGTTTCAGACTTATTAATAACTAGCGGTCGCCCGCGAATTTTTCAGCGTACAATATCTGATTTTCTATGAAATTATTAAAATTTCTCACTGCTAAAGGCCTATCACGTTATAAAAGAAACCTACTGTAAAAATTTCAAGTTTCTAACTTCGGTACTTTAGGCTGTGCATTGATAGATCAGTGAGTCAGTCAGTCAGTTGGAACAAGCATTTTAATAAGTATAAGATTGAACTGTGGAAGCATCAAACTCATAAAAGGATATCTTAGACAGTAAAAGAGTACAATTTATGGAGTCTAAAGCTAGTGAGAAATCTAAAAGAGTCTTGCGGCCATTTTATTATGCTGGGCTGTTCGTATTTTATCAATAACATCAAAAATCGCTGTTGTGGTGCTATAGTGTTTACAAAAACCTACCTGTGCCGAAAGTACAAGTAACATTTCTGAAAAAAGGATAATTTGCGTTATTTACTTCAAAACTAATAACACAATTATTGTGTGTTTCAACCTAGTACTGTGCTACTGGTGGTAGGACTTCTTTTTTTCGATATGTAAGTTTAATAAGTTTAACAAGCCTTGAAAGTCAATTATGTTTGTACCTAATTATAGTAATTATATCAATGCTAAGCTTTAAGTTTTCGATTTTCGTTTTTTTAATTATAATAAATGTGTACGAGGGTGGATTGAAAAGTACTCGGCCTAACACAGATCCATTCAATTCTGAAAATCAAATCTACCCACATTATTTAGTTCAGTTCAGGCTTGTTCATTGTGTGAAGTTCGAAACGTGTGCGATAATTAGTTGTGATTTTATAAATTTATTACCAAAGTAATCGGACATAATTTCCGCGAATGGAGCAAATCGAGCAACGTGCCGTCATTAAGTACCTCCATAAGAAGGGGCTATCATCAAAAGCCATCCATGATGACATGGTCAGTACATTAGGCGATTGTGCTCTGTCATATTCATCCGTCAAAAAATGGATAGCAGAATTTAAGCGTGGTAGAGAGAGTGTGAAAGATGAACCCCGCTCTGGAAGGCCTTCGACGTCAACTACTGACGAAAATATTAAAAAAGTACTTGATTTAATAATGGGAGACCACAGATTAAAAATTAGAGAGATAGCCGAGATTATAGGCATCTCTTATGAACGAACTCAAAACATCATTGTCAACGAGTTGGGTTTCCACAAGGTGTCTGCGAGGTGGGTTCCGCGACTGCTTTCAGTTGAACAAAACAGGACGCGATTGACTATTTCACGCGACTGTTTGGAGTTATTTGAAGCCGATGCAGATGATTTTTTGAATCGTTTTGTTACTATAGACGAAACATGGGTTCATTACTGTACACCGGAAACAAAACAACAATCAAAACAGTGGAGAAGACCTGGTTCACCACCCCCTAAAAAGGCTAAGTCGATTTTGTCGGCAAATAAGGTGATGGCTTCAGTATTCTGGGACTCGAAAGGTGTGATTATGATTGATTATCTTGAAAGGGGTCAGACTATAAACTCTGATTACTAGTGCACCTTACTACGTCGTTTACGAGAGGAAATAAAAGAAAAACGTCGAGGAATGCTCAGAAGAAAAGTCCTGTGGTGTGGTGCCAACCATCAGACTTCTTTCTGTTCCCTAACCTAAAAAAGCACTTGGGAGGTCAAAGATTTTCGACAAACGACGAGGTCAAAGCAGCTGTAGACGCATATTTTGACTCTAAGGAAGAATCATTTTTTTTCAACGGTCTAAATGCTTGGAAGGGGAGGTGGCAAAAGTGTATTGAACTTGATGGTGATTATGTAGAAAAATAAAAATATAACTGATTTAGTATGTGCTTATTTTCTTGGTTAGGCCGAGTACTTTTCAATCCACCCTCGTATTATACATATTAAAATTAAAAAAATGAATATAAAGAATAATATATTAAATAGGTTTGCAATAAAATCACAAATATTTTTGATCCTTTGTGTACGTGATATCTATATGGAAGTGTTATTGTTCTTTTCTTTGTTTAAATTCACTAATCTAATCCTATAATCTAATTTATGAGCGTTCTTATTAGGCATGGCATATTAATTCTTACAAACGAAAGTTACTTAATCATCAAGACAATTTTATGAAGATAAACATTGCTCTTTATATCATTTTATTCGGAAGCATAATTTAGGACTTATTGGAAAATTAAAATAATTCAACAATTGGCTCGGCGCGCGAACAAAGCATAAACCTTAGCCGCTGGATTAGATTCGAGGGAACCAGCAGTGAAAACTTCTAAGAGCGAGATTAGTGCAATAATTAGAGACGCTCACTTGGGAGGGGAGTGTGAGTAGATAAAATGTAACTTACTAAATGTAACTGTAAATGTAAAATGTAACTTACTAAATGAGGCATTCCATCTTAGTCCTCACGGGTGACAACGCATCTAAATTTTGATTTGTAATAGAAGATAGATGTAGATGTCTATGGGCCGCAGCAACCACTTACCATCAGGTGGACTGTGTGCTCGTTTGTCACCCTTATCCTATAAAAAAAAAACTTTGTTCTATAACGTAAATATGCCGATAGATAAAGGCACTCCATTAATTTTGTCAATTTGTAGCTAAAATACAAGTATTTATATTTTGCCGAATCAATAAAATTTTCAAAAAAGCAGCGCAAAGTCAAAATGAAAGAGTTTAGAAATACACCAAAAAAGCCGTTTATTCTTTGTATTATTGCGATATATAACGACAATCAGATCAATTTGATTCTAATAACTCTGTTATGATTTGAACATTTTGCCTTTTCTGAAATTAAGTTGGCAACCACGTAGAGTAATGCAACTAAAAACTTCTTTTCCAAGGATTAACAGTATATAATAAACGTAAAACATTTGGATAAACTGAAATAATTATATTTATATACAGTAAACAATACGAAAAAAAATCTAGAGTTACATAACGGAATCTCCGAGGTAGAGTAACAATGATCATGTTATATTAATAATTCAACACGAGAGCAAGCGCCTCAGAGCGCAATAGGGTCGTATCAACGGTATCAGTTACATAGGCAAAAAGTTATTTGGAGTATTGAATGTAATTTTTGCATTAGTCTCAAAGCAATTCCCGTGTAGTAGCGGTGAAATAAAATCCACTACCCAATATCGTCTCGTGGGTGTCAGAAACGACAAAGGGAAATAAACCAGGAGATAGGTAGCAGTGTCTTTCTAAAAGTTAATAACTAGAAAATAAAATGTGTGGTTAAGTTGGCAACCTGTGTTCCGTGCGTGGGGATTATGGCAAATTCAAATTCAAATTGTGTATAGCAAACGAATTTCAGATTGTAGATAATTATATAAACAGTTATAACAGTAAAATACATTTTGTGGATATAACGTGGGAGCCAGTCGAAACTAATTTTTATTTGGAAAAGGGTACTTTGGTCCTACGCTTAAATAAGTCTCTACTATTTCTTTTATTTTTTTAATAGGTGAGTGGAGTTTTCGGTGTTTTCTGGCGAATTCACAAGACTCGAGGATGTAGATAGAAGCAAGTGTCAGTATTTTATGTTTAACACAGTGAGGATAACATGCTTCTGTTAGGTCTATGTTCGTTAAAATTTAAAACTACATTTGTAATATAAATATTTTATTGCATGCCATAAGCGCAAAGCGTGTAGGTATGTTCTACTAGCGCATAAAAATTAGCATTCCAAAAAAAGTGAAGACTTATCTAGTAACAAATTAATATAAATTTATGGAGTCTTTCAATGAAGTCAGTTCTTTTGGTAGGACCACGCTCTGATAGAATACCAGCGTAAAATAGAAGCATTATACTTTTTGTTTGGAGTAGTGAGTAAAGAGAGACGTAGACCATTTTTACTAGTAACGATGCATTTCATCACGGTCTTCAGGGAAGGCGACGCATCTAAATATTGTTTCTTATACAAGAATATATTGTCAAAGTGGTTAAGAGCCACAAAAAAATCCCTTACCATATCAGCTTGACTATGTGCCCAGTTGTCACCCTCTTTCCAAAATATAATTAAAAAAACTTGCCTTTTTTTTTTGCGGATGGAAAATCATCTAATGACGCCTTTCGCTGTGGGTGGAACGGAAGGGAGTGTCAGACTTTTACTGACTAAAAACCATCCGTGTTCCTTCAGTGCCCTTACGTTCCGGAGCCGCGGTATCTCTTTCGAACAACCCGCAGCCCCGGCAGGCGTCGGCCCTTGCACCTTCACGCTGCTGACAGCTCTTTGAGGCGCGCGTGGAACAAAACGCGCCGTCGACACGGCCTGTCGTCGTTAGACGGACGGACGGCGAGCTACCCATTGCTCGCCGTCCACAGGCCCGCGCCTACGGTGGCCGGGGGCCACGACGTCGCCCCCGACGCCCGGGGCGTCTCCCGCGGCGGCCGGGAAGGAAAGCTGCTGCTCTTTCCTTCTCCCGCTCCGCCACCTCCTTCGCTAGCATCACTGCTTCGCAGAAGGTGGTGACGGCATCCCATTCCATCTCGCTTCGAACCATGGCTTCGACCAGGGCCGGACGCGAGAGGTCACCGCCGCCTATCGCCGCTACGAGGACACGGCGGTGCTCAGCCCAAGCAGGGCACACCTCCACGGTGTGCTCCACCGTGTCCTCCGGTCGATCCTCGCAGTGGGAGCACCCGGGCGTTTCCTCCCGCCCGATTCGGTGCAGGAACCTCCCGAACACACCGTGTCCGGTCAGGACCTGCGTCAGGCGGAAGGTGAGGACGCCGTGGCGTCTCTCAAGCCACTCCTCAAAGAGAAGTATTATCGCCGCTATAGTGGCGTGCCCAGCACGGGATTGCGACAGTCGCTCTCTCCATGTCGCCATGAGATCATGCCGGAAGTCTGTCCGCTGCGCGACAACTTGCCGCGGCAGCGGGGTTTCCCCCGGCATAGTGCCTCCGCGAGCCATTCGTGCAGGCGCGCGAGGACTATCGCCTCCAGATCACATGGCGGCAATCCGGCAAGGAGGCTCGCCGCCTCGCGGGAGATCGTGCGGTAGCCGCGAACCATTTTTACGGCAACCACCCTTTGGGGCGCGTTTAGGTGGTGGACGGCAAGCCGCGCCAAACCACGCGCCCACACCGGGGCCCCGTAAAGGGCCATGGACCTCACGATCCCCGCGTAGAGCCTCCGGCAGGAGGCGTTTGGGCCCCCCAGGTTCGGCAAGAGCCGCCTGAATGCAGCCCCGGTCCGTTCTAGTTTGGGAGCCAAACGTCGGAAGTGCTCAACGAAGTTCCATCGGCCGTCGAGGACGAGTCCTAGGTACTTCAACGTCGACTCGACGCCGATGGATACCCCTCCTACCATCACTGAGTATCCCGGTGGTGGCCTGTTCCGAGGACCATGGAAGTGCATGGACTCGGACTTGTGCAGAGCCACCTCGAGACCCAGGTGCCGGATCCTCTCAACGACTATCGCAACCCCGCGTGTCATAGTTTCCGCCGCCGCCTCGTACGACCCCCCTTGTGACAGTACCAGCGTGTCGTCAGCATAGCAAACTACGCTGACGCCGGTAGGGAGGTCGGCGCGCAGCACCCAGTCGTAACCGATGTTCCACAGGGGCGGCCCCAGAACCGAACCCTGTGGGACACCGCACGACATCTCTCACCGGTTCCACTCACCGTTGCGACCGGGGTAGATAACGGCCCTGTCCGTCAGATAGTCCCCGACTATACGACGGAGATAGGTCGGCACCCGGTGAACCCGGAGTGCCTCCCTAATGCAGCTCCAGGGCATGGAGTTGAAGGCGTTGGCGATGTCGAGAGACACCGCCAAGACAACCCCCCCCCCCTGGCCACTGCATCCCCCGTCGTGAGGGCTCTCACGCGCATGATGGCGTCCACCGTAGAGCGCCTCTTGCGGAAACCAAACTGGTTTTCCACAAGATCCGGCCCCGTCCCCGCAAGGTGCTCGGCGAGGCGGTTTGCAATTACTCTTTCAAAGAGCTTGCCCACCTCGTCGAGCAGCACCACGGGCCGGTATGCGGACGGAGAGTCCGCAGGGCGCCCCGGCTTCCAAATGAGGACCAGCTTCCCCGTCTTCCAACGAAGCGGGAATTGGCCTCTCTCCAAGCATGCGCTTAGGAGCCCCTCCAGTCGGGGCCCGAGAGCCTCCGAGGCCAGGACCTAGGCTTTGCCAGGCAAGCCATCGGGTCCTGGGGCAGTATTCCTGGCCTTGAGCCTACGTACCGACACTCTCAGGTCTACCCCGGTCCCTTCCGGGATGTCGTCGTCGTCGTCCTGGTGGTCCGCTTCCGGCACCGCAGGTGGCGGAGCCATAGGCAGGGGCGGATGTTCCCCTCGCGCAGGGAACAGAGCGCTCACCACGTCCTCCACGAGCTGAGGCCGGAGACTCTGCGTCAGCGGGGGGGCCCAGGTGCGGAGTTTATCCCGCACCATCTTGTAAGGGCGCCCCCACGGATCTCTATCGAGAGTCTCCAGCATCTGTCTGCTGTCCTGCGGGCCCGGGATCGGAGGGCGGTCTTCGTCGCTCTGTATCCCTCGTACAGCTCCGCCTCAATGGCTGCCGCATTCGGTGGACGAATGCGGAGCCTGCGATGCCTGGCGTACAGGTGCCGCGCGGCGACACACGCCTCGCGCAGAGACGTCAGCTCACGCGACCACCAATACACCTGACGCCGGGCGCTTCCTGGCCGGACGCGGGGCATTGCCACGTCACATATCTCGGACATGGCCTCCTGGAACCACCCTGCCTCATCATTGACGTCGGCAGGCCTGTCCGGTGTTGACACCCAGGCCTGCACGATCGAGGCTTCCAGGAGGAGCTCCCGGTCCAGCTGCTTCAGCGCCCAACGCGGACCTCTCGGGGCCTGTTGGGCTGGCGCGCTCGAGGGCTGGGTGGAGACGTCAAACCGGATGTACCGGTGGTCGGAGTAAGTCTCCACCCCCTCCATGACACGCCAGTTAATGGCACGCGGCGACAGAGCGGGGCTAGCGAACGAAATGTCCACCACCGACTCGCCCCGCATCCGCACACACGTGGGGACAGAACCCCGATTTAGGACGACCAGGCCTGTCTCCAGAGCCCAGTCTTCCACCATACTACCCCGCACATCTGTACGATGAGAACCCCAAGCCAAGTTCTTGGCATTGAAGTCCCCGAGGACAAGTACGGGGAGGGGATAACTTCCGACGACGACTGCTCTCAGCTCTGCAAGAGAGTTGTGGAACTCGGCGAGAGATCGGTTCGGGGAGAAGTACACCCCCACAACGACGAACTCCCCGAACCGTGCTGCTACGCACCCCTGACCCCTCCTGACACCTTCAAGGGTCGGGGTACCAGCGGCGGCCGAAGAAATGATGGCCACTGAGCCGTTAAGGTCCGCCACCCAGTCCTCCCTAGGCCAGACAAAATACGGCTCAGCGACCACAGCGATGTTAATCGACCACTGCGCCATGCTCTGGAGCAACAGATCCTGAGCGCAGGCGCAATGGTTGATATTCACCTGGAGGAAGCTTAATGGGGCCGTTATAGGCATTCCATTTCAGCTTCCTCCACGGGGCGCCCCTCTGCGGGCGTCGGTGTCGCGGCGGCGGCGGCAGCGACAGTGACAGCGGCGGCGGCGGCAGTTGCGGCTGCGGCGGTGGCCACAGAGGCGGTGGCGGCGGAGGGCCCTCCCCTACCCGCGGCCTTGGCCTTGGCGGGTGGCACGCAGGCCTTGCTTCCGGCCCGGTGATCGGCTGGCTTGCCGGTCGCCGCACATGCATCACAGTGCGGCGTGGCGCAGCAGGTCGCCGATATGTGTCCGGGCTGACAGCAGCGGAAGCAAAGGCCACTGCGGTCAACCTCCGAGGCGCATTTCACAGATACGTGGTGCCCCACGAGACAGCGGTAGCACCTCAGAGGTCTGGGCTCCAGCAGCTTAACCTGCGCTGAGACCCAGCCCACCAGAAGCCTTCGGCCCTCCACTTTGGTTTTGGCCGCCGTAACAGGGCAGCACACCGTGGCGGCATGCATACCCTGTTGGTCCGGGCGTATGGCGCCTGACCTGACCTGGTCAGTAGTGCACCCCCCGGACCTGGCGACGGCGGCCACCAACTCCTCCTCCGATACCGAGTCGTCCAGACCCATGATGCGCAGGTCTGCGCCTCTGACGGGCCTGGACACTCGGGCCTCGTCCGCGTCCAGGGACGCTCTGAGCTGCGTAGCCAGAGCGTCCGTGGTCGCGCCACTGGATTCTCCGGGGATCTGCAGCATACGGGCCCCCGTCTGGGTGACTTTGAGCCGGAGGCCCCCGGTGATCCCGAGCTCCCCGAGATCCACCGCCTCTTTCGCCTTCGCGAGCAGATCGCGGTAGGTAACGCCCTTCTTTTCCGCGGTCTTCGGGTCGCGGAGCCTAGCCGCGATCTTGCGCGCCCTGAACTGGCGTTGCCGCTCCTGCTCTTTGGCCTTTTTGGCTGCCTTCTTCCCCTTCTTTTTGTCCCCGACCACCTGCCAACCGGCTTCAGCCGCGGGAGGTGTAGGGAGCCGGGGGGCGGCGGCGGCGGCGGCAGCTGGCTTGCCGCTGGCGCTGGCACATTCGCCTAATGCGAACGAGGTAGCGAAGCTGCGGGCGGACGTGGCTCGCCTGACGTCCGCCATGGAGACTCTCCAGAAGGAGACCACCCCCTGTGCTGCCGCCTTGCCCTTTTTCGCCTTCGCCTTGCCTCTCTTTCCCGTCGCCGGCTTAGCCGGAGCCGGTTCAGCCAGTACCGGTTTTGCCGGAGCCGGCTTTTCAGGGGGGGGGGAGGGGCAACTGCAGCCCCGCCCGAGGGCTCGCTGGACGGCCCTGGCCTGGATGCGGCAGCTGTGGCCGCCGCGTACGAGACCGTTGCCGGCCTCGCCGCCGTCTTGTTTGCCCCTAAGGGGGGCGCAGGACGATGCCCTCCAGCACGGAGAACCGGTGCTGGAAGGCAGCCAGCTCCTGCCGGACCAGGTTCAGAACCTGGTTCTCCACCGGCACGGGTTAGCTTGGGCGCTGCGTCTGGAGCGCCGCGCGAGAGGCAGGCTCACGTAGACTGGCCAGGTCTGCGCGGAGCTTCTCGTTCTCCTTCTGGAGAGTCTCCATGGCGGACGTCAGGCGAGCCACGTCCGCCCGCAGCTTCGCTACCTCGTTCGCATTAGGCTCGGCCCCAACAAAGTTGGCCTCCGCAGCCACCATGATGGAGGCGGAGGCCGCGGGAATGGCCTTTAACTTTGAGGAGGCCTTTTGTTTGTGGGCCACGACCTTGATCGCGGCCTCCACCTCCTTTACGAATCTGGCCTTACGCTCCACCTCGGAGCCGCCAGTCGCATCCGTCTCTTCACCTGATACCCGAGCCGTATCGCCCGGGTGGCGCCCCTCCTCGGCATGCTTTGCCGCTTGTTCGGCCCTCTGATTGTCAGAGGGCCCCCTCCCCTTGCCTCTCAGCCCGCCCCGCCTGTTGGTGGGGATTTTCCGGGCCGAAGCCTCCTCTTCACCGGCTGACGACCCCTGGTCGCCATCCCGCCTGGACCGCTTGCGGAAGAACTTACTGGTCTCCGCGGTCCCAGGCTCCACGCGTCGGGAGCTCTATGAGCCTCCCACGCTGCTCGATGTGGCGTCGGACTCTGTCCCCGCATCGTTCCTCCTCTCCACTACGTTGCCGTTGCCGGCGGTTTTGTTTTTTTGTTCTTGGTGTTCCATTTTCTGTACCCACGAGTATGGGGGAATTAAAGGTCCACCTTGGCAGAGACCCCTTACCAAGGTAAGCAGATTTAGAGGATTTATTACTCGCCAGGGGGTCTGCAGGTACCCTGGCGAGGAGCGCACTAACGACTGATTTGTTCATAGAACCCCGTCAGCCATCCATCCCCTCGCGGTGCGTCGCCGCTTGAGATTCGGGGTAACTTTTTATAGAGGTTTTCTCCCTCGCAGTCCGGGCGGTTAAGCCAAGAGCCTCGGTCCCTATCAAAGCCGCGAGACATGATCCACGACACTTCGATGGGATTACGAGACCGGCGGTGACAGCAAAGGATGAATCCTTCACTGTCTGCCTGGAGGCAGGGTAAGTGCACACCGAGCCCGCCCTCACTACTCTGCTATGCCCTCTGCTGATCAGAGGGTCACGCAGAGGAACGCACCGTTGGTCCAAGACGGACCCCACCCATGTCAGAATAATTAGCCGCGGCAGTAACATTCCCCAAGGAATAAGAATTTCTTCTCATTTCTCGAGGAAGATTACTGCCGCGCCCAGTGTGCACCGGCCCAGTAGCTGCTCTTCCCTCCAGACGTATCGAGAGGGACTAAAGCCCTTTCGGAAACCGGCTTGTTCGGGAGGCTGGAAGTCGTCAAGTCTGCATGCGAGACGATTCGTTATGACTCTCGAAAACAGCACGTAGACACGGCTCAGAAGGGAAATCGGTCTGCAGTTCTTCAAGAGAGCGTTGTCACCTTTCTTGAAGAACAAGACCACCGCACTTTTGCTCCACGCCTCCGGTGTAATGCCACCATGGAGGACGGAGTTTAAGAGCTTCTAAAGGACTTCAAGTACCGGTTTTCCACCCGCTTTCAGAAGCTCCGCTGTAAATTCATCCTCGCCTTGCCATTTTTAAGGTGCTCGAGAGCCATTCTAATCTCGCTCAGACTGACGTCCGCGACATCTTCGGAATAGTGTCGGATAAGACTCGCTCTTGGATCGTTACTCACACTTGCGTGTGGCTCCAACGATGACGTGTACAGCTGCCCATAGAACCTCTCAATCTCACTCAAAATCTCAGGTGCCCCGGAAACGATGCTGCAACACTTGTTCCTCAGCTTGGACAGTTGGCTCCTTTTGGCAGACAAATCTCTGGCAAAGACTTTGGAGCCTTGGTTCCGCTCCATCGTTTCTTCAATACAAGCTGTATTCAGTTGCGTAAGTCCCGCCGTCCGCAAGTGGAGATCTGTCTGTTCAGTTGCCTGTATGCTGTCAAATCTGTTGAAGAATGTAGCTTCATTTCCCGTCTAACAGCCATGAGATTAAGAGTGTGATCGGAGAGTTTTTGTGTTCTTCTGCGGCGGGTCTTGCAGAACTTAGCTCCAACCGCAATAACAGTTTCCACGAGCTTGTCATTCATATCGTCCACTTCATTGCAGTTTTCTAGGCACTGAAAACGGTTTTGTAACCCAAGCTGAAAGGTTTCAGGACTTTGGAACAGAGCACGAGGGGGACGGAGCGTTGGCTCTCCAACTTAACGTTTAGGTTCAGTGAGCCTCTAACCATTCGGTGATCGCTACTAGTTTTCACCTTCGCGATCTCGGAGACATAACTGAACAGTTGTCGTCTGGTCGTCATAATGAAGTCAATCTCATTTTTTGTCGAACCGTCGGGGCTCGACCAGGTTCACTTCCTGTGGGGCCGCTTCTGGAAGAAAGAGTTCATCATAAAGAATCTCTCTTTCTCCATAAAGTCGTCCAGCTGCTGGCCCCTTGGGTTTCGTTGCCCTATTCCAAATTTCCCTACCTTCAGCTCACCGTTCTCTCTTGTGCCTAGTTTCTCATTGAAGTCTCCCATGAACACCGTATATTGGGTTTTGGAGGAATGCATGTCTCTAGGGATATCCTCTTACATTTCCTCCACCTCCTCATCGGGGTGTGCCGAGGTTGATGCGTAAACCTGTATGACCTTCAGCGAATACCGTTTGGTGATTCTGAGTAGAGCTCCGTGGCGCAGTGTCTTAGCAATGAGTTGCTGCGCTGGGGGGCGCGGGTTCGAATCCCGCACGAAACAAGTATTTGTATGGCCTACAAATAATTGTTCCGGGTCTGGATGTTTGTCCTTGTGAAATTTGTGTTTGTAAACTGCCTCCACGATACAGGAGAAAATCCTAGTGTGGGGGTAACGTTTTTAAAAAAAAAAAAAAAAAGTATAAGGTACGCAACCCTCGTCGACACACTCTCGATCTTTACAACGTTGTTATCGAGAGATTTGTGGACGATCAATCTGACACCTCCTTGAGACAGATGGTCAACCTCCCGGTGATAGAGCAAGTTGCCTGATTCGAGGATTACCGTGTCCTTACCCTCTCTTCGGACTTCGGATAATCCTATTATATGCCAGCGTAACTTGTCTATCTCTTTTTCCAGCTCCACGATCTTCTCGTCAGTCTTCAGTGTGCGTGCGTTGTACGTTGCTAGGTCGAGTCGTCTAAGGTGGCAACAGAACCTCCACCGGAGATTCTTAGCACCCCATGCCCCGCTGTTACCATGGTCGCCACCGTAGCCAGGAATAGCGGGGCCGCCGGGGACTGGGGGCCGTTTTTTTGTTACTCTCTTCATAGGGGGGTATTGGCCATTGTTGCCACGCTTGGCGAGCGGGTTGGCAACCACAGTTTTTTTTTGTAATTTCGGCTACTATCAGGAAGATGCTGCTGCCAATCTCCTGCCTGTTTCCCTTTGTTTCCTTTAACGACACCCACGGGAAGATATGGGGTAGTGGATATTCTTGACCGTCACTACACGGCATCATCATAATGTTATAAATGGACATATTATTCCTTACATCATCTTGTCTGTAATCATATTCCTATAATTACGGTGATGCTGTTTGGGATCGATATACATCATCATTAGAAAGTGAAGTATAATATTTGACAGATTTCATAACGGGGAAGTTAATTTGTTAGGAAAATATAAATGTTATTGTTTTTTTCTGTACTATTAGCTATGTTTATATTTATGAGATTAAAAATAAATAAACAAACCACAGATATTCACAAAATTAAAAAATTTAAAAAAGCTATAATGTGCAAAACAATTAAAGAGCAAACCACTGAAGCATAGTTGTGTGTACCTACTTATATAATACTCTAGAAACTGATAAACTTTTATTAAAAACCAACTTCTCAATTAAATTACATTGTGTAACAAAAAACTTTACCTCACTGTCATTTAGCGACATCTGGTGAGCAGAAAATGATTAGCCCTCATTAATACATGTAAAATAAATAAAAATTGAATGAATAAATCGTTAAACATTCAAAATAGTAATGGTGTTTGGGATCTAGTATATTCATTAATCAAACAATACATGTAAAAGTAATTAAAAATTAATGAATAAATCATTAAAAATTGATAATTTTTAAACATGCACGATACTTAGTCGCGCCGAACATGCGCTGTGTGAGTAAAAGCTGTCACTCCACTTCACCTTCAAAAGGAAAGGGGTCATTAGTTCAATATAGTCTTCGCCAATCCTTGCCCGCTGTTGCACCTTGTTGTGCTCCTACCGGATTATCAATTGAATTAGTTTTAAATTTTATAATCGCTAGTGTTTTTCGGCTATACATTATCATAGACATAGACATACAACATTACACACCACAATATTTAGAATTAACGCCGATTAGTAATTGTGAGTACGAGCTTCTCGGTAAGTAAATTTGATTCCTCCAATTTAAGATACATATATTCTCCCGCGTAATCAAGTGTTTATCGGCCACGAGGTGATTCCCGACATAAAATAAATACGAAAATTACGCCACGTGTTGGATCTTTCAAAAGAAAAATATAATCACTCTCCCTTTCACTATTGATTCGCTTGAATTCAAATAAGTCTTTGTATTTTATCACTTTATTGTAATAAATATATTTTTAAAGTCACTACTGAATGTTGTTAAGATGGTAAGCAATAAGCATCATGGCCAATCAAATCATGGCTCGCGTGTAATGGTGTGCGGAATCGATTATCAAAAATCGATGGATCGCTTATGAAGATGATCGTTTGCAATCTATTATCATTTAGATAATCGATTACAAGCGATTATTAGGGAAAACAATATAAATTATGGTAACCTTACTTATAAAGGGAATCCCAGTTACTTATAGGTACTACGCAGTAAAGTGGTCTATTATAGGGGAAATACCGAATAATGTTTTTGGCATTGTTTTACGATATTATTTAGTTAGGTTCATAACTAGTGACCGACCGAAAATTCGGTTTTGGTTTCGGTTTTTGCAATGTTTCGGCAAAATATCTAGTTTTGGATAATAGTTTCGGTTTCGGCAAAAAATCTGCCGAACCTTCGGCGGCACCGTAACTCAGTGTTCGTGGATTATCGTGCGTCGTTCGGATGAGTTCGTGATTCGTATATTATTCATAATTATACAGAAACAGAAACAGAATCTTTTGTATTCAATATAGATTGTAAAAAATACTTATTAAAAGTCACTCTTTTGTTTAATTACCACTGCTTGGAAAAAAATACCTCTGTCCTTGGAAGAACCAGCGAGAAACCCAGCGGAACTTTTTTTTTAAATAACAGCTTACAATCAGAGGCGTAGCTTGGACTAATATAAACGTGCGCGAAGTTACATCAGCGCGGGCCCTTTTCTTTCGTTTCATGGGTCTACCGAATAGATCTATCCTACCTAACATGCATTGACACGACATGCGAGGGCGACACTTGAAGTTTTTAGAACTGGCTACTTGCAAACGATATAATAAAAAAATAAGTTCAAATTTTGAAAATGGAACTCTTTGCCAATATTATTGTGTATGTATTTTATTAATTTGTCATTTGTTTACGATTTGGCGGCAAATTGAAAATTGTTTGTGTCACATCAGCATGAATTTAACGCGAGAAAATTTTCGTACACTGATTTTTTATGAATTTCGATGTTATTTAAGTCAACCAAAAAGATATGATAGACTTCAATTGTCCTTTCACGATGCAGCCCCATCTCGTGCCACTGTTTATAACTGGTTTAATGAGTTTAATCGTGGTCGCACTAATTTCGCCGATGATCTTCGTTAGGGACGGCCATTGATTTAGTCTTGTATAACTCAATGGGGATGGCCTTCTACGGCGACGACTGAATATAACATCAGTATTGTGCGGCGTGTGATAGAGACTGACAAAAAAGTGACTTATCAGCAGATTCGGACAAGGTAAGGCATTGGTATGAGTCAAGTGCACAAAATCCTCCATGAATATTTAGCAGTCAGGAAGCTTTGTGCCGGGTGGATATCTCATAACTTGACAGAGGCCCAAAAACTCCGTCGTATTGATTGGTGTCGTGAAATGGTTCAAACATTTAATGGCGGTAACTCAAATACTGTGTCCGACATAATTACAGGTAACGAAAGTTGGATTTATTGTTATGGTCCTGAAACTAAGAGACAGTCTGCTGTCTGGGTGTTTCCTTCCGAGGAGTTGCCAACGAAAGTGAAAAGAAGTCGAAGCGTGGGGAAAAAAGATGGTGGCCTCGTTCTTCGAAAGGACAGGTCATTACCCAACAATTGTTTTAGCGGATTGAAAAACAGTTACTGCAGAGTGCTACACTAACAATTGTTTGCTATTCGTTTTGGAAAAAGTTCGGGAGAAACGACCTCGTAGTAGGACCCTCCTTCACTACGACGACGCCTCATCGTACACTGCCAAGCAAACATTCGACTATTTGGCAACGTCAGACGTGGAATTACTGGGTCACCTGCCCTATAGCACCGACCTGGCACTTTGCGATTTTTATTTATTTCCGAAAATAAAAGAAAAACTTCTTAAAAAGATGTATATGGACACTATTTTGAAAAGATATAATATTAGTAATAACTTGTTAGCTAGTTTGTTCAGTTTTTGATTTTTTAAGAACTTTTAGTGTTACCCTCGTACCTACTCATATCGATTAATTCCTGACAAGTCTCGTATTTCGTCAACGTAACAATCACGGTCTTTGAAGGTAGTTTCAAAGGCCTCGCAGTCGCATTTAAGGGGGGCTTCTTGCGAGGCCTCAAACAAACACACTTCCACTTATTCAAGGGTAAAAGTGATCAAATTAATTAGTCATCTGTGGTAAAGTCTGGGGGCATTGCATTTTAAGGGGTCTCGCGAGACCCCTTTAAGTGCGAGGCCATGGGCGAGCGCCCACTTCGCCCACACGTAGCTACGCCACTCTTACAATCATGTATGTAACACAAATAACAACAAAAAAGAAATTAGAAATAGCTTGGTTGTGATTACCATAGTGGGGTTATTATAATCCATAAACTCCTTAATATTATATTAACCCTTTTTATACAAACTTAGTTTATTAAAGTTAGTGAACTTTGAGCAGATTTTGTATATTTTCTGGGATTTTGTTAAGGTGTGTGTATGTATTTTGTGTGTGAGTGTGATATATTAAGTTAATGCTCTCATTGAATAATATTAACAATATTGAGAACACAATAAAATGTGTTCTCAATTAGCCAGCAACTTTTTATAGGAGTAAGTGTTGATTTTTTTTTACAAAATTGACCTAAAAACGTATTGTTTAACGTTAAATTGTTGATTTTTACTTGAAAATTAATAAATATATTGCTGCATGACAATTACAGCTACTGTTTCTGATTAACATGCATTACTTATCTGTATATGTATAAAAAATATACCAGATTCCAGTATACAATCAAAAAAATGAACATGTCTAAATAAGGTTTGGTTTCGGTTTCGGTTTCGGCCGAAACTGACACCCAGACCGAAGGTTCGTTTTCGGTTTCGGTTTCGGTTAAAAATCCTATTTTGGTCGGACACTATTCATAACCACTTAACCGTCCACTCCGCGCGAGTGATTTACGCCTGACCTGTTCGCGCATTAAATGTCACTATTTTTTACGACCGCGCGAGATAGTCTTAACAAATACGATTACTACTGAAAAACTATTATAGCTACAATCAAATAAAAAATATTCTCAAAAAACTCACAGATTTCAAAATTTAATTTTGTTAAAAGAAAATTAGTCATGTTAAAAATAAAGCCTGAAAATAAAGCTTAAAAATGGGAATATCAAAAAAAATCGTATTTATTTTTTATTTCGAGTTTTACAAGAAAAGTGTAATACTTACTGGAGACAATTATTTTATATTATAATAGTAAATTTTGTTTTTTATTTCTTTTTTTTTTATTATTTACAGCGCTGATATAATAAATTGTCTCGAAAACTGTAAATACCATCTATACGCTGATGATTTATAGGTATATATTCCCATAGATCGAAAAAATATTAATACATTATAATATTATTATTAATACATTAAATAAGTTAAATCAGGATATTCAACGTGTTTGCGATTTTTGTTTGGTCTCAAAATAACTCCATGGTTCTCAAAGTCAAAATTCCTTATAATTGGCACTTAAAGCAGGTACATGATATAGCTATAACTAAACTTGATATACGTGTAAATGGAGAGACAAATTCATGAAGCACGAAATATAGGCATTCTTTTTGACAGCAATTTGAGGTTTGAAAATCATGTGATTAATTTGATACAAAACTGCTTTTACAGGTTAAAAGTTCTATATAGATTTAGAACATTTATCACAGTTAATTCACATGTAAAGCTTTGTGAAACCCTAGTTTTAGCTAAATTAAATTATTGTATAACTGTTTATGGACCTTGTTTGCTTAAAAAATCACAAAAATTAAACCAGAGGGTACAGAATGCTTGTGCACGCTATTGTATATATACCGAGACGAACTCATGTTACATCATATCTTAATGCTTTTTATGCTTCTTTGCTATTTGGCGTAATAAATACAAAGAATCCAGAATGCTGGAGAAATGACCAACATTTATATAAAACCCGAATATGCTCTAAAGTTTTTTGCGTCCCCAAACACAAAACATCGCATCGGCTTTCCGAGGCAGTTTTAAGTTTATGGCAACTAAGTGTTGGAATGATCTCCCACAACCACTCCGCACTATGACAAATAAATCGAGTTTTAAAAAGAATTATAGACGTCACTTACTAAGAGAACAAATACTGTAGTAATCAGCTTATTTTTACCTAATTGCAGGACCACCTTATAAATACTTAAAATAAATAATAAACATTGCTATATAGTAGGTGAGGAAACAACTTATATGAGATCAAAGAAGTTAGGCTTGTTAATATCAATATTATTTTATAATTTATGTTAAATATTATTAGTTATATGTATATAATTATTTATTTAAAAAAATGTAAAAAAAACAATGGTAATAAAAATATATATATTTATTTGAATACTTATTTGAACTGGCTAATAGTCGGGGATCCACGGTATGTACCTTAATGTGAACAGTTGTGATTAAAGGCAATATGAGCAGGGGTGCGCGCGTACTGTACTGTTCGTATGTTGGGCGCTGCTAGAATAACAGCGTTGTTGGCAACTGCAACATTTATGCTGAGCTAGAGCCCATTCATTACTACATTATGTACGTATGTATTTTACCTGGTAGAGCCATGCTGCAGCTATATTAATAGTATAGTTGTAGCACGAATGGGTCGGCTCGACCGGGGAAGGACCACGCTCTCACATAATACCAGCGTAAAATAGCAGCTTAATGTTGCCGTGTTTCATATGGTGAGTGTAGAGAACCGGAGACCCTTTTTACTGGAAAAGAGGCATTCCATCTTAGCCCTCACGAGTGACAACGCATCTGCATTTTGATTCGCAAACGAGGATAAATGTAGATGTCTATGGGCGACAGCAACCACTTACCATAAGGTGGACTGTGTGCTCGTTTGTCACCCTATCTTATAAAAAAAAATGTAATTCTTGTCATTTCTGTATGTACTCATTTTAACTTTATTGGTGGTAATGAATAAATGCTTATTATTATTATAAATCATATTCCCTTTAAAATGACACCAATATCAATAATATCTTATATACTCAATATAAATAAGTATATAATGTTTACCCAATATAAATTTGAAAAAATAAGTAAATAAATGAATGAAAATAGGTTTTAATAATTTCTAGACACATATCATCAGATATTTCGTTCATAAATTGCTATCAACGTGTTAATAGTTAATCATTATTTTATATTTTGCATTCATTTAAAAAAAAAACTGATTAGAATACATACATACATACATAAACACTCACGCCTGTCACCCAGAGGGGTAGGCAGAGACTATGAACTTCCATTTGGAACGATCCTGACAGACCTCTCTCGCTTCCTCCACATCCATATACCTACGCATACACGCTCGTCGGTTAAAGGTACTCTTGATTTGGCCCATTTTCAATATATCGCCAATTTGGTCGATAAACATTCGCCTAGGGCGACCCTTCCCGATTTTGCCGTTCACCTCTGCAACATAAATTTGCTTTGTCACTCTTTCCTCATTCATTCTTTCTACATGACCAAACCACCGAAGCATTCCTTTCTTAATCCTGGTCACAACATCATCTTGCAAACCACACTCTTCTCTTATTAAACAATTTCTCTCTCTGTCATTCAGATTCATCCCTAACATACTCCTTAATGACCGCATTTCTACAGCATTTATTCTACTCTCGTGCGTCTTCTGCCACACCCAACTTTCACTACCATACATTAAAGTAGGCACTAACACAGCATTGTGAATTGCCATACGTGCCTTTTTGGACACATTCTGACTTTTCACAATAGAGTGTAGAGCCCCATTCACTCTATTTCCTGCATTCACTCGTCGTTCTATATCCTTATCATATCTACCATCCTTGCTAAACACACATCCCAAATACACAAACTCATCTACTTGTTCTACCAACTCCCCTTCTATTCTTATTTCACATATCGTTTTACTTTCTTCTCTTTCAAAAACCATAACTTTCGTCTTACTTGCGTTCACTTTCATTCCCTTTTCTTTTAATGTCCTGTTCATTAATGTAACCATCATTCGCAACTCGGCCGCCGAAGACGCAAGTATGACTTGATCATCGGCGTATAAAAGGCATTTGACGGTTAACTCACCCATTCTTAACCCGCATTCTTCTACTTTCAAATTTTCCAAACAAATGTCCATAAATAGGTTGAACAGCCACGGGGAAGCCACACAGCCCTGTCTGACACCTTTATGGATGCCAAACCAGTCCGAGTAAGCCCCGTTGATCCTGACACAGGCACTAAAGTCCCTATACAGAGACTTCAATGCCTGTATCAGACCAGCGCTCAACCCAAAAGAGGTCAGTGTTTGCCATAACACGTTCCTGTCCACTCTGTCATAAGCCTTTTCCAAGTCCATGAACGCACAAAAAACTTTCTGGTTTTTGGCCAAAAATTTCTCCGCAATCATGCGCATGGAAAAGACTTGATCCGTACACCCCATCCACTTTCTAAATCCAGCTTGCACATCCCAAATTTTTCCATCAGTTTCTTCCATAACTCTTTCAATTAACACCTTAGCATACAGTTTACCCACAATGCTAAGCAAGCTGATACCACGGTAGTTTTTACAGTCCTGCTGCGACCCCTTTCCCTTATATATTGGGACTATAACGGCTTTGTACCAGTCTTCCGGTACTCGCTTCAGTTCCCAACATAAATTAAACAATGTGTACAGCAGGCCTGCAACCACACCCTCTCCAGCCCTTAGCATTTCGAGTGATACTCTATCATATCCGGCTGCCTTACCTGCTTTCATGCTTTTCATTGCTTTCACTATTTTATCTACACTTATTTCTCTACCTCTCTCCACTTTTTCCGGAATTTCTATTTCACTTACTTCAGACGACTCTTCACTCTTAAACACGCTTTCAAAGTATTCCTTCCATCTCTTTAAATTCGAAAATTCATCATTCAGCATGCAGCCATTCTCGTCTTGTATAGCATTCATTCTAGGCTGTTTTGAATTGCCCCTGGCAGTTCTTACGATCTCATATTCAGATCAGATATTCTTCTATCATTCTTATCTGTCCTTTCTTGCTTTTTCCTTTCAACAACTTCTTTTACTCTCTTATTTATACGTCTAAAGTCTGCCTTTTTTCTTTCAATCTCATCATTCATACCGCCAGAATTACCAGCTTTGGTTGCTAGTAAATCTAGCCATGCTTTCTTCTTTTCTTCAACTTCCATCCGTACCTCATCATCCCACCACAACGTATTACTTTTCCTTTCATTCGTTCTCTTACTTACACCACATACTTCGGTGGCTGTATCCACCAAAACTTTTTTAACATTATTCCATACATTCTTCAAGTCTAAATCATTCATACTAAATTCATTCAACACACTTATATTTTCCCTCAGTCTGCATTTATACTTCTCTTTCACACCTTCATCTTGTAGCCTCTCTATTCTTATACGCTGTAACGCAGTGGTAGACACAGATGTCCGATGCCGCCAACGCTTGAATAGACCATTAATTTGGCATAAGACCAAGTAATAATCCGTCCCTACGTTGGACCCCCGGTAAACCCCTGTATCTACCACTGCGCTCCTCGGTTTTCCTCCCGGAGATTCTTCGCACCCCTGCCCCATTAAAGGGGCGCCGGGAACTCGGGGCCATTTCTTTAAATTTTTGGCTCATTGTGCGACATAAGGGGTGGTAGATTTTACGCCGCTACCACACGGCGCGGAGCCGAGTCTATCGTTTCGGCATTGTCGCTCGTTTAGCACCACCCGGGGGACACGTGTAGGTTGGGCCTAGGGTTAGGTGGTCGAAGCCTACGGACGCGAGCGACTCATCCCCCAATGATAATAAATAAATGATTAGAATACATTTTTAAAAAAACGCAGGTTTCCTCTCCGGCTGATATTTCGTATCTCTCTTACCGGGGTACAAATTGGAGCAATCTTTTGTGCCTCGGGCTGGAGTTTGCGTGGATGTCATAGAGGACATCTGTTCTCGACGCCTCGGCAGTCTTGAAGGACCTGTCTATCCTATGGCTGCGCGTAGACAGCGACGACCATCCGCGCGTCTACGGGTGCCTCTATAGGTCCCATAGCGGTAATGCCGACACAGACCGACTCATCGACCACGTCCAAATGGCTGCAGACTCCGTGCTGCAACAGGTCCCATCCGCAGAGATCGTGATACTCGGTGAATTCAACGCCCACCACGCTGAATGGCTTGGTTCTCGTTTAACCGATCATGCGGGTAGATCTGTCTATGACTTTGCTTTGGCATATGGTCTAACACAACTGGTTACTCGCCCACGCGGATCCCAGATGTGGAGGATCATGTACCTTCCATGTTGGACCTTCTGCTGACCTCTCATCCGGACGGATATCAGGTCTCTGTCGATGCCCCACTGAGCTCTTCGGACCATTGTCTGATCCGGAGTACGGTGCCACTCACGCTCCCATCGCAGTTGCGATCTGCAGCTTGCCGCCGTGTTTGGCACTATAGGTCGGCCGATTGGGACGGGATGCGGTCTTTTTTTGCATCCTACCCTTGGGGGCGGGTTTGCTTCTCGCCGGAAGATCCCTGCGTTGTTGCCGATTCTGTTGCTGATGTGGTACTTCAGGGTATGGAACTTTTTATTCCATCCTCTGTGGTGCCCATCGGAGGCAGATCCCAGCCATGGTTTGGTCGCTCCTGTAAACTAGCATCACGCTATAAGCAGGAGTGCTACCAGGCCTGGGCTGACGCATCAACGTCCCGGGATGTAAACACCAGCGCTCTTAAAAAGAAGTACAATTCCGCCTCCAGGTCCTTTAAAAGTGTCATTGCCAAGGCAAAGTCAGAGCACATCGGCAGAATTGGCGAGAAACTAGTTCGCCTCTCTTCGGAAACACGTGCATTCTGGTCTCTCGCCAAGGCTGTCCAAGGGAACTTTTGTCAGCCATCTCTGCCATCTCTGCACAGGGTGGACGGATCACTTGCCCATGACGCAAAGGAGAAAGCCGATCTGCTAGGCTCTCTTTTTGCTTCCAACTCGACTCTAGATGACGGGAAGAATACACCGCCGAACATCCCGCGGTGTGAGTGCTCCATGCGGGAAGTGCTGTTTACACAGCGCTTGGTGCGTAAAGCACTCCTCTCCCTGGACGTCAACAAGTCGAGTGGGCCTGATGGGGTCCCACCTATTGTGCTGAAGACGTGTGCTCCGGAGTTGGCACCGGTTTTAATGCGTCTTTTTCGGTACTCCTACTCCCTAGGCGTAGTCCCGGACTCATGGAAGACATCTTTGGTGCACCCGATCCCTAAAAAAGGCGACCGCTCAGATCCGTCCAACTACAGGCCTATCGCCATCACCTCCTTGTTCTCCAAAGTAATGGAAACGATTATTAACAGCCAGCTCATGCGGTACCTTGAGGATCACCAGCTGATTAGTGACCGCCAGTACGGTTTCTGTCGAGGTCGCTCAGCTGGTGATCTTCTGGTCTACCTGACCCATAGATGGGCGGAGGCAGTGGAGTCCAAGGGGGAGGCGTTGGCCATTAGTTTGGACATAGCGAAGGCTTTCGATCGGGTTTGGCATAAAGCGCTTCTTTCGAAGCTGCCTTCCTATGGGCTTCCCGAGAAATTGTGCTATTGGATCACCAGCTTTCTTGCAGATCGGAGCATCAAGGTCGTGGTAGACGGTGCATGCTCCGATTACAAGCCCATTAACGCTGGTGTTCCAAAAGGCTGCGTGCTATGACCAACGCTGTTTCTTCTGCATATCAATGATATGTTGCTAACTGGTAACATTCATTGCTATGCAGATGACAGCATTGGTGATGCTCTATACACCGGCCGTGCTAATATTTCTCGGGAAAACGTCTCCGAGTACTGGAACAAACTTGTGTCTGAAGTCGAGTCTTTGCTGGACAAAGTCTCGGACTTGGGGCGACTAAATCTAGTCCAGTTTAATCCTCAGAAGACACAAGTTTGCGCGTTTACCGCTAAAAAGAACCCCTTTGTCGTATCTCCTCAGTTTTAAGGTACTCCCCTTGTTGCCTCAGCCAGTATCGGAATCCTCGGCGTCGAAATATCGAGTGACGTGCAGTGTCGTGGTCACTTGGAAGAGAAGGCCAAATTAGCCTCTAAAAAGCTTGGCGTGCTCAGCAGAGCGGGACAGTATTTCATGCCGGCACACCGCCTGCAACTTTACAAGGCGCAGGTTTTTTTTTTTATATGATAAGGGTGACAAACGAGCACACAGTCCACCGGATGGTAAGCGGTTGCTGCGGCCCATAGACATCTACATCTATCCTCTATTACAATTCAAAATGTAGATGCGTTGTCACCCGTGAGGACTAAGATGGATTGCCTCATTTCCAGTAAAAAGGGCCTGCGGCCACCTGCACTGACCAAGCGAAACGCAGAGGTAAACCTCTACTTCACGCTGGTTTTCTGTGAGGTCGTGGTACCACCCCGGTTGCCCATCCGTGCGACAGCAAAAGCTGCCGCGTGGCTCTACCACTGTTTCGGTTCGGCCTCACATGGAATACTGTTCCCATCTCTGGGCAGGGGCTCCCCAGTGCCAGCTCCTTCCACTTAACCGCATCCAGCGCAGAGCGGCTCGAATCGTCGACGACCGAGCCCTTTCCGATCGGCTCGATTCATTGGCACTGCGAAGAGATGTTGCATCCCTTTGCATTTTCTTTCGCATCTACCATGGGGAGTGCTCTGAGGAATTGTTCGGATTAATCCCAGCCGCCAAATTTCACGAACGCACATCGAGGCAGAACTCCCGATACCATCCACACCATCTGAATGTTTGGCGGTCCACAACTGTGCGATTTAGAAGATGTTTTCTGCCTCGCACGACTTCCTTGTGGAATCGATTACCATCAGCAATTTTCCCGAACCGATACGACTTAGGGACCTTCAAGAAAAGATCGTACTCCTTTTTAAAAGGCCGGCAACGCATCTGCAATGCCCTCCCTGGTGTCGCAGTTGTTCATGGGCGGCGGTAGTCACTTACCATCAGGTGAGCCGCATGCTCGTTTGCCCCCTCTCCTATAAAAAAAAAACAAAAAAAAACATTGGAAACAATTTGATGATTAAAATTTAGAGGTAAATTATTATATGTAAACGTTATGGAATTTTCGTAATGATACATATTTACTACAGAAAATATCTTCACAACTAGTTTGATGTACAATAACATTAGAAATAACGTATAAAAACAGAAAAGTTATCACTTTTTTGATCGAATTTCTCACACGTTAACATTCCACAAACAAAAATGGCGAAATTTAATTTTAACTTTTTTTTTCTAAATATTTTGTTACTATTATACAGATAAAATTCACTTTCACAGACGACAAATTTCATATAGCACCATATATAATTTTTTACTGTATTAATAACAGCTATCTTTTGCGCTGTACGCATTTAAACCGAAAGATGTCGTTTGGTGCCTAGACAGGTGAGGCAATAATGGTTTTTGGGGACTGTAGTCACCGTGGACGGTTGAGTGGATAAGTACATGAGACGTACACGATCTCAGACATATATAAATAGCTAGTACATGGGATGTACACGATTTCAGACTTATATAAACCTGCATCTGTACAAATTACATTTAAAATATTAGTGTATCCCGTTCCGTTCAGAGATTTTTTTTCAAAGCTGGTTGACAAATTTAAGGAGTAACCGTATGATGCAAAATCATCTATTTTACATACTTTTTGACACCGATTTGAAATTGATAACTGACTTATGTTAACTTTAATTAATATAGTTTTTTTTAAATAAATAATTGTTAGAGGAAAAGAACCAAATATGGAATAGTATCCCTAAAATGGAATACCGCCATTTCTCGGAAACGAATACTCCTAGTTGCAAAAGACAGTGATTTTCTGTCTCTTTCCATCAATATACTCGCGTACAGTTTTCGACTTGTCAGTCGGGCGAATGTCGTGGCCGCAGTGAGAGTGTTTTGTTTTGGCGCTGTGAGAACAGTTTTTAAGGTACGTAAAAACTAAGTATTTCTCAAAACATGATTGAAAATAATATTGTATATTATGAGTATGCATTAATTACATGTTTGTTTGATTGTTTTAGATGTTTTTTCTTGTCTGATCTTGATGAGTAAAAAAATCTGATATACGTTTTGATTACTTTGAAATTTCCGAATATGGACAGTCCGTGGAGTCTAAATATGGACTATTCCAAATTTGGATACCACAATATCATCTGGCTAGATTTCAAATTTAATATTTTGGTTTAAGAATTACGTCTTCAAGTTCAAAAGGAAAACCAAAAGAATGGAACACAGATCACATGACAGAAGCTATACGAATGGTTAGGGAGAAAAAAATGGGTTATTTTAAAGCAGCAAAACACTTTGATGTACCAAGAACCACTTTGTTTCGATTGTGTCAGAAAAATGAGCTATCTCCAGAAAAAGCTGCAGCCACTAAATAAGAAAGAAAATCTGTTTTAGGTGATCAGCTCAAAAATCTACTAGTAGAATATATTTTAAAGATGGAGAGCAAGTTTCATGGTTTGACGAGGAATGATGTTCGTAGAATGGCGTATATGTTGGCCAAACGCAATCATTTGGAGAATCCATTTGATGAGTCCGGAAAAAATGGCTAAAGCTATTTTTAAACCGTCATAAGCAAAAACTTTCGATGAGAAGACCCACTGGCACGTCTTTTGCATGAGCTTTTGGTTTCAGTAAAGAAAAAGTAGACGCTTTTTTTATCTTTTTGAAGAAGTCTACACTAAGGGTATACTCCGAATCGCATATAGCTATACTCCGAATCGCATATATAACGTCGACGAATCTGGGCTTACAGTGGTTCAAACCAAGATACCCCAAGTTATCGGTCACAAAGGAAAACGACAAATAGCTTCACTTACTTTAGCTGAAAGAGGGTCATTAATGACAATAGTTATTGCAATGAACGTTACTGGCCATTTTGTGCCTCCTTAAATCATTTTTCCCAGGAAAAATATGAGCGAACAGCTAATGAGAGGCAGTCCTCCAGGTGCGGTAGACGTTGCACATCCATCAGGATGGATACAAATGCTTATTTTTTTTAAAATTTTTAAATTTAAGCATTTCATCAAACACACCAACCCGACACCAGAATCGAAAGTTTTGTTGATCTTAGATGGACATTATTCTCACACACGAAACATCGACGTTATTGATATTGCATGGAAGAACAATTTTGAAATTGTTTCCATACCTCCACACACAACCCACAAACTGCAACCTTTGGATAAAACTTTTATGGGACCACTAAAAACCTATTATAGCGAAGAAATACGAATGTGGATAAGAAACCATAACAGGCCACTAAGTCCTTATGACATTGTTGAACTATTTGGCAGATCTTACCTCAAAGTGCAAACAGGGGAAATTGCAGCGAATGGATTTCAAGTTACAGGCTTTTGGCCATTGAATAAAAACATATTCAGCGAGATCGACTACCTTGCTGCCCAACAAGATGCAGTAAAAGATGGTTGCACAATCAATGCCACTCCAACAAAATCAAGCTCCCAGTCGAAAGAATCATCAACAAACGATGCAAGATCACCTAATAATAGTTTGATTTTAACTGAAACTTCTGTCACACCAAGACAAAACACAGAATTCAATCCAGAACCCTCAACTTTCAGGCTTTCTCGCAGTACTCTAAATCTGGTGTCGCCCTATGACATCAGCCCAGTACCAGATAAAAAAAGAAAGATTTCTAATAGAGGAAGAAAAACAACTATTGCTGAAATAATAACATCTCCTCCATATAAAAATCAACTCACTGACAGTAATAAAAAGAAAAAAGAAAAAGAGAATAAATTATCAAAGCCAAAAAATAAAAACAGAAAGAAAAGAAAACTAAAGAAAAACAGCAAAAAGAGAAAACCAAGTCTCAAAATAGTCCCATTGATTCAGACGATGAAGAAGAAATACATTTTGACACAGACAGTGAGCCTGATGCCGTCATAGGACTGGAAGCTCCTGAATCAGAAGATGCAGAGTGTATGTTCTGTAATAGCTTGTTTTCTCAAGATACTAGAGGAGAGACATGGATCAAATGCCTCATGTGCGGGCTCTGGGCACATGATGATTGCGCAGGTGCAGAGTTAGATACATGGATCTGTGATTTTTGCAAGTAATTTAAGTACATTTTTAAAATTGACCAAATTTCCTGTAGTACCTCATAAAAGTAAAGGTTTATTATTTATAGTTTTATAGTAGTCCATATTTGGGTACCTACTCCATAATTAGGTGCCTTTATCTTGATTTAGTTTTTGAGAAAATTTTATATTTTAAATTAATATATGTAAAACAAAACTGTCAATAAGTTAAGCGCAACTGTATGACTGATAATTAATAAGAATAAAAGTTTTTGATTTAGAATATCTTTTTTTTATAACACAAAATCAAAATGGTATTCCAATTTGGTAACTTTCCTCTATAGTTCTGTTATTATTGTTTCATTTTTATAATCTGTAGATAAAACAATTTTCAACTATTTTAATTTCGAATTATTAATCGAACAAAATCGATAAAAATCGATTAATAATCCTTTGTCCGCGTTATCGATTAATCGATTAGATAAATAATCGAATCGGCACACCATTGGCGCGTAACGGTCGAGCGTAAAAGAAATGTGTGACGATTTTTTTTCTCCCATACGTCGTTTAAAGAATTTTCACTTCAATAATAATCACTGTTAGTAGAGCCATGCTGAAGCTATGTTAGTAGTATAGTTGTGCCGGACGGGCGTAACTCTTCGGAGTAAATGTTGTCGAAGATACTCCGCGAGTCGCTCACGTCCTACACCTGTAGGTTCCGGAATCCTCCCACTGCCGTCTTTCACTGCCGTCTCTGCGGTTGCTGCGGATAAACTGTGGACTGAGGTTCGAAATTAAAATGCACGATTATAAATTAAAATAGCAAGGGAGTGGCCAGCGGTTCGACTAATTAATTTGTCGCGAAATTTTACAACTATTATTTATTTATCAATATTATTTAAAAACGGTTGGTCAACTATGGTTGTTCACTATAGGTTGTTCACTATATATTTTAAAATATTTAATTCAAATGAGCGGTAGTATAAAAATATCTGTCCGGAGTAGTTGGTTCTTTAACACTATTGACTAGCAGCTATTCATCAACTAAAATTAGTTGAATTTAACACTTGTGTAACTGCGAATATCAGTTATCACTTTTTCCGTCTAGCTAACACTTTTCACTATATGTCACACCGAATTTTCAGTTGTGACCTTTTTCCGCTAGCTAACACTTTTTCACTATATGCCGCACCGAATTTTCAGTTACGACCTTTTTCCGCTAGCTAACACTTTTTTACTATATGCAACACCGAATTTTCAGTTGCCACTTTTTTCGGCTAGCTAAACACTTTCACTATATATTTCTGCTAGTCACTGCAACTACTACCGGATACTACTGCTGGGCACTGGTAGTTCTTCCTACTACAATATTACAATGTTTCGCCCCCATAAGGTAGACTTCGGCTATACTCTATAGGGAGCCGCTTGCCATTTCCCATTTGCCTCTTTATTTTCAAACATTTTTCTTTATGCAAATGGCACAAATTGCAACATTTTCTATATAATACTAATCTTAATTTTAACATGCTATACATCATTAAATAGACACTTTTGGTCTTCATTAGTACGTGATAAAGGATAATTAATATATTTACATTCAACAAAGTTATTAAGTAAAATGTCCTAAACTTTTACACTAAATGGGCATATTAATTCTTTAATTATCCTATAACTTTTGAATCGTGCTTAATTATACGAAATACTTCTTTATTATAACGATTTATACATCATATGCTAACTAAATATCATATTTACAACTCTTTTTAGTTATAAAATATTCTCATTAATTTTTTGCTTAAAACTATTACGCAGTTAATTTAAATTTCCAGAATGTTCTATAGCGCGGCGCGCTGTGATTGGTCGGTTTTTCTTAAACAAAATAAAGTTGTTTATATTAACTATCATTAAACCGACCTTCTATATAGACATATTGAGAGTTGTAAATACATGGTAAAACTATATTAATACATTATTTAGTCAATATTTTCCGTATTTGCACTTTTTAAACAAATTAATATTCTTTAATCACTTTTTCGTTTTAAAGTCTTTTTGGCCGTCTCGAACATTTCTCCCGCCGTGCAGCGTCGCGAAGACTCGTCGCAGCGTCGCTGCATAAATTTCGGTGAGAGACGTTGCCTCTACTTCGGCAGCGGCACGAGTTTCCTGGTTGGCCTCTTGATTAGTCCGTTTGCTGTGCGTACCTCCACAGTGCGGATCTGTCCGTCCGCACCGGGGTAAATGTTTTCAATCCTTCCTCGTGGCCAGGTGTTACGAGGTAACTGGCTGTCAGCTATGAGGACTGGATCGCCCACCTGGAGATCGGGGCCTTGACCATGGGCCTCCCGCCGGGTTTGAAGTTCCGGCAGATATTCTTTGACCCAACGCTGCCAGAACATGTCAGCGAGTATCTGGGAGCGTCGCCAGTGTTTTTTGCTGTTCGCATCTTTTTCACTAAAAACTCCAGGTGTTGGCAGTCTCGCAGATCCTCCCAATAGGAAGTGATTTGGAGTGATGGACTCGTTGTCTTCGCTGTCTACTGAGATGTGAGTCAATGGTCTGCTGTTTACTGTGTACTCCACCTCGCAGAGCAGCGTGGTCAAGACATCTTCGTGCGGATGTCTCTCATGAAGGACGGTGTATAGTGCCGTCTTCACGCATCGAACAAGACGTTCCCACACCCCTCCCATAAAAGGCGCGGAGGGGGTTATAAATCGCCATACTATGCCTCGTCGGCTGGCTTCTTCTCGGAAAGCCTCTCGAAGCTCCTTGTCGGCACCGTGCATATTGGTGCCGTTGTCAGAGTAAATCTCGGTGGGACATCCTCGGCGCGCTGCAAATCTTCTTAATGCCAGTATGGCAGAGTCTGCGCTGAGATCTGCCACAATTTCCAAATGTACAGCTCGTGATGTAAGGCAGGTGAAGAGAGCCACGTATCTCTTCTGATGCTGACGTCCCACTGTTACGGAGAGTGGTCCAAAATAATCCAGGCCGGTGAACGTGAACGGTCTCTGGTGATGTGCGAGACGCGTGCTGGGATGATCACCGGTGGCTGGCATGGATGGTTGTGCCTTTCTTATGCGGCACTGAACGCATTGGCTTACTATTCTTTTAGTAGTGGGTCTTAGTCTGATTACCCAGTAATGCTGTCGAACCTCGTTGATGGTCGGTTCGGTCCCGCAATGATGCAGGCTACGATGCGTCCAATCAATATACAATTGGGTGATGTGATGATCACCGTCCAATATAGCTGGCCCTTTCATATCTTCAGAGACTCCTTTTACAGCGGCTATTCGACTTCGTAGCGCAATGATCCCGTCTTTCAATTGTATTTGAAGCGGTCGTAGGCGGCTATCATGGGCGACCCTTTTATCGTTACGGAGATCGGCTATCTCTTGTGTGAAGGAGTCTTCCTGGATGACATGTATCAGGAGCTTTTCGGCCTTTCTTATATATTCGGCCTCCAGTGTGATGTATTTGTTTACATCTTTATTTTTCACCTGACTGGGAGGCTGCGCGAGACGTCGCGGATTACATTTCAATCTCCTCCAGTCGGGGTCTTCCTCTCTATTTCTTTTCGTCCTTTTGTAAAAGGTCCTGTCGGTTGTTTTGCGGCAGAGTGTTATGAATTGAAGCACTCTGGCCGTAGCTCGCACTAAGCGTTCCCATTTCGAAAATTTCGTCGGATCGGGAGTGGCTTTTCTGTATAGCGGAGCTCTATACTTTTCTTTAATTGTCAACGATCTTTCCTCGCTTGTAGGTACGGAGGACGAGGGTGTAGACCTCTTAACTGTCGTTTTATCGTTGACAGGCATCGTGACATCTTTCTTTGTCCAGAGGAGCTCTTTTTCTATATGCTCGTCTTCCAACTGACGGGTGCTGCTATTTAGTATTTCTTCAGCTTTCTTCTCTGGACCGGAGTCTGATCTTCTCGGGTTAACTACGAGAGATTCTGGCGCGAAATATTCGCGGAGTTGGTCATCTGTGTTCTCCTCGCTCGTGTACAGCTCATTGGCCGTGTAGATGCGCTGATGTGGGGCTTTAGTGTGTGCCCCGTGTAGCACCCATCCCAGTTCTGTGAGCGAGGCGATTGGCTGGTGCGGTGGACCTTTGCGGACTTGAGTGGCTATTAAGAGTCTCCAGTTGTCTTGTCCTATCAGGATCTTAGGGTTGCCTGAATCATATGTCAATTGATCCTTTAAGCCTTTCAAATGCTTACAATTTTCTATGTCTGTTGCACGCACAGTCTGCGGCCCCAAGTTTAGGCTGGCGACCGTGCGTGCTCTGAATGGCACCCTTTTTCTATGGAGACTCTTCAGTGAAACTTTGACTCTTTGGGAGTCCGGCGAATCGAGGGTAGTGTTCCCGATAGCTGTGATCTTGGATGGGTCCAACCGCCCTGTAGCTCCAATTTGATTGGCAATCTCTTGATCCATTAATGAGACTGTCGACCCATCATCCAGCAGAGCGTGTGTGTTTATCGCTCCCGCCGGTCCAATTACTCGAACTGGAATTATCTTCAAGTAAGCTTGATGCTTTGATACAGCGAATGAGTTTGCAACTGTTTCTTGAGGTTCTTTTAGTGTTACCTCTGTCTTCTCTTTTTTATTATGATGAAGAAGTTGATTGTGTGTCGCGTTGCATCCTTTTATTCCACACTTTGTGGTTTTGCATCTGTGTGTCTGACTTCTATAACGTAGACACCGGAAACATAAATTCCTTTGCTTGGCGAGTTGCCATCTTTTATCAATATCTGCTTCTTTAAACTTGTTGCAGTCGGATCCGTAATGACCCTCTTTTTCGCACACACTGCATTTCGGAGATGGCTTAGTGGTAGCCGTGTGCGTCCTATGTACTGGACGATTATTTTGCGCTCCGTTTATGATTTCAGGAGGCGCAAATGCACTGCAGAAGCGAGCTTGCTCGGTTATAAATTCACTGAAGGAACCGAGGTCTGGTCTTGAGTCGTACTTCTCTGTATAAATTCTATACCACTGCGCGCGTATAGAGTTTGGCAGTTTGTCTGTGAGGTGTCGTAGCAGCTCTGCGTTAACGAGGTAATGGTCTCGTTTGAGTGCTCGAAGAGTGACGACGCTTCCCCTCACTTTGCTCGCGAATGTGCAAATATCTCTGGGTGCCTCTGTACAGCGTGGCAATCCCCGTAATTTTTCGGTTTCTGCTTGCGCGATTGAATCTGGACGCCCAAATTGTAGCTCCAGTTCTCGCATAATCTCGTCTGGTTTGGCATGCCCGATGAGTTCCGAACTAACTGTTTCCAAGGCTCTTCCTTGTAGACTTCTTCGTAGTCTTGCAGTATTTTTTATGTCATTGAAGTAGCCTCGGGTTGTTTCATAAATGGCACGGAACGAAAGCCATTCGGTATGTGCTCCGCTAAAGCTTGGCAGCGTCATTATCGCTTTTGATGCTGCGAAAGTATTCGACGATGCACTCTCTGGTTTTGGTTTGTCAGCGAGTGCGGCTATAGCGGACGTGAGCTCCGATATGAATGGTCGGAGCACCCTGTCTTCATTGCTGACAGGTGCCTGGTTAGGCCTTTTTGTTATGGGATTCTTGGTTGCTTCTTCCGGATAGGGATCCTGGTAGGTGGGCTCTGATACAACAGGTAGCAGCTCCCTTTCTTCATCAACCTTCGAATCCTTGTTTGTGAGCTTCATCGACGGCTCACTGAGGTCGACAACCTCCGGGGGTGGCTTTGTGATGTTTTTATTAAGTGGGGCCTCCCCACCGGTGGTTGCGCCTTGCGTTGGCTTTTGCTTGGCTACAGAATTTTCGAGCCAAGATCGGACATACTCACTTTTGGAGTGACCATCCTCATCATAGTCGTCCGATTCATCATCTTCTTCAACCATTTGTAATGAGATCTGTGCGAGTTCCAATTTTATTCTCAGCACTTCCTCACGAGCCTTCAAAACCTTTTTATTTGGCCGAGTGGTCCTCTTTGACCTTGTACTTTTATCGGTGTGGCCCCTTGGTGGCTCTTCGGCGCGGGAATATACCCGGGCTGTTGGCGGTGATGCACAGCGAATGTCATCGTTGCCTTCTATTTGTTCCCTCTGCTTCGGTGTACCGGCTTTAACGACGGCTGGCACAGGCAGGAGTACCCCCCCATCGCGGGGGCAGGCTATCTGTTCTCTCTGCTTCGGTGTACCGGCTTTAACGACGGCTGGCACAGGCAGGAGTACACCCCATCGCGGGGGCAAGCTGGCGCCTCAGCGCCTTCTGTTGTGGATGGTGAGCGTGGTGGCATCTGGTGGCGGACGGTGTCGGTATTGTCCGACGGTCCATCATCCAGACCGACAGTCCACGCCATGGCTCCCCTTCCTTGCGAACGAGTGATCGGCATCTTGATTCTGAAAATTCAGCAACTTTAAAACGGTAGTGACTATGTACCCGGTTACGAAATACTAACGGATTGACGAATCCCGTTCGAATGACCAGCAAATGTGGTCCGGTGTATACGGATGATTCGGCTCAAAAGACCATAAAATGGTCCGGTCGGCAACACAGGAGGATGGATCCGGCTCGAAGGACCATAAAATGTGCCGGACGGGCGTAACTCTTCGGAGTAAATGTTGTCGAAGATACTCCGCGAGTCACTCACGTCCTACACCTGTAGGTTCCGGAATCCTCCCACTGCCGTCTTTCACTGCCGTCTCTGCGGTTGCTGCGGATAAACTGTGGACTGAGGTTCGAAATTAAAATGCACGATTATAAATTAAAATAGCAAGGGAGTGGCCAGCGGTTCGACTAATTAATTTGTCGCGAAATTTTACAACTATTATTTATTTATCAATATTATTTAAAAACGGTTGGTCAACTATGGTTGTTCACTATAGGTTGTTCACTATATATTTTAAAATATTTAATTCAAATGAGCGGTAGTATAAAAATATCTGTCCGGAGTAGTTGGTTCTTTAACACTATTGACTAGCAGCTATTCATCAACTAAAATTAGTTGAATTTAACACTTGTGTAACTGCGAATATCAGTTATCACTTTTTCCGTCTAGCTAACACTTTTCACTATATGTCACACCGAATTTTCAGTTGTGACCTTTTTCCGCTAGCTAACACTTTTTCACTATATGCCGCACCGAATTTTCAGTTACGACCTTTTTCCGCTAGCTAACACTTTTTTACTATATGCAACACCGAATTTTCAGTTGCCACTTTTTTCGGCTAGCTAAACACTTTCACTATATATTTCTGCTAGTCACTGCAACTACTACCGGATACTACTGCTGGGCACTGGTAGTTCTTCCTACTACAATATTACAATGTTTCGCCCCCATAAGGTAGACTTCGGCTATACTCTATAGGGAGCCGCTTGCCATTTCCCATTTGCCTCTTTATTTTCAAACATTTTTCTTTATGCAAATGGCACAAATTGCAACATTTTCTATATAATACTAATCTTAATTTTAACATGCTATACATCATTAAATAGACACTTTTGGTCTTCATTAGTACGTGATAAAGGATAATTAATATATTTACATTCAACAAAGTTATTAAGTAAAATGTCCTAAACTTTTACACTAAATGGGCATATTAATTCTTTAATTATCCTATAACTTTTGAATCGTGCTTAATTATACGAAATACTTCTTTATTATAACGATTTATACATCATATGCTAACTAAATATCATATTTACAACTCTTTTTAGTTATAAAATATTCTCATTAATTTTTTGCTTAAAACTATTACGCAGTTAATTTAAATTTCCAGAATGTTCTATAGCGCGGCGCGCTGTGATTGGTCGGTTTTTCTTAAACAAAATAAAGTTGTTTATATTAACTATCATTAAACCGACCTTCTATATAGACATATTGAGAGTTGTAAATACATGGTAAAACTATATTAATACATTATTTAGTCAATATTTTCCGTATTTGCACTTTTTAAACAAATTAATATTCTTTAATCACTTTTTCGTTTTAAAGTCTTTTTGGCCGTCTCGAACATTTCTCCCGCCGTGCAGCGTCGCGAAGACTCGTCGCAGCGTCGCTGCATAAATTTCGGTGAGAGACGTTGCCTCTACTTCGGCAGCGGCACGAGTTTCCTGGTTGGCCTCTTGATTAGTCCGTTTGCTGTGCGTACCTCCACAGTGCGGATCTGTCCGTCCGCACCGGGGTAAATGTTTTCAATCCTTCCTCGTGGCCAGGTGTTACGAGGTAACTGGCTGTCAGCTATGAGGACTGGATCGCCCACCTGGAGATCGGGGCCTTGACCATGGGCCTCCCGCCGGGTTTGAAGTTCCGGCAGATATTCTTTGACCCAACGCTGCCAGAACATGTCAGCGAGTATCTGGGAGCGTCGCCAGTGTTTTTTGCTGTTCGCATCTTTTTCACTAAAAACTCCAGGTGTTGGCAGTCTCGCAGATCCTCCCAATAGGAAGTGATTTGGAGTGATGGACTCGTTGTCTTCGCTGTCTACTGAGATGTGAGTCAATGGTCTGCTGTTTACTGTGTACTCCACCTCGCAGAGCAGCGTGGTCAAGACATCTTCGTGCGGATGTCTCTCATGAAGGACGGTGTATAGTGCCGTCTTCACGCATCGAACAAGACGTTCCCACACCCCTCCCATAAAAGGCGCGGAGGGGGTTATAAATCGCCATACTATGCCTCGTCGGCTGGCTTCTTCTCGGAAAGCCTCTCGAAGCTCCTTGTCGGCACCGTGCATATTGGTGCCGTTGTCAGAGTAAATCTCGGTGGGACATCCTCGGCGCGCTGCAAATCTTCTTAATGCCAGTATGGCAGAGTCTGCGCTGAGATCTGCCACAATTTCCAAATGTACAGCTCGTGATGTAAGGCAGGTGAAGAGAGCCACGTATCTCTTCTGATGCTGACGTCCCACTGTTACGGAGAGTGGTCCAAAATAATCCAGGCCGGTGAACGTGAACGGTCTCTGGTGATGTGCGAGACGCGTGCTGGGATGATCACCGGTGGCTGGCATGGATGGTTGTGCCTTTCTTATGCGGCACTGAACGCATTGGCTTACTATTCTTTTAGTAGTGGGTCTTAGTCTGATTACCCAGTAATGCTGTCGAACCTCGTTGATGGTCGGTTCGGTCCCGCAATGATGCAGGCTACGATGCGTCCAATCAATATACAATTGGGTGATGTGATGATCACCGTCCAATATAGCTGGCCCTTTCATATCTTCAGAGACTCCTTTTACAGCGGCTATTCGACTTCGTAGCGCAATGATCCCGTCTTTCAATTGTATTTGAAGCGGTCGTAGGCGGCTATCATGGGCGACCCTTTTATCGTTACGGAGATCGGCTATCTCTTGTGTGAAGGAGTCTTCCTGGATGACATGTATCAGGAGCTTTTCGGCCTTTCTTATATATTCGGCCTCCAGTGTGATGTATTTGTTTACATCTTTATTTTTCACCTGACTGGGAGGCTGCGCGAGACGTCGCGGATTACATTTCAATCTCCTCCAGTCGGGGTCTTCCTCTCTATTTCTTTTCGTCCTTTTGTAAAAGGTCCTGTCGGTTGTTTTGCGGCAGAGTGTTATGAATTGAAGCACTCTGGCCGTAGCTCGCACTAAGCGTTCCCATTTCGAAAATTTCGTCGGATCGGGAGTGGCTTTTCTGTATAGCGGAGCTCTATACTTTTCTTTAATTGTCAACGATCTTTCCTCGCTTGTAGGTACGGAGGACGAGGGTGTAGACCTCTTAACTGTCGTTTTATCGTTTACAGGCATCGTGACATCTTTCTTTGTCCAGAGGAGCTCTTTTTCTATATGCTCGTCTTCCAACTGACGGGTGCTGCTATTTAGTATTTCTTCAGCTTTCTTCTCTGGACCGGAGTCTGATCTTCTCGGGTTAACTACGAGAGATTCTGGCGCGAAATATTCGCGGAGTTGGTCATCTGTGTTCTCCTCGCTCGTGTACAGCTCATTGGCCGTGTAGATGCGCTGATGTGGGGCTTTAGTGTGTGCCCCGTGTAGCACCCATCCCAGTTCTGTGAGCGAGGCGATTGGCTGGTGCGGTGGACCTTTGCGGACTTGAGTGGCTATTAAGAGTCTCCAGTTGTCTTGTCCTATCAGGATCTTAGGGTTGCCTGAATCATATGTCAATTGATCCTTTAAGCCTTTCAAATGCTTACAATTTTCTATGTCTGTTGCACGCACAGTCTGCGGCCCCAAGTTTAGGCTGGCGACCGTGCGTGCTCTGAATGGCACCCTTTTTCTATGGAGACTCTTCAGTGAAACTTTGACTCTTTGGGAGTCCGGCGAATCGAGGGTAGTGTTCCCGATAGCTGTGATCTTGGATGGGTCCAACCGCCCTGTAGCTCCAATTTGATTGGCAATCTCTTGATCCATTAATGAGACTGTCGACCCATCATCCAGCAGAGCGTGTGTGTTTATCGCTCCCGCCGGTCCAATTACTCGAACTGGAATTATCTTCAAGTAAGCTTGATGCTTTGATACAGCGAATGAGTTTGCAACTGTTTCTTGAGGTTCTTTTAGTGTTACCTCTGTCTTCTCTTTTTTATTATGATGAAGAAGTTGATTGTGTGTCGAGTTGCATCCTTTTATTCCACACTTTGTGGTTTTGCATCTGTGTGTCTGACTTCTATAACGTAGACACCGGAAACATAAATTCCTTTGCTTGGCGAGTTGCCATCTTTTATCAATATCTGCTTCTTTAAACTTGTTGCAGTCGGATCCGTAATGACCCTCTTTTTCGCACACACTGCATTTCGGAGATGGCTTAGTGGTAGCCGTGTGCGTCCTATGTACTGGACGATTATTTTGCGCTCCGTTTATGATTTCAGGAGGCGCAAATGCACTGCAGAAGCGAGCTTGCTCGGTTATAAATTCACTGAAGGAACCGAGGTCTGGTCTTGAGTCGTACTTCTCTGTATAAATTCTATACCACTGCGCGCGTATAGAGTTTGGCAGTTTGTCTGTGAGGTGTCGTAGCAGCTCTGCGTTAACGAGGTAATGGTCTCGTTTGAGTGCTCGAAGAGTGACGACGCTTCCCCTCACTTTGCTCGCGAATGTGCAAATATCTCTGGGTGCCTCTGTACAGCGTGGCAATCCCCGTAATTTTTCGGTTTCTGCTTGCGCGATTGAATCTGGACGCCCAAATTGTAGCTCCAGTTCTCGCATAATCTCGTCTGGTTTGGCATGCCCGATGAGTTCCGAACTAACTGTTTCCAAGGCTCTTCCTTGTAGACTTCTTCGTAGTCTTGCAGTATTTTCTATGTCATTGAAGTAGCCTCGGGTTGTTTCATAAATGGCACGGAACGAAAGCCATTCGGTATGTGCTCCGCTAAAGCTTGGCAGCGTCATTATCGCTTTTGATGCTGCGAAAGTATTCGACGATGCACTCTCTGGTTTTGGTTTGTCAGCGAGTGCGGCTATAGCGGACGTGAGCTCCGATATGAATGGTCGGAGCACCCTGTCTTCATTGCTGACAGGTGCCTGGTTAGGCCTTTTTGTTATGGGATTCTTGGTTGCTTCTTCCGGATAGGGATCCTGGTAGGTGGGCTCTGATACAACAGGTAGCAGCTCCCTTTCTTCATCAACCTTCGAATCCTTGTTTGTGAGCTTCATCGACGGCTCACTGAGGTCGACAACCTCCGGGGGTGGCTTTGTGATGTTTTTATTAAGTGGGGCCTCCCCACCGGTGGTTGCGCCTTGCGTTGGCTTTTGCTTGGCTACAGAATTTTCGAGCCAAGATCGGACATACTCACTTTTGGAGTGACCATCCTCATCATAGTCGTCCGATTCATCATCTTCTTCAACCATTTGTAATGAGATCTGTGCGAGTTCCAATTTTATTCTCAGCACTTCCTCACGAGCCTTCAAAACCTTTTTATTTGGCCGAGTGGTCCTCTTTGACCTTGTACTTTTATCGGTGTGGCCCCTTGGTGGCTCTTCGGCGCGGGAATATACCCGGGCTGTTGGCGGTGATGCACAGCGAATGTCATCGTTGCCTTCTATTTGTTCCCTCTGCTTCGGTGTACCGGCTTTAACGACGGCTGGCACAGGCAGGAGTACCCCCCCATCGCGGGGGCAGGCTATCTGTTCTCTCTGCTTCGGTGTACCGGCTTTAACGACGGCTGGCACAGGCAGGAGTACCCCCCCATCGCGGGGGCAAGCTGGCGCCTCAGCGCCTTCTGTTGTGGATGGTGAGCGTGGTGGCATCTGGTGGCGGACGGTGTCGGTATTGTCCGACGGTCCATCATCCAGACCGACAGTCCACGCCATGGCTCCCCTTCCTTGCGAACGAGTGATCGGCATCTTGATTCTGAAAATTCAGCAACTTTAAAACGGTAGTGACTATGTACCCGGTTACGAAATACTAACGCGAATAATGACGAATCCATTGTTGTTGTATCATGTTTCCTAGGTGCATCTCTTTATCACCCTAAGCTTGCAAAATAGTCAATATTATGTAAAAATATCTATCTATGCATATATTTCTTTTAAATATGGATGTCTGTAAACTCTTTTGACGAATTATTATATAAAATAACATGAAAAGTTACGAAAAACTATACATATATAATATTAAAATACATAACCACACCTACTCGCTTCGGTCGTGCGACGAACACTGAGCGCGTTCCGTATGGAATTTACGAATGTGTGTTGGAACTCATACAAAATCTATGTAAGAATTGCGTTCGGAACGGCATTTTTCCGTTCGGGATTCCGTACGCACAGGCGATCATACGAAATCTCGAATCAGAGAAAATTCTGTACGGAAAATTACCGTACGTGTGTGGCGGGTAATAGATTATATATGGACTTGCTGCGTTCGGAATTCCGAATCGGAATATCGAAGCGGTTTCCTTTTTCGGAATTGCGTATGTATGTGGTTGGCCTAAAGTGTGGTTAGTCTTTACGTATAGCCGATACGTGAAGATAACGAATAGTAATCATCCATTCAACTTTACATAGGCTTAAATTAATATCATAGGGTTTCAATTAATTTTTTTTTCAGAATTATCCGATCTGTGTCTTTTTTCGTTTATGTTATTAATTATTTTTGTTTCGTTTTTTTTAATTACCTGACTACGATCATTGTTTTTTATATATACGCGCATAAAAATTAGTCTAAATAATGTTTAAAACTTTTTTAAAAATGTTACACTTATAAGGTATAAATAAAAAAATAATCGAAAATTCTTTAACCACATTACAATACTTCGTTACGAAAACCTATCGATAAATATGTCGAATAGATATCAATATGGTCAATATGGTACCGAGATCAAATTCGCATGAGTCCGTACTAGACACTCGACTGCATCATGTGGTCGCAATACGCATCGAGTATTTACCAATGTATAAAATCTGCCTAGTATTTGGTTGAAGTCCCCGGGACTAGTCCCATCTAGTCTCGAGTATTAAGAAATAAAGAAAGTCTGCGGAATAGTGTAGTTAAAAGAGGACAGAATATATTCTTACACAACATGAGTGTGCGTCACGTTACTTTTATATACATTAAAATATAGTTCAAATTAAACTGACTGACACACGAACGATTAAGAAAAACACGAGTGAGTGAAAAGGCAGACTAGTAACTACGCTAACTAAATGCTTTCTCGCGCCGCTTTGCCAGTACTTGTTCGATTTGAGGGGGCAGCGGTGCCGGTGCCGTGCGACGCGTAGGCACAGTTAGACAACGTGGATCAAGTATTTTAAAAGTTGGAACAGATGCAACCTAGTCTCGTGCCTGGATCTGTTCCAGTATATACGCCCCATCGCAACATATAAGTGAATTCGTTGTTAATAAGCCTATGACTACGATAAAATGATTGTACTGTTGTGTTGTTTCGCTTTTTTAATTAATAGGTGCGTGGGAGTAATTTACCACTTAAATGGTAAGTTGGTTAAAACTCTAAAAGTAAGGTGGTTTAATTACTTTTTTTAATTTGTAAAGTTTTATTTTCCAAACTCGCTGTGCCCAAGACTTAATTCGCATAAATCTCTGTAAGTTATTTATTTGTTTTGAAGTTTTATTAGTTTGGGTTAATTGATTACATTTCATAAACTGCATTACTTTTCCAACTCAAATATTTTATACTTATAAGACGTAATTTCTTTTTACCATAAAATCGATCAAGTGCATGGATTACTAAACCACCAAGGATGCATATCTGTTTAATTTAATATTTAAAATAGTTCTAGGTAACGTAGATATGCACTAAGAAAATATGAAATAGAAATTAAGAAAGAAAAAGCTGCGACTGAAATTAATCCATTGTCTAGTTACGTCAAACCGAGTACAACCACTAAGTTTCGGTAATAAGTCTTCGATCATAGAAACCGGGAATTTATCCACCAATAAGACACGATTTAATGTTACTTTGTCATCCGCACAAATGCGAAGCGATCCATCAGGTTAGTTAACTAAGACCAGTGGAGAGGCCCAGTCGGAGGAGTCAACCGACTCGATGACACCGACCCGCAGCATGGCATCCAGCTCGGCATCGATCCGCTCACGCATTGCGTACGGCACTGGCCGGGCGCGGCAGAATACCGGCACGGCGCCTGTCAGCACGCAAAGCGTTGCTTGCCCGCCGGTGATTCGCCCAAGACCGCCATCAAATAATTGTTTAAATCTGTCGAGTAACATATTATTCATATTTTTAAATTTATCAAAAAACTGTATACAATTTATTCGCTTTTTGTGATATTTAGGAATATTCCGCTAACTATTGTCTTCGTAGCAACACAGTTGTCCTTCTTTCAATTACATTACAAATCAAGTTTTTTACAGTAGCCGTTATATTGTACCCTAACTACTATGTACCCTGCCGACTGGACTTTAGTGCGTCTTAAACGGGAGTGTTAATTTACATGGTAATAATGTCAAATGCTTAAACTTTTCTTTATATAAATTATAACCAGTATAACCAGCCAGTATCAATTTCCATAATTAAAACTTGTAGATCAACAATAATTGGAATGTTAACCGGTTTGTAGTCCCTCAAAGACATTTGGAACATAGTAAAACATAAACACTCACGCCTGTCACCCAGAGGGGTAGGCAAAGACTATGGAATTCCATTTGGCACGATCCTGACACACATCTCTCGCTTCCTCCACATCGATATACCTACGAATACTAGCTCGTTGGTTAAAGGTACCCTTGATTTGGCCCGTTTTCAATATATCGCCAATTTGGTCGATAAACTTTCGCTTAGGGCGCCCCTTTCCGACTCTGCCGTTCACCTCTGCAACATAAATTTGCTTTGTCACTCTTTCCCTATTCATTATTTCTACATGACCGGTATAGTATGATGTAAAATGTAAAATAAAACACATTTTTATGCGCTTAAGGCATGCGTAATTGGATTAACCAATAGTTTTCTTTATTTTTACTCTGTGATTTACAAATGTTCCACATTCTAACTTTTTTGTATCTACGTCAAAGTAGCGTTTAAATCGGCCCAATAATACAGTTCACATTCTAGTTTTTTTTATAGTAGAGGGGGCAAACGAGCATACAGCTCACCTGATCGTAAGTGACTTAAGCCTGCCCATGAACAACTGCAAAACCGAGGGAATTGCAGGTGCGTTGCCTGCCTTTTAAAAAGGAGTAAGCTCTATTCTTGGAGGTTTTTAAGTCGTATCGGTCCGGAAAAATCACCGGTGGTAAATTATTCCACTAAGAAGTCGTAAGCGGAAGAAAATTCCTAGTGAACTTTACGTACAGTAGTAAACTGTGCCGGCATAAAATACTGTCCCGCTCTGCTGAGCACGCCAAGCTTTTTAGAGGTCAATTTGGCCTTCTCTTGGAAGTGACCACGAAACTGCACGTCATTCGATATGTCGACGCCGAGGATTCCGATACTGGCTAAGGCAACAAGGTGAGTGCCTTTTAAACTGAGGAGATACGACAAATGGATTCCTTTTAGCGGTAAACGCGCAAACTCGTGTCTTGTGAGAATAAACTGGACTAGATTTAGTCCCTTCAAACCGAGACTTTGTTCAGCAAAGACTCGACTTCAGATATAAGTTTGTTCTGGTACTCGCGACATTTTCCCGAGAAATATTGGCACTGCCGGTGTATAGAGAATCACCAGTGCTGTCATCCGCATATCAATGTCACAGCGTCGCAATATTTCATCGATATGCAGAACAAACAGCGTTAGTGATAGCACACAGCTTTTTAGAATACCAGCATTATTAGCCTTGTAGTCGGAGCAACGTCTACAACGAACTTGACGTTTCGATCTCCAAGAAAGCTGGTGAACCAATTGCGCAATTTCTCGGGAAGCCCATAGGAAGGGAATTTTGAAAGAAGCGCTTTGTGCCAAACCCGATCGAAGTCTATTTCTACCATCCGTCAAAGTCATACCAGAACAAGTTGCAGGAGTGTATACACTGGGTTGTGAACGTGGTCTCTCTTACATATGGCAAACAAAAAGATCTATAAAAACCAGAGTAAAAGTACCTATAGCAGTCTTGTAACACCGACGTTCCGAGAAGTCTTCAGTCTATGAACATGTTGAAGATCGCCCCCGCCATTAAATTAAATTTGATAAACCACTAATCCTCGCATAAGAACACCGATTCTTACCAAGAATTACTCGCGAAACAATTTCAATTAACTTTAATAGAGAAGATGCATGGGTACTGCCATCTACTTGGGATCCTATAATTAATAAAATTGAACCCAAAGCCAAGCATCCCACTGCAAGACTTCAAGACACTGTAAGCCCATTCTGCGTAGACCGGAACAAAAATTAATATTCAGAAACAGAAGTTAGCCGGGCTAACTATGACACCTGGACGTTGAAAACCTCAGTCATCTCGTGATTATGGGTGCGATAAAGTACCCGAAACGTCGGGAATTATAAAGATAAATTAAGCGCGATAGGATCCGTAAAATTTGTTTCATTCAATACATAAAACGTTTTCGTAGTGTTTCTGCTACATTTTTGATGATCTGATGATCTGATTATATGCCAAGTGATAGTTAATTGTCGCAGTTAATAGATAAGGGCTATATATTAATCAAAAAACGACTGCACGTTGTCGAAAATTCATTTTCTTTTCTTTTTTTTTCTTTTTCCTACTATAAGAATTTTAAGAAATTTCTATCTTCAGGAAAAATAGATGTTTCCAAGATTGCTTTACGAATATAGTCTGCAGTTATTGCAATAATAATAATAAATATTTATTTTGTTTCCAATTACACATGTTTACATACAGGTACAAATACGATTACAATTAAATAAAGTAACAATAAGTCTAACAAAAATAACATGCTATGATTAAATTAAAATTATGTGTAGCTTAATAATAAATAATTTTTTAATCTACAAAAGAAAAATAGAAAATACAAGCAATGGAGAGCCATTGCTTGCATTTTCTATTATCCTAAATTTTATCAGCAGTTTTGGTATAAAATCAAGTAGAATAATACCTTTTTAAAACATCTATTTGAAACGCCATGGAATCTCTATTGAGAATGGAAATCTCTATTGAAGTTATTTTTTTTTTTTTTTTTTTTTTATAGGATAAGGGTGACAAACGAGCACACAGTCCACCTGATGGTAAGTGGTTGCTGCGGCCCATAGACATCTACATCTATCCTCGTTTGCGAATCAAAATGCAGATGCGTTGTCACCCGTGAGGACTAAGATGGAATGGCTCATTTCCAGTAAAAAGGGCCTCCGGCCACCTGCACTCACCAAGCGAAACGCAGAGGTAAACCTCTAGTTCACGCTGGTATTCTGTGAGGTCGTGGTACTACCCCGGTTCGAGCCGGCCCATCCGTGCGACAGCAAAAGCTGCCGCGTGGCTCTACCACTGTTAAAACTGACTATTCTCGTAGTGCTTAGGTCCTCTAGGGACTCTGCCATAACGACTGTAACGTCGGCAAATCGAAAGTAGAAGATGTACTTGAGATTGATATTGATACCGTATCCTTTCCAAGTGCAGTATCTTAAAAATGTCTTGCAACGTAGAAGAGATATTTTCGCAGTGATCTACCGATTGTATTAAACTGTTCTTATTTGATTTGTTTTCAGACTCGGAGTACAATCGTATGCCTGCGTTGTTTGCATTAGACAATTATCAATCTTTTATGAGTAATCCTGAAGGATTATATTGCCTAGCACAATTTGACTTACATTCTGATCAATCCACTGAACTGATTACCCTTATAAGAGTAAGTATATAGTATTTTAAATATTTTTTATGTGTAACACCTTTCCTCTCGCTTTCCCGTAATCTGTGGGAGTGATCTCATGAAAAGTGAAAGTGTGTTACAGAAAGCCGGGGCAGCGTGCGCTATTTGATTTGACCTATGAGCGTGCGCGGTGGTAGCAATGTGTGCTGTTATATAAACTAATTTAAATGTGTGTGTGTGTGTGTGTGCGTGTGTGAGTGCGTGCGTGCGTGCGTGTGTGCGTGTGTGTGTGTGTGCAAAGTAATATGTATATAATATAAACAAAAAAAAATATAGAACAGAATTACCATTTTCAACTTCGTTCTTTTATGTCCAACCCTAGTTTGTTAAAAGCGCTGACTCGATTATTTTATATAGTATAAAAGCGTAGTGTTTGAGGTAATCGAGGCAGTGCAGCTCCAACACATATTAAGTGCATTTCGCACACGCCGTTCGCGGCTTTAGTATATTTATTGTATTATTTTAATATTGGGGAAATAAACTAGAAGAACTTCCGGGATCGGGTGTAAAAGTTTTTTGTTAAAAACACCTTCAGAGCGGCCGTCCTAACAAATTTGGTGTCAGAAGTGGGATGTCACAAGGTCTACTCGTATATCGGTAGCGTGGCATCCGAATCCTGGGAAACTCTGAAGCAAGATCGACAGTAAGTCTCCACTCCACGCGTGTGAGCCTGCATCATCCGAAACACCAACAAGGTCGCAGCCCCACGAGCTTGAGGCACATCATCGTCATCATCCAGAAGTTAATCAAGGCTGTCAGTCTCCACCCCACGCGTGTGAGCCTGCCCTGAGCTGCTGCACTCCCACCGCACAACCACTTGGACGCCGCCGTCAAACGACTCCCTGGGTCTCACGGCAACTCGACTTCGCTTCACGTCATCGCAACACGACACCCGCATAGCAACCAATGTTCACCGCAGTGTTCGTGATATTGTAACTTAACCTTAATTTAGTGATAATTTTGTACTACTTTGTTTTAATTCCTTACATTTTTGTCATTAATTGTATACTATATCCTTATTTTACCAATTTTGTATTTCCTAACTCCTTAAACTATTTTTCTTATTGTGGAATAAATGCATAAGACTAAAACTTTAAAAGAAAAATCAGATGAACTAGACATGTCTGACAAAATTAGAGATAACGCCATATCACTCGCGAATTCAGAACAGCAATCAATTCTGTATCGTTAATCATATCCCAGTTAGAGGGAAAAGCACAAATTGCGTGCTCATTAAAAAAATTTAATCGTTGGGACTAATTAAAAATATTTCTAAAAACTACCTTTGTCGAAAAGAAACACTCCACACACCTTTAATAGAACTCCAAAACTGTAGACAAGGAAATTCTGAAACCGTAATGCAATACTCGCTTAGAATTAAATCTTGTTTAACGCGATAACAATCAGATATACATTATAGTTGTGAGAATAAGTCCGAGATAGTAGGAAGAATTGCCGCTATGGAGGATTTAGCCCTCAAGACTTTAATATTAGGTTTAAATTCTAATTTTGGATATATTTTTAGATGCCGAAATCCGAAAAACTTAAGCGAAGCGATTACACATGCCATAGAAGAAGAAAAATTATATTATTAATTATATTTTAAGCAAAATTTCTTCCAAATCATATAAACAATGTTCTATATGTCAAAAATTCGGTCATGATTCTTCCAGCTGCTATAATAATAAGAAAAAACAATCTCATCGAGCTTATTATGTTAATCCGCAAAATAATAACTATCCTAATTCTCATAACATCTCAAATAAAAACTTTATTGAAATATGTAGCTATTGTAAAAATCCGGGACATATGATAAATGAATGTCGCAAGCGACAATATAACAATAGCATTCGTCGTAATATGCAACCGGATACTCGCCCGACGACTGCGTTACCAAGTCCCAGTGCACACACACCTAATAGAAATAATATGCATTTATGTAACGCACAACCATCTACCGTAGTGCCGATATTTGTAACGAAGATTTAAACTAACTCCGATTTCGGAATAGTGCCTACCGAAATCGAAAATATTCCAAGGCACAAATTTCACTACCTCTTATACTAAATCCTATACTAAGCCTATCTATAATGATAACGAATATAATTATAATTATCAAAAAAAGTGTTCTTATAATACACCTCAGCGACATCAAATGCCGCCGAGTCTTACTAAAGCTTGTAATTTTAAAAATACTATTTCTTATTCTAGCTCTACACCTCAGGAACAATATCCGAGTCCATCTTTGACACAAGGTCAAAGTCAAAATACTAATTATTTATTACCCCGGGAAAATCATCCCAAGACATCTCTGAGTCAATATCAGAGTCTTAAAAATAATTATAATACTAATTCTTGTACTAATTCTTATACCAATTCTATGTCTAATAATGATGCTAATTCTCATACAAAACCTACATCTCGAAAAGATATTTCGAGTCATACTAACCCTACCTATGATTTAACTAATAATGAAGGTAAAATACCAACGTATATTATGAACATATCAAGTAAGAAAACATCACTACCCCATGTTTATTTTAGGTCAAATTTTTCGGTTCAACCCTTACGATTACTACTCGATACAGGCGCAAGTGTTTCTATTATAAAAAAATCGAGTTTAAATGGAAAATTTACGCTCTCCAATGAAATCATAAAACTCAAGGGTATAAACAGCACTCAATCTTGTAACGAAACGTTAGGAATATTACTGTTAGGTTTTATTTTTGATAATTTTTCCATAAACTACAAATTGATGTAACAACATCAGACGATATTAATATTGATTACGACGGAATTATAGGAAGCGATTTCCTCAGTCATTTTAAAGTAAATATAGATTATCATACTTATTCACTTTGTTTTAAAAATTCTATATCTGTGCCTATCCACTTTTCAGAACCTACTTACATTATACCGGTTATCGAATGCTCCGTATCAAATAATCCGTCCGAGTTGCGTCACCTTAAGGATGCACTCATACTAGATCAAACCAAATAAAAAGCAAATAAAAGAGTTAACGTTTACGTCTTAAACACAACCGAATCGCAAATTAAAATAAAAAAATTCCAGGTTAAATTAACGCCGATCGATTTTAATGAATATTCCAAATCTTTCGAATCGTGTAATAACATAAATACAATTTCGACAACCCACTCTAATCGTGTTCAACGCGTCTGCGAACGAACTCGTCACTCTCATTTAAACTCTGAGGAGAAAAAACTTTTACTAGATTGTTGTTCCCAATACTTAGACATATTTTATCTTGAAGGAGACAACCTCAAACTGTACAAACGCAATTCAACACTCGATAAATACAGGGAACACCCCTCCTATTCACGTTAAGTCATATCGTTTTCCTGAATGCCATAAAGACGAAGTAGATTCACAATTAAAAAAAATGTTAAAACAAAATATAATTAAGCCGTCAATATCTCCGTGGAGCGCCCCAGTGTGGGTCGTGCCTAAGAAAATGGATGCATCTGGCAAAAAGAAGTGGCGCATTGTCATAGATTATAGGCGACTTAATGATGTGACCATAAATGAAGTTTATCCTATCCCATTAATTAGCGATATATTAGATCAATTAGGATATTCTAAATATTTTCGACACTTGACTTAGTTTCCGGCTTCCATCAAATTCCTGTCAATCCTAATGATGCTGAAAAGACTGGTTACACAGTAATCAACACAAATGGCATTTCCGGTCATTTTCAATTTAATCGCATGCCCTTCGGATTAAAAAAGCTCCTAGTACGGTTCAACGTCTCATGAACACTGTCATAAATATTTAATCTTTTTCTTGGGAAAAATCTTCAATTTAACAAACTATACTGTTTTGTTGGGTATACACTATACATATAAACATATAGTACCAACTAATGTGTAAAATCTAGCTGGTATCTAAATAGTGCTGGTAACTAAATAGGGCATTCAATTTTTTTTTATTGCGATTAACTCCTTTCTGGTCTCCAAGGTCTCCACTGTTTCGTCTACTTAGATGACTGTATTATTTACAGCCACGATTTTCAAAGTCATATAGAAAAACTACGTCTTGTTTTTGATAGGTTTCGAGATTTCAATTTGAAACTACAACCAGATAAATGCGAGTTCCTTCGACGCGAAGTCACTTATTTAGGTCATGTAATAACTGACAAAGGTGTCTCACCTAAGCCTGACAAGGTAAAATCAGTATCCAATTATCCTATTCCCGAAAATCCTAAGGAAATTAAATCATTTCCATGTCTAGTAGGCTACTACCGTCGATTTATAGATAAATTTTCAAAAATAACAAAACCCCTTACGTCATTATTAAAAAAAGATGTCAATTTTAATTGGACACAAGAACAAACCCAAGCTTTTAATTTGTTAAAAGAAAAATTAACTTCAGCTCCGTTACTCTAATATCCCGATTTTTCGCAACCGTATTTTGTCACCACAGACGCCAGTAATTATGCCGTTGCGCAGTATTATCGCAAGGTCCTGTCGGAAAAGATAAACCAATCGCATATGCCTCAAGAACATTAAATAACCAAGAAGGCAACTATTCAACAACGGAAAAAGAACTTTTAGCCATTCTCTTCGCTGCAAAAACATTTCGTCCCTATATTTATTGTAATAAATTTAAAATAGTCACTGATCACAGACCTTTGGTCTGGCATTTTAATGTCAAGGATCCAGGAAGTAGATTAATTAAAACTGCGTTATACCCTTCAGAAATAATGTAAAGGATCTGGGTTTAATTATCGACCCGACTCTTAGTTGGATATCACAAGTGTCCGAGGTTTGTCGTAAAGTCACAGGCATACTTCGTTCCTTCTATCGCCTTAAGTTCTTTCTGCCTCCTTCAACTAAACGTCTTCTCGTCCAATCTCTAATTCTTCCATTATTTGACTATGCCGATGTTTGTCTTACTAATATTTCTCAGGAGCTGCTAAATAGATTGGACAGGTTACTTAACAACTGTATCCGATTCATCTTTGGCCTGCGCAAATATGATCACGTTTCAGAATTTCGCTCTCAGTTAAAGTGGTTGACTATACGCCAGCGCAGAGATTTTTGAATCCTGTCCACTTTGTTTTCAGTTCTTAATGATCCTTCCTCACCCCTTTATCTAAAAGAAAGATTTCAATTCTGTAGTGACACCCATTCTCTCAATCTCCGTTCTTCACACAGTTTAATCCTGTCTACTCCTCTCCACCGTTCTGGGTCTATGTCAAATTCTTTCACAGTTACTTCTATTACCCTCTGGAACAAATTGCCTGTTGACTTGCGAACAATACCTGTCAAAAATGTTTTTAAAAGAAAACTATATGAGCATATCCGTAGCCTACAAAGTTAAATCAACTTTCTTTATATGTTTATAGTTATTTATATATACATTTCTTGATATATATATATATATATATATATATATATATATATATATATATATATATGTATATATATGTGTATATTTTATGTATGTGTATATATTTTTGAACTGAATAATATCATTACAACTTAACTGCCCAAACTCACTTTCTGTTCTACCCAAGGTTAGCTGGTAGAGAATGCCATATAGCATTAAGCTCGCCTTTTGTACAAATATTTGGTGCAAAAAAGAATAAATAAATAAATGAATAAATAAATTAATTCGTTAACGCCTCAAGTTAGAGGAATATGATTATGAAATTATATATAAGCAAGGAAAACAAAATTCAAACGCCGATGCTCTTTCTCGCATACCTATTCACGCCTTAAATTCGAATGTAGTCCTTAATAAACTCAAATATGAATCATATTTTAAAAAGCAATTTACTAGTTTCATATCCACAAATACTGTAATCGAAGAACATCAAGAAGCTTTACACCTCTCTAAATTAAATAATATTGTTTGCCCAGTATCCCTCGACTTTGATGAATCTACCCCATATTGTAAAAATATTCTATCACAGTTACAAAACTCCGAAAGCTTAAACTCGGAACGATAACCTTACACTATCTCTTATATTAAGGAGAATAACAAAACGTTTTATTTCTTATATACCAAAATTCACCATTACGAAGAGTTAACATACCGATATATTTACAATTTATTAATGCAACTACGCGACAATATTATAACGGGCAATAGCCAAATCACTGACTTAGCCATTTCCGATTTTGCTGATCCGTTCTCTAAATTATCCTATACAAAAATATACAATATAATTGCCTACATATTTCACAATACTAATATTAAAATTCATATATACCGAAATCAAATTATTTACCCTACCCCTGCCGAAATTCCACGAATTCTCAAAGAAAATCACGGCTCAACAATGGCTGGTCACCCCGGAATTAAATGGATGCTAAACCGCTAAAAAGACTTATATTTTTGGAAAAACATGCGCTCTGACATAGAAAATTATGTTAAAAATTGTAAGTTGTGCCAAGTAAATAAACCACTAAAAACATGTAATAAGGCTCCAATGGTGATAATTCCTAAACGCACAAAACCATTCCAAAGATTAGCTCTAGATATAGTCGGTCCACTACCCGAAGCTGGTTTGCAAAACTTCAAATTCATATTAACCCTACAAGATAACATAACCAAATTTTTATGTGTATATCCAATGATAACTTCCAGCAGTGACGAAGTAGCTTGTACATTAGTTCATTTTATCTCTTTGTTCGGAATTCCTAAAACGATATTAACAGATCTCGGCACATGTTTCACGTCAGAATTATTTAAACAGGTAACTGAAATATTTAAAATAAAACCCTTATACGCTACCCCCTATCACCCCCAAACAAATGGTGCCTTAGAACGTAGCCATGCTACACTCAAAGAATATCTGAAATCTTTTGTTAACGAAAACCAGAATGACTGGCATTGTTACTTAGCCACTGCAGTATTTTCCTATAATACTACCCCTCATACCACTACTACATATACACCCTATGAATTACTATATGGGCATAAACCAACAATATCTAACTCTTTATATAATACGAGTAACGAAACAACTTATCATGAATACATCCGCGCATTACAATATCGCATGAATCTTAGTCGACAAAAGGCATTAGAACATATAAGCAAAAGTCAGGAAACGTCAAAAAAATATTATGACACAATTAGTAAAGATACATCCTACAAAACAGGTGATATGGTTAACTTAAAATGTCACCATAGACTTCGCAAAGCTTTATCCCCTATCTGGAAAGGTCCTTATAAAATTATTAAATTAAATGGAAAACATAATGTAACTCTTCTTATAGATTGTAAGCATGTGAAATACCATATTAATGAAATTAAACCAGCTCATCCCTAATTTCACTTTATTTCAGGGCCATTAGCCACCAATTCAACGCTGAAACTCAAATTCTACCTATTTACAATAGTCCAGGTATTCATTTCGATCAAATAACTACAATTAATTTTTATAAAGATTTTTGAAATGTTGTAACGCATATAGACGTAGTTTCACTTAAGCCACATCTAGACAATGTACATTCACTTATAATCAAAACTGCAACGCTCTGCAAAAACTTGCAACTCCGTGGTTTCGTTGAATGTGATGATATCATAAGTCCTATTGAAGTATTATTAAATTCTAATTTTGCTAAATTCGAATCTTTGTCGTATATAGTTTCTACCGAGAAACAAACAAGGCATAAACGAGCTTCAGAATTTGGTGGAGAAATTTTGAAATTCTTTTTTGGAACTGAAGATGCTGATGATGCACGAAAATACGATGCAGCCATTAGCGCTTGTCAAAATAGCGAATCCGAACTTTTAAAACGAATGAAGAATAATATCCACATAATTCAATCTTCTATTAATGTTTTAACTCAACAATATATAGACTAAATATGAATGAAAATAAATTAAATTCTCAAATAAATACTTTAAATATTGTGTTATCCCAAATTGTCAAAAACAACGATCAATTATCACATATCTCTAAAATAAATGCTTTACTTAATATAATAGAAAGCTCTTTGGCCACTATTTCTAATTTCTTAGATAATGTACTAAACTCTATCTTATTTTCTAAAGCAAACATTTTACATCCTAGTGTGATAAGTCCTACAAACTTACTTCGCGAGCTATTAAAACAGAGTAACTATATAAATAAGCGACTAGATTTTCCAGTACCATTATCAGTTGAAAATATACATACTTTGATAGGTATTTCAAAATTCACATCTTTTTATTATAATAAAAGAATAATTTTCATATTACGCATACCACTGATTTCTTCTTTAAAGTTCACTTTATACAAATGCATACCCTTACAAACTCCTCATAATCCTAATAATCCTAATTATTTCGCCCTAACTCAACCCACCAAGCCTTATCTTGGAATAACAGGAGATAGACTTAGTTATAGTTTGTTAGATAATTTAAATTTGTAAAATTGTAATATTGTTAGTAATGATTATTCTATATGTCCTCTAATTTCTATATTTTCTACAATAAGAATCCATCTTGTGAAACGAAATTGTTAACTGAAGTAACGTTATCCTTGCCATCTCAATGTAACTCTAAACTTTTATATGGACAAATCGATGTATGGTATAAAATAAATAATAATAAGTCCATCTATGTACAATCTGAAAAATGTAAATTAACTAGAAAATGTAATAATATAATACAAGATTTTACTATTTTAGGAACAGGTATCCCAAGTTTAAATGAAAGCTGTATTGGTTTTTTTAAGACAATTCAATTATTACCATCTACAACTAAAACTATTAAAATTGAAAATAAAATAAATTTAAACTTTAATATTACAGAAGACGATTGTTGTAATAAAGAAGTTTTAAATAAGTCGATTCCCTACTTATCTCCTATATCTTTAACTAGCCTAGACATGGACACTCTAAAATATTCTTACCATTCCTTAAATAACTTAGAAAATGAGATCAATAAGGTTCAAGAACAATCTCATAATATTAAATATGGTAATTACTATTCATCGTTTACATACTTCTTGATTATTTGTTTTATTTTATATGTTTCCTATAAAATGTTTTGTTGCTTTATTAAAAGAAATAACGATTCTTGCTGCTGCATACAAATATTTAAGCAGTGCAAAACACGGCGAATTATTAAACACGAATCAAAAGTTAGTAATTCTATTGAGTTAACTGAAGTCTCATCATCAGACGATGATAAAAAAGATTCTATATCCTTACCCAACATGCCAGTGCAAAATCAAATGAAAAGAACATTTGGTAAATTCAACTTATCAAATCGAAACTTATGTAATAATTAATTACTATATTACTTGACTATACTTATACCATAAATTTTATGTTACATTATAATTTAAGTTAGTTTTAGTAAAAGTTTTTTTTTAAAACCACCTTCAGAGCGGCCCTCCTAACAGTTCGATATAATAATTATGTACTCGTACAATTGTTAAAATAGCAATCTGAAGCAATGCGAAGGAAAGTAACTGCAATATCTTTTTATCGCTTTATTTTATATACCCAACCCCCACATAGACAAAATTATGATTGTGTGCAAATTTCTCCGATGTCATACAATGTTGGATCAGCCTTGGTAGTAGTGAAAAGTGACGTAATGAGAACAAGTAATAAGTTTTTGAAATTACAGCATTCCTCAAGAGTTTTCAAGACTGGCACGGCATTTATGTATTTTTTCTAAGGCGTCCTTATACTGCATTAATAATTTAGTAGAATAATCAGAGTACGAAACCTTGTACAGGTTTCGTAGTCTGAACAAGCTACAGTGAAGTGTAAGACAGGGTGACGTTACATCCCCGAAACTCTTCACCGCTGCATTGGAATACGTTTTCAAGCTATTGGACTAGAAATGATAGGTATTAAAATCAACGGCGAGTACATCACTCCTCTTCGGTTTGTCGACGATATAATCCTTATGGTAGAATCGCTGGAGGTCCTAAGTGCTATGCTCACTGACCTTAATAGTGCTTCTCAACGGATAGGTCTTAAGATAAATATAGACAAAATAAAGAACATGAGTAACGTCCATGTCACATCTAAGCCGGTAGTTGTTGGTAGCACTAAGCTCGTAGTTGTTGACGATTAGGTTTACCGTTTATATCCGACTAAGCCGAACTTCACCCGAGTGTTCAATTAATGGATTCATCTCAGCTGAGCAGCGTTCAAAAGATTACGACACATTTTCTCGTCAGGTATACCTCAAAAGTTAAAAACTAGATTGTTCAACCCGTGCGAGGTTTTTCACTGCTGGCCTTATGGGGAAACTCAAGGCACTCAACGGGCTATGGAGCGGGCTATGCTCGGGATTTCTCATAAACCGACATAGCCTAACGGATTAGTGAGCTGAACTGTAAATGGTTACCGGTAGGCAAAGTTTAGGGCGGTGCTCCACTGAATGGAGTGACGACCGGGTAAGAAATGCAGGAAGTCGATGGATGCAGGTGGCTTAGGCATTTATGGCATTCTTTGGTGGAGGCCTATGTTCAGCAGTGCGCTTGTGAAGGGTTGTAATGATGATGACGATGATAAGTTAGAATGTTAGTAGTATATTATCAGGTAGATTTCTTCACTGATATGATAAAGATAGGAAAGATGTATTATTAATATATTTTTAGAATGTATAGCCGAATATATTCGCAACTTGCATCATTAATATTATTAGTTGCAATTTTATTGGTGTTTTATTAAGAGCTCCGTGAAGCAAATCGTCGTAAAATACTATTAATTATAGAGGCTAATACCAATTTACGTTTATATAAATACATGAATATACTAACTCTATTTACGATAATTGTAAAAATTCAGACCTGTGATGGGGAGCAATGTTAATAGGGCGAGGCGTTTTCTTTGCGCCTAATGCAAGGCTACCCTCTGAAAGCGGGGAAGGCAGGTGGTGAATGCTCATAGCATACCACATAGCCGGCTGCGTGGTTATGTGGGACTCACTAAGAAGTGTCTATCCACTAAACACCACCTGTGCGACTGGTTCTGGCCTGTATGGCCTCTTCGCCGCATCGGAAGCAACCCCCCTTAGGGAATGGGGGCACGGGGCACAACCGTACGGGAACAGGAGTGCAGGTCCACTGACCCAGCCACACGTGGGCGGTGGTTCCAGAGAAGTGAAGGTGGGATTCGCTTGAGTAATAATACACTAACCGTACGGGGACGGTGAGTACGGTCTGCTAACACATCCGAACGGGGGCGACGGCGTTAGCGGAAGCGGGAAAAGGAGGAAAAGCACACACCGTACGGGGGCGGCAGCGCTAGCGGAGGTGGGACGGCACTCACCGTACGGGTACAGTGAGCGCGGGCATCTAGCACAACTGCACGGAGGCGGCGGTGCTAGCGGAGATGGGGGGATCACTCACCGTATAGGGACGGCGAGCGCGGACAGCTAACACCACCACACGAGGGCGGCAGCGCTAGCTGCGGCGGGAGGGCACTCACCGTACGGGGACAGTGAACGTGGACAGCTAACACAGCCGCACAGGGGCGGTGGCGACGGACGGGATGGGACTGACGTTCTATTCCTCGACCGAACCGATCGAGGAATTCCCGTATAGGGACGGGTGCTCGGTCGGCTAGCGGATCCCTCTCGCGCTCGACCGCACGACTGCGACGGTACAAGCGGAATGGGGCGATACGTGTATAAATTTTAATTTAAATACACCTCGCCCTACATACTCTTCTGTTGTTGATTGCTGTCACTAGGTAAATCCTTCATACAAGAGAGGCTTTAGTCCAGTTATTGACTTTTACGAGTTAATACAAAACAATGAATAGTCGGAATTGCCTACAGTAATTCACTGCAGGCTAAGAAAATATTGTAAGGAAACTGTTCATTTGCAGTTTTCTCGCTGATGACGCAAAAATGATATGATTAACTTGGTGTATTTACTATACAAGAGGTATTTCACTTTAGAGGCAACATATTAAAAATTGTGCAATTAAGAGTAACCCTAACCAATGAGCATATATGCTTAGACATATGATTAAGAAGGAAGGGAGAGAAGTGTGTCAGGATCGCGCTTAATGGAAGGACGTAGCCCCTGCCTGTGTAACAGGTGTGAAAGTTTATGTATTTGTATAAATGAAATCTGTGCGTTGTCTTTTGATTTCACATAAATTTTATAAATATCTAAGCCAATCACCAGCTTTATTGGTATGTTTAAAATGAAAATCGTTTACATTTTTAGGAATATTCGGAGTATAAAATAAAACATTATAATCATTCGCACGTAGAAAGAGGTATCTGTGTAACCAAAACTTGTAAAAAATTGTTAAAGACAAAGCCATTAAAAAAGAAGTGGACCTAATAGAGACTCTTGAGAAATGCTTTAATAAATCCTTGTGGGAAGACTCGTAGTCGTTGAAAGCAAAACTATCTCTGGTATACTATTGTGATACATACGGTGAAGAAAAAGAAATCTATGTTAGCGATAGAATTTTTATGAGCACTATAATTTTCATGTTAATTTTAAATGTAGCTGGAAACTGTTATGATATTTATGTTAAGAAAACGGGAAGAAATTTTAATGGGCTGGGTAAGTGATATGATAAGACAGTTGATACAAAAAAAAACATATAAATCTATCAAGAAAAATCTACAATTTAATTTAATTAAAACTTAGAAATATGCAAATATATTTAAAACTACATTTCAGGTCACGCAGTTTTGTCAAGTTTCTCATTAAGACAGAATTGGAAATGGTTTATATCGTACGAGTCCGAAAACCCCAAATTAGAAAGACTGAAAGGTTTGCATGGAATGAGGTGAGATTAAGTCTCTTTTAATAGTGTCTTGTGTCCACAGTAATTATTCGTTTATATAAGAAATCATGGTGTTTTTTTTTTCGCATGAACAAAAACGACGCGGGTGTCATGACTGGTGATTTTGTTCAATATTACCGTGATAGTATTGGGTCTAAACGCGTCAATCCACTTTTTCAAAATGATTAATATTCAGAATGATTAATATTAATATGTTAAAAACTTTCAACCTATGTATGCTAAAAGCTTACTATTTTCAGCAGTAAAGCAGTACGTTCGCCATGGCATTGGATAGGCTGCTAAGAAGTAGATTATTTTACTTTCATAATCCAATTACTTGACTAAGACCCCACCTAATGACAAGTGGTGATGCAGCCAGAAATGGCAAAGCGTACTTACTTAGCTGGACAATAACCCATTCGGTTTTACCTTGAAGTCACCCACATTATTTGTGCCTATTATGCACGCCATATTTCATTTAACTTTTATTAAATTTATTCTTAATTTCAGGACTATAATCACATTATTAACATTACTGGCGCACAGTTTATTTACAATATCGAATTTTATAGATAATCCACATGAAGTTGAAACGGTAAGATTTTTAAGAATGAAAACAACTGTACCATATCCAAATCAAATTATTAATTTTATTTAATTTTCAGCGATACGACAAACCTTTCTATTATATTATATATAATGGGTTGATTTTGATGCAACTAGTTTTTGCAATGTCCGGATTCTTGTTGACTTACAATTTGCAATTGCGTAGTGAAAACACCGACGTTTCTTGGAGTAGTTTTCCTAAAATAATATTTTTGAGGTTGTGCAGGTAAGTTAATGGCAATCCTGATTCTCATTTACACTGTAAAGTATTTAAAAAAATCTTTAAGCCAATATAATGAATCAATGCTTTCCTACTATTTCACTAGATCATAGTGGTGATATGGCTATAGATGTTACAGTACATTGATCAAGCTTAACAAAAATCTATTTGCTTGTTATAACACTGAATGTCGTTAAGGCAAGAGTGAAAGTTATTCATACTACGTCAGCCTATGGTAATCCTTTTTCTACATCTTCTTTATCATAAATAATCAGTTTGCTGCTAAACATGGTAATCCCACATTTCTAACCAGAATTTGCCATTCCATAATAGTATCATACATCTTGCACTCTTAAGAGATAAAGATATTACTCAAATTTTGTTATTCACCGCAGTCGCAACTTAAATTATAAATTAGGAAACCTTCTCTTCTGGCTCATCTTCAGAAACGTTTAAGGAAAACTCCCCCTATAAAGGGAGTTGCCTACGTCCTACGGTCCCGAATAAAAAATATTTTTATAAACTATTGGTTCTTACTCAAATCTTACATGTAACCATGAAAGAACAGCGCAAGCGGCACTTCAGTCTCTGATCTCCTCCTTTACATCAGCGTATGCTTAGCGAACAATTATACATAGAGAATGGGATTCGTTTAAACTAAAACGGGTACTTAGTTATTGTAAATTAATGATATTTGCTAAGAAAAGATCATCATATTCAAAAATTTTGACTCTATAGTCCTAAGGGGGCTTTTTATACCTTTAATTATTCATGTTTTATTTTAACTTCGATTCTGATTTCCTTTTAAGTCTATTTAAATTTGTTTTGCATCGTCTTTTTCCCACCTATACACACCTGTGACATTTTTTTCTATTTTGGCTGGACATTTTCGGTCCTGGATATTGTGCAGTGCTTTTACACATCTACCGCATTTAAAACTTCCAGATATTATTTTAGTTTATCCCTATTTTGAAATATACTTATTATTACTAGTGACTGAATTTATCTCGCTGGTCATTTATTTCTATTGATAGCTGCTATTTGATGATTTACTACCTCTAATATGTTCGCCGCTATTACCACCTTGTCAAATATCACTAAATTTCCTAATTTTAGAATCTGTGCTGTACCGAAGTGCATATTTCTGCGATTTAATCTAAAATAATGTCATGAGAATTATCAAATTTGCATGTCTTTAGCCTGATTTCTCTATTTTAAAATAAACTTATGAAAATTTTCACCGACCATGATCTCAGTTTATTTTGCTTGGGCAGAAAATAGTAATTAAACTTTTTTGTGGCCATTTAAAAATTATCTACCCCATCTCTTATCACGGCAATAATATCGTGGAAAATATATCCCGAATCCCAGTTACAACTAAAAGCAATAATTCTTTAATAGAAAATCGAAAAAATTCTTAAGGATTTTTTCCGTTTCTACAGTCGTGGTGTTTCCATATAAATCCAACTTTTTCAATGACGGTTACAAATGTGACATTTGAATTGAATTTTCGAATTCTGAAAGTAAATACAGTTTAAACCATCCTATATGCATCCTATCTGTAATAAAATGGAACTTTATATTACCAATTTAAGATATTCACAATCTTAAATTAGCGTCCCCCATTCAAATAAAATTAACACCCCTCCAATATAATAAGTCATTTAATGCAAATCAGTATCTCCAATTTTGTATAGAGCAATGTCGCCAATTTAATGGTAATCAATATTTCCAATTTAAGAGGAAAATCTATAGCTCCAAACAAATGGAAGTTAATATCAAATAGGAGCTGTTGAAATACTTTTAACATCTACAATTTATTAGAAATCAACATCTCCAATTTAGTGGAAATTAAAATCACCAATTTAAGTAAAATTGACATCCGCAATTTAATGGAAATCAGTATGCCATGTTTAATGAATATTAAAATTATTTGCGTGTGCATTACAGCTGTTTTATTCTTAATATTATTTATAATTCCCAAATTTTAATATTCTAATTCATCAAGAAACAACGCATCTGACTCCCTGCACTTAGTGTAATTACTAAATTATGCTCCCTACTAGTTTTGTGCATAAGATAGTGTGTTGAATCTATTAAATAGACACAAACACTGCACTATGGTTTGTAGTACTTTGATTTCTCACAGGGGGATTTCGGAAGGTGGTAACTAAACCTCCTTCTGTGATTCTTAGCATCCCTTGCCCTAGGGCCGTTTTTTGTTCGTTTTTCATCGGGGAAAGTTCGTTATAGTTTCCACACTTGGTAGGTATGCTTCTATCATGTAGATGCTGCTGCACATTTCCTAATTAACTAATGTAAAATTCGATTACAATAAGATTGTCTGCAAGGCAGGCTTGAATAATTTTTAGATAACGCTAAACCAGGAGTGAATTACCATCTTAATCAACTAACACAGCACACTTAAACAATCTAATTGTTTTTATGCTTAATTGTATAAAATATTTTAGTGGATTAATTTATTTTAAAAGACCCGCTGGGTTTCTTGTAGGTTCTTTCCAGGTTTACAGAGCTTTTTTTCCGAAATAATGTGAAGCTAAAATGACTTTCAATAAGTTATCTTGTATATCTTACAAATTATTCTATATATTGATTGACTGTTTTTAATATTGACTTTCATTATAAGGGATAATTTGTAATATAAAAACAGCAAAATTAAGATGCATATGTAAATTTAGCATAGGGGATCATTTACCCCAATCAAAAGTAAATATCAGGTGGGATCTTGGTCAAACGTTAGCCAATTTATAAAAAAATATTCAAAACTGAACAGCTGCTATGATTATTTTCTTAATTGCCATTTTGTATTTTAGGATAGTTCCAGCGTATGCCGTTGTCCTATTTTTTACATCCACCTGGTTCAGACATCTTGGGTCAGGGCCGCTGTGGAAACTGTTTGTGACAGGAGTTGTGAATGACTGCCGCAAACACTGGTGGCAACATTTATTATTTATTAATAACTATACAAACAAGGGTGAGAGTTTTTGCCTCATGCAGACATGGTATGTTCATTTAACTATAGAATTTCTTAATAGTGTTGATGCAACTCAGAAAAAGTATATTGGGAATAATATTAGCTTCTTATGCCACATAACCTCTTAATCATATCGATTGCATTTGCACCGTTCCATTCACAACATACTTTCCTGTTCGGGTGTAAGTGACGTCACTTTTATAAATTCTATTAAGCTTGATAGAGACGATTACATTGATTTTACTTTATTACGGTAAAGTTTTTATATGTATGTCCATATGTTTTCATTGCTTTTTGAACGATATTTCAATTTTTCACAATTTAGTACCTACCGTTAGTTTTTTCGATATCATTGAAGGCGACATTTAATCGAAAAACAAATGTAAGAGTGGCTGTGATCTATTGCGATTTTACTGTTCTCATTGGCACCAGTCAAAGTGACATATCAAGTTTTTGGTCTCGCTATTAGGACGCTGGATAGGTAGCTGAGCGTCTCATAAGAAATACACGGAATATCAACGCAAGCCCAGACAATTTCTTTTAAAAATTAGCTAGGCAATTGGAATTGAAGTTGTAGTCTGAACACGAAATCCTGGTGAGCGATCAAAAATGAGGAGAAGGCTGCATGAAATCAACCTATATGCTCTTAGATAATTTCTGATCCCAGAATTATGACGAGGTAAACGCGGACAAAGATTAAAATAGGCTTCAATCGACACATATACTAGGGTGTTATCCTCAAATTAATTCCAGTTCGTTTTTCAATAATGGAAAATTAATTTTAATAAATAAATTAAACGATGAGATGCTATAATCTGTAGACTGTACACATTGGTTGCAGATATGTCGAAAAACTTATGCACAGTAATGCCTACTGCCTGCAACAATATAATGTGGCAACTCTGGACTGGATCGTTCAGTCCTCGGATTCAAACCCGATTTAGCGCTCGTGCTAAACAATGGGGTTTACAAAATTTTCCCAAAACTGACAGAAAATTCTTGCATCTTCATCGAAACTGGGACTTTATCGCTCAAGAAGATATTGACAACTTCGTTCTGAGTATGCATAATCATTGAAGATGTTTTAGTTACTAATTAGTTTTATATTATTAACAATTTTTTTATGTTTTCTTTCTTTAATAATCAAAAATATGAATTCTTTTTAAAATATTAATAATAATGTACTCCAGACCGAATTTTGGTCACGGCGGCCAGCCTTATTGGAGACTATTGGATTATGCTGACCAAGTGTATCCGCAGCCCACTTGCCAGGCGTAGCAACTATGGCAAATATGCCTCCTATGAGACAATCTATGGGGGAGGCCTGTTTTCAGCAGTGGACTCTCTATAGAAAAAATAAATTTTTATACCGCCATCTACCGAGAACAGTCGGAATATTTCTGGCATTTTCCACTATGGAGTCACCAACGCAATGAAATAGGGTGATGGATTTTTTACGCAACCACTACGCAGCATTGTGGCACTGCTCGTCACAAACTATCAAAGCGTCAGTAGCCTAATGGCAGGGCGCGGACCGCGAACTCGAAAGGTCGTGGGTTCGAATTCGCCATTCGACTACTGTCGTGAAGTATTTCTAACACAAGTATTTTAAGCTTACCAGAAGTGGTTAAAGGGTATATTAGTAATGTTTAACAGCATTAATAGTATTTTTTCAAAAAAAAGTCCACTGCTGTGAATAGGCCTCCTCCATAGATTGTCTCATAGGAGGAAGTTGTTATAAGGAAGACGCTGCTGCCCATCTCCTTGTTTATTTCCCTCTGCCACCTCTTACGACACTCATGAGATGATATTGGGTAGTAGATATTCTGACACTGCCATTATACCGTTACAGCCTATTAAAATTCACTGCTGAACATAGGCCTACTCCCATAGATTGCCTCAATGGGGGATATTTTCCACAGTGTCCACGCTTGTAAGGCGGAAGGAAACCGCAGTTTTATTTCGTTATTAAGTAGACATCTCCGGATTGGTTTCCCTCCGTCGCCTTTCACGACACCCACGGGATGATATGGGGTAGGTCTCTAATTATTCAGAAGTATTTCAGAATATTTGGCTAAGATTGGAAAATCATAAATTATTGATGTCATAGATGCTTAAAATATTGTTTTTTAATTCAATACAGGCATTTAGCAACGGAAATGCAATTGTTCGTCGTAGGATTGGTCTTGCATTTAGCCACGAGGCGTTGCGGTAGAAGAATATTGTTGGCATTCATGTTACTAGTGGGTGCCGTGGCGCCAGCAATTCACGTCTTACTGCAAGATGTGGATCCTTTTGTGATTATAAACCCTGAGTATGTAGACCCTAATTTACTAGTGTTAGTTTTTTTTTGTATTATTTATTTATTTATTTAAACTTTATTGAACCTTACACATTAAGTAAAGTAACAAAAGGCGGACTTAATGCTAAAAGCGTTCTCTGCCAGTCAACCTTAAGGCAGTGATATAACTACGAAGGCGGTTACAAAGAAATATCCATACACACATACATATACATATTATACATACATACACACATATATACATATATCAATATACACAAGTATATAAAAATTTATGTATTATAAGAAAATATAATATAATACAAGATACATAAAGATACGTAATATACTAATGATGACGGAACTTAGCAGTTGTAAAGCAATTTTAGAAAATGATCTCGAATGTTCTTCTTAAATGTTTGTTTGCAGGTAGGTTGTCTTACCTTTTAGGCAGGTTATTCCATAGGCGTGCGGCTTGGACAACAAATGATGAAAATATGAAACTAGAACGATGAACGGGAATAGAGAGAGCAAGAGTCTCCGATGAACCAAGCTGTCTGTCATGAGTGTCCCGCAGAAACTAAAACTTGTGTTATAGATAATTTGGATAGTGGTTATCGAATAAAATAGAAAAAACTGTGTTAGGTATCCTAATGTGTCTTCGCTGACGAATTGGAAGCCATTTCAGCTGAGTGCGAAATGAAGATACATGATCAAACTTGCGAAGATGATAAATAAAACGGATATAGATATTGACGAGACGATCCAGCTTATCAAGGAAAACCTCATTGATATCAGGAAAACATACATCAGCATAGTCAATTATAGGCAAAATAAGAGATTGCACCAGAGTTATCTTTGCCTTAACCGGAAGAAAGTTCCTAGGACGGTTCAAAGCACTGAGCTCAGCAAAACAGAGTCTTGATATTTTTTGTACAGAAAGGTTACATTATTATAAGCACATACGCCAATTTTCAACATGCGGAAACGCGTACCTTTTGAGAATTTTTTTTATTGAAAATCAATTATTTTTTGCAATACGAGTATTTATTTCAGTTCCTACCGTAAAACTGACGCTATTTTGTATTGTCATTATCATCGTCAGTAGGGATGTCGATTCTTTTCGAAAACAATCGATTCGAATCGTAAGCTGATGTATAGATTCACAAAAAATCGATTTCTAAAATTTCGATATTTTTTCATGTTTGCATTTATAATGTAAATATAAATCCATTTAATGAGAAAAAAATCCCCTTCAGCGCTGCGGGAAGAGCAGCCTCTACGCCCGAGAAATATTGTACTCGGCCAGTATATAAAGCCTCAGCAGTGCTGTCATCGCCCATTTATGAGTTAGGTAACCTAGAAGATCACCAGCCGAGCGATCACGGAGGAAACCGTACTGATGGTTACTAATCAGCTGGTGATCCTCAAGGTACTGCATGAGCTGGCTGTTAATCCTCCATTATTTTAGAGAACAAGGAGGTGATGGCAAAAATCCAATAATTGGACAGATAGGAGTGTTTTTGTTACCTTTTTTAGGGATCGAGTGCACGAAAGCTTCCACGAACTCAGAACTAGGCCTTGGTCGTAGGAGTACGAGAAAAGACGCGTTAAAACCGGTTCCAACACTGGAGCACACGTCTTCAGCACAATAGGACGGACGCCATCAGGCCAACACGACATGTTGATGTCCAGGGAGAGGAGTGCTCTAGGCACCGAGCAATGGGTAAATAGCACATCCTGCATAGAACACTCACACTGCGGGATAGTCGGCGGTGTGTTTCCCCCGTCATCAAGAGTCGAGTTGGACGCAAACAGAAAGCCAAACAGGTCGGCTTTGTCCTTTGTGGCATGGGCCAGTGAGTCGTGTTCCCTGTGCAGAGATGAGAGAGATGGCTGACAGAAGTTCCATTGGCCAGCCTTGGCGAGAGACCAGAATGCACGTGTTCCCGAAGGAAGACAAACTAGTTTCTTGCCAATTCTGTCGAGGCGGAATTATACTTCTCTTTAAGAGCACTGGCATAGCACTCTTGTTTATGGCGTTATGCAATTTTGCAGGAGCGATTAAACTATGGCTGGTTTCTGCCTCTGATAGGTACCACAGATGATGGAATAAATAGTTCCATTCCCTGTAGCACCACATAAGCGATAGAATCAGAAATAACTCTGGGATCATCCGGCGAAAAGCAAACCCGCCTACAAGGATAGAATGCAAAAAAAGTTTCCCATCTCGTCCCAATCGGCTAACTTATAATACCAAACACGGAGACAACCTAAAGAACGCAACCGCGATGGAAGCGTGAGTAGCACCCTGCTCCGGATCAGACAATGGTCCGAGGAGCCAAGCCAAGGGGTATCGACGGAGACCTGATATCCGTCCGGATGAGAGGTCAGCAGATGGTCCAACAGGGATGGTACATGACTTTTCACATCTGGAATCCACGTAGGTGAGATAACCAGTTGTGTCAGATCATATGCTAAAGCAAAGTCATAAATAGGTCTCTACTCGCATGATCGGTTAAACGGGATTCAAGCTATTCAGCATCATGATCTCTACGGATGTAGCACGGAATCTGCAGCCATTTGGTCGTGGTCGATGACTCAGTCTGTGTCGGCATTGCCGCTATAGGACATACAGAGGCATCCGAAGTCGCGGGCATAGTCGTCTCTGTCTACACGCTGCCATAAGATGAACAAGTCCGTACCTTCAAGACTGGCGAGTTATCAAAAACTGATGTCCTCTCTGACGTACACGCAAACTCCAGCTAGGCGCACAAAGGAGTGTTCTCATCTGTACCCCGGTAGGAGAGATACAAAGTATCAACTGGAGAGGATACCTGCGTCTTGGTCAGAAAGAACAAGGCCTGCTTCGCCGTTTTCAGATGATAGTGGATGGCGCTAAGGTTTGAATAAAATCCCCTGATATTGCAAAAATTCACCGATAGCGTGACAAGGGGCACTTTTGGCTTATTATGCAGGACAGTAAGGATAAAATTGTGCCCTAGGAAGAGCAATTATCAAGCGGTAGCCTGTTACCGTCAAGCTCACAATTGTGTTTTTAGTTGGGTAGGATTTGCCTTAATCACCACGTGTAGGCGCTCTGGCAATCGCAATACTCGTCCTTACTCTAGATTATCGGGAACTTTACAGCAAGACTTTGATCCATGTCTATTTTAGTGTGCAACAGATCTTAGGGCCGTGCCAGTTACAACATCTTTGTACTAAGGAATGCCGTTTTTTTTCTGTTGTAGAATATGCAGGGCAAACCAGAACGATACTTTTTATATGATGCATATTCTCGGACATAATAATTTAGCTGGGCACGTTGTTGGGATGATAACCGGTTACTTAGTATATCATATGCAAGAAAATGGAAAACCCATTGGAAATAATAAGGTTAGTTTTTATACTTATTAATAAAATCAGGCCATTATTTTGCAGAACATGGACTCTTGGTTCGTTACTCACATTTGCGTGTAGTTTCAACGGCGATGTGTACAGTTATCTATAGAATCTATTTTCTCACTCAAAATCTCAGGTGTCTCAGGAGTACCGTTCCCGGAGTGGGTCTTTAGCTAAGAAGCAAAAACATTCGAACATTGGTTCTGCTTAATTGTCGCTCAGTACGAGCTCTATTGAATCTATCTAAATCTCGCCACATTCTGTCATTTCAGTGCATTTGTCTGTTCATTTGCTTGAACTATGTCATATCTGTTCAAGACTGCAGCTTGTTTTCTAACAGTTATGGGATTAAGAGTATTATTGGAGATCTCTCACCATTCGGTGCTTGCTGCCAGTTTTCACCCTAGCAATCACTGACTCATCACTTAACAGTCACCGTCTGGTCGTTGAAATAAAATTAATATAATTTTTCGTCGAACTGCATGGCCATAGACCAGGTCTGTTTTCTGTGAGGACGCTTCTGGAAAAATTAAATCATCATAAGTAATTCTTTCTTCTCAACGAAGTCAGTCAGTTGTTGATTCTTTGGGTTCCGTTGCCCCATCCAAATTTAATTATCCACAGCTTATCGTCTTTTTCTGTGTATTATTTAGCTTCAAGGTTTCCTGTTATATACTCATGGTATAGGTTTTGGAAGAATTTATGATTTTAGAGATATCCTCGTACATAATATTATACCTCCTCATCTGAATATTTTTTATTTTCTAGTTTTTATTAGGAAGACACTGCTGCCCATCTCCTGTTTTGCTTTCCTCTGTCGCCTTTTATGATACGTAACGTTATTGGGTTGTGGATTTTCTTAAACCGTTACTACCCAGCAAAATTATTTGTATAGTTTAATAACAACTATTATGAGTGTGTTTGTCTTCATGAATTTAATGTGTGTATGTTAAATGTAAATTTTGTGTGTGTTTTACATGGTTAAACCAACGTTGCGGCATATGAAGCAGGAATGAGTCTGTTTGACCGGGGAAAGATCACGTACTCACAGAATTCTAGCAGATTTATGCTGCTTCTATTTTAAACCGGAGATACTTTTTACCTTAGTCCTCAGGTATAAAAACGTATCTGTATTTTGAATTATAACGAGGATATAATATGTGTCTATGGGCCACAGCGTCCACTAAAGATCAGTTAGACTGCGTGCTAGTTTGTTAACTTTACTTTTATAAAAACAAACCTTAATGCGTCAATAAACTTTTGTACCACACATTGTACCATTAACACATACATGACTATAAATACACTTATTTTTTATTTTTTTATTGACACGTAACTAATTCATTTGCAGATTTTTTCGTTACTTACGTGGTTCATGTGGTGCGCGTTGCCTGTGTCAATTTATGTATTCTGGTTGGGGAGTATGTTTTATGTAGACGGGTATGAAGTATCGCTTGCATTAAAATTGCTGTATGCAGCCACACAGAGAGTTTTGGCGGGATCAATTGCCACGAGTATAATTATTGGACTCGTCTTCAAGCTAAATGGTGAGTGTATTGCTATATCGATAAATTTATATTTAACTAATAAAAAATATTACGAGTTTGAAAATTAAAGTTCGTTAACAGTAATTTTTTTTGAAATGCCATAATTTCAGCCTTTCGCAAGGCCACTGCTTAGCGTAGACCAAGGAACGCCAAAAAACGGTCCTGAGCCACCTGCATCTATCGACTTCCTGCATATCTTACCTAGTTGTCACTCCATCTAGTGGGGGGACGCCCTACACTTTACCGTAGCAACGCGTTAGTGGATAATCGTTGCTTATAAAAATATTTTACTATATTTCAAAATTAAAAAATACAGAACTATAAAATTCATTTTAAATCTGTATTCAACCTTTTTTCACAAATAATGTAGTTTTTCCAAGAATATTCTGTTCCTTTAATTATTCGGAGTCATAAGAATATTTTGTTACTACTCAGTTATTATAAATTCTTAATTCATTATTAAAAAATAAGAAAATAGGTAAAAGACTCGACAGCTCGCGCTTAATACGTTACAGCTACGGAGGGGCACACTGAAATGATCGGGAATAGAATATTTCGGATTGAGTTACAATAAAACCTTTTTTAGAATTTGAATACTGGCCCCTTAGAATCTTAATGACATTCAAACAATTAAAAAAAATGTTTAAAAACAAAAACTATGTTGGTTTAAAGTTAATACGCCGTTAACAGAAATGGAGCTCACGCGTGAACATTTCCGTGCTATAATTTATTACAATTTTCGTCGCGGCTCAGTGTTTCGATTAATGATGTTGAAGCACCGAGGCAAACGACAATATACCGCTGGTATGCCGAGTTCCGACGCGGTCGTTTGTCGTTCAGCACTGTTATTCTGCAGGTCGACCAAGAACAGCGGTCACGCCTGAAAACATTGCAGCTGTGCGAACTATTATATTAGATAACCGTCATGTGACATACGAGCAGATTCGAGCTGTTATCGGTATCGGAATTACTGCGATTCAGTCGATTTCATATACAGAGCTGTGTGTAAGAAAGCCAGTTTCCCGCTAGGTAATCTACAATTTGTCCGAAGAGCAAAAGGCGGCTCGTGTAGATTGGTGCCAGAATACTCTGCAACGCTTCAATGGAGGGAAGTCAAATGCCGTTTGTAATATCATCTTAGGTGACGAATCATGGATTTATTCATACGAACCTGAAAGAAAACATCAGTCAGCAGTTTAGGTCTTCGAAGACGAAGTCAAACCAACGAAAGTGGTGCGCTCCCGCAGCGTGTCAAAGAAAATGGTTGCTACGTTTGTCTCGAAAAATGGGCATGTTGCTACAATTCCTTTACAGGAACGCAGAAAGGTTACCGCTAAATGGTATATTACGGTTTGTTTGCCAGAAATGATAGCCGAACTTCGAAAAAATAACCCGAAACGTCGCATCATCTTACATCACGATAATGCGAGCTCCCGGCTCGGAAGACTTATTCTTGGTCTGGTGAGATTCTGGTCAAATACTAACTTACCAGACAAATTTTATTTGAAAGAGGAATATAAAATAATTTTAATTTGTATTATATCTTAAATAGAAAATTTGTCGTTCAAATAAATATTTAAGGATGTTCATGCAAACAGAATCAGGGATATCGTGAATAAGGGTGCCAGACTCGAATTTTCAGTTTTTACTGATCAAACTAAAAATCAAAAAAAAAATTACACTTACGTTTTATATAACAATTATGCATAAAAGTAAATAAATTAAAAAAATTGGGCAAATTACAAACCACCAGACCGCTGGTTTATTAATTATTTGATACCCAGCAAATAAAAAATTATATTTGTCTGCTTATTCCGGATGACCAATCTTTTTCAACGGTCACCGCTTGGACTATATAGTGTCTTGTTTTTTTGTATAATAACATGTTTACTTCTTGAGTAGTGGCAGCGCGAGAGTATCCACTACCCCATATATTCCCGTGGGTGCTTTAGAGGCAACAGAGGGAAACTGAAATGGACAGCAGAATCTTCCTAATAACAACGTAAAATAATAAAAAAATGCGGTTATCAACACGCCTGCCAAGCGTGGCAACTATGGCATGACCCCCCCCCCCACTAGGAGGCCTATGTTCAGCAGTGAACTACGTATTATAGACTGTGATGGATGGAGGAGGGATGGAATTTTTTATTTCATTTTAAAGTTCCATACCTTGACCGATTTGTTGATTACCGACATCCACCAGAATGGTTTCTTTTTCATCACTTTGTTTTATATATGATCATAATATTATGATTATAAATAAACAAAATATTACAAGAGCTGGTTGGAATGACAAAATAGTTTCGAATTGCAATTCGCACACGCCAACAAACACTGTTAATATAGCCTCGGTGCGGTAGGTAGTTGTTCGTGGTCGTCAATTGCCCGCAATACCTGCACTATGGGAAACCACTCATAGTTTTTACATTAGCTCGCTTATTTACTTTTCAATAAATCTCATTTTTTTATATTTAATGGATTTAATTTACGAAATAAAACTTTATTTCAAACAGGGACAGCTCACATATTCAAAAATATCCTATCTGCATGTTAATAATCTGCATCTAATAAAATTAAATTTGCTTGTTTTAGATACTCTGTGCAGCATGTTCGAGTGGAGTGGTTGGGTGATTCCTAGCAGACTTTCGTATGCGGTTAGCTTAGTCCACATGAATATCGTTTCTCTAATTCTTGGAACCAAAACGCAATTAGGACATTCATCCCCTTTTTTTGCGGTAAGGAACTTTAAATTGTAGTTGAATTTATAACAATGTCATACCTATATGATTTTGTTCGGCCGCAAAGCAGAAATGATAAAGTATAGTGTCAGTCAATGTACTTACTATTTACTATTATTAATCACAGTTCTCCTGCTAAATTTACCCAGTGTGATTTACCTTTGATTTATCACTGTTTATTTATGTGAAGAAAAAATAACTACAAATTAGTTCAGAAAGCACGAACTTGCAAAACAATGCATACGCATGTATTTATGACATCCAACCACAACCCTGCGCCTATTTACTCAATAGTCAATATGTGACTACATCGACTAGTCATGCAACGGGACTGAAACTGTCACTGTGGAACTACTAGAGTATGTTATATATTACATTAAAACTCAAATTACCAAGTAAAATCTAGTCTTAATATTTGTATTCCAAATTGGTCTTAACAAAGCACTTTTAAAAAGTTAGTCAGAAAGCTAAACTATCGCTTTTATAAATCTCTATATATTGCGTGAGACCTTGTCGGAATTGACGAGAAACTCACAAATTAGACTACTTTCTCCTAGCAGTTACAATTTCACTACATAAGATATGTGCAAAAGTAAAAGAAGGCTAAGGTTATGTATGTTATTTTACTGTTAGTCTAATAGTTCTTATTCATTTCGTCCACGCATTTTTACCTTTTAAATAATCATTTTTTTTTATAGTAGAGCCACGCGGCAGCTTTTGCTGTCGCACGGATGGGCCGGCTCGAACAGGGGTGGTACCACGACCTCACAGAATACCAGCCTGAAGTAGAGGTTTACCTCTGCGTTTCGCTTGGTGAGTGCAGGTGGCCGGAGGCCCTTTTTGCTGGAAATGGGGCATTCCATCTTGGTCTTCACGGGTGACAACGCATCTGCATTTTGATTTGTAATAGAGGATAGATGTAGATGTCTATGGGCCGCAGCAACCACTTGCCATCGGGTGGACTGTGTGCTCGTTTGTCACCCTTTTACTATAAAAAAAAAGTTTAACTACTCGTAAGTCCTAATTACACTAGGTATCTATGTCGACTGCACAAACTAATAAGAAATCCATTTTGTTACAGTTGCTGAATTATTTTAGTATTGCAACGATGTCATTCCTTTTAGCTTTACCGCTTTATTTAACCGTCGAAGCGCCAATTGGCAAGATGGTAAAGAGAATGACCGACCAGAAAGATGACCAGTATTCTAAGAAGAAAGAAAACTAATAAAGATGAAATAATTACAAATACTTTACGAGTTTCATTTTATATTCGATAGAAACACATTAAGAAGCTATTGTTGAAAATATTATTGGGTAAGAGCACATGAGAAAAGAAACCGACCAGAGAAAAATTACTAAGGCGATTCGAAAATTTTTACATATTTTACTTTATTATCTAAGATTAATTTGTTTTTTTTCAAACTACTAACTTAAAATATTTTATTTTCACTTTTTTGTATTTGATAATTTTTTTTGCCCTTTAGTTGAATGGTCAATTATAAATTGAATACAAAATTTATTTTTTAAATAGGTAATCTAATAGAAGACACATGGCATATACAGTCTTGAACACGTTTACACTATGAATATTACAACGAGCTGGGCACGTGACTAGGTTCTCGTGGAATAAGTACTTTTGTTATTGTGGGATAGAGAAAGGACTTACTGTAATCAGGCGTCTGGTTCACTGATACCACAATTCACCACCAAAATGTCTATAAATGGCGGACACGTGTCATACAATTATCAGTTCTTATCACTGCAATCACTACCTCCTTTCGAGTTTAATTACTATAGCGCGGCGAATTATTTATGCGGGATTAGGATTAACTTCCTAATTGTGATACAATCCTTTTAAGGATTTTTGCGGAACTCAAGCGCACAGGCGCGCTATCGACGTGGAGATCGATCATAAAATGCCAAGGTAGGGTGCAATCGGAAGTAGGAAGGCGACCAATGTGTGAGTTAACGAGTGATTAGCGAATGTAATAGTTAAATGATTATATTTATAAAATGGCCAATCTAGTTATGATATTGATTATTATTTATTTGCACTTTTTAATGGCGCCAAGATCTAGAAAAACACTAATCTGGACCAAAACATTCAGTTATTAATTTAACGGGACAAACTAACGAATGATCAAATAGACGGATCCACAATGGAACTAATGGACGGACCTACAAAAAAAACTCAGGTGGGTTTTCTATTAAGAAATTCTAAACAGCAACCCGGAGTCAAGATTTTAAGCGGTATTTTTTTATTTTATCCCAGAAAGGAAGTAAATTCTGTGGCGGCACTGTCGTCGCGCCATAAGCGAAACACATCGCAGCCTAAATCGCACTATTAAAGTTCCGAAGTAAGAGCAGTATATGTAGAATAGCTCCGAACTACCACTCGGAGCGTTGGCCGCTCCCCGGGCAGAACACCTTGCCAGGCGGGAGATCTCCCCTTTTCCTTCCTACGGCCACAGTGCTGACCCCGACGCGATATGAACACGCAACCAACAATCTTCGTAAAACTGCAACTTCAAGCCTGAAACTGAAAGAAAGTTTTAAAGGCATAGAAGAGATAGGTGTGATTGAAGATTTGTGGGAGACATTTAAGAAAGGGGTCGTGAATGTTGCTGATGAGGTATGCGGGGTAGCTAAAAGAAGGAAAGAAAGAAAGAACTATAATGTGTGGATGGATAAAAATATACAAATAGTTGTGCAAGAAAAGAAGAAAGCGTCGTTGGATTGGTTAGCAATAAAAGCTAACCAAAAAGTTCAAAAGGCAACGGATGACGAGATAAAAGAAGCAAGAACGAAGTATAAAAAATTGAAATCAGCAGCGAAAGAAGTTTTGTTTAGAAAGAAGGAAGAACAAAAGGATGATTTCGATAGGAGGCTCACTGAATATTTCCAGTCAAACGTTAAGTTTTTCTGGAAATTCATCAAAACAGCCAGAGGAACAACTTCTACCTCCCATCTTGACACCTGAGTACAATCAGGAATCAAGATGGGAGCATTATAAAAGGAGAAGAAAGTGTGTTAAAGAGATGGAAAGATTATTTTGAAAGTTTTTTTGAAAGAAAGGAAGTGCAGGTACAGCATCCGGTACCTTTCATGGAAACTAATATAAACGTTGATGAAAGTGAGATAAGCACGGATGAAATAGTGAAAGCACTGAAAAGTATGAGATTAGGTAAGGCTGCAGGGTATGACAGGATTACCGTCGAGATGCTGAGGGCTGGACGGGGCATAGTGGCTATTCAGTTGTACCGCTTTTTCAATTTGTGCTGGCGAAATGGGCAAGTACCGGGAGACTGGTGCAAAGCCAAACGTGCCTCGTGCCATTGTATAAGGGCAAAAGGGTCACGGCAGGACTGCATAAATTACCGCGGTATAAGCCTTCTCAGCGTCGGCGGTAAATTGTATGCGAAAGTGCTGATTGAAAGGGTTGTGAATGAAACAGACGAAAAAGTATAGACTCAGAAGTATAGAAATCTGCATGTCTGAGAAATAAAAATAATGAAATTATATTTGGAAACATGTGAAGTTCCCCAACACACATGTGGGCAGCGCGGCGGGCATTTCCTAGCTCTAAAACCCTCTCAGAAATGAGAAGAGGCCTATGTCCAGCAGTAAGACGTATATATGCTGTACCTTTTTTCTTAGATATTATAATAACCCCTTTTGAACAATTCTTCTTTAATAAAGCTTTTAAACTTTATGATTAACAAACTTTGAACATGTCCTGGGATTTTGTTTTAAAAGTATATACGTTGCCTCTTAAATGAATTACTAATTCTGTGGATTTTAGTAACTGGCATTACAAGCTTATGTTTGTTCATAGTGTTTAAAGAATGAAAAGCTATACATGTTTTTAAAAAAAATGTTAAGTGAATAAGTTATGACTGCATATAACATGAATTAGTGCACCATGTCGTAGTTAATGGATGGACGGTAAATATTTAAATATATGTAAACAATCACTTAAAGATATTTATCGTGGAAGAGATTAAAGCTACTTTTAGGAAATATCGTCAAAAACATTCGTCGAATTAACTTTCATCTTAATAGAAAACTTTGATGAGCTTATAAATAAGTTACTTTAGTTAAAGCGTAACTTTACAATATAATTTATTTATTGAATTAGCATGCCCTTTACTGTAATATAGTTCCGTTATAATATGCACTACAAGAGAAAGTTGTAGCGTTCGACCACACTGGTGGTTTTCTCACTTTATTTATTTTGAACTCGGTTGGACAACATTTTTAATTTTAACAATTGTTGTACGTTTGTTACGCAATTGAACCGATAATAGACTACGGATGATTCGTTGTTTTATTAAATAGCGTGTATTTATAGATATTTATATCTATCTGGGTTTCTAGTAAAAATTCTATCAGACATTTTTAATGTAACTCACAAAGGTTAACACTCTTTTTCGCCAATGGCTTCACCTCAGCTGCTGCGATAGGAAGGAGGACACCCCTCTTGCCGCAGCCCGCCAACACACTTCTGAAGTGGGCTTGCTAAGATAATGCCAGCCATGTGAGTTCCTCTTAGTACGCCATGGTTGACCAAGCTACGGCTACGTAGCCCCACTCCGCGACACGACAAGATGAGAAACCGTTGGTAAGGTGGCGTCGAGGCATTACAATTAAGAGCGCCACGCTCTTACGGAATACCAGCTTAATGTTACTGCTGCTATGGTTAGTGACGACAACCGAAAATTATTTGTTATGGTAGCGAGTCATTGATTAATCTTGATGCGACCGCTTTAACTTACAATCAAGTAGAGCATGTACTGTTGGATGGAATTCAAGTTTCTCAGTAATCTTGAATAAATTTTCGTATTGCAGGAAACATCCGAGAATATTCAAAACTATTAATTAAAGTTTGCAAAGCTTTCCCTCCGTATCTATTATGAAAGCGGTTAGTATTCAGAAGCGCATAACGTAATTATTACTGTCGCGTAAAGTTACAAACAACTAGTACACCGTATTTAAATTCAATGAAAAGGAATTGAATGAAACTATCTTAGACAGTGTAATGTAATGGAAATATCAAGTCTTACGAGTAAATACATTTTTTCAAATTTAAATTTTACTTCATTATATATAATTCAACTCCTACTGCATGTAAATATTACACAGTAAATCAAAATTTACATTAATGCAAATAAATTATTTCATTTTTGTATTTATGTTATAATCATGTTTGAGGTATTGAATTAAATTCTATTGTTGAACTATTAATTAAAAGAAAAATATGTAATAATAAAAAATTAAATAAAAAGGAAAACATGTACTTTTAAAATTGTGTGATATAATTTAAATCAACATTTTAATTTAAAATAATGTTTTTGTGTAAAGTACTGTTGCAGCCTATTTACGTCCCACTGCTGAGCACAGGCCTCCTCTAATTTCTGAGAGTGTTTTAGGGCAAGGAAGTGTCTGCCGCGCTACCCCAATGCGTATTGGCGACCTTCACATGTCTTCGAAATATTTTTTTTTTCTTATTTCTCAGACATGCAGGTTTCCTCAAGATGTTTTCCTTCAACGCCGAGCACGTGGTAAATCAGCACTTAAAATTGCAATTAACAATTTCATTGGTGCCGGCGAGGATCAAACCCGGGTTGCTCAAGTACTTGAAGCTTACAGCGAGCGCTAACCATCTGAGCTACCACGGCTCTTGTTACGGCTAAAGTTATTGTGTATTAAAATGAAAAATCACTTAGAAATATTTTTTTATTTTTTAAAATATAGGCCTTTCTTTGTAAATTTAAAGGTAAATATTTTTATGTCTAGCAACACGCTGGTCGTTAAATTTCTATGGAGTAAAAATTAACGTTTAATTGATATTATATATATTATTAATGATACACAGCAGTGTTAAGCTGCTATTTTACGCTGGTTTTCTGTGAGAGCGTGGTCCTTCCCCGGTCGAGCCCACCCATTCGTGCTACAACCATAATATAGCTGCAGCATGGCTCTACCACGTATATTCGACTTGCCTTGCCAGTTTTAATAAATTTAAAGATTTTTAAAGACAATATTATGCGTTTATTATTCTATAATATTCATTATTCGAAATTAATATATTTGCACTTAATGCTTATTAATGCATTTTAATTGTTTTAAATATATTTTTATGATATTTTAAAATGTCTTTATATTTGATTTAATTATTATTTATTAATAATAATTATGAGCCGTCACACCAGGTAAAGTCCACCAGAAAACAAGGCGCGCGCCATCCTTAGTGACCTCTAACTCCATCTATGCAAAAGAATTCCATTGACCGTGTTGTGCGGTGTACGAATAACTACTACCCAAAACGTCGCGTGGATGTTGCGAGGCAACAAAAGGAAACTAGTGAAGAAAAAACTAGCAGGCAGCAGTATTTTCCTGATAGCAACCAAAAACGTAAGTAATTAAGTAAAAAAAAACGGGTATCATAAGGGGTACTTGCCATAGCTGTCACACTTGGTAAGCAACCACAGATTGTTACTTTTTAGTTGTTATTACGAAGATATTAAAGACACTAATACACTATTTATCAAAAGAAGGCTACTAATCCCTTTAATTGTTTCACTTTGTCTCTTACGAACCCTTTTTTTTTTTTTTTTTGCGTATGGAAAATCATCTAATGACGCCTTTCGCTGTGGGCGGAGCGGAAGGGAGTGTCAGACTTTTACTGACTAAAAACCATCCGTGTTCCTTCAGTGCCCTTACGTTCCGGAGCCGCGGTATCTCTTTCGAACAGCCCGCAGCCCCGGCAGGCGTCGGCCCTTGCGGGCCCCTTCACGCTGCTGACAGCTCTTTGGGGCGCGCGTGGAACAAAACGCGCCGTCGACACGGCCTGTCGTCGTTAGACGGACGGACGGCGAGCTACCCATTGCTCGCCGTCCACAGGCCCGCGCCTACGGTGGCCGGGGGCCACGACGTAGCCCCCGACGCCCGGGGCGTCTCCCGCGGCGGCCGGGAAGGAAAGCTGTTGCTCTTTCCTTCTCCCGCTCCGCCACCTCCTTCGCTAGCATCACTGCTTCGCAGAAGGTGGTGACGGCATCCCATTCCGTCTCGCTCCGGACCATGGCTTCGACTAGGGCCGGACGCGAGAGGTCGCCGCTGCCTATCGCCGCTACGAGGACACGGCGGTGCTCCGCCCAAGCAGGGCACACCTCCACGGTGTGCTCCACCGTGTCCTCCGGTCGATCCTCGCAGTGGGAGCACCCGGGCGTTTCCTCCCGCCCGATTCGGTGCAGGAACCTCCCGAACACACCGTGTCCGGTGAGGACCTGCGTCAGGCGGAAGGTTAGGACGCCGTGGCGTCTCTCAAGCCACTCCTCAAAGAGGGGTCTTATCGCCGCTATAGTGGCGTGCCCAGCACGGGGTTGCGACAGTCGCTCTCTCCATGTCGCCATGAGATCACGCCGGAAGTCTGTCCGCTGCGCGACAACTTGCCGCGGCAGCGGGGTTTCCCCCCGGCATAGTGCCTCCGCGCGCCATTCGTGCAGGCGCGCGAGGACTATCGCCTCCAGATCCCATGGCGGCAATCCGGCAAGGAGGCTCGCCGCCTCGCGGGAGATCGTGCGGTAGCCGCGAACCATCTTTACGGCAACCACCCTTTGGGGCGCGTTTAGGTGGTGGACGGCAAGCCGCGCCAAACCACGCGCCCACACCGGGGCCCCGTAAAGGGCCATGGACCGCACAATCCCCGCGTAGAGCCTCCGGCAGGAGGCGTTTGGCCCCCCCAGGTTCGGCAGGAGCCGCCTGAAGGCAGCCCCGGTCCGTTCCAGTTTGGGAGCCAAACGTCGGAAGTGCTCAACGAAGTTCCATCGGCCGTCGAGGACGAGTCCTAGGTACTTCAACGTCAACTCGACGCCGACGGATACCCCTCCTACCATCACTGAGGATCCCGGTGGTGGCCTGTTCCGAGGACCATGGAAGTGCATGGCCTCGGACATGTGCAGAGCCACCTCGAGACCCAGTTGCCGGATCCTCTCAACGACTATCGCAACCCCGCGTGTCATAGTTTCCGCCGCCGCCTCGTACGACCCCCCTTGTGCCAGTACCAGCGTGTCGTCAGCGTAGCAAACTACGCTGACGCCGGTAGGGAGGTCGGCGCGCAGCACCCAGTCGTAACCGATGTTCCACAGGGGCGGCCCCAGAACCGAACCCTGTGGGACACCGCACGACATCTCTCGCCGGTTCCACTCACCGTTGCGACCGGGGTAGATGACGGCCCTGTCCGTCAGATAGTCCCCGACTATACGACGGAGATAGGTCGGCACCCGGTGATACCGGAGTGCCTCCCTAATGCAGCTCCAGGGCATGGAGTTGAAGGCGTTGGCGATGTCGAGAGACACCGCCAAGACAACCCCCCCCCCTGGCCAATGCATCCCCCGTCGTGAGGGCTCTCACGCGCATGATGGCGTCCACCGTAGAGCGCCTCTTGCGGAAACCAAACTGGTGTTCCGCAAGATCCGGCCCCTTCCCCGCAAGGTGCTCGGCGAGGCGGTTTGCAATTACTCTTTCAAAGAGCTTGCCCACCTCGTCGAGCAGCACCACGGGCCGGTATGCGGACGGAGAGTCCGCAGGGTGCCCCGGCTTCCAAATGAGGACCAGCTTCCCCGTCTTCCAACGAAGCGGGAATTGGCCTCTCTCCAAGCATGCGCTTAGGAGCCCCTCCAGTCGGGGCCCGAGAGCCTCCGAGGCTAGGACCCAGGCTTTGCCAGGCAAGCCATCGGGTCCTGGGGCGGTATTCCTGGCCTTGAGCCTACGTACCGCCACTCTCAGGTCTACCCCGGTCCCTTCCGGGATATCGTCGTCGTCGTCCTGGTGGTCCGCTTCCGGCACCGCAGGTGGCGAAGCCATAGGCGGGGGCGGATGTTCCCCTCGCGCAGGGAACAGAGCGCTCACCACGTCCTCCACGAGCTGAGGCCGGAGACTCTGCGTCAGCGGGGGGCCCAGGTGCGGAGTTTATCCCGCACCATCTTGTAAGGGCGCCCCCACGGATCTCTGTCGAGAGTCTCCAGCATCTCCTCACGGGCCCGATCCCGGGCCCGCATGACAGCCTCCCGGAGGGCGGTCTTCGCCGCTCTGTATCCCTCGTACAGCTCCGCCTCAATGGCTGCCGCATTCGGTGGACGAATGCGGAGCCTGCGATGCCTGGCGTACTGGTGCCGCGCGGCGACACAAGCCTCGCGCAGACACGTCAGCTCACGCGACCACCAATACACCTGACGCCGGGCGCTTCCTGGCCGGACGCGGGGCATTGCCACGTCACATATCTCGGACATGGCCTCCTGGAACCACCCTGCCTCATCATTGACGTCGGCAGGCCTATCCGGTGATGACACCCAGGCCTGCACGATCGAGGCTTCCAGGAGGAGCTCCCGGTCCAGCTGCTTCAGCGCCCAACGCGGACCACTCGGGGCCTGTTGGACTGGCGCGCTCGAGGGCTGGGTGGAGACGTCAAACCGGATGTACCGGTAGTCGGAGTAGGTCTCCACCCCCTCCATGACTCGCCAGTCAATGGCACGCGGCGACAGAGCGGGGCTAGCGAACGAAATGTCCACCACCGACTCGCCCCGCATCCGCACACACGTGGGGACAGAACCCCGATTTAGGACGACCAGGCCTGTCTCCAGAGCCCAGTCTTCCACCATCCTACCCCGCACATCTGTACGACGAGAACCCCAAGCCAAGTTCTTGGCATTGAAGTCCCCGAGGACAAGTACGGGGAGGGGATAGCTTCCGACGACGACTGCTCTCAGCTCTGCAAGAGAGTTATGGAGCTCGGCGAGAGATCGGTTCGGGGAGAAGTACACCCCCACAACGACGAACTCCTCGAACCGTGCTGCTACGCACCCCTGACCCCTCCTGACACCTTCAAGGGTCGGGGTACCGGCGGCGTCCGAAGAAATGATGGTCACTGAGCCGTTAAGGTCCGCCACCCAGTCATCCCTAGGCCAGACAAAATACGGCTCAGCGACCACAGCGATGTTAATCGACCACTGCGCCATGCTCTGGAGCAACAGATCCTGAGCGCAGGCGCAGTGGTTGATATTCGCCTGGAGGAAGCTTAATGGGGCCGTTATAGGCATTCCATTTCAGCTTCCTCCACGGGGCGCCCCTCTGCGGGCGTCGGTGTCGCGGCGGCGGCGGCGGCAACAGTGACAGCGGCGGCGGCGGCAGTTGCGGCTGCGGCGGTGGCCATAGAGGTGGTGGCGGCGGATTAGGGCCCTCCCCTACCCGCGGCCTTGGCCTTGGCGGGTGGCACGCAGGCCCTGCTTCCGGCCCAGTGATCGGCTGGCTTGCCGGTCGCCGCACATGCATCACAGTGCGGCGTGGCGCAGCAGGTCGCCGATTTGTGTCCGGGCTGACAGCAGCGAAAGCAAAGGCCACTGCGGTCAACCTCCGAGGCGCATTTCACTGACACGTGATGTCCCACGAGACAGCGGTAGCAACTCAGAGGTCTGGGCTCCAGCAGCTTAACCTGCGCTGAGACCCAGCCCACCAGAAGCCTTCGGCCCTCCACTATGGCTTTGGCCGCCGTAACAGGGCAGCACACCGTGGCGGCATGCATACCCTGTTGGTCCGGGCGTATAGCGCCTGACCTGACCTGGTCAGTAGTGCACCCCCCGGACCTAGCGACGACGGCCACCAACTCCTCCTCCGATACCGAGTCGTCTAGACCCATGATGCGCAGGTCTGCGCATCTGACGGGCCTGGACACTCGGGCCTCGTCCGCGTCCAGGGACGCTCTGAGCTTCGCAGCCAGAGCGTCCGCGGTCGCGTCTCTGGAGTCCCCGGGGATCTCCAGCATACGGGCCCCCATCTGGGTGACTTTGAGCCGGAGGCCCCCGGTGATCCCGAGCTCCCCGAGATCCACCGCCTCTTTCGCCTTCGCGAGCAGATCGCGGTAGGTAACGCCCTTCTTTTCCGCGTCCGGCTGTAGTGTAATCACTACAGCTGCGGTCTTCGGGGCGCGGAGCCTAGCCGCGATCTTGCGCGCCCTGAACTGGCGCTGCCGCTCCTGCTCTTTGGCCTTTTTGGCTGCCTTCTTCCCCTTCTTTTTATCCCCGACCACCTGCCAACCGGCTTCAGCCGCGGGAGGTGTAGGGAGCCGGGAGGGCGGCGGCGGCGGCGGCAGCTGGCTTGCCGCTGGCGCTGGCACATTCGCCGCAGGCACTGGGGCTGGCGCAGCCACCCCCTGTGCTGCCGCCTTGCCCTTTTTCGCCTTCGCCTTGTCTCTCTTTCCCGTCGCCGGCTTAGCCGGAGCCGGTTCAGCCGGTACCGGTTTTGCCGGAGCCGGCTTTTCATGGGAGGGAGGGGCAACTGCAGCCCCGCCCGAGGGCTGGCTGGACGGCCCCGGCCTGGATGCGGCGGCTGTGGCCGCCGCGTACGAGACCGTTGCCGGCCTCGCCGCCGTCTTGTTTGCCCCTAGGGGGGGGCGCAGGACGATGCCCTCCAGCACGGAGAACCGGTGCTGGAAGGCAGCCAGCTCCTGCCGGACCAGGTTCAGAACCTGGTTCTCCACCGGCACGGGCTGGCTTGGGCGCTGCGTCTGGGGCGCCGCGCGACAGGCAGGCTCACGGAGACTGGCCAGGTCTGCGCGGAGCTTCTCGTTCTCCTTCTGGAGAGTCTCCATGGCGGACGTCAGGCGGGCTACGTCCGCCCGCAGCTTCGCTACCTCGTTCTCATTAGGCTCGGCCCCAACAAAGTTGGCCTCCGCAGCCGCCATGATGGAGGCGGAGGCCGCGGGAATGGCCTTTAACTTTGAGGAGGCCTTTTGTTTGTGGGCCACGACCTTGATCGCGGCCTCCACCTCCTTTACGAATCTGGCCTTACGCTCCACCTCGGAGCCGCCAGTCGCATCCGTCTCTTCACCTGATACCCGAGCCGTATCGCCCGGGTGGCGCCCCTCCTCGGCATGCTTTGCCGCTTGTTCGGCCCTCTGATTGTCAGAGGGCCCCCTCCCGTTGCCTCTCAGCCCGCCCCGCCTGTTGGTGGGGATTTTCCGGGCCGAAGCCTCCTCTTCACCGGCTGACGACCCCTGGTCGCCATCCCGCCTGGACCGCTTGCGGAAGAACTTACTGGTCTCCGCGGTCCCAGGCTCCACGCGTCGGAAGCTCTCTGAGCCTCCCACGCTGCTCGATGCGGCGTCGGACTCTGTCCCCGCATCGCTCCTCCTCTCCTCTACGTTGCCGTTGCCGGCGGTATTGGCTTTTTTGTTTTCTTTTTCCATTTTTGTACCCACGAGTATGGGAGTAATTATAGGTCCACCTTGGCAGAGACCCCTTACCAAGGTAAGCAGATTTAGAGGATTTATTACTCGCCAGGGGGTCTGCAGGTACCCTGGCGAGGAGCGCACTAGCGACTGATTTGTTCATAGAACCCCGTCAGCCATCTATTCCCTCGCGGTGCGTCGCCGCTTGAGATTCGGAGTAACTTTTTATAGGGGTTTTCTCCCTCGCGGTCCGGGCGGTTAAGCCAAGACCCTCGGTCCCTATCAAAGCCGCGAGACATGATCCACGACACTTCGATGGGATTACGAGACCGGCGGTGATAGCAAAGGATGGATCCTTCACTGTCTGCCCGGAGGCAGGGTAAGTGCACACCGAGCCCGCCCTCACTCCTCTGCTATGCCCTCTGCTGATCAGAGGGTCACGCAGAGGAACGCACCGTTGGTCTGAGACGGACCCCACCCATGTCAGAATAATTAGCCGCGGCAGTAACATTCCCCAAGGAATAAGAATTTCTTCTCATTTCTCGAGGAAGATTACTGCCGCGCCCAGGGTGCACCGGCCCAGTAGCTGCTCTTCCCTCCAGACGTATCGAGAGGGACCCGCAACTACCAGGCACACGTGGAGGACTTCTGACTTCGCACCCCCTCTTACGAACCCTACGGTACGATTTGGAGTACAATGGCTATTCTTGAACGATTTACTGTGCAGTTGTCGATGACTGAAGATGTTCTTGCTTAATTGTAGATAGATACAGGTATTTATAAGCTAGATAATTTACTTACTATTAAGTATAATCGTTACTCATCCGTACTACTATAAATATACTTCCATAATTTTCACTGTGTTTGTGCTTAACATTTGTGAAATGAATCCAAATGATGCACGTGCATGTATGAAGAAGTTAATGAATCTGAAAGAAGCGAAAGGGGTATGTAAGGCTTGTGACACTTGGCGATCTGTTCTCTCTGGCTACACCGTCAGGAATTGTGCGTGAAGATAAGTAAGTAAGTAAGTAAGTAATCCAAATGATCAGTACCATTACAGGATATCAAAAGTCCACTGCAGAACATTGGCATCCCCATAGATTGCGCCATAAGCGGGATATTAGTCACCCTTGGCAGGTTATTCACTAAATGACTGACATTACCGTTATTGTTAAGGATGCCACATTCAATCTCCAGGTTTGTTTCCCTCTGTTGGATTTTATGGCATCCACGAGACAATATGGGGTAGTGTATAAGTAGGTATTCTTACAACGCTACAACATGGTTATTCGGTGTTGTCATCCTTATTTCTATGAAAAATACAATCATAGTTTTTACTGTGTTTGTTTTTAACATTTAAAAATCAGGTTATATAATATTTATAGGGTAATTTATTTTGGTATTATCCCTCACTCCTATTTTACACAATTTACAAATCATTAGGTGTACCATCGATTAATAGGGACCAATCAATCTACAATTTTCGTTAGAACCTTACGCATACTGCCTCTCTATTATTAATTAGCTCATTATTAATGTTATACGAGTATGGTAGATTAAAATTTATATTACTATCAATTTTCATCGAAGTTATAATGAACAAATTTGTTTTATTTATCGAATTCATGCATTAATATGTTTGAAATTTGTGTTGCTTTGTATTAAAAAAATCGTGATTATACATAATAAATTATACTATTATTAATATATCAATCATTTTTGCTGATACTAAAATTCCTTTCTCAATATACCACATATTAACTGAATGCCATTTCGGAATAGTCACAATCAAAACTACACTTGTAAATATCGGTTATTGAATCCGATACTCGTAAATGCATCAGAAAATATGTCAAATCGAGTTATGACGCTGCTGGCACTTTATAGAGAATACTTACACGACTCCAAAGAGCTACTTAAAAACAAAAAAAAACAATTAACAAATTAAAAATAAATTAAATTTAAAAAGTAACTATTAAAAAGATCTCCCAAACAGAATAATGCGGAAAAAGCAGGGCTGGTTTTCTGTTGGACTCTTGTGACTTCACTGACAAGTCGGTGTGTGAAACTCCAATTGTCATATAAGTACGCGTTGCTACGAGTTTCAGACTTATTTATACCTAGCGGTGGCCCGCGAATTTTTCCGCGTAGAATATCTGATTTTCTATGAAATTATTAAAATTTCTCACTGCTAAAGATCTATCACGTTATAAAAGAAACCTACTGTAAAAATTTCAATTTTCTAACTTCGGTAGTTTAGGCTGTGCATTGATAGATCAGTGAGTCAGTCAGTCAGTTGGAACAAGCGTTTTAATAAGTATAAGATTGAACTGTGGAAGCATCAAACTCATAAAAGGATATCTTAGACAGTAAAAGAGTACAATTTATGAAGTCTAAAGCTCGTGAGAAATCTAAAAGAGTCTTGTGGCCATTTTATTATGCTGGGCTGTTCGTATATTATCAATAACATCAAATATCGCTGTTTTGGTGCTATAGTGTTTAAATAAACCTACCTGTGCCGAAAGTATGAGTAATATTACGAGTATCAGTAAAAAGGATAATTTGCATTATTTACTTCAAAACCAATAACAAAATTATTGTGTGCTTTAAACTAGTACCTACTGTGCTACTGGTATGATATGGTATGGATATGTAAGTTTAACAAGCCTTGAAAGTGAATTATGTTTGTATCTAATTATAGTAATTATATCAATGGCTAAGCTTTAAGTTTTCGGTTTTCGTTTTTTTGATTATGATAAATGTGTATGTGTGTATGTGTTTTTTTTAAATTTTAATATGTATAAACATATTAAAATTTAAAAAATGAATATGAAAAATAATATATTAAATAGGTTTGTAATAAAATCACAAATATTTTTTATCCTTTGTGTACGTGATATTTATATGGGAGTATTTTTGTTCTTTTCTTTGTTTAAATACACTAATCTAATTATATAATCTAATTTATGAGCGTTCTTATTAGGCATGGCATATTAATTCTTACAAACGAAAAATACTTCATCATCAATACAATTTTATGAAGATAAATATTGTTCTTTATATCATTTTATTTGGAAGCATAATTTAGGACTTATTGGAAAATTAAAATAATTCAACAATTGGCTCGGCGCGCGAACGAAGCACAAACCTTAGCCGCTGGATTAGAACCGAGGGAACCAGCAGTGAAAGCTTCTAAGAGCGAGGTTAGTGCAATCATTTGAGACGCTCACTTGGGAGGGGAGTGTGAGTAGATAAAATGTAACTTTGATCTATAACGTAAATATGCCGATAGATAAAAGTACTCCATTAATTTTGCCAATTTTTAGCTAAAACACAAGTATTTATATTTTGCCGAATCAATAAAATTTTCAAAAAAGCAGCGCAAAGTCAAAATGAAAGAGTTTAGAAATACACCAAAAAGCCGTTTATTCTTTGTATTATTGCGATATATAACGACAATCAGATCAATTTGATTCTAATAACTCTGTTATGATTTGAACATTTTGCCTTTTCTGAAATTAAGTTGGCAACCACGTAGAGTAATGCAACTAAAAACTTCTTTTCCAAGGATTAACAGTATATAATAAACGTAAAACATTTGGATAAACTGAAATAATTATATTTATATAAGCTAAACCATACGAAAAAAAATTCCAGAATTACATAACGGGATCTCCAAGCTAGAGTAACAACGATCATGGTATATTAATGATTCAACACGAGAGCAAGCGCCTCAGAGCGCAATAGGGCCGTATCAACGGTATCAGTTACATAGACAAAAAGTTATTTGGAGTATTGAATGAAATATTTGCATTAGTCTCAAAGGATTTCCCGTGTAGTAGCGGTGAAATAAAATCCACTACCCAATATCGTCTCGTGGGTTTCAGTAACGACAAAGGGAAATAAACCAGGAGATAGGTAGCAGTGTCTTTCTAAAAGTTAATAACTAGAAAATAAAATGTGTGTTTAAGTTGGCAACCTGTGTTCTGTGCGTGGGGATTATGGCAGATTCAAATTCAAATTGTGTGTAGCAAACGAATTTAAGATTGTACATAATTACATAAACAGTTATAAAAGTAATATACATTTTGTGGATATAACGTGGGAGCCAGTTGAAACTAATTTTAATTTGGAAAAGGGTATTTCGGTCCTACGCTTAAATAAGTCTCTACTATTTCTTTTAGTTTTTTTTTAATAGGTGAGTGGAGTTTTCGGTGTTTACTGGCGAATTCACAAGACTCGAGGATGTAGATAGAAGCAAGTGTCAGTATTTTATGTTTAACACAGTGAGGATAACATGCTTCTATTAGGTCTATGTTCGTTAAAATTTAAAACTACATTTGTAATATAAATATTTTATTGCATGCCGTAAGCGCAAAGCGTGTAGGTATGTTCTACTAGCGCATAAAAATTAGCATTCCAAAAAAGTGAAGACTTATCTAGTAACAAATTAAGATAAATTTATGGAGTCTTTCAATGAAGTCAGTTCTTTTGGTAGAACCACGCTCTGATAGAATACCAGCGTAAAATAGAAGCATTATACTTTTTGTTTGGAGTAGTGAGTAAAGAGAGACGCAGACCATTTTTACTAGTAACGATGCATTTCATCACGGTCTTCAGGGAAGACGACGCATCTAAATATTGTTTCTTATACAAGAATATATTGTCAAAGTGGTTAAGAGCCACAAAAAAATCCCTTACTATATCAGCTTGACTATGTGCCCGGTTGTCACCCTCTTTCCAAAATATAATAAAAAAACTTGCCTGACGCACATTATTTGCTTGAAAGCGGGCACACAAGAATCGTTTACCACTGGCGATTTTCCGCACCAATACGACTTTGGCCGGCAATGCACCTGCAAATCCCCTGGTGTTGCAGTTGTTCATGGGTGGCGGTAGTTACCATCACGTGAGCCGCATACTCGTTTGCTCCCTCTTCTATAAAAATAAAATATTCGGATTTTGAAAAATAGATTATTATAATAGATTTTCATCATTCGGACCTGAATGATATAAAATAAAATATAAAATATTGTTTAACAATATCCATCATAAAAAGAATGACTGTTGCTAATCCTCTGAAAATGGAATGAAGAAAATAAATATTTTCGTCCGATAATTTAAGAGAGGAAATAATAATTTTAAAGCAGCATATTTTTGTGGTCAACATATTATTTATTCTCTTTTGTATCGAACCCGCTATTGAATAGTTATTCAATGAATTGTTTCGCTTTTGAGGATTAAAATTAATTTCTTAAAGAAAGGGAATTAATTTGTGTTATACATAAGTTTTAGACAGCTCAAAGCCGCGGACTTATGGACACCACAGACTTAACCTGATTTCGTTTAAATTATGTAATATTTGTTTTTAAATTAATTTGTTCTATTGCATGAAATTTTATTTAAGAAAAAGTAAAAGCCGACTTTGTAGAATTAATAAAAATTAAATAATTTCACATATTCTCTTAAAGTTGAAGTCGGTGGTAATATGTATTGTATAGAACATATAACCCCTCACCTTCAGAATGTGAAATTATTTTATTCTTTTAGCTCCAGCAAGCCGACATTTACTTCTTATTAAAAGCAACTTTTGTTGTTTTAATAGTACCATCAAAAACTTTATTCCATATTCTACCCTTGAGGAGTGCAATTTAGACAGGCCTGAAGTATAATATATTCGGTGAAAAAAAATTCTGATTAAAAAAAAGAATCATCAAAATCAGTTAAAAATAGACGGAGATATCGTGTAATAAACAGACAAAATACAGTCGAATTGTGAACCTTCGCCTTTTGTTGATTTCGGCTGATATAAAAGAATAGAATAGAATGATTTTTATTCAAAATTGATTATTACATAATAATAATTGAAAGTAATTTTTTATTTAAGAAACAAGAAACCCAGCGGGCCTTTTTTAACATATTTCACTTAACAATAATTTTGATTATACAGTTTTTAAATGAATTTTCATAGAACCAGCATGGTGGCGATAACCTTTTTCCCAGGGGTTATTTTCATTAATGTATTCCTTGATGTAATAATAACCCTTTTTGTACAGTTTTTCTTTAATAAAACTTTTTAACTTGTTGATTGACAAATTTTGTACATGTTCTGGTATTTTGTTGTAAAAGCGTATAGATTACCCCATAAATGAATAACTGATTCTGTGGAGTCTAGTAACTGGACACTTGTTGTGATACTTGTTGGAAGTCATTTCAACATAAGATGTTTTAACATTTATCGTTCATTTATTACAGTATTTCAAAAGTTGCCTCATATTAGTCAGAATTTCTACGCTGGCAGGCGAATTAGCAACTACACGTTTTATTATTTTGTGTTGTATCACGACGAATCCCCATATGTATATCACCGTAATATCCGCCGTAATCTGTTTCATTTCCGTCCGTCGTCGTCTCATTCACTACCTACGGGGTGACTTATGTAATGGATACTATTATGCCGTCATCATCAAGACAGTTAAAGTTACATTCTGTATATATCCCACTACTAGGCACAGGTCTCTTCTCATTTCTGAAAGGAATTTTAGGGCAAGAAAGCATACGCCACGCTGCCTCAGAGCGTGTTGGCGAATTTCATTCTTGCCTTCTTTTTGTAAGTAAATAAAGCCTAAATAAATAAATATATAAGCTTCACAGTACGAAATCCACCCGGTTCATTGCAATTATTGGTGATTGAATGCAATTTCAAATGACTGATTTACTTCATGTTTGACAACATGATATTTGTCTGAGAAATAAAATATTTTAAGTTCATTTGAAGTCTGCCACGCAATAGATCAGCGTTGCGGACTAACTTCTCCATAACCTTACCAGAAATTAGAGAGGGCCTGTGCTCAGCCACTCGGACGTACATAGACTAATAAACATAACTAATTTACTAAACTTACGCCGTCTTAATGACATGAGCCTTAGTAGCTCAGATGGTTAGAGCTCGCTGTTAATTTCACATTACGCGAGCAACCTGGATTCAAGCCCCGCCGGCATCAATGAAATTGCTAATTGCAATTTAAAATGCTGACTTACCACGTGCTCGGTGGTGAAGAACCCTACGTGTCTGAGAAATAATAAAAAATATTTCGAAGACATGTGAAGTTCGCTAACACGCAATGGGGCAGCGCGCCAGACACATCCTTACCCTAAAACCCTCTTAGAAATGAGAGTAGGCCTGTGTTCAACAGTGGGACCTATATAGATCCTAACTTTAACTTCACACATGATGATGATGACACCTACATTTATCCTCGATTAATAATCAAAATTCAGATGCGTTGTCGCCCATGAGACTATGATTAGACTAAATATATATATATGGAATGTAAATATGGAATGTCTCGTTTCTAGTAAAAAGGGTTCCCGGTTCTCTATACTCACCATACGAAACACATCAGCATTAAGCTTTTATCTGACGTTGGTTTTCTGTGAAAACGTTGTTTTTCCCTGGTCAAGTCGACCCCATTCGTGCTACAACCATATTATACGCTGCAGCGTGGCTCTGCCATGGAAACAAACTTCATCACGCGGTTGAATTAAAACTTAAAGCGTACCTTTTCAAGGACTACATACTTCCGTGAAAAATTAGAAAGGCTTTTCGTTTCCTGAGGCTTCATTTGAATTAATATTATGCGCCTTTGAAACTTTTCCTTCGCCTTGTTCTGTGAACCGTTTTAATTTAATGGGAGCATGGAGAATTCTTCACTCATATGTTGAGGAGCCAAGTAACTACTTAACATATTTGTGAAGTATTTAACAAAGGAAATTTTGAAATAGAATACAAATTAGGGCATTTTGACATCTATAATATTATTTTATCTAATATATTAAAAATAATGTTTGTTTGTTCGTATTTTATGCGCTACCATACCGTTAAACAGATTGCGGTATAACTTTGTCAACTTATTGCCGGCACTTGCGGGAAGGTTATAGGCATAGGTAGTACAATTAACTTACAGTGGGTGGCGCGTGTATCGGACCGAAAAAATAATATTTGAAAGTTATAATATATCATTCAACTTCAATGAATGTATTATCCATACTGTATGATATAACTGTTCCAAATTTAAAAAGATATTTCGACAATTATTTCTTTTATGGCAGCAACGCACCGGGTACCAGTAATGCAACTGTGTTTTATCATTCCTAATGCTCGTTACGTGTTTCATAAGATTTCAACAATCTCTTTATTGTATGAGTTCCATTTAATTTATAAATTGCTTTGAAGTTTCCTGAAGTTTATTAACTCAGGAAATCTGTTTTTAGTAAAAAGCTTTGGCAGTGATAATATGATGTTTGTACGGACCAGGCTACTTCGAGTATAAAGTTGTAATAACCATTGAAACCAAATACGTAATAGAACTTTGAATGGAACATCGTTGAAATAAATTAAAGATTAGTAATTATGTAGTACTTTTTTATAGAAGAGGGGACACACGAGCATACGGCTCACCTGATGGTAAGTTAGTACCGCTGGCTTTGGACAACCAGGGGAATTGCAGATGCGTTGCCGGTTTTTTAGAAAGGTGTAAGCTCGTTTCTTGAAGGTTCCTACGTCATATTGGTCCAGAAAAATTGCGGTGGTAAACAATTGCACAGAGAATAAAGACGGGGAAGAAAACTCGTAGTAAAATGCACAGTTGTGGACCGCCAAGCATCCAGATGGTGAGGATGGTATCGTGAATATTGAAGCAATGTGCGTTCGTGAAATCGGCGGCTAAAATTAATCCGCACAATTCCTCAGAGCACTCCCCGTGGTAGATTCGATAGAAAATGCAAAGGCATGCAATATCCCTACACAACGCCAGTGTATCGAGCCAATCGGAAAGAACTCGGTCGTCGACGATTCGAATCGCTCTGCGCTGGATGCGGTCAAGAGGATGGATCTGGCACTGGGGTGCCCCGGTCCAGAGATGAGAACAGTATTCCATGTGAGGCCGCACTTGCGCTTTGTAAAGTTCCATGCGGTGTGTCGGCATGAAATACTGTCTCGCTCTGTTGAGCACGCCATGCTTTTTAGAGTCCAAGCCAAGCTTTGTATCTTCTGGTGATTGAACTGGACAAGATTTAGTCGCCCCTAATCTGAGACTTTGTTGAGCAAAGACTCGAGTACTAACACAAGATTGTCCCGGTACTCGGCGACGTTTTCCAGAGAAATATTGGCACGGTCGGTGTATAAGGCGTTACCATGTCTGCATACCAATGAATTTTACTAGTTTGTAACATATTATTGATATGCAGAAGAAACAGCTTTGGTGATGACACGTAGCCATGTGGAACACGAGCGTTAATAGACTAGTAATCAGAGCATCCACCGTCTTCTACGACCTTGATGTTCCGATGAGCAAGGAAACTGGTGATACAATTGCACAATTTCTCGGGAAGCCCATAGGAAAAGAGCTTCGAAAGAAGCACTTTGTGCCAGACCCGATCGAAGGCCTTCGCTATGTCCAAACTAACGGCCAATGCCTCCCCCTTGGACTCTACTGGCTCCGCCCATCTATGAGTTAGATAGACCAGAGGGTAACCAGCTGATCGACCCCCCGAAAACCGTATTGGCGGTCACTAATCAGCTGGTGATCCTCAAGGTACCTCATGACTCCATTATTTTGGAGAACTTAGAGGTGATGGTAGTAGGCCTGTAGTTGGACGAGTCCAAGCGGTTGCCTGTTTTAGGGATCGGGTGGACCAAAGCTGTCTTCCATGAGTTTGTGACTATGCCTTGGGAGTAAGAGTACCGGAAAAATTGCGTTAAAACCGGTGTCAACACCAGAGCACACGTCTTAAGCACAATGGGAGGGACACCATTAGGCCCACTCGACTTGCTGACGTCCAGGAAGAATCGTGCTTTGCAAACCGAGCGCTGTGTAAGCCGCACATACGGCATGGAGCATTCACACCGCAGGATGGTCAGCGGTGTGTTCCCCCGTCATCTAGAGTCGAGTTGGACGCAAAGAGAGAGTTTAACAGATCAGCTTCCTCCATTGCGGAATGGGCCAATGAGTCGTCCTCTTTGTGCAGAGATGGAAGAGGTGACAGACAAACGTTTCCTTGGACAACTTTGGCGGGAGACAAGAACGCACGGGTTCCCGAAGGAAGGTGAACTAGCTTCTAGCAAATTCTGCCGATGTGCTCAGACCTAGCCTTGGCAATGATTCTTTTGAAAGACCTGGAGGCGGAATTATACTTCTTTTTAAGAACGCTGATGTTTACATCTGGAGACGTTGATGCGTCAGCCCAGGCCCGTTAGCACTCCTGCTTATAGCGTCATTCTATTTTACAGGAGCGACCAAACCATAGTTGGGATCTGCCTCCGACGGGCACCACAGGGGATGGAATAAAAAATTCCATGCCCTGAAGTATCTTATCAGCAACAGAATTAGCAACAACGCTGAGATCTTTTTAAACTGTCCATGCGGTCGGAGCTAAAGTTTGCAAGACCCACCGCAGAAGAACAAAAAAACTATCCGATCACACTCTTAATCTCATGGCTTGTAGACGGAAAATGAAGCTGCTGTCTTCAGTAGATTTGACAGCATAGAGGCAACTGAACAAACATATTTCCAAATACATGCGGTGGGCCTAACCTAACTTTCATCCTACTCGTATTGAAAAAATGATCGAGCGGAACCAGGGCTCCAAAGATTTGCCAAAGATCTGTCGGCCAGATAACGCCAACTGTATCAGTTGAAGACCGAGTGTGGCAGCGACCTTTCCGGAACACCTGAGATTTTGAGTGAGACTGAGAGGTTCTATGGGCAGCTGTATACGTCATCGTTGGAGCCACACGCAAGTGTGAGTAACGATCCAAGAGCAAGTCTTATCCGACACTATTCCGATGATATTTCGGACAACAGTCTGAGCGAGATTAGAATAGCTCTTTAGCACAATAAAAAAAGAAGGCGCCAGGCCAGGATAGGATCACAGCAGAGCTTCTGAAAGCGGAAGGAAAACCAGTACTTAAAATCCTTCAGAATCTTTTCAATTCCGCCCTCTGTAGTGGAACTACACCAGAGGCTTAGAGCAGAATTGCGGTGGTCTTGTTCTTCATCAAAGGCTAAAATGCTCTCTTAAAGAACTACGGACCGATTTCCCTACTGAGCCACGTCTACGTGCTGTTTACAAAAGTCATTACGAATCGTCTAGCATGCAGACTCGACGACTTCCGGCCTCCCGAACAAGCTGGTTTCCGAAATTCCGCTTCAATAGCATAGACCACATATATACACTTCAGCAAATTGTACAGAAGTTCGAGAAGTACAATTTGGCACTATACCTGGCGTATGTGGACTATGGAAAAGCTTTTGATTCCAACGAAGTTTAGGCGGCACTGCAGCCCTTTCAACGGTGTCACGTTGACTGGCGGTATATCGAAGTGCTAAAGTGTTTATACAGTATGGCTACAATGGCTATCCGAGTACAGAACCAGAGTACGAAATTTATTTGTCTGCAGGTGTATTTGGTGGTTGTGACAGGCTGACATTATATCCCCGAAACTCTTCACGGCTGCATTGGAAGATATTTTATAGTTTCTGGACTGGAAAGGATACGGTATTAATATCAACGGCGAGTACACCACTCACCTTCGATTTGCCGAGGATATAGTCGTTATGGCAGAATCGTTGGAGGACCACGCACCTCAATGACCTCAATAGTGCCTCCCAACGGATAGGTCTTAAGTTGAACATGGACAAAATGAAGATAATGTTTAACGTCCATGTCACACCTATTCCGGTACTTGTTGGGAGCTTTACGCTTAAAGGTGTTGACGAGTATGTTTACCTAGGACAAAGTCCGACAAGGCATTTCTAACTTTGACCAAGAGGTCAATCGACGGATTCAACTTAGCTGGGCTGCTTTCGGAAAATTACAACGCATCTTTTTTTTACAGAATAAGGGTGAAAAACGAGCACATAGTCCACCTGATGATATGTGGTTGTTGTGGCCCATAGACATCTATATCTATCTTCGTTTGCAAAGTAAAATGCAGATGCGTTGTCAGCCGTGAGGACTAAAATGGAATGCCTCTTTTCCAGTAAAAATAGTCTCCAATTCTCTACACTCACCACACGAAACACAGCAACATAAAGCTGCTATTTTACGCTAGTATTCTGTAGGAGCGTGTTCCTTCCCCGGTCGAGCCGACCCATGCGTGCTACAAATAGACAAATAATATAGCTGCAGCGTGGCTCTACCACGTATAATGGTATTACTCAGAACTTGAAAACGAGACTGTACAACAAGTGCGTGTTGCCAGTGATGACCTATGGAACTGAGACATGGTCCTTCACTGCTGGCATGATGAGGAAGCCCAATTTCGTTCAGCGAGCTATGGACAGAGCTATGCTCGGAGTTTCTCTGCATGATAAATTTAGAAATGAGGATATCTGTAGTAGAACCAGAATAACCAACATAGCCCAACGGGTTAGTAAACTGAAGTGGCAATGGGCCGACCATATAGCTTAAGAAACTGACAACCGATGGGGAAAAAGATTCTCGAGAGGTGGCCTCGTACCGGCAGAAGAAGTGTAGGGCTTCTCCCCACTAGACGGAGTGTCGACCTGGTAAGACGTGCAGTATGTCGATGGTTGCAGTTGGCACAGGACCGTGCTATGTGGCATTCCCTGGGGTAGGCCTATGTTTAGCAGTAGATTTTTGAAGGGCTGTTATGGTGAAGAATAGTAATGTCAAAATAAAATTCAAAACAATCAAACAGAAAATCAAATAAAAATCAATCGCTATCGAATAATGTCAACTTATTTAAATTAAAGTAAATACAATCAAAATAAAATATCAAAATAAAATCAAATAAAGTCAATTTGGATTTAATTTAAAGGAGTGTTTTACAATAACCCTCCTCACAAATCAGGCCCAAAGCGGAGACGTGTACCTATCTACTGGGATTTGGAACTGCCATGCGCTCTAAATAGTTTTGAAGATTTTTTAGTAAATAATGGGTGCAAAGCCGTCAAATCAGTATTCTGCAAACATCGCTGATGCACTACAGAAACGAGGCAATCCCAGAAACATCCTGAACACATTATTATTTCGGACTCATAGGGTGTCAAGCGACAGGTATAGCTGGCCCACAGATTTCCCGTGTACATGTTTTGGCAATACGCTTAAAAAAGGATCAAATTTACGTCTTCGCTAAAACGATAGAATCAGTGAGCCAACATATTACTTCTTACTGAGAGAGCCCTACGTTCTCTTTCTATATCAGCATAGTCTTTAAAGTCGTCAGTAATTATATGTCCAAGATATTTCAATTTCGATACACGTTGAATGTTCACGCCATTCAGGGTAATGTCATTTATTTTAACGGGACATTTACGGGCTTTAAAAACCCTGCATTCTGTCTTTTTTACATTGAGTCTGAGTACAAGACTTGTCATTTTTAAAATTGCCCGGGCATTATAAATAGTGCCCTAATTAATAACTTGGTCCATAATATATCACTTATATTTTCTCCAAAACACAACATAAAATTATACTTTTATTACTTCTTACAAAAAATCGTTCACATTAATTTTAATTTTAAACAGGTCGTCCTATTTCCCCGTACTACCCCTTTGTTCACTTTTATTTATCTAATTATTCCTCGTTTTCTTTGCCATTCCATTATATAATTTTTATTGGAAAAAAAATAATTTCAAAATTAAATTTCTACATATTTTATTAGTAATTGTTATTTAAAACTCTGGCTCATTTTACATTCCTGTGATTTTTTTCTATATTGAATCGGCTGCCTCTTTTGCGGTCTTCAGAAAAAGGCTCTTATTTATGTCTTATTTATTTATATATATACTTTTGTTACCTTCTTCGAGATTAGCATAGAACACGTATTATCGTGTAGTTACACACCGATTTCGCACTTAACTTGAGCATTTTTTTTTTGCTTGGTCCCTGTCCTCTTCATTCATGTTTTAGTGCTTAGCGCTATCGCGCATACTTCTCAGTTCGTAGTAAAAATTTTTGTGATTTCTGGTGAAAATATACCTAAAAGAAAGAATAATAATGTAAATTACTCGTATTCAGAACGAAGGTTTCGTAAATTGGAAAGAAAGTTGCACCGAAAATTAATAAACGACGAAGGACTGGGAGAGAATGCAAATATGCATTATGCATTAAGTCTACTCTTTATTATATTTTTTTTGGAATAAATATATAAATTAATTTCTTACACCCAGTCGTTGGGAAATTTTTTGTTGGGTTTTTAATATCAACTTATCCAGGTTTGATTATGACTCTGTATCTCTGTATAAAATGTTTAAAGGAGAAGGAGACGTCTCCATATATTCTTGGGCCCAAGTGTTAACTAGATGAAATAGGACTATTTGAGCGTATATATGAACAATTCATAGCTGAAAATCTGGCAAAATTTGTAAATCTAGGAGCTGAGTTATTGTAGAATAAGTAAAAGTGAGATTATCTATTACCTACACTGTAACAGGTGATTTTTTACTGTTATTACACTGTAACAGGTTGTTTTTTACTACAATTGCTTAAAGATATAAAAGCAGGATCAGCATAAAATTACCAAAATGCTGTGGTTAATAACGAAACGAAATGGTGAAACGATTAACGGAACTTAAAACAACAACAACTAAGTGAAGTGAATATTAGAGATATCATTCTGAGATCGATTACTTGAATTGTTGTTGTAACTGTTACTTTTTGGAATTTTGATATTTTGTATTTTTATTATTATTTTGTAGATATGTAAGCAAATTTTTTTCTCCCTAGTTAACATAGAAAAATAATCGAACATAGATATTAAAATGCTCAATTAATTCAAGAATCGATTATATTGCGCTCGTTTTAAATCGAAACGAAAATCTGTCTTTTTAGGGTTCCGTACCTCAAAAGAAAAAAATCGGTTGTCTGTAAAGTCGGTTTACTGACGATAGTTGAACGTGACAATGTCATAAGAAATATTTAATATCGAAAGAATCATTACCTTTATCGCCGCAATTATCGTTGCTATAAATAATTGACACAACATTCGCTCGCACAGTCGCTCGTTCCGCGCTCTCGCTTGCACTTTAAATGGAACGCCTAGGTAACGCCGCATAAGTCATGTTTTTTCGTGCGTGCAGCCAGCTTCATCGATTTATAAGACGTTGTCACGTCAAAAACGGAACCCTTATAGGATCACTTTGTTGTCCGTCCGTCTGTCTGTCTGTCTGTCAAGACCCTTTTTCTCAGGAACGCGTGGAGAATCAAGCTCAAATTCATATCAAATACTCAAGTCTACTGTCCCTTAGAGCTGTGAAAAAATCAAACTTCTAAGCCATCGCAATCAAAAGATACAGCCGTTTATGCCGTAAATTTTCGACATTCGCAAGGGAATCAATACCCACAAGGTACTTCCTGTGAACTCAGAATCTTGAAATTTGGTACGAAGCAACATTTTATAGCACAGATAAAGGAAAGATTGCGAAAAGCATAAAATTTTAGTTACATCATATAATAAAAATATTTTATTAATTTTATACTTATATACCTACAGATTTGTTCCGAACTCTCGGCGCGCGAGTCCGACTTGCATTTTGCCGGTTTTTTTCTTTTAAGTAAATAGTTTGAAGTTTGAACTTTCAAGTCAAGTTTCAAAATGAGAAGATATACTCAATACTCAATAACTTTATTGCATTCCATAGGTTACAAAAGGTGTTACAGAGTTTTATGGTATCTCTATGGGCCCTGATGGGCGCAGCAATATTATGAAGGAGGAACATTTATTATTATAATTATTGCTATTTTTAAATAATTATTTAATATTAATATTTGTTATATTATTTAAACATTCACACATTGAATTTTAAATACGGTTATTATAATTGTTATAATTTATTAATGAATTGATTTTGACATTTAATGTATTATTGTAATTAGTATAATTAGCACAGTTGAATTTTTATTTAATTAATTGAATCATTTTAAATTTTATTTGAATTTTTATTGTAACTTATTTAGTAGGATGGCATTTCATTATTACCTATTATATTTATATTTATTATCTATATTATATTAAATTATATTTTTATCTTCTAAAAATTCAGAAGTATTATAGTAACACTTGTTTATAAGTAGTTGCTTTAATTTTTTTACGAATTGTTTTTCGTCTTTAATGTTTTTTATATATTCGGGTAATTTATTATATATTTTTATAGTCATGGCGAATGGGCTGGAAGAATGAGATTTCAGTTTTGAAACTGGCAGCACTAGTTTGTTTCTCTGTCTTAGATTCCTAGATATGATGTCATCTCGTTTTGTGTAGAAGCTTGGATTTTTTTTGACAAATTTGCATAGTTCCAAAATATAGATACAGGGCAGGCTTAAAATGTTATTCTTCTTGAAGTAAGGCTTACAGCTTTCTGTGTTTTGTATATTAGCTATGATTCGTATTAGTTTTTTTTGTTTAGTTAATAAACTTGGGGCATCAGTACTGCCTCCCCATAGGACAATGCCGTAGCTGAGCCATGCATGTGGATACGCGTAGTAGGTTGTTATCGCGGTGGTTATGTCTATTGTTTTTTTTACTTCTCGTAATGCGTACATAAAACTGCTTAACTTTCTATGTAATTTTTCTATGTGTGGTTTCCAAGTAATATGGGTATCTATTATTAGGCCTAGCAGTGTGTGCTCGTTAACAGTATCTATAGTGAAGCCGTCATTATCTATTTTTATATCTAATTTTGGTTTTTGATATGGGTGAAAAGACATTATTTTAGTTTTTGATAAGTTTATCCGCAGGTTATGTTTAGTTAGCCAGTCCGTTGTTTTGAATAATATGCTGTTAATTTTTTCTGTTAGATATGTTGGACTTTGGCTTGATACAAGAATAGAAATGTCGTCCGCAAACATGACACAGTATTCGTTCAGAGCCTCTGCAAAGTCATTAATGTAAATTAAAAACATAAGACACCCCAGCACGCTGCCTTGAGGTATTGAGGCTTTAATAGTTTTAGTATCGGATCTAATTTTTTCAATTTTGTGTAATTTATCATTGAAATACTCTATTTCTACTATTTGCGTTCTATTGTGTAAATATGATTTTAACAGATTGTAGCACGGGCCTCTGATTCCTATGTCATATAATTTATTTAGTAATATGTTATATTGCACTGTATCGTATGCTTTTGACATGTCTAGTAGTATTCCTATAGCATAATTTTTATCGTTAATTATATTATGTATTTTTTGAATGTAATTATAAATTGCTAAAACTGTTGATTTGTTTTTGCGGAAACCGTTTTGACTTTCACTAAAGATATTATATTTTTCGCAGAATTTATAGATACGATCGTATAATGCTTTCTCAAATATTTTGGAAGCTGTGGGTAGTAAGGCAATAGGTCGATAGTTGTTGATATTGGAAGATAATAAACAGAAATGATAATTTCACTGGTGTATTCTTTATGGTTATCGATTTATTGCCATAAATAATACACTACAATCTATTTTCTAACTTATTTCTAATTTTATAGTTTTTTCGAAATCTAGATTGTAAAACGAGCTACTTTTTTGTATTTTACTTAAGAAAAATATGGCCAATTTTTTAAAGTATATACCAATTAGTTAACTTTAGGGCCGAAAATCCCATTCTCCTTTAACCGATTGGCCGAGTGGCGTATGACACGCGAGTCGTGTCTTTTTAAAAATCGTTATAACTCGCTCAAATTGCGTTTTTGGGAGATTTATCCAGAACGAAATATTTGTTATTTTGCAAGTAGTTCATGCCTACAGCTTCGTTTCTGGATATTTTAAAATTTGAAATTTTTAGGGGTTGACAACCTTTTTTTAACATGTACATGGTACTATTTTTACTTTGTGGGTGTTCAATCATGTTGTGGAAAAAAGTGTAATAAGTAACAAATAATAGCACTTATTGCGATCGCTCACAAACTCAAGTTGTAAATAAAATTCTGGAAAACAAGTCTCCTGTTAAAAAAAAAAACAATGCGTTTGTCTTGTTGTTTAATTTTGCTTTAAATGGTTGAACTGATGTCTTATTACTATCATATGGCCGAATAGGCATATGAAGTACCATGTGCTCTTGTGATATGGTATAAGGTTTATTTTTGCTTGAAACAGTTCTAAACCGTTCATGCATAAAAAAAGTTCGCTAATAAATAATCATTTGTCAATCCGTTGCCGTATAGCGCCGGTGTTTTTTTTTTCCTTTTGTAAACACTTGTTTTGCTATTCTTACTAATTAGACGTTTTCACATCGACTTAACTTTTACATTTGTATAACATTAAATAATATTTAACATTTTTAAATATTAATGAATCATAAACCTTATTTTTTCCAAATGAAGGTTCTTGATTGTTAGATATTTACAAATGTTATTATTGGGTGAAAAATTAATTTAATAAAAACAAAGGTTTTCCAGGGTGATTTAGCTGTACCTACTTATATAAATGATTTTTTTATAAAACAAAAAATAGTACAAAAGGTTTGTAATCTCTGTATAAAAAAGTCACTTACTCTCAATTTCAAAGAAAACACGTAGAAAAATACGTAGTTACCCACTTAAAACAAGTATCTTTCCATTTGTAACTGATGTTTGATGTCAACCAAACTTAATTAGGTGTAAAAAAGTGAAAAAAGCATAAAAAAGATAATTATTTTTACACATGGCTGATGGCACAATAGGCGCGTCATCAACCTCTGTGGCGCTTAACACGCCAGGCGTGGTAATATTTACGCTTACGCTTGGCGGGCGGTTAAGCGTGACAACTATTGCAAGGTCCCTCCATAAGACAATCTGTGGGTGAAGTCTATGCTCAGCAGTTAACTTTAGGAGACTGTAACTGATGGATGGATTGATTGAAAAAATATTTATAACAGCAGACGACCCACTTTAATGAACATATAACGATGATATATATATATAGAGAACATGATTTTTACTTCCACAAACTCGTGTTGAAGCGGATATCAGTCGCGTGAGCTTCGCACCATTAAGCACTGCTGATGCTCGAATGACCTAAAGCGATTCCATTCCGCTTTTAAAGCGAAAAGAGACGAGTACTATGTTCGTGATGGAGATTTTAATATATCTTAATAATATATAAATATCCCATATAACGAGGTTCGTTCACGTTAATCTACGAAACCGTTCAACCGATTTTAATGACATTTTGTAAATGTGTAATGCATGTTTAAAAGAATGTTTTAATTTAATTTTGTAAGTGTTGCTCGCTCCAACTTGAGAGATATGATAGTTTTTATCTCAATAAGTGGCCCTGAATATTTAGCCAATTTAAGAATTTTTATTCGACAAAAGGACGTCGGTGAAGGCCGAACAACATCTGCCTGTCCAACTAGTATTCCATGGAATGTATATTTTCACGCTACATACCCTTGCGACCCTCATCACAAAGGATTTAGTTTGAAGTGAAACCGTTTCTATACTTAACACACACACATACATCTTCCTTTTATTTTTTCTTAATGCTACAGCTATAACATCACATCTTCACATAAAACCATGTCGTTGGTTGTAGGTGCATGGGTATGCGTGAGTGTGTGTTCTTATAATAGAGTTGAGCATGATTTTGGCTTAGTTCCATCATAATTTGAAATGGACAAACTTAAAGACTAAAACAGAAAAGTTATTCGACATAATTATTTCGACAAGCTCTGTAGCGCCGCGACCATACGCTTAGCCACTGCGCTACAGAGTATTCGAATCCTTCATGATTTCTTTTTAAAATTGTAAATAATTTCATGGTTGTTCTGATTAAGTCCCTTCCTGTTTGATGTACTAACACCCAATTATAGAAAAAACAAATATATACTCTTTCGTTCTTAAGTTTTGCCGCACCAACTTAGGTCACCAATCTCTCAATTAAAAGTTAGTTAAAGTAACAGCATATATACGTCCCACTGCTAGGCACAGGCCTCCTCTCATATTTTTTGAGAGGGTTTTAGGATGAGGAAATGTCCACCGCGCTGCCCCAATGCGTGTTAGCGAACTTCACATGTCTTTAAAATATTATTTTACTATTATTTCTCAGACATGTAGCGTTCCTCACGATGTTTTCCTTCACCGCCGAGCACGTGGTAAATCAGCACTTAAAATTGCAATTAAGAATTTAATTGGTGCCGGCGGGAATCGAACCCGGCTTGCTCGCGTACTGTGAAATTTACAGCAAACGCTAACCATCTGAGCTACCACGACTCAGTCTCTCAATTGGCGCATATAAAATTTTTAATAAAAAAAATTAAGTAATTTAGGTAAGTAAATTTAATAGTTTGCTCCCCTATAACTTGAATTTTGTTAGTTTTCAATTCATATAATTCATAGTTTTAGTATTTTTAGTCTTTTATTTAATGTTTGTTGGGGTGCTATTTATTATATGTATTAAATAAATAGATCTTACAATGTTTGGCAGGTGTGTTAGATAGCACGTCACCGATACCCTTGTATTCCGAGGGAATAGCTTTTGATGGTGCATAAAAGAAACGTGATTACTGTCATAATCGCACATTAATTTAAATGAACAAAATATAAAATTGTACAAAAATTGTAATACTAGTACTAAGTACGTTTATCCGTGTTCACTCCAAGTTTTTGCGGGTTAATCTCGCACAGTGTTGCCATTATGCAAACTATAAAAATGTGCAAAATATTAATGTTACTAATACAATTTTCAGCCTCGATGAAACTAGCGGGCCACTTTTGGGAGATGTATAACAACTATTATAACAAGATTCCCTGTAATATTACTGACTTGACATTATACACATTCAAGACAAAGGTTGGAACCTTCCTGATAAAAAAATAATATAAAACATTTGATATCTTTTTAAAAGATAACAATGCGTGCACGCAATTCTTTAGATTTTTTTTACTTTATCATCATTAGCATTATAGCCCTTCACATTTCCAATGCTGAACATAGGCCGTCCCCAAGGAATACCACAAAGTATGGTCTTGAGCCACCTGCATCCATCGATTTTCTGCATGTCTTACCAGCTCGTTACTCCATCTTTTTTTACTTGTCTATTAATAAATTTTACCTCGGAGTGTAACAATACATTAGAAGTCGTAAAAGGCGACAGAAATAAAATTGAAACAAGATTGGCAGCAGCAGCTTTCTGAAAACAATAATAATAAAAAATAAATAAAAAATAATAAAAGAACTGCGGTTCTTTTTTATAAGATAGGGTGACAAATGAGCACACAGTCCTCCTAATGGTAAGTGGTTGCTGTGAACCATAGACATCTACATCTATCCTCAATAAAAAATCAAAATGCAGGTGTGTTGTCACCCGTGAGGACTAAGATGGAATGCCTCTTTTCCAGTAAAAAGGGTCTCCGGTTATCTATACTTACCATACGAAACACAGCAGTGTTAAGCTGCTATTTTACGCTGGTATTCTGTGAGAGCGTGGTCCTTCTCCGGTCGAGCCGACCCATTCATGCTACAACTATACTACTAATATAGCTGCAGCATGGCTCTACCACGAAAAAAATCTTTTACTATTATGAATATCCGTAATATGGTTTATCTATTTTAATCAAATTAATATAAAATATATTTAATATTTCGGAAAGGAACTAGCAATTTTATATTGTCCTAGCGACTTAACTTGTTTTTAATAAAAATTTCCACGAAATTTGTCGAATATATTACCTCATTCCGAAATTCCTGGTGGCAGAAAAATATTTTTCTCGTCATGTTACAGCTAACCACAAAAAAAGTAAATCGCAAAATCGGCGGCGAAATTTTGCTGCTCGTTTCGGGTCTAAGCCTTATTTTGACAATTACGTCAATGCGCTTAATGTCGAATTGACATTGATATTTTTAAAAAAAGACATTTTATGTTAAAAGTTTTAGTAACACAATTTTTCGCAATTAGGGAAAATTCGGTGCAAAATCTTATACCTCTTTTGTTTTTTCTCTCTTGTTTCTTTTATTCTTTTGTACGAGCTAAGGTGGCGTAGAAACTAAGTGGTGACGCGTGGTTTAAAATAAGTATAAAGTGGACTGTAATAGGTAGTTGGAATTGGATTTCGTGGAAATTTGCAACTGACACATAAAACTGAAGGTACCTAGAGAACGCCGTCAGCTTCTCTTCGTACTTGAGGTTGACACTCGCGTGGTACACTCCTAGTTTTCTTGTGCGATTTACACTTATTTTATAAAATTTACGCCCGTGCTTTTAAACGAATGATAATTAAATACTCGTAGATATAAGCGAGCGTGACACAATATGCTTCCGAGTACAGGCGTATTTTTTACTTAGACCTTCTACCCGTTTGTCAGTCGCAAGAAGGAATTAATGGAAGGAATGAAAGGTACTATAGAGGAAATTTGATTCGTCAATAAGATAAATAAAACGCGGAATATTTTAATTCACGAAGTGGTGGTAACACTAAGCGTTGTAAATTTCACGGTACGCGAGCAACCCGGGTTCGATCCCTGCCGGCAATGATGAAATTGATAATTGAAATTTTAAGTGTTGATGTAAACGTGGTAAACGTGTTTAACTATCTTGAGAAAATCGATTACCGAGCATTTTTTTCAAAAACATCATGTGAAGTATACTTAGACGCACGGAGTATACTTGGACACTTCCTTGCCCTAAAACCCTCTCAGAGATAAGAGGAGTGCTGTGCCCAGCAGTCGTACTTATATTGGTCATAACTTTCTTTTACTTTACCTAATATTCTGTACATTTTTCTCTATATCTAACGTCCTGTTTTGTTTTGTCCCTTAACTTTGACATGTGAAACTTTTACTGCCATAATTAAGTTAATTTGTTCTCTCTCAAAGCTCGAAAAAGCTTTGAATGTCACGCCGAGCAAACTAGTGCACAGTTTTGCAAAAACAAAATTTCGTTACTTGTTTTGCCAGTCCTTTTCTAAAACTCAAGTCATGGCGTAATTTTTTAAAAAGGCCACACATATTACCCAGCGGTTATTGTAAAAGTTCATTCATTCATTACAGCCTATGCAGATAATTATTATGCGATATTGCTGCCGTTCTCCTGTTCCAGATTCTATCTGTCACCTATTACCAGATCCACAGGATCATAAGAGGTAGTGGATTTTCTTAGGGTGCACTATACGGTAAGTTGTGTTGTAAATTTTTTTTTATAGGATCAGGGTGACAAACGAGCACACAGTCCACCTGATGGTAAGTGATTGATGTGGCCCATAGACATCAACATTTATCCTCGTTTGCGAATCAAAATGCAGATGCGTTGTCACCCGTAACGACTAAGATGGAATGCCTCGTTTACAGTAAAAAGGGTCTCCGGTTCTCTACAATCACCATACGAAACACAGCAGCATTAAGCTGCTATTTTACGCTGGTATTCTGTGAGAGCGTGGTCCTTTCCCGGTCGAGCCAACCCATTCGTGTTACAACTATACCAGAAATATAGCTGCAGCATGGCTCTACCACGTATAAAATCATAAAAAAACTGAATCATAAAATTAAAGTCAAACTTTTTAAGACACAAATAAATCGAAAAACTTCAAGGGCGTTCTGGAAACACAATAAAAAGGTTAACACTGGGTTATGTATCCCAGTTAGCGTCCAGGGTCAATGTGAACCAGGTGAGATGGGCTCAGTGATGATGGAGTCGGCTGCTCAATTTGAGGTATTTTTTTAACAATATAAGCTATGCCAATGACATGGTTTTGCTGAGCCCATTGATCAGGGCCCTCGCTAGTAGGCATCTGTGAGAGGTACCACGCGGTGGCTCGTGGTCTCAGTTATAATGTTTTTCCGCAAGTTAATTTCAAGAATTGCCTCCGTTTCTTCGGTCAACATTATTAATAGAACATCATTGATTTATTTTAATCTCAGAGCAAGAGTTGTCATGGAAGTCACGGATTTTGTGTAATTTATTATAAACATATCGGTGTAAGAAATCATTAAATCTATTAGCGAATTTAGTGTTTACCTTCTTAAGAAGCCGGTCCTTAAGAAACGCGCAAATACGCAGTTACGGTTTTAAAAATATTAATGAACTGACTTCATTGAAATACACCATAAAAAAAATCTTAATTCGGTAATAGATGAGTCTTCATTTTCACCGCGTGATATTTATAAAAAAGTCTTTATTTTCGAGAAAAACAATTGTCAACAACGGTAAAAACACTTAAAACGGCCTTTTCTATTTTAAATCTCTAGGCTATCTCGTTATTATTTTAGAAAATATTTTTGGTTAAAACGTGAGTTAAAAGTATAAATAATACATTCACTGTTCGTTTTTTTTACCAATTCAAATCAAAAAGCAATAATCTAAGCCTAAATATAATTCATTTCTTAGCAGAAATCATTCACCGTTTTCCATATATTTGAGTATGAAGCGTTAGCTTTCCGTAATTCGCTTTATATTCGAGAACACTCGTGAAAAAAATTCAGTACCACAGAACACAAATACTTTCAGTACCGTCTCAATTTTCGTGGTGACTGTACGTCCGTTCGTAGTTCGATTTTGACGAGTCGACTCGATATATCTATTGTTTGACATGGCATAAAGGTGGGTTGCGAGTGTCGGACACGACTGCTAAAATTATTTATATTCTTCGAGTAAGTAGAGTATGAGTAGGAGTAACTAGGTATGTGAGTTTTAATTGTGTATTGTTTCTCGTAATTATCAGACATTACTAAATGAAATACTCAATTAAATAGTATTTTATTTTAATATTCATTTCAGGTAGATAATATGAGAAAACGCAAATGCTGGCATATACTTTGGCGATCACTCGAAGTGCGTGTAAATTTTGGGGATTTTCCTATACTAAAGTCCTACAATGACGAGCGGGTAACGGGTTTGAATTTGAGGAGCACGCAAAACGTCGCTTATTTTATATTAATTTTATTTTGTTTATTACATTCTTTTAATATGGATCTATTTCAAAAAATAATTTTTGTCATACTTATTCTTTATCGAATAAAGTTTCACATGAAAGATGAATTATACATTTCTTCTACAAATAGTTGCAAGTTTGAAATTAATCACGACATTTTATGCCCGAAACAAACTTTTTTAATATTTTTCCCAAATGTCTAATTAGTAATAACATGAGTTATAACATAAGTATTTAATAACAATGTGTATTAGAGGTGAAAGAAAATTCATTACTCCAAATCATCCCGTGGGTGTAGTAAAAGGCGGCAGATGGAAACCAGGAGATGGGTAACAAAAGTAAAAAATGCTGTTGCAAACCCGCCTGACAAATGTGTAGACTATAAAATATACCCCCTTATGCGGTTGTCCGTTGGATAAGCACAACATAAGCCTATGTTCAGTAGTAGACTTTGATAGATCGTAATGAATGAATGAATAATCTATATTTGATCTCAACATAATTTAGAAACTGTTAGAATTCGTCAAAACATCGTCATCTATGTAGCAGAATTAAGAATTTTTCTCGTTAAGTGACTTCGTAAAGATAATTTATAACATTATAAATTTTATAATTAATATGAACATACTAAATATTATTAGGTATAAAATAGATATGAACATATTTAATATTATCAGGTATTCAAGAAGAATTGCATTTTGCCAACTGCCAGCACATTATTAAAAATATTCAAATTATTTCTATTATTTTTAAATTTAAAGTTTCTGAGAATTAATTTATCTAGTAAAAATTATTGGAAATATCTATCATACTTCGCTTTTAGCACTAATATTATAATAATTTATAAATATAGACGAAAAAAATGTATTATACCTATATTATTGTATAAACCATAACAATATACCCTTATATTTAAAGCAAACACAAATTAAGTACATTATTTCTCCTTGGCAGTTGAATGCAATGGTTGCAATATATAAGATATATTTTTATAGGATTTTATAGAAAACGAGCACGCGGCTCACCTGATGGTGAGTGACTACCGCCGCCAATAAAAAATTGTAACACCAGGGGTATTTCAGATGTGTTGCCGGCCTATTATAAATGAAAAGGCTCTTTTCTTGAAGGTCCCTAAGTCGTATCGGTCCGGAAAAAAATGCTGGTGGTAATCGATTCCACAAGGAAATTGTGCGAGGAAGAAAACTTCTTTTAAATCGCACAGTAGTGGACCGCCAATCATCCAGATGGTATCGCGAGATTAGTCGCGATGTGCAATGTCAAAATTGATCGGCTGGAATTAGTCTGAACAATAACTCAGAGCACTCCCTGTGGTAGATGCGATAAAATACGCAAAGAGATGCAACATCTCTACGCAGTACCAGTGAGTCAAGCCGATCGGAAAGAACTCGGTCGTTGATGATTTAAACCGCTCTGCGCTGAAGCACCTGCCCAGAGATGAGAACAGTATTCCATGTGGGGTTGAACCTGCGCCTTTTAAAATTGCAAGCGGTGTGCCGGCATAAAATACTGTCACGCTCTGCTGCGCACACCAAGCTTTTAAGAGGTCCATTTGGCCATTTCTTCCAAGCGACCATGAAACTGCACATCACTCGATATGTTGACACCGAGGATTCCGATACTGGCTGAGGCAACGAGGGGAGTGCCTTGAAACTAAGGAGATGCGACAAAAGGGTTCTTTTTAGCAGTAAACGCACAAACTTGTGTCTTTGAAGGATTGACCTGGACTAGATTTAGTCGCCCCCAAAGTCGTGAAGTCGAGACTTTGTTCAACTAAGTCTCGACTTCAGACTAAAGTGTGTTCCGGTACTCGGTGAAATTTTCCCGAGAAATATTGGCATGGCCAGTGTACAAAGCATCGCCAATGCTGTGGTCTGCATTGCAATGTATGTTACCAATTTGCAAGATATCATTGATATGCAGAAGAACCAGCGTTATTGATGGTACGAAGCACAAAAGCTCTTCTAAGTCTCGACTTCAGACTAAAGTGTGTTCCGGTACTCGGTGAAATTTTCCCGAGATATATTGGCATGGCCAGTGTACAAAGCATCGCCAATTCTGTGGTCTGCATAGCAATGTATGTTACCAGTTTGCAAAATATCATTGATATGCAGAAGAACCAGCGTTATTGATGGTACGAAGCACAAAAGCTCTCTTTTAAAAAATGCCGTATCAGCCGTGTCAGAGACAGTGACCGTAGGGTATGTCGGCACGGGTTTTGTTCCACGCGCGCCTCAAAGAGCTGTCAGCATCGTGAAGGGGCCCGCAAGGGCCGACGCCTGCCGGGGCTGCGGGCTGTTTGAAAGAGATACCGCGGCTCCGGAACGTAAGGGCACTGAAGGAACACGGATGGTTTTTAGTCAGTAAAAGTCTGACACTCCCTTCCGCTCCACCCAGAGCGAAAGGCGTCATTTGATGATTCTCCATCCGCAAAAAAAAAAAAAAAAAAAAAAAAAAAAAAAAAAAAAAAAAAAAAAAAAAAAAAAAAAAAAGGGTATGTCGGCACGTGTCGTGTAGTTCAGATGCAAAGAAAATTTTTAGAAATATTAAATTTAGTAAGTTGCTTGTTAAAAAACGCTAAAATCCCATTAATAGTACACCTTTATGTCCCTGACACGACCAACGGGTTGTTTGTTACATACTGTATAAATAGCTTAAACCACTGTGATAGTTTAAATCTGTATTAACCCTTATTTTTTAATAAAAGATCATTCACAAAAACCACATTTCCTGTATTACATAAAAAAAAGTCCCGCTGGGTTTCTTGCTGGTTCTTCCCAGGACAGAGGTTTTTTTTTCGAACCAGTGGTAAAGTACAAAATGACTTTCAATAAGAATTACACATGTGATCTATATTGAATAAAAAAATAATCTATTCTATTCTATTCTATTCTATTCTATTCTATTCTAATAATATTTCAAAATTATTCATAAATAAAAAAATAAAGTTAATTTAATACCTAGAAAGCGTACACTTTGACCCCACCTTTTGCCGTCAGCTTTGCATTACGGACTCGCGGACTTCGCTATTCTACAAGCAAATGACACAGAATAAATTGCTAATAGCTATATACTATGCGCATTTTTTGTGCCATTGATGAACATATTACGAAAATGAACGCGTGATGAATGTGTAACTTGTAACCTTTAAATATCACCTTTATAACGGAACGTTGAGTTCTTTCAATCTCTAGCGTCAACGTTTTACTTGATCCGCCTCATATCTATACAAATAAATAAAATTGAAGTGTCTGTAATGTCGAAATAACAATTTTTTACTATATGCATAGGAAAGTATATACGGTATTTATAATAAAAACACGATTTTTAATTTTTTTGTCTTTCTGTCTGTTTGTTCCGGCTAATCTCCGAAACGGCTAGACCGATTTTGACCGGACTTTCACTGGCAGATAGCTGATGTTATAAGAAGTAACTAAGGCTACTTTTGTTTTAGAAAAAGAATTAGGATTCCGCGAAAAAAATAAAATAAAAGTAAGGTAGCCTAAGTTACTCCTTGTGACATCAGCTAACTGCCAGTGAAAATCCCGTCAAAATCGATCCAGCCATTTCGAAGATTAGCCGGAACAAACAGACAAACAGACGGACATACAGATAGACAGACAGACAAAAACTTTAAAAATTGCGTTTTTGTTATTAGTACCGTATATTCTTTCATATGCATTTTCTAAAAAGCTGTAATCTTGACATTACAAACAGACACTTCAATTTTATTTATTTTTAGAGATTATTGCATTTTTTACATTTGATTTAACGACGTAATTGACTCCGGATTTTTCACAATGTAAATATAAAAAAAAATTGGTAAATTTTTTGGTATTAAAAAAATACGTATAACACAGTTATACGTAATTTTTTAAAGTAGTTGTGTAATTTAACTTCTTTAACAAGTTTTCACTAAAAACCTTATAATTATTATTATACTTCAAATTTTCCGATCATTTTATGTCAAATTTCAATTTAAAAGAAGCTTGGAAAATCCAAAGATGCACGACACATAATGCTCATATGATCGCGCAAAAATTAAAAAAAAAAATGTAAATTGTAGTTCTATTCGTCAGAGTTCAAGTAGCAGTCACCGAAGTACACTTTCAAGTCACTCTATCAAGTCGGAAGGTAAGGTCTCATCATAACTAACAAAAACCGGCCAAGTGCGAGTCGGACTCGCGTACCGCGGGTTCCGAACAAATCCGTAGGTTATATTTATTAAAAATATTTTTAATATATGATGTAACTAAAAATTTATGTGTGTACCCTGTAGGTTTTGATTCCCTTGCGGCATAATATTTGCGGCATAAACGGCTGTATCTTTCGATTGCGTTGGTTTAGAAGTTTAATTTTTTCACAACTCCAAGGGACCGTAGACTTGAGTATTTGATATAAATTTCAGCTTGATACCTCCACGCGTTCCTGAGAAAAGGGGTCTTGACAGACAGACAGACAGACAGACGGACAACAAAGTGGTCCTATAAGGGTTCCGTTTTTTCCTTTTGAGGTACGGAACCTTAAAAACGAGGCTAAACTCAGCCCATCTAGTTCTCCTCATCGAGGAGTTGCAGAAGCAGTCATCAAAGTACACTTTTAAGTCACTCTATCAATTCCAGATGTAAATTTTTCATCATAATTCACAAAACGAGCCCAAAACCGGCACATCTAGTTCTCCTTGTCGAGGAGGTCCAGTGGTAGTCTTCAAAGTACACTTTCAAGTCACTCTATCAAGTCCGGAGGTAAAGTCTCATTATAACTAACAAAACGAGCCCAAACTCTGTACATCTAGTTCTCCCCGTCGAGGAGTTCCAGTAGCAGATACCGACACACCTTCAGGTCTACAAAGTCCAAGACGTATAAGTATATTTATATATAAATCCTGTGCGCTTTTAGGGAAATAAGATATTGTGATTTGTAATAAAAATCTGTGATTATAATAATAATAATAATTTTGGTCAAGTATGTATCATATTTGGTTTTTGGGATATTTTGTATTTCGCGATCGATATTTTTCTGCACGAGCCGCTGTAACAAACAACCACGCATGACGGCATTTGAGGCTTGAATAAAGTACTCTATCTATATATATATATGTAACACAATATATAGTTTCCTATTATTTCGGTCTTTATGCTGTGCTTTGTGATAATTAACATAACTTTTAACTGTTAAAATAAACGGTAAAAAAATAACAAATTTCTTAAATTAATAAAATTAACCATATTGAATAAAATTATCTTAACCAATCCATTCATAACAATCCACGATTTCATAATTTACCGACTTATACTAAATTTGTCGTGTTTAAGCCATCTAGCGGCTATTAAATACCATCTTGAGCGTCAATCGCGTATATTTCGAGCAAGCGATAAAATGAATTTACCAATAGAATGAAATAGATTTTACGCTGTTACAAATCAATATTGCTCGCAATTTTCTGAGGCTTGACTTATATGGCGTGTGAACTACAAACATGTGTTTTTTATTATGCTGTAGCGGTGTAAGTAACGCAACATCCCACTCCATCTCGTGGGTTTCGTAAAAGGCGACTGTAGGAAATGCCAGATAGATCTGTCCCGATAACAATGTGGTTGTCTTCAAGGCAGGGGTGAATAGGCTTTTGTTAAGCAATGTTAGTGTATTTTACTCTCTTCTCGTCATCGTTACTTTTTTAGTTGTTATTTTGAAGACCGTGCTACCCATCTCCTCGTTTGTTTTCCTCCGTTGCTTCTTATGACACTGTCACCACGCGCATAGTGGATATTCTTACAGTGGCACTGGACATCTTCGTAGGTAACTTATAGTAATAAATTAAAATGTGTGTCGTAAGAGGCGACTATCTGAAAAGCCAGAAAAATCAATTATTTGTAGTACTTGTTAATAATTAATTTTGTTCACGATTTCTTCCTTCACCGCCGAGCACGTGGTCACTCAACAGTTAAAATTTCATTTACAAGTTACATACTAGATGCCGACGGGGATCGACCCCAGTTTGCTCGCGTGCAGTGAAATTTTCAGCGAGTGCTTGGCATCTGACCTCCCATGGCTCAAAATAAATGTATGATTATGATAAGACTATCTTATCAAAAGTAATTTTGGTATATTTGTCCCTGAGATAACATAACTGTGTATTTTACTTTTTCTCGTTTGTAAATTAGAATAATTAAGAAATTTTCAATCATCTTTATGTAGATGAAATAAAATCCAGCGCGAACATGCTTGTATGGAAATAGAAATCCTTTTACTCTAAAGTTTCGAAAACTTTTACTACTACTTATTCGTTGTTAAATAGAAAGTTTTAAGTATTTCCCACAGTACCTAATAAATATGGACGTACAATTTGATACTAATAATGAAACTTAACGTAAAAGAAGTTATGAGTATCACCCTCATTTCGTCTCATGGGTATCTTACTATAGAATTTACAATTTTATAAATAAATGTTTACATTAAAGTGGCAATAACGATTTTCAATCCTGATAATTCAAAATCTGAGTTAATAGACAAAAATTAACATCTATTTTTGGGAATATAAATTTTTTATTTCCAAAAATTAATGGTGCTTGACACAAAGTAGATTGTACGTGGTAGAGTCACGCTGTAACTATATAATGGCTGTAGAACAAATGGGTCAGCTTGACTGGTTCCCACCCTGGTCGGTCTTCAGAGCTCTCACAGAATACCAGCGTAAAATAATGGCTTAATGCTGCTGTATTTACGTATGGTGAGTGTAGAGAACCGGAGACACTTTTTACTGGAAACGAGGCATTCTGTCTTAGTCCTCAGAGGTGAACACGCATTCTGATTCTTCATCGAAGATATATGTAGGTGTATATGAACCACAGCATCCGCTTAGAATCAGGTGGATTGTGTGCTTCTTTATCACACTTATTCTATATAAAAAGAAAAAAAGTATAATCCATTCAACCGTCGATCACAGCCTATAAAAGCCCACTGCTGAACATAGGCCTCTCTTCTAGATTGCCTCAAAGGGTGGAATTTTGTTGTAGTTGCCACGTTTGGTAACTGTAGTTATTTTTATTAATTTTATCTATAAGTACTTATTTATATTTTTGGTTCCCATGTAGTGGCAGTGTAAGAATATCCACTACCCCATATCGTCAAGTGAGTTTCATAAGAGGCGACAGAGGGAAACTTAAATATCAGCAACATCTTATAAATAACAACGCAAAATAATTAAAATAAAGACGGTTGCCAACCCGCCTGCCAATCTTGGCAACTATGTTAAAATCCCCTCTATGAGGCAATTTATGCAACGTAGGCCTTGTTCAGCAGTGAACTATTATAGGGTGTGATGGATGATTGATGGAATTCCCGAATGAATGAAATCAAACGTGATAAAATCCCTAAAATTAGTTTAATCAAAACAGATTATATTTTAAGTAGTCAACTGTTGTTCTAACGCAAATGTTATAAAAGCAGGCATGCGGCAAGAGCTTACCTCATTTATCTACCAAATTATCAAACACATTTAACTGAGCCGGGCTAAGCCTTAGATTCACTGCTAATCTGTTTATAATTACCAGCAAACCTATATATCCTTAGCATCATCCATTATTAAAGGTGTTGAATTCACATAATAAATTATTGATAATTTGTTTTAGAGGCAAACCGTTAAACTGGCAGTTTTGTTTAACGGTTCAACCCTAAAATTAATTAGAATAGCATTCACAATTAAAAAGAATTAAAATAATATTAATACTAAGAAATATAAATATTTTTAGGGTTCCGTACCTAAAAAGGAAAAAAACGGAACCCTTATAGGATCACTTTGTTGTCCGTCTGTCTGTCTGTCAAGACCCTTTTTCTCAAGAACGCGTGGAGGTATCAAGCTGAAATTCATATCAAATACTCAAGTCTACTATCCCTTGAAGCTGTGAAAAAATCAAACTTCTAAGCCAACGTAATCAAAAGATACAGCCATTTATGCCGCCGATTTTCGACATTCGCAAGGATACTTCCCGTGTACTCAGAATCTTAAACTTTCGTACGAAGCAACGTATGAAAGCACAGATAAAGGAAACATTACGAAAAGCATAAATTTTTAGTTACATCATAAAATATTTTTTTTATTAATTTTAAAGTTATATACCTACAGATTTGTTCTGAACCCTCGGTAGCGCGAGTCCGACTCGCACTTGGCCGGTTTTTTTACATTTATTATTAGCAAGTACCTGAATGCTATCTCATCTGTTGGTAAGTGGTTACGTAACCAAAGATGGCAACGCCAGTCCTTAGCATTACCGTTACAGCCTATCATATGTCCACCGCAAAACATCGGCCTCCCCCATAGATTGCCACATTGGAGGGATAGTTATTACGCCTGGCACACAGGTTGGCAACCGTAGTATTTTTTTTTGTTTTTATTAGGAAGGCAGCGCTGCCCAGCACCTAATTAGCTTCCCACTGAATTTGCTTACGATATTACGACTCGCGGTAGTGAATATTCTTACAGCGCCACTACACAGTCCTGTCAGAGTACATAGCTAAGCCTAAAATCTTTGCACTTTTGCATAGTACACATTGTAGTTGGATGAAAGACAGAAACTGAAAAACATTTTGCTTCTAAGCATGCACGTATCTAGCTCGTTAGCAAGTAGCAATATCTTTTATCTTTTGTAACCCCTGTAAATCTATCAATAATTCATTAATTCGTTATCAAAAGTGCAGTCACTGCTGAAAATAGGCCTTTTCCATGAGTTGCTACGCTTGGCAAGCGCAATAGCAGCCGCGTTTTTTTTTAATTATTTTAAGTTGATGTCACAAAGATTCTATTGCCAATCCTTTGTTTAGTTTCTTCTCTGTCATCCTTTATCGACATCCATGAGACATTACGGAGATAGTGAGTTAGAGTTTTAAGATCATGTTGAAAATACGATTTATAAACTCGTCTTTATTTATATGTTAGGAAAAAAAAATAAGCAAAATCGATCAGGTAAAACGCTTTATCCCGCCTCGGCAAGTACCTACCGAGAACATTTTTGAGGTGATTGTAATTTTTTTGTTTCAAAATAATGCATCAACTTATTAAATTAATTAAAGATAACGATACGATGAATTTCAGGTACCGTTACCACAATCCTTACCTAAACGTATTGCCTTAAATTTTTCAGTACGCGAGCAAAATTAATTCGATTTCCACCGGCTACAATACAGTAGTTAAATGTTATTTTAAGTGTTGATTAACATGTGCTCGGCTCGGCTAGTAAGACTTTGGAGCTCTGGTTCCGCTTGATCGCTTCTTGAATACGAGCAGTATTAAAGTTGCGTAAGTCCCGCCGCATGCGTTTGGAGGTATGTCTGTTTAGTTACCTGTATGCTATCAAGTCTACTGAAGACTGCAACTTCATTTCCTGTCAAACAGCCTTGAGATTAAGAGTGTGATCGGAGAGTTTTTGTGTTCTTCGGCGGCGGGTCTTGCAAAACTTAGCTCCGACCGCATGGACAGTTTCCACGAGCTTGTCATTTATATCGTCCACTACATTGCAATCTTCTAGGCACTGAAAACGATTTTGTAACTCAAGCTGAAAGGTTTCGGGACTTCGGATTAGAGCACGAGGGGGACGGAGCTTTGACTTCATTAAACGTGACCTCTCCAACTTAACGTTTATGTTTCAGTGTGCCTCTAACCATTCGGTAATCGCTATGAGTTTTCACCCTCGCGATCACTGAGATATCACTGAACAGTTATGGTCTCGTCGTCATAATGAAGTCAATCTCATTTTTTATCAAACCGTCGGGGCTCGACCAGGTGCACTTCCTATGGGCCCGCTTCTGGAAGAAAGAGTTCATCATAAAGAGTCCTTCGTTCTCCATGAAGTCGGCAAGCTGCTGGCCCCTTGGATTCCGAATTTCCCTACTTTCAGCTCACCGTTCGCTCTTGTGCCTAGCTTTGCGTTGAAGTCTCCCATTAACACCGTATAGTGGGATTTGGAGGAATGCATGGCTCTAGAGATATCCTTATACATTTCCTTCACCTACTCATCGGGATGTCCCGAGGTTGGTGCGTAAACCTTCAGCGAATACCGTTTGGTGATTCTGAATATAAGGTACGCAACCCTCATCGACACACTCCCAATCTTTATAACGTTATTAATGAGAGACTTCTGGACTAAATATATATATATCTATATATTTAGTCCAGAATAATATATCCTAACATAATAAATATATAAATGCGGCACCTCCTTGGGACAGATGGTCGCCCTCCCGGTGATAGAGCAAGTTGCTGGATTCGAGGATTAACGTGTCCTCCCTTTTTCTTCGGACTTCGGATAATCCCATAATATTCCAGCGCAACTTCTCTCTTCTTCCAGCTCCAGGATCTACTCTTTAGTCCTCAGGGTGCGTGCGTTATAAGTTGCCAGGTCGAGTCGTCGTAGGTGGCAACCAAACTTCCACCGATATTCTTGATATTCTTAGCACCCCTGCCCCGCTGTTACCCTGGTCGCCACCGTAGCCAGGAATAGCGAGGCTGCCGGGAACTGGGAGTCGTTTATTAATGTCATTGCTCATGGGGGGTATATAGCCATAGTTGCCACGCTTGGCGAGCGGGTTGGCAAATGCAGTTTTTTATTGCTTTTTGCTGTTATCAGAAAGATGCTGCTGCACATCTTCTGCCTCAGTTTCCCTCTGTCGCCTTTTACGAAACCCACGGGAGAATATGGGGTAGTGAGTATTCTTAGCCGCCACTACACGGGGATTTCGTTAATATTAATATATTTTATTACAATACTTTTAATGGACACCCTACTCGTTCAATAATACTATTATTTTACGTTACTGTGTCTTATCTTCAATTTTATTTTCGCAATCCCGTTTTCGTAATATGAAATAATACAAGAAAACTTTAAAATTCGAGTTAAAATTATGATTTCCCATGAAACCAGTTCCGCATATGGTCGCGACTCACATCTTGATAAACTAGGTCACTCGTAAATTCCCAGGCACACCGGAATTTATTATTTCGTTGGAATTTACTTAATGCTTAATGCACTTCTTGCTGGTAAAGCTACACTTGTACGGTAAAGTTTTGAACCAACAAAAATACTTAAAAATAGAGTTCTTTCACGCATGGCGTAAATTGGAATTTCGTTTTTAATGATTAGTAGATTTTAGACAACAGATCAATACCCGCAGTTCTTTATCCAATTTTTTATAGAGAGCCAGTCAGGCCGAGAAGCATTTCAACTTATATTTCAATGGTCACTTTGCATCTGTAGCCATATTTGTTTGAAATTGGCGGCAGGTGTCCTTGAACTGCGGTAACTACTTACCATCAGGTGGCCTGTAAGTTCTTCTCTCACTTAGTATAGTTAAAAAAATCAGTCTTTAAAATTCCACGTTTGGAGACAGGCCTCTCCTGTTGTATAGATGATATGTCGTAACCAACACGATTGACGATCGTAATACCAGACGTCTCGCACCTTTGATGGTGCTGAAATAATGGCACTACTTACTCGGCAATGTAAAGGATCAAGGAGAAAAAAATTTGCTTTTAAATAGTCAAAAATTGGTAAAATAAAAGAAATATAGAACCGAATTTAATAATAATAAAATGAGAACAACATTATTAAGGATAACTCAAAAACTACAATTCAGATCTTGATCAAATTTATATGGGACCACATGAAAAGCAACAGCTTCTAAATAAAGAAAAATATTTATCAAAATTGGTTAACCTAGAAAAAATATACTGAGGTAACACACATAAATACAATACAGTTGAATTGAAAACATTTTTTTTTGGAAGTCGGCTAAAAATAAAGTAAAATACAATTCGCACAGCTGGGGCCAGTCTTCTCATTTTACGAGGGTTTACGAGAAAGAGTACACAGCGTGGCTCTCAATCAAATTGCGTCTGCGTTTAGATTCGTAGTCGAGGATAAATGAAGATGTCTATGAGCCAAAACAACTACTTACTATTAGGGGGATTACCTACGTGGACGATTGTCACCCTTATCCTTTAAAAAACACGATAAGCGGGAACTTTCTGAATAAGAAGCGCTTCACCGATAATTGTTATATGATATTGGATGCTTTTTAGGAATTCTTCTGGATTATTTTCTTCTGTATGCTTAATGTAAAGGGAAGCAGGTAATTGCGGTTAAGGATACAATCGCAGTTCTTTCTTAATAAATATGCGACTTCCTTACGAGGAATAAATTAAGGTCTTTATGATGGGATGGAAGTCCAAGTCGCAGAGAAGAGTATATGTAGCATATCCACTATATTTGGATTTATTAGGACGCACAAGGACGACACACGTTAATATTTATTTAATAAGATTTTAGGATATGGTGCGAGTCTTCCACCTGCTGCCTTCTACCTACTGCTACCACCAAAATGTTATACGGAGAAGGGCTAAACGGCTTTAAAAAAACAATTATTTAAAAACACTATATTTCATTACTTATATTTTGATTGAAATGTAAGTTAGATCCGTAATCAACCGAACAGGTTTGAAGATGGAAACATATTGTGTTGGCTAAACTGCTCCACTGCAATACTTACCGAAACTTAGGGCTAAGCCAACATTCTTAACAGGCAGTGCAGCACTAAGGCTTACAAATACGGATATAACATCATCATCATCATCATTATTACAGCCCTTTACAAGTCCACTGCTGAACATAGGCCTCCGCCAAGGAATGCCACAAAGCACGGTCTTGGGCCTGCTGCTTCCATCGACTTCCTGTATATCTTACCAGGTCGTCACTCCATCTAGCGGAGGGACGCCCTACACTTCGCCTGACGGTACGAGGCCACCACTCGAGAACGTTTTTCCCCATCGGTGGTCGGTTCTTGGAGCTATATGGCTGGTCCATTGCCACTTCAGCATACTTATTCTTTGGGCTATGTCAGTTACTCTGGTTCTACTACGGATATCCTCGTTATTAAGTCTATCACGCAGAGAAACGCTGAGTATATCCTTTTCCATAGCTAGCTGAGGGACTTTGAGCTTCTTCATACGGCCAGCAGTGAAGGACCACGTCTCAGATCCTTAGGTCATCACTGGCAATACGCGCTGGTTGGAAAATATAGTTTTGAGGTTCTGAGGTATGTCTAACGAGAAGATGTGTCGTAATCGAGTAGAATCTGTCGATTGAACTCTCGGTCGAAATTGGACATATCTAGTCGCATTATTTGTCCTAGGTAGACATATTCGTCAACAACTTTGAGCTAAGTGCTCGCAACAACTACCGGCGTAGGTGTGACATGGGTGTTAAACATGATTTTGGTTTTGTCCATTTTCATCTTAACCGTTTCGTTGCGGCACCAATTTTCGACAATTTTCATATTTACCATTAAACAAATATTTCATGACACGCCTGGCGTGTCGAGTGCCGCTCACTTGTTCACTTGTCACTTGTTTACACTTAATTAAGTTTAATTGACATCAAACATCAGTTACAAACGGAAGGATACTTGTTTTTAGTGGGTAACTACGTGTTTTTCTACGTGTTTTCTTTGAAATTGAGAGTAAGTGAATTTTTTATGCAGAGATTACAAACATTTTGTGGTATTTTTTGTTTTATAAAAAAAAATCATTTATTTAAGTAGGTAGAGCTAAATCACCCTGGACAGCCTTGGTTTTTATTAAATTAAATATTTACCTAATAATAATATTTGTAAAAATCAAACAATCAAGAACCTTTATTTGGAAAAAAATAAGGTTTATGATCCATTAATATTTACAAATGTTAAATATTATTTAATGTTATACAAATGTAAAAGTAAGGTCGATTTGAAAACGTCAAATTATTAAGAATATCAAAACAAGTGTTTTCAAAAGGAAACAAAGGCCAGCGCTATACGGCGGCGGATTGACGAAGGACTATTTATTAGCGAACTTTTTTTATGCATGAACGGTTTCAAACTGTTTCAAGCAAAAATAAACGTTATACTATGTCACAAGAGCACATGGTACTTCGTAGGTCTATTCGGCCATATGATAGTAATAAGACGGCAGTTCAACCATTTTAAGCAAAATTAAACAATAAGACAAACGCATTGTTTTTTTTTAACAGGAGACTTGTTTTCCAGAAATTTATTTACAACTTGAGTTTGTGAGCGATGGCAATGAGTGCTATTATTTATTACTTTTGAGACTTTTTTCCACAACATGATTGAACACCCACAAAGTAAAAAGAGTACCATGTACACGTTAAAAAAAGGTTGCCAACCCCTAAAAATTTCAAATTTTCAAAATATCCAGAAACGAAGCTGCAGGCATGAACTACTTGCAAAATAATGAATATTTTGTTGGGGATAAGTCTTCCAAAAACGCAATTTGAGCGAGTTATACGAATTTTAAAAAGACACGACTCGTGTGTCATACGCCACATACAAAAGTAATCGATGGCACGATGACCTGGCGCGTCATCCGCACTGAACTGGGTAAGACCTATCCGTTGGGACATACTATTGAGGTCATTGAGCATAGTGGTCCTCCAGCGATTCTGCCATAAGAACTATATCGTCGGCAAATCTAAGGTGAGTGATGAACTCGCCATTGTCGTCGATACCGTATCCTTTCCAGTCCAGCGGTGAAGAGTTTCGGGGATATTACGTCACGCTGTCTCACAAATCTCTGCAGTTGGATAGGTTTCGTACTCTGGTTCTGTACTCGGATAGCCATTATATCTCTACTGTACAAACACTTCAGCACTTTCACGTACCGACAGTCCATTTGCCACAGCTGGAGGGACTGCATCACGGCCCAAATTTCGACTGAATCAAAGGCTATGTGGTCTATGGTACTAAAGCCTTTTCGGAAACCGGATTGTTCAGGAGGCTGAAAGTCGTCGAGTCTTCATGCGAAACGATTCGTAATGACTTTCGAAAACAGCACGTAGACACGGCTCAGAAGGGAAATCGTTCTGTAGTTCTTCAAGAGAGTGTTGTCGCCTTTTTTGAAGAACAAGACCACCGCACTACTGCTTCACGCCTCCGGTGTAGTGCCACCATGGAAGTGGGAATTAATGAGCCTCTGAAGTACTCACGGGTATAACAGTTCGCTGTTAATTTCACAGTACGGGAGCAATCCGTTTTCAATCGCCGCCGGTACCAATGAAATTGGTAATTGCAATTTTAAGTCAGTACGTATCAGTATGTAACACGTGCTCGAAAAACATCGTGAGGAAACCTGCATGTCTGAAAAAAAATATTTCGAAGAAATGTAAAGTTCGCCAACAAGCAGGTAGCCCAAGTAGGTAACCCCAAGGTAGCGCGGATATTTCCTTGCTCTAAAACCCTCTCAGAAATGAGAGGATGCTTAAGTCCAGCAGGGAGACGTATATAGGGTGTAACTTTTTTCATTGATATTATAATAACCCTTTTAGAACAATTCTTCTTTAATAAAAATTTAAAAACTTTATGAGTAACAATCTTTGAACATGTCCTGGGGTTTTGTTCTAAAAGCGTAAACAGTACATGTCCCTTAAATTTATTACTAATTCTGTGGATTTTAGTAACTGGAATTACAAGCTTTTGTTTGTTCCTAGTGTTTAAAGTATAAAAATCTATTCCTATCAATGCTATTTATATTTAAAAAAAAATGATGAAATTAAAAATAAATATTAAAATGTTGAGTTAATGAGTTATGACTGCATTAAAATATAATATGCATGAGCGCACCATGTCGTAGTTAATGGATGGACGGTATATATATACAAATAAATAAAATCACCAGTCTCGCGGTACTCGCTTAAGTCCCCAACATAAATCAAACAAGGTGTACAGCAGGTCTGCCACCACTCCTTCTCCAGCCCTTAGCATTTCGAGAGATACTCTATCATAACCGGCTGCCTTACCTGCTTTCATACTTTTCATTGCTTTCATTATTTCATCTATACTTATATCTCTATCTATTTCCTCTTCTTTCTGAATTTCAATTTCATTTAATTCAAACGTCTACTCACTCATAAACACGCTCTCAAAGTATTCCTTCCATCTCCTTAAACTCAAAACTTCGTCATTCAGAATACAGCCATTCTGGTCTCGTATAGCATTAATTCTAGGCTATTTTGTTCTTACGAGTTTCCAGAACATTTTAATGTTTAATGAATTTTCGTCTTAATAGAAAAGTTTTATTTGCTTATAAATAAGTCACTTTATACAAAGCGTAACTTACAGTGATTTTTTTATAGGATGAAGGTGACAAACGAGCACACAGTCCACGTGATAGTAAGTGGTTGCTGCGGCCCATAGACATCTAAATCTATCCTCTATTACAAATCAATATGCAGATGCGTTGTCACCCGTGAGGACTAATTTGGAATGCCTCATTTCAAGTAAAAAGGGTCATCAGTTCTCTATACTCACCATACGAAAGAGCAGCCTTAAGATTTACGCTGATATCCAGTGAGAGCGTGGTTCTTCCTCGGTTGAGCCGACCCATTCGTGCTACAACTATACTACTAATATAGTTGCAGCAAGGGTCTACCACGTAAAAAACGCGCAATTGTAGGAGTAACATTATCATTATATAGTTAGCCATATAACAATATAATTTGTTAATTAAATTAACATGCCCTTTACTGTGGTATAGTCGCGTTATAATATACACTACAATGGAAAGTTAAGCCAAGTATTGCAGTAAAATATATTGGTAAATCCAATTGGGCATACCTTAAGCGCATTAAAATAATTACGTATAACATGATTATACGGAATTATTAAAGTAGTTTAAATACATTTCGACAGCACTATCGGGTTCAACACCCTCGAAAACCATGAAAATGACACCCATGATGAAAAAATTGATACCTATTGCAGCCGCCATCTTGGATTTACATTTCGACAGCACTATCGGCTTCAACACTCTTGAAAACCATGATAATGACACCCGAGATAAAAAAATTGGTACCAACTTCAGCCGCCATCTTGGATTTACATTTCGACAGCACTATCGGATTCAGCACCCTCGAAAACCATGAAAATGACACCCAAGATGAAAAAATTGATACCCATTGCAGCCGCCACCTTGGATTTACATTTCGACAGCACTATCGGCATCAGCACCCTCGAAAACCATGAAAATGACACCAATGATGACAAAATTTATATCTATTGCAGCCGCCATCTTGGATTTACATTTCGATAGACTATCGGCTTCAACACCCTCGAAAACCATGAAAATGACACCCATGATGAAAAAATTGATACCTATTGCAGCCGCCATCTTGGATTTACATTTCGACAGCACTATCGGTTTCAACACCCTCGAAAACCATGAAAATGACACCCAAGATGAAAAAATTGATATATTTTGCAGCCGCCATCTTGGATTTACATTTTGACAGCACTATCGGCTTCAACACCCTTGAAAACCATGAAAATGACACCCATGATGAATAAATTGGTACCTAATTCAGCCGCCATCTTGGATTTACATTTCGACAGCACTATCGGCTTCAGCACTCTCGAAAACCATGAAAATGACACCCATGATGAAAAATTGATACATATTGCGGCCGCCATCTTGGATTTACATTTCGACAACCCTATCGGTTTCGACACCCTCGAAAAGCATGAAAATGTCACCCATGACAAAAAAAATTATACTACTTACTTTTAGTACGTATTACTATTATTTATTCTGTGCTTTTAAATATTGTAATAAAAAATCTCTCATTATTATTATAATTAAGTATTTAAGAAATTTGGTTATTCGAATATTGTGTATTTGTACAGCGATCTTTTTGAGCCGCTGAAAACAACCGAAACAATGTCCACTCACGACGGCGACTGAAGCCGAAAGATACTCTGTGAGCCGAACTAAACTTAATACAAAGGTACTCTGTGAACTAAACTACTCTGTGGCTGTAGATCCCCATTTACAGAAACAATTTATATACGAGGCAACCAAATCAACGAAAATTTCGCCATTTTGGAGCCGAAAAAAATTAATTATAGCTAAATAAATCAAAATTACACTGCCATTTACATTCAGTGGCTTCCCACATGATAGATGAAGAGATTAAAAAATAGATTGATTTAAACAATTGATATTTTCAAAAGTTATAGTGTTTACAAGCCACAGGGACATGATAAATCCACACCATAAGCCACTAAAACCCTTTTTTTATTAAAAAATAGCAATTAATCGATTCAAAAAAAATTATTAATAAGTTCAACAATCATTTATCTTTCTAACAATGTACTTTTTATGTCATTTATATGTATAATATGATTGCTAGATACGATTTTATTCGATAAAATGTTGGAATTTTAATTTTTAGGCGATAGTAGAACATTACCTTGCGCTTTCGCTTAAGGTATGCAATAGAGACGTATGTGCACGTCATTGCAACCCTCCTCCATGCTACCTTACTAACGGGTTCCCCTCTTGTAGTGGCGGGGTGGGGGGGGGGCTTTGTAACCGTGGCTCTGTCACTCATGGTGATCTAAGAGGAACTTACATAGCTGGCCTTGTCTTGGCAGGCCCACTTCAGATTTGTGTTGGTGGGCTGAGCAAAAGGGGTGTCCTCCTTCCTACCGCAGCAGCTGAGGTGAAGTCACTGACGAAGAGAAATTATGCCTAAGTGAGTTACTTTAAAACATGTGATGAAATTTTTTCTCCAAATCTTGATTGAACTCCTAAAGTATATCCTATTTAATTAAAAAATCACCGATTGTCTGTAATCGGTTCTTAATTGCCGAAGATCTCGTTGTCATACGTACAACAAAGAATATGCAGTTGAATTGCGAAGCTTCTTTTTGGAAGTCTGCTTACAAATAGGATGCGGCTCTTGAACGCCTGTGGATAGTACACCTTAAAAGCTATAGCAGTCCTTGTGTGTAGTAACGGATGATGATAGAAAAATGAAAAAATACACGAGATTTAAAGACCTCTGATAGACTAATTGAAAAGGCCTATGTCTATGAAACTTTGAAAAATACTTAGCTCAATCATAGAGGATATTTTGTATGAGGCATTAATTTTGGTTTGAATAATTTGTGTATATTCGTTTTAAAATAAATAACACAATTGTGTGCCTCAAACTTGTATAGTTCTACTGGTGCCAGGATCTTTTCTCACTTAGAACCTTTCTGGGTATTTAACAACTTCTTACCTATTTTTGCCGACAAACAGCAGTTCTAGTAATGCTGTATTCCGGTCGTAAGGGTACATAGACCAAGTTTAGCCGTTAGGCATTCCACCTTAATCCTTAGAGGTGACAATATCTTTATTTTTCTTTGACTGAAGTTTGGTGCAGTGTTCACGGACATCATTAGTTTGTCATTTAGATTAAAAAAAAAACAGTCACTGTCTACCGAACAAAGCTTGCGACAATCTCAATCGTGTCGTTTTCTATACCGTGACTTTCTATATTTAGTGGTTATTGGTAAGTTCGAAAATTTTGAAAAATCGTTAGCATTGCACATCGGCATTACGGACACACTGACATTAAAATTCACATCAGAATATTATTCGCACCCAGCGCGACTCGTCACTGAGCACACAAGCTTGATTTGCGGTCTGAGAATGAGGGTGAAGTATCCCAGAAATAAAAACAAAACATGTCAGATATGAAATTTAAGTCTTTTACAACCTATCATTTCATGTTGCTAGGCAATAATAAAAAAAATAACCTCGTATTAGTAATGGGATAATCTATGTAATAAAGTTACTTTGCAAAAATATTTTACAAAAAAGTGAATTATTTTATTTAGGGAAAAATTCTCACACAAAAATTAACACCTGTTTATTTAGTAATTCACGTCTATGTGTATGTTATTAAAAATTATTAATGATTTTAATTCATACCTATTTCATAATATATTACAATAGATCTTCATATTATTTTTTATTTTAATTATGTAATACCCATTTATTTAAATAACATAAAAATATACAATATGTTTTGTTATATTTAAAATAAAAAACCTAACACTAAAAACTTAAATAATCATACATTGCTACTCCCTGCGGGTACCAAGTACCAAGAACGCTGACTGCGTGTCCTCGCTGGATGGTTATTGTTATTATTATATTATAGTTATTGATATAATTTCTATACTTAGGTACAAACACAATTCACTTCCAAGGTTTGCTAAACTTATTAAACTTATTTATTTACGTCGTAGAGCCATGCTGCAGCTATATAATGGTTGTAGCACCAATAGGTCGGCTCGACCCACTGACCCCATGTTGGATATTTACTTTTTAATTATCAATTGTGAACATTCTTCTTAATAAATTGATTTTATAGACCAATTGTAAAAACCAAAAATAGCAGCACGTAATATACTTACACGGTTGAATGGTAGAAAATTTTCTTTGAATCCTTTCTTATAGATAATGCAATAAATATTAAAAATAATGTCAATAAATAATTTTTAAGTTAAATCAGTGCTCCTAAACCGCGCATTAAAAGCTAAACAATCACACTATAAGAAAATATATTATATTACTTGTTTTCTTTATCGTATGTGGAGGAGTTACTTCAGCTTATAAAGAAAGTTACGCAAATATTAGCCAAAAATATAACCCTTCTTTTATGCACGACCGCAGTGGAGTGAAACAGCTCTTTGTAGCCGTGCAAATATTCCCACTAAAGTGTCAGTAGTACCATAACTGGAATCGACATATCTGTTGCATTTATCGGATTCAATAACTTTTTACGATTATGTCGCAGCGGCTGCGGCCATTTTGCAATAGTGCGGTTTATTACACGCCTCATAACGCCAAGCGTTTTAGGTGTGTTCTACTCTCGACACGTCAAGGTCAAGCAATTTTGTGTTCTTAAAAGGCCTCTATCATAACTATATTGCACTTATACGAAAATATGAATAGCCGTATATTAAGAAAACACTCTAATTAATCTATCTTATATTTTCTAAAAAATCATTTTATATTGCTACTTTGAAAAAATATACGGTTTGAAAAAAATTTAAGTGGACGTCCAGATGTTAATTTTTTATGTGGTCACGATAACTCCCAAAAAAATTGACATTGACGTATCGAGGTCGGTATTTCATATCATTAGCGTAGTGTGCGTAGTTTGTTAATTAAAATTTAAAAGGCCTCCGCGGAAACGAAATAAAAACGAAAAATAATCGTCATATTTAATTACTCCTAAATCGCTTTTACTCTTTCATCATATTTTTCATTTATGACCCCATGTTAGTGGTACTCGTATCCTAATTATTTTGCAATCATTAAACTTATTATAAACTATAATATAGTTTATTTGCAAAATGAGTATATTTAATTTATAATAGATATAATATGCCCCTAGAGGGGCGCCGATGAAGTGCTAGGTAGGCTCTGGGCTAGAGCACAGTCGATACTTGATCCGCCTCTGCCTCCGGACTTGATAGAGTGGCTTGAAAGTGTATGTCGATGAACACTACTGGAACGTTTTAGAATTGTACGGTTTAGAAGAATTAATAGTCTTCATTGGTTCAAATCCACCCAGCCATTGAGATGCTTCGAGAGTATAAAAATCTAAAACATTATAATATAGAACCCAGATATGCGTGAAGAGCAACCCGTTTCTCTCGTCGTGCAATTAGCTGCAACTACTAAGGCTCATCGATACTTTTACGCAATATAACGAATTCAAACTTCAAACCAACCACGGTTCACACTTTTTAGTTCTACTGGGGTAGGACCACGCTCTCATAGAATACCAGCGTGACGTGTCAGCTTAATAAAGCTGGGTTTCGCATGATAACTGTAAGGAACCGAAGACCATATTTACTGGAGACAGGGCGTTCAATGTTAGTATCAAGGAGTGACATTACATCTGCATTTTGATTCTTAATCAAGAATAGTGTTGTCTATGGCCTATATATTTATTTTATTACACATATCTCACCCTTGTTTTATTACACTATCATCATACATATATGTAAAAAAATCTAAGTTACACAATGACCGTGTAGTGGCAGTGTAAGAATATCCACTACTCCATACCATCCCGTCGGTAAGAGGCGACAAAGAGAAACAAATCAGGAAATGGGCAGCAGTGTCTTCCCAACCACAACTAATAAAAATAATAATAGGGCGTAGGGAAGTGACGACCCTATCGCCCGCTGACGTAAATGATGAAAGTTATGTGACAAAACCGCTACGTCACCGCAGTCAGGCAGCGCCTTGCCATGGTGTTAGCGACATGCCTCGGCATAACTGAAGATGCAAAGGCCCGCTTGTGCATATGGCTTCACCTTCACCATGGCGGTCGGTGTCAGGTCTTTGCGTCTTCCGTTAACTGCCGCCCGTTTCATGTACAATTTGCCGAAGGGTATGTATGTGATCTATGGTGCTAAAGCCTTTTCGGAAACCAGCTTGTTCGGTAGGCTGGAAGTTGTCGAGTCTTCATGCGAGACGATTCGTAATGACTTGAAAACAGCACGTAGACGCGGCTCAGAAGGGAAATTGGTATGTAGTTCTTTAAGAGAACGTTGTCGCTTTTCTTGACGAACAAGACCACCGCACTTCTGTTCCACGCCTTCGGTGTAGTGCCACCATCGATGACAGAATTAAAGAGCCTCTGAAGCACTCATGGGTATAACAGCTCGCTGTTAATTTCACAGTACAATTTTTAACGTAGTAGGGCCATGCTGCAGCAATATTAGTAGGGGAGACCTAGGTGGGTTGACACAAAGGTGAGTTGCAACAATGTCGATATCTCAGTAACTATAAGCATTAGAAGTTCGGCAATGGCGCATTTGGAGGTTCCGTGATACACCAACCAACACCTTGGTACACGCCAACGGCTGAAAATGTGGCGCCAGAAGTTGCATAGCAACTCGCACACGTAGATGCCACCGTGAATCCCTTAGTTGTGATTGATTCGACGATGATGAAACAATTGCCTAGGAACTAGAACTAGAACAAATGAGGAGTACATTGAAAGAGGTGATTGTGGAAACGCGCAGTACGCCTCTCGAAAATTGACTGCGACTTACCCGCATAACTCTAAGCAAGCAGAATCGGGCTAACGTGAGGGCTTTTGACCTAATGCTGGTGATCTATTAAGAAGCCAGCTGGGACCATTGCGAGACGGACTCAATTCTTTTTGGCGCCGAATTGCAGTATGCCGTATTATTGGCGCCAAGATCCCCACGGCTGAACGTAATACTACACAAAGTAGCGCCACCGCAGCCTGGAGAATAAGAATTGAGGAATGTATCGCAAAGGCTAGGGTCCTTATCAGGAAACTGATATGCTTCAGGTTAGGCAATAACTGTCCAAGGATTGTGCGCACCGTCAGAAAGGCGTTTGCTGGGACAAATGTCAGTTTGTACCAGCCGGATATAGCCCAAAAACTTACGGAGTGCATAGACGACCTGAAGCAGAGAATAACTGCTTGGAGAAAGCGAATTCAAGGATATACCAAGAGGTCGACACGGTTCAAGCAGAATCGTCTCTTCCAGAATGACCAGAAGAGGCTCTATGAATCATTGGAGCGAACAATGGTACATGGAACGGACCTAGCACCGATTCAGGCCGACATTGTCGTTGGGATCATTGGTTGCCCCATCCATGGCTCAAAAGGGTCCTCAAACTATACCTGGTTGACCGTACAGTTAGGGACTTTCTCGATCAGTGTATTGGGCAGTGGAGTACAATCCTTTGTCATCAAGGCGAGCGAATGATGGCTGCGGAGAACCACACCATCCAGGGCAAATTGTTTGAGTCTAATCTAGTTTTGCCTCTCCCTGAACCTTCTCAGTACCTTACTGGAGGATTCCGGAAAAAAAATTCAGAAAGGAGTTACAAAAGTGACCCACCTTTTCTATATGGATGATCTCAAGGTATTCGTCTCCATCTTTTGGAATTGCTAAACATCACTTGTGATTTTAGTAATTCTATTAGAATTGAGCTGAGGACGGAAAGTGTGCAGTTCTACATGTTGAAAGGGGAAGGGTTTCTAACTCAGAGGGCATAGACTTATCTATGCCCATCAACTTAAGGACCCTTTACGAGGCTTAATCGTACGATATTCTGTGACATACCTTGGTATGTCACAGAACGTCGGTATCGGTGAGGTGGGTATGAAACAGTCAGTTTGCGTTGTGTTTTATGCGCGCTAGACCAAAGTGCTTAACAGCCTTTTCTTCGTTGTGTATAAGACAAATTAATATAGTGCTTAAATCATGCCTATTCTGATGAATACCTTTGGTATACTTAGGTGGACTGAAACTGAACTTAACGCCCTGCATAGAAAAGTCCGCACTACTATGACGTCCCATAGTATGCATCACCCGAAATCATCGATTAAGAGGCTCTATTGTCTCGGAAACATGGTGATCGTGACTTTTAAGTGCGCTTACCATGTATAATCGTGAAGTCTGCAGCCTCCATAATTACTTTCAGACGAGATCGAATGATCCATTCTTTAGGGACGTCATCTCTTGTGACAAAGGGCTTACCTCTCTATCCTTAGCCAACGAGCAATGACAAGACCCGGCAGTTCAGAGCATTTCCGACTGGGATAATGGTATAGAAGGAGCAGGAGCTCCACGGGAGGTTTTACAATATTCTACATGAGCCTTTCGTAGACACAGTTGCCTCCCTCCACTGGCTACGTTATTGTGACCTCTTTGGGGAGACCGAGGGTTTTGTCTGTGCTATACAGGATCAGGTTATTAAGACCAATAACAATAGGAGATACATCCTAAGGGATGGCACCATCGACATCTGTCGGGCTTCTCGCCATCCCGGATAGAAGAAGGGATAAAAGAAAACAAAGAAAAAATGTTAAGAAAAAATCATTTTGTCCTAAAGAACACCTCTATCCTGAACTAATGTAATCAAATCTTTACGATTTATATTACCTTTTCCCATTATTACGACACACCAAACGTGCGTACAATATGTTTGGGTTTTAGTATATCAATTGTTGGATACAATAAAAACGCAACAACTCTGCGTGCGCGCCGTAATATAGAGGGTTACCAGGCCCGAGATCTGACAAAATGTGAACAGCGCCTTACTCACTCATAGGCGAACGAAATCCGACGCAATTTTTTTTACGGAAGTAGATGGCTGGCTAAACACCCAACATTTCTTGTCGGCGCCGACAAAAATACGGTGTTGGATAAGTGTGAATAGCTTCATATAAAATGTTCTACCTCTATAGCAGCCGATTTTCTGTCGGGCCCGACACCCGACAAATGGGAACGTGCTATACCGTTACAGCGTATTATATTCTACAATAAATAATATAATACACGTCTCAGTAGAAAATTCATTTCGGTCGCTAACAGTGGTGGATTATAATAGTTTAATAGTTTATGATTCTGGTTTTAAGCGACGGTTCTATTTATTACTACATAGTTTGCAGATAGATTTATATTATAATAGCACGTTGGTACGGAAGGACATTACAGGAAATGTTGGACTTTAGTTTGTGTAAAGTTTGAAATGAGTTTAAAATGACGTGACATGAAAACGTTTGGTGTATGGATGTACTACTGGAATTAATTTTTTTGGTCTTTGCACTTTTTAATTATTTTTAAGCTGTTTTCAGGAAGATGCTGCTGCATCTCCTGTTTTAGTTTAACTCTATCGCCTCGTAGTGGAGTCTTACGTCACTATTACTTTGTGCGTACGTCAAATTTTATATTATTCTTCAACTTCCGTTATAAATTTAAAAATTACCACATACTAGTATATTCTCATTAGTCTCATATCGTAGAATATTACTAAAGATAAATTATGCATGAAAAAATACCTCATTATACATATATACGACAAAATATTTTTATTTGCTGTCACGAATGTACAAAATTAGTTAACTTTCTGTTTGTAAGGTCCCATTAATCCTAAAATAAATAGGATCCCAGAAAAGCTTATGTTCCAGCAATCAGTGGCCGAGTACAGCTTGTAGTTGCATAAAATATGTTTCAATTTCTTAAAATATCAGTCGTTATAATTAAGAATAAATTCACACGGTGCGGTGAGGCAGCGGCATGGTAATCACTGTAATGATATTGCATCGGTGCCCTGGTGATATCACGTTGCATGCAACACAGTTTCTATACGATTCAGCAGCGAAAGTGCGACGTAATTGAGATTTAGCGTAAGTCGCTCAAACGTATTATTTATTAAATAGAATAAGGGTGACAAGTGGTTTGATATTCTTAAACTCGAATAAAATAAAATATATTAATATTAATATATGTACCAGAAAGAAATATTGAAATAAAAATAGCTCCCCTATATTAATATATTAGAAGCGATAGCAGCCTAATGGTTCGCTGAATTTGACTACTGTCGTAAATCACATAACACATGATCACTTTAAGCTTACCAAGATTTGTTAGTGGTAAAATTAGTAATGTTTAAAATATTGCTAGTGTTTCATTAAAAAAAATATATTTGAAAAATCAAAGTGCATCACTGAAGTTGCGTATTTCTTACTGTACAATCTATTTATAAATGTTTATATTTTTTACAAGTCTCTAAGTTTGGAAAACAATAATTATCAGTAATTCCACTCCACATAGTAATTCATTCTTAAAGAGATGTATACGCTTTTAAAACAAAATCCTCTCAAATTCAAAATCTAACCTTACTCCCAAGGTCATAATTTTTTTTATAGGAGAGGGGGCAAACGAGCATGCGGCTCACCTGATGGTAAATGACTACCGCCGCCCATGAACAACTGCAACACCAGGGGAACAAGGGGAATTGCAGATGCGTTGCCAGCCTTTTAAAAAGGAGTAGGCTCTTTTCTTGAAGGTCCCTAAGTCGTATCGGTCCGGAAAAATCGCTGATGGTAATCGATTCCACAAGGAAGTTGTGCGAGGAAGAAAACATCTTCTAAATTGCACAGTGGTGGACCGCCAATCATCCAGATGGTGTCGATGGTATCGGGAGTTCTGCCGCGATGTGCGTTCGTGAAATTTGGCGGCTGGAATTAATCCGAACAATTCCTCAGAGCACTCCCCGTGGTAAATCCAAAAGAAAATGCAAAGGGATGCAACATCTCTTCGCAGTGCCAATGAATTGAGCCGATCGGAAAGGGTTCGGTCGTCGACGATCTGCGTTGGATGCGTTCAAGTGGAAAGAGCTGGCACTAGGGAGCTCCTGCCCAGAGATGGGAACAGTATTCCAAATCCAATCCAAGTTATTCCACAAATAATGTATAAAAAGAGTCATTATAATATTAAAGGATTTATGAATGATAATAAACCCTAGGAATGGGTGATCGCTTTCAAGCTATTTCCTTTATGCTTTGTGTAGTGTACGTTTATCTAAAAAATTGTCCCCCTGGGTTTATTGCTGGGAATATTCTGGGATGAATCCCAGGCCAGAAGTATCTTCCGAAACAGTGGTTAATAAAATTAAACATAATAATGACTTTCTTTATTAAGTATTATTTATAATCTATATTGATTAAAAAAAATATTTCTATATCTCGACCTTACAGTGAGAAAAATCGCCTATTTATTTGATTAAAATAAAAATTAATATAGACTTCCTGCTGCTAAAAAAGTTGCATTGGGCAACTACTAGATAGCACTAGAAAAAATGTACAGAATATATTTCTATTTAGTTGTCATAATAATTTACTTCCCAAGAAGCTCAGAGCAATTACAGCATAGAGCGATTCACAAAAAAAACCACAAAGGTCTTATATTTGAACTCTTTATGCATATTACATTTTACCTGGTACAAAATAAAATAGCTGTATTATTGTTACCTTATTTCTTTCACAAGGTTTTGGACCTTTTCCGTTCCATAAACACTTCAATTGATATTGCATTAGCAAAACAAAAAACTGTCGATAAAGTGTAAAACTTATAGTTCATACAGTCTATTTCATTTTTGGACATACTATAGTATTGTAATAAATAAGTAAACTAAAATAATTATATCGACATCGATATCTAATGGTAAGTGGATGTTGCAACCCATTGATATCTACATCTATCCGCGATTTAGTATCAAAACAAATAACGAGTTATCATCCCCGAGGACCGAGATAGATGGTCTCTTGTTCTCTACATTCACTATACGGAACACAGCAGAATTACAATGCTTTTACGTTTATATTTTGTGAGCGAATGGTCCCCGGTCAAGACTACGCATTCCCGCTACAACCATAATATAGCCGTAGCGTCACTCTGCCTTGACATTTGAAAAAAAAAATTACGTAACACTAGCACAACAAAACTTCGTAAATAAAACTTCTTACTTTTACTTTCAAACTTTGTAACGACTTTCTAGTTCGGAAATTACTTTTACAACCTAAAACTAGAAATATAACCTATTAAACTTTTCGTAACTCTTAAATGTCTTTTGCCAAATAACAAAAATATGAACGATTTTTCTGTTTCTGTAAGGTAACAACGAAAGTTATTTTCTTGGCGTGAAATTAAAAGTTGTTAAAAAGCTTGATTCAGTCATTATTGTGGTTAGCATAAAATACTAGGACCAGAGGATTTCTGATTCAAAATGATACATCAGTGCAATAAATGATTTTGCGATTATGACTTAGTTATTTTCAGCTGCCTTAGATGACCTTGAAATGACGCAAGTGAGGACAGCCATTTTTTCTGCCACAAGGGCGGCGCCTCTTAGGAATGATGTGAAATATTTTACAAATTTCATAGCAGGGAAGTTAATTTCTTAGAAAATTGTAGACATTGATGTTCCTTTTTTAAATATTAGGTATATTTTTCTGCCGACTTCCAAAAAGGAGACGGTAATCAATTCGACTGTATTTTTTTTTATGTGTGTTATCTCATAACTTTTTATTGGGTGCACCGATTTCGATGATTCTTTTTTTGTTTGAAAGTTGGTACTTCTCGTGTGGATCCGTATAATCAAATCAAGGTCAGACCAATAGTTTTTAAATTATTCCTAATAACTTAAATTGAAGTCGGCTGTACAAATTTTTTAATTTAAAATTATTATTATTAAATACATTTGAAAAATATAAATCGTTTTTTTAATTTATTACGTGGTAGAGCCAATCTACAGCTGTACTAGTAGTATAATTGTAGCACGAATCAATCGGCTCGACCGGGAAAGTACCACGTTCTCACAGAATACCAGCGTAAAATAGCAGCGAACAATGAAAACAATGTGGCATATTGTTCGAGAACGCACAAACAAAGTGAATTTAAAGGTAAAATCAAATATTAAATTAAATATAAACAACCAAATTTCTTCTAACCCAAAACAGATTGCCGATAAATTTAATGATTACTTCACCAATATTGGTGAAACAATTCATCCACAAGCAAAGGGTCTTCCTGTTCTACGTCCATCAGAAAACTCAATATTTCTAAGCAGAGTAGGATTTGAAGAAATACTTAAAATATTAAAGAGTCTAAAAAATAAACTAAGCTATGGTGTTGATGAGATTCCCCCAACCTTGTTCAAACAGTGTGCAAGCGCTTTAGTATATCCATTAACATTATTAATAAATCAATCTTTTGAAGAAGGCGTATTCCCAGATATACTAAAAAGTTCACTCGTGAAACCCATTTATAAAAAAGGTACACAAACGGACCCAGACAACTATCGACCTATTGCCTTACTACCCACAGCTTCCAAAATATTTGAGAAAGCATTATACGATCGTATCTATAAATTCTGCGAAAAATATAATATCTTTAGTGAAAGTCAAAACGGTTTCCGCAAAAACAAATCAACAGTTTTAGCAATTTATAATTACATTCAAAAAATACATAATATAATTAACGATAAAAATTATGCTATAGGAATACTACTAGACATGTCAAAAGCATACGATACAGTGCAATATAACATATTACTAAATAAATTATATGACATAGGAATCAGAGGCCCGTGCTACAATCTGTTAAAATCATATTTACACAATAGAACGCAAATAGTAGAAATAGAGTATTTCAATGATAAATTACACAAAATTGAAAAAATTAGATCCGATACTAAAACTATTAAAGCCTCAATACCTCAAGGCAGCGTGCTGGGGTGTCTTATGTTTTTAATTTACATTAATGACTTTGCAGAGGCTCTGAACGAATACTGTGTCATGTTTGCGGACGACATTTCTATTCTTGTATCAAGCCAAAGTCCAACATATCTAACAGAAAAAATTAACAGCATATTAATCAAAACAACGGACTGGCTAACTAAACATAACCTGCGGATAAACTTATCAAAAACTAAAATAATGTCTTTTCACCCATATCAAAAACCAAAATTAGATATAAAAATAGATAATGACGGCTTCACTATAGATACTGTTAACGAGCACACACTGCTAGGCCTAATAATAGATACCCATATTACTTGGAAACCACACATAGAAAAATTACATAGAAAGTTAAGCAGTTTTATGTACGCATTACGAGAAGTAAAAAAAACAATAGACATAACCACCGCGATAACAACCTACTACGCGTATGCACATGCATGGCTCAGCTACGGCATTGTCCTATGGGGAGGCAGTACTGATGCCCCAAGTTTATTAACTAAACAAAAAAAACTAATACGAATCATAGCTAATATACAAAACACAGAAAGCTGTAAGCCTTACTTCAAGAAGTATAACATTTTAAGCCTGCCCTGTATCTATATTTTGGAACTATGCAAATTTGTCAAAAAAAATCCAAGCTTCTACACAAAACGAGATGACATCATATCTAGGAATCTAAGACAGAGAAACAAACTAGTGCTGCCAGTTTCAAAACTGAAATCTCATTCTTCCAGCCCATTCGCCATGACTATAAAAATATATAATAAATTACCCGAATATATAAAAAACATTAAAGACGAAAAACAATTCGTAAAAAAATTAAAGCAACTACTTATAAACAAGTGTTACTATAATACTTCTGAATTTTTAGAAGATAAAAATATAATTTAATATAATATAGATAATAAATATAAATATAATAGGTAATAATGAAATGCCATCCTACTAAATAAGTTACAATAAAAATTCAAATAAAATTTAAAATGATTCAATTAATTAAATAAAAATTCAACTGTGCTAATTATACTAATTACAATAATACATTAAATGTCAAAATCAATTCATTAATAAATTATAACAATTATAATAACCGTATTTAAAATTCAATGTGTGAATGTTTAAATAATATAACAAATATTAATATTAAATAATTATTTAAAAATAGCAATAATTATAATAATAAATGTTCCTCCTTCATAATATTGCTGCGCCCATCAGGGCCCATAGAGATACCATAAAACTCTGTAACACCTTTTGTAACCTATGGAATGCAATAAAGTTATTGAGTATTGAGTATTGAGTATTGAGAACGCTGCTGTGTTTCGTAACGTGACTGTAGAGAACCGGAGACTCTTTTTACTGGAAACGAGGCATTCCATCTTATAATTAAAAATAGATGTAGATGTCTATAGGCCACAGCAACCACTTACCATCAGGTGGACTGTGTGCTCGTTTGTCACCCTTATTCTATAAAAAAAATATACAAGTACGGAAGATCCTGAAAGAAATATTTAAAAATAAATCAAAAATGATAGAATACAACAATGAGGTATTGTTTTGTGTCACAAACACTGGTAATAGATTTTTGTGACCTGCGTAAAAATTAGTTCACCTTAATCTGCCGACCGTGAGGTTATAAGCCCTCATTCATTCTGTAGCTGTAGTTCAGCTATTTTCTGACCGTTTCCCCCAGTCACTTTTAAAAAAATCTGAAAGTCATGAATATAGCTATGTATTAAGTTAAAATTGCTGGTAATTTCCCTAATTTTCTTCAAGCGTAATGTTTTCATGATCACTGAACGTGTCATACGCTCAACACGATAGATCTTAACGCGATGTTGTTTTTGGTTCGATTCAGTCCGAGGGATAGTTTTGAAGACGAGATTGTCATAAAAAAATAGTTCAAATGACGAGATTAAGTTCAAACAATTTTGAGGAGTAGCTCTGAGTCGTCGATCAATAGGTTATTTGTGCTGCAGCCATAATATTAAGTTGCAACGTGGCTCCACAACATTAAAAGTAGTTTCAATATTTAAATTAATTATTATATATATGTCATTTGCAGGTACAATATAATGAACAAATCTGCGTAAACACATTTTGGTTCGCAGTAGGCATTCGAAATAACTACACCTTAAAGTACCAAAGGTTAAGTGTAAACGTTTACACACGCACGGGAGGGATCGCAAACATTAAAATGTTTGTGTCAATTTGGTTTAAGAGTTTGCTGGTGTACATTAGAGTATTTGCATAAATAACGTTTATGCTTACTTGTATAATTGTGAATGTACGATTCTATATAAGGTTCTATGTGCGTTATAATGTTACATATTTTATTTTTATTTTTTATTAGAAGGAGATATAACAGAGGAACGTAATTCATACCTAGGTATATGTCTTTAAAAATAGTTCAAAAATGACCCATATCTTGAATTTAAAAGTGATAGGACTACGCTCTCACAAAATACCACCGTAAAATAGAAGCATTAGACTTTTTCTTTGGAATATAATAGTGAAAAGAGCCGGAGATCATTTTTGCTGATAACGATGCATTTCATTTTAGTCTTCTAGGAACAACAGGGACAATGATATAGATATTGATGCTTATACAAGAATATGTTATCAAAGTGGTTATGAGCCACAAAATCCACTTAACACCAGGTTGGCTATGCGCCCGGTTGTCACACTCGTTCAAAAATAAAATAAAAAAATATAAAATAAAAAATAACATGTAACCGAAGTAGATAAAAATGATAGTTAAAAAAAATAAATTAAGCTATTACTTCGTTGATTCGTTTTTTCTATTACAAGCAATTTTAATTAAGTGCCCTCTATTGATTTCTCAGATAAGAATTATTCGATGTACTTACCGTAATACCTTTATTTATTATGCATTTAAATCTTAGAATTGTATTTTCAATGATATTGATTCATTTCAGTATACAACACAAGTATTAAGAAATGTATTATAATTTTTCTAACTAATATTGAACTATAACTTTCATAATGTTGAATTTCTAATTTTTAGTACTTAAACTAACTGTGAATAATTAACTATGTATTTTTTTCACTGTTTGTATCCTGTGATAAATAGTGAATATATTGCATTAATAGAATAGAATAGAATGATTTTTATTCAATATGGATTATTACATAATACATATTGAAAGTCATTATTTTTTTTTACAACTGGTTCGGAAAATACCTCTGTCCTGTGAAGAACCAGCAAGAAACCCAGCGGGACTTTTTTTAAACATAATTTCACTTAACAATAATTTCATTTATACAATTTTTAAATGAATTTTCATAGAACCATCATGGTGGCGATCACCTTATTCCCAGGAGTTATTTTCATTCATGTATTCCTTGATATTATAATAACCCTTTTTGTATAGTTTTTCTTTAATAAAACTTTTAAACTTGTTTATTGACAAACTTTGAACATGTTCTGAGATTTTGTTGTAATAGCGTATACATTGCCCCATAAATGAATTACTAATTTTGTGGAGTCTAGTAACTGGCATTACAAGCTTATGTTTGTTCCTAGTGTTTAAGGTATAAATATCCTTATTCTTATTAAAGCTATTAATGTTTTTATATTTCATAAATATATTGCGATGCCAAAGTTAATATGTTTACTTCTTTAAATTTTTCTCTGAGGGACTCTTTACGATTTAGGTTATAAATCGCCCGTACGGCTCTCTTTTCCAAAACAAATATAGGTTCAATATCAGCCGCATTACCCCATAGCAAAATTCCATAAGACATTACGCTATGAAAGTAACTAAAATACACTAACCTAGCTGTCTCAACATCTGTGAGACTTCTAATCTTTCTTACAGCATAAGCTGCAGAACTAAGTCTGCTTGCTAATTTAGATATATGGGGGCCTCATTGAAGTTTCGCGTCAATAGTAATACCAAGAAAAACAGTGGTATCCACAAGACTCAACTCCTCCCCATTTAAGAGCACATTGGTTTTCGAATGTTTTACATTAGGTATTGTAAATTTAATACATTTTGTCTTATTGCCGTTTAAGAGCAAATTGTTAGCGTTAAACCAATGTACTCGTTTCGATAGAGCATTATTTACATCGACATATTTAATTGACTGCCTTTTCAGTTTGAAAATTAAAGAGGTATCGTCAGCAAATAATACTATATCTTGATTGTCCCCTACAAGATAAGGTAAGTCATTAATATAGATTAAGAACAGAAATGGGCCAAGAATCGAGCCCTGAGGAACGCCCATTGATACTACCGATCCGGAGGAACCATTACTATTGATCACGACTTTTTGAGTTCTGTTACTTAAATATGAAGTAATAAGTCTAAGCGCCAAATTTTGTACACCGTAATGTTGTAGTATCCTGATTAATGTATCATGATGAACACAATCGAAAGCCTTAGAAAGCTCACAGAAAATACCAAAAGAATCTTGTGAATTCTCCCAGGCATTAAAAATATATTTCATAAGCTCAACACCGGCGTCAGATGTCGAGCGACCCCTTGTAAAACCAAATTGATTTTTATGAAGTAATTTATTTGTATTAAAAAAAATTAACAATTGATCCAAAATTATTTTTTCAAATATTTTACTGAGAGTTAGTAGTACAGAAATAGGTCTATAATTAGCGGGGTCCAATGTCCTACCAGACTTAAATAAAGGTATTAATTTACTATACTTTATTAAATCAGGAAGCACACCAGAATCGATACAAGTAATAAAAATAATGGCAAGATGAGGTGCAATTAAATCTATTATGGACGCAATCACTGTAACTAAAATCCCCCACAAATCTGCGGTTTTCTTTACATCAATGGTTTTGAAGTATTTTACAATATTATGCGGTAATACTTTTTCAAATCTAAATTCTTTTAAACAGGTATTAACATACTGTTTAAGTAATGACTCGGCGGCAGTTAGAGAAGTATTCAATGACTCTGTTGTCAAGATAGGAACATCAGTGAAATATTTCTCAAACACCGCTGCAACTTCTTGATTTGATTTAGTCAATTCATTATTAATTTTTAATTGATAGTTTGAGTTACGACGTTTCTCTTTACCGGTTTCGCTGTTAATTATACTCCACGTCATTTTAATTTTATTCTTAGCCGTCTTAATTTTGTTACTAATATGTAATGATTTGGCTGTGGAGCAAACTCTTTTAAACACTTTAGAATAATTTTTTAAATATTCTTTAAAAGCATTGAAAAGATTATACGATCTTTCATGGTAAAGGTCATATAACCTACGTCTGCTTTTATGAATTCCTACTGTCGCCCACTCATTAAATGCCTTGCGACTGTTTCTGGAGAATGTTTTGGAAGTAAATGTTTTATTAAATTCATTGTTTATAAGGGTAAATAATTCACTATATAAATAGTCTGCATTGTTCTTATAAGAAATGGATGAAAGGATTTTTACCATATTACTTCTAAATCTCTCCAGGCGTTTTGCATTAATAGGGACAAACACAATTTTCTCAATTACCTGTTTTTTGTGCATATAAGGTAACGATACCAGTTGTCCACAGTGATATGAACTAAGTTTTTGAATTATTGATTTGTTGATTGGTACAACACCTGTAAAAATATTATCAATACAAGTTGCACTACAGCCTGTAATACGTGTAGCTTCAAAGAATAAATTATTAAGATTATAGGATTTGAACAAAGAACAAAATTTAATACTGATGGAAGAAGTTTCCAGGAGATTGATATTAAAGTCTCCACACACTACAAGAGATTTATTCTGTTTATTAAGCTTAACTAAAACTTCTGCCATAATATTTTCAAAAGTATCATAACTTGAACATGGGGGTCTGTAATATATAACAGGGTAATATATACGATAACAAAATCTGCAATATGCAAATAATTTAAACGTCTCTTAAAAATATTTCTAACGGCCCGTTTCCTAATTTGTACTTTGTTTACTAAGCTAGCAAACGAGGGAGATGATCATAGAACAATTACTTTTCACACACAAGTCATAAGAATTTCCACTACGATTCAGATGCTCATTCGTTATTTGAAAGCGAGCAAAACGCTAATCGAATCGTTTACCACCGGCGATTTTTACTGCTTGAAAGGCACCTGCAGTTCCCGTGGTGTTGCAGTTGTTCATAGGTCACTAATCACTAGGTTCGTAGTCACTTACCATCAGGTGAGCCGCATGCTCGTCTGCTCCCTCTTCTATAAAAAAAACACTTGGATTGTGAAAAATAGATTATTGCAGTAGATTATGTTTGAATAGAATGAAATAAAATATAAACTATTATTAAATAATACCGATCATAAATAGATTGACTGCTGCTAATCCTCCGAAAATCGAATAAATAAAATAAATATATACGTCCGATATATTTTTTTTAAGAAGAACTAATTATTTTAACACAACGTATTTTTTGTGGTCAACATATTATTTATTCTCTTTTGTATGGAACCCGCTATTGAACTATTCTATAAATTGTTTCGCTTTTGAGGATTAAAATTAATTTCTTAAAGAAAGGGAATTAATTGTTGTTACATACGTTTTAGACAGCTCAAAGCCGCGGACTTATTTAGGACAGCCCAGACAAACCTTAACCTGCTTTCGTTTAAATAAATTAATATTTGTTTTTAAATTAATTTGTCCCCTTTGTATGAAATTAGTTTTATTAAAAAGTAAAAGTCGACTTTGTAGAATTAATAACAATTAAATAATTTTACATTCTCTCTCAAAGTTAAAGTGGGAACTAATATGTATTGTATATATAGAACAATGAAACCCCCAACTTCAGAATGTGAAATTATTTTATTATTTTTAGATACACGAAGCCGACATTTACTTCTTATAAAAAGCAACTTTTGTTGTTTTAATAGTAACATCAAAAACTTTATTCCATATTCTATTCTTGAGGAGTGCAATTTAAACAGCCCTGATGTATAATCTATTCAATGAAAAAAAAATAATGACTAAAAAAACGAATTATTAAAATAAGTTTAAAATTAAGAAGTTTCTTGAACCTAAGAAGTTTTAACATTTACGATTCATTTATTACAGTCTGTCAAAAGTTACCTCATATTAGCCAGAAATTCCGAGCTTGGCAGGCGGGTTGGCTATTATATCTGTACCAGTGATAAATAAAAAATGACTTAAAAAGTAATACGTAACTAATCAATAATGAATAAAAAATGACCTAATCTATTCTATACCCGATTACGAGTTTATTTAATAAATTTTTATATTTACACCAATTCCACACATAAAATAAAACTAACTTTACGTTCGTTCACTTCGTTAACTATAACATCGGGACGTCAAACAACACAGAGACCGTGAAAGCACATGAAACGTCGGGAATTAAAAAATATAAACGCGATATAATCCGTAAAATTAGTTTTATTCCAAATACAGTTTGTTATACTTGTTGAATAATGTTCTTATCTCTGGGCCCATTCACCCTAATATCAGCTCCTTCCACATGACCCTATTTAACGGAGCGCGACCTGAATCGCCGACGATCAAGTTCTTTCCGACCGGCTTGTTCTATTGGCTTTGCGAAGAGACGTTGCATCTCTATGCATTTTCCACCACATAGATAACGGATAGTGTTCTGGGGAATTATTCGGATTAATTCCAGTTGCTGAATTTCATCACCGTGTACTGCGGCAGAACTCGAAATTCAATTCTCATCATCTCGATGGCTTGCGGTCGACTACTGTGCGATTTACGCGAAAATTTCTGCTGTACACTACCAAATTGTAGAATTTACGAACAACAGCGGTTATTTCGAACTGAAACGACTTAGGGATCTTTACGAAAAGAGCCTACTCCTTGCTGAAAAGCCGGCAACGCACATGCAATTCTCATGTTCATCGGTGTTGCATATGTTCATGGGCGACGGTGACTACTTACTATTAGGTAAGCCGCATGCTTGTTTGCCTCCTCTTCTGTAAAATATATATATATATATATAGATAAAGACGGATTTGATCACAAAGTTGAGATTAATTTCAGCATCACTTGAAACATACGCTGTGTTCTATCTATGTTCATTTGTTGTTTTAATGCTCATAAAAAATAGAAAAAGATCATAGTGTTAAGGAAACGATGTATCAGATGATAGGACTCATTTTTTGTGTAAGAGTATTTCTGGGTTGGTATATGAATCGTTACCTGCCCTATATCTGACAAGCAAGATAAACACAACTGCCTTGTGTGCAAGTTATTTCACGTAGTAAAACAACGCTGTAATGTAACATGGCTGCCGCAATGAATGAGTCGGGACGACCACGGGAGGGACACTCTCACACAGATTACCAGTGACGTGACGAAGCTGTTTCTTACGGTAAGTAATAAAACAGAATACTATTTTTACTGGTGACGCGGCATTCTATCTTAGTGCCTAGGGTGACGGGTCATCTTTGATTTGATCTTTAATTAAGAAAATGCTCTGCTGGCCACAGTATCCACTTATCGGGATGTAAACGGTGGGTATTGGCGTCAGATCGACGATAAGTGGATACTGTGTGTGTATAAGCTGAACATTCTTACTTCTCAGACCAATGAATAAGATCTAGTATTCTTTATAAGATTGTCTGAGGAATTTTTCTATAATTAGTTTTTACAATATAGTAGATATTACATTTTTTTTTTTTTTATAGGAAAAGGGTGACAAACGAGCACACAGTCCACCTGATGGTAAGTGGTTGCTGCGGCCCATAGACATCTACATCTATCCTCTATTACAAATCAAAATGTAGATGCATTGTCACCCGTGAGGGCTAAGATGGAATGCCTCATTTCCAGTAAAAAGGGCCTCCGGCCACCTGCACTCACCAAGCGAAACGCAGAGGTAAACCTCTACTTGACGCTGGTTTTCTGTGAGGTCGTGGTACCACCCCGGTTCGAGCCGGCCCATCCGTGCGACAGCAAAAGCTGCCGCGTGGCTCTACCACTGTTACAAAAAACATAATTACTAATTATGCTGCAGCAATTATATGTAAGCTCCTTGCTGTAGGTATTTCTTTTTTTGTTTCAAGTCATTGTTCTACTCACTCCATCTATCTTATTGGTGGATTTAAGTCTATTTAAAAATAAACTGACATATTAACAGCAAATAAAAGATTGAAGAATCAAATTAATATTAAATTTATTACAACGGTGTGCCATTCAGAGTCCTATTTCGTATTTGCTTTCAACCGTGATTACAGCTTTATACTTGACGTAGCATGGTCCGTGCAAACATCCAATTTTTCCTGCCAAAGCTCTTTACAAAAAGGCATGTCTACGGATTTACCGAGTAAATGCTATAAAATGCAGGAAACTTCAAAGTCATTTTATAAATAAAGAGTTGTCGATATTTTACAAAACACGTGACAAGCAATAGAAATGATAAAACAATTAACGTTAAGTAATTCTTTTAAAAAACTATAATGACAAGTGAACTTACAGTCCATGGGCACCTTTTTTTACATGGCTAATGCCTACGCATAGCCGTCTCGCGGGGGCAAGCACAGGTTATGTCGGACTCGCACCGACTAAAACCCCATGGTGTTCCACCATCGTCGCATATTGGCATGGCCACAGGAACGCTTTCGCACATACCCGCGGCCCCACCATCGCTGGCCGCCCCATCGCGGCCCCTCCTCGGGAGAGGACTACTCCTCCCTCATCTCCTTCTCAGGTAAGGCGCACATGAACACATGGCGCGCCCTCCTCCACGGCCTTCAACTTCATATGCGCAACAGACGCCCCCGTGTCCGATGCGCGAAAGCCATGGGGTCAGGAAATACTAGCACTCAGAACTACCAGCCTTCCTGACCCAAGCGACTGATCTGGTCTATGGGATCGCCACCAGCTAAGATTCGGCTGCGGAGGGTAGGGAGGGTAGGGTAGCAAGGGTAGGATAGAGCGACACCTCGCAATACCAACACTTCTCTCCCCCCGCAGCCCCACCATCACGGCATCAATTAACGGTGCGGCCCCGTCAGAGTCACGGAGGATTGGGCGAGTGGCTGTAGTGTTATGCTACTTACTTATCATTTTACATTAATTTAAATCCATTTTTCCATTCCGTTTCGATTTTCTGCATTCACTTCAAAACTGGATATTTTACATCACCTTTATTTCCATAGGATCCTGTAACGATTTTAAACAATAAGAACACAATCACAAATCATTTCTACTTCGTATTTTCACATTATCAGCACTTTTAAATTGGTGTCAATGAAGTCTACCTTTTTTCGATCTTTTAGTTAGTTTTCCTTAACTCTACAATTTCGGGCTTTGTGTGGGTAGTTGCGCTACCTTTTTTCCTATATCAATAATATCTCCTTTTCCACTTAAATCTTGCCGTTTTCTTATTACAAGCCTAAAACTAAAATTTGACATGTTTTGTTATTGTTGTTTATTTGGTCTCCATGGAAATTATATTCAAATTTGCTACCGGTCTGTTGTTTCTATTTCGATAATTCCACATAAATACTCTTTCCTCTAGACCATTTACAAAAAATTTGCGTTTAATTTAAATAATTTTTCCGTTCTCTCTAGAAAGATATAAAAGCCGAACAATCGGTGAAGAAATTCAGTCTTGCTTCAGTTCTCGAATCGGAAGCATCTTCTAAAGGCCTTATCCCGGGGCCGCTCTGCCCCGGGATCCTGCAAGCCTCTGTCCTACCTGAAGCCACTGGACTCTACGAACCTCTGCTCTATCTGAAGTCGCTGGACTCTACAAACCGTTGCTCTGCCTGAAGTCGCCGGGTTCCTACAAGTCTCTGTTCTACCTGGAGTCGCCGGAACCTGCAAACCTCGGTTCCGCCTGAAGTCACCGGAACCTGCAAACCTCTGTCCCGCCTGCAGTCACCGGATCCTGCAGGCTTCTGTGATGTCTGAAGCCGCCGAGGATCCTGCAAGCCCCTGTCTGGCCTGAAATCGCCGGATCCCGCAATTACCACATTCACCGGAGGTCGTCGCCTAGAGACGCCCACGCCTTCTCACCTACGCCGTGCGTGCTCGTTCCAGGCGCTGAGAGCACACCTTGGATCTTCCGACTCAGCTTCGGCACTAATCTCTTTTTTTTTATTACTTTTTAAAAATAATCTGTAAATCGCATAATCCATCCTCATATTCATACTCCATTTTTGTTATATAAAATTGTAAATATTTTTGAATCTTAAATATATTATTTGTTTTGGTTGTATTTTTGTTGTTTTGGTTGCTCTTAGGTTAGATTCTTTTTGTCCTTAATTGTCTCTACACGACAGTTTGGCGCCCAACGTAAAAGTCCTCTTTCTCTCTTAATTCTTCACCTTTACTGCGCCTTGTCTAGTCCCTTTTGATTTAATTGCTTTCCCTTTCGTTCTTAACTTATTATTCATCATTCATTTACACATCCTTTTCATATCTTCAAAATTCTAAAACAAAACTTCTTCTAGTTTTTTTTAACTTATCTGGATTATATTTAGGCCTACAAATAACACTTCATTTACATTCATCACTCTAAGTTACATTCATCACTATAATATTTTTTATTCTAGATAACTTAGAGGTACGATTTTTAATAATATTTTTATTTCTTAAACTTAACTTTACACGTAATTATAACAATGAAAAGGGTTATTAAGTACGAATTCCTTAACAAGGCCGAACTTGAATACGAAGTGAAGATTAGATGTGAGGAACCAGCTAATACTGTTTTGCTTCTAAAAAAACAAGTTTTACGTTTAGTTGCGAATTCTCACCCTGAAGATATTCTGACTTCTCCAATTCCGATCGAGGATGACTTGTCTCAAATTGATTCTACATTGACCTATCTGGACTGTAAAATTAAAAAAATTTTACAAGGTGAAACCAAATATTTACGACTAATAGAAACTTTTATTAACCATGTTTTTTACAGATTAGAGCGAATAGATACTGACTTATATCCAGACTTTAAAGCTAATTTCGAGACTTTGAAGATGAAATATGACGCTATGGCTAAACAATTCGAATCCTTGACTCCACCTTCAACTGAAAATGACGTTCCATCACTTGACCCTCCTGTTGACCCGACTGTTACGGTTGACCCGACTGTCACGGAACTCCCTCTTGTTTCTCAAACTTCTATTCAGGTCCATACTCCGTATCCTCCACCACCACCTCAATCTTTTTCTCCAACCAACGTCTTCAAAGATGTGAAAAGACACACCTTCAATGGTAAAAGCTGTCCAAGATCCTTTCTTCAAAAACTGGAATAATACTGTATAGCTCGTGGCTTGTCCAAAGACTTGTTGATTTCACAAGCGTTTGAAATTTTCACTGACAATGCTCATTGGTTCAGATTTAAATATAATCAGAATCCATACTTAACGTGGAACGAACTTTCTTCATTATTAATCAAAGACTTTGGTGGTTTTGATTATGATCACAAACTTTTAGAAGGGATTAGGAATCGAACTCAAGGTCGAGATGAACCTATTGTCATCTATATTTCCATCATGTCTGGAATGTTTTCTCGTCTTTCGAAGAAACTTTCTGAAACAGAACAATTGGAGATTATTTTGAGGAATATTCGCCCATGTTATTCTGTCTTCGTAGCTCTAAAAGACATTGACTCTATCGACTCTCTTTTGGTTACTTGCCAAAACTATGAAAAATTCCTAGACAGAGACAAACAATTTAAAGAACCAAATGTACAACAAAGTCCTCTTATTTCTGAATTCAACTACAAGCATTCCACTTCAAGTTCAGTTGACTCTTCAAATTCTTCTAATAACTCACGACCTTCTCCTCCCCTCATGAATAAATTCACTTCATCCTACAAATACCCTTCTAGGCAAGTTAATAGTCTCTCTCAAACTAAAGCTCCTCAAGAAAGCTCCTTTTGTGTTCGCTGTCGTAAACAAGGTCATTCTTTGAACACCTGTACTCAACCACGATTCGTGATTTGTTTCAAATGTGGTCTTAAGGGTTTTAAAACTGCAGATTGCCCTACTTGTTCTCCCAAACCACATACTAGTTCAAAAAACTAACTACTGACTTGAAAAGTAACTTAAACTTTGATAACGACGATTGGACTAATTGGATTAAAACAATTCAAAACTTCTTTTCTTGTTACAAAATCTCTTCTACACTCTACTCCAAGGAACAAGATCTTAATCGTCCATTTGTTAATGTCAAAATTTATAACTTAACTTTATCTGGCTTACTAGATTCTGGCAGTTCAGTAACTATTCTGGGTAATAATTCTCATTTGGAAATTCTTAAACTGGGCTGCAAACTTTTCAAGTCAGATCTTATTACTGTCTCTACTGCTAATAATCAAAAAGTTAATTCCTTGGGTTATTTTGACTTACCTATTCATTTCAATAATCAAACTCCTTTAATTAAAGCTTACGTTTTCCCCGAAATATTTCCTTCGCTAATATTAGGTATTGACTTTTGGAGAAAATTTAATCTTTTACTATTTATTATTTTCTCTTAACTTTACAGAATCTAAATGTTCTGCTATCGAAACTAAAGATACTAAAGTTTTACCTTATGAGCATTTAACTCCTAGTCAAAAGAACATCGCTAATGACATCATCCAACGCTTCAAGACAATTTCTTTTGAAGAAAAAGGTATCCTGGGATGCACACACTTAATCACCCACAAGATTGACACTGGTGATTCTCTTCCAATCAAACAAAGATGTTACAGACTGTCTCCTGAAAAACAAAAAGCGTTAATTAATGAAGTTGACAAGATGCTGCGATGGAACGTCATTGAACAATGCGAAAGTCCTTGGTTATCTCCAGTTCTCATCACTCCGAAGAAGAATGGTGAATGGCGTTTCTGTGTTGACAGCAGGAAGCTTAACTCAATTACACGTCGTAATGCTTATAAGTTACCACTAATAAGCGAAATTTTGGACAACCTGAAGAATGCCAAATACTTATCAAGCATTGACATTGCGAAAGCATTTTGGGAAATTCCCTTGAATCCTGCGGATAAAGATAAAACTGCCTTTTATGTACCTGGAAGAGGTATGTTTAGATTTAAAGTAATGCCTTTTGGCCTCACCAACTCACCTGCAACTCTACAAAGATTAATGGATATGCTGTTTACTCCTGAATTTGAGAACAAGGTATTTTGCTATCTGGACGACATTGTTATTATTAGTGAGACTTTTGATGAACACATATCGCTTCTTATGAAAGTTCATGAAAAACTATCATATGCCAATCTAACTATTAACTTTGAGAAGAGTCAATTCTTTAAGAAAGAACTGAAATATCTTGGTTTTCTTGTGGACGAGTATGGTCTACGTGCAGATCCAGATAAAATAAAAGCTATTTTAGAATATCCTGTACCTACTTGCAGAAAAGAAGTACGAAGATTCATAGGCACATGCAGCTGGTTCAGAAGATTCATTCCAAACTTTAGCACTATTGCCCCTCCACTCAACCAACTAACCTGTTCCGGGAAGAACGCTCCTAAATTTTTATGGAATTCACAAGCTGCAGCTGCTTTCCAGAAACTTAAAGAAGCTTTGGTAACTGCTCCTGTCCTTGCTTGCCCTAACTTTGAACTACCCTTCTCTGTACATTGTGATGCATCAAATTATGGCATAGGAGTAATGCTTACTCAACAACAAGATGATAAAGAAGTCGTGATTGCTTACATGAGTAAAGCACTAAATAAAAATCAACAGAACTACTCAACTACTGAAAGAGAAACATTGGCTGTAATAACTGCATTAGAACATTGGCGATGTTACCTAGACAATGGTAAAGAATTTACAATATATACTGATCATGCTGCGCTTAAATGGTTTCAGAATTTATCAAACCCATCAGGAAGACTTGCTCGCTGGACTTTACGCTTATCATGCTTTAACTTTGTCATAAAACATAAAAAAGGAAAAGATAACGTTGTTCCAGATTTATTATCAAGACATAAAAATCAAGAACGTCCTGATACACGAGAAACTTCACCTCAAGGCGTACATCCCATTACGATTGAAGAACCACCTGATCGTAGACTTGAACACTACAACAAAATTTTTCTCGGATGCTCCAACAATCCAGACGCATATCCCAATTACACTATCAGGGATAACAAACTTTACCGCTGTATCCATTCTCCCGATCGTCTAAACGATGACTTTATTTGGAAAGAAGTTCCACTACCTCAAGATAGACAGGCACTTATTGAAGCTAACCATGGTTCCCCTTCAGAACTCCATCTTGGTATCTTCAAAACATTCAAGAAAATATCATTAAAATACTATTGGCCTGGTATGTTTAAGGACATTGCCGAATTAATCTCGACTTGTGAAACCTGCTTAACCTACAAACACCCTAATCATTCTCCCTATGGTCTTATGGGTAAACCCAAAAACTTTGCTCCAGACCTTTTCAAACTATATCCTTAGATCTTATGGGTCCATTGCCTATGACTCGAAGACGAAATCAGTATATTCTAGTAATTAACTGCAATTTTACTAAATATACTATGATTTTTCCCCTTAAACGTGCTACTTCAGCTAATATTATTAATGTTTTGGAAAATTCAGTTTTTCTAGTTCATGGCATTTCTCAAACTATTATAATGGACAACGCTGTTCAATTTCAGTCGCGAGAATTCCACTCATTTTTAAATTCTTATAATGTTCCTTGTATTTTTCACACAGCTTTATATTGTCCTCAGGTTAATCCTACGGAGAAGTTTAATAGTACAATTATTACAGCTCTAGCATCTCTAGTAGGAGACGATCATAGATCCTGGGACAACCATCTTGCTAAGATTCAGTACGCAATGAACAGCGCTACAAATGTAGCTACTGGTTTTACTCCAAATTTTTTAGTCTTTGGTAGGGAAACAATACCTTGTGGTTCCTTCTATACTCCAACTCAGAACCTCGAGGAATTGGTATTTATGCCTCGTGATATTTACGCGTCTAATGCTGGTCTCCTCTCATCTATATTTCACAAAGTTCAAACTAAACTTCACATAGCTCACGCTAAAAATAGCGCTCGCTATGATCTTCGTCGGTCTTTTAAAGAATTTAATGTGGGAGATACTGTTTGGCGTAAAAACCATGTTTTAAGCAATGCCGGCGCATACTTTAATGCTAAACTTGCCCCTAAGTTCATCAAGTGCAAGGTGATAGCTAAACTGTCACCACTAGTCTATGTGCTTGAAGACCCTAATGGAGTTAGAGGCAAGTGGCACATCAAAGATGTAAAATCATAAATTTTCTTAACTTTTATTAACCGTTAATTTGTATATATGTATAAATATCACCATCATTCTCACCTTATTATTTTATTTCTTTTAATTTGTTTGTTTGTTTGATGATCCAGTGTTCTTCAACACATCTTGCTTTAGGACCTCGAACTTTCGTTGGTTAATCGTCACTTTTTATTTTTATTTCAGACACATCTCGTTGGTGATGTTGCTGATCTCTGGCTTTGAGCCCTACCGCTCTGGCCGTTCTTAATCTTTACTTAAGTCATAGCGACTAAAGCTTACTTGAGGTATTTCTTTATCTTTATCTTCACTTGGGAGCGGCTCACTATTCCCTTAATTTTCTTTACCTTTATCTTCACATGGGAGCAGCTGACTACTCCCTTAATTTTTTATCTTCACTTAGGAGCGCATGACAACTCCCTAAATAAGCCTGAATGTCCTTTCGAAAAACACACATTTAGAGTGGTGTCTCTTCGACTAATTTATTTTTTTTTTCCCACGCAGGAGCGGATGACTACTCCTTAAATAAGCCTTATTGTCATTTTGAAAACACACTTTTAGAGTGGTAGTCATTGAATGTAAATTCCACCCTTACCTGAATGCAGATGATGAATGTAAGAGATAGTATATCTGATTTTGACTGGTGATGTCTGTTTCTGCAAAGCTGTGTTTTTATGGTTTATTTTAGAATGTATATATCAAAATTTTTGCTGAGTCAAAAATTTTCCAGGGTCGGGGGGAAAATGTAGTGTTATGCTACTTACTTATCATTTTACATTAATTTAAATCCATTTTTCCATTCCGTTTCGATTTTCTGCATTCACTTCAAAACTGGATATTTTACATCACCTTTATTTCCATAGGATCCTGTAACGATTTTAAACCATAAGAACACAATCACAAATCATTTCTACTTCGTATTTTCACATTATCAGCACTTTTAAATTGGTGTCAATGAAGTCTACCTTTTTTCGATCTTTTAGTTAGTTTTCCTTAACTCTACAATTTCGGGCTTTGTGTGGGTAGTTGCGCTACCTTTTTTCCTATATCAATAATATCTCCTTTTCCACTTAAATCTTGCCGTTTTCTTATTACAAGCCTAAAACTAAAATTTGACATGTTTTGTTATTGTTGTTTATTTGGTCTCCATGGAAATTATATTCAAATTTGCTACCGGTCTGTTGTTTCTATTTCGATAATTCCACATAAATACTCTTTCCTCTAGATCATTTACAAAAAATTTGCGTTTAATTTAAATAATTTTTCCGTTCTCTCTAGAAAGATATAAAAGCCGAACAATCGGTGAAGAAATTCAGTCTTGCTTCAGTTCTCGAATTGGAAGCATCTTCTAAAGGCCTTATCCCGGGGCCGCTCTGCCCCGGGATCCTGCAAGCCTCTGTCCTACCTGAAGCCACTGGACTCTACGAACCTCTGCTCTATCTGAAGTCGCTGGACTCTACAAAGCGTTGCTCTGCCTGAAGTCGCCGGGTTCCTACAAGTCTCTGTTCTACCTGGAGTCGCTGGAACCTGCAAACCTCGGTTCCGCCTGAAGTCACCGGAACCTGCAAACCTCTGTCCCGCCTGCAGTCACCGGATCCTGCAGGCTTCTGTGATGTCTGAAGCCGCCGAGGATCCTGCAAGCCCCTGTCTGGCCTGAAATCGCCGGATCCCGCAATGACCACATTCACCGGAGGTCGTCGCCTAGAGACGCCCACGCCTTCTCACCTACGCCGTGCGTGCTCGTTCCAGGCGCTGAGAGCACACCTTGGATCTTCCGACTCAGCTTCGGCACTAATCTCTTTTTTTTTTACTTTTTTAAAATAATCTGTAAATCGCATCATCCATCCCCATATTCATACTCCATTTTTGTTATATAAAATTGTAAATATTTTTGAATCTTAAATATATTATTTGTTTTGGTTGTATTTTTGTTGTTTTGTTGCTCTTAGGTTAGATTCTTTTTGTCCTTAATTGTCTCTACACGACATGGCTCATCGCCATACCAACACTCCTCTTCCTCCGCGACTCCACCTCGGCTGCAGCGGTAGGGGAAGAGGGCACCCCTCTCGCCCTAGCCCACCGACACACATCCGAAGTGGGCTCGCCAAGTCCACTCGGAGTAGCCACCTCGGGCCGGCCCTACACCACGGGCTAGCCAAGGGGTTCCTCTTTGTTCACTGCGGGTGACCAAGCCACGGTTACTAAGCCCCCCACCACGACAATGCAGGAACCCGTTCTGTCCATAGGCACCTGCAGCCAACTTCATACAAAGGAATACACTTCTATAAAGGACTTTAAAATAAATAAAATGAGAACATAATCAATGAAGTCGAAGTCAATTATATACTCATTCTAAAAGGTGGTAACTCTAAAACTACTTGTCTTTTCTTTATCAAAAAATAAAAAAAAAAACATATGGGATCACGTAAAAAGCACCAGCTTTTAAATTAAATAAGAATCATCAAAATCGGCTTACCTAGAAAAAGTTCAGAAGTAAAACACAGAAAAAATACAGTCGTATTGAGAACCTTCATCTTTTTTAATTACTAAGCACAATCTAAGTTGTCGCGGATAGTTTGTATTAAATATGAATGCACACGAGTGATACAAATATTAACTATAATTTGTCGCCATTCTCACTACTAAAGAGTGTTTTAAAACAAACCCTCGCAATAAAACCTTTTCAAAGCTACCAGCTTAATTCACTAAAATAACGCAACAGGAATGCAGTTATAAATTGAATTCTCCTTGAGAGTTATTTTTTAATTTAATAAATGGTTTTCAAATGGTCCCAGCATTCTGTAGTAAAGGTTCAAAGCATGCCTTTTATGTATTGGCCTTTGAGAAATTTATAAGGTTGCTTCAACGAATATTATGAGGTTAAATAAAAGGTGTATCTAAATAACAATATATTTTTGAGTATATAATAAATGAAGATGCGGCTATGATGGTAAGTGACTGCTACTGACCATCAACAAATGCAATACCAAAGAAATTGCAAGTGAAATGCCGACCTTTAAATAAGGAGTAAAATCTAATTTATCTATATCTATACATCTATACAAATAAATAATATTGAAGTGTCTGTTTGTAATGTCAAAACTACAGCTTTTTACTAAATGCATATCACGGCACGGCTAATCTCCGATACCGCTGGACCGATTTTGACCGGATTTTCACTGGCAGATAGCTGATGTCATGAGGAGTAACTTAGGCTACATTAATTTTAGAAAAAGAATTAAGGTTCCGCGCAAAAAAATTAATACCCCAAATAACATGCGGACGAAGTCGCGGCAAACAGCTAGTTTTTAGTAAACTTTAGTAGCAAAGGAACACACAATCCACATATTGGTTAGTGTCTAATGCAGTCCGTGGACACATAAAGCTTTTGTAAAAGTAAAAATAAACGTAAAATTAAATATTCTGAAACAATATAACGTAGAAATAACGACTTTATTTAATTGGTAATGCTGACTTTACATTATTTAATAAAACTAAAGTTACAAACTAACTTACACTACACTTATGGTAAGGGGCTACTGCAGCCTATGGATATCTACAGCAAACTTCAAACAAAGAACTAAGTATTGTCGCGATGTGAGTTGGTGAAATTTGGTGGCTGGAATTTATCCGAACAATTCCTCAGAGCACTTCCCGTGATAAGTACGATAAAAAATTCGAAGGGATAAAACATCTCTACGCAGCGCAGTGAATCGGGTCTATCAAAGAGATTTCTGTCATCAACGATTCGAGCCGCTCTGCTCTCTATGCGGTCAAGTGGAAGGAGCAAGCACTGGGGAGCCCCGGCCCAAAGATGAGAACAGTATTTCATGTGAGGCCGAAACTGCGTTTTTAAAGTTACAAACGATGTGCAGGCATGAATTACTGTCCCGCTCTACTGAGTACGCCAAGCTTTTTTGAAGCTAATTTAGCTTTCTTTTCCAAATGACCATGCTACTTCAGGTCATTCGATTTGTCGTCACCGAAGATTCCGCTACAGGCTGCGGCAACAAGGGAAGTGCTTTGAAATTGAGGAGATACGACAAAAGTGTTCTTCTTAGCTGTAAACACGCAAACTTGTGAATTTGTACAATAATTTATCGTGTACCGACTTTTAAGTTCAGATCTTTCCTAAAATATGCTAGACTTAGAGTGTATTTTTGTAAAAGATACAAATTTGAAAAAAATTGGAGGCGCTCTCTTATGGGATTAGATGTTTCGCGACGTGCCTTTGGCGCCGACCGACCAATCATATGCTATTATTATAGCGTCTAATGTACTTAGTGATGTCATCCAAGATGCCACCAATGTGACTGCTCTTTGAATTGATTCTTAGTTATTGGAAATTAAATATTTCATGACATTTCATTTCATTTATGACGATTTTCATGACTTAAAATATTTATATGATTTTTTTGGTGTGACAATAGTCATTAATATAATAAATCATTTATACAATAAAACACCGGCAAAGTGCGAGTCGGAATCACGCACCGAGGGTTCCGAAAAATCCATTGGTTAAAATTATTAAAAGTATTTTTAATATATGATGTAACTAAAAATTTATGCTTTTCGCAATTTTTCCTTTATCTGTGCTATAAAACTAATCAGTAATCAGGTGGACTGTGTACTCATTTGTCGCCCTCATCCCATATAACAAAAATCAATACTAAAAATATTTTTGTGTTTTGTTTAATCTAATTTTACAATTTTTTTTATATAATAAGGGTGACAAACGAGCACACAGTCCACCTGATGGTAAGTGGTCGCTGCGGCCCATAGACATCTACATCTATCCTCTATTATAAATCAAAATGTAGATGCGTTGTCACCCGTGAGGACTAAGATGGAATGCCTCATTTCCAGTAAAAAGGGCCTAAAAAATATTTTATACGTCGCTACAACACGACGGAGACTAACATAATATGTTTGAAATATGCTTCATTTTGGTCCAATAATATCGAATTAGTTAATAACTTGCCTATAAATTTACTTGTCGGATCCTATCATAGCTAAAAGAACATTATCTCGACAAAACAATTGCGTGAATATAACGTCAATTGTTTAGACGAGAAACGACCAGACGAACCAGCAATTATATTAAGATTATAACAGAAGAAGATGACAACAACATTTCCCTGCTCGAAATAATAAAAAAAAACTACAGTTACTAGCCCACTTACGAAGCTATCTATTATGAAAGGTATATATTCAAAAGTGAGCTCTGATAGGTTATTACGATGATATGTGATGATTATGATATAATTGTAATGTTTACGTAAATATGATAATATTATTCTGTTCAAATTAGGGTCGGCAGTTTCTAAGCAGAGCACAAGAGGCAGTATTTTATCTCAGAAGGAAAACACAATTTTCTGATAAGACGTTGTCTGAATGCAAATGACACCACTTATAGTTTCGTAAGCAAAACTTTATAAATTAAGATCCAGTGCTGGAGTGGCCAGAATTACTTTGCTTCAACTTAGAGGAATAGTTGTGTTTTCTTTTTTTGAGCAATGGTAGTCTAAAGCAATAATAAAATATAGTCTGAGCCTTTAAAGCTTATTGTTGGAAGATTTATTATAACTTGTTTGTTGTTTTAGTACCTGAATCATCATCATCATCATCATTACAGTCCTTCACAAGTCCACTGCTGAACATAGGCCTCCCCAAAGAATGCGACAAAGCACGGTTCTGAGCAACTTACAACCATCTACTTCCTGCAAGTTTTACCGAGTCGTCACTCCGTCTAGTGGGGGGTCATCCTACACTTCGCCATCGGTTTTCGTCGGTTCTTCGAGCTATATGGCCGACCCATTGCCACTTCAGCTTACTAATCCGTTGGGCTATATCGATCACTTCGGTTCTACTGCGGATATCTTAATTTCTAAGTTTATCACGCAGAGAAACCTCGAGCATAGCCCTCTGCATTGCTCGCTGAGAGAGTTTGAGCGTCCTCATATGGCCAGCAGTGAAGCACCACGTCTCAGTTCCATAGGTCATCACTGGCAACACGCACTGGTGGTTTTGTTTTCAAGTTTTGAGTTATACCTGACGAGAAGATGTGTAGTAATTTCCCGAACGCTGCCCAGCTGAGTTGAACCCGTCGATTGACCTCTCGGTCGAAGTTAGACTTACCTGGTCGGACTATTTGTCCCAGGCAAACATAATCGTCAACAACTTCTAGCTTATCGTACTCCCAATAACTACCGGCATAGGTGTGATATGGACGTTATACATAATCTTTGTTTTGTCCATGTTCATCTTAAGACCTATCCGTAGTCTTAAGATGAACTTGTCTATTTTTTCTTCCAGCTCCAGGATCTTCTTGTCAGTCCTCAGGGTGAGTGTGTTGTGTGTTGTCAGGTCGAGTTGTCTTAGGTGGCAACTGAATCTCCACCGAAGATTATTAGCATCCCCTGCCCCGCCGTTACCATGGTTGCCACCGTAGACACCGTAGGGGTTTTGCAAAAGAGAGCCGTATGGGCAATTTATAACTTAAATTGTAAAAAGTCCCTTAGAGAAAAATTTAAAGAAATTAATATATTAACTTTGACATCGCAATATATTTATGAGAATGTGCATAAAAACATAAATAGCTTTAATAAGAATAAGGATGTGCATACTTTAAACACTAGGAACAAACATAAGCTTGTAATCCCAGTAACTAGACTCCACAGAATCAGTAATTCATTTATGGGTCAATGTATATGCTTTTACAACAAAATTCCAGAACATATTCAAAGTTTGTCAATAAACAAGTTTAAAAGTTTTATTAAAAAACTGTACAAAAAGGGTTATTATAATATCAAGGAATACATGAATGAAAATAACCCCCGTAAATAAGGTGATCGTCACCACGCTAGTTCTATGAAAAATCATTTAAAAATTGTATAAATGAAATAATTGTTAAGTGTAATATGTTTGAAAAAAAAAGTCCCGCTGGGTTTTTTGATGGTTCTTCCCAGGACAGAGGTATTTTCCGAACCAGTGGTAAATAAAAAATGACTTTCAATAAGTATTATGTAATAATCAATATTGAATAAAATATATTCTATTCTATTCTATTCTACTGGGGGTCGGCTTTTTGTAACTTTCGTCATGGGGGTATATTGTCATAGTTGCCAGAAGGCGCGCGGGTTAGCAACCGCAGTTTTTTTATTGTACTATTGCTGTTATCAGAAATATGCTGCTGCCCATCTTCTGTCTCAGTTTTCTTCTCTCACCTCTTACGGGACCCACGGAAATATATGGGGTAGTGAGTATTCTTACCCGCTACTACCGCCGGTACCTAAATATAGAACTGAAAATTAATGTTCTTTAACTTATGAAATTCCGATTTGGTCATTTCGTAATGTAATAAAACAGTCCAAATATCAACATATGCACGGTTTGTGGTAACAAAAGTTCTATTCTAATGTTTTCAAAATTAATCTATGTGTGTAAAAAAAGGTACGAAAATAATTTTTTACATAGATATTATCCAAAATAAATAGTGATGCAACACTTAAGATACGAGTATTATTTTCCTTCTTAAAAAAAATATTATATTTTCCAATCATTTTTGATACTTTAGACTAATTTTTATTTTTACTTATTGTTTTGAAATATCACACTCTTTTACTAACTAATGCAACAAATTGATTTTAAACAACTCAATATTTTTTAAATAAATTTATTGAAATACTTTCGCGTTAATATTTATAAATTGCGCCAAGAATGAGATCACATACCGCTTCTCTTTAATTGCATTCTGGCACAAATGCCTCCACACGTGAATCCATTAAGCAATTTAAGAGATTTTTCTACTTTTTTGCTTTAAAGGTTAGTTAACTATGTAGTATTCACTTTAACATGGATTTTATAATACTCAGTCAATTGTATAATAATACTTACGCATATTTTGACGCATAATCGATCATACATTTTAATCGTTGATTTTCGCTTAGTTAAATTAACTATTACTTACGTATGTTATAATTTTAAGGTTATTTGTATCTACACGAAGGAAGAAGAAGAGTCTACAGAAGACTTTTTTCGAAGGTTCTTTCCCATTACCATTTAATAAAAAGAGAGGGGGAGGGGGAGAGATAGAGAGAACATATTTAGATAGCTTTTCTTAAATTGATGTCATTTTTATGTCTTAAGATTTTATTAACTAATAGGGCCCTTAAATACCTTTTCTCATTTGCGTATCTGTAGTGCAATGGGTCTGACAAACGTTTTTTTACTTAACATGCCAAATATATCTACAAAATAATAAGAGAAAAACTGTTTTTTTACTTTTTTCATATCTTAAAAATTGGTTGAGATATTTACGATCAAATTGCGTGTTTCCGAACGAAGATTTTTAAAAACGCGGGCGGGCGCTCACTAGCCCATGACGTCACACCTCCGCTCATACAGCAATCGCGCTCTCTTCTGCACGCCACCGCGCAGTAAAAATCAGAATTTTAAAGTTCTCTGTTGTAAAAATGGAAAAAAGATCTGTATTGTCTCAGTGCTTCAATTCAACAGTTAAAACACCTGATAACCTCTTTTTTATATGCTTGAGGACCCAAAAATGAGGAAAATGTGGAGGACAGCCGTAATAAGAGTCGATACAATAGGCCCTAAAACTAAAGCGCACTGCTGTGTGCATATCCTTCTTCTCTACCTATCCTTGCCCTACTAAGCATACCTACTTGTCTACTTTGATTGTTTAGATAGATAGGTATCTTGCCAAAGCTGCCAACTACCTAGCACCTAGTAGCAGCGCAGTGCAATGCTTCTCAACCGACTGTATTGGTGGGCCGCAAAATACACATATGTCAAAATATACATAAATATATATTTTCTTCGTACTACAAAATCAAACTCGGCCCGATATCAGAAGTATCAAACTCGCGGCCCGCATTTATCCTTAGTTTTCGTTGTATTTTTTAACGATAGCAAAGTAAATACATTACACATGGTTTTTATTTGGTTTTCGAAACGTACGTTTTTAATGTACTATTAGAATGGCTTTACAAATTTTGATAAAACAGGCCTATGAACCACTGTTAAAAACAACATTAAATATTAAATAAAAAAACAACACGGTTCACCCATTTATGAGCTACAGCACTACAGAAAGACATATAGAGACACATACAGACATACAGACAGACACACATAGCGGTCAAACTTATAACACCCTACTTTTGCGTCGAGCATTAGAAAATAACCAATAAAATGGTAAGTAAAAATTTGCAAACCACAAGCTAATCAGCACTGATTTTTAAATGTTTTTATTAAAAAAAAAAACTGTAAATGAACAAGCTAAAGCGAGCATTGGAAAATTAATGTATTAATAGTGTATGTAGTAAGTGTATATTTTAGTATAACAATAGAACAATAGGTAGCTATTTGCCTAGTTAGAAAAGTGATAACTACGTGAATACCTAGGTAGTAGGACTTAACCACATCTCTTATATGGTATGTGGGTAAATATTGACATTTTCTATAAGTTTAAACTAATAAAACACGTAAAACAATCATCGACAACCTCGAGATGTGAATTACGAGTAAGTACCTAGTATTTTTATCGACATCCATATCAGGTAAGTATTAAGGCAAACTTTTAGTTAGGTTTAAGTTTGTACAAATACCTACATAGGTATTTGTTCAAACTTAAACCTAATGCTTACTGAGGAGAGTAGGTACCTAATGCTTACTTAGAACATAGGTACCTGCGTACCTTTTCATCTTTATTCTACGAATTTTAGCAGCCGGAAATCCTGATTCTTCACGAAATATTGTGTCACCATCAAACTATCCAAACTTGGCAGATTGTCCGACTGTCCTTTTACAAAACCTTGTTCCATTCTGGCACTACACGTTTCACTTTAGTGTAATTGGATTTACAGAATAATATTATTTCTTTGAAATACAAGCACAAACACTATATGTTATAGGAATAAAAAGACTATCGAAAGAAAATGAAACGAGGCCCGCGTAATTTGGTCAAACCGCACCGGACCGAGCGCCGCGTTTGTGTCGCGGTCGCGGTCTGCAGGGGTGTGACGTCATAGCGTGAGCGCGCGTAATCTCTGAAATTCAAAAAAGGGCTTAAATTTCTCGTCGGTATAACTTCGGAAATACTGCATTATATTGAAGTGAAATAAAAACTAATGTAATGTACATGATCTTTTCTACGATTTTAATAGTATTTGGTAGTAATATTTTGATCCTTATGTGTTCCCCATTATGTTACTTACTATTTTTTTTTTCTTAAAACGTCATCTCCACACTGGTATATTTTCCTCAATCGTGTGGGCAAATACATAAATTTTATAGTATCGATTATAATTCGATGTCTTTTTATATTAATAATAGGTCTTTACCTATAAAATTTCTATTCTGCAGTACTGACCATTACAAATCAAAATAACTTTTGTTTGGCTACGAATTCTAATTTGAAATTAATTTTATTTCAAAAACATGGAGTATTGTTTAAAAAATACATAATTTGTTTATTGATAAACATTATGTTTTCATCACATTTGAATATTTTTCGTCAATAGAAATACGTTAAACATTCGATTAATTATGGAATAAGAGTACCGACGTGGCAGCAACGCGGCACGCATCATCAACGTCGTTTACGGAGCCAATACTACAAACACACGCGCCGACTGTTATTGGTTTGTCTGCTTTTGTTCGGGAAAATTCGACCTGCATAATGAACCCCGAGGTCGTCCGAAAACTTTGGTTGATAGTGACAAATTGAGGGCGATTGTGGAAGCTGATGATACTCAATTTATTGGCAGCAGCAGCTCTCGAAATTTGCATCAAAACAATATTGGTCCATTTGCGTCAACTCGGCATGGTAATATAAGTAAATGTAATAGATATTGTCCATCGTCGTATATAGCTTTCGATGGTACATGGAAATTGCTTTTTTGGCCAAAATCGCCTCAAAAACACTACCAACCTATCGCTTCAATCCTTATGTAAATATGAGAAGCTTGAACTGTAGTTTGTCGATACAAGTAAATTATTAATACAATAAACGATCCGATTGCAGTGATCCATGAGACGATATGTTTCATTACATTATATAATTTATGTAGTGTACTTACTATTATTAATAACTTTAGTAATGTTTTTAGGTCGTATATTTTTGTCAGTTCATGTACGCTATATTTTTTTTCTGCTGACCTCATGCATATTATATAGTTTATGTTATCCGCGTATGTAAATATTACAAATTTATTGAGATATACTAATGGCGAAATCCTATGATAAGTTTAGAAATTATTTTATTTATTTATTTAAAAACTTAAATGTAACACCTTAAGGTAAAGGGTACATAGGGCGGACTTAATGCCATATGGCATTATCTGCCAGTCAACCTTGGGTGCCAAAGACAATTGTAGGCAGGTGCGAAACATAATACATAAATAAAATGTATTTATATTAAAATATAATATATACATAGTACATACATACACAACGTATATTTAAATTATGAAGGCATAAAAATCCAAAATATGTGGAAATGCCAGAAAGATGTTATGCCTTTCGAAAGATGGCGCTAAAACCATTTCTTTAACATGATACGTATGTCTGTAATGTGATTGGCAAATCATTTTATAAGCGTGGTGATCATTGAACGTCCTTCTTACAACGTGGGGGTTCATACCCAGCTTTGGCCTTTTAAGAGTTGAAAGTTATAAAGATATTGGTATGTACATACATCAGCTCCCGATTACCATTAAAACGAATCATATACAGATTAAATACAGTACTGCTCACGTTATCTTCAATTTATTACTGTCCTGTTTTTGTATAAACGTGGTTTTAATTAATTTTGAAAAAATAATCTAATTTAAGCTAAGGCTTCAGTTTAAAGAAATAAATCACTCATATCGAAGTAAAAAAGAAGTATGAATATCAATATGTATATAAAAACAGTAGAATAAAGCTTAATTAATATTTTAATTTAATAATAATAATTCTCTGTGGACAACTGATTTCAAGTTCTTACAATACTAATGTACTAACTATCCTTTCAACAAGTGGTAAAATTAAAAAAATTGTACAATTATAGACTTCAATATTAATTATTAAAGAAAACTCAAAAACAACTTGTCAGACCTTGATAATATTTATATATGTGAGAAGCACCAGCTTTCAAATAAATAATGATCATCAAAATAGGTTTACCAACAAAAAAGCTATGAGATAACAAATATTAAAACAAAAGTAGTCGAATTGAGTACCTCCTTTAAGAAGTCGGTTAAAAAGATGTCCCTCTGATCAGCAAAGACACAGCGAAAAACTCAGTATTATTTAGTCATTTATACAAATTAAAAGTTAAAAATAAATAATAAAAAATTGGCCTCGTGCGTCATGATATGCTGCTAACCTCGTCATCATGCACAATGTAGAGGTAGGTAGTTGGCCGTCACAATACGTGGTCTTTATAATGAGCTTGATAAGGAAGTTCGTGCTTTGACCGCTATAACGATTTAAAATTGGCTCAAATAAGAAGATACAACCATACTGAAGAGCTTATTTTCAAATCAAACTTGTAGGGAGTTGTATTCAAAAAAGATTAAAAAAACTTTTCGATTATGAAAATAATACCCTACCTATCTCGCAAATGAAATAGTAAAGCCAATAGTAGTAATGCACTTAAGTCGTTTTCTTCATAAAATGTTTATTTTTAACAGTTTATAACAACATTACAAAGTTATAATGCAGCCAGTTTTAAGGTCATTATCTATGGAGTTATAACGAAATTCATACTAATCCAATTTGAATTTTATAACTATTACTCGTTAACCTCTTAATTTTTCTTATCTAATTTCTGACTCTGTGATAGTTTTCCTTTTAATTTTAATTTATATACACTACTATTGTGTATAGGTACTTTTCTTACTTACAGCGATTTAGTTGCTAGAGGAAGGGGGACACATGGCTCTTATAAAAAATACCATTTTATAGCTAAATATATCATAAACGGAACCATGAATCAAAAATTTGTTGTTACGCACCCCCAGTGTTTTTGAAAGACCTATCCAACGACACCCCATTACACATATATATATATATATATATATATATATATATATATATATATATATATATATAAAAATTACGTGTCACGTTGTTTGTCTACGATAAAGTCCTAAACCACTGAAATGATTTCAATGAAATTTGTGCACACTTGTGCAATTTGGTCTAACTTGAGAGATAGGATAGTTTTTATGCCGATAAGTGATTCTCAATTTTTTTATTGCTAATCTCAGGATTTTTTTATGAAAGCAAATATATATATGTATATATATATATATATATATATATATATATATATATATTTATATATATATATAGCAATGCCAAATTACAGATTTGTATCACCTAGGGTCTCTGAGCAAAACCGGCGATGGACAGACGGACGAACGGACAGATATGGCGAAAGTATAAGGGTTCCTTGTTGTGAAACTGCGGAACCATAAAAGTGCAACAGATCTTTAATTACCAGGTTCTATTAAAGATAGAATAAATATTATAAATAAAGATGTATAGAAAATCTTATTGTAATTTACTAATATTTAAGATATATTTTTCTAAAATTTCTACTTTTTACAATGACAAACTACAACTTCACTTTCGTAAGATTTCAATAACTTTATTAGTTTTAAAATGCCATTGTTTAAACACGTATGGCTTAGCTAGACTCGGGGAGCACCACACTGTCACAGAATACTAGAGTAAAAGTAAAATAGCAGCTTAATGCTGCTATGTTTCGTATGGTGAGTGTAGGGAACCTAATACTCACGCACAATGCACCATAAATTTTGATTATTAATCGAGAATAGAGGTTAAAATCAATAGACGTAACAGAGTCTTACTGTGTAGTGACGATATAAGAATATCCACTACTCCATATCGTCCCATGGGTGTCGTAAGAGGCGACGTAGGAAAACAAATCAGTAGATGGGCAGCAGCGTTTTTCTATTAACGACTAAAAATAAAAGAAACTGCGTTTGCCAATCCACTTCCAAAGCGTGGCATCTATAGCAAATATCCCCGCTATGAGGCAATCTATGGAGAAGGCCTGTTTTCAGTGGTGGACTTTAATATGCTGTAAGGGTATGTGCCACAAACTCCACTCACCTTCAAGAGGACTATGTGATCGTTTGTCGCCCTTAGTCTTTAAAAAGGAGTGTTTCGGTACCAGTAAAAAGAGTCTTCGGTTTTCGTCACTCAACCATTCACAACACAGCATAATATACTGCTATTTTACGGTTGCATTTAACTAACATTACTTACCTTAATTTTTCAGACATGCAGGTTTCCTCACGATGTTTTCCTTCGCTGCAAATTAGCACTTAAAACTGCAATCAACTATTTCTTTGCTGCCGGCGGGGATCGAACCCGGGTTGCTCACGTACTGAGAAAAAACTTACAGCGAGCGTTAACCATTTGAGCTACCACGCTGTTCAAAACAAAGCAGATGCAAAAATTTAATTTTCTGATAATCAGAATAGAATCAAAATTGCTTTTAGAAAAAGCCCAAATTAGGGACTTTTAGGTGGTAATTAAGTAACAAGTTTAAAAATAAGTTGCTCTAAAATTTTCACCGCAAAGAAATGTTGAAATTTGCGTTGCTGGCAAAACGTATCGCAGTGACGATAATAGATATACGATTATGTTAATAGCAAGGAATTAAGTGCTAACTAGTTGCTGCAAAGGCAAAGAAAAGGTGCCCTTAATAAAAATAAAGTCGTTATTCAGAACAAAGCAGATGCAAAAGTCAGGTCTTCTTTGGAAAATGGAAAAACTATAGACATCCGGTACTTGCATACGGGGGTGGAAGGGTTTGGGTGGGGTTGTAACATTGGAAACCGGGTGAATCCCTATTTATATTACATCAAATTAATTTTTAGACGATTGCACTGTAACAGGATAATTTATGACTTCTTCAGTATGTTATAGAATGTGTTTATTTTTTATAAAAATATTGAATATTAATAAGGTCCCTAAATATATTGTGGATGTTAGTTATAATAATAATATGTAAGCATATTTAAATAGTATTTTGTTGTAAAAATTTAGTAAAAGAGTAAAATATTCTTTTATAAGTTATTACAAGCTTTTACTAAATATTTATAAGTATGTGGGTGGGCTGGTTTGTAGTAGGTATGTGGGTTAAGTTCACATATTTCAAGTAAGATTTGAACCACTTCCCGATGTCTGATTGAGTTGACATTTTTGTGTACCGTAACATCAATGACAAGATTAAAAAGACCTATTGTGACAACCCAACTAAAATATGTAACAATTTTGCACGTTCTTAGAAAAATTTTCCTTCTGTTACGTTTATATACTCATTATGTGTTGTTTACCATAGATAAGAAAATATAAAAACGATCATTCAGTGACACACTGGTAATGGTACATATTATTAATTAAAGGTCTTTTTCTTTTTGTATTTTTTTTATAGGATAAGGGTGACAAACGAGCACACAGTCCACCTGATGGTAAGTGGTTGCTGCGGCCATAGACATCTACATCTATCCTCTATTCCAAATCAAAATGTAGATGCGTTGTCACCCGTGAGGACTAAGATGGAATTCCTCATTTCTAGTAAAAATAGGCCTCCGGCTACCTGCACTCACCAAGCGAAACGCAGAGGTAAACCTCTACTTCACGCTGGTTTTCTGTGAGGTCGTGGTACCACCCCGGTTCGAGCCGACCCATCCGTGCGACAGCAAAAGCTGCCGCGTGGCTCTACCACTGCTAGAAGTATACATATTCTTGTTCCATGCGGAATTCAGACCTTATGTGAATATGTATTCGAAGTGTATGTAGTGGTAAAATCACACTGCAGCTATATTATAAGCAAAGACATTTAAGTAGTAGTATTAATATATATTTAAATCTCTTTGAATATAAACTATATTATATTAAGGTAAGCTCGACCGAGGAAAGAAAAAAATTTCTCAGATTACTATGTAAATATAAAAATACAAAATATAGAAAATGTAAACCAGTAAAATTGTATTAACTAACATAAAACAGTTTTCAGAGCCAAAAATAAAGAAAGCTATAGCCATATAAAATAGAGGCGAGAAGCAAGCAAAAGGAGGTTAGCAATTTAGTGTTGCCACTGATATCAGGAATAAAATTATTAATTTCTATATACAGGTAAATATTTTTCACATTTTTATGTAACTCGTGGATCATCATTTCATCATTACAGCCCTTCACAAGTCCACTGCTGAACATAGGCCTCCCCCAAAGAATGCCACAAAGCACGGTCCTGAGCCACCTGCATCCATCGACTTCCTGCATGTCTTACCAGGTCGTCACTCCATATCTTGGGGGGATGCCCTACACTTCGCCTACCGGTACGAGGCTGCCACTCGAGAACCTTTCTTCCCCATCGGTTGTCGGTTCTTCGAGCTATATGGCCGGCCCACTGCCACTTCAGCTTACTAATCCGTTGGGCTATGTCGGTCACTCTGGTTCTACTGCGAATATCCTCATTTCTGAGTTTATCACGCAGAGAAACTCCGAGCATAGCCCTCTCCATAGCTCGCTGAGCGACCTTGAGCTTCCTCATCCGGCCAGCAGTGAAGGACCACGTCTCAGTTCCGTATGTCATCACTGGCAACACGCACTGGTTGTACAATTTCGTTTTAAGGTTTTAAAGTATGTCTGACGAGAAGATGTGTCGTAGCTTCCCGAACGCTGCCCAGCCGAGTTGAATCCGTCGATTGACCTCTCGGTCGAAGTTGGACTTACCTAGTCGGACTATTTGTCCCAGGTAAACATACTCGTCAACAACTTCGAGCTTAGTGCTCCCAACAACTACCGGCATAGGTGTGACATGGACATTAAACATAATCTTTGTTTTGTCCATGTTCATCTTAAGACCTATCCGTTGGGAGACACTATTGAGGTCATTGAGCATAGTGCTAAGATCCTCCAGCGATTCTGCCATAAGGACTATATCGTCGGAAAATCGAAGGTGAGTGATGTACTCGCCATTGATGTTAATACCGTATCCTTTCCAGTCCAGAAGCTTGAAAACGTCTTCCAATGCAGCGGTGAAGAGTCTCGGGGATATAACATCACCCTGTCTTACACCTCTCTGCAATTGGATAGGTTTCGTACTCTGGTTCTGTACTCGGATAGCCATCGTAGCTCTACTGTACAAACACTTCAGCACTTCGATATACCGACAGTCAACTTGGCACCGCTGATGGGACTGCAGCACCGCCCAAATTTCGACGGAATCAAAGGCTTTCTCATAGTCCACATACGCCAGACATAGTGGTAAATTGTACTCTTCGGACTTCTGTACAATTTGCCGTAGGGTATGTATGTGGTCTATGGTGCTAAGCCCTTTGGGAAACCGGCTTGTTCGGGTGGCTGGAAGTCGTCAAGTCTGCGCGCGAGACGATTCGTAATGACTATCGAAAACAGCACGTAGACGCGGTTAAGAAGGGAAATCGGTCTGTAGTTCTTCAAGAGAGCGTTGTCACCTTTCTTGAAGAACAAGACCACCGCACTTCCACTTCACGCCTTCGGTGTAATGCCACCATGGAGGACGGAATTAAAGAGCTTCTGAAGGACTTCAAGTACCGGTCTTTCACCCGCTTTTAGAAGCTCCGCTGTAATTCCATCCTCGCCTGGGGCCTTGCCGTTTTTAAGATGCTGGAGAGCCATTCTAATCTCGCTCAGACTGACGTCCGGGATATCTTCGGAATAGTGTCGGATAAGACTCGCTCTTGAATCGTTACTCAAACTTGCGTGTGGCTCCAACGATGACGTGTACAGCTGCCCATAGAACCTCTCAATCTCACTTAAAATCTCAGGTGTCTTGGAAACGATGCTGCCACATTCGGTCTTCAGCTTTGACAGTTGGCTCTTTCTGGCAGACAGATCTCTGGCAAAGACTTTATAGCCTTGGTTCCGCTCGATCGTTTCTTCAATACGAGCTGTATTGAAGTTGCGTAAGTCCCGCCGCATGCATTTGGAGATCTGTCTGTTCAGTTGCCTGTATGCTGTCAAATCTGTTGAAGAATGTAGCCTCATCTCCCGTCTAACAGCCATGAGATTAAGAGTGTGATCGGAGAGTTTTTGTGTTCTTCTGCGGCGGGTCTTGCAGAACTTAGCTCCGACCGCATGGACAGTTTCCACGAGCTTGTCATTCATATCGTCCACTTCATTGCAGTCTTCTAGGCACTGAAAACGGTTTTGTAGCTCGAGCTGAAAGGTTTCGGGACTTTGGATTAGAGCAGGAGGGGGACGGAGCGTTGACTTCATCAGACGAGACCTCTCCAACTTAACATTTAGGTTCAGTGTGCCTCTCACCATTCGGTGATCGCTGCCGGTTTTCACCCTCGCGATCACTGAGACATCACTGAACAGTTGTCGTCTGGTCGTCATAATGAAGTCAATCTCATTTTTTGTCGAACCGTCTGGGCTCGACCAGGTCCACTTCCTGTGGGGCCGCTTCTTGAAGAAAGAGTTCATCACAAAGAGTCCCTCTTTCTCCATGAAGTCGGCCAGCTGCTGGCCCCTTGGGTTCCGTTGCCCTATTCCAAATTTCCCTACTTTCAGCTCACCATTCTCTCTTGTGCCTAGTTTTGCATTGAAGTCTCCCATTAACACCGTATATTGGGTTTTGGAGGAATGCATGGCTCTAGAGATATCCTCATACATTTCCTCCACCTCCTCATCGGGGTGTGCCGAGGTTGGTGCGTAAACCTGTATGACCTTCAGCGAATACCGTTTGGTGATTCTGAGTATAAGGTACGCAACCCTCGTCGACACACTCCCGATCTTTACAACGTTGTTAACGAGAGACTTGTGGACGATAAATCCGACACCTCCTTGGGACAGATGGTCGCCCTCCCGGTGATAGAGCAAGTTGCCGGATTCGAGGATTACCGTGTCCTCCCCCTCTCTTCGGACTTCGGATAATCCTATAATATGCCAGCGCAACTTGTCTATCTCTTCTTCCAGCTCCACGATCTTCTCGTCAGTCCTCAGGGTGCGTGCGTTGTACGTTGCCAGGTCGAGTCGTCTAAGGTGGCAACCGAACCTCCACCGGATAATACCGGTGGATAAATATAAAATAAATCGAAAATTAATCATACATATTATTAGCGATCTCAATGCATTTTTATTACAATATTGTACTAATTTCGATTGTAATATTTTTGCAATAAGTGTCATACCTTTTTAAACTTATGATTTGACGTTTGTGATTTGTTATTGTGTGATGACGTTTTGTGAGTCAAATGCTAATATATATATATACAGTAATCTATGGTCCAATGCTAAAAGTAAATTATATACATACGTATATAAGTCAATATAATCCCACGACTCCAAAACAAATATTAGCTTTGTAAATTTGACATAGTTTAAACTTAAATTAAATTCATACCCTTTTGATAATTTTATTTATTTCTATTTGCTACAATTTCAAATTCGTTCATATTATATAAGAAAAAAATATTATGAACTTTATTTGTTGTCGTATTACTTTATTTTTTTTTTTGTCGTTTTACTTTATTTTAGATTTTAAGCAATTTTAACTAACAATAAATATAATAATAAAAAAGGGGAAAACTAGAAAAAAAATGTAATGTTACTAAGCAATTTATGGAATTTTGTCAGAAATAAAGTTTGTTATTATTATTTTAACTATTTAAATTAATTTTAGTTTGCTTAATTTTATAACATTTAAATTTTATAAACTTATGTATTCAAAGTACAGATATAATAAGTATTTAGCCTAGATATTTATAAAAGCTTCTGTCTCTTATACTACATCAATGTATCTGAATGATGGGCGTGTGCTATACGAGCGTGGAGAGTATTACGATCCATAACTCGGAGAGCATTTTCCGCATCTGTGGTCCCATTATAATGTTCTAATTGTATAGTAAATGAGGCAAGTAAGCAATTTAATTTTAACAATATCAAAAGAAGGGATGTTTTAAGTAGTGACTTAAAATATCCCTTCTTAGTAGTGACAACATAAGAAATTTATTTTGAAACTGAAACTGACGTATAGTATGAATGAAGCGTAAATGAGCTGGATTAACCTGAGAAAGAGCCCACTCTAACAGAATACCATCGTAAAATAGCAACATATTACAGTTTGTATGGTGAGATCAGATTTATTTTATCCCGCAGGTGACAGTGTATCAGAATTTAGATCCTTAATCAGTGAATGTTATAGGTATCAAAACATTAGTGTGATCTTACTGGGTGGAGTGTTCGCTGCTTGTTCATGCTAATTTCCGTGGTAGTACTCCTTTCCTTTTTAAGAGTCCGTCTAAGTGTGTAAATTTTTCTTACCTATTTCTGCCGCTAAACTGCAGTACGTACACTGCTGTGTTCCAGTTTGAAGGGTATAAAGATCCACTATTACAGACCGTGAGGCATTCCATCTTAGTTTTCACAGTTTGTGGTTGCAGGTGTCCATAAACTGCAGTAGAAACTGTAGTTTCGTTATAAAAAAAAAAACTTCTATTAGCAATTTTATTTAGTATGAATTAGTACTGTTTTTGATTCTTAATCGAGGATAAATATAGATATCCATAGGCCATAGCATCCACTTACCATCAAGTGGACCGTGTTCTTGTTTTTCGCCTTATTGTATAAAAAATATGTTTTACAATTTATTTCACCATACGAAACACAGCAGTGTTAAGCTGCTATTTTACGCTGGTATTCTGTGAGAGCGTGGTCCTTCCACGGTCGAGCCCACCCATTCGTGCTAGAACTATGCTACTAAATAGCTGCAGCATGGCTTTACCACGTATAAAACTGCACTGCGAACAATTTACATGTAAACATGTAAAATAACAAACCGGATAACAATGAAATATACTAATAAAACAAGGCAAAATCTCCCTATGAGGTAATCTATGAGTGAGGTCAGTGTTCAGCAGTGGTATTTTGTTTGATCAATTCAACTGTGTTTCGTATGTTGAGTGCAGATAACCAGAGACTCTTTTTACTGGAAACAAGGCGTTAGATCTTAGTCCAAAGGGGTGACGAAGAGTTTGTATTTTGATTCTTTATCAAAGATTAATTTAAATGTCTATGGGCCAGAGTATCTAGTTCCATGGAGCCTAGGTGCTTTTTATCACCCTTTTTCTAAAAATGGAACCTACTACTTACCCCACTTTACTCTTATATATATATATATATATATATATATATATATATATATGACGGGGGACCGAGCTCGTCGTTGTTTTTAAAAAGTGTGACGTCAGCACAGCTGACGTCACTAATGTTATCTTCATGGTGATCACTCATCTTTAATCTTCCAAAGAAAATACCACAACTATACTGAAAGCCTCGTTTATTCGACTGACAGCGTAACAATGTATTAAGAGAGGTCTGTACTGTTCGACTGCTCGAGCCAGAATGAATTAGCACGCTCTGTGCGGTTGTTTTTATTGCGTGGCAAGCACGTGTACATGAATTTTAAGTCAAGTATTGAATTATGTGAATTACAAGATTTTTACATTGTAATAATCAAAGAGTGAGTACTAAACGGTTTGTGAACTATTTGTAACACAATAATGTAACAATAGATTTCCTTTCAGTCGGATATCTGTAAGCAACCTGCGTTGCTTTATGTTAGTTGTTACACCAACACATAAATCTTAGTATGCTTGGTAATATTAATGTTATTGAGGTTAGTAGGTTCTCGTAGAGTTCTCGAAGGTTCTCGGAGGTTCTCGGAGGTTCTCGTAGATTCTCGTAGATTCTCGGGGTTTCTCAGAGGTTCTCGTAGATACTTATGTTAGAATGTCTCGTAGAGTTAGTTAAAGCTTAATATTCAATTAAGTTACTTACACTTTATTTTGATGAACTGCTTTAACCCTGTAAGTCGTGGTTTGCTGGGTCTTGTGAAGTCAGAGGGACGGGCTCAGTGGATAATGAAGCGGAGTCCTGATGATCAGGTGATATATTTCCCGCCGATACGGTCAACTGTTCACCGGGTTGCGGGGCGCGGCGCAGCTGATCATGAGCAACCTTGCGAGGTCGTCCTCTTCCAATTACTTTCTTCACCAAATAACGGTCATTTTCCAGTATCCTGCAAACTTCATCAGGTTCACTGAATTTAAGGTCTAGGGATGTTTGATTACGAGGGTTATTCTTAATCAACACGTAGTCTCCTCGTTGGAAGTGATGGATTTTGGCTTTATGTTGATTGAATCTTTGTCTGTCTTGTTCGCTTGAACGAGACATTTTCTGTTGTACCTGTTGAGTAAGTGCTTCGATATCTACAGTCTCTTCGTCGATATTCACCAAGCTGAGAAGCTCAGGAGGTACACAATGCTTTCGTTGTGTAATAAGTGTCAATGGAGCCACGCCAGTGAGGCGATGAGTTGTACAGTTCATTGCTAATTGCAGTTCCTCAAGCGTAGTGTGCCACTGCTCTGCTTCGTAGTTTTTAATTATCACCAATGCATTTTTGAGAGTTGCAATAACCCTTTCTACTTGACCAGTCGCTCGGCTAACTCCTGGAGCTATGGCGTGAATATTTATTCCAGTGTGGTCGCAATAGTCTCTGAACTCGCCTAGGAACTCCCTTCCTCCATCGACTATTACTTGAATTGGTGTACCGAATAGATGTACTGTGTGTTTCAGAGCAGCTAATGTACTGTGTGGGTTCTTGTTGCTGGAGAAGTAGAACAGAACGTACTTCGAGAAAGCGTCAATGGTAACTATGACGTACTGCTGATCTTCTGGAGTGCCTAGCTTTCCAGTTATATCCATATGAATAACTTGGAAAGCAGCCACTGGTTTTTGTATTGGGTGTAATTGGGCTTGTATAGTACCAAATCTTCCTTTGCATGTTCGGCATATTACACAATTGTCTACAAATCTTCGGACAGTAGAACTCACTTTGTTGAACCAATAAGTTTCTCTAATCTTTTGTAATGTTTTTTCCCAGCCGGGATGTTTCAGTGCGGTGTGAAAAGAGTTGATGATACTCCATTGGAAGGCCTTGGGGACAACTGTGCTAAGTTGTTGACCAAAAACAGGATCGTTTACTTGTTTCTTCAAGACGTTATCCTCCAAGACATAGTTCTCTACTGGGTTATCCTTACTAAGGTTATCGATAATAGGTCGCAGTTCATCATCCCGTCGCTGTTCAATTTTGAGCCAGTTCAAGTCTCTTGTCATAATATTGACTGCAAACTCAGTCGGGTTCCTGCTGAAAAAGTCGGCATGTTGGAGACGTTCACCTTTGCGGTACTCTACCTCAAAGTCGTAGTTTTGCAAGAATGCCCACCAACGATGAATCCTCGGTAGAAGATCCTTCTTGTGCTTGGATGCTTTTAATGCATTGCAGTCTGTTATCACAGTGAATTTTCGGCCATATAAGTACTGGCGAAAGTGTTTTATAGCACGTACCACTGCTAACGTTTCCAACTCATATGAGTGGTAGCGGCTTTCTGATTCAGTGGTCCTCATACTCATATAGGCAACCGCATGTTGGCGCCCCTCAATCACCTGTACCAGTACTGCACCATATCCAAGACTGCTAGCATCCGTATATAGTTGTATAGGTGCTTCTTCCTGGAATAATGTCAGCACTGGTGCGGACGTTAAGCATTCGATGATTGTGTTACGTGCTTTCTCGTGGTTATCTGTCCATGTCCATTTTGAACCTTGTTTTGTCAGTTCGTGCAACGGTAGCATTATACGTGAGAAGTCAGGAATATATTTCCTGAAGTATCCTGCCAGCCCATTGAACTGCCTCACCTGTTTGACAGTCTTAGGTACCGGAGCTTTCACAAGAGCCTCCACTTTACGTGGGCTTGGTCGTACTTGTCCATCAGAAACTACATTTCCGAGGTATTCAATAGATCGTTTGAAGAAACTGCACTTCTCGACGTTGATGGAAAATCCAGCATCTTGTAGTGCTATGAGAATCCGCTCTAGGTGTGATATTCCTTCTGAAAAATCTGCGCATTTACTCAGCACATCATCCACATAAACCTGTGCAGCTGTTCCCAGCAATGACGTCAGAGCTCTGTTAATGCATCGTTGGTAAACAGAACAAGCATTACTCAAACCGAACGGCACGGTAAGGTATTCATATAGCCCATCTGGAGTGACGAAAGCGGTCTTTTCTATAGAAGTCTCAGCGATAGGGATCTGGTGAAAACCAGCTGCCATATCAAGGCTTGTGTAAAAATGACCATTTGCCAGCTGGTCGATCTGGTCTGAAATCAACGGAAGTAGGTAATGATCGCGCAGAGTGTTCGAGTTGAGTTCTCGAAAGTCAACACAGAGTCTATCATCACCATTCTTCTTCTTGACTAAGATAACAGGGCTTGAGTAGGGTGACTTGCTTTCACGTATGATGTTATGTTCCATTAACTCTTGAATTATGTTACGAACCTTCTCTCTTTCCACTGGACTAAGACGATATGGTCTTCTTTCTACGAATTTATCCGGGTTTTTCAGTCTGATCTCCAACGCACCGGTGTTAACCCGAGTTTTAGGATATCCACGAATAAATAAATGCTCGTATTTATTCAGGAGTCCACGTAGTTGCGCGATTTCATCTTTGGTGGTCAGATCACAGTCCAAATTATTGAAGATAGGGGAATTCGCACTAACCTGATTGACAAGTGAGTTACGAACTAAATTCGTCCCGTTCGGTGTAATTATCATATTTAGGTTGGTATCATGAATCAGGTTCACACCCACTAGGATATCTGTTGACATTTCATAGTCAGGTAATACATAAAACTCTAGCTCAATACTGATGTTGTCTATAACGCATATGGTCGTAAGCTTAGTTAAAGATAGTGCTGGAAATTGTCCAATCCCTTTTAAATAGTTGACTGCTGGGCTCCTTTGACCAGGTAAAGCTATAGCAATCGATTCTCGCATGATTGAGCATTCTGCTCCACTATCGAACACAGCTTGCAATATCTTTTCTCCTATTTTGATGGAGATAGGAGCCAGCTTATTGCTTGCTACGTAGTTATTGTTTGAAGTTAACGATCGTCTCCTTTTGAAGCAAGTTTCATATGTATGGCCTGGTTTCTTGCAATAAGTACAAGCTGGTATGGTTTGTGTTTTATCATCCTTGTTGCCAGCTTCGGGTTTAGCCTCCGAAGGTTTAAATCTGCAATTGTTGGTTGAGTGGTTTGTCTTCTTACATATACGGCAGCTTGATGTTGATTGTTGATTGTCGGCAAATCGTGGACGTTTGTTAGGTATTGTAGAACTTACGTTTACATGAGAACGCTTCTTCCGTATAGATGTAGCCACTGAAATCAATTCCGGCACAGTGGTTGCTCTGGCGTTCAGTAATTCGATGCGCAAACGCTCGTCATTAACACATCCAATCACTGCCTCCACAGCGTGTTCATCTCCCAACTTATCCTTGGTGACCCTTCTCCATAGGATCCATGACCGTGATAAGAACTCTGCAATATCCTTTGACGAATCGTAAACATGTTCCCTGAACATAACGATGTCTCGGGAGTATCTGTTCTCAGGTTCAAATGTGGTGATGATGTTCTTCCGCAACTGTTCCCATGTACTAGTGGTCACCATCCAATCATCGATCCACATTTTCGCACGTCCCTTTAACAGGCTGCAGACTTTCATGCGAACGTCGAAGTCACTCAACTTATATGCTTCAATGGCTTGGTCTATATGCTGACACCATTCTCGTACCCCGACGTGGGTATCCGGGTCAAATGATGGCAAGTAGATGTTTTTGATCCTTATTTTTGAATCAGTGGGTGGAGCGCACAAACGTTCTGATATTTTCTGCATCATCTCCATCATTTGCATAAGGAATTGTGGTGGTATTCCATTCATCCGCATTCCTTGATCTGGGTAGGTATTTGTTCTTGATTGTTGTATGGCTTCCATGGGCGTATTGGTAACCAGCACAGGCTCTTCATGCTGGTTGTTGACTTGTTCCTGTTGCTCAGGTGGTAGACGAGCTGATAAGGAAGTAGCTTGCATAGGGATCCCTTGATATCCCACTTCTGATGACGGGGGGCCGAGCTCCTCGTTGTTTTTAAAAAGTGTGACGTCAGCACAGCTGACGTCACTAATGTTATCTTCATGGTGATCACTCATCTTCAATCTTCCAAAGAAAATACCACAACTATACTGAAAGCCTCGTTTATTCGACTGACAGCGTAACAATGTATTAAGAGAGGTCTGTACTGTTCGACTGCTCGAGCCAGAATGAATTAGCACGCTCTGTGCGGTTGTTTTTATAGCGTGGCAAGCACGTTTACATGAATTTTAAGTCAAGTATTGAATTATGTGAATAACAAGATTTTTACATTGTAATAATCAAAGAGTGAGTATTAAACGGCTTATGAACTATTTTTAACACAATAAAATTATTAAACAGAGTAATTAATCATTATAATTGATGAACTATTGTTCTTTGTTATTTATATATATAAATATATATATATATATATATATATATAAATATATATATATATATATATATATATATATATATATATATATATATATATATATATATACATACATACATACATATATAAATACTCCATGTTATGATAAACGAACTTTGGCGGCTCCGTGGTATATTGGCTTAGCAATGAGTTGCTGCGCTGGGGGCCGCGGGTTCGAATCCCGCACGGAACAAGTATTTATATGGCCTACAAATAATTGTTCCGGGTCTGGATGTTTCTTCTTGGATGTTTAGCCTTGTCCAATTTGTGTTTGTAAACTGCCTCCACGATACAAGATAAATTTTAGTGTGGGGCCAACGTTTAAAAAAAAACATCAAATAAATTAAACGTTATTAATCCATACCACTGACACAGAGAAACTTCCCTAAGTTTAAAAAAATTGTGACGAACTTACGGTTCACCCGATGGTAAGCGGCTATTAAAGGCTATTGTCCGCTAAATCTGATTATAATCTGTTAAAAATCTTTATCAACACAACATATTGTAAGTAGTGAAAGTTGCGTTTGGCAGAAGGGGGATGAAAGTAAAATTAGTGGTGTATTATGCAGTCAATAAGATATATAATGGCTGACTCTAAATAATAGGGTGATAAATTGTGTGATGAGAGAAAATTGAAATTTGTAACAAAATGTTTTGACCACGATTAAGAAAGGAGTGTTTCGGGTGTATAGTTTGGATACATAGAAATTAAAAAAAATATACACAAATATACTGACTCTCTATATCCTTCAGATCGACACATAGCAGTGCACACACTGCTTATTTGTGGTAGAAATAGGTTATCTTTCAGGCTTGTTAATAATGTACGCATAAATATTAGGTAGACATTTAAAATATTCTTACCTAAGCCCGTAATAACATCTTAAACTTGTATTTACCAATCTCCAACATTAACACGCTCCATTAAATATTAGTTACGGTCTATTTCGTGCCATTAACAAGTGACCAAATTTTGCACGACCCAGCTTAATAACGGTGACATATTGAATCAATATTGATTTTACGCTTCTAGGTCTATTGTAGGTCACTTGAGATATTGTTAGAAACTTAAGTTTTTCAAATATTGCAGTGAAAGTCGGGTTTGGCAGAAGGAGGATGAAAGTAAAATTAGTGGTGTATAATGCAGTCAATAAGATATTAAATGGCTGTCTCTAAATAATAGGGTGATAAATTGTGTGATAAGAGAAAATTGAAATTTGTAACAAAATAATTTGACAACGATTAAGAAAGGAGTGTTTAGAGTATGGCTTTGGTACATTGAAATAAAAAATTAAAAACGAGTAACAAACTAATGTTATGTTTCAGAAGTGAATGGCAGTATCGGCACGAAGCCCTAGTGGAAGTAAATTCTTGTATTTTTCATAAATTATAATTATTTCAAAAATTAAAAAAAAAATTAAAATAAATAGAAAACTAAACATCTATATATAAGGGTACTACAGACTGCTATAAATAAAATATAGCAACAAAAAATAAAAATAAAATTGGTAACTCAAGTCGTTAAAACATTAGGAAAATTGAAATCTACACCAGTCGAAATTGTGGCAGTATGGCAAAAGGATCTGTGCCCATGTTACCTTTACTGTGTTGACAGTAACAGTTATTGTCGATGGTCAATAGTCTCTGCCACTCTATCTATGTTTATGTCTAGCTTTTAAGTCTACGGACTATAGTAACAACTTTATGATAAAATCATGAACTAAAACTAATTCACTAATATCAAGTAGTACAATAATTAAATATTACTACAAACTTGGCCGTCTTAACTATCAAACAAAAACAATCAGAATATGACTTATGAGATTACTAAAAACTTCATACAGTAAATATATACTTATAATACGATCTATTAATTATACAGTCAAATACTGAAGGTTTATTTGACTAAAATAGTTACTAATGATAATTTCTTGACAGAAAAACAGTAAAAACAGTTTTTTTCCTTTATACGTGGTAAACCCATGCTGCAGCTATATTAGTAGTATAGTCGTAGCACGAATGGGTCAGCTCGACCGGGAAAGGACCACGCTCTCACAGAATACCAGCGTTAAATAGCAGCTTAACACTGTTGTGTTTCTGAATTTGATTTTGGGTACACTATGTTATCGATAGAGATGCCCAAACAAATGTTTTTGAAAACGTTGTCTGCCTGTCGGTCTCACTGCACTAACATCACGTAAAAACTGTCATTACACTTTTTTTTTGAAGTTTATGGCCTGGTATCTAGACCTTTAGGCCAAGTCTTGAGTATATTTATTCGGTTTATTATAATTTCTTCATAGTTCACTGCTTTACAATATGTTAATGCGTCACATTGTGCAGCCCTTGGGAGATTTTGACGGCAAATTGAGCCAGCAGGCAGCTGACAGTTGGCGATGGTATCTAAAGGCGCCTATGCAAACAAACAGCTTATCTTGAGAATCCATCACCATCAGAGCACTTGTTTCACAGTTTTCACTAATAGTTCACATGCGCAGACACCTAATACACAAAATCGCACCACTTTTATATATCAAAGTCCACTTCAAACCATTATTTAAACAATAATACAGGAGCAACAAACCGCCGCAGGTCAAGTTCCCGCCAAAACTCTGTCATTACACTGTTAGGTAAGGATCACAGAACACAATTACGTAAGGATTGAGCTGTTAGAATAAATATAAATATCATTGATAGATCTTGGCGCTACTAGAATGTATAAATAAGTCATGGTCAAAATCATGATTTATTTGTACATTTTACATTTTAACTAATATATTATAAATAAATTACTGACAAATGTATATGGATATTTAACTGAAACAAACATTATTATTATAACAAACGTACTAATTCTAAGTTGCGGGCACAGATAGTAATACAATAAAACAATTAAAAGGTATATATTTATTATAGCTGATTCCTAATCATACGAGTATACATACATACATACATAAACACTCACGCCTGTCACCCAGAGGGGTAGGCAGAGACTATGGAATTCCATTTGGCACGATCCTGACACACCTCTCTCGCTTCCTCCACATCCATATACCTACGCATACACGCTCGTCGGTTAAAGGTACTCTTAATTTGGCCCATTTTCAATATATCGCCTATTTGGTCGACAAACTTTCGCCTAGGGCGACCCTTCCCGGCTCTGCCATTCACCTCTGCAACATAAATTTGCTTTGTCACTCTTTCCTCATTCATTCTTTCTACATGACCAAACCACCGAAGCATTCCTTTCTTAATCCTAGTCACAATATCATCTTGCAAACCACACATTTCTCTTATCACACTATTTCTCACCCTGTCATTCAGATTCAGCCCTAGCATACTCATACGAGTATCTTTTTTTATCTTTCATTTTCTTTTTGTAAAATAAATCTATAGTATTGAAGACATATAATTCAACACTACTACTCGATTGTAATAACATATTTAGCTTCTTGATACTTAACGAATTAATCTTGCAATCAAATTGAGTAGTTGCATCGCATAGGGAACTTTGCAAGGCTTAATCAATAACCGCGTCGAACATTCTTGGAAGTATTCAATAAACTTGACTTTTATGCTATATACCGACTTATTTAAATATCGCAAATGCAGCTGTATTTTAATTATTAGATCATGGGGCTCCTTTTTATCTAAGTGTCCGTTAAGGTAAGTACTAATCTAACTTAAAACTTCGGCCTGAAATACCTAATATTTGTCCTAAATATTGGGAGGTCTTTATCCCGTTCCATCCCAGGAGGTTCATCGACAGTAATTTTTTTTACTAAACTGAAGTGATGACGAAAATTTGTGTCCTGCGTAGATTGCTAGACTCCGTTGAGAGCGGCCATTATTATTACTGCACGACATCTGCAACTAATGTTACAAATGTTACAAACGCGTCATTCCTTCCGAGAACCAAGATGGAATGCCTCACAGCCTGTATCTCTGGCTCTCTGTACCTTTCAGGCACCATCCAGTTGAACTCTCAGACTTAAGAGAGTACTATCACCTATTAAATGACCATTTAGAAGCACCAATCTTACTTCTAATTTGGAAAATATGGTTGTTTTAGGGAAATAAGATGCATCAGCATTCCTGAATTATGAAGAATGAGTTCAGAGTGCTTTTGTGTTAGTGCACCCATCAACTAGTGGCAGTATAACTTATACTACACAGTTTATGGCTTACGACAGTATTATAAAGGTTGACACAGTCGATTCGACCAGAAGGATTTTATCACCATCTTCAATTGTTTTAGTGTTACATTTAATTTTCTGTTACTACTGTAACTGAATACCTTTTGTAGAATAAGAGTGACAAACGAGCACACAATCCACCTGATGGTAAGTGATTACTGTGGCACATAGATATCTACATTTATCGTCGATTAAAAAACAATATGCGGATGAGTTTTCACCCCTGGGAACTAAGAGGGAATGTCTCGTACCCAGTACAAATGGAGCGTTACAATACGTACTATTAAATTTTAAAGTTTGTGAAACTGTTCACGTACCTAAATATGTATATTGTTTAGTATATTTAGTTTTAGGATAAAATAGTTATATCAGTTTTATTGTTAGTAATTCGTATGTATATAAATGAAAAATTCAGCATTTAACCAGATATGAGATAAAAAAAAAAACAAAAAAAAAAACAAGGTAACTAATTTCACTAAACGACAAATTGACTTATCGACCAAATCGGCAATACATTGAAAATGGACCGGATTAGGAGTACCCTTAACCGATGAGCGTGTATGCGTAGATATATGGATGTAAAGGAGGCGAGAAAGGTGTGTCAGGATTGCGTCAAATGGAAGTCCGTAGTCTCTGCCTACTCCTCTGGGTGACAGATAAACAACAACAACACTTGTTGTTGTTTATAATTAACTCTTCAGTCTATTAGTCGTAAACGGGATTGCTAATCACTAGGTCCCGGTTTCGATCCCTGTATCTATGGGTCTAAATTGTTTTTTTTTTAATTTTTACTTTTATATTTATTTTTTGGCATTATTATTATTATTAATTTCATTTAGTTTATTTATTTGTCACTTCGTTTACTATTAATTCTTATAAATATGTATAAATAATTGGGAATAACATTAGTAATTTAGCGATCAACAGTAGACATAACATTATTTTGCATTTATTTCGCCCTGATGAAGACATCGCTTGATTTTAATAATAAGCAAGGAATATACTACTCTCTAAGTAGTAATAATTAATATTTTCAGGCCAGTCTACTCGAAGGAAACGATATATATGTACTACAATTTCGTTATTGCGCTTTGTTGTTGCTATGCTCTGCTGTGTGCTGACGAAGCATATTTATACAGAATAAGTATCCTTAACTCGTTTTTAAATCTTTTCAATTATTTTATTTACTCCATTATTCAATCTGTCACATCAATTCTGAATATCTCATAGCTCCGTAGGAAGTCAAAGGGGGAAAAACTTTAAGAAAAATTTATACAAATCCTTTTGAGATGCTTTTCAAGCAATCACTCGGAGAAATGGCTTTTTTCGTGCGAAAAGGCACATTGAGTGACACTACAGTCACGAAACTGTTTGATGAAACACGATAGTGAAACTGATATATGATGTGTTTTTTTGTCTGTAATTTTGATAACGTAGGGTATTTCCCTAACACTTTATAATAATAATGCCAAATGATGTGGAAGGTAAGTATTATGATAATAAATAAAACCAACCGCGCTAAGTGCTGATGATGGAATAATTGATTATATGGTGATTTAATATGATAGAATTTGTACCCGTATGACGGAAAGGTACAGAAATTTAAGCTATATAATATATAGTATACATAATTGTATACGTGGTAGAGCTATGCTGCAGGTATATTACTAGTATAGTTGTAGCACGAATGGGTGGGCTCCACCGGGGAAGCACCACACTCTAACAGAATACCAGCGTAAAATAGCAGCTTGACACTGCTGTGTTTCATATAATATGTATGTATGGTGAGTGTAGAGAACCGGAGACATATTAATCCTCACTGGTGACAACGCATCTGCATTTTGATTCTTTATTAAGAATAGATGTAGATGTCTATGGGTCACAGCAACCACTTACGATGGTAGACTGTGTGCTCGTTTATCACCCTATCCTATGAAAGAAATATACAAGTACGACACTGATGGTCTTATATTAAGGTAGAACATGAAGAAGCAATGCGGTAAGATGTCAACTATGGCTTAAAAGAGATTTAAATGTTTATATATATGGTTTCTAAGATACAGTTATTACACTGGTTTTTAAGATACAGTTATTACAACTAGTTTAGAAGCCAGGGTTCCATTTAATTCTTAACAGATTTGTGGCAAATAAAAAATTTATTATTATTATATATATATATATATTTATAATAATAAACTATATATTTTTATATATATATATATATATATATATATATATATATATATATATATATATATATATATATATATTTAATATGGTTTTCTTACCGTTGTAATTGGTTTTCAAATCAAGGTTTGCATTAAGTCTCTTAGCATTTACAGCACCAGCCCGTTTGTGAATCCACGCGCGATTGGACTTATTTTATTTAAAAAAAAACTGTTTCGGCGTGAAGTACCGCCGCACCCGAGTTAAGACACCTAGTTTCCTTGCGGGTGCTTTGTCCCTCGACTCAAAAAACTGCCCATAATTTAGTTTAAGATACATTCCTGAAAGTAGAAACCAGGGTGAGCAGGTTTCTTTTAGCAGTCAAGGGAACTTTATTTCATATAAATAACATTATCTTAAAACCATGATTTCTTTAGAACATGTTCAATTTTCTATAGCATAATAACAATGTCCTCCAGACCGTTTTTCGCAGGCGGTCCGTCTTAACCGGAACTAGCCATCTGCGAAGAACATGACTATAGTGCCCAATTGCGAGTGCACGCACAAGTACACTCTTTATTACCCCACTTTTAATTTTTCAATAGGACGGTAATCCGACACGACCGGAGAGAAAACAGGCGCAAGACTAACGGTTTTAAGTTCCAAACTGCCAACTTTCTGACACCGGGCTGCTCCAGAGAATTTCTCGCCAGATAAACCCAACAACTGATTATGGCCCGACCCGGTATTTGGACCCGAGAATCTTGGCATACACACATTTTAGATGATAATAGATGCTAAATAAGCGGTGCAAATATTACATTAACTAATTTCATCCCATGCGTGACCTATAAGACGAATACCTATACGAAATACCATAAATATCTTGTGGCGTTCGCTAGATGGCGGTATTATCATATCGTTTACATCAGATGTAAGATACGTAGAAATAATAATATATATAGTACGAATCGTGTTAGCTAAGAACTACGCTGTAAATTTCACAGTACGCGAACACCCGTGTTCGATCTATGGAGGTATCAAAAAGAATTATTAATTGGGATTATAAGTGTTGATTTATTACGTGCTCAACTGCGAAGTAAACATCGTGAGGAAACCTGCATGTATGAGATAGTTTTTTTTTCAGAAACCTGTGTAGTTTACCACCATTGAAGTAACATGGCAGATGGATTGTTACTTATCCCCTCAGAAATGAGATGAATGATGAATGATGTTCTTAGCAGGAGGATGTATACAGGCTGTAGCTTTTCTCATTTACTTCATTATAACTATTCACTATCCCATATCATCCCATCCGTGTTGTAATATACGATTGTGTGAATCTGACATAGGTGATAAGCAGCAACATCTTCTTGATAATTAAATAAAATAATAAAAATTCGGTTGTCAACCCGCCTACTCAGCATGGCAGCTATGGCAAAAGACACCCATTGAGGTAATCTAAGTGAAAACTATTGTCAGCAGTGAAATTTTAGAAGAATTAAATGAATTTATCAATGAAATAAAATAGTTTATTATTATACTTTATTTTTCTTGAAAGCACATGTATGTTATTAAGTGGCATTAGTTGCGAAAGCAAGCATTCGCTTTTTACAGTTACTGTTACTAGCTCGAGACGACAGGAAATCAAATTAGCTGTAGACTATGTAAGTCTAAGTGCAATTTACCGCTTCTATCTTCACCACAAACTCATAGTTTTAGCATAAGCATTTTAATAATTTGTAGTACGTTAAAGCAGACAGAAAATGAAAATCTTGAACCGGGCTTCCATAAGAACATACTATAAGCCACCATCAAGAATATCATTCATCTACAAGATGCAAGAGTGTACGATCTTGATTATGAATATGGTCTCTCTTACATCGTCATCATTCATCACCATCATTACAGCCCTTCACAAGTCCACTGCTGAACAAAGGCCTCCCCCGAGGAGCTGCCACACAACGACCTTTTTTCCCCATCGGTTGTCGGTTCTTCGACGTATATGGCCAGCCCATTGCCACTTAAGCTTACTAATCCACTGGGCACTGGGTTTATCACGCAGGTAAACTCTGAGCATAGCCGTCTCCATAGCTCGCTGAGCGACCTAGAGCTTCCTCATCCGGCCAGCAGTGAAGGACCACGTCTCAGTTCCATAAGACATCACTGGCAACAAGCACGGAATGTACAGTCTCGTTCAGTTTTGAGTTAAACCTGGACGAGAAGATGTGTCGTAATTTCCCGAACGCTGCCCAGCCTAGTTGAATCTGTTGGACTTACCTAATCGGACTCTTTGTCCCAGGTAACACAGTCGTCAAAAACTGCGAGCTTAGTGCTCCCAACAACTACCGGCATCGGTGTGACATGGACATTAAACATGATCTTTGTTTTGTCCATGTTCATCTTAAGACCTATCCGTTGGGAGACACTATCGAGGTCATTGAGCATAGTGCTTAGGTCCTCCAGTGATTCTGCCATCAGGACTATATCGTCGGCAAATCGATGATTAGTAGTTAGTACTTGCCATTTTTTTTCTTTTAAAATTGATGTTAATACCGTATCCTTTCCAGTCCAGAAGCTTGAAAACGTCTTCCAATGCAGCGGTGAAGAGTTTCTGGGATATGACGTCACCCTGTCCTACAACTCTCTGCAATTGGATAGGTTTCGTACTCTGGTTCTATACTCGGATAGCCATCGTAGCCCTACTTTACAAGCACTTCAACACTTCGGTATACCAACAGTTAACTTGGCACCGCGGAAGGGACTGCAGCACCGCCCAAATTTCGACGGAATCAAAGGCTTTCTCATAGTCCACATACGCCAGAAATAGTGGCAAATTGTACTCCTCGGACTTCTGTACGATTTGTCGAAGGGTATGTATGTGGTGAATGGTGCTAAAGCCTTTTCTGAAACCGGGTTGTTCGGGAGGCTTGAAGTCATCGAGTCTTCATGCGAGACGATTCGTAATGATCTTCGTAAATAGCACGTAGCCACGGCTTAAAAGGGAAATCGGTCTGTAGTTCTTCAAGAGAGCGTTGTCATCTTTCTTGAAGAACAAGACCACTGCACTACTTTTCCACGCCTCCGGTGTATTGCAAACATGGAGAACGGAATTAAAGGGCTTCTGAAAGACTTCAAGTACCGGTCTTCCACCCGCTTTCAGAAGCTCCGCTGTAATTCTATCATCGCCTTGGCCCTTGCCGCTTTTAAGGTGCTGGAGAGCCATTTCAATCTCGCTCTGACTAACGTCCAGAATAGAGTCGGATAGGACTTGCTCTTGGATCGTTAATCACACTTGCGTGTGGCTCCAACGATGATCAGTACAGCTGCCCATAGAACTTCTTAATCTCACTCAAAATTTCAGGTGTCGGGGAACCACGATGCAACACAGATTTCTAGCAAAGACTTTAGAGCCCTGGTTCCGCACGATCGCTTCTTCAATACGATTAGTATTAAAGTTGATCTCTCTATTCAGTTGCCTGTATGCTGTGAAATCAACTGAAGTCTGCAGATTAATTTTCTTTCTAACAGCTATAAGATTAAGATTCAATCTCATTTTATGTCGAAACTTCGGGTCCCGACCAGGTTCACTTTTATGGGGCCGCTTCTGGAAGAAAGAGTTCATCAATAAGAGTCCCTCTTCCTACATGCAGTCTGCCAGCTTCAAGCCCTTTGGAATCCTTTGCATTATTCCAAATTTCCCTACCTTCAGCTCACCGTTCTCTCTTGTGCATAATCTTTCATTGAAGTCTCCCATTAACACCATATAGTGGGTTTTGGAGGAAGGCATGACTCTAGATATATCCTCATACATTTCCTCCATCTCCTTATCAGGATGTACCGAGGTTGGTGCGTAAACCTGTATGACCTTCAGCGAATACTCTTTGGTAATTCTGAGTAAAAAGTACGCAACCCTTGTCGACACACACTCAATCTTTACAACGGACCAGAGATTTGTGGACAATAAATCCAACACCTCCTTGGGACAGATGGTCGCCCTCCCGGTGATGGAACAAGATGGCGCATTCGAGGATTACTATATCCCCCCCCCCCTTTCTTCGAACCTCATGTATTCCTATAATATTCCAGCGCATCTATCTCTCCTTCCAGCACCAGGATATTTTTGTCAGTCCTCAGGGCGCGTGCGTTATATGTTGCCAGGTCAAGTCGTCTTAGGTGGCAACCGTACCTCCAACGGAGACCGTATACTGTACCTCGCCGTTCCATGGTCACTAACGTAGCAAGGAATAGCGGGGTCGCCGTGGTCTGGGATAGTTGCCACGCTTGGCGATTGGTTTGGCAACCACAGTTTTTTTATTGTTGTTTTGCTGATATCAGAAAAATGCTGCTGCTCATCTTCTGCCTCAGTTTCCCTCTGTCGCCTCTTACTACACCCATACCCGTATTGTTACCCGCCACAACACGGGGTACTTTCTTACATAGGTCAAACAAAAATATTCATAAAAACCCGCGTCAAGGAACATATCACTAATGTGAACCACCGCGGCTCCGGGATATCTACATACAGTATGTCAACATGTTCAGATACATCCCAACCATTACATCAGATTTGATAGAAATCCTCGCATAAACACACTATATAAATTGTACAGAGAATGATTTGTAAGGCTATTGGAATGAAAAAAAAAACATCCTAATTTCAATAGAGAAGAAAGCTGCTTGAAAGATATTTGAGATCCCATAATTAATAAAATTAAATCCAGACCCAAGCACAATACTTCAAGATATTTTAAGCTTCTTCTACGTAAATTAGACGAAAAATTTATATTTAAAAATTGAAGGTAGCCTTCGTTAACAGGACATCAGGACGTCAACGTCAAAGTCCGTTCCTATGGTAACCAAGGGTGCTGTTAAGTGCCCATACGAAAAACCCGCAATTAAAACATTAAAACTAAACGCGATAAAATACGTAAAATTAAGGATGTTTATTTTGTGGAATAGTCACGCTGCATTTGAATGAGTTTGTTGGATCGTGAATAAACTACTTTACAGTACGTTTAGGTTGATGCTCTGATTTTACACTACTATAAGGTAGTCGGTATTAACCAATTTCCGTTCGTTATTTGTAGTGTTATGCTACTTACATTTCATTGTACACTATTTTTCCATTCTGTTTTGATTTTCTGCATTCATATATTGCATCACTTTTCACGCTATTAGTTATACTACTAACATATCATTTTACACTATTTTTCCATTCTGTTTTTGATTTTCTGCATTTATATTTTGCATCACCTTTATTTCCATGGGATCCTGTAACGTTTTTAGACTATAAAAACACAATAAGAAATCGTTTTCACTTCGTAATTTTCACGCTGTCAATGGAGTCTTACCTTTTTCTATCTTTTATTGAGTTCTCCGTAACTCTGCAATTTCAGGTTTCGTGCGCTGCCGCGCTGTAGTTTTTCCTGTATGGGTAGTGTCTCATTTCTTACTTAAATATAACTGTTTATTAATTATATACATAAAACCAAAAATTTACATTTTTGACAACCATTATTTATATGGTTGTCATGGCAATTTTTATTCAAATTCGTTACCGATATGATGTTTTATCTCGATATTTTCACATAAATACTCTTTTGCTCTAGGTCATTTACAATAAATTTCCTTTTAATTTAAATAATTTCTCGTTCTCTCTAAAAAGGTATAAAAGCCGAACAATCGGAGAATACAGAAAAGTCTCGCTTCAGTTCTCAAAGGAGAAACATCTACTAAAGGCCTTATCCCGGGGCCGCATTGCCCCGGGATCCTGCAAGCCTCCATCTACACGTGAAGTCGTCGGCGAAGTCTACTTCAAGCGCGGGGCCACACTACTCCGGGCGCTACGACTGCTTGCTCCAGGCGCTGAGTGCACCTACTGCCGCGCTACCTTCGGGCGCTAGGACTGCTTGCTCCAGGCGCCGAGTGCACCTACTGCCTGCGCTACCTTTGGGCGCTGCGACTGCTTGCTCCAAGTGCTGAGCGCACCTACCCCAGGCGCTACGTGCGCCGCCTCCGGACGCTGCGTGTGCCCAGTCCAGGCGCTGCGTGCCGTCGCCGCTAAGAAACCTCAAGCTCCGCGTGTGCCTACTTCTACAAAAGCAGCGTGTCACTTCAACCTTTAGGCTCCACTATAATACTATATTCTCCTACCTTTATTTTTTTTTAAATCTAATTGTAATCTCACTTCATCCATCATCATCATATTTCATTTTTTTGATTAAATTGTAAATACCTTTCTAAAACTTTAAATATATTATTTTACTTTTGTTGTTATGTTGATCTTAGGTTAGGTTCTTTTTCTTTTTAATTGTCGCTTCACGACATTTTATAGGTAACGATGAGAATCAGCGAACATTTTTAGCAGACTTCAAAAAAAAAATAAGAAAATTAAAACTTGACTGTGCGTTTTTGTATATTTTTATGTTACTCCTTTTCTTTGTAAGTTATGAAGGGATTTTGATAAATGTTTTTATTGAGTAGGTTTTATTATTCGTATGTCACTTCAATTTTTTAAAAAGTGATATCTTAATTTTTTTATGTTTATTTTTTTAAAATTTCGTAATCAAGTAACGTAACGTAAGGTGCACAAACTCAGAATATTTTTTTAAAAACTGGCATGAAACTAAACTTGTGGTCTGAGAAATAAGAAAAATAATATTTCAAAAACATGTGAAGTTTGGCAACACGCATTGGGTCAGTGTGGCGGACATTTCCTTGCCCGAAAATCCTCTGAGAAATGAGAGGCTTTTGCCCAGCAGTGGGACATATATTGGCAGTAATTTTAACTTTAAAAGCCCACTGCCAAACATAAGGATTGCCTCACTTCACAACCGTAGTTTTCCCATCTTCAGTTTCATTTTCCTCTGTGGCTTTTTACGTCGCCCACAAGCATGATATGGGGTGGTGCATATTCTTACAACGCCATTAACTCGGTAATTTCCGTATAGTTATCTCGAACAATTTCTTTGTTGTGCGGTTGTAGGCTGTTCTACAGAGTAAAATTTTTAAAGGATTTATTATAAGATTCCATAATTTGTCTAGTCAGAAAACAAATCTTTCTACCCTTCTAGCGTCTCTACAAATAAAAAGATTTACGTATTTAGGTTTCCGCTGTACACATGGTGTTTTAACTCCAGCTTTCTTCCCCAAGCGTTCACAAGATTACATTTAGAATTTATGTAACGTTCCTCTTCACAGATGTAGGATGCGTGATTCGTTATGTGAATTCCATTGTTTGTTGTGGAGATTTAATAAAGAATAACAAATATGAATGCGCTTCAAAGTTTTTTTTATATAGAATTAGGCTGAAAAACGAGCACAAAATCCACCTAATGGTAAGTGAGTTATATGTGGCCCATAGACATCTACATCTTTCCTCAATTAAGAATCAAAATGCAGTTGGGGTTACCCTTACTAAGATGGAATGGATAGAAAGCGTCTCCGTTTCTCAACGAAATTATCACGGCACCGTTAGGGGCATCTTACACCGAGACGTGACTCGACACGGTGCGAACTTTTTAAGATCGTGATACAAAATATAGGTAACTTAATTTACTACACAAAACGATACAGATTTTATTGAGATAATATGAATATAAATGTGCGCTTCGAGATGCCTTGTGAGGTATAGCGACACATCATGACACAGCGGTATTAAGACGTTAAGCGCAGTGTGCAAGAGCCGTGCGCTGACAGGGACTCACTATGCGACGTCGCGATGCGTCTCGCGGTGGCGCGCTGCATGATGTGAAACCACTAGCTTCTTCAAGCATCGTCGCGTTACGTCGCGTCTCTGTGTAAACTGACCCTTAAGCTGCTATTATACGCTGGTATTCTGTGAGAGCTACTGGTATTCTGTGATTCTGGGAGAGTGTGTGAATTCAGTTCTTTTTTGATATTTGTAATGTATAAAAGTTAAACAAAAATCTCATTTCGGTTTATTAATGTTGGGTAATAAATGGAAGTTAACACTCATAGAAAAAACGGCAAGATATTCCGAAATTGTCTTATTTATTCTTTCCCTTTGTGTACAGAGTAAATCCAACCCGACAAAAATACTAGGATACAATATAAACTATATATTAAAAAAAATTTTACGTGGTAGAGCCATGCTGCAGCTATATTAATAGTATAGTTGTAGCACGAATAGGTCGGCTCGACCGGGGAAGGACCACGCTCTCACAGAATACCAACGTAAAATAGCAGCTTAATGCTACTGTGTTTCGTATGGTGAGTGTAGAGAACCGAAGACCCTTTTTACTGGAAAAGAGGCATTCCATCTAAGCCCTTACGGGTGACAACACATCTACATTTTGATTCGCAAACGAGGATAAATGTAGATGTCTACGGGCCACAGCAACCACTTACCATCAGGTGGACTGTGTGTTAGTTTGTCACCCTATCCTATAAAAAAAATATATTCAAGGCGAACTTCAAACGCGTAATCCTCAGCGCCGCAACTCAAAGACACTGCGTTACGAAGTCATGTATTTATTTCTATTATATCTCAATCTGAAACTATACTTAATTTTTTTTAATGGACGGAACACTCAATTTAGTATAAACAAAAGTTTTATAGAATGACGGTCTACTACAGATTTATGAAAATAGAAATGCAAGCGAACTTGCACTTGATGGTAAGTGAATACTATAGCCCATGGACACTTAAAACTAACTTTAAACAAAGAATACAGATGATTACGGTATCCTCTCTGAAGACTTTTGCCTCATAGCCTGTAATTATGTAATGTAATTGTAAATGTGTAGGTAATTGTATTACTCTTCAGACCGGAACACAGTAATGCGCGCACTGCTGCTTAGCAACAGAATAGGTAAGTGAGTGGCAACTACCCTGGCCTATATAGGCCAACAAAAGTCCCCTGCTGATGAGAGGCCTTCGCCATAGACTATCACATAGTGGGGAAAATATGCCATTATTACCACGATTGGCAGGCGGGAAAATGCTGTTCACCATCAACGCTTTCATTTCCTTCTGTTCCTCTAACGATACCCACGGGATGATGTGGGGTATTGGGCTTACGGAAAAACTACACGTCAGTAGAAAAGTAAATTTTCATATCTATGTTCGGGATGAGTTGCTCGCATCCTTAGGCTTCGACTACCTAATCCTAGGCCCACGTGTCCACTGCGTGGTGCTAAACCGAAAGGACATACTTGGCCCTTCGCCGTGTGGTAGTTTCGCACGATGAAGCAATGGAAAAATAAATTATGATGGGACGATGAGGTATGGAGCAAAGAAGTTGAAGCAAAGAAGAGAGCATATCTAGATTTATTAGCAACCAATGCTGATAATTCTGGTGGTATGAATGATGATATAAAGAGACAAAAGGCAGTCTCTAGGCGCCTAATTAGGAGAGTAAAAGAATTATTTGAAAGGAAAAAGCAAGAAAGAACGGATAAAATGATAGAAGAAAATCTAATAACTTCTAGACAAACATTTAAATGATCTGGAGAGTCGTCAGAACTGCATGGAATGAATGATGTAGAAGAATAGAATGGCTGCATTCTGAATGACGAAGTTTTGGATTTAAAGAGCTGGAAAGAACACTTTCAAACAGTGTTTATAAGTGAGGAGACGTTCAAATTAAATGAAATAGAAATTCCGAAAAAAGAGTTAAGAGATAGGGAGATAAGTATAAAAGAAATAAAAAAATATGTGAAAAGCATGAAAACAGGCAAGGCAGTCCGATATGTTAGTGTATCACTCGAAATGCTAAAGGAGCGTAAAAAGGGAGTGGTGGCAGACTGGCTCTAGACCTTGTTCGATTTATGTTGGAAATAGAAGCAAGCACTGGGAGACTGTTGCAAAACCGTGATAGCTCCAATATATAAAGGAAAAGGGCTGTAAAAATTACCGTGGTATCAGCCTACTTAGCATTTATGAATCTGTATGCTAAGGTACTAATTGAAAGAGTTATGAAAGAAACTGATGAAAAAACTTATAACGAGCAAGCGGGATTTAGAAAGGTAATGTGGGTGTACGGATCAAGTCTTTTCCGTGCGCATGATCGCGGAAAATTTTTTGGCCAAAAACCAAAAAGTTTTGTGTGCGTTCACGGACTTGGAAGAGGCTTATGACAGAGTGGACAGGGATGTATTATGGCAAACACTGTTCTCATTTGCGTTGAGTGCTGGGTTAATACAGGCATTAACGTCTCTTTATAGGGACTCTAGTGCTTGTGTCAGGATCAACGAGGCCTATTCCGACTGGTTTGGATACCAAACCAAAAGGTGTCAAACAGGGCTGTGTTGCTTTCTCGTAGCTATTCAACCTATAGCTGTAGTCGTCAATATATATATATATATATATATATATATATATATATATATATATATATATATATATTATATTGATTATATATATTATATTGATTATATATATTATATTGACGGCTCCGTGGCGCACTGGCTTAGCAATGTGTTGCGCTGGGGGCAACGGGTTCGAATCCTGCACGGAATATGTATTTTTACGGCCTACAAATAATTGTTCTGGGTCTAGATGTTTGTCCCCGTACAATTTATGTTGTAAACTGCCTCCACAAAACAGGAGAAAGTCCTATTGTGGTGATAACGTTTTTAAAAAACAAAAAAAATACTTGTTTTGAAAATTTTAAAGTTCAAGAATGCGGATTAAGAATGTGCGAGTTAACCGTCAAATACCTTTTATAACTCGATGATCAAGTTGCAATTGGTGGTTACATTAATGAACATGTCGTTAAAAGAAAGGCGAATGACAGTGATCGCAAATAATACGAAAGTTATGGTTTTTTGAAGAGAAGAAAATAAAACGATATGTGAAATAAGAAGGGGAGTTGGTCGAGCAAGTAGATGAGTTTGTGTTTTTAGAATGTGTATTTAACAGAGATGGTAGATGTGATAACGATATAGAACTACTGGTCCGAGAGCTCATAATGCATTTTCCATGAATGAAGAAATGATGCATCATGAAACTTTGTTGAAAAGTATCAGTCCTCTCAATAAGCAGGTATATGACTGTCTGCCTGGCCTAAATGGGTACCCTATTTAATGTAAAGTAGTGAAAGTTGCCTACCGGTACGAGGCTGCCACTAAAGAACCTTTCTTCCCCATCGGTTGTTGGTTCTTCGAGCTACATGGCTGGCCCACTGCCACTTCAGCTTACTAATCCGTTGGGCTATGTCGTTTACTCTGGTTCTACTGCGGATATCCTCATTCCTATGTTTATCACGCAGAGAAACTCCGAGCATAGCCCTCTTCATAGCTCGCTGAGCAACCTTGAGCTTCCTCATACGGCCAGCAGTGAAGGACCACGTCTCAGATCCGTAAGTCATCACTGGCAACACGCACTGGTTGTACAATTTTGCTTTAAGGTTTTGAGGTTGTCTGACGAGAAGATGTGTCGTAGCTTCCCGAACGCTGCTAAGCCGAGTTGAATCCGTCGATTAACCTCTCGGTCGAAGTTGGACTTACCTAGTCGGACTATTTGTCCCAGGTAAACATACTCGTCAACAACTTCGAGCATATTGCTGCCAATAACTACCGGTATACTACTACTATTATAGGTGTGACATGGACATTAAACATAATCTTTGTTTTGTCCATGTTCATCTTAAGACCTATTCGTTGGGAGACACTATTGAGGTCATTGAGCATAGTACTAAAGTCGTCCAGCGATTCTGCCATAAGGACTATATCGTCGGCAAATCGAAGGTGAGTGATGTACTCGCCATTGATGTTAACACCGTATCCTTTCCAGTCCAAAAGCTTGAAAACGTCTTCCCATGCTGCGGTGAAGAGTTTCGGGGATGTAACGTCACCCTGTCTTACACCTCTCTGCAACTGGATAGGTTTTGTACTCTGGTTCTGTACTCGGATAGCCATCGTAGCCCTATTGTACTAGCACTTCAGCACTTCGATATACCGACAGTCAACTTGGCACCGCTGAAGGGACTGCAGCATCGCCCAAATTTTGACGGAATCAAAGGCCTTCTCATAGTCCACATACGCCAGGCAAGGTGGCAAATTGTACTCCTCGGACTTCTGTACAACTTACCGAAGGGTATGTATGTAGTCTATGGTGCTAAAGCCTTTTTGGAAACCGGCTTGTTTGGGAGGCTGGACTTCGTCAAGTCTGCGTGCGAGACGATTCGTAATGACTTTCGAAAACAGCACGTAGACGCGGCTCAGAAGGGAATCTGTCTGTAGTTCTTCAAGAGAGCATTGTCACCTTTCTTGAAGAACAAGACCACCGCACTTCTGCTTCACGCCTCCGGTGTAATGCCACCATGGACGACGGAATTAAAGAGCTTTGATTCCGAAAGACATCCAGTACCGGTGTTCCACCCGTTTTCAGAAGCTTCGCTGTAATTCCATCCTCGCCTGAGGCCTTGCCGTTTTTAAGATTCTGGAGAACCATTCTAATCGCGCTCAGACTGACGTCCGGGACATCTTCGGAATAGTGTCGGATAAGACCGGTAGGCGAAGTGTAGGGCGACCCCCCACGAGATGGAGTGACGACCTGGTAAGACATGCAGGAAGTCGATGGATGCCGGTGGCTCAGGACCGTGCTTTGTGGCATTTCTTGGGGGAGACCTATGTTCAGCAGTGGACTTATGAAAGGCTGTAATGATGATGATGAGTGAAAGTTGGGTGTAGCAGAAGAATCAGGAGAGTAGAATAAATGCTGTGGAAATGCAATGATTAAGGAGTATGTTAGGGCTGAATCTGAATGACAGGATGAAACACAGGATGTGTAATAAGAGAAGAGTGTAGTTTTCAATATGATGTCACCAGGATTAAGAAAGGAATGCTTCGGTGGTTTGGTCATGTAGAAATAATTAATGAGGAAAGAGTGACAAAGGAGATTTATGTTGCAGAAGTGAACGGTAGAGTTAGAAAGGGACGTCCTAGGCTTAAGTTTATCGTTGTTCGATAAATCGATTGGCAATATATTGAAAATGGGCCAAGTAAGGAGTACCCTTAGCCGACGAGCATATATGCGTAGGTATATGGATGTGGACTAGGCTGAAGAGGTGTGTCAGAATCATGCCAAATGGAATTCCGTAGTATCTGCCTCCCACTATGGGTGACAGGCATGTGTTTATGTTTTATATCATATGCCATGGCCGGAGTACATTTAGTGGGATTTCTGATTTAAACCAAATGATGTATAATGTATAGTGTCCTTACTCTAGCATTAGCATAAATTTGTTATCTTTAAGGAAAAAGCCTTTATAAATTTACGTCCATAACTTCCATGTTTCCATAACGGCTCCGTGGCGCAGTGGGTTAGCAATGAGTTGTTGCGCTGGCGGCCGCGGATTTGAATACCGCACGAAACAAGTATTTGTATGGCCTACAAATAATTGTTCCGGGTCTGGATGATTGTCCTGGTGCAATTTATATTTGTAAACTACCTTCAGGACACAGGAGAAAATCCTAGTATGTGGGTAACGTTTTTGTGAAATAATAAAAAAAAGAAAATAAATTACGGCACATTTCACCTTTAGATTTGTGTATGGTACCTGTAATTTCCTTTGTTACCCTCTAGAAGAATTGAAGAAAGCTTTACGCGGTTGCTATTTCGCTAAACGCGCCTGACCTATTTTTGTCAATTCAATAATAAAATGTTTATTAGATATTAGAGTGCGTAATTCTTTTTTTATATAAGTAGTAACCCATGTGACCCATATACATCTACATTTATCAATTTAGAAAAAATGCGTTATCAGGGTCATCATTCAAACCTATAGAAATATTTTTTTTAAAAAGTAGAACAATATATTTTTTATTTTATTTAAAAAAAATAATTGTATGCAAATTGTATGTGGTTTTATTACCTCTGCATTGTCTGGGGAGTAAGAGGATTGTTAAAAACCCCGCTTTACTTAGCTTTAGCATCGGCTAGTGTCAGTAAGAGGTAATAAAACCACATAAAATTATTTTTTTTAATAGAATAAAAAAATATGGTCGAGTTTTTAAAAAAAAGTTATTTCTATAGGTTTGAATACTGATGAATACTGAACGGGAACCACAGAGTTTTTTTTGTTATTTGTTATGTTATTGTTTATTAAAATATACACTTCTTTGAAATATAATAAGAGTGTAGTCTCCGGTTTACTATAATATGTTTCAACGAAATTTCAAAGAATTCTCATAAAAAATATCCAAACCAAAATATGAAGTATTTAATTTAAGAGCATGTTAAATTTCACCTAGCCTGTGGCGAGGACACCGACTCTTTTAAACCCAAAACTTTTATCAAATCACGTTTTGTGATTACCAATCATGCTAGTTGATTAAAACCCATTTTTACAGCGCCCATGGTCGAGATCCTTGAGACCGTGAGTGTTTGCCCAAGATCCTGTTCCTGGATGCGGCAGGAGCTCTTCGGTGATGTAGTATATAATAAATTGATGTAGTCGATTTCCCATAATAAAAATCTTGACTTTAATTGTATTAATTGCGTATAATTCAAAAACTACAGGATGAAAACAGGACTTCTATATTGAAAGATAATTACAAATGTACATAAAAGGTCAGCTACTGTGTTAAGTTAACTATGCTATCGTGTCTTGAGGAAGTCTAGAACCGTTATTTTAATTCGTATTTTTTGATTGGGCAAGGCTAATTGTCATTGTTGCGTTTCGATTTACGTTATAACGCAACATGCTCCCCGGCGTTGAAGTGGTCTAGTCCGCTTCAATAGGTAGGGTGACGAGACTATTATTATAGGTCCGAAGAAGATGCCCTTTCTTGGTCTTGACTTGACTTCAGCTACTCTCGCAACACCATCGTTTCCCGGAATGAGTTTACAGACGCGCCCCAGAAGCCATAACAGTGGGGGAAGATTGTTTTCCTTCACCAAAACCATTTGTCCTATAGTCAGGTCCCCGGAAGAGATGCACCATTTCTTTATGTGTTGTAGGACATGAATATAGTCATTAACAAAATGCTTCCAAAAATGTTGTTTTAGCTTTTCCACTCGCGCAAATCTAGCTAGTGAGTGGATATGCCTGTCTCCGATTTATGGATACGGGACTGAGGTCCGTCCAATAAAAAAATGGGAAGGAGTTAAATATTTTAGATCAGTGGGATTGGATAATAAGGGCGTAAGAGGTCTGGAATTTAGGACAGCTTTAATCTGAGTCAGACAAGTTGAAAGCTCTTCAAATGTGAAGTGAGTGAGGCACATAATGCGTCTCAGATGATGTTTGACGGACTTTCCGGCAGCTTCCCACAGTCCTTCAAAATGAGGACAATAGGCTGGGATAAATTTAAATTCTATACCCTGTTCTGCGATGTTTGAAGTTATGTGATCTGATGTGTAAAAAGAAGAGAGTTCATTGCAGGCACCTACGAAGTTGGTACCGTTATCTGAATAAATGCGCTGTGGTTTTCCTCGTGGAGCTACAGACCGACTTAGGGCTGCGAGATATGCCTACTTCGTGCAACCCGTGACGAGTTCTAAGTGGACAGCCTTAACTGCTAAACAAACAAAAATACAAATGTAAGATTTTTGAAGGTACTGCCTCTACCCTTACGATTGACTATCAGCACAGACCCGCAATCATCAACTCCGGTGCTCAAAAATGGGAATTCTAAGTGAGTCCTATCGGGAGGTAAGTCACACATAGTAGGCTGCACGAAAGTTGCTTTAAATCTATTACAACGTATACAACAATGAACAATAGCCTTCGCTAGATTTCTACCGCCTAAAGGCCAGTAAGGTTGCCTGATGTTCGCCAAGAGCAGTTGAAGACCTGCGTGCATTAAGCATTTGTGTTTCATTTTAAATATGATTTTGGTTAAATGATGCTTGCTACATATTATAATAGGTTGCTTAATATCATTAGTGTAGTACGAATTGCTATGACTACCACCCATACGTATAATATTGCTATTATCCATGAAAGTGGAAAGGGAATTACCTGACTTCAGAATAGCATATTCTTTAGGAAACATTTCCATTTGAGCTATACGTATTAGTATTGATTTCGAAGAATTTAATTCTGAACATGAAAAATAATTGGTGTTATGAATATTACTTCTTCTACAATTATTAATGAACCTTTGTATATAAGCTATTATTCCAATTAATTTTGTAAAATTAGATGATTTATTGATTATGCTAGAAATTATATTGTCTGTTTGCGTATTTATGTCTGTATGTAAGGATATTTCTGGAAGTTAATTTGTTTGAATGTGAGTAAAATGACAGATAGAAGATGTTGCCTGAGTAGGCTGAGGAATACAGCCAGATATGATCCAACCAAGCTTTGATTCATGTAGCCTTGGCTGGTTTGTTCCTAAGCTAATATGGGTGGAACCTAAAACATCCCAGAAGACCTCTGCTCCAACTAGGACGTCGATTGCAGAAGGAACGTTGTAGGAAGGATCCGCTAAATGTATTCCTTTCGGTATATGGATATTATGTATATAACATGATAGTAATGATTGAGAGATCTGTGGTAAAACATAACAATTTATGTTGGTCGTACATCTCCCGCAGTACGATTGTATAGTAAGATCACATGACTCTGACTTATGTAGCAAGGTATTGTGCTTAATATTGCAATACTTACAATGAGATAAACGGCAAACTTTCTGGGTATGACCTGGGCGCAAACAGGTAAGGCACACATGAGCAGCATTAGCTTGTTTTATACGTGAATCAACGCTTAAGCTTTTAAAAGAGGGACATAAGTATAAATAATGTTTATCACTACACATGGGACGGCTAATCTCATTAATTGAATTTCTACTATTTATGAGATCTGTAGTGATAATGAAGCTCTTAGACTTAGGCGGTTCAGGTGTATTTTGTTTTTGTATATTATGTTTGTTATTATTAAACAATGTTTCAAGTAAGTCTGGACTATTATTTAAAAAATTAAAAAATTGTTGTAATGTTGGAGAACCGGTAAGAATACTTCGATACTCTTCCCATTCGCGACACGATATACCATCTAACTTGCGAGACATCATAAAAATAATAAGCGTATCCCAATGGTCGGTGGGCTCACCCAGAGTAGCAAGGGCCCTCAAGTTTTTTTTTTGGTGACGTCAATCATGTTTCTTAAACACACGCTAGATTTTTTTTGTAAAGGCTCAAAATCATAAAGGGCTTGTACGTGGTTGTTTACGAGCAGTCGTGGCTTGTCATATCTGTCTGACAGAAGTTGCCACGCAATGGCATAGTTATCTGATCTAAGTTCTAAACTGTGGGCAATTAAAGCTGCACTACCTTTTAAAGCAGCGCGCAAATAATGTAATTTGTTTATATCGCTCAAACTATTGTTATTGTGTATAAGTGAACGATACGTATCTCGAAATGCAAGCCAGCGCTGATAGTCGCCGTCAAAGTGGGGCAGGTCGAATTTGGGCAACCGCACAAAGTCATATCTGCAACTAGTGGAACCCTGACATGTAACGGACTCTTCACTGGGTCCCGAAGATGGCTGCAGCGTAGGGGCGAGCAAGGTACGCGCCAGCGATACGGCATCATAATATTGTGTCTCAAATTGCTCGCGCTCGGCAAACTGATCCTCCTGTTGTTCGGACTGTAGCTCGATGTTGGCCTGTAACGCGTCGTTATCACTATATAACGCATCAATTCGACTTAGACGACACTCCAATTCAAATGCCTGCAACTCATTCAATTTCGCACTGGTTTTGAATACATTCAAAACGTTCACAAATTGAATCAGCTTAGCTTTAAAAGAGGCACGTTTTTTTACTAGCTCCTTTAGTTTTGCATCAGTCATGTTTACTAGACTAAAGTTACAAACGAAGAATTTAGGAAATGAACAGTAATCCACTAGAAACAACGCAATTCTAATAGGCTTATAAGATTTAAATGTTATGCAGTGAAGTGCGTTACTTGTTAATTACTACAGATGCAATGGTGATCTTGCCGGCCGAACGAAGGACAAGCGAAGCTACTTGAATAAAACTATGTCACTAGTCACAACTCTATAGCTGTTTTGAACGATGCAAAGTTAATGCGTGTGGGTAAATAAACAAGAAAGAAATAATTTCAACGCGGTATAGTATGTTTATCACGTATGGGACGGATGAAAAATGTAGCAGTTTGAATTATTAACTGAATTAGATTATTAAGAAATGCAATTATTTAAATTTAACTATGATATCAAGTTGCCTGACACTTTAAAAAGCTATTTAAATGATAGGAAGTGGGAATTATAGAAACATGGAAAAGGAATAACTATTGGAACGGACTCACTCAGTTGATATTAAAGCTCTTCTAACGGTTTCGGGCTTCGAATTGAGTGCGGTCTTGAACAAAGTCTGCTGGCAAAAATAGGAATCGCTGTTGAGTATGGAAGGCTCGTAGACTGCAACTTCCTAATTTTGCGCATTAGATCTGAAGACTTGGATTACTCTGAATTCTTGAATTTTAATTGGCTGGTTGTCTTATAGAGGATCGAAGGACCATATGTTTGCCCAAGGTCCTGTTCCTGGATGCGGCAGGAGCTCTTGGGTGATGTATATAATAAATTGATGTAGTCGAATTCCCAAAATAAAAATCTTGACTTTAATTGTATTAATTGCGTATAATTCAAGAACTACAGGATGAAAACAGGACTTCTATATTGAAAGATAATTACAAATGTACATAAAAGGTCAGCTACTGTGTTAAGTTAACTATGCTATCGTGTCTTGAAGAAGTCTGGAACCGTTATTTTAATTCGTTATTTTTTGATTGGGCGGGGCTATTTGTCATTGTTGCGTTTCGATTTACGTTATAACGCAACAATGAGTATTGTATAGCGGTCGAAACGTCGGGAATTAAAATAAGTTAAAGTTAAACGAGATACAATCAGTAAAATAAATTTAATTTAATTTAGTGTATTCGCGTAAAATAAGAATTTAGACAAATAATGTTTCTTTAAACCAAAATAATAAAACCTAACTTTACTACTTTGCACTACTGATAACAAAACAACATACGAACCATATTAAAAATAAAAGCCCTGTGCTAAAACTCGAAATCACATTCCCCTTAGAGAACATTACATTGTTAATTCATGCGCAATCGAGTTCCTAACACACGTTTGTTAGAAAGTGATTCAAGCTTAACATCTCATGGTTATAATTAACCTACTGTTGAACTTTTAATCTATATATCAAGAATTTTGTCCTGGAATCTGATCAAATATATGATTTGTACGAAGCGGTTAGTACAATTTTTTAAAGAATAAGTTTGAAAACCGTGCGTGATGTGGACCACTACCTAATGGTAAATGAAATGTATGGCCCATATACGTCTACACGTATCATCAATAAAGAATAAAAATAAAAATACATGCAGGTTAAAATAATAACAAATATTACAATAAAATATTTATAATGATTAAATACAAATTAACAGTAATTGAATAAAGATATTAAAGTAAAATGGTTCAATAAAAATATTAAAATATAAATTTAAAAATTAGACTTACCTAGGTACTTGTCCACGGATGGCGGTGAGTATCGCGCACATAGCGTTCAAAATAATCACTTCCACATTCTATGCATAGGTGACACCTAAAACTTAACTGTTCACCGACACGAGATAATACTTGATGATTCATTTTGATTTGATCGAATGCCCAAATTATTTTTTCTTTCAACATGTCGCGGATTTCGAATGCACGACCAGTATACACTAATGTCTTTACATGCCCCCACAAATAAAAATCCATTGGTGTGATATTTGGCGATCTGGGAGGCCATGCACAAGGCCCGTCACGACCGACCCAGCGACCAGGGTATTCTCTGTTTAAATAATCCTTAACTTGGCGAGCATAGTGCCCCGGCGCCCCGTCATGTTGGTAATACATATTGCGTAGAGATGCTAGTGATATGTCCTCTAACAAGTCTGGCAGCGTGTCGGTGAGAAAACTATGATAGCTTTCACCGTTCAATCATTCTATGAAGACCGGGCCCAGTAACGTTGTATTAATAACGCCTGCCCACACATTGACACTAAACCGGTGTTAAAAACTATGCGGTCTTGGTTCATGTGGAATTTCATAGCACCACATGTGTTCATTGTGCGAATTAAATAGTTCTATTCTGCCAAATGTTGCTTCATCAGTCCATAAAATGTTTGCTCGTTCAGCAGCTAGTAACCAGTTACAAAATGTAACTCGCGCTGGTTTGTCAACTTCGCTGAGTTCACGAACACGATGCAAGTGGAAAGGGTACATCACTTCATTGTGTATTATACTCCATGCGTAGTACTGTGACACATTGAACTGTCGGGCTGCCTCATAAGTGCTCGCTGCTGGATTTTATTCAAAAAACTGCAGTATGTCTTCCTGCTCACGTACTGTGCGCCGCGGTGGACGACCACGATCGATTGACACAGGCTGGAATTGCTCGTAATCTCGCAATCGCTGTGTAATATCTAGCATCGTAGCGTAGCTCGGTGCACGTGAGTTGGGAAATCGCCTTGAATATTCACGGCAGGCTTCACTAACGTTATCATTGCAAATTGCTAAAATTCGTACCATTTCGTTATACTCAAAATTTGAGTATTGGTAAGCCATCGTAACAACGCGTAACGTTCGCGATATTAATCTCACAATGGAAGGAGAAACGTCGCGGGCGCACCAAAGGCCACTGACGACACAGGTAATTAGGTCAAGTTCAAATGAGCAAACGCCGCCTCTTACACCCCTCCACCCCTACCCCGCAACGCGCTTTGTTTTGCTATTTAGGACTATTGCAGTTTAAAAGGTCCAATTAAAATATTTTTATTTTTGTATGAAAATAAAAATTGAGGATATATAATTTTTTTTTCTTACAGATGTTGTTGTTATGATGTAAATTATATATTCCCAAAAGGTCTTCAGTAAATTAAAAAATTACCCTGTATATGGTGGTTTAAATATAAACACTACTTCATATCGTCCCGTGAGTGTCGTAAGAAACACCAGAGGAAATCAAACCAAAAATGGGCATGAGCGTCTTCTGATAACAGCTAAAAATAAAAATAAACTTCGGTTGCCAACCCGCCCGTCAAATATGGTAACTATATCAAATATCCCCCCAATGAGACTGCAACGGTATGAATTTAATATAACATTAAACAAAAGATCATGATTAAATCAGTAAATGTGGCTGTATTATTAATATTTTTGTTAAATAAAAAGAGTTGTTTCCAGAAAGATTGCAGAAAAAAACTATTGGTAAATGCAATTGTGCATGCCCTAAGCGCATTAAAAATATATATCCGTATAACATGACTATACGGAAAGTAGTTTAAATACACACAAGTTTTCATTAATTACCTTATTATACTTCCAATTTTTCAATATTTTATGTCAAACTTCAATTAAAAAAAAGTTTGGAAAATCCAAAAGTTTACGATTTATAATGCTCATATGATCATCATATTATCATCATTCAGGTCACTTCATAACATACTTACTTAGTACGTACTACTATTTATTAAGTGGCGAAGCTTGCGAAGACATTTATTGATTTCACGATGTCTGTCCGCCTGTCCGTCTGTCCGTCCGTCCGTCTGTCTGTCTGTCCGTCTGTCCGTCTGTCCGTCTGTCCATCTGTCCATCTGTCCGTCTGTCCCACGATTATCTCGAGAACGGTTTCGAATTTTCAAATTCTGTTTTCAGCAATCGATTACTGATCACCCAGGCATCTGAACCTCCTATTTTGAAACTGATTGCTCAACGGCAACCGTTAGAAACCGCTACAAAGCTGATTGTTTCGCCACTTTGCTATGCTGTTAGCTTGCTAGGTTTATTGATTTCACGATGTCTGTCCGTCTGTCCGTCTGTCCATCTGTCCCACGATTATCTCGAGAACGGTTTCGAATTTTCAAATTCTGTTTTCAGCAATCGATTACTGATCACCCAGGCCTCTGAACCTCCTATTTTGAAACTGATTGCTCAACGGCAACCGTTAGAAACCGCTACAAAGCTGATTGCTTCGCCACTTTGCTATGCTGTTAGCTTGCTAGGTTTATTTATTCTGTGCTTTTAAAATATTGTAATAAAAATCTCTGATTATCATAATAATCAAGAATGTATGAAATTTAGTTTTTCGAATATTTTGTAATTGTACAGCGATCTTTTTGAGCCGCTGCAAACAACCGATACTGACTGAGACTGAGTGAAGCAGTCTATTTAGTAAAATAAATTACTTACATACATGGTTGCTAAAACACCGAAAATTTCGACATTTGGCAGCCGAAAAAAATTAATTGTAACTAAACAAAACAAAATTAAAATGCCATTTACATTCCAAGGCTTTCCACATGATAGATAAAGAGAACAAAAAATTGATTGAGTTAAACAAACGATATTTTCAAAAGTTATCGTGTTTACCCTTCCATGCGGACTTGAAAAATCTACATCATAAACCAACAAAACTACTATTTTGTTTAAAAATAGCAACTAATCGATTTAAAAAAATATTAATAAGTTCAACAATCATTTATCTTTCTGACAATGTACTTTTTATATCATTCATATGTTCAATATGATTGTTAGATACGATTTTATATGACAAAACGTTGGAATCTTGATTTTTAGGCGTTAGAACATAGAACATACCTACGCGCATTATGTTTAAGGCATGCAATAAAAATATAATATAAAAAAATGTTTCTATTGAGATACGACTGGATGTAGTTAAACGCTCTTTATAGGTTGTTTTGCTGGTTTTATGTTTGTTTTGTCCCTTTCAAAAATAAATGCTTCCACGTGGAATCCAACGCTTCCATTATTCTTAATAAGTGGAAATACACGGGGTCTGTGTTAGAACAAACGTTGTCGTAAAATACATTCAACACGATCTCTTGGGACGTGCAGGATTTAAATTGTATTGTGCCACGTGTAATTGAAGACTTTTTGTTAAAATACGAAAACTAAGACATTGAAATAAGGCTTTTTACATTTAAAATTTTGTTGGGTAATACGTGGATACTTATTTTAAAATCATACTTTTTCACATCAGCCACAGTAATTAATTTTTGACGAATTTTTTTATAGGATTGGGTGACAAACGAGCACACAGTCCACCTGATGGTAAGTGCTTGCTGTGACCCATAGACATCTACATTTATCCTCGTTTGCGAATCAAAATGCAGATGCGTTGTCACCCGTGAGGACTAAGATGGAATGCCTCTTTTCCAGTAAAAAGGGTCTCCGGTTCTTTACACTCACCAAACGAAACAAAGCAGTGTTAAGCTGATATTTTACGCTGGTATTCTGTGAGAGCGTGGTCCTTGCCCGGTCGAGCCGACCCATTCATACTACAACTGTACTACTAATATAGCTGCACAGTGACTCTACCACGTAGAAATACAATTAATAATATCTTGATGTAAATATCGATTGACACCTCATAAGGCAATCTAAGAGGGATATCTATATGCAGCGGCCTTTAATAGGCTGTAAAGGTACTTGTAAGCTTTTTTTGATATAATTAAAATATAATTTATAATCAATCATATAATTTTTACGATCAAGATCAATTTTTTATTTCTATTAGTTAGACGATTTGCATTATTTTATACGATAGAGCTATAAAAGGTCCTAAAGTCTTTGCTCAAAAGCTTTGCAGGAGTCACACTATGAAGCTGAAGACATGATATAATGGAAAAACGCTCACTTTTAAATCATGATATTGCCTCTTAGAACCAGCAAACTGATCAAATATATATCCCAGGTTTACGATAGCCCACCACTTAACCGACGAGCTGACAGTTATATGTCTAGAGGAGATAGAGTCCTCACAGATAGATTTATGGGAGATAGCGTTGGTCCTCAGGCAACTTAAAATTGAAAATCCAAAGAAAATACGGAGTTCCGACAGAGCTCTTCAAAAGCAAAAGCCCAACAATTAAAAAATAGTTGTTTTATTAATTTATGTAACTGGTTTTAGATGGTGATTTACCACAGTTCGGCGGTGAAGGGAAACAACGAGAGGAAACCTGCAAATTTGAGGAATAAATTACTTCGAAGACTGAAGTAGTGCGGCGGACTAATTTCCTGATAATCCTCGCAAAAAGTAAACGCTTCTATGTATATTGGCTGTAACTTTACTTTTTCATTATATTTTTAGTTACTTTCTAACAATTTTTTTAAATTGTACATATTTAAATGTTATATAAATAAATGACTACTTTTTATCACGTCAGATCACGGTATAATACATTTTGAATAGGTTTCTCTTCGGAAATATTACAAAATACCTACGTTTGTGTCTAAAAATAAAAATTTATGATTAAAATTAAACCCATTTGGCAAATTTGTCTAATTACGACGTCACCTGTTTTACGAGTATATAACATTGGACTGGTCAAATTAAAAATCTTTCTTCTATTTAAAGAAGGGTAAGCTTAGACCCAACTCGTTTAAAATTAATTATTCTTATTAATCGTTTTTTTTTTTCGGCGGTAGATAAAGATAATTTAACACTTGAGTAAAATTTTAATTTGTTTTTTAAATTAACTAATACAATATTATACATAATTTATTACATAATTGAGTGCTAATTAACACCGTTTTCATGGTAATCACGTTTGTGTTTATGTAACACAACTTTGTATATGTGAATTCATTCCATCTAAATACACCACATGCCAGCATATCACACAGTTGGATTTATACACAATGTCTCAACTTGAAGAGATTAGATCTGCACAGAACAATTTGGAGGAACATTTTTCAAAAAGGAATGCGGAACTGGAAGCACAGTTACACACGGGGAGACCCGCCAAGGACACGGTTGCAAAGACGGCCGAGGAGTTTCGAGCCTTCCGTGAACTCATGTTCTCTATGCTTGGTATGCTCCGTAAACAAATTAATGAGTGCACCCATGTGGTTGACACTATTGAAACCAGGCACAGACGAAATGCTATCCTTTTCTTGGGTATTGATGAAGAGAAGAAGGAGGACTGCAAGGCTACAGTACCGAGTATAATCCACAAAATGGAGTTGAAGGACATCACAGCATCTTGCATTAGTGTCTGCCACAGGATTGGTGTAGCCTCCAAAAATCGTCTCCGACCAATCCTAGTACGATTTGTTAGCGTCGGCTTCAGGTCACCAGTATGGAGGGCGAAGTCTAGGCTAAAGGTTGTCCAGTTTCAGTAAAAGAGTTCTTGACAAAGTTTTGGTAAACTGTTTTTGGTAAAGCCCGTCAGCATTTCGGCATGCGTTCATGCTGGACCAAGATGGAGTAATTATGGTGAAAGTTGCAGATGGATCCCGGCACAAAGCCACTACCTTAGATGAGCTGATTACTCTTACGCAGAAACACCCTAAGGCGGCTACTGAATCCTCAACTGGAGGCGTGCGCATAGCAGGAAGCGCTTTATCGTCGCAACCCAATTTAAAGCCCCGTAAATAGCTACGCTTAATTGCTTTTATTGTCTTAATTCTCCTTTTTCCTTTAACTATGACTTTAAATTTATTCAATATTGTAGTATGTAGTAATTACTTGGTATTATTACTTTCTATCCAACGTATGAAAACTTGCTTTTCTTTTATGTAACCTTAAGCTTGTTTCTTTCTTATTTATTTACATATTTTTTTATATTACTTAATTTATAATTTTAATTGTTATTCATTTTTCATCATTTATTAAAACGTGTAAATATTATTAACTTTAAATTTTAATTACATTTTAGGTTAACTTCTATCTGTTTTTGTATTAAATTGTTTTCCTTTTGGTTATATTTTGTCCATAGATTCATAGATCTGTAGCAAGTGCTTAGTGCAAGTTAACTTTGTCGCTGGAAATGTTTTTTTATTAATACATTACCATGGATACAAAGTCCTTTGGACACAGTATATATGTCATCTATGAGACACTTCTCTATGATACTTTTTAATTGTTCTAAGTTTATGTTATTTATTATCAGTAATCTTAATGTAGTTTACTAGTTTAGTTGTAGTTGTCTTGCAAATCTTTTTATTTTTATCGTTTTGTGTATTATATTATTTTTTAATTTTTGAGTGTGTTAGCTGGCAGGGATAGCAATTTGGTAATCGAAATTATTACTATTTATATTATTTATTTTTACCATTTAGGTCTATATTATTTATTTATTTATATTTTCTATTACGAGTACATATAGATGAGTTCCGATAATGAGTTTAATGAAACGCTAGGGGATTTTGTGCGACGTAAATTCGAACAATCCCGCTCCTTATTCAATGTTTGCCACATTAATGTACAAAGCGTACCTATTCACTACAATAATCTGACTAAGGCTTTCTCTGACGCTGATGTTCATGCCGTCTTGATTTCGGAGACTTGTTTTAAGCCCCATCTTCCTTCTACCCTTTACCCTCTCTCTGGCTTCAGTTTAATACGGAACGATCGAGTTAATAGGAGAGGAGGTGGGGTCGCTATATATCTTCGTTGCGACTTCTCTTATAAAATTCTAGCTTCTTCTTCCCCTTATTATACAGCACCTGCAGAATTTCTATTCCTTAAAGTTTGCGTAAAAGGAGCTAAATTGATACTTGGTGTTGTCTACTGTCCTCCTTCTGTCGATAACTTCTCCAGTCTTGAAACGATTCTGGAATCCTTGGGGTCCGAATACTCACATCACATTATCATGGGCGATTTTAATACAGACCTTCTGACTCAGCACTCATCCCGTTCCTCTAAGCTCCTTCACATATTCGAGTCGGTTGGCCTCCACATTTTACACTTACAAGCCCCTCACCATAATATTGATGTGGAGGATACCTGGCTTGACTTAATCTTTACCTCTGCTCCTTCTCTTGTCTTCTCCCACGGTCAACATTTTGCACCTGCTTTCTCCTATCATGACCTCATTTTCCTTTCCCACTTCCTAAAACCTCCTAAACCTCCAGCTAAACTTCTTCACGTGCGTTGTTTTGGTCGTTTGGATGTTGAAAAGCTTTGTATGGATGCATCCAAAATAAACTGGAACGGCGTGGTTTCTGCACCCACTGTAGACAAAAAGATCGGGGTTTTGAATGAAGCTATCCTTAGGTTATATGATGTACATGCTCCCATTAAAAAGTGTCACCAAGCCAAGCGTCCACCTGCGCCATGGATGACGATTGGGGTTCGAATTGCGATGAGACGTAGGAATCGGGCTTTTGGCAAATTTAGAAAAGATCGATGTGATAAAAACTGGACTCTTGATAAAGTTGCAAGGAATCGGTGCAATCAGATGATACGCAACGCCAAACGCCGATTTATTCTTAGTAACATCTCATCTTCTTCCCCTGCTAATATCTGGAAGTTTCTTGGAACCATAGGTAGCGGTAAACGACACCATTGGGAGTTTTAGAGGACGATTGGTCTGGATGATATTAATTTTTATTTTGTCTCCAACAGTCCTCTTGATCACCAGACCAAGCATCTTACTGTTGAACACTTAATGGGTTTACCTCGTCCCGAAATTGATCTCTTTCAATTTTCTCCAGTAGCTATGGATGAGATCAAGAAGACAATCCTATCCATTAAATCTAATGTTGTAGGTTGCGTCAATATCAGCCGACGGATAATTATCTTTATACTTGACCATATCCTCCCAGTTATCTCGCACTTTTTTAACTTCTCCTTGGGTTCTGGTGATTTTCCTTCTTTTTGGTGTAAGGCTTACGTTATTTCCTTACAAAAGATCCCAAACCTACTTTACCCAATCATTTCCGACCTATATCCATTCTTCCCTTCTTATCCAAGGTCCTTGAGGCCTGTGTCCACAAGCAACTTTCGCAGTTTATCTCTTGTAATAACTTATTAAGTCGCTTGAAGTCTGGCTTTAGGCCCGCTCATAGCACCGTTTCCGCACTCCTGAAAGTAACTGGTGATGTTAGGGCAGGCATAGAGGATACTAAAGTCACTGTGTTGGTTTTAGTTGACTTCTCGAACGCCTTTGATACCATCAGTAATGACATTCTAATTTCCATCCTTTCTTTTTCTGTGGTCTCACCAGAAGCACTGAATTGGTTTTCTTCATATCTTCGAGGTCGCCAGCAGTCGGTTCGTATCGATGAGCTATCATCTAGCTGGCTTGACATACATGCTAGTGTTCCTCAAGGCGGCATATTATCTCCTTTGCTGTTTTCTATATTTATTAATCTCATTACCCAAGACCTTCAGTCTGCGTATCATCTGTATGCCGATGACTTGCAATTGTACATACAAGCGAGTATTGACCACATTTGTACAGCGGTGGACATAATTAACAGGGACCTCGAGTATATTAAGAACTGGTCTGACAGGTTTGGCCTAATGGTCAACCCTTCGAAGTGTCAGGCCATAATAATTGGTAGCCATTGGATGATTAATAGATTGAAAACAGTAGCTCTACCTCCTATCTTTTTTAATAGTACTGAGATTCAATTGTGGCCTACTGTGAAGGATCTAGGTTTATTAAATGATTCTCCCTTGAGTTGGAAAGACCAAGCAACGACGGTAAGCCAGAAAGTTACCGGTACCCTGCGTTCTCTCTATCGCCTCAAAATTTTTCTACTATCTGCAATCAAAACAAAGCTTATGCAAAGTTTAATTTTTCCCCTAATCGACTATGGTGATGTGTGTTATTTCGACCTGAATGCAGATCTTTTCAACAAATATGACCGTCTTCTGAATAACTGCATTCGATTCATTTTCAATCTTCCAAAGTATGACCATGTATCCAGGTATCGATCTCAATTAAAATGGTTACCTATTCGTGAACGCCGTAGTTGGCGTGCACTCACTACCTTTTATTCTATCCTGATGTCTCCAACTTCCCCTTCCTACTTATTTTAGTTGCTTAGCGCTAGTCATGAGAGAAACCTCCGGTCTACGAACAACCTTCTTCTGCTATGTCCATCACTACCTCTCGAAATCAGGACGGCTAGCAATCGTTACGCATTCAAGATGAAGGTTCAGGAACACAAATTTAATAAATTGGCAGAATCATCGTAGTAACAGTTTATATATAACATAAAGTACGGTCCTCAGCCTCCAGCATCCATCGACTTCCTGCATGTTATACAAGGTCGTCACCCCATTTAGTGGAGGGTCGCCCTACACTTCACTTATCGCTCGAGCTCCTTTTTTCCCTATCGGTTATCGGTTCTTTGAGCTATATGGCCGGCCCACTGCCACTTCAACTTACTAATCCGTAATGATATTTCGGTTACTCTGGTTCTACTGCAGATGTTCTCATTTCTAAGTTTATCACGCAGAGAAACCCCGTGCATAACCCTCTCCATTGCTCCCTGAGCGACCCTGAGCTTCCTCATACAGCCAGTAGTGAAGAAACACATCTCAGGTCCATAAGCTGGTTGTATACTCTGGTCTTCAAGTTTTGAGGTATATCTGACGAGAAAATGTCTCGTAATTTCCCGAACGCTGCCCAGCCGAGTTGAATCCTTTGACTTCTCGGTCGAAGTCAACATTACCTAGTCCCACTATTTCCCTCAGGTAAACATACTCATTAACAACTTCGAGCAAAGTGCTCCCAACTGGACTTGGGCGTTACAGGTGATCTTTGTTTTGTCTATGTTCATCTTAAGACTTATCTATTGGGAGGCACTATTGAGGTTATTGAGCATATTACTTAGGTCCTCCAGTGATTCTGCCATAGGGACTATATCGTCGGAAAATAGAAGGTGAGTGATGTACTCGCCATTGATGTCAATACCTTATCGTTTTCAGTCCAGTGGCTTGAAAACATCTCACAGTTCAGCGGTGAAGAGTTTTGGGGTTATGACGTCATTCTATCTTACACTACTCTACAGATGGATAGGTTTCGTACTCTGGTTTCATAGTCAGATAGCCACCGTAAGCCTACTGTACAAACACTACAGCACTTTGATATATCGACATTGAACTTGGTACCGCTGAAGGGACTGCAGCACCGCCTAAATTCCGACGGAATCAAATGCTTTTTCATAGTCCACATACGCAAGACATAGTGGCAGTTTGTACTCCTCGGACTACAATTTTTCGAAGGGTGTGTATGTGGTCTAAGATACTAAAGCCTGTTCGGAAACTGAACTTTTCGGGAGGCTGGAAGTCGTCGAGTCTCCGTGCGAGACGATTCTCAATGACCCTTCAAAGGGTCAACGTGAAAGAAGGTTAGATATTTTTCAGAAAAATATTTATTTTATCAATCAAAGTCAATGACAATAAAAATATTAATTTTTATTGTCATTGACTTTCATTTAGGACCTATAATACTTTTTTTACTAAATGAAATAAAATGAACTCTCACGTTCCAGTTTAGTGGCTGTATAGGAATATCTACTACACCATATCGTCTCGTGGACACCCAAATATGAGACGATAGAAGGAAACTAAATTGAGGGATAGCTAGCAGCGTCTTCCAGATAACAACTCAAAATTATAAAAAGACTGCAATTGCCACTTACTTGCAAATCTTGGTAACTATGACAAAATCCTCCCTATGAGGAAATATATGGGGGGGGGGGGGGGGGGGAGAGAGGGCTTATAGACAAAATTTTATTTAGTTTGATGCAACGTAGTTAAGATTCGACAATTTAAGACAAAAGCAATTTCGAGTACTTTGTCTTAAATTGCATAAAAAGTCATAAAGCGATTCAAAAATTAAATCTCACACAACATTATATAAAACCATAAATTCATTACAAACGTTTATTCAAACCGCATGCGGGTTTTGCGGATTTCGCTCAGTTATTTATTCCCATTAGTAGTCACCCTCGTTTAGCCAGAATGATTATCTCCGTATTATCTTTTTTTATATTATTCTAAGCCAGCGCTTAACTACAATCTGATATGAAACCTGATATTAAAGTTGTAATTGGCCTGAACCCAATGCTTTGTAACTGTTGTTAGGATATTTATAAATTAAAAAGCCTATTAAAAATTCAAGGCTATCTGCCGTGTTAAACAAATATTTATACTTCCATACGAACATGCATATTTATAAATAAAATATGTAAGGTGGTTATGTAGGCATGGTATAAGGGTAATAAATCAAGTTTTATAAACACCTGTTGACATGATTCAGTTGGTTTAAGCCCACATATTACTCTGATACATTTTTTGTGCAATAAGTGTTCTATTTTAATCCGTGCTTTTACTCCAGATTATAAGTCCATAGCGCAGTATTGACTCTACTTATGTATGGTAGGATAGAATAGTCGTTTTTATTTTTGTTACGTTTTTGAAATGTTTAAGGGCTTATGCAAATTTCATTTATTTCGTAGATACATCGTTTATATGAAATGAACAGTTTAAATTTTCATCAATTGGTTTTCCTAAAAAAATATTTTTATTGCATTTATTTTTCGTATATTAAGATTAATATTATATTTCTTATTATTATTATTTATTGCATTTTATATATACGGATTTGTCAAAATTTATATTTAAATTGTATATGTCAAGCCATTAAACTAAATTATCTACAGTGTTATTTATGTCAATATCGTAGTCATTAGTATTGTGTTTTTTAGAGGAAGTTACAATTATTTAAATGTTATCCGCGAATAAAATACATTTATGATTTGTTATATTTATAATGTCATTTGTATATAATATAAATACAATGGGACCAAGCACACTTCCTTGTGGAATGTCATATCTATTAAATTTATATTCAGACGAATACGGTATAAAATCCTTATTTTCATCTCTTTTCATGATTGTAACATTTTGCAGTCTGTTACTGAGATATTGGGGGTCACTGTAGAAACGTGCTCGTCGCGACCCCTGCCAGCCCTTTTCAGGGCTGCAATTCTACTTAGCTGCGCACCCATGCCAACTAGGGTTAGGGCGTCCCCCCAAGGCGACGCACACCAGCTCGTCCCCGTTGGTGTGGAATGCAGCGCGCAAAGCGGCGATGGGGACAGCCACCCGTCACGCACAGCCCGACACGGCGGAAGGTGGAGGACAGAGTGCAGAGTTGGCACGTGGAATGTTAGAAGAGGCATGAGAGATAAGACGAATGAGTTGATCAAAATAATGAAAGAAAGAGAATTAGATGTCGTGTGTATGTCGGAGACCAAACGGAAGGGCAGTGGTACTGAAGAGCTCCCTGGCGGGGCGTTAGCTCTATGGCCTGGTGTCCCGGAGAGCGAGAGCGCCCGCCAGGGAGTGGGGGTGCTGCTGTCGTCTCGGTTGGTCGATGTTATGACTGAATACAAAGTTGTGAACTCAAGACTTCTCTGGGTTCGCTTTAAATTGGGACTGACGAAGTTATTCCTTTTGGTTGTTTATGCGCTGGTAGCTTCGTCGTCCAGTGAGCTGGAGGAGTTTTGGGAGAATGCAAGAGAAGTTCTAGAATTGGCTAGGGAAAACGAAAGAATTGTTGTATGTGGTAATTTGAATGGATGGGTTGGTACCGCTCGACCAGGGTACGAGTCGGTGCTTGGAAAGTTTGGCAATAAAAGGGTTAATGACGCTGGCAAGCTTATACTGGCGGTATGCAAGGAAAAGGGTCTTCTTGTGACAAACACTATGTTTAATCACAAGAAAATCCATATGTATACTAGAGAAGGAAAGAATGAGAGAAGTATGATCGATTTGTTCCTAGTGGATGACCGACTGCGAAAAAAGGCGATGGATACGCGAGTGTTCAGGGGTGCTGACCTGGGAACGGATCACTATCTAGTGATTACTAGATTTAGGGGTCTGTTCGCGGGTTGGCGCTACCGGACGGCAGTAACAGAACCACAGTCGGTCTGTCGCATCCAAAGCTGGAAGCTTCAGGAAGCGGATACTAGGGACAAATATCATGCGAGGGTAGCCGAAAATCTTGACACCATCGATGGCAGAAATGAATGTGTTGAAAGAACATGGCAGAACCTTAGGGATGGAATGGTAAGTGCAGCGGAAGAAGTGTGTGGAACGATTAAAAGAGGTAGTAGTAAAAGAAGAGATGCATGGTGGAATGGTGAAGTGAAAGAAGCTATAAAGAAGAAAAAGAAAGAATGGTTAGACTACTTGGCCTCTAGTAATGATAAGGATATGAGAGAGAAGATGAAAGAAAGATATAAGCTGCAAAAAGTTCACACGAAAGCATTGATTGAGGAAGTGCGTGAAAGGTGTAGAATAGAAGCGGACGAAAGGTTGTCGCACAACTTTAAGGAGAACTCCAAACTCTTCTAGAAAGAGGTTGGAAGGACCCGAAGTGGTGCGACGGCCTTAAGAATGAACAAAGTGCTTTCGAGAACTAATGACGTCCTCTCAGACAAATCGGACGTCATGCAGCGATGGAGCGAATTTTATAGAGAAATGTATGCGTGTGATGATCTTAGTGAGGGATCCGGGGATGACGCCGAGACTGGTACGCCAGACCTTGACCTCGATGACACTGAGGTCATCAATATGAAAGAGATTGAACGTGCGATTCGAAGTTTGAAATGTGGTAAGGCTGCGGGACTAGACAGAGTTACTGCTGAAATGGTCAAGTATGGTGGGCCTCGCGTCTGGGACAGCTTTCATCTGCTGTGCAATTTGTGCTGGCGGACGGGGGATGTCCCGGATGATTGGCGATCCGCAGTCATTGTGCCTTTATATAAAGGTAAAGGTTTACATTTTAACTGCGGGTGCTATCGGGCGATCAGCTTGACCAGTTTAGCAAGTAAAGATTACTCGAAGGTTTTGACACGTAGGATGCAAGAGAAATCGGAAAGATTTCTATGGGAGGCACAATGCGGATTTAGACCTGAAAGAGGATGCACGGATCAAATGTTTTCTCTCCGCATGATCACGGAAAAGCTTCTGGCTGCTAACCAGAGGATTTTCTGTGCTTTTGTGGATCTTGAGAAAGCATTTGATAAGGTTGTAAGGAAGAAAATGTGGGAAATGTTGCCGGGGTATGGTGTGGATGGTCGATTGCTAAGGGCTGTGCAGTCACTTTACTGTGACTGTAAAGCCTGTGTGCGGGTAGGGCATGACCTGTTTAGCGTCCAAACGGGCGTAAAACAGGGTTGTGTCATGTCTTCCTGGCTGTTCATACTGCATCTCGACAGCTGTTTACAGAAGCTGAAAGATAGCTGTTTGGGTGTGAAATTGGGTGACATTAAAGTAAATTGTCTGCTGTATGCTGATGATGCAGTGCTTATTGCACCATCAGAGGCAGAACTGCAGGCATTAGTCACGTGTATGAAAGAGGAATGTGAAATTAAAGGTCTCCGCTTGAATGCTAGTAAAACTAAGGTTCTGGTATTTGTAAGGGACGAAGAGAGAACGAAGTGTGAAATATGGGTAAATCAGGAATGTCTAGGACAGGTAAATGAAATTGTATACTTGGGGAGTGCTTTTAGCCGGGATGGAAGATGTGATTTAGATGTGGACAGGCGTGTCGCTGCCGGGAACAAAATCAATGGTGCCCTGACTGCGTTAGTCAAAAGGCAAGGCGTAGTGAAGAGTGCACGCCTTGCAATACATAACGCAGTGTTGGTACCGACTTTGTTATATGGCAGCGAAACCTGGGTATGCCAGAAGAAGCATAAAAGCATGTTGAATGCAGTGGAGATGCGATCTCTTCGTAAAATGTGCGGCGTTATCATGGCCGACCGGAAGCGAAACGAAGAGATTCGCAATATAGCAGGTTTGAAAGATGACCTTATCACAAAAATTGATAAGGGCGTGCTTCGATGGTTTGGGCACGTTGAGAGAATGAGTGAAGACCGAATGGTGAAGAAAATATATAGCGCGAAAGTTAATATTAAAAGGTGTCGAGGTAGACCGAGACTAACTTTCGAAGATTATGTGAGCAAACTGCTCGAAGAGGGGAGGGTCAAGAGTACTCGGATACCTAGACGTGCAAGTATAAAGAAGATAATGAATCTGAAAGAAGCGAAAGAGGTATGTAAGGATCGTGACACTTGGCGATCTGTTCTCTCTGGCTACCCCGTCAGGGATTGTGCGTGACGATAATTAAGTAAGTAAGTAAGTTACTGAGATATGAAAATATCCACTGAAGAGTGGGTCCTCTAATCAAAATCTTTTCGAAGTATTGTAGCAGTAGGTGTGAGACTAAATTAAAAGCTTTTGATAAGTAAATAAAACAGCCCCGTAGCTAAGTGATTATTATTTAAATTTTACAGTATTATTTTTAATAACAATAATGATAATCATTTATTTCGGAATATGTTCCATATAAGTTAGTAAGAATTTATAAATTAAAATATGTTAGTTACAACATTAACTAATTATAACTAAATTAATTCATATGCCTCTATCCACTTCCCACTGCGCCAGACCCGAAGCAGTGTATAATATATGTGTCCAGTGCTGCAGAAATGAGCAGTTTGGTTTCTCCACAATAACTCAATTTTAGGAGCGAAAAATTAGCCATCGTTGTAGATTTGTCATTTTTAAATCCATATTAATTATTATATCATATTTATTGCAGAATTCGATTATTCTTTTGTACCTAGTAGGCATAAATGTTATTGGACGATAATTATTGATGATATTTCTCTCCTTTTTAAACGGTGGTTTAACAGTGTATAAATTTATGCATCTGGAAAAGCTCCACACGAAAAAGATAGACTTATTGAATGAGTCAAGATTCCTGTTATTTCGTAGACAATTTTTTAAATAATTTTTGTACTTAATTCGTCAAAGCCTGCAGAAACAGTATTTTAATGACATTGTCTCCCTTCTATCTTCGTCTTTCGACATAGGTTTGAGAAAGATAGAGTTGATGTAATAACTGTAACTTTGCAAGTTTTTTGTCTTTGTGAGTGTTTTAAATTAACATAGTGATTGTTAAACGCAGATGCTATTTCTATTGAGTTTGTGAAGACTTGATGTTTTTGTTATGTAAGCTACCTATTAGATTTTTAATAATATTCCACGTGGTCTTAGGTTGCGTTTCCACCAGAGATGTGCGAAGATGCGTAGCAAGTGATATGTTTTTAAGAACTAATATAATCATTTCTGTTACGCCGTACGTGCGGCCTGTCGCTTCCTTTTTGCTAAACATTGAGACAAGTCCGAAACAAAATTATTTTTAATAAAGGAATCAAGTTGTTTCTTCTGCATATCAATGATGTGTTGCAAACCAGTAACATTCATTGCTATGCAGACGACAGCACTGGTGATGCTTTATACACCGGCCGTGCCAATATTTCTCGGGAAAACGTCGCCGAGTACCGGAACAAACTTGTGTCTGAAGTCGAGACTTTGTTGAACAAAGTCTCAGACTGGGGGCGACTAAATCTAGTCCAGTTCAATCCCCAAAAGACACAAGTTTGCGCGTTTACCGCTAAAAAGATTCCCTTTGTCGTATCTCCTCAGTTTCAAGGCAATCCCCTTGTTGCCTCAGCCAGTATCGGAATCCTCGGTGTCGACATATCGAGTGACGTGCAGTTTCGTGGTCACTTGGAAGAGAAGGCCAAATTGGCCTCTAAAAAGCTTGGCGTGCTCAGCAGAGCGGGACAGTATTTCATGCGGGCACACCGCTTGCAACTTTACAAGGTGCAGGTTCGGCCTCACATGGAATACTGTTCCCATCTCTGGGCAGGGCCCCCCAGTGCCAGCTCCTTCCACTTGACCGCATCCAGCGCAGAGCGGTTCGAATCGTCGACGACCGAGTTCTTTCCGATCGGCTTGACTCACTGGCACTGCGTAGAGAGGTTGCATCTCTTTGCGTATTTTATCGCATCTACCACGGGGAGTGCTCTGAGGAATTGTTCGGACTAATTCCAGCCGCTCAATTTCACCATCGCACATCGCGACAGACCTTACGATTCCATCCATATCATCTAGATGATTGGCGGTCCACCACTGTGCGATTCAGAAGAAGTTTTCTCCCTCGCACAACTTCCTTGTGGAATCGATTACCACCAGCGATTTTTCCTGACCGATACGACTTAGGGACCTTCAAGAAAAGAGCCTACTCCTTTTTAAAAGGCCGGCAACGCATCTGCGATTCCCCTGGTGTTGCAGTTGTTCATGGGCGGCGGTAGTCACTTACCATCAGGTGAGCCGCATGCTCGTTTGCGCCCTCTCCTATAAAAAAAAAGTTTATTTCAAATCAAATGTGTCATTCTTAATTACTTGTGATATGAATTGTCAATTTATTGTACGCCTCATACCGTGAGGGAGTGCTCTAGTCTCGATATGTGGCCATACCTCCATTTGGCTACATAAAATCGTTCATATATTTAACTATACATCAAATCCATATTATTATTAACGTTACAATAACTAAAGCCATTGAATTAAAAGATTAGTTTATTTTCTTATTGATTCACACTAGATTGCATAAAAACTGTAATTGAATACATATAAGGACTGCCGTCCGTTGGTATGTGCGTCGGTGAGTCTTCTCGCTTAATAGAAATGTAAGCAATAGATGGAGATAATATAGTATTAAATAAGATTCTATATATTCTAAGGAAGATCCCTATTAATTTTTGATATTGAACTCAACACCGTTTTAAAGTTATTCATGAAAGTAGATCAGATTCTTTGTTTTTTTTTTCTTGTAATAAATACCGTCACTATATTTTTTTTTTATCAAAAATTAATGAAACGCTCACGAGGCTTGTACTTTTGGGTTTTCCAACTATTTTTTATTTAATTATTCAAAACAAATTTTGAGAATTTCGCTAGTTAAATTCGCGATCTTTCCCGCGATAGCTGACCGCACGACTAATTCACTTCGGTATAAATAACTCCATTTTGGGACCTTTAGTGGCGCATTGTAGTCTTCGGTGGCGGGATTTTAACTTGCGGTCCGACATTGCGCATTAATATAGGTAACATGTGTTCAATATTATACAGAATAGTGTATAATATATATAATATAAATATATAATATACTAAATAGATAGTGAATAATATAATAGTGAATAATAATACAAATAATATGAGCGACTGAGTTTTTTTGTTTTCGTTATTATTCTGTATGTGACGGGACCAGCACCATTGCACGTGCAGCGCGGTAGCCGTCGGTGCATTTAGACAGAATTCTTGTAAATAACACGTGTTCCGCACATCTGCACCATTGCACCTGCAGTGGCGCTCGTTTTGCTTGTATAAAACGGACGGCGCGGCCGCCGTTAGGGTAGTCTTGGCTCTGACGTGGAACGGTGCACTTGTCGTATTCCGTTACTAGTTTATCCTTGACTCGTTGAATAATTAATTCGTGTAAACGAATTAATATTATTCCTAACTACATAATTAGTCTCTGTACTATATTCAATTACCCTTTCTACATATGCATAAATTCATGGAGTAAAAAAAGGACATACGTCTATGGTAAATTTCAGTAAATGTATGTACATATCGTTTTTTGATCGCCTATAAACTAAAAAAAAAAACTAAGTCGGAAAATCATAATTATTTTGCATAAAAATAAGAAAAAGCTAATTTGCAGTATCCCTAATGATAACACTTATTAAAATATTTTTCATAAATCAAAAAAATTGTTGAGCACTGCACCAAAAGTCATTTGATTTTTCTAGATTGGTTATGCCATTTACGTAAATATGGAAGGAGTTGTCATTCTTTCTTACAATTTTTTTTCTATCACTAAACCAAGAGTATTGGTACTTCTCTAATTTAGCTTTCTCGGTAACATTTGTATATAAGAGTTTGTTAAGAGGTGTTAAGTGTTCTACGAATCACTTTAATAATATCTGTAATAGTAATATCTTTCTTAGCTCGGTTACGCAGGACGTCGTTGCTTTACCAAATGGTTGAATTCTTGAGATAAAGTCGATGTCTTGGCGATACAGTTGTACACCCACAATGTTAGCTTTATTGATCACATGAGCGTTGAGATCTTCTTTAGATTTTTCTGAAATGCCCATTATCTCTTTAAGTTCTGACTACGTTCACGTGTTGCTGTATATTTAATTCGTGTTGCAATTTATTAAGTTCCTGTTTCATTGTAGTCATATCGCATTCCAGTGTTTTTTTGAGTTTGAGAGATTCAATTTCAAGCACTTTGTTATCGAATTCCTTGTGTAGAATTCCAAGAATTCTTTAACCTCATGTCAGCTAATAATTGCGTTTTTTTATTTATAATAATTTTACATCAGAATTAATTTTTTCTAGATTTTTTTTAATAACCGTATTTATATTTTCCTGAATACTATATATTTGATGTTATATATCCAATTTCAAATCGTAAAGTTTAGATGTAATATCACTAAAAAACTACTCAAAGAGTGAACTAAATTCTTTATCACCAAGTTTTCTTTTACGCCTTGTACTTATTGATAACGGGTATTTATCGTCTTGCGTCGATAATTGCAAAGATAATTCAGGCGTAGACGTGGATTTCATTTGCTCATTTAAATCTTTCACTTCATTTACATAAATATTATCCTTATTTGTATACATGATTTTCATAATCTCGGGCTAAGTCGGAATTTGACAGATTGCAGACGTGATAAGAGATGCAAGATAAAAAAATATCGGGCTTAGTAGAACGAAATATTTTTTCTTATAAAAATTTTGAAAGTCAGAGGTGAGTTCTACAATCTTTATGATAAGATTCACTTTCACAAATTTCGAGCTAGAGTAATGAAAAATTGTAGTTTTTATTGGTTTTGTAATTTAGAATTTACGCTATGTTTTTAAAATAATTTGGTTTAACTTAAAAATAAACAGTAATATATGGTAAAAAGAGCTTTATCAAAATGGAACAATTCCTGAATCATACATGTATCTTACATGCATGGATAGAAAGTTAAGATTCAGATTTTAAAACTTTTAATATATGGTATATATTTTTGAAATTCATGTTAATAAAACTGGTAAATAATTGACTTCGTTTTAGTCTAATTACATCTTGTGTATATTTGCTAAAACTTTTCAAAAAAGATACGGTTTTTATTTTTATGATTATTATATGTAACATACTACAAATTGTCAGTAAATAATAGTCGATCATTATATAAACATGTTCCACAGGATATGTAGTGTAAGAGAATATTCAAAAAAGAATCATGAAAACGAAAAAAAAAACAGAATTTTAAGATGGTCAGGTAAAACCAGTTGACTGCTCGGACTTTCACACTTTTTTTAATATTGTGAAAAGTTATTCTTAAAACGGCTTTTTTTTCTTTCAAATGGCTTCTCTGTTATAATTAACATGCACAATGAATGACATTGTTATCAACGTAACACGATGTGACTGTATTGAGCTATAAATTTTCAAACAATTTGAATCCGTTTTCTCCATTTGGGAAAATTGACAGATAACTGGTTTAACCAGTAAACCCTAGCATATTCATTAGAATAGAAAAAAAAACTTATTGATTTTTAAAAACTTTTTATTGTTTGAAGTAATTTTTGTTAAATTATTGCATTTGGATTTCAATACTCATAATTTACATTGCTCACCACGTAGAGGCGGTGGAAAAATATCCCGTGTGCCAAATGTGGCAACTATGGCAAAATCCTCCATATGAGGTGATCTATATGGGAGCCTATGTCCAGCAGTAAATTTTTATAGGCTGTAGTGGATGGACAAAGCTTACATTGTAGGATACGAAATTTATCCAACTGCAGAAAGATATAACACAGGTGGATTTATTCTTATTATATTATGTACAAAAATATACTATATAACTAGCAAGCAGACTAAGTTCTGCAGCCTATGCTGTAAAAAAGATTAGAGGTCTCACTAGTGTCGAGACAGCTAGATTAGTTTATTTCAGTTATTTCCATAGCATAATGTCTTATGGGATTTTGTTATGGGGACATGCGGCTGAGTCAGAAACTATTTTTGTTTTACAGAAGAGGGCCATTAGAGCTATTTACAACCTAAAACTGAGAGAGTCTCTTAGAGATAAATTTAAAGAAATAAATATATTAACTTTGGCCTCTCAGTATATTTACGAAAATTTAATGTATGTTCACAAAAACAAAGGTAGTTTTAGTAAAAAAAGTGATGTGCATCCTGTAAACACTAGGAACAAACACAAGCTAGTGATACCAGTTTCTCGACTCCACAGAGTCAGTAATTCATTCTTGGGGCAATGTATACGCTATTACAACAAGGTCCCGGAAAGTGTACAGGCTCTCTCCATTAGCAAGTTTAAATGTTTTGTTAAGTTGAAACTGTATAAAAAGGGTTATTATAGTATAAATGAATACATGGTTGATAATAACCCCTGGGAATGAGGTGATCGCTTCCAAGCTGTTTCTAAAATAAATTTTGTACTTATATAGTTAGTACAACCATTATTGTAAAATTTGCTTTAAAAAAAAAGTCCCGCTGGGTTTCTTGCTGGTTCTTCCCAGGACAGAGGTTTTATTTTTCGAACCAGTGGTAAAGTAAAAAATGACTTTCAATAAGTATTACACATGTGATCTATATTGAATAAAAAATTATTCTATTCTATTCTATTCTATTCTATTCTATAAAAAAGTAACAAAAATAGTGAAAACTTTATAGTTGTGTATTATTAAATGACACAGACATATTACTGCTGTACAAAATAGCTACGAATTAAATTCTTCTGTATTACGTTTTACTGTAGAGATACGGGTTTGTGAAATGTAAGGCAATATTAAGCTGACCACAAGCCTACATAATGCTTTAGCCTAAGTTACAACATGCAATTTACTGCGATCGTTGAGAGCTAGGTAAGGAATTTAAATGCCTGCCATCCTTCATTTGACAGCATTATTAATTTAAGACGGAGGTTTTGTTAATGTTTAGTATAAATATTGTTAAATCTAATTGTGCATGCCCTAAGCGAATTAAAACAATTACGTATAACATGATTATACATAAATTTTTAATAGCTAAATTTAAATATACACAAGTTTTCACTAATACCCTGATTATTACACTTCAAATTTTCCAATAATTTTATGTCAAACTTCAATTTTAAAAAATCTAAATGTGCACGACTCATAATGCTCATATGATCATCATATCATCATTCAGGTCACTACATAAAGTTCAAGACGTATTTAAGTATAAATATACTTAATCCTACATCCTACTTAATTTTAATATGTAGTACTATTATTTATTCTGTGCTTTTAAAACATTGTAATAAAAATCTATGATTATTATAATAATAATGTATGAAATTTGGTTTATCGGATATATTGTATTTGTACAGCGATCTTTTTGAGTCGCTGCAAACAACCGACACAGTGTCAACTCACGACGGCGATTTACGACGAAGTAAGTGAGTGAAGCAGAGGCAGTCTGTTTAATAAATTTATTTATTAACAAGGCTGCTATAACACCGGAAATTTGCGGATTTCCACGCCGAAAAAATTAGTTATAACTAAACAAAAGAAAATTAAACTGCCATTTACATTCCACGGCTTCGCACATGATAAATAAAGAGATTAAAAATAGATTGAGATAAACAATTGATATTTTAAAAAGTTATCGTGTTTACTACACCATGCGGACTTGATAAATCTACGCCGTAAGCCAATAAAACCGCTTTTTATATAAAAATAGCGATCAATGGATTTAAAAAGACATTAATAAGTGCTTTATATATCATTTATATGTTCAAAATGATTTTTTAGATATGATTTCATGCGAAAAAACGTTGGAGTTGTGATTTTTAGGCGCTAGTAGAACATATCTACGCGCTTGCGCTTAAGTCCTGCAATAATATCCTGGGCACATTTCCTTGCTTTCGTTTCTCGTTTCTGTTCATAAATGTTAAAATAGTGATAGGTTTTGAAGTTCCAAACTCCAGCCTATAAAAGTCCACAGTTGAACATAGGCGGCCCCATAAATTGCCTCCAAGAAAGGATTTTGCCATAGTTGCTTCGTTTAGCAGGCGGGTGGGCAACCGCAGTTTTCAATTATTTTAAATTGTTGTCAGGAAGGTATTGTTACTCAATCAGTTAAGGTTTCCCTGTGCCTTTTACGACACCCAAGGGATGATATGGACAACAGTAAACATGAGTAAATAACTTACAAAAGAAAAAGTCAATTTTTTTCTTTGAGTGGTCGTCGTTTTGTTCGTTCCCTGTTGCCCGATTAGCGTTAGGTTTTGGGAAACTTGGTATTTATAATATTTTTAAAAAGAAACAATCGGTTTAGGGCTCACTGGAAATGTTAACGACCCTCAACGGTATAACTTTAAAAAATAACCCCACCCCCCTGTAACTTATAAAATAAGAGAATGATAAAACTCAAAAAAATATATGATGTACACTACCATGTAAATTTCCACCGAAAATTGGTTTCAACGACAGTAAGTAGTTTATTTTTAATATGTCATAAATCGTAAACTGCAATTTTCCTTTCATTCAATCAACTCAAATATAAAAAAATACACTATTATTAAAACGTCAATCAGTTACAAAGAACTACAAGAACTTTTATATTATGTTACTTGCTGCTACGGAACAGTTCATGGGCGAGTCCGACTCGCACTTTGCCTTTTTTTTAGTAAAGGGATAAATGAAGTACCTATGAGATGGCAAAAGTGCATAGATAACAACGGTACATACTTTGATTAAATATATTTTACAAAAATTGACTTTATATTCCTCCCGTACAAAACGCCAATTTCATATGTATAGACGTAATATTACAAATTATTGCTCTACCTGAATTACAGTTACATATTGATTATTGTCAAGAATTTTAAATGACCCATAGCCCTTAGTAAAATGATAGCAGTATTTTGGCTTACGAATATGTTAATTACAGAGTTAGAAAAGGCTAAAGCACCCCAAAATTATATTATTCATTATATGCCCCCAAACTCTTTTCAAGGATATCTTCGTTTTGATGTAATCTGATATTGCCTGCATCTATGCCTGCTAACATCTATAGTATTGTTGTAGTCATTGTTTGGTGAGTGTAGCCTATCAATTTCTCAAAGGAAATGTTATAGTTTTGTGGCTAATTCTAATGCGGATATCCTCATTGCTAAGTTTATCACGCAGAGTAAACCTGCGAATATATCTCTTCATAGCTCGCTGGGCGAACTTGAGCTTTCTTACATCGCCATATAATAAAATATTATAATGATGAAATAAATCCAGAGTAAAAGTTATTATCCAGGCTCAAAACGGAAAAATCCAGCAACTGGAATCAGCACCAAAAATGTGAGTTTTCTGGGACAGACACTTCTGTGAAACGTAAACGCATCTATTTGAGTACTCCTGGTAACTGCTGGTTGTAATAATAATCCAATAAAGTCAGATATAATACACCCTAAACTTTTAAAAAAAAAGAGCGACGAACGAGCACACAATCACCACCTGATTGTGTGCTCGTTTGTCGCCGTACCTGGTAAGAGAATGCTGTGGCTCATAAACATCTACATTTATCTTCGATTAAAAATCGAAATGCAGATGTGCTGCCACCCCTGAGGACTAAGAAGGAATGGCAGACGGATTGATGATCGCAGTATAAGACGACTTTATACGTGGTAGGGCCATGCTGCAGCTATATTAGTAGTATAGCTGTGGCATGAATGGGTCGGCTCGATCGGAAAAGGACCACGCTCTCACAGAATACCAGCGTAAAATAGCAGCTTAAAGCTGCTGTGTTTCGTATGGTGAGTGTAGAGAACCGGAGACCCTTATTGCTGGAAAAGAGGCATTCCATCTTAGTCCTCACGGGTGACAACACATCTGCATTTTCATTCGCAAACGAGGATAAATGTAGATGTCTATGGGCCACAGCAACCACTTACCATCAGGTGGACTGTGTACTCGTTTGTCACCCTATCCTAAAAAAAAACGTACACTACGTCTTGCGTATATACAAATGTATAATTTAATTGTTTTCTGATAATTAAAATAGAATTAGGCGTCTTTTTATATAGGAGGGGAAAACGAGCATGCGGCTCACCTGATAGTAAGTGGTTGCTGTGGCCTGACTACCGCTGCCTATGAACGATTGCAACACCAGGGGAATCGCAGATGCGTTGCCGGCGTTTTAAAAAGGATTAGGCTCTTTTCTTGAAGGTTCCTAAGTCGTATTGGTCCGGAAAAATCAGTGATGGTAATTGATTCCACAAGAAAGTTGTGCAAGGAAGAAAACTTCTAAATCGTACAGTGGTGGACCGCCAATCATCCAGATGGTATGGATGGTATCGCGAGATTTGTCGCGATGTGCGATGGTGAAATTGAGCGGCTGGAGTTAGTCCGAACAATTCCTCAGAGCACTACCCGTGACAGATGCGATAAAATACGCAAAGGGATGCAACATTTCTAGGCAGTGCCAGTGAGTCAAGCCGAACGGAAAGAACTCGGTCGTCGACGATTCGAACCGCTCTGCACTGGATGCGGTCAAGTGGAAGGAGCTTTGTTTCTTTGCGGAAAGTAATTATATTATGGATTTTAAAAATACTTATCTAAAAAAAATAAAAATGATGAATCTTACCTACCAGCCCTCCCTCACGTTTTCCAGCTCCTCTAGTACAAGCGATAGAGGGAGGATGGGAGGTGAATATGAAACAGGGTATTATACATTTTTTTTATGCAGATCTAGGCCAATTTATTTCTTACATCTTTAATAACTGTTTCTTTTTTATAAATAAAACACATTTTATTTTAATGTTAGCTATTATAAATATTACTTTACATATTATAATTACGTATTCAAGAAACTGAACAAAGATTATACGGGAAAATGGTGGTTCTGTAATTTGCAAAATCTAATTTGATGTTTTCTTATTCTTCCTTTATTATTTACTTTCTTAGGAAATACAAATAATGAAGCCAAGTTGCTGTATGCTTTTTTTTTAGTTTTGTTGTACGAAACAATATAAATGTTTTAAACGTTTAGGAGCAAGGAGAAGTTAAACATGAACGTAGTTAATTTTTTATAATATTTCCTAAAAAAAATAGTTTTCTATTTGAATATATTATTATATAGTATTGTAAGTACTGATCAAAAAGCAAGATTGGCCGTACGATAAAGGGTTGGAAATTGTTAAATAAAAGAAAAAAATTGTTTGCAAGATGTTGTGATAAGTATAGGTTTATAGACAAAATTGGCGATTTATTGAAGGCGGATCAAATTTAGTGTTACTTTGAAAAATAAATGTGAATGAAGCGAAGGACGTATCGGCATCGTATCAAATAGAAGTAGTTGGCCTTTGCTTACCCTCTGGCTCTGAGTTTATGTATATTAAAGCTGAAAGAGCGATTATACTAAAAAGTCATGCAAACTGTTAAATACTTTCATCTTATTTTTATACTTTATATTTATGATGGGCTTTATATGTACGGGCCGTGACCGATGTTCTTTGAAATTCAAAGCAGTGTAGTTAAATACATTTCTATAAGAAAGGGCCCTACTATAAATAGTTACTATCATTACTAGTAAAATAATTGCATTCCTTTTATTTTATTATATTCCTTTTATTATATTTACTGAAAATGAGGCATTCCATCTTAGTCCTCACGGGTGACAACGGATCTGCATTTTGATTCGCAAACGAGGATAGATGTATGTGTCTATGGGCCGCAGCAACCACTTACCATCAGGTGAACTGTTTCAAATGGAGATCTTGGGATCCATCGTATACTCTGATGGTGACCACCGTAGGGTTATAGCCGATATGAATCCGGCATAACCTGTCCGTTGCCCCCGAAGCCGAAGGTATCCATGAGGAGTTCCCTTCGATAAAAAAGATAAAACCTCCCTAAATCGGGAGAGGCAAAGCAATGTACCTTTACGAACCTATTCTAATGTGATATTTACCACTGCAGCCTGACAAAGTTTACAGAAGCAGCGCACAGGGTCCGTAATTATTTTTCTTAATTATATTAGGATAAGTATATTTTAATGTCAGTAGTTATACTCGTATTTATCAGTTCATGTTTAACTTAACTTAACTTATCTTCACGCACAATCCCTGACGGGGTAGCCAGAGAGAACAGATCGCCAAGTGTCACGATCCTTACATACCTCTTTCGCTTCTTTCAGATTCATTATCTTCTTCATACATGCACGTCTAGGTATCCGAGTAATCTTGACCCTCCCCTCTTCGAGCAGTTTGCTCACATGGTCTTCGAAAGTTAGTCTCGGTCTACCTCGACATCTTTTAATATTTACTTTCGCGCTATATATTTTCTTCACCATTCGGTCTTCACTCATTCGCTCAACGTGCCCAAACCATGTGCACAAACCAGTTCATGTTTATTTTTGAACTATATTGTCTTGGTCTTGTACTGTTATGATGCTGTTACTGTTTTTTTAAGAAATAAATAAATAAATGAAGAAGGAAGTATTACAAATGAGCACACCGTACATCTCACGGTAAGTGGATGCTGTAGCTAATAGACACCTTCTTTGAGGACCTAGAACAGGTTGCCTCTGTTACAGCGTAGTCAAATTCTACAGCTAAATACGGGCTTCCTCCGTAGATTGTCTCGTAGAGGGGATATTTTCCATGTTTTTGTTTTTAATATTTTATATCACGTATTTTCTATATTTTAGTTGTTAATAGGAGGACACTGCTGCTCATCTTCTGGTTTGTTTTTCTCTGTCGCCTATTCCAATATCTACGGTATGATAGGGAGTAGAGGATATTCTTAGAATGCCACTACACTGTCAAAAAAGCCTGTAAAAAGGTAAGTAAAAAGGTCTCTGGTTCTCACCACTTTCCATACGGAACACAACAGCATTATCTATGCTATTTTATGATGATATTGTATGCGGGTAGGATCCTTCCATATTTAAATCTGTACCAGAATGCTGCTAGCACAATTTATGCAGCGTATTTCATCCACCTAAGAAAAAGATAAGGGTGATAAATCATTGATCTCGTATGGCCTTTGATAAATGCTAATCTTTGGCTTTAAAGTATTTACTGACAGATGATGAGGACGTGGATGCCAGTTATTTCTGAATTAATTTAAAAGGGACTATTTATTGTTTAAAATATATTATATATAGCGTTCAAGATCAAGAATTTAAAATAATATATGGTATTAGTCTTTAAAAAATATGGAATCAACCAAATTAAAGTGTTGAGAATACGTTAGTCCCAAAGAGATTTAAATATATATATACTACTACTTAAATGTCTTTGGTTAGTCCTGTGCTGAAAATATAAAATATTTTAGCTAACGTGCACTTTTTTCACTTCAGGCCGTGAGGGGTTTTAACGTAATTAAAAACCGTATATATATAAAACCGGTAGCGAAAGATGACACAACATATTCGATGTATAAATTAACTTAATTAAAAGAAATAGGTGAGGCGTATTGCCACTTGAGGTGAAAAAAGACAGAAACATGACTTTTATAAATTTTATACGGTGAGAAAATGTTGTATCATTGTTGTTAATCTTTTGTATTAAAAATAATATAATACATGGTGTAAAAAAAAATTATAATTTTTATACAACAGAGAACTTTTGACTTGTGACATTGAGTTAGCTGAAGTAAGTATGTTTGTTAAACATAAAAATTGGCGTAATTTTTTGTCTTTAGATCTAAAGCGTTTGTAATTAATAAGCTTACTTATTTATTTCCCAATGCATCTTATTCATGTAAAAGTGGAAGTAACACTGCCGCACAGCCCCACCTTATTGTCGCACCGCAATTTAGTGTATTTAAGCAAATATTGATATGCTTAACGATTGTAGAAATTTTACTTACCTAACTCCGCATATGCGCAACGGAAAGCAACTATAAACCGCTTATGGTAGATATTATGGAAAATTCTTCCTACTGCATGAGCTAACTTCCAACAGTCGTCTATTTAAAGATATATTTAAGGATACACTCCCGCAGGGAACAAGTATTTGTATGGCCTACAAATAATTGTTCCGGGCCTGTATGTTTGTCCTTGTGCAATTTATGTTTGTAAACTGCCTCTAGGATACAGGAGAAAATCCTAGTATTGGAGTAACGTTAAAAAAAACTAAAATTATTATATTATATTACCTTTTCACTATAAGCATTTTATTATAATTTCCCTTTAATCCTCGCTTACTATATAATCGTTTCTCATCATCATAAATATATAACTTGTTTTTTTTCTCTTTAAAAAACGTTAACCCTACAATAGGGTTTTCTCCTGTATCGTGGAGGCAGTTGACAAACACAAATTGCACAAGGGCAAACATCCAGACCCGGAACAGTTATTTATAGAAAATATAATAATAATTAAAAAAACTAAAACTAGAAACTTAAATATCATATAGTCCGCTGGCTGCGCTTCCCCGCTGAATGGCTATACTTAGCCTTTGAGCGAGGAAAAAACCAGCCCTCTTATCACCAGCAGCAACAACCAGCCGCGGAATGAGTTCCTTTAGGAACTTCACTGCACATGGACCCCACGGACCTATAGTCTCTACAGCAAATGGCACAAATATGTAATCATCTCTCAGAGACTCATATTTGCGCCACTTACCCAGTTCAGCTACCTCTGATGCCGCCCCGGCTCAAAACGAGGTACCCCTGAGATGAGAGGCCGCCAGAGTGTCTACGCAAGTAGCATCCCACACTAGGGCTTTACCTCTCTCCCAAGGGACCAATGTCATACCGTCGGGTTTCCTGCCATCATCTCTTAATATTCCACAAGGCTCTAAAACCGAGAGAACATTAATAGAGACAACGGCCCTTCGGATGACATCATTCAAAGAACTGTGTCGTGAAAACCTACCAGCACTTTTCTTATATCAAAGTCCGTGGAGCCCAAACTTGTCGACGCTGCTACCACAGGGACACTGATGGGGTTGACAAATCGCCGCTCCTAGTCGGATTCCTACGGCAATGAGTAAGCTTTCTCCATCAAGTAATGTGCCTAGATTACTTGATGGTAAAGCATGTAACCAGTGATTAGATTCCTTAGTCGAAACAGCTAGAAGCATAGGTTTACTTTATTATTTAAAATTATATTACATTAGTCACTGACACTTTGTACGGAAGCAAGGAAAACAGGCAATGCAACGCTAGAAAGATTTCTCACACCAATGCCACCAAATTTTATAGGTAAAGTAGCTTGAGTCCAGGCTGTTGAATGTAAAGTTAAATTTAGAATTTTTTCTATAGCTTTTTTAAGATTATTATCAATATCTTATAAAATATCGGAACATTGCCAGACTGGACTCGAGCGGAGTAAGTATGTAAATCTAGGTACAAGAAGACAATATTTTAAAATAGAAAGAGCTATGTGGGGGTTTAATTTATACAATTTATATTATAATAATATTTATACGTGGTTTAAAAACTGATCAAATTTTGTTTTTAAAACAGGTTTAATACTATCAAAAAACAACAGGGCACCTAGCAGGTATAGTGATTCCGTACTGACAGTTTTTATTGACGGACAAATATGATTAAAATTTGAATTAAAGTGTCTCTATGAGAAGTAGATAAATTATTGGAAAAAATATTTCACATTTATTGCTATTACTATTATTTATAGGCCATACAATTACTCGTTCCGTGCGGGATTCGAACCCGCGGCACCAAGCGCAGCAACTCATTGCTAAGCCACAACGCCACGGAGCCGTCAAATTTGTTTGATTTACGATATGAATTTGTTGGCAAAAAATATTTTATGGCAGGTTCTTTTTACGTCGCCTTTTTCTTCACAGATAAAATAAATTACTGTGAACGGAAAACGCAATCTTTATCAACGATCAATACATGTTGGACTGAGAACGAGAACGAAACGCAGTACACTGTATACTGGTTTATACATTCCTAATTATACAATTTTACAATAAATAAATCTATCTCCTATCGCGGTTTCAACGAGAAGTGCTCTGAGGAATTTTATTCGGATTAATTCCAGCCGCCAAAGAAGACGGTCCATTTCTGGTTAAGTATACCGTAAATAAGAGAAAAATTCAGGGATTTTGTTAAAAATAAAATGAGAGAATAAATCAAACTAAATAATTTGCTAGAAATATAAATGCAATCCCAAGTTTTTGTTGGTTTAACAAGATGGTGCCCTTCCAGTCATATAAAAGTAAAGAAGATTCGGTTATTTGTCAAATGTCATTTCTATCAAATGATATTTTTATTTATTCCGAGCTTGGTTGTGTAGTTTTGAACTCGTGAATGCGTTTAATTGTGGATTTCTTTGGCGATTTGGTTTTTTGTTTGGACTTTGGATCTGTTTTTTTGTTTTGACTTGTTTGACTCTGCTTTTGTTTTATGAAGCTAACGATTTACGTGAGATTTTGATTTCGTTGTTATTGGACATTTGTATTCTGTAGCATCACATTTTGAATCAGTAAGCAGGTATGTACTAAAGAAAGATGTTTTCTTAAGTTATTCAACGCATTTGAACGACATGCTTCTATCTATAATTTTTGTTTGTTAATTTTTACATAAGTTCATACTGGCTGCAAAATATTAATATGACGTAATTATCTTTCAGTTCACCTCTTAAAACATATTGCACCGTTTAAAATGCGCTTCTGCAATATAGATAGATTATAAAAATAAGATTGTTTTGTTCTAGATGGATGAAAATTCACAAATATGTTCACAATGTTTTGCAAACGTATTACAAGAATTATCTGTCGGCACAAATCTTGAAAATGAGCTTCAGCGCCCTAATGCTAATACTATCAGTATATTGTATGTTTGGTGGCAACGAAGACTGGGTAGCAGATAAGTTGTGACCCAATTAATATCATCCCAACAAGACTCTGTTTTAATAAGAAGCCGTATAAGATCTCGCCATCATTCGGGCAGAGCTTATTATACATATATACTGTTGGCGAGACATGGGACAAGTTGGGATAAGATGATTGCAGGTTATTATTGCAGTTGCACTTCTGGACAACAGACAGTGGATTGCTGTGCCCACATAATGACCGTTGGCTGGTATTTGTGTTGGGCTCGGTATGAAAATTCCATAACCGCACCGGCCTAAATACTGGATGGCATTTTAGTAAGAGAGGATTTTGAAGTAGGAGAAATAAATAAAAAATACAAAATTAAGCTGTTTTATTCATATTACCTTAAGTATCCAAAACATGATTGACCTAATGTTTTATTTTCTATAATTCATAGGGCTCTTAACCTTTGTTATGACATTATCCAGGCTTTAAATGTCTGTCAATGCTCAAGGCATACTTTGAAACGCTGAGGACCTGTTATGTGAAAATATTTGTACGCCGGAAATGGCAGAACGACTTCTTTTACGAATTCTTTTGTAACAACTGAAATGTACCATATTGTAACAAATAAATTATATTATCTATGATTGTATAGCCTAGCACTTCAGCAGCCCAGATAGACACATATACCCGAACAGAAATTAGTATTCAGGATAATTCCGTTTATCCACCTTAAAACAGCCACTCACAGGTAAAATAAGTGAAATATATTCTTTATTATTAGTGCAATAAAGTACTATCTCAGGGTGGATTTTTTAGGGTAGAGAAACGGAGTTACCTGCTATTCACATATAATCTGGGATTTGAGCTATCTGGCACTAATTTTTTGTAAAAACTAACAAAACACCTAGGCCTCATTTCCCCATGTAAAACAAAAAAAATCCTGGATGCCCCTGGCACTCAAGTGTTCATTAATACACACTAATGAATGCAATGAAATAATTATGTGCCTAGGCACCGTTGGTTTATCTCAACAATCTTCTTATCTGGAATTAGGTAGTATTTTTTACATTTGTTTTCTCTTGAACTGCATTTGTGATATGCAAATATCAACAAGAACGTTAGTTGTTATAAGATCAAAAAAGCACATACACAATCTATAATAAACTTTATTCGTGTTTTGATCAAAAAGCAACTTTTTTGTCCCTACTTTCCTAATAGTTTCGAGACATTTTAGCTATTTTACATAATAAATCTACTTAATAGGCTATATGTGATATGAGTATATTTCAGAGATGGCATCTAACATAAATCAAAACCACATCAATCCGCTATTAGTGTTGCATTTTTTGGTGAGAATAAAATATTAATACCACTGAAATTAAGGTAAATTCGTTGATTTGAATGATCGAAAGTGGTTTAATATTTTATTTTAATTTATTTCCATATTAGTACAAAACTAGGCATACGCTTCATATAATTTTGGACCGTCTCCTTTCACCTACGCTCATCGCAAAAACTCACTATGCTATCTACAATCTGGATGCTTGGCGGTCCACCACTGTGCGTTTTACAAGTTTTCTTCCTCGCACGAATACTTTGTGGATTTTTAAAACAGGCAATTTTTCCCTCCGATACGACTTAGGGACCTACAAGAAAAGATCTCACACCTTTCTTAAAGGGTGGCAACGCACATGCAATTCCCTTCGTGTAACAGTTGTTCATAGGCGGCGGTCGACACTTATCATGGTGAGCCGCATGCTCATTTGCCCCCTCTTCTATAATAATAAAAACACTAATCACATCCTTTTTAACAATTTTGATTATGTAGTCTTTGGTAAGGACGTAACTATCCTTACCAAAGACTACATAATCAAAATTGTTTTTGAAACAGAAACAGAAACTTTTTTATTCAAAATAGGTTATAAATAATACTTATTGAAAGTTAGTATTTTTTTTATTTACCACTGGTTCGAAAAAAACAATGCCCTGGGAAGTACCAGCAAGAAACCTAGCGGGACTTGTTTTTCGTTTGCTCTTCGTATGTTCGTGATGTGATCGTGTTTTTTCTTGTATGTATACAACAAAACATATTTACATTTAGAGAACAACTTATCATACAGTCTTGCGTTCAGATAGACAATCATTAACACATACTACTGTAGTGACCCGGGTTTAGGTCAGGTTCCATAATTTGTATAATTGATAGAATCAGGCGTTACTTTGAGGAAATCCATTATAATGGGGTTGTTATAAATAAATTTGTTTAATTCCGCGTAAAGAAAGAAAATGATGTGTCCTGCCCAGTTTTAAGGAAATCTCCCACCCTTCCTCAATCGCCCGTCGCCGTCAATCTCAGTACTACGATCCCCAACACCACCACACTAGGCACGACACACCACTCTCGAAAATACGACACATGTTTCGCCTCTACACGAGGCATCCTCAAGTAAAGGAGGCTACTTCACCTACTACAGCGGCTTTTCCGGTAGGTAGGGTAGGTGCCACCCGTTTCCCTATTTTTGCTGTAAATTCGCTAGTCACTTTAGTTTAAAAGAAAACAACAACGAAAGAGGCGTGAGACGAAAACGGTCGTTTTAGCATTCGCAGTTACACATCATTACATCATTATTATCATTAAAGTTTGTTGTATCCAACATATTCTTAAATTGCTACAAGTTTGAGGACTTCTTTTAAGTATCTTCTTTTAAGATATTTATCTGCGGTTTCTTAAAACATAACTTTTAGTAGACATCACTGAGCTCTCTCAACCTCATTAAATTTACTTATGTAAGTACCCCCCTCCCCCTCCTTCAAATTGATATAAAATATATTGTAATGGATTGAGCAAGCGCTACATATATTTGATTCAAAAGATCTAAACAGATATGATGTCTTGAAGTTTTTAATATCGAAATGAGACACAAATTCAACGTGCTTGAACCAGGAAAGTTGCTGATCCACCATAACGCCCGGGTACTTGGAAATGAAACTTTTACAACAGATGTACACGTACAGTTACCGCTGGAATGGTTGTTACATTTATGTATTTTGATTCTAAAATCATCCTTTGGCTGTGATCTGCTCGTCATAGATAAACATATGAATTGAGTTTTATAAACATTCAAAGTAAGTTATTGTTAAGTCAACGAGCAACCTTAGTTAATTATTTTTCCGCTATTAATGGCAATTCTTCCCACGTGTCTCCTCAAAACAACATTGCAGTGTCATCTGGGTGTAAGAAAACTCTCCCCCTGTTCACACTCATAATACATAGATGAGTATTCTATTATATTCTTTATTTATTGTATTGTATACTAATAATAGCGTAGGTCTCAAGACGCTTCCCCATGGTACTCCATAATTTACATTTATATAACTACTAGTGTATTGTCCTATTCTTATCATCAGCGTCCTGTCAAGGAGGTAGTCCTTTAAAAGTTTTAGAAGTATGCCTCTGATTCCAATCCGTCCTAATTTATTAACAAGTATAGGGATTGATACAGTATCAAAGATTTTTTTTTAGATCCAGGAAGACAGCAAGACATTTTCTACCGTTATCTAAGGTTTGAACTTACACTTTGAAAACTCAACGCAGCAACTGCATCTTCTGTAGAGCATCCCTTTCTAAAGCCTACTTGAGAGTCGTTTGTTGTTAATTAACTTTTCCAAAATCTTTGAGAACACAGGTAGCAAGGATCTTAGCCGATAATTGCTAACTTCTTTCTTATCTCCGCTTTTTTAACTCGCAATAACAATAGATCGCTTCAGTATTTTCGGAAAGACACCCTTATTAAAACAGATATTAAAAAAATTGCAGAGGATGGCGATAAGTAGTTGTTTAGCCATCTTGAGAAAACCCATTGAAATATTGTCTCATCCAGGGGCGAGATCTGATTTGAGTTCTGAAATAATACTATTTATCTCTTCCGGATAAGTTTCCATCAATACAAAGAAAGAATGTGCCTTTAAAGATACAGGTTCATGTATTTCATCAATATGGAAAAAAGATAGACAAATATTAGGATTGTTAGTATTTATGTTCTCGAAAAGATTTTTACCCACATTAGCAACGTACTTGTTTACTTTATCAATCAAATCACCCGGTGTTGATTTCGAACTAATAATTCAAAACTATTAACACGTGATTGTTTTGTAAAAGTTATATTTCTTATGTGCTTCCAGAGAGGTTTAGTTGATATAGTTGATATTGCTAGAAGTTTCCTTTCAAATTCTCGTTTAAGTTTCTAAATTAATTTAGAAACATAGTTGCGAGACCCTTTCTAAGTAATTTTTAAAAATTCATTATAAGGATCCAATCTTAGCTTTTTTTTGCATACAATTCCTTTTTTGTATTATACATTTTAATGTTATACAGGGTATTTTTGGAACGCTCCCGAAAACTAAAACAGGCGACAGCACCAAGTATACCTTTGATCATGGGTCACAAATAAATTCGATCCTGATGAAAAAAAAAATATCTTTTTACAACGTTTTATTAGCTTTATTCACGCGCCATCATGTTAGTACAGCTAAATGAAACGATAATTTCATAAAAAAAATCATGAAAATACTGAAACCTAAAACCAGCAGTGGAATAACTGAATTCATATCAGCTGATTAAAGGTCAATGTACGCGCGAACGCAAATTCGCGCGGTCCGCAACTAGCGGGCCATACCACAATACCTAATAATTTACAACACTTGTCTAAATACCTAACTTATCTACTTAACCTACTATTTTGCCACTGTACTTGTCTCCACGTAGCCATTTTAATCCGAATTTACAGGTTAAATAACCCAAATAACTGGTTCGATTTCCCGCTAATGAAAAAATACATAAATGAAATGTAAGCAAGGTTAGAGTCATGCGTTTTTATTCATCGTGTAGGTATGTTTATCATTCTCATGTATTCAGTTATGCATGTATTCAGATTAGTTCAGTACTAAGTTATTTAAAAAAAATAGTTATGAAACAGCTTACCGCTTTAAATTCTCCGTGGTCTTATGAGATGCGGCTCAAATTGTGCTCCATTCAGTTCAAGGCAGATTTGGGCTCGGTGTTGCGTCTCCTCATGGAGGCGGGGCATCATCGTGAGGTCTTCGACACAGTCCGTATGTAGTTTGTCGAAAACATCCACGATCCTTTTGTAGTTTCGTCAGCACTATCACACTCACGATTAAAAACCCTTTCTTTCACATACCCCACAGAAAGGAGTCTAACGGGGTTAGATCTGGTGCGCGAGGTGGCCAAGCGTGTGGTCCTAGTCCGCCAAATACAGCGATCATCAAATAGCTCATTGAGGCGCTCACGGACGAACCTCACGACATGTGGAGGGGCACTATCATGCTGGAACCATGTGCGGCGATATTCAGCCAACGATAGGTCGTCTAAAATGTCTGTCAACTGTTCATTTATAAAGTTTAGGTATCGCTGTCCGTTCAGTCACTGTGGCAGAAACACTGGTCCCAGTATGCGATCCTTAAATAAAACTGCCCATACGTTAACCGACCATCGGGTTTGGTGCCCGGTTTGTCGAACAGCGTGCGGGTTAAACTCTGAATACACGTGTGTATTTCTTCGGTTCCACAGGCCGTTTCTGGTAAATGTCGACTCATCCGTCCAGACAATGTGCTCAATGGAACCAGCCACACGTTGTTGCTGGTATAATAACCAACGGCAGAAAACTCGTCGGCGGTCGTGATCGCTGGGAACTATAGCTTGAACTTTGTGCAATTTGTATGGGCGCATTCGGTTACGCTTCAACACTTTGTGCACTGCACAGTATGACACACTTGTTCCATCCCGACGTCTTGACAATTTATTTAGCGATACTTCGTGTACCAAGGTTCGGATACATAACATGTTGCCGTATTCACAATCACTATAAACGTACGCGTTAAGCACTATTAAAACAAAAAACGAACAAGAATACCAACACGTAATCACAATTTAATAAACAAATCGACAAAACTGAAACCTACTGCGTCACAGCGTGATGCGACACGAGTTTCGCACCGAGCTAGATACAGGTCGAGTGGAGGGAGGTTACAGTCGCGTTCTAAAGTACTACATGGTATTGGGATATTGTTTTATAATATTATAGTAAGTAATTAATTGTTTTATTGTAGAATCATAATAGAAGCCTTACTTGGAACTAAAAATGGATAATGTTTACTTGAGCATTATTTGTTACTTCTATCGTAAAATATAAAGTAGTTTGTAACAAGAAAACTTAAGGTAAGGGTGGCACGCCGTCCATTATGTCGTCTTGGGTCACATGGAAGCCAGATGTTGAAGGTGTGTTGGTGTTACTGGATGCTACTTCATCATCACTTTCATCTTCGATTGAGCTTCCGTCATCAGGTCGATCACATGGTAACTTTTTCGGTATTCTTCCTCAACACTTTTAAATTTACTGCACAATTTTCCCCATTCACCTCCTCCTATCATATTTACCTTTTCGTTCACTAGTTTAGTCATAAAACAATGGATATAAATAATTTTTCTTTCCTTCCTTTTTAAAACATCGTCGCGAGTCGCAAAGTAAGCTGTGTATGCGACTGTATTTTTGGAGCGAACAAAGCGCGGGAACCAATAGCATGCAGGCACAGTAATACTGGCGGATTGTTCCCCCGTCGCGCCCCCTTCGTACCAATATGTGTTAAATCGCTCAGTGCCCAAGTTCATGGCCAGCGTTCTTTTTTCACCGTTCACGCGTACATTAACCTCCATTAGTCAGGTGATATCAATTCAGTTTTCACTGCTGGTTTTATGTTTCAGTATTTTCATGATTTTTTTTATGAAATTATCGTTTCATTTAGCTGTACTAACATGATGGCGCGTGAATAAAGCTAATAAAACGTTGTAAAAATATGATTTTTTTTCATCAGGATCAAATTTATTTGTGACCCATGATCAAAGGTATACTTGGTGCTGTCGCCTGTCTTAGTTTTCGGGAGCGTTCCAAAAATACCCTGTATAGTTACCCAGGGTTTAATTTTTTGCTTCTTACAAGGAATATTTACTATTTTGTATTTTTTTTAATTGATTCTCTTGAATTAATATATGATATATTCTGGATTATCACTAAAGAAAGATTTGATATGCTTTTTGAGCTAGACTGGTAAGTGCAGTATGAAAATAAGTGTTAATTTGAGTAATATCATGATCTGTGATATTAGTGTTCAATACAGAAATGTATGCAAAAATAGTTTTTTTATTTAATTATAGTACAAAATTATCCAAGCAGCTGTTCTCTCTTGTAGAGATATGATGTCCCGGTAAAAGCCCATACGTAGAAACCATATTTAAGTAGTTTGACCTATTCGTTATTTTGTGTTTGTTCTGTAAGTCAATGTGTAATATTTATATTAATATTTCCTGCTTTTAAAATATTTTAATGTTTTTTTTAACGAGTCCAGATGTTCACTAAGAGAATTGATGAATTGCTCTGCATTGGTATTCGATGGTGACCTATTATGTTGAAGGAGGCTGTAATTGGTCGTCATTAAAAGTATTATTCCCTTACAGATCACACATTTATTTGTACAGATTTTAATTACACAATTCACAAAATATTTACACAATTATTTGTTTACAGCTTAATTACAGAATTCAATAAATCACGCCTAGAAAACTGTGAGATGAAATTTTGAAAATCAAATCTTAGTCTTTATGGGTGACATTGCATCTGCTTTTTAATTCTTGATCGAGGATAAATGTAAATTTCTATGAACCATAGCATCAACTTACCATCAGGTGGAACGTGTGTTCGTTTGTCACTCCTATTCTTTTTTTTTAATTAATATCTAAATTTTTTCCTATTTTTGAATTTAGTACTTAGTTTTCTTCCTGGGAATTTGTCTAGATACCTACCACTCTTTTACGTATTTCTACCGTTAAACGGCAGTGCGAGTACTACTGAGTTTCATTGTGAAATCTATAAAGAAATTGCAATTACACGCTATAAGGCACTCGATTTTAGTCCTCAAAAGTGACAACACTGAAGCTTTTTTTTGAAGTTGGTTGCAGATGTACATGGGCTGCAGAAGCAGCTTACCATTAGGTGGACAGGTGCTAAGTTAGATTTTCATTTTAATATTATAACAAAAAATTATTAGCACAAGTTTTTTTTTTCATAAATTGATGTTGATTGTGTGTGGCTACTGCAGGCCATGGACACCCCTTAAGGTTAAGGAAACTCCTTAGAGCTTGTAATTATTATAAAGCCTTATTACTTTTTAAACTTGAACATAGAACTGTGCACACACAACTGCTTGTCGATAGAACTAGGTGAATGACTATAACCTAGTAAGCACTTTTATTAAACAATTTTTAAGAAAAAGAAGAAGTAGAAGAATGGAAAGTTTGCATGACAGTACCCATGACGTATTTGTATCCATTGAACATGTTAATTGGCTTATTAATCTTCTATTGTTTCACTTATTTTTTGTAGCAACTGACCTTTGAAGGACTCTATTTGTTATAGGTATTTCATATTACGTCTGATTTATTATTCTAGTGTTTATATTATTTTATTAAACATTTACATACTAACTTAAACTCAAAAATTTTTTTTCTTACAAGCTATTATTTGCCAATTGAGTAAAAAACTGAATATTATATGTACCTAAAACATAGAGGGTTTTGGTTTTTGGCGTGTTTATTTCGTAAAACTTATCTATACGTCTATACAAATAAATAAAATTGAAGTGTCTGTTTGTAATGTTAAAATAACAGCTTTTTACTAAATGCATATGAAGGTATATACGCTACCAATAACAAAAAAAACAATTTTTAAAATTTTTTGTCTGTCTGTTTGTTCCGGCTAATCTTCAAAACGGCTGGACCGATTTTTACGGGACTTTCACTGGCAGATAGCTGATGTTATAAGAAGTTACTTAGGATACTTTATTTTAGAAAAAAATGGGGTTCCGCGCAAAAAAAAACATTAAATCGTAGTAAATTTCACGCGGGCGAAGTCGCGAGAAACAGCTAGTATATCAATAAAGGTAGCAATTATTGTGAGTCAATAAAAATTCACTTCTGAGAGTTTTTAGGCAAATTAATAACTATAGTGAGCCTATCCATGCAATTTGGTATTCTAGGTATTGGAAAAGTACTTATTAGGTACCATCATCATCGCCATCTTTACAGCCCATCACAAGTCCACGGCTGAACATAGACCCCTTCGAAGTAATGCCATATATCACGGTCCTGAGCCACTTGCATCCATCTCCTGTTAGATATTATGCAAAATACGAAGTGTCTAATAGTTTACGAGTCATGGGAGGTTCGAAACTGGCTTGAAATGGAATATTAAAAAGTTTTTGTGCCTCATTACTTACCATCAGATGGGATTGTGCGCATGCACTGGCTTATGATAAGTAAAATCAATGATATCTATTATTTGTACATATGTCTTAGGCAGTAGTACTAAGACGTGGTCCTTTACTGTGTTTGTAATAATAATTTACTTGTTTTATGTTCCGAACCAAATATTGGCTATATTGAGCTCATATAATTAATATTAAAATGACAGAAGATTTGATTTTTATGTATATAAACATAGCAGAAATATTTATAAGCGGTAACTGTTTAAAAGAATCAACATAAAGAAAATAGGAATGATTTCTATACTCCTTTTAAGAGCAATAGCGCGCTGCAAAAGTTCACGATATGCTTTAAGGAGCTACCGGTAAAATTATGAAAGCGTGTCACACGTATAATTTATTGCAAAATGCATTACCGTCACGTTGCGCGGAAATATGTTTAAAAGCAGTTATGAATTTAATTTTTTTAAAGTTCCGTTAGTTTTGTGTCTATCAGCATTAAGCGACTCCGAGCTTGTGTAGAAAACGTATTTTTAGATCTTATTTAATTTATACCTGGTTTTTAATTACGGTTGGACTACAACTTAGGTCGTCATATGTTTATTATAAATTAATTTATTTATTTTAGCTCGCTTCGAGTTTCTTCTAACGTAACCAAATTGTGTTCTCTAGTCCGCTGCTCTGTGGTTTTTAATTATTTAATACTTATTGTCCTGCATTTTTTTTTACCATTATTTGTCATTGCTTAATTACACCTGATGGTAGCAAGTTATGTATCCTAAGTAAAGCGCACAGACTTAGCTTAACAAAAAGCTACTAACTCTTGCCTTAAATACATTTACATTATAGTCGTATTGAAAAAAACATCCTGGCAAATTCAAACTCCTTTGCTGTACGCATTATGAAAGATGAAGCAAACCGTTTGGTATAAATGCGTACTATGTTGACGACAAAGGAAGCGAAGGACAGACGAACGTCTGATGGTTCGATGATGGAATGGAGTGGGAAAAATGAAGTCATGCAATTCCTGCGCACGCTTGGACATACATTTTTTATAGAAGGGGCAAACGAGCATGCAGCTCACTTGATGGTAAGGGATTATTGCCGCCCATGAACATATACAACACCATCGGAACTGCAGGTGCGTTGACAGCCTTCTGGAATGAACCAGTAATTTTCTTGTTTTATTAAGGACCTATGTATTAGAGAAATGCATTTAAACAAAAATATTTTTAAATTTGTATTTATAAATTCAGCTATGAAATTTCTCATAATATTACACATTTATTTATTTTAACTAAAATAACTTTGCAGCATTTTTATTACTAAAATAATAGTATAACAAATAATATATTAGTTTTAAATAGTACATCAATTACATTTAAATCCATTTAAAACAAAACAATTTTAAAATATCGTTTTAGTTTTAATATTAAAACAGAGTACTGTAGTAACCCCATCAAGCTTTCAGTTTCATTTTGCACGATTTGTGTTTTGTAATCGTTACTATTTTGTACTAATTTGTTGACTTATTGGGTGAAATATTTATGATTTTTTGATTCAATAATACTCATAGAGTCTTTTAAATTTTTATCGCAAAATGAGACTTATTCGTATTTTTCTATATAGAGCTTTTAGTAAGTGACTTTTTAATGCCTTTTTTATTGAAGTAGCTTTGGACATTATACAATACAGTTTTGCTCTCAAACGCACAAACTCTTTAATTATATCACAACCCATTTCATCTTTAAAAAAACCTGGTACTTTTGCATTGGCCTTCGGTACGCCATATACATTATCAGTGTATCACTGTATCACACGGAAGCTACTCTAAAAGAGATCGAATTTTGCTAAATTTGGGACGGATCAGCGTTTAATGATGTTCCTAAATTAAATCATACGCGAACAAAGCCACGGGTAAAAGCTAGTAATATTAATAAATCTGTAGAATGGTCCCAATTGATACCGTTAATACTTCGACTTTCTGAGAACTAAGAATAACTTTATTGGAAGGAGTAGCGTTAACTTTGCAAACATTCATCAAAACTTGCCTTTCTTGTCTAATTTTATCCTCCACAACATTAACCTTAATATCTATTACTTAAAAGTTTGTATTTTTACTCACGTTTTATTATGGATGATTACTCATTTTAAGTAAATGGTAACAGTGGTGGTATAGTAATTTTAAAAATGTTTTTTATAGATGTTATGCTGATAAGTGGATGATATGGAACATAGACACAGGCATCCTCGAATAAGAATCAAAATGCTGATGCGTTTTCATCCCTTGTAGCAACAATCAATAAATGAACAATTATTCATTATGTTATTAAGAAACTATATCTAATAACAAAAAATAATAATTTTAAAGAAATAAATTCTCATAGAGCCTAACCTAAAGAATTTATCGTTTTGAATTTTATAAGGTGCCTAGGTGGTAGGACTCCTTTTCTGCCCAAGGGTTCATCCACCTTCCTACTTGGTTCTTTTTTTCAGAGAACCAGTATATTTCTACGCATTGAAGTATTAAACTTGAGTTTTCAGAGGTGACATTGCATTTGTAATCTTCTTTGATTAAAGTTGGTCGCAGTTGTGCACGGCCTGCAGTAGCTACTTTGCATCAGATCGACTACTGGTGCGTTCGTCACTTAATTTTTATAAAATAATGCTTACATTATATAATAGAAACAACGAAAGTATAATACATTGATTTCATTGTAAAAATTATATTTTGTTTTATGTCCTGACTTTATTTTAATCTATATCAAAAGTCAACGGATAAACATAGGCTTCCCCCATAGACAAAATGGACATCCCAATAAATTAAATCAAAATCTCATGAGGTATAATATCATAAACAGAAAATTTAACATAAAATAATATCCGGGCCTGTTTATCTAAAATGAAAGCTTTTGTAACGATGTATTACGTCTTCAAATATTATTTCATATGAAAAATAAAATGGATATCCCTTACGCGAGAAATATTTAATACGGTATGATGTTTTAGCGATGTAACAAAACTTGGTAATAATTTTAGTTTGTGAAAGACCGTTCCACAAGTTCCCTAATCAAGTGTGTGCTGTTTTTTTACATGCTTGTTTAAATTTGTTTTACATTCTTGTTTCGTATAATGTACGTATTTTTACATTACACTTCTGTAGAAAATATGTCTGTGACACTTTTTCGTTCTCTACATGCACAAAACCCTACTTTTTATACAAAAACTAAATATTAATACTTACAAATTACCCGATTTTTGGATTGACGTTGAGACCTAGCTACATTAGGTAGCACTCAAATTGATAAACATATCAAGAAACATTATAAATTATTACTTTATTTACAAATTAAGATCCATCTTAAAATTCTGCAGAAGGCATTCTACAATTTTGAACATCTCAGTTATCCTCTCAACTGTCAACCGGCCTCTATAAGATTGGAGTAAAATAACGCGCGTATGTCAAGCGCCTTCTGTAGGTCGATCGGATCCGACGTATTTCAATGTGCTAAATTGCCTCTTAAAATCATAACTATACTGCTCACTTTCGAACAATATGTAGAAGAAATGACAAGGATGGTATAACGTCGCACCTTAAACATCTAATAATATGCATTATACATATATTTTGTCAGGCGCTCGGGTCGCTTAAATATGTTATTGTAAAGCTTGTGGGGTGAAAAAATTGTATAGGGAGATGTGGTATTTTAATAGATTAATGTTAAATAATGTATCTCCAAGTAAATAAAAAAAATATTTATCAAATAAAAGTTTTAAGTACAATAGTCTTAAGTACAATAAAATAGGAAAAAATCGCTTACACTAATATTTTTGTTGATAAAAAAATTGACAATATATTACAAAGTAAAACTGTCCTCATTCGTATGTAATTAGTTATATATATATATATAGCTCTCATACAAAACTTTTGAGAAATCGTCAATTTAGTCACGAAACGTGGCGCGAAAGATGCGCTTAGTCGCGTAAAAGCGCCGTGACGGCCGAGGGGCTATGCCTCATAAATATATGAATACCGTACACATTTTGAATTGTGGGAAGAATAATATATTTATTTACGAAAGTCATGACTGAATCAGATTCTACAGAGTAAGTTTTGGTATAATAATACTTGTATAAGTTTTATTCCCATAATTTTGAATTTTCAATTGAAATAAAAATGAAAAAGTTATCAGAAAAAGATAAATAACTTCAGATTAGTTTTATATCGCGCAAAGTACAATACATTGTGTTTCGGATGGTAGTTAAGTCTAGAATAAAACTTTAGCTGCGTCATGTTTTGAGTAGTAAAATATCAAATAATTTTTAAAACAAATTAAAATCTAAAACTGTAAAGGTGACTTCACGTAATATTACATAAAAATTTGAAATCATTATTTACTACAGTATTTATTATATATTTTTTGGGTTATTATCACACATTAAATTGTTTTTTTTTTGTGACTAATAAAGTATTCACTGCCTGTTATCTGAAGTTCTCTCCCATCATTGAGAGGATTTTCCGAACTTGGCACACGATTTGGTGGTAACTATACTACTGTACTTCGTACTTTACCTCACTTTGTATTTATATTTTTTTATTTAAATAGGATAAGAGTGACAAACGAGCACACAGTCCACCTGATGGTAAGTGGTTGCTGCGGCCCATAGACATCTACATCTATCCTCTATTACAAATCAAAATGTAGATGCGTTGTCACCCGTGAGGACTAAGATGGAATGCCTCATTTCCAGTAAAAAGGGCCTCCGGCCACCTGCACTCACCAAGCGAAACGCAGAGGTAAACCTCTACTTCACGCTGATTTTCTGTGAGGTCGTGGTACCACCCCGGTTCGAGCCGGCCCATCCGTGCGACAGCAAAAGCTGCCGCGTGGCTCTACCACTATTAATCTTATTCATCATCATCACCATAATGGCCACATTTGGCAGGCGGATTGGCCACAGCAGTACCAGACGTGTAGCGCCTTTGAGGCATCATTTTTATATAGAAGAGGGGGCAAACGAGCGTGCGGCTCACCTGATGGTAAGTGACTACCGCCGCCCATGAACAACTGCAACACCAGGGGAATTGCAGATGTGTTGCTCTTTTCTTAAAAGGTCCCTAAGTCGTATCGGTCCGGAAAAATAGCTCGTGGTAATCGATTCCACAAGGAAGTTGTGCGTGGGAGAAAACTTCTTCTAAATCGCCCAGTGGTGGACCGCCAATCATCCAGATAATATGGATAGTATCGCGAGTTTTGTTGCGATGTACGATGGTGAAATTGAGTGCCTGGAATTAGTCCGAACAATTCCTCAGAGCACTCCCCGTGGTAGATGCGATAAAATACGCAAAGAGATGCAACATCTCTACACAGTGCCAGTGTATCGAGCTGATCAGAAAGAACTCGGTCATTGACGATTCGAATCGCTCTGCACTGGATGCGGTCAAGTGGAAGGAGCTAGCACTGGTGTGCCCCGGCCCAGAGATGAGAACAGTATTCGGCTTTCTCCTTTGCGGCCTGGGCTAGTAAGTATTCCTTACTGTGCAGAGATTGAAGAGATGGCTTACAGAAATTACCTTGGACAGCCTTGGCGAGAGACCAGAATGCACGGGCTCCCGAAGGATGGTGAACTAGCTTCTCGCCAATTCTGCCGATGTGCTCAGACCTTGCCTTGGCAATTACGCTTTTGAAGGACCTGGAGGCATAACTATAATTCTTTTTAAGAGCGCTGGTTAACCAGTTAATTTACCGCATTATTGGAATTTGTTTGCGAATAAATCTGTACCTAATACTAACACTAACAAAATGTTATAATAATAATGCCCCCAATTTTCACAGCAGTCACGTTGAATTTCTGAGGGGCTGATTAAGAAGAAGAATTTAAAACATCGACGCAAAATTATCTGCTGTAAAAATATAAACCCTGAAGCTCAAAAAAATATACTTAAAAAAATTTTTCGTTTGTAAAGGCTGCAATAAATTTATTATAATGTTCTCAAAACAGTCGGACTGTGCGATCCGTTCTGCTTCGATGACAGAGCAGTATATGCAAATAAGGTTCAATGTGGATTGTTTTCTTATAAAATATATTTTAATGATAAATACGTCTTAGAATAGATCTATTACCCGTATATCTAATTGTTAGAGGCACGGTTCATCTATATTATTGTTGTAGCACAAATGGATCTCCTTGACTAGGAAAGACCGCGCTTATATTGTGAGTGTTTTGTATGGTGAAAATAGAGAACGCAGAACCTTTTTATTGGAAAGGAGATATTCTGTCTTAAGCCTCAGTTGTTTCAGTTTCCTTCTACCGCCTCTTACAACACGACGATATGGGTAGTGGATATTCTTACACCGCCACTACACGCCACCAACAGGATAATTTGGTAGAATTATTGAAGCGTAAAACTCATAATGAGTTTTACGCTTCAAATTTTAATATATAAATTCTAATAGTTTTAAAATGTTCTGACATGGATATTATTGCTTATATGATTAAATTTGAATTAAAATAGTGCACTATCTTGGCACTATACCACGAGAAGTAGGACTGTGTGAAAATTCGAGCTATTCGTTTTAGTTTTTTAATGTAATAAATACTATAATAATAACACTAATAATAAAAACTATTAGTAAATCCAATTGAGCATGCGCTATTAGCACATAAAAAAATTACGTATAACAAACATGATTATATGTTAATTTTTTAAAGAAGTTTAAATACACACAAGTTGGCACTAATAACCATATTATTTACTTCAATTTTTTTATAGGATAAGGGTAACAAACGAGCACATAGTCAACCTGATGGTAAGTGGTTGCTGTGGCCCATAGACATCTACATCTATCCTCTATTACAAATCAAAATGCAGATGCGTTGTCACCCGTAAGGACTAAGATGGAGTGCCTCATTTCCAGTAAAAAGGGCATCCGGCCACCTGCACTCACCAAGCGAAACGCAGAGGTAAACCTCTACTTCACGCTGGTATTCTGTGAGGTCGTGGTACCACCCCGGTTCAAGCCGGCCCATCCGTGAGACAGCAAAAGCTGCCGCGTGGCTCTACCACTGTTGAAATTTACCAATAACTTTATATCAAACTGAAATTTAAAAAAAAGTTTGAAAAATTTAAATGTGCACGACTCATAATGCTCATATGATCATCATAATATTATCATTCAGGTCACTCTATAAAGTCCAAGACATATTTAAGTATAAATATACTTAAATATATACATCCTACTTACTTTTAGTACGTAGCACAATTATTTATTCTGTTTTATTTTAAAATATTGTAATAAAAATCTCTGATTATTATAATAATCAAGTATGAATGAAATTTGTTTTTCGAATATTTTGTATTTGTACAGCGATCTTTCTGAGCCACTGCGAATAAGCGACACAGTATCACGATGACGGTTAACGCCGGAGTAAGTGAGGCAGTCTATTTAGTAAACTAAATTATTACAAAGCTGTTATAACACCGAAAACTTAAGGGTTTCTACGCCTAAAATAATTATTCAAAATTAACAATAGAAAATTAAACTGCTATTTACATTGAGATTAAAATTTAGATTGAGAATAAAAAATAGATTGAGTTAAACAATTGATACTTTCAAATGTTATTGTGTTTACCACTCCATGCGGACTTGATATATCTACACCATAAGCCACTAAAACCACTTTTATGTAAAGCAATTATTCGATTTCAAAAAAATATTAATAAATTCAACAATCATTTATCTTTCTGACAATGTGCTTTTTATATCACTTATATGTTCAATAAATATTAATGGTAGATACGACTTAATGCGACAAAATGTTGGAATCTTGAGTTTTAGGCACTAGCTTTGCGCTTAAGGCATGCAATAGTGTTGATTAAACGTTTTAGTAAAAATGTTAACAACTTTAGGGTAAATTTCATTGATAAAGAAGAACCCGCAAAATTGTATACTAATTCTTGTAATCGTGTTTTAAACTCTCATCTGTTTTAGGTCGACCACACTTGCTGTAGTTAGAAATGTACGCTCTTGTGAAATTCTTAATTGCGTATGATTAAAAACGAGGCAAGATAGAGTTTGAGTTACGTAACAACAAGGCAAATAATATTAAAATTCACTCTTAAAGTTTGTTCTAAATAAAACGATAGTTACAGAAAATTCTAGAATGAATATTTAAATAACTTTTTTATTTATATAATATTATTTATTAACTTACAATATTTACATAAAATATTATTTAAAGAATAAGGATGACAAGCGAGCACAAAACCCTCCAGATAGTAAGTGGATACTGTAATCCATAGACATCCACATCTATCCTCAATTAATAATCAAAATTCAATGTGTTGTCACCCCTGAGGACTAAGACGGAATGCCTCATTTCCAGTTAAAAGATTTCCGGTTATCTACACTCACTATACGAATCATAGCGTTGAGCTGCTCTTTAATGCTGCTGTTTCGTGAGAGCATGGTCCTTCCCAAGTCGAGCTGACCCAGTCATGCCACAACAATAATGCAGAATGCAGAATTGCTCTACAAAAAAACACTTACGTTATTCAATTAACTATTTATATTGCTGAAGAAACATAAATAGATATTTCAGGTATTCAAATTATAACTAATATCATTTCTTTATATGGTTAAAGAAAAATAGTGACGTTATGTGTCAGTACCCTTGGGCGCATCCGTACCCTTGACATTCACGTTGATAGCTTTTGATCCCCCGTTAAACCGTTGCTATAGAAAGCAATCGACCCTTTTGAAGCTCGATTTAAAGTTAGTGCCAACCGTTTTGAAAATTTAATTTGTGATTTTTAGCTAATATTGTATCTTGTAGGGTGCGAATTTGTGTTAAATAAAAAAAAAATATAAAATAAAATTTAATTATTAATATATAACATAATTTAATGTAATAAAATGATAAAAATAATGTATTAAACTCCTATAATCGTTCTGAGGCTGCTGTATTTCTTTCGTAATATGGAGGCATTTTATTAACTTGAATTGAACGAGAACAACATACAAAGTCTTATTGTGAGCGGAATTCAAACCCGCGGCTCTCATTGCCATAATTCAATGCTAAGGAACTACGCCACGGAACCGTATTATTTTACCGCAGGTATGAGTACTTTACTTCTGTGCTAAATTAAATGGTTATTAATGACATCTATCGTAAGCTTATTAAACACCTCCCGGACCAAATGGGCGATGGGTTCTCTTACATTTTAGCCTAGAGATCGAAGCAAACTACGATAGTGTCGAATCCTTATAGTTTTGGCAACTACGTAGGTGTAGACTCCTATTGACTTTTAGATTTCAGATCTGTTTATGTATGTTCCGATTCCTTAAACACTGTGCATCTTTAGTTCAGAGGTATCTAAAGATGCAGTGTGATCTTATTGCATAAATGTTATATCGATCATGGAAAGATAAGAAGATAGTTACTTTATATAGAATATGGTATGGTGGCGGTTTAAGAGAATCCACTACCCTATATTATCTCGCGTGTGTCGTAAGAGTAGAGGTATCATATGTCAGGATTTGTCCTGACATGTCAGTGCCTTATCCGAAGAAGTTTTAGCAGAACTTTTGTCACAACTGCGGTCTACTTTTAGAAATATCAGCTTTTTTTTTTCAATAAAATACAATACATATTTTTCGTATTAGGGGTGAAAGGGTCAGGACTTTTCACTGGAAATCAGGTTAATTGTCAGGACTTTTTAGTTTTTCCATCTGCTATCCTTACGTAAGAGGCGACAGTGGAAAATGGAACAGAAGATGAACAGCAGTAACTTCTAGGTAACAACTCTATATAATAAAAAAAAAACTTATGTTGTGAACTCACCCGACAACTGCTATGGCAAATATTCCACTTACGAAGTAATCTGTGTGGGGGAGACCTATGTTTATCAGTAGAGTTTTTATAGGCTGATATAAATGAATGAATTTGTAACATACTTAAATGTCAAATATTTTGATAATGTATTTCTTAATTACATACAACTTAATTACACATAAATAGTAATTGAATAATATCACTCATTTTGATATCCGCTTCGGCGATTAATGCGTCTGCGTCTCAATCAATAGGGCATCAATGACATGCAATGATGTGACTGATATCATCCCTGTTCGTACTGTATGTGTCGTAAGTATTGACCATGAGATGTGCCAGAAAAACTGATGGCTTCCCATATTTAGCGATATAGCAATATTATTTTTCGCAAGCTATGAAACATACCCAATCCCAATCTGGGATTGGCGACGAAGATCAGCGTCGAACTTGTGAGACATCTGTTTCTGGAATCGCCATTTCGCAAACATAAAGTTCTGATAAATACTTAATCCTCTTAGCAGTAGGGTAAGCCGATGCCCAAGAGCGGCTCGATTGCTACGTGTTAATGAAGATTTGTAAAAATAAAAGAATGTAATTTACACGTGGTAGAGCGATGTTGCAGCTATGTTATAGTTGAAGCACGAATGGGTCGGCTCGACTTAGGAAGGAACATGCTCTGACGGAACAGCAGTGTGAAACAGCAGCTCAACACTATGTTTCATATGGTGAGTGTAGATAACCCGAGATCTTTTAACTGGAAATTATACATTCAGTCTTAGTCGTTAGGGGTGAAAACGCATTGAATTTTGATTATTAATTGAGGATAGATGAAGATGTCTATAGATGACAGTATCCGCTTAATATCTGGAGGGTTTTGTGCTCGTTTGTCACTCTTATTCTGTAAAATAATATTCAATATAGTGCGTAATAATGATTGAAAGTCATTTCTTTTGTTTACCACTAAAACATTTCTAAATTGCTAAAATTTCAGTCTATAAAATAAATTATTCTTATTCTATTACCTTAACAACTATTTCCGTTTTCACATCAAATGTGGAACAAAAGTATAAAAAAACACAATATTTAAAACAGTAATATAAAAAGAAAAAAAAACATAACACACGTCACTTCAACAAATGAAATGAATCTATCGACACCTTCATGCTAAATTCCATCAAAGGTTTTAGGCTACACAACGTGTTAAAGAAATAGACATAAATACATACATTCGTACACTAGGAAAACCTTCCACCCCTTCTGTCATAGTCAGGTAAAGTTTATTTACAACTAAGGAAAAGTTGCTATTAAGTCATGAAATTCTATTTTATTATAATTAATATAAGCACATATTCAGCAGAGAATTTTTAAGTTAATATATTAAACGTGGTAGAGCCGTGCTGCAACTATAGTAAGGTTGTAGCAAGAATAGGTCGACTCGACTGGGGTAAGACCACATACTCACAGAATAGTACCGTTAAATAGCAGTTTAATGTTGCTGTGTTTCGTATGGTGAGTGTGAAAAACTGGAGATTCTTATCACTGGAAACAAGGCTTTCCATCTTAGTCCTCTTAGGAGTGACAACACATCGGTATTTTAATTCTTAATTAGGATAAATGTAGATGTCTTTGGACCACAGCATCCTCTTACCACCAGGTGGATTGTGTGGTCGTTTTTCACCCTTATTCTTTAAAAAAATATTTTATGTATGTATTGTTAGTTAATAAATTATATTATATAAATAAAAAGTTATTATATATAACTAAGTTGAATATTCATTCTTGAATTTTCTGTAACTATCGTTTTATTAAGAAAATACTTTAACACTGAGATTTAATAATATTTGCCTTGTTGTTACGTAAGTCACGCCCCATCTAGCCTGGTTATCACATATACGCAATCAAGCTTGGAAGAAATCGAAAACTCATTTCATGAGAGTGTACATTTTTTACTACAGCAAAACATGATTACAAGAATTAGTATACAATTTTGCGGGTTCTTCTTTATCAATGAAATTTTCCCTAAATTTGTTAACAATTGTACTAAAGCTTTCAATTAACACTACATTTATTATTATTAGTATTAAAATTATAGTATTTACTACATTGCATAAGAAACTTAAACAAAAATCTTAAATGATCATACAGTCCTACTTCTCGTGGTATAGTACCAAGAACGCTAGCTGCATTATTTTGATGTCAAATCATATAAGCAATAATATCCATGTCAGAATATTTTAAGATTATTTGGACTTAAATATTAAAATTTAAGTCTCACTATGAGTTCTTAAGCGTCAAAAACTTCAACAATTATCTCATTGGTGGCGTGTAGTGGTAGTGTAAGTATATTCACTACCCCATATCGTCCAGTGGGTATAGTAAGAGGCGACAGAGGGAAAGTGAAACAACTGAGGTTTAAGACAGACTATTCCCTTTCCAATAAAAAAATTCTGCGTTCTCTATACTCACCATACAAAACACTCACAATATAAGCGCGGTCTTTCCTAGTCAAGGAGATCCATTTGTGCTACAACCATAGTATAGATGAAGCGTGGCTCTACCACTTAGATGTACGGGTAATAGATCTATTCTAAGACGTATTTATCATAAAAATATATTTTTAAGAAAACAATCCACATTGAACCTTCTTTGCATATACTGCTTTGTCATCGAAGCAGGACGGATCGCAAGGTCCCACTGTTTTGAGAACGTTATAATAAATGTATAGCAGCCTTTACAAACGAAAAATATTCTGGAATATAAAACAGTTTTGTGCTTCGAGGTTTACATTTTTACAGCAGATACTTTTGCTTCGATATTTTTAATTTTTCTTCATTATCAGCCTCTCAGTGTCCCGAAGTAACTGCTGTGAAAATTCAGTCTGGGGGCGTTATTATTATAACTTTTTCTTAGTGTTAATAAGACATATTTATATGCAAACAAATTCCAATAATACGGTTAATTTGCAATATTTTTAATTTCCACTTGATTTGTTTTTTCCATTCTGTGCATTAAATAAACTTTGGAATTTAAATTTATTTATTTTATTTATGGAGGTAATTTTAGTTTTAACAGTGTGATTACATAGGTCCCCATCCTGAGTACTGGTCTTTCCTCATTCCCGTGAATTTCGTAAAAGGCTACCACTGGAAAACAAGACGCAGCTAAAGTTTTAGTCTAGACTAAGCTGCCATTAGAAACACAATGTATTGCACTTTGCTTGATAGAAAACTTATCTGGAAGTTATATATCTTTTTTCGAAAAGTTTTTCATTTTTATTTAAATTGAAAATTCAAAATTATTGGAATAAAAATTATATTATTATACTAAAACTTACTCTTTAGAATCTGATTCAGCAATGACATTCGTAAATAAATATATTATTCTTTCCACAACTCAAAATATGTACGGTATTCATATATTTATCAGGCACAATCGAGGTGTTCAGAATGTGGTTTCTTCTGTTACCCTGTTTTTTTCTTTGCAGATAAAATGAACAGTTGTTGTGATTTTTTTACTTAAATATCCAAGAATTTAGGCATTTCAACCACAATTAGGGCCTTGAGAGGCAATTTAGCTCATTGAAATATATCGACCTTCAGATGGCGTATGACGTACGCGTGTTATTTTACTCCAACATTATAGAGGCCGGTTGACAGTTGAAGGGCACAGGGAAAAAAGGAGCTCATTGACAATTTAACGTTTTTGGAATGAACTATACCATTTTACATGGTTTTCTATGGCCAATCAGAGCACGTTTTTTTAAAAACGATAAAAGGTGAATTTAAAAAAATTGTACTTTAGGATAAAACGCGCTCATTGCATTCTATACCACGTAAAAAGGTGTCCATTGTCTATGAAACCACGTTAGAACGGGCTGATCGCAGCGATTGTAACAGAAAACGTGCTCATAGTCGGCCATCTGTATTATTTTGTCATACAAATGACAGCTACCAGATAAGCTTCCTTGCATACATTTTACGACTCCTTTAGTGTACGTTAGGTTTTTAAAAGTTTTTGCTTATTTATCTCAAAATAGACAGTAATAAGTGGGACACTCAATAAGTTTTAAGATATACGAAATGTATTCTAGATATTATTAATATTTATTTTACATCTTTTTAAAATATTCTCCATCATGCTCTATACAAAGTTCCATTCGCCTAAGTCAACTCTGAAAACACTTTTGTCAGTCTTGATCTGACAGGTCGGAAATCGCTTCTCCGTAGGCAGCCACGGCTTCAACACCAGATTCCTCAATAAATGCTTTTGTTCTAATGGAGGTATGTAAAGAGGCGTTATCGTGATGCAGGATGATTCCCCGAAGCCCAGTCTTTGGTCTTCTCTCCCGCATAGCTCGAAAAACTTTGGGTAATGCAACTGTAGTATACCATTTAGAGTTGACTGATCTAAGATTTTCCAGCATTGACGTTGACAAATGTCCGTTCCGCGAAAAAAACTAGCCACCATTTTTTTTGCCGAATTTGCGAGATCTTTGCAGTATTGTCAGTAACTGTCCTTCTGAGTAGACCTATACCGATGATTGCCTTTTATTTTCCGGATCATATAGATAGATACATGTCTCTTCACCAGTAGCGATTTCTGAAACACGCCTAGATGCCCCGTTTTCAAAACGTAGAAGCATTTCATAACACCAATAGACAGGAGTCTGTTTTTCGCTTTCGGAGAGCAAACGAGGGATCCATCGACAACAAAGCTTCCTCATTTCAAGATGGTATGAATGCTGCCCGAACTAATGCCTACAATCTTTTCGATGTCCGTATATGTGATTTGTGGGTCTTCTCGCACCAACATTTCAGTAGTTCATACATTTTCTGCCGTTACTGCTGTTTGTAGGGCCCCTTTTCTTTTTTCCTCTTTAAAATTAATTTTACCCGAATATATTAACTTACCCAACAAATAAATTTCATGCTAATTAACGTGAATTTTATTTCATTAGTGTGTTTATGTAATTAGACATAGTTTATGATTACCAATTAATTTGTAAAATGTAAAAAGAAGATCATTGTGACAATGAGCACCTTCTTGCCTTTTACATTTCAGAGTTAGGTAATTAAATTACAAACTATTGTTTATTTACCAACCCAATCTTTTAAAATAACAATATATTATGTTAAATATACACTGTTCCTTTTTTATATGGGTATAAATCATATTCTAGTAGAGTTGTAAGTGTAGAAATTGAAATTTTAGGTTAAATTCTTTAATTACTCGAAACAATGAGATTGTTAATGAGCTCCTTCTATTCCTGTGCCCTTCAGTTGTTAACAGATGTTGAAAATGTGTAGAATGCCTTCTGCAGAAGTTTAAGATGGGCCTAAATTTGTAAATAAAGTAATAATTTTAAATGTTTCTTGAAATGTTTGTCAGTTTGAGTGCTACTTAATGTAGTTAGGTCTCAACACCATTCCATAAAATTAGTTATTTGGAAGTCTTACATATTTATACTTATATAAAAAGTATGGTTTTGTGGATGTAGAAAACGAAAAAAGTGACTCAGAAATATTTTCTACAGAAGGATAATGTTAAAAATTCGTACATTATGCGAAACTAGCATGAAAAACGAATTTAAACAAGCATGTAAAAAAGCAGAGCTCACTTGATTAGGGAACTTGTGGAACGGTGTTTCACAAACTAAAACATTTAACAAGTTTTTTACATCGCTAAAACGCCATATCATAATAAATATTTCTCATTTAAGGGAAATCCATTTTATGTTTGATATGAAATAGTATTTGAAGGCCTAATACATCGTAACAATAGCTTCCATTTTAGATAAGCAGGTTCGGATATTATTTTATGTTCAATCTTCTCTCTATGATATTTGATCTCATGGGATTTTGATCAAATTTATTGGGATGTCCATTCTATGTCTATGGGGGAAGCCTATGTTTATCAATGGACTTTTGATATAGATTAAAATAAATTCAGGACATAAAACAAAATATAATTTTTACAATGAAATTATATATATATAAGGTCAGTGTTTGGAAGACCGGCATACTTTTCTATACTTTAAGTTTAACTAAACTTATTGAACGAGATACGCTTTCTAAAGTGATTTGTGTCGTCGGAAATTATAGGTAATATATTCATCATCATCATTACAGTCTTTCATAAGTCCACTGCTAAACATAGGCCTCCCCCAAGGAATCACGGTCCTGAGCCACCTGCATCCATCGACTTCCTGCATGTCTTACCAGGTCGTCACTCCATCTCGTGGGGGGTCACCCTACACTTCGCCTACCGGTACGAGGCTGCCACTCGAGAACCTTTCTTCCCCATCGGTTGTCGGTTCTTCGAGCTATATGGCCGGCCCACTGCCACTTCAACTTACTAATCCGTTGGGCTATGTCGGTTACTCTAGTTCTACTGCGGATATCCTCATTCCTAAGTTTATCACGCAGAGAAACTCCGAGCATAGCCCCCTCCATAGCTCGTTGAGCGACCTTGAGCTTCCTCATATGGCCAGCTGTGAAGGACCACGTCTCAGTTCCGTATGTCATCACTGGCAACACGCACTGGGTGTACAGTCTCGTTTTCAAGTTTTGATGTATACCTGACGAGAAGATGTGCCGTAATTTCCCGTACGCTGCCCAACCGAGTTGAATCCGTCGATTGACCTCTCGGTTGAAGTTGGACTTACCTAGTCGGACTATTTGTCCCAGGTAAACATACTCGTCAACAACTTCGAGCTTCGTGCTCCCAACAACTACCGGCATAGGTGTGACATGGACATTAAACATAATCTTTGTTTTGTCCATGTTCATCTTAAGACCTATCCGTTGGGAGACACTATTGAGGTCAGTGAGCATAGTGCTTAGTTCCTCCAGCGATTCTGCCATAAGGACTATATCGTCGGCAAATCGAAGGTGAGTGATGTACTCGCCATTGATGTTGATACCGTATCCTTTCCAGTCCAGAAGTTTGAAAACGTCTTCCAATGCAGTGGTGAAAAGTTTCGGGGATATGACGTCACCCTGTCTTACACCTCTCTGCAATTGGATAGGTTTCGTACTCTGGTTCTATACTGGGATAGCCATCGTAGCTCTACTGTACAAACAATTCAGCACTTTAATATACCGACAGTCAACTTGGCACCGCTGAAGGGACTGCAGCACCGCCCAAATTTCGACGGAATCAAAGGCTTTCTCATAGTCCACATACGCCAGACATAGTGGCGAATTGTACTCTTCGGACTTTTGTACAATTTGCCGATGGGTATGTATGTGGTCTATGGTGCTAAAGGCCATTCGGAAACCGGCTTGTTAGGGAGGCTGGAAGTCGTCAAGTCTGCGCGCGAGACGATTCGTAATGACTCTCGAAAACAGCACGTAGACGCGGCACAGAAGGGAAATTGGTCTGCAGTTCTTCAAGAGAGCGTTGTCACCTTTCTTGAAGAACAAGACCACAGCACTTCTGCTCCACGCCTCCGGTGTAATGCCACCATGGAGGACGGAATTGAATAGCTTCTGAAGGACATCAAGTACCGGTCTTCCACCCGCTTTCAGAAGCTCCGCTGTAATTCCATCCTCACCTGGGGCCCTACCGTTTTTAAAGTGCTGGAGAGCCATTCTAATCTCGCTCAGACTGCCGTCCGGGATATCTTCGGAATAGTGTCGGATGAGACTCACTCTTGGATCGTTACTCACACTTGCGTGTGGCTCCAATGATGACGTGTACAGCTGCCCATAGAACCTCTCAATCTCACTCAAAATCTCAGGTGTCCCGGAAACGATGCTGCCACAATCTGTCTTCAGCTTTGACAGTTGGCTCTTTCTGGCAGACAGATCTCTGGCAAAGACTTTGGAGCCTTGGTTGCGCTCGATCGCTTCTTCAATACGAGCTCTATTGAAGTTGCGTAAGTCCCGCCGCATGCATTTGGAGATCTGTCTGTTCAGTTGCCTGTATGCTGTCAAGTCTATTGAAGAATGTAGCTTCATCTCCCGTCTAACAGCCATGAGATTAAGAGTGTGATCGGAGAGTTTTTGTCTTCTTCTGCGGCGGGTCTTGCAGAACTTAGCTCCGACTGCATGGACTGTTTCCACGAGCTTGTAATTCAAATCGTCCACTTCATTGCAGTCTTCTTGGCACTGAAAACGGTTTTGTAACTCGAGCTGAAAGGTTTCGGGACTTTGGAACAGAGCACGAGGGAGACGGAGCTTTGACTTAATTAGACGAGACCTCTCCAACTTAACGTTTAGGTTCAGTGTGCCTCTAACCATTCGGTGATCGCTACCAGTTTTCATCCTCGCGATCACGGAGACATCACTGAACCAGTTGTCGTCTGCTCGTCATAATGAAGTCAATCTCATTTTTTGTCGAACCGTCGGAGCTCGACCAGGTCCACTTCCTGTAGAACCGCTTCTGGAAGAAAGAGTTCATCATAAAGAGTCCCTCTTTCGCCATGAAGTCGGCCAGCTGCTGGCCCCTTGGGTTCCGTTGCCCTATTCCAAATTTCACTACTTTCAGCTCACCGTTCTCTGTTGTGCCTAGTTTTACATTGAAGTCTCCCATTAACACCGTATATTGGGTTTTGGAGGAATGCATGGCTCTAGAGATATCCTCATACATTTCCTCCACCTCATCATCGGGGTGTGCCGAGGTTGGTGCGTAAACCTGTATGACCTTCAGCGAATACCGTTTGGTGATTCTGAGTACAAGGTACGCAACCCTCGTCGACACACTCCCGATCTTTACAACTTTGTTAATGAGAGACTTGTGGACGATAAATCCGACACCTCCTTGAGACAGATGGTCGCCCTCCCGGTGATAGAGCAAGTTGCCGGATTCGAGGATTACCGTGTCCTCCCCCTCTCTTCGGACTTCGGATAATCCTATAATATGCCAGCGCAACTTGTCTATCTCTTCTTCCAGCTCCACGATCTTCTCGTCAGTCCTCAGGGTGCGTGCGTTGTACGTTGCCAGGTCCATTCGTCTAAGGTGGCAACCGAACCTCCACTGGCGATTCTTAGCACCCCCTGCCCCGCCGTTACCATGGTCGCCACCGTAGCCAGGAATAGCGGGGCCGCCGGGGACTGGGGGCCGTCTCTTTGTTACTCTCATTATAGGGGGGGTATTTGCCATAGTTGCCACGCTTGGCGAGCGGGTTGGCAACTGCAGTTTTTTTATTGTAAGTTTGTTGTTATCAGGAAGATGCTGCTGCCCATCTCCTGCCTGTTTCCCTTTGGCGCCTTTTACGACGCCCAGGGAGGATATGGGGTAGTGGATATTCTTGACCACCACTACACGGCATTTATTTATTTACTTATATTGGTCTAAAAATTATATTAATTGCAATAATCTTTAGAATTATATGTTATTTTTTAAAACTCGGCGTGTAGACGGACTTGAGACGGAGTTGAGGTAAGTCCGTCTAGTAGCAATATAACCATAACTTGTGACGCAATATGTATGAAAACAATTTCTAGCAGTTATGCAAAACTGGCGTTGAAATGTGTGCTTAATGTTTTTTCCATAGGGTTTAAATTTCAAAGGTATTTAATTTTAAGGCAAGTCCAGCATATCTTTGGTGACAGTGGTTGCAAACATTTTCTATAAAATTGTAGCGAATTTTCTTTTAAATAAAATACTAAGTAAAAACATAAATCTTTATTTTTAATTGAACATGTCAGAAATATTTCAATCATTTATAACAGTGATAGAGCCACACGTCAGCTTTTGCTGTCGCACGGATGGGCTGGCTCGAACCGGGGTGGTCCCACGACCTCACAGAAAACCAGCGTGAAGTAGAGGTTTACCTCTGCGTTTCGCTTGGTGAGTGCAGGTGGCCGGAGGCCCTTTTTACTGGAAATGAGGTATTCCATCTTAGTCCTCACGGGTGACAACACATCTACATTTTGATTTGCAATAGAGGATAGATGTAGATGTCTATGGGCCGCAGCAACCACTTACCATCAAGTGGACTGTGTGCTCGTTTGTCACCCTTATCATATAAAAAAATCATATTTAGCATACCTGTCAAATTCCTTTCTTTTTTTCCTTATTATTTACCTTTGTATTTTTTTTTGTAAAAGTATTTGTACAATGTGCACCGCCGTCTTGAGATTAAAAAAATAATTGGACAGGTATGCCAAAAGATCCGAACCGGTATTAGAGAAGACATTAGCTAAAAAATGTAAGAAAAGAATCAGTCTAATAACTTTGCATTTGAGTAATTAATTAGTTTGATAATCAAGTCGATTATGACAGGTAAATTTCTAAATCTAAATTAAAGTTTGTTCTGCCTCTTTAATTTGACAGAGCAAAACAGACATGGGCATATCCTTATAAATACTTGGAGATCCTAAGTAGTATTTATCTTCTTAAAATTGCTTTAAAAATTGTGTCATTTTTCTTTACTTGTACGTTTTGTTTTTTTATATATTTTGTTTATTTACTCAAATAAAAATAAACCTTTATTTCTAGCATAACAAATGCAAAATCACAGCATACAATAATGCATTTAATTGATGCTTTTTTAAATAAGTATTCAGTAACAATAGCAACAATGAACTTTAGAACATTGGTTTAATCTATGGATATTATCATTAAATTTGCATTATAAATGGTATTAAAAAATAAGTATTCAGTAACAAATAACAACAATGAATTTTATACCATTGGTTTAATCTAAGCATATAACAATTAAATTTGCATTTTAAATGCTATTAAACACATAATAAAATAAGTACTTATTGAATAACAAATGGCAGCAATGAACTTTATAAAATTAGCTTCATCTAATGATATAATCATTTATGCACATACAGGTTGTTTAGTGATAACCTTATAATGCCGAATCGGTCCCGTAGTAAAAGTTTAGTTTAATGGTCCCTATCTACCATATTCGGCTTGAAAAGGCTATTACCAAACACTCTGTATGTGCATTTTTTAAAGTAAGACGTATTCAATAACAATAGCAACAATTAAGACATTGGCTTAATCTAACATCGCATGAAAAACAATTGCCTAATCACTACTGAGATTAGTTTCTCTTTAGCGTTGTAATCTTCTAATAAAATCAGTATATCTAATAATAAAATCAGTCGTACGTACTTTCTAAAAAGCACATAATAGTTACTATTCATCAATATCATTTTTATCTATGACATAAAAACGAGGTAAAAATAACCTTAATCATACAAATAATCAACTGAGGCTAAGGCACTAGCTATGTCTACATTAAATAAGCATAAAAAAATACGCACTTATAAAAAATAGATAGCGTCATCATCGTTAGATAATAGAAACTCTTTGGGATCGTCTGGATTTCGACACAAACCAATTTTTTTTAAACGGATAGGCTTGGGACATTATCATAGTCCTTTCTTTTTTTTGTTAATATAAACTTTAATGGTTTTTTTACAGTCTTATAAAATGTAATTGAGTAATATTTTTCGCCGTCACCAGACGTTACTTCTTCTACATACCCTACGTAGTATGTCCATTTTTGCCGAACTAAATACCGTACGAGTACAATGTCATTAATGCCATAATCATTTATTAGTTTATATTTTTCTGAAATAACGTTATTTGAATCACCTCCATTCTCATTATTTTCTATTTCGAACTTACTGTTTTCTTCGACGTCTTTACTTTCTTCAACTAGTTTATTGCATACTATCTCAGGTATCTCTTTTACTGTTAGTGATTTACTCTTGTATTTTTTCAATATCTTCAATATTTTAATCTCTTCTGCTGTAGACACATCTTCAAAATTTTGTTCACCGTCGCAAATGTTGGTATCACTGTAGTCGCTAATGTCGGAATCACAGTATTCACTTAAGCAATCTGAAACACTTGTCGATTCATCTGAAGCTACTTCAAGTCGTTTTTTCTTTTTAGATTTAATTACTTTTTTCTGTTGTTTTTGAACAACACAGCTCTTTTTACCGATACCTTTCCCTTTTTTCGATTTAATTGTTTATTGTTGTTGTTCTCTACTAGCAGGCTTCTTTATCAAACTTGATGGACCGGCTTCCATTAATATTTTTCTTTATATCTCAATTTCTTTTGGTTCTTTCTTAATAATTTTGATTTTTTTCTTCCCTTTTACGCCTCAAAACGTCGTCATGAGTTATAACTTCCGCTCCTGGTGCCATTCTTTGTCGCTTAATTTTTGTGTTGTTTCCAGCTTTAACTTTCATCAAGAGGAGTTCTTCAAAAGTCAACGTTCTGTCATCTAATACGTGGATCTTTTTACCATCACTAACGCAGTTTGAAATGTCTTTATTGGTGGATTTAGTTGCCTCATATATTTGATGTTTTAAGAGTTTTCCATTTTCCAGTTCACTTTCATTCATATCATGAGAATTACTCATAGGAAAATGATTTGAATCTAAATGCTGTTGGGAGTCACGCTCTTCAGATGTTGCTGTGTGCACCAATTTTTGAAACGCAATTAAATGCTAATGAAAAAAGAGTTTTTGGGTCGCTTTTGGTAGTAGACTGCTCAACTTTAACATCAAAATTCGGACATTATTTCAAAAAACTGTGTGAAATGTGTTCAAGCTTCTGTTGGGACTCAGGTTTTTGAATATTTTTCCATTGTTCAAGCTACAACAAATCAAATTGCTTTTCATCAACTGCTTTAGGATTAAAAAATAAATTCCTGTCGTACGAAAACCATTCTTTAAAACTTGACTGTCATTTAGTGTCCAAACTTCTCCGATTAGCCTCATGAACTCATTTTTCGACAATGTAACTCCAACATTCAAAAGCTGCCATTTGACAAGAAGCTGATCCCAACGATCTTTGTAAGATATCATAACTGCCACATCAAGCGGCTGCAAAACATGACTGGTACCTATGTGCTGGTAATTTCAATATTGTTATATCGGCTTTTTGAGCTTCTTCGATTATATTTAATCCCATATGGGCCGCGTGGCCGTCATATATGAGCAGAACTGGACGTTCATCCCAAATATTTGGAATAAAAACTTTTCTGAAGTATGTCTCGAAAACCTCGCTCTCCATACACCCATTCTTAGTCGCGGCATAAGTTGTGCCTGGGTAAGCTTCTGGAGATGTCCACTCGTCCCACATATGTTTACCTTTATAAATTATTTTTTCACCTAGCGCATTGATTTCAAGCAAAACAGTTGTGTTATCCTTTCCGGGTGAAGCAATGACTCTATGTGTATTATTAAATAAAAAAATCATAAAGTTTTCACCCAGAATGTCAATAAATAAGTACTAAGTAGTAACGATGACAAAAGACAAATAGTGCAAAATGAAACTGAAAGCTTGCCGTGGGGTTACTACAGTACTCTGTTTTAATATTAAAACTAAAACGATATTTAAAATTGTATTGTTTTAAACGGATTTAAATGTTAATTTATGTATTATTAAGAATTGTATATTTATATTATACTTTACGATTATATATATACGATTGAAATTTAAAAAATATTAAACCTTTTTTTCTTGAAACTGAAACAAAAAAATAAAGCTAGGCGGTAATGTACTAACATTAAAAAATATAAGTCAAACAATGATATATATATATATTGGGACGATCCTAATGAACTTATTGATAGGTTAAATTTTTTGTGTAGTGCAGGAAATACAAACCACGATAATGAAATAATTCAATAATAGATGAATTAAAATAAACAGTCCTCATTAGGGAATAAATAGAGGATATGATGGATAATAACTCAGAATCCTCGATTACTAGCATGGCTAATGAATATTTAAACGCTAAAAGCTAACCTTCGAAACGATTGTATGAACAATCACTATGTTGATAAAAACACAGAGAACTTAGAAAATAAACAAAAATGATTAAATCAAACTGACACAAATTGGAATAGAAATAAATAGTAATAAACAAAGTATAGAGCCAGTCACACAGAAAACAAACCTAGCATAGCAAAGTGGCGAAGCAATTAGCTTTGTAGCGGTTTCTTACGGAAAAAAAAATTCAAAATAGGAGGTTCAGATGCCTGGGTGATCAGTAATCGATTGCTGAAAACTGAATTTCAAAATTCGAAACCGTTCTCGAGATAATCGTGGGACAGACGGACAGACGGACGGACAGACGGACAGACGGACAGAAGGACAGACGGACAGACATTGTGAAATCAATAAGTGACTTCGCAAGCTTCGCCACTTAATAAGGAAAAAATGAGTAAAGAAATTGTGGTGAAAGAAATACATAAACATTCCTCAAAGACATGTTGTGATGAAAGAAATTGACGATTTATAGCAAGCTGATCTAATTGAAATGTCATCTGTTTCTAAAGAAAATTCTAATTACAAATACATATTTGAAATTACTGATAACTTTTCGAAATATTTTTGGTATACGAGTATCCTTTAAAACAATAGAATATGGAACAAATGTTTGAAGCTTTCTGAGATTTATTCCGTAAAAACCGCATTCCTAAAATTTGCAAACTGGTTTAAAACCCAGTTTTATAACAAGAAACTCAAGCATGTATTTAATCATTATAAAATAAATCATTACATCTTACTCAACATATTCTACTAACCTCTCAAGCGTCCATCCCACGCGATTGTTGTACCAATGTACGTCCAGATACGCACGGCCCTGATTCGGCTGGTACCGCGCTCACATGTTGTAACAAAAACCCTACATAGCTACTTAACTATAAAAGCTAGAATGAAAAAAAAAACTACGAATAATTGATATAGGAATACAAATTGAACCTATTTATATTTTAAGATCTAAAATATTAATAATAGGTGTGAACATTAAATTCAGAGAAACATTAATGTATAAGTATTACTAATTTACATCAAAACGAAGAAATATTGTAATTTTTACAAATAATTTTAAGCCTCATTACTGGAAATATTTATTAGGAACTTTAAAAGTGTATGTATAGATATTTTAGTTTAAATGGAAACCAATTATATTTGGCATAGACGCGATATTCTTTCGAAATTAATAGAAATACAATGATGGTGATAGTATGCATAGAATAATAGGTTTGAAACCAACAACAATTAAATATAAGTAATAAATAACAGATGTTTCAAAAATATAAAACGTGGTGTTGACGCGTGGTTCAAAATTGGAATAAAGTGGACTGTAATAGGTAGTTGGAATTGGATTTCGTTGAAATTTGCAACCGACACATAAAACTGAAGGTACGCACCTGGAGAACGCCGTCAGCTTCTCTTCTTACTTGAGGTTGACACTCGCGTGGTACACTCCTAGTTTTCTTGCGCGATTTACACTTATTTTATATAATTCACGGCCGTGATTTTAGCGTATGATAATTAAATAGATATGCGATTAGCGAGCGTGACAATATGCTTCCGCGTGCGGACGTGTTTTTTTATAAACTTTTTCTTCTACCCGATTGTCGGTCGCAAGAAGGAATGAATGGAATGAATGAATGGAATTATATAGGAAATCTGATTCGTCATTAATATTGACCAAAAATGCGGAATATTTTAATTTGAGAAGTGGCGGTAACATTTCCCCCGCCCTTAAAGGGTCGCCTTTAAAAGGATAACAATAATATGATGCGATAAATACAATTAATACTAGCTCAAACTAAGCGAATATAAATATGTATATATTATAATACATAGATGTAAAGAAGATGTGAGCGATGTAGTTTATTATTGCGTAGGCAACGGACGCAAGCGCACCACTGGTCGCACGAGTGTACCCCTTGCCGTTTTTACTGTAGCGACACGAACTATGCCGTCCTTAGACGGGTGAACCTTTATGATCACTCCCAAAGGCCAGGAGAGGGTCGGTGAGTTATCATTTATAATTATGACAACTGTGCCCACCTTTACGGAGACCGAGGATTGAGTCCATTTCTGCCGCGCCTGCAGTTGATGCAGATATTCAGTTCTCCAATGACGCCAAAAGGACTGAACTAATTTATCTAAGAGTGCATGTCGTTGAAGTAAATTAATTGGCGAAGATTCCACATCAGGTGCAGGTAGAGAGCGTTATGGTAACGTATTCAAAAAATGTGCGGGTGTTAAAGCCGTTGGTTCAGCTGGATCGGAGCTAAGCACAGTGAGAGGACGAGAGTTTAGAAAACATTCTATTTGAGCGAGGATTGTGATTAAATCCTCATACGCAAGGATCTGCTGTCCAGTAACCTTAAAAAGATGGTTCTTTACCATTTTACCATACTCTCCCAACAACCACCGAAATGTGGGGCGGCTGGCGCTATGAACTTTAATTCAATGCGACTTTCGGCCAATTCTTCTAAACGCGGGCGGTATTCTTTTGTGACAAAATTATATAAATCTCGTAGATAAGATGGTGTGCCTACAAAATTTGTTCCACGATCAGAGTAGAGACATTTCACGGGATCCCATCGCTATAGAAAGCGCTTTAAAGCTGCGATAAAACTCACAGTGGAAAGATCCGTGGCTACTTCGATGTGGAGTGCGCGCGTAGTAAGACAAGTAAATATACATACGAGTAGGTAAGCCTTGCGAGTTTTAACACCTCGCGCTCGTATGGGCGTATACGATATAGGGCCGCAATAATCACAGCCAGTATGAGCGAAAGCTTTCTCCGCTTGCGTGACTCTATGTCCCGGCAAAGCAGCCATTAAAGGAAATTGCGGGCGCGGTTTTAATTTAAAGCAAATGTTACACTTATTAATTCTAGACCGTATAATTCGTCTAGTGCACAAGATCCAAAATCGTTGTCTTAATAAAGACATGAGCAGCTCTGGTCCGGCATGTAAATACCTTTTATGATAGTAGTCTATCAACGACTCCACAAGAGCGTCGTAACGCGGTAAAATAATCGGATATTTGTATTCTGAACTTTCAGCGGAGTTGGTAAGGCGGCCACCAACGTGGATGAGGCCATCACATAAAATGGTTTAAGCTTAATTAGCGCGGGTGAGCAATTACTACCGGCTCCTAGCTGTCGAATGTCGAATGGAAAATGTCTTTTTTGAATATCGCCTATTATCATATGCTCTGCGGCGCTTACATCGAACGCGGTAACTGCTATTGAACCGGAACGGGGTAGTTTATTTATAAATCTGCAGACATAAACAAGGATACGTGTGAGTTTACTCCATGAGGAGATGCGATTATTAAGATCTTGAACTTAAGACATTTCTGGATCTGACGAAGTAACGGGGTGTGCGGTTATTTTCTCTTCCGGTACGTTGTCTAGCGCTATACTATTATGGTCTGTATGGGTGATATGCCACAGCGAGAGGTCTTGCGCGAGCCAGGGCGGACCTTGTGACCATAATGGATGAGATATTAGCTTTTCGAGTGTAAGACCTCTTGATAAACAATCAGCTGGATTATCTATTCCCGCGACGTGATGAAAGTTAGCGGCTGGTAAATTGTCAATAATCTTGACGACGCGGTTAGCGACAAAAGTTTACCATCGGTGCGGGGAAGAGTTTATCCAACAAAGTGTGACCATTGAGTCTGTGAACGCGTACATCTCACTTATATGGTAGCGTGAATCGTACGTATCGTGCACGCGTCTAATTAGTCTTGCCAATAATTCGGCAGCACAGAGCTCGAGACGTCCGATAGACAAAGGCTTCATTGGTGAGACCTTTGACTTGGCGCAGACAAGTCGCGCCGTAGCTTGGCTTTCGTGAGTAATATGGGCGTACACCACTGCTCCATAAGCTTGCTCACTAGCATCGGAAAAGCCGACCAGTCGTACAACGCAATGTTCAAAGACCCCCAAATGTCGCGGTATTTTGACGTTATTGAGTAGCGGTAACTCTATACAAAACCTTTTCCAGGTTTCGACTATATGCTGGGGCGGACAATCGACCCAATCAAGTTTCAACTGCCACATATTCTTTATGAGAAGTTTAGCGATGAGAACAACAGGCGCTACGAAGCCCATTATGTCCCAAATTCTAGCTACAGTGGCTAAGATTATTCGTTTTGAACACCTTTTGTAAGGCGTGGTTACTTTAAATTCAAAACAATCGCGAGATTTATCTCAAGCCCAAAATTTTAAATTAAACGGTTCTATCAAATTCAACATGTTCAGACATCTTATATGACAAAGGCAGAGCGCTTAAGACCGAGTCGGAATTACATGTCCATTTTACTAAATCGAAATGCGCACGTTTAAATAACTCAATCAACTCATTAGCAGCTGATGCAGCTTTTGCCTCCAATATAACACTAAAAACGATGTCGTCCATATAGATATAGCGAGAAGCAATTACCTTTGCTAGCCGAAATGAATCTCCATCATCCGCAATGAGTTGCTGAATGACACGGAGCGCGTGGTACGGGCTGGACCTAAGTCCAAAACAAACCCTATTAAATTCATATTCGGTAAGTTCTTCTTGCGGGTGAAAACGATATAAAATGCGTTGAAAGCGACGATTGCGCCTGTTCATTATAATTTGAAGGAACATCTGTTTACAATCAGCGGAAAGCGCGGTAGCGAAAAGACGAAAATTTAAAATAATTGCAAACAGATCACCTTGTAAATTAGGACCACTATGGAAGAATATCGTTCAGTGAGCGGCCTGAACTCGATTTATGACTCGCGTCGAGAACCATGCGAAGTTTAGTAGTGGTCTTATCTGTACGCAAAACACCGTGGTGTGGTATGAAGTAAACGGGATAGCAGTTATCACTGTCAACAAGCGACGCGGGTGACAGATAGCCCTTTTCTAAATATTCGTGGATAACTGAGTCATACGTGGCCTTAAACTCAGGAGCAGCTTCAAACTTCCTCTCCAACACCAGGAAACGTTTCCAAACGGTTTCATAAGTATCACCAAGCGAAAATATATCATCCCGGAAAGGCAACGAGACTATGTACCTGCCCGTTTCTTTGTCACGTTCAGTGGTTTCGCGAAAGAAATGCTCACACTCTATCTCAGCCGGGGACTGAGTGGGCGGAGTTCTCAAAGGAGATTCATCTATTTGACAAAACCGTTTTACCAACGTATCTAGCGGGTCTTCGTCTGCGTGTGCGGGTAATGTACTACAACACGTCAAGGTTACGTTTTCGCGAGCGGGAAGAGCGGGCACATTGCCCATAATGACGTAACCAAGCGTGGTTTGTATAGCGGACGGTACAGCAGAGTTATTCCTTACTATACCGGGCAATAAAAGTTGTGAGAATAAAGAAGCACCGATCAAAACATCGATCTGTGATGGCTTAAAGAATTTTTCATCGGTCAACGGCAAATCTTGTAAGAACGGCATAGCGGATGCGTCAACAGGCATAGACGGTAAGTCATCTGACGGTAAGTCTATCGACGACGAGCGACGAAATATTATACTTTATGTTAGGGTTAAAACGAAAAGTGAACTGGAATGCTACAACTCCCTTTGCGTATTTTTCTGAACTCCGATACCCTTTACCTTTATGTTGTCTTTATTTACTGATAAACCTAATCTATCACAACATTCCGACGTTATAAAATTGCTCTGCGATGCACTATCTAACAAGCAACGCACACCATGGCTCGTGCCACACGCGTCGGGTACCATAACCGCTGCAGTGGATAGCAGAACTGTAGTGTATACATTGCGTGTAAATAAATCTTCGGATACGCAAGATTGCGTTGATAGCGGCGCGGCAATGAACGTTGTACACAACGAAACGCTCTTGCTACGCGCATCGGGCGACGACGCGGGAGCAGCTGTTGTCGGTACGGTCGCGCGCGTTGTTCCCGATGACTCGGCGGCGGTGGTCACAACGCGAGCGTTAGCAGGTTTGAAAGCGTCAAAGTGCAGTAAACTATGATGTTTACCTTTGCAAATTTTACATTTAGAGTTAGAGTTACAAGTCCCTGCCTTATGTATAACACTCAAACAATTTACACAATCGTGTCGTTCCTTAACATATTTATAACGGTCGCTTGCTGTCATTTTACAAAATGCCGGACACTTGTATAAATGATCATTTACAATATCCTTGCACAAACATTTGTATGTATCGGCCATAGCGACATAAGATTGCGGTTGTGGAGCTTTTGCGGCGGGTCGGTGATTCGGGTTCGAATTCGAGGTCAAACTCGAATGATAAGAGCGCTGTAATATATTAACTTGTTCCTTTACGTAGTCGGTTAAACTTTTAAAATTAGGAATTTTATGCTTTCGAAAATGCATTTCGAAAGAACGAACTGTTTCGGGATCTCACTTTTTTAAGGCGGTATGAAATATAATAAAATCAGTTAAGTCAGGTATTTGTAAGTTTTTTAATGCGCTAACCGCGGTTACGAACGTATGTAAAAATAATTCTAAGTTTCGAGCAGAAGAGTTAGAAATTGGTTTGAAGTCGAAAATTTGATTGATATAGGTCGATGCTAGCATGCGTTTATCATCGTACTTCTCTATAAGCGCGTTCAAAATAAGTTCATAATTCTCAGCACAAGGAATAATACCGGCGAACACAGAATGCGTTTTGATTGTTAATTTACCTAGTAGGTAATACAATTTATTGGCGACTGATAGGGACGGGTTGTCATGCACAGTGGATTTAAAACTTGCATAAAATAATGACCATGAGCGGATATCACCATCAAACGACGCTAGCTCTATAGCCGGTAAAGACGGTCGCGATATTGTGGCCGATTTCGGACATTCATTTGTTATTCGACTTGTAAGACGAGACATTACACGTTTTATATGACAGTATAGTTTCTCAAACGCGACCCATGACTGATAATATTCTACTTTTGCTTCTGGGTAGACTTGCATATTATATAAATTGTACTCGGTTAATACCCTTTCGAAATCGCTTCGTAATGCATCAATCGAAATCGCGCCAGAAAGGAACTCTTCCCTGTCCACCTCACTATCTACTTGTTGGGAGCGATCATAAATTGTTTGTAAGCGGTTAAATAAAGAGTCGCGTCTAGCTATAGCTATATTCAATAACATCATTAATTTGGGGTCTGGCGTTTCGGTCCTAGGTTCATTCGTTTTTGATGTGCTAGTTTTTGACATTTTTATAATAAATGTATAAAGGAAATATTAAGGTTATAAGTAGTATAGAGCGATGAACAAATACACAAATTATTAGTGTCGTAAACACTAATCTATCGCGGAAATATTAGGTAGATTTATTAAACTGATCTAAATTACTTCGTGAGCGAGCAGGTATGTAGACATTGTATTATGTATTGCGGTAAGTATATGGTAAGTTATATAATAGCGATGAATATACGGCTTTAAATTAATGTAATAAATATATAATGCGTGTATATATGCGAGAAATTAAGTAAAATATTATATTTAAATGTTTCTAAGTATATATATATATATATATATGGTTTTAATTATGCCTATACTGCATAGAAATATTCCAACGAAGTGGCAAAAAATGGTTATCGAATTGAAAAGGTTTTAATCCGGGCGAAGTGACCAAAATGTTGACTCGTGGTTCAAAATTGGAATAAAGTGGACTGTAGTCGTAGGTAGTTGGAATTGGATTTCGTTGAAATTTGCAACCGACACATAAAACTGAAGGTACGCACCTGGAGAACGCCGTCAGCTTCTCTTCTTACTTGAGATTGACACTCGCGTGGTACACTCCTAGTTTTCTTGCGCGATTTACACTTATTTTATACAATTCACGGCCGTGATTTTAGCGTATGATAATTAAATAGATATGCGATTAGCGAGCGTGACAATATGCTTCCGCGTGCAGGCGTGTTTTTTTTTTAGACTTTTTCTTCTACCCGATTGTCGGTCGCAAGAAGGAATGAATGGAATGAATAAATGGAATTATATAGGAAATCTGATTCGTCATTAATATTGACCAAAAATGCGGAATATTTTAATTTGAGAAGTGGCGGTAACACGTGGTTTGATTAAAAGGTAATACAAAAAAAATCTAAACGTTGGAAATTATGTACATATTAGCAAAGAATATACACTACGCGAAAAGAAACGACACTTAAGCATGTGTGCACGTAAAATCACTTGCGGCTATATGTGGGTGTCTGGATGTGTGCGGGCGCCTTGAGAGGCGCGCGGGGCGTGGAACGGGCCGTCGCCGACTGCCCTGGCTGAGGGCTGCGCTTTATACAAAAATAATGCCTATTCATTTGTATATAATTATTCTACCTTTATTTAGTTACAATATTTGTTTATATGTAATGGCCCATTTCTATTTTTTCTTATTTTATTTATATATTTGACTTTTATATATATATATATATATATATATATATATATATATATATTAATATGTATGTATTTATCTTATCTATGTACTTATATACCATTCTGTATTTCTATTTTATGGCTTTAATGAAAATAATGTTATTTTTGTCGCCAAACCACACACGTTTTTATTGTTTTCTTGCAATCCTGTCCATCCAAAGGTTATCTGGAAGAGAGCGCTCTTTGCGATAAGACCACATTTACATGGTACCAAATTTACTTTTCTCGTTTTTGTTAATATTTATGTAATTTTTTGGCGTACAATTAAGTATACCAGAACAAACTTGTATCTGAAGTCAAGTCTTTGCTGGACAAAGTCTCGGATTGGGGGCGACTAAATGTAGTCCAGTTTAATCCTCAGAAGAAATAAGTTTGCGCGTTTACCGCTCTAAAGAACCCCTTTGTAGTATCTCCTCAGTTTCAAGGCACTCCCCCCCTTCTTGCCTCAGCCAGTATCGGTATCCTCGGAGTCGACATATCGAGTGACGTGCAGTTTCGTAGTCACTTGGAAGAGAAGGCCAAATTGGCCTCTACAAGCTTGGCGTGCTCAGCAGAGCGGGACAGTATTTCATGCCGGCACACCGCCTGCAACTTTACAAGGCGCAGGTTCGGCCTCACATGGAATACTGTTCCCATCTCTGGGCAGGGGCTCCCCAGTGCCAGCTCCTTCCACTTGACCGCATCCAGCGCAGAGCGGCTCGAATCGTTGACGACCGAGCCCTTTCCGATCGGCTCGATTCATTGGCACTGCGAAGAGATGTTGCATCCCTTTGCATTTTCTTTCGCATCTACCATGGGGAGTGCTCTGAGGAATTGTTCGGAGTAATCCCAGCCGCCAAATTTCACGATCACACATCGCGGCAGAACTCCCGATACCATCCACACTATCTGAATGATTGGCGGTCCACCACTGTGCGATTTAGAAGATGTTTTCTTCCTCGCACGACTTCCTTGTGGAATCGATTACCATCAGCGATTTTTCCGGACCGATACGACTTAGGGACCTTCAAGAAAAGAGCTTACTCCTTTTTAAAAGGCCGGCAACGCATCTACTATTCCCTCCCTGGTGTTGCAGTTGTTCATGGGCGGCGGTAGTCACTTACCATCAGGTGAGCCGCATGCTCGTTTGCCCCCTCTCCTATAAAAAAAGTGTTATTTATCTATCTATGTATCTATCTATGCTTTCCTATGGATTTTCTAAAAAAAATATACATACGGCTACGAATTTTTTCAATTGTTAGAAATAATAATAAAAATTATAAAAGTCATCGAAAGAGCCAAAAAATTATAAGAGTAAGTAATTTTTAAAGGATAGTAGGTAATACTGATTTTTGCGTACTGAAATACTAAGTGTTGGTTAATTATGATTTAAGATTAACATTTACAGTCTTGCATATTTTGTTTTGTCGAAAATTTTAAATTTTCCCCATCTGTAAAGATATTTAATAAAAGTTGATTTAAAATCGATCGTATCTTTCACTACCTAAATACATAACTTTACATTATATAACATATACCTACTATGTATCTTTTTTGGCACAAGTCTATAATATTTCATTTCGGTTCGGTATCAAACCTAGCATTACACGCTCCGGCCTAATGTCACAGGCGCTTCAACTCTCACGTACAGAGTGTCACCGCTGTGGTATTAGCACAGAGTAAAGAAGACCAAAAGAAACTTTCTAACAACGTCGAAAATTTATACCTATTTTGATAGGGTTACCACCTGATGCATGTGAAAATTTTAAGGAAGAAATTTCTATATTTCTATCAAAATCATTTTCGTAAGATAACGTATTCATGAGTACAAAAGATCAGATGGTATTAGTAATGACTGTGATGATGGTAGTGGGCAGTGGCGGTGTTATACACCACCACCACCAATGATACTACCAGCACCACCACAATCACTGACACCATTACCAATACGTACAGCACCACCTTCCACCGTTACCGTCACCAGCACTAATACTACTTACACTAATTGCACCACTATCTGGCTATTATATTATTTTCTTTCGAATTTTTCATACATACTGTACAACTTAGGTATTTAGCTTATACAAATACTAATTATCTAATATAAATATATACTTCTAAATATATAATGTCTTATTTTATAGTACACAATATCTAAACTTAACTCTAATTGTAAAAAAAAAATAATAGATTTATTGATCTATAAAATCACGAAATATTATTCGCCTATTAATTTCAATGCGCGTGACCAACAGATCTTTCATTCACACTCTGACTGAGCCGACGCAAACCGATATGTACCCTGACGGAGCGTCGGTGAACCTGTCGGTGAGAGCTCACGCACACATCGCTGCGCTATGTGTGGGTGTACCCGTAGCGAGACGTTTGTATGTAGCTTCCCCTCTGGTCGGTTTCTTTACTCATGTGGTATTAGTATAAAGAAACTTTAGACAAAGGGTTAGCACCAAATTGATAGACTGTAATATCCAGAAAACAAATCGCACCATCCATATGAGATAGATGGTGCGATTTGTTTTCTAGATTTTTGAACAGATGTTAGGAAACAACTTATGTTGGGATCATTTTATATTAAAAATGACAAAAAAACTAAATATCCCAATATTTACCTTGTCGAAAAGGTTATAAAATAAAGGGAGTAAGCTATTCGTGAAATGGTTAGGTTTGCCATCTAATGAAAGCAGTTGGATAGACAAATCAAAAGTTTTATAAGCAAATAATATAAAATACGTTCTCATTCTCATATTAACTCTCCGATAAGAAAGAACTTTTTATTTTAATTTATTATGAATTATATAAATCTAATATTTTATTATAAGTATAACTAGCGCTAACTGCGCCAGCATACATCAAAAATAAATACAAAAAAATTAAACACAAAATATTAAAAAAGGTTTAAAAAATATTACAAAATGTGCTGGGAAATATAATATTATTTCAATAACAAAAAAAAACATATAAAAAATTTAAGCCCCAATGCAAGAAATCGGTGTGTAATTAAGGAATTGGCTTCAGATTAAAATTCGTTTGTGAGCGCACCGCGAGTGATACTCTGTTCCAAAAGTTGATGGATTTTTACCGTTAATTTCTGTTCGGCTTTTTTTAGAAGTAAATACGAGTACCTGTAGTAGTAAGATCATCCCCAACGGTTGATCTATAAACTACAAAATTTCAGGCCGGGCGATTGCTATTTCTTTCACCCTTTGTTCTGTATTGCATACTCTGTTTCTGCTTAAGATATTTTCGTACTCATTTAGCAAATAAGTTGTCAATTGCAAATCTTAAAATAAAACAAATTTTTATTGTAAGGTTATTCTTTTAATCGGTGTGTCGACTTTAAAGAAATCTGAAAATTAAAAATAATTTCAAAAATGAATTCACTTTGTTTCCTTCACTGCATATCATTTTAAATTTTTAGGTAAGACAAAATATAATTTAATAAACAATTGACGACAATGGCGGACAATCCAAAAACACCAAAGTCCACAGACTATTATACCGAACATCGTAACCAGCGTAAGGATCTTCAAACTGCATTCACTGGACTTAAAAAGACTAGTGACGACTGCAACAACACACGAATTAATCTATATCAGCTTAGTTGTAACAGATTTGCATTAAATAGATCGCTGCAAGAATTACAATGGTTATCTAAATTGTACATTCGTACATTTACATAACATCGTGCGATACCAGCTCGCCGGATAAGGACGGCTTACTCGTTTAACATTCAGTTATAAACATCCCTATATTATCTTTTATTATCTGCTTTTTAACAATATATTTACATAACTAAAGAATTTTGAGTAAAATAAGTCATGGTTTAAGAGTATTTTAAACACTCAATATAGAAAGAAAAAGAGTCGCGGTAAATCAGGGAGCTAAGCGCTCGCTGTAAATTTCACATTTTGTGAGCAACCTGGGTTTGATCTTCGCCGGTACTATTGGATTTGTTAATTGACATTTTAAGTGCTGATTTACCACGTGTCCTGCGGTGAAGAAAAAAATCGTGAGGAAACGTGCATTTGTGAGAAATGAGAAAAAATATTTCAAAAATGTGAAGTACGGCAACACGCATCCGGGCAGCGAGGCGGACATTTTCTTGCCCATAAAAAGCCACTCAGAAATCAGAGGAATCCTGTTCCCAGGAGTGGAACGTATATATAGGCTGTAAGTTCAACTTTTATAGACAGAAAGAGACGTTCATTTGTCCATTTCTTTACAAAGTTTAGTGCGAACTGACTACTCAATATAACATTTTTTTATAAGATGAGAGTGACAAACGAGCACACAGTCAATCTGATGGTAAGTGGTTGCTGTAGCCCATAGACATCTACATCAATCCTCGATTACGAACCAAAATGCAAATGCGTTGTCACCCGTGAATACTAAGATGGAATGCTGCCTTTCGAGTAAATAGGGTTTACGGTTCTCTACACTCACAATACGAATCACAGCAGCGTTAAGCTGCTATTTTACGCTGGTATTTTGTGAGAGCGTGGTCCTTTCCCGTCCGAGCCGACCCATTCGTGCTACAACTATGCTACTAATATAGCTTATAGATTTGAAACGTAAGTTTCAATTTCTATCTGATACGCATAAAAGACCTCTACGTTCTTCGGAAACTCTTACGCTCTCCATTCCACTTCACCACTCCGGTTTATCTTCTTCCTCGTTTGCTGTACGAGCTGCGCGACTTTGGAATGCACTGCCTGAAACTTTGAGACAACGCTCCAACAAAGTAACATTTAAAAAGTATGTTTAAAAACATTTTTTGGTTCAAAAAAGGTTCAAAAAAGTTAAATAAATAAATAAATAAATAGCTGCAGCATAGCTCTACCAAGTATTACGTCTATTAATTAATGCGTCGTCAGAGTGACGGAAATATTACGTCTAGTTAAAAACGTATATCATGACGTAATACTTGGTAGAGCTATGCTGCAGCTATTTATTTATTTATTTATTTAACTTTTTTGAACCTTATAAAATATATAAGTACAAAAGGCGGACATAATGCTTAAAGCATTCTCTGCCTGTCAACCTTGAGGAGTGGAAAAACATCGAAGGCGGTTATTATAATACATAACAGTAAAGAATAAGAAATATAATGAATTTAGAAATTATAGCATATAAACATAAAGGTAAAAAAATACATATACCACACAAATATACATATATACGTAAAAAACATATGATGATGAAATTAGCTACTAACACAGATTAACTAAGATGATGACGCCAACTTAGGAATTCTTTATGACTTTCAAAAAATGTTTTTAAACATACTTTTTAAATGTTACTTTGTTGGAGCGTTGTCTCAAAGTTTCAGGCAGTGCATTCCAAAGTCGCGCAGCTCGTACAGCAAACGAGGAAGAAGATAAACCGGAGTGGTGAAGTGGAATGGAGAGCGTAAGAGTTTCCGAAGAACGTAGAGGTCTTTTATGCGTATCAGATAGAAATTGAAACTTACGTTTCAAATCTATAAGCTATATTAGTAGCATAGTTGTAGCACGAATGGGTCGGCTCGGACGGGAAAGGACCACGCTCTCACAAAATACCAGCGTAAAATAGCAGCTTAACGCTGCTGTGATTCGTATTGTGAGTGTAGAGAACCGTAAACCCTATTTACTCGAAAGGCAGCATTCCATCTTAGTCTTCACGGGTGACAACGCATTTGCATTTTGGTTCGTAATCGAGGATTGATGTAGATGTCTATGGGCTACAGCAACCACTTACCATCAGATTGACTGTGTGCTCGTTTGTCACTCTCATCTTATAAAAAAATGTTATATTGAGTAGTCAGTTCGCACTAAACTTTGTAAAGAAATGGACAAATGAACGTCTCTTTCTGTCTATAAAAGTTGAACTTACAGCCTATATATACGTTCCACTCCTGGGAACAGGATTCCTCTGATTTCTGAGTGGCTTTTTATGGGCAAGAAAATGTCCGCCTCGCTGCCCGGATGCGTGTTGCCGTACTTCACATTTTTGGAATGCCTCGTTTTCAGTACAAAGGGTCTTCGGTTCTTTACACTTACCATATGAAACAGCAGCGTTAAGCTGCTATTTAACGCTGGTATTATGAGAGAGCGTAGTACTTCCTCGGTCGAGCCGTCTCATTCGTGTTACAATTATTTCAGTAATATAGCTACAGCATGGCTCTACCACGTACATTTAATATATTTAGTTAATTTTCAGTGTAACATTTTCCAACTCAAAATAATTTGTACTGTCAATAAAATAAGCTTGGAATTAAATAGTACTGATAAATTATATAAAAGTTTAATTTATGTACTTTCGTCCCCTTGTAGTGTAGTGAAGGTTAGGTGTCGCATAAGAAGTATGAAAGTAAATTATACTTTCATACTTCTTAATGCTGTGTAAATGTGGTCATCAAGAAGTTATAAATTTTATATATATATATATATATATATATATATATATATATATATATATATATATATATATATATATATATATATATAGATTGAAGATGAGCCAAATTAAGTGTACCTTTAACCGAAGAGCGTAAGCATAGATCATGTAGCATAGATCGCTATTCATGAAACGGGCCTTTGAATAATTACTCTGAAGTACAATACGAATCAATACAATTATGAACTAACATAAATTCTGTAATAGCGAAATTAAGATACGAAATAAAAAGCCGTGAAATAGATCGTTTTCAGTATATATAATGAATAAACTGGGAGCTGATAGAAATAAATAAAATTATCGTTAATAAATGTAACTAACTGCGGACATAATATTTAGTCGCAATATAACGAAGTATCTGATACAATTTTGAATTAACATGAATTATGAAACAGCGTTATGAAAGTAATTAGTTTAAAGCCGTCAAACTTATCGTTTTTTGGATGTAATTTAAAAGTAAAGACTAGAAATAAGTTGGAGAGTAACTAGAACTTTAGGCCTAGTCAGTTTGAATAGTCTATCATGTAGAGGATGTCATGTGGGTGGTCATGGTTGAATAGGGGCAAAAAGTTCTTATTACACTCCTAGGGGCTCAAAATGGCCAAAACTCAAAAAAATATAAATTCTTATTTCGGCTATAACTCCGCCTCCTTTGGAGGTTCTTACACAGTCTTTACTTCTCGCATGCCTTTTGTTAAGATTTAACTATGTAAAGGACAAACTGGATGACATTCGTTTTTTAATCATGTGGGGATATTTTAATTTGTTCAACATTGACATTGAAAATATAAAATTCTCAAATAAAATGTGTTTCGAGCTTTGCAATATGTCGAGTTAAATTGGATGTGAAATATTGATCAATCCGTATTTCCCTTTGTTAAGCTTTTCGTTTTTGTTGTTCGTTTTTTGAATTATTTTCATGTTTTCTTCAAAACCGTGTTAATTTTGTTTACTAGGAACGTAATATGAAAATAATGTAGTTTTATGATAAAAATTTATTAAGTACATGTTTTCTAGGCATTATAGCATTTTTTTTTCATTCGTCTTTATATAATTTTCGAGTAATCGGTCTAACAGATTCAACAAGCGCATAGTCCTCTATGCTGTGGTTCGGTTTATTTATTTTTAGTTATTTATAAAGTTTTCTCATCTGTTTGGGCAGAATAAATATATAATTGTAAATGAAAATGGTAAACATACATAAATATCAATAAAATATAATAAATACATAATAACATAATTTAAAATTAAAAATTTTGTACAGCCGACTTCAATATAAGCGACTTCAATATAGGTTATTTAAGAATAACTCAATAACCATTGGTCTGACCTTGATCAAATTCATATGGGACCACACAAAAACTATCAGCTTTCATATAAAAAAAGAATCATCCAAATCGGTTGGCCCAGTACAAAGAAATGAGGTAACACACATTAAAAAAAACATACACTCGAATTGAGTACCGTCTCCTTTTTGGAAGTCGGCAGAAAAATACATAAATATATAAAAACCCAACCAGATGGAAGCCCTCGGCAGGGGGACCAGATGGCCGAGGGTTAGGGGGAAAGGGAAAGAAACCGGCGGACGATACGGGCGGTATCGAGGAGCACCGCCTTCTGCATTGGAGCCTGAAGCGGTCCGTCATGGAGTCCCAGTCGCCTCAGATGACCCGAGAGGCTGACTGGGATTAACCCGTTCGCAGAAACGACCACAGGAATAATTTCGGTCGGCAGACTACCCCACATGTCGGTCACCTCGTGAGCCAGGTCCAGATATTTAGTCAGCTAATCTGTTTCGGCTTTCACGAGGTTCTCGTCATAAGGAATGGTAATGTCGACCAAAAATATCCTTGACTGTGCCCGGTCCATCAGCACAATATCAGGCTTATTCGCAGGAATAGTCCTGTCTGTGATGATGGCCCGGTCCCAGTAGAGCCTGGCGCGGTCATTTTCGAACACGGCTTCCGGCATGTACTTATAATAAGGCAGTTTCCGATCCACGAGGCCGTATTTCAGAGCGATTAAATGGAGATAACATGCCTAAGTGACTCACCGAGATGGCGACAAGCTCGACAGATGTCGACGGTGCCATCCTTTAGGATGTATCTCCGATAATTGTTGGTCTTAATAACCTGATCCTGTATCGCACAGACAATACCCTCGGTTTCCCCAAAGAGGTCACCGAAAAGTAGCCAGTGGAGGGAGGCGACTGTGTCTACGAAAGGCTCATGTAGAGCCTTGTAGAACCTCCCGTGGAGCTCCTTCTCCTTCCATACGGTCTCCCGGTCGGGAATGCACTGTAATGCCGGGTCTTGCCATAGCTCGTTGGCTAAGGATAGAGGAGTGAGCCCTTTATCACACGAAATGACGTCCCTATAGAATGGATCACCCGATCTCACCAAAAAGTAATTACGGAGGCTGCACACTTCACAACTATGCATAGTGAGAGCGCTCAAAAAGCCGAGCCCACCATGTTTCCGCGGCAAGTACAGCCTCATTACTGACGATCTCGGGTGATGCATTCTGTGAGACGCCATAACAGTGCGGACTTTTCTATCCAGAGCGTTCAGTTCGGTCTGAGACCACCTGAGTATGCCGAAGGTATATATGAGGACAGGCATGACCCAACCGTTATATGCGTGTGTCTTATTCAAACCCGACAAAAGACTGTTGAGCACTTTTGTCAAGCGTGCATAAAACACATCGCCAACTGACTGTTTCGTGTCCGTCTCATCGATACCTATGTTCTGTGACATACCCAGGTATCGGTATGTTTCAGCCTCGGATAGGTTCTTTATGTTGATGGGCATAGATAAGTCTATGCCCTCAGAGTTAGCAACCCTACCCCTTTCGACATTGAGGACCGCACACTTATCCGTCCCCAGATCCATTCTAATGGAATTGCTAAAATCACAAGTGATGTTCAGCAATTCCATAAGATGGGAGCGACTGGAGGCGAATTAATTGAGATCATCCATATAGAAAAGGTGAGTTACTTTTGTACCTCCTCTCCGAAGCTGAAATCCCCTTCCGGAACCCTCCAGTAAGGTACTGAGAGGGTTCAAAGAGAGGCAGAACCAGATTGGACTCAGACAATCGCCCTGGAAAATACCCCTTCTTATCCTTATGTGGTCCTTCGCAGCCGTCATCCGCTCGCCTAGATGATGATGATTAGTTATTTTATTATTATTATTTAAATACTTTGACGATAATTTTTAACAACAGAAGGGGAAAGTTTCATATAAATATATATATATATATATGTGTGTGTGTGTGTGTGTGTGTGTGTGTGTGTGTGTGTGTGTGTGTGTGTGTGTAACATATTTCTACAGAACTTTTTTTTCCTTGATTGTTAGTAAATATTTCCGTTCAAAATCTGAATCTCCAGATTAAATGTATTATTTATTTCTTTGGTATTTATTTTTTTGGTATCTTGTTTCATTTCGTAATAAGAATCTCCGGTGGAGGTTCAGTTGCCACCTAAGACGACTCGACTTGGCAATATACATCGCACGCACCCTGAGGACTGACAAGAAGGTCCTGGAGCTGGAAGAAGAGAGACAAGTTATGGTGGCATATTATAGGATTATCAGAGGTCTGAAGGGAGGGATAGGACACTGTAATCCTTGATTTCGCAACTTGTTCTATCCTTGGGAGGGCGACATCTGTTAGGAGTGTGTCGACGAGGGTTGCGTACCTTATACTCAGAATGACCAAACGAAATTCGCTAAAAGTTATACAGGTTTACGCTTCAACCTCGGCACACCTCGATGAGGAGGTGGAGGAAATGTATGAGGATATCTCTAGAGCCATGCATTACTCCAAAACCCACTATACGGTGTGAATGGGAGATTTCAACGCAAAACTAGACATAAGAAAGATCGGTGAGCTGAAGGTAAACTGTAGGGAAATTTGGAATAGGGTAACAGAACCGAAGAGGGAAGCCGCTGGCTGACTTCATGGAGAAATAGTCCAGTGATCGCGAGAATTAACACTGGTAGCTATCACCTAATGGTTAGAATCACACTGAATCTACACGTTTAGTTGGAGAGGTCTCGTCTAGTGAAGTCAACACTCCGTCCCCTTCGTGCTCTAATCCAAAGTCCTGAAACCTTTCAGTTTGAGTTACGAAACCGTTTTCAGGTGAACAATATGAATGACAAGCTCATGGAAACTGTCATTGCGGTCGAAGCTAAGACTTTGATTCTGTCGAAATTTGGGTGGTGCTACGATCATCGAACTACAGTATATATATAAGTGCTGGAGTATTTGTACTGTAGGGCTACTTCAAGTACAGAATCAGAGTAAGACCTCTATCCAACTCCAGAGATGTGAAAGACAGGGTAATGTTTTATCCCCGAAACTCTTCATCACTGCATTGGAAGAAATTTTCAAGCTACTGGGCTGGAAAGGATACGGTATTAATATCAATGGAAGTACACCAATTATCTTCGATTTGCCGACGATGAAGTCCTTATGTCAGAATCGCTAGGGGACCTAAGCGCTATGTTTATCCGTAATAGTGTCTGCTATCGGATAAATCTTAAGATGAACATAGACAAAACAAAGATCATGTTTAATGCCCATGTAACTCCTATGCTGGTAGTTGTTGGGAGCACTAAGCTCGAAGTTGTTGAAGAGTATGTTTAGTTGGAACTAACAGTCTTATCTATATTATAAACTTTTAGTTAGTAGTTAGATATTAACAAAATATTTGTTTTTCTATTACAAACATGTGAAAAGTGAAAGTCAAAATTAAAGTCATAAGTGCTTATGAGTTTAATTTTGACTTAACATACATTTTGCATTTTCTTTTTTTTTTTATTCAAATAATGGAATTTTTCTATTAACGTCTCTAAAAGTCCTCGAAATTTATTTTGTGTACAAAAAACTTAACTTAACTTAACTTATCTTCACGCACAATCCCTGACGGGGTAGCCAGAGAGAACAGATCGCCAAGTGTCACGATCCTTACATACCTCTTTCGCTTCTTTCATATTCATTATCTTCTTCATACATGCACGTCTAGGTATCCGAGTACTCTTAACCCTCCCCTCTTCGAGCAATTTGCACACCTTGTCTTCGAAAGTTAGTCTCAGTCTACCTCGATACCTTTTAACATTAACTTTCGCGCTATATATTTTCTTCACCATTCGGTCTTCACTCATTCGCTCAACGTGCCCAAACCATCGAAGCACGCCCTTATCAATTTTTGTGATAAGGTCATCTTTCAAACCTGCCATATTTTTCCATGTAAAAAAAACACATTTCTGATATTTCAAATATGAGCATCTCTTTACTTAAAATATTTTGATACTTTTCATTCTGTCCGACCTTGCGAAGCATCTTATTTAGCACTGATCGATTTATTTCAATGAATTTCGTCGCACTATATTATTTTATTATGGAATTTTATCGTGTTATTTAGGATAAATATGGAGTTAATTGTTAAAAAACAACTGATGAAAGCCACACTTGACAGTGTCAGATTTGTCGTTTGTTATAGTGGAAGTGCAAGAATATTCAGAGGTGACAGATAACCGGGAGATGGGCAAAAGCATATTCCTGATACCGATACCGTTACAGCCTATTATAGTCTACTGCTGAACATAGGCCTTCCCATAGATTGCCCTTTAAGGGATGTACGGTGCGACCGCACAAATTACCCGATCAGCATTCTTGCCTCATATACTTATTTTATTGTTCATCGAATCAGTTCACATAGCATCGCAACACAGCGCGTTCGTGTACTCATCATTAGCTATTAGCAATTTTTAAATATATTTTATATTTTACCTCAAGCAGCATATTTTATTTGTATTATCAGCAGCAGCTTCTTAGGTAATACGTACATCTTTATGGTCCTTTGAGCTTACCGTGAGCGGGACTTCTATCGCGAGTGACCTATTTTGAAATGCGAAAGCGGTGACGCGCCACGTAAGTCAACCAGCAGGCAGCATTGGTAAGTCTACAGCTGTCTATTATAATCAGAAGCCACAGTAATTGGTCAAAATGGAAGATCTTCTAGCTAATCAGAATCAAATAATGGGAGCTATGGATCAGCTCCTAATCAACTTTAAAAAAGACGGTGCCGACCGCAAGACACCGGCTCATATTAAAAAGCGATTTAGTCCTTTATAAAGTTATTTGCAGGAGTTTCAAGGTAATCATCTTAAACTTTTTGAGTCTGACGATAAATCTCATGAATATTTTACTGACAATTACCATAAAAGAACGTTCGATTTTTATAATGAGACACGCAATTATCTTCTTAGTTCTTTACCGAGTGACTCTAAAGAAAAAAGCCTTCTCAGGCCAGCTACCCCATTGCAAAAAACCAGCTTTTCAGCTATACCGTCTGGTAGCGCGCTCCATTCTGAAATTACAGCTGACGCAGAAGACTCCCGAGCCCAAGGTACTACTAGCAGGTTAGAGGATATATTGAGGAAGCAGAGAAGCAACTTCAAAGCTTTTCAGCGGACTATTAGCAGCATCGATCTCGACAAAGTTTCTGAAAAATGGGAGTATGAGGATATTGTGAAGTCGGTTCAGGTACGCTGGACGATATTAGACGCCTTGTTCTGGGAAATAAACAGCGAACTATACGAAGATAATGAAGAGTATGAAGAAATGTTAGCAGCTATGAGCAAAATTTCAACAACATGAAAAAGTCATCAACAGTAAGATGTGGTCTGATCTTTATCGGAAGAAGACAACCCCAAAAATAGACATACCAACGTTCAGTGGGAGCTACCACCAGTGTTTGTCGTTTAAGGACTTGTTCGTCGAAATTATACATAGCAACAGAGCCTTATCGAACAGTCAGAAAATGCAATTTCTGAAAAGTAAATTAAAAGGAGAAGCAGAGAAAATAGTGCAACATTTACAGATAAGCACAGATAACCATCAAGTATGTTGGGATCTTTTAAACCACCGGTATAATAATACGAAGCTTATTTTTAATTCTCACATGAGTGTCTTAATGAACCAACCTACTATACAAAAGCAGTCAGCATCAGCGAATAAGAAGATTCATGATACCACCAACGAATGCCTGAATGCCATCAAAAATCTGGGAGTCAACATAGTAGTTTCACGCGAGCAACACGTGTCAAGTACACGTGTTGCATGGATATGGCGTGCGATCTCAAAAAACAGCGTAAATTTACCATACTTAACAACAGCGGAGTTGCGTAACGCTACTGAAAAAATTATATTGAGCGTTCAAAAATATTTGCATGAAATGAACGATTTATCCAAGCAAAGCAAGGTGGATTCTAAGAGCAAGCTTCTCTGCCTAAATCCGTATTTGGACCAAAACGGCTTAATGCGAGTTGGAGGTAGACTCAAAAATAGCAACATCCCTTACGGTATGTAACATCCATACATTATCCCACACATTGGCCACCTTACTAATATACTTATCGATCTTGCACACAAATCAACTTTTCACGGAGGAGCCCGCCTCACGCAAACTTGGCTTAGACAGCAATATTGGATTTTAGGTGGAAATAAAGTTGTCAGAAATCGTTTACGCCGTTGTGTTATATGAAAACGCCACAATCCAGAAATGAATGAACAGCTAATGGGAGAATTACCCGAAGCAAGGACAAATTCCGCACGCCCGTTTTTTAGAACAGGGCTGGATTTCACGGGATACATAGACATCAAAGCAAATAAGGGTCGAGGCATTAAGACCAGCAAAGGATACGTGGCCGTCTTTATGTGTATGGTCACAAAAGCTGTCCACCTGGAGTTAGTCTCTGACCTATCATCATCAACGTTTTTGGCAGCCTTTCGTCGACTAGCAGCAAGGAAAGGCACCCCACGTCATTTATATAGTGACAACGGGACTAATTTCATCGGAGCCAACAACATCCTCTCCAAAGAGTATTTCGATCTTAAATCAATATTATCTGAAAAGTTCTTCACAGAGATCAGTGAGATGAAGATCGACTGGCATTTTAACGCCCCCTCGTGGTCTAGTGCCGGTGGGCTTTGGGAGGCAGCAGTGAAAAGCCCAAAGCACCATCTGCGTAGAGTTGTTGGCGATCACAAACTGACATATGAAGAATTTTCCACGTTATTAGCGCAGCTAGAAGCCTGTCTCAATTCAAGGCCCCTTTGTGTATTGTCCGAAGACCCAGACGACATTAATTATTTAACGCCAGCTCACTTCTTGTCCAGCGGACCTATTCTTTCGATCATTGCGACAGAAACAGACGGGAGGACCAGATGTCAGCTAACGAAAAAGTTATTCAGCGATATTTGGAAAAGGTGGCGTGCTGAATATTTGGTTCAGCTTTCAGCACGAAGCAAATAGCGTCAATCACGGGAAAACATAAAGCTTGACGATGTTGTGGTGATACACGACGCTAACCTGCCCCCTGGTAAATGGGTTTTAGGTCGCGTGATTGAACTACATCCCGGTACCGATAATCTGGTCCGAGTCATCTCAGTCAAAACACGAAACGGTTCTGTTATCAAAAGACCTGTAATTAAGTTATCGATCTTACCAGTTAACATAGATCAGTCAAACAAAAGTAGCGAAACAACAATAATTAATGAAACATCATCATCATCATCATCATCATTACAGCCCTTCACAAGTCCACTGCTGAACATAGGCCTCCCCCAAAGAATGCCACAAAGCACGGTCCTGAGCCACCTGCATCCATTGACTTCCTGCATGTCTTACCAGGTCGTCACTCCATCTCGTGGGGGGACGCCCTACACTTCGCCTACCGGTACGAGGCTGCCACTCGAGAACCTTTCTTCCCCATCGGTTGTCGGTTCTTCGAGCTATATGGCCGGCCCACTGCCACTTCAGCTTACTAATCCGTTGGGCTATGTCGGTTACTCTGGTTCTACTGCGGATATCCTTATTCCTAAGTTTATCACGCAGAGAAACTCCGAGCATAGCCCTCTCCATAGCTCACTGAGCGACCTTGAGCTTCCTCATACGGCCAGCAGTGAGGGACCACGTCTCAGTTCCGTAAGTCATCACTGGCAACACGCACTGGTTGTACAATTTCGTTTTAAGGTTTTGAGGTATGTATGACGAGAAGATGTGTCGTAGCTTCCCGAACGCTGCCCAGCCGAGTTGAATCCGTCGAATGAAACATCAGCAAACAATAAAAGGACACAAGCACCCAAGAAAAGTTTACTTATAAACTTCTTATCCATTTTTATGACACTTACTCTGTTCATCACTTCCACTGTGCATGCAAGCTACAACATCACAAAACTGAGTGATAACAAATACATATTTTTTGAAAAATTGGGAAGTATGCGATTAGTCCAGGATCATTGGAAATTAGTTACTTACTACGATATGCAACCATCTTTCTTATCTATTACTTTAGAATAACAAAGGATCGTGAAAGTCCATCAGATGGTATGTTGCTACTACAGCCTATGGACATTCGCAAATAACTTCAAATAAGGAAGGCCACAGATGTACTGTTATTCCTGAAGATAAAGATAAAAATCGCACTATCTGTTCTAATTATAGTGATTTCCTTACTATTCAAATTAGAACAAAGAAGTGGGTAAGTGTATGGTGACAGAATTTGTAAGAGGCTGATACCAAACTAGACGAAACTTAAGCAGGATATACTAATTAAAAATAGTTCTTTATCTTTTTTAGTATTCCGTACCTAAAAATTAAGGAACCCTTAAAATAAAACTTTGTAGTTCGTCCGTCCGTCAGCCTTTCAGTCTGTCGAGGTCCTTGTCATCAGAAATAGGTTGATTCAAGAACTTTGGCTTATTCCGGAAATCATTATTTTAAGTTACTTATACCACATATGAAGTTTTATTTGTTGCGATCACATACTTACATTTGCAGTTGGAGCATAGAAAGTGATGTAGATCAATGTATTATAGACAATGTTTTGCTTCAGTCTGACTTAACTTTTCATTAAAGTTCTGCCAATTTTACCTTTACATATATATATTTCTTGGGATTGATGAATTATCCAATTTTAAATAATCTGTTTTAGCTTGGAAATCGCATTTCATGACCTTACGGGTAAACCCTGTGGTCAGTCGCGTCACAGTTGTAGACGAGCGCGCACGCTAGCCGCTTTCTGTTTATGGACGCAGTGAGTCGCATCCAACGCGTTGACTACTTTGCGCACTATTTTGTTCGCGCAACGCACCGTGTGTGCGTGCAAATGTGTGCGTGCGTGCGTATGCTTGTGAGAGCGCGCGCGGGCGCGCGTGTGTTTGTGTGTATGTGTGTGTGTGTGTGTGTGTGTGCGTGCGTGCGTGTGTTTGTATGTGTGTGTGCGTGTGTGTGTGTATCTTCGTGCGTGCGTGTGTGCGTGCGTGCCAACATGCGCGCGTGCATTTGTGTGTGTGTGTGTGTGTGTGTGTGTGTGTGTGTGTGTGTGTATGTGTGTGTGTGTGTGTGTGTGTGTGTGTGTATATATGTGTGTGTCGGTGTGTGTGTGTGTGTGTGTGTGTGTGTGTGTGTGTGTGTGTGTGTGTGTGTGTGTGTGTGTGTGTGTGTGTGAGTGTGTGTGTGTGTGTGTGTGTCGGTGTGAGTGTGTGTGTCGGTGTGTGTGTGTGTGTGTGTGTGTGTGTGTGTGTGTGTGTGTGTGTGTGTGTGTGTGTGCGTGCGTGCGTGCGTGCGTTAGAACGTGCTTGCGTGTGTGCGTGCATGCGTGCGTGATTGAGTGCGTGCGTGCATGCGTGCGTGCGTGTATGCGTGCGAGCGTGCGTGCATGCGTGCGTGATTGAGTGCGTGCGTGCATGCGTGCGTGCGTGTATGCGTGCGAGCGTGCGTGCATGCGCGTGCGCGAGGGCGTGCGCGTGCGCGTGTGCGTGTGTGTGTGCGTGTGTGCGTGTGTGTGTGTGTGTGTGTGTGTGTGTGCGTGTGTGTGTGTGGGTTCTTAGGTTCTGGAATTTCATCGAAGAAACGACATGATAACAGTAGATTTAATGAAAATATTACGTTTATAATTACGCTAGTAAAATAAAATGTAGTTAACACCTCAAATTAATCTATAAATTAAAGTAAAACTTCAGTGTATAAGTATGTATTAAATAGTGAATTAACTGGCTTCTTATTAAACTCAAGGCGTTAGATGCAAAAAAATATTTTTTTACTATCTGTCTCTATGTATGCCTATCCGTGCTAATCTTCGAAAAGCTGAACTGATTATGATGAAACTTTATGAACGGATAAAGAACAATGCCAGGGGGAACAAGACTACAATTCATTAGAAAATCTAATTATTTTTTTAAATCGATAAATTGATAAAATAAATGGTCTCTATATCTTACACATCCTATCCAGGCAAAGCCGGGGTGGGTAGCTTGTAAATACATAAAATGTATACAATCGCATAACAAAAATATCTTATATAAAATAAATCGTTCCTGTATACTTTTCTTGAATACGAAGTTTAAGAATACGGGTCAACGGAATGGGTTGTATTGCTTATGTTATTGTAATATTTTACTTGACAAATTGTAAGTAACTGAAAGTAGTTTTGAAAACCTTCCCATTTGATTCTCTATAAAAGACAAATATTGTGTAGGTCATTTTAAAACACAAGTTTATACGTTTTGATGTTGAACACTACTTTCTCTTCTTGCAATAAACTTAGAATGAGGATTTCGAGATAGGATTTTATAAAAACCTTTATAAATGTCTAAAGTATAAAATGGTAACTCAACAAAATATCTTAAACTGACTCGGTAGCTTTCGCTCAACAAATAATTACAGTAAACTTTGTGCTATCATAAGGTAGTTTATATTTTAAAACAAATATCTTAATCTGCTTTATTAAATGCAAATGTTCAATCGTCTATCCACATTATTTCTATATTATTTTGTGTATTATTCAGAAACTGTGATAATAGCACAGTTGTATTTGTAAAGTAGGCAGCAATGCGTGGTGATGAGTTGTAGTGTTATGCTACTTACTTATCATTTTACATTAATTTAAATCCATTTTTCCATTCTGTTTCAATTCTCTGCATTCACTTCAAATCGGGATATTTTACATCACCTTTATTTCCATAGGATCCTGTAACGATTTCAAACCATAAGAACACAATCACAAATCATTTCTACTTCGTATTTCCACATTATCAGCACTTTTAAATTGGTGTCAATGAAGTCTACCTTTTTTCGATCTTTTAGTTAGTTTTCCGTAACTCTACAATTTCGGGCTTTGTGTGGGTAGTTGCGCTACTTTTTTTCCTATTTCAATAATATCTCCTTTTCCACTTAAATCTTTCCATTTTCTTATAACAAGCCTAAAACTAAAATTTGACATGTTCTGTTACTGATGTTTATTTGGTCTCCATGGAAATTATATTCAAATTTGTTACCGGTCTGTAGTTTCTATTTCGATAATTCCACATAAATACTTTTTCCTCTTGACTATTTACAAAAAATTTGCGTTTAATTTAAATAATTTTTCCGTTCTCTCTAGAAAGATATAAAAGCCGAACAATCGGTGAAGAAATTCAGTCTTGCTTCAGTTCTCGTATCGGAAGCATCTTCTAAAGGCCTTATCCCGGGGCCGCTCAGCCCCGGGATCCTGCAAGCCTCTATCCTGCCTGAAGCCACTGGACTCTACGATCCGTTGCTCTGCCTGAAGTCGCCGGATCCTACAAAACGTTGCTCTGCCTGAAGTCGCCGAGATCCCACAAGTCTCTACTCTACCTGGAGTCGCCGGAACCTACAAACCTCTGTTCCGCCCGAAATCACCGGAACCTACAAACCTCTGTCCCGCCTGCAGTCACCGGATCCTGCAGGCCACTGCGCTGTCTGAAGTCGCTGAGGATCCTGCAAGCTCCTGTCTGGGCTGAAGTCGCCGATACTGCAATCGCCGCATTCACCTGAGGTCGTCGCCTAGAGACGCCCTCGCCTTCTCACCTACGCCGTGCGTGCTCGTTCCAGGCGCTGAGAGCACGCTTGGGATCTTCGGACTCAGCTTCGACATAAATCTCTTTTTTTTATTACCTTTTTTTTTAAATATAATTTGTAAATCACATCATCCATCCTCATATTCATACTCCATTTTTGATATATAAAATTGTAAATATTTTCGAATCCTAAATATATTATTTGTCTTGGTCTATTTGGTTGTTTTGCTGATCGTAGGTTAGGTTTTCTTTCTCTTTTAATTGTCGCTTCACGACAGAGTCACAATATTTTGCTGCTCGTTTGATCGCCACACCCACATCTTCATCGTATTAAGTCAATTGCTTCAACGTTAGGTAATCAACAAGTACTAGAGCCATGCTGCAGCTGTATAAACACGTGGTAGAGTCATGCTGCAGCTATATTAATTATGTAGTTTTAGCACGAATGTGTCTGCTCGACCGGGAAGGACCACGCTCTCACTTGATACATACTTCATACTTTAAATGCATAGCAAAATACCATACGACATTAGGTTAGGGAAATAGATAAAACAGTAGTCCAGCTGTTTCGACACTAATAAGCATTTAAATTTTTTACAGTATACACTGCACTAAATCTGCTTGCTAGTTGTATGGGGTCCCCATTAAAGCTTTGCGTTTTTTTATAGAATGAAGCCGTAGATATCTAAGAACTAGCCCCTGAGAACAAAGATGGAATGCCCCGTTTCCAACAAAAAGGTTCTCCGTTTCTCTGCACTCATCAAACAAAATACGGAAGCATTAAACTACTATTTTGCGCTGGTATTCTATGAAAGCGTGATCGTTCCCCGTTCGAGACTACACATTCGTGCTACAACCTTAATATACGAGTATACAAATCTAGGCTCTACCGCGTCTAGAGTGATTCTAAGAAAAAAGGTAAAATCGACAAGACCCAACCCCTCACCATTTAAAATAATAATTACATTAGTGTTGTGATGTTTGATATTTGGAGATTGATTACAATAAGCAAAATGGGTCAATTTTACTAACTTAAGTTTGAGTAAAAAGCAAAACATCCAATTATTGTTAAGTGGATGCTAGGTGTCATCATTTTATAAAAATAAATTCAAATACAGCTTTTTACTGTCACCTTTGAGGCAAGATGTGTTTATAATGGTACCTAACATCTATCCTAGATTGAAACTACAAATTCAGATACATTGTGACTCCTAGAATCTATTTACACACACACAATATCCATCACAGACACGTTTTCTGTAAAAAAGTAATTAACTTGTATTACAATATGCCCTTAAAAATATAGTAGTGATTACCGGTTTCGAATGTAGAAAAATATCAAAAATAATATCTTCATGAATATTTATTATGTTCACAATATTTTCATAATCTTTTGAAAGTTCTGACAACTTATGTATTTAAGAAAATAAATAACGAGACACTAGAGAGTAAGGCAATTTGTAACTTTTACAGGGAGTATTTATTTTCAAAATTCATGTCTGGAACATAATTTAAATATTTATAGCTACAATATTTACTGTGCTTATCTTTGTATGACTTTTATTACATACAATGCGTGGATATTGGTCTAATAGGTTTTGAATGAGGTAATATCAAAAAATGTCGGAAAAATCTTTTGGATTTTGATAGACGAGTATGATAATCTAATTTATGTCATAAGCAGTAACCCAAAAGTTTTTATTTATTTATTTATTTAAACTTCATATGAATGTGGTATATACGCTGAATTAATGCCTATGAGGGTGATGCAGTGAATCAATGAAGAAGGTGTTAGAAAACAAAGTTGATATAGGATCAAGAAAGTAAAATAAATATACATTTTGTTCGCGTATACATAAATCAAGTACTTAAATCATAAAATAAAATAGACGTACAAAAATATACATGATGATACTTGATACAAATGCTTTATTACACAAATACGTTTTCACTTTCTGCATGCAAGCTGAAAGGTGTTAGTTAAAATCTTTATCCCGCTGATATAAGACACACTTTTTTACAGAATAAGGGTAACAAACGAGCACACAGTCCACCTGATGGTAGGTGAATGCTGTGTCCCATAGACATCTACAAGTATGCTCAAATAAGAATCAAAATGCAGATGCGATGTCACCCCAGGGGACTAAGACGGAATGCCTCGTTTCCAGTAAAATGGTCTTCCGGTTCTCTACACACACCAAGCCAAACACAGCAGCATTAAGGCGTTTCCCTGACCAAATAACCTTGAGCATGCACTTGAATGCACTGCTGCCAGCACTGCGTACGCCTATGTATCATAGAATTCACACAATTTTTGGAATAAATTTTAATTAAAAAAGAAAAAAGAACTTATAAAATTAAATAAAACGTGAATAATATAGATTTTTAAATTATCTATCCATTAATGTAATCCTCAAATGATTAGAGCGTTGCCTTTAGCAACAGATGCATGTAATCAATAACTTTACTCAATTTTTAAAAGTATATTTTAAATGTATTTATAACACATAAAACAAATTAGAACGTGGAGTGTAATGACAGGACATCGAACATTAATAATGTGCTTTTAGATGTAGTTTATTTCTCATAAGTAATGAGATAATAGTCTCCGAATAACGCACTATCGCAAGGTTTTGGTCGGGGTATCACGTTAAGAGATATTAAACTATATGAGAACGTGCACCCTCCCCTATCAAGCCTACCCATTCGTGCTACAATCATCTATACTAATATAATAAAGCGGAAGAGTTTTTTTGTTTTTTTTTGTTTGTTTAAACGCGCTAATCTCTGGAACTACCAGTCCGATTTGAAAAACTCTTTTTGTATATTATAGCCAGATTCATGTGGAATAGTATAGGCTATCTAGCATTAAGCTATAGCACTCAGCTAGCCTTAAATATGGATATTTGTAAAGCAAGTCAGAAGAAAAAGCACTCCCGAAATGATTTATCCGCGTACGCTGGCGTTATCGTTAGGGATACGTATCAAAAATTAATTGAGTACTTTTATGACAATGATTAGTTACATCTTTATTTCTGAACTCTTTCATTTTACGTTGCTATGGTATTTTGAAAATTTAATTGATTAATAAGTATAAGAATTTGATAGCTCAAGCATCATTTCATGCCTACACACTTTTCATGTATCGTGTACGATTTTCTTTAAAACTGGAAAAAAACCGCGCTTTGGGACACTTTCTGGGACGTGGGGTGGGGGGAGGACGCTCAGCCGGGAGGGGGAGGGAAAGTGGATATAACTTACGTTCGCTCTATATCATACATAATATGCCGACAGATAAGAGTACTCCATTAATTATGCCAATTTTTCTATCCATTCCTATCAAATAAAATATTTAATTGCAATTATAAAATGTCTGAACTAGGTTATGTCGCGCACCACTGATACGTGATGACGCGGGTGAAATCGCGGGGCACAGATAGTAATATATATAGCTCCAGCGTGGCTGTACCGAGTCTAGAGTAATTCCAAGAAAAATGATAATATCGACAAGATCCAATTCCTCTCTATTTAGAATTAATAGTTGAATCCGATAGTCTCCTCGTACGTAACCCACGGGACGAAATGGTGTAGTGGACTATGTTACGCTGCTATCACTTGATAGTATTATTTTTATTAATTATTATTTTAATATACATTATATATATCTCAGTACTCTCAAGCTCCGATTTTTATGGTTATCTTCAACCTATTTACGTTTACCTTTATTCTAAGTGGTGTCATTTATTTTTGGCGATTTTGTTCTAAGTTATAGTGAAGCGACTTTTATAGCACTTAAAAGAGAAATAAGAAAAGAAATATTTTTGGTTGGATGCCTCAAAGGAACAACAGCAAGCATTATTTAAATAAAACGCCTATGAAACTGCTATAAAGGAGGTGTTAGATCCTGTGGTTTAATAAGCCAGAAAAATATGAGTCATTTAGATTCTAACGTTTGCATAACTTTTATAGTGTACCTAAAAAATATATTAAAATATTACAGGCTAAACATTTATTATTTTAATAAAATTAAGTTGTTATATTAGCAACAAAAAAAAACACTACAAAATTTAATTAAAGGTATTAAATGAAATTTTAATTTTAAAAGTTCCCCTTTCGGTACAATGATGGTTTTGTTTCTAGTTAAGGTTGTTTTCGGATACCAGATATGAAAAACAATGTAATTACGAATTTTTAGGATTCCAAGTCAAGGGCGATAGGCTTCGTGGCAAAGAAAGTAAATAATCGACATTTAGTGGTTTTGATATAAGAAACTAAAATCTAAACTAGATAATTAAACTTGAATGAAATTAGAACTTGTTTTGTCCTGTACTGTGTCGTAAAGCGACAATTAAAAATAAAGAGAACCCAACCTAAGAACAGCAAAATAACAAAAGTAGACCAAGAAAATAATATATTTTAAAATTTTAAAAAGGTATTTACAATTTTATAAAAAAAAAATGAAATATGAAGATGATAGATGAAGTGAGATTACAATTAGATTAAAAAAAATAGGAGAATAGGAGAATTAGTATTATAGTGGAGCCTATAAGGTTGAAGTGACACGCTGCTCTTGTAGAAATAGGCACACGCGGAGCTTGAGGTTTCTCAACGGCGACGGCACGCAGCGCCTGGACTGGGCACACGCAGCGTCCGGAGCCGGCGCACGTAGCGCCTGGGGTAGGTGCGCTCAGCACTTGGAGAAGTAGTCGCCGCGCCCAGAGGTAGCGCGGGCAGTAGGTGCACTCGGCGCCTGAAGCAAGCACTCGTAGCGCGCCTGAAGGTAGCGCGGGCAGTAGGTGCACTCGGCGCCTGGAGCAAGCAGTTGTAGCGTGCCCGAAGGTAGCGCGGCAGTAGGTGCACTCAGCGCCTGGAGCAAGCAGTCGTAACGCGCCCGAAGGTAGTGTGGCCCCGTGCTTGAAGCAGACTGCCGACGAATTCGGATGTAGATGGAGGCTTGCAGGAACCCGGGGCAATGCGGCCCCAGGATAAGGCCTTTAGTAGATGTTTCTCGTTTGAGAACTGAAGCGAGACTTTTTTTGTATTCTCCAATTGTTCGGCTTTTATACCTTTTTAGAGAGAACGGGAAATTATTTAAATTAAAAGGAAATTTATTGTAAATGACCTATAGCCACAGAGTATTTATGTGAAAATATTAAATTAGGAACAACACACCAGTGACGAATTTAAATAAAAGTTACCATAACAACCATATAAACGATGGCTGTCAAATATAAAATTTTTGGTTTTTAGGAATATAATTGAAAAATCATTACATTTAAGTAAGAAATGAGATATTATTCATATAGGAAAAACTAATGCACGGAAGCGTGCATGAAGCCTGAAATTGTAGAGTTACCGAGAATTCAATAAAAGACCGAAAAAGGTAAGACTCCATTGACAGCGATTTTAAAAGTGCTAAATAGTGTGAAAATACGAAGTAAAATGATATGTTATTGTGTAAAAACGTTACAGGATCCTATAGAAATAAAAGTGATGCAAAACATGAATGCAGAAAATCAAAAACAGAATGGAAAAATAGTATAAAGTGATGCAAAACATGAATGCAGAAAATCAAAAACAGAATGGAGAAATAGTGTACAATGAAATGTAAGTAGCATAACACTACAACTGATAAAATATAGTTGCCTTACGGTTTTTATTATGGTTTCGCTTTTATTTCTAGTTCTAGTGTCAGAATTGTTTAACAGTGGTAGAGCCATGCGGCAGCTTTTGCTGTCGCACGGATGGGCCGGCTCGAACCGAGGTGGTACCACGACCTCACAGAATACCAGCGTGAAGTAGAGGTTTACCCCTGCGTTTCGCTTGGTGAGTGCAGGTGGTCGGAAGCCCTTTTTACTGGAAATGAGGCATTCCATCTTAGTCCTCACGGGTGACAACGCATCTGCATTTTGATTCGCAAACGAGGATAGATGTAGATGTCTATGGGCCGCAGCAACCACTTACCATCAGCTGGACTGTGTGCTCGTTTGTCACCCTTATCCTATAAAAAAAAACCTCAACATTATTTTTGAAAACTTGAAATCCTTGATAGAGAGATAAGTTCAGTACTAGATTAGTTTTACTGTTAGTTATAAAAATGGTCAAAAAAATCGGTTAATAAGGTGTTGAAGTTTAGAGAAGTAAACAAGCGTTAGCTTTTTACGTATAAACCTAATGTTTTCGCACCTATCTATATTTAACCGTTATATAATGTTTAGAGTTTCTTTGCGTAAAAGTCTTCGTAACGTTTGCCTTCTGTTTTTCTGTTTCCCTTGCGTTTATCCGCAGTAGAACCAGAGTAACTGACATAGCCCAGCGGATCAGTAAGCTGAAGTGGTAATTCGCTGGTCATGGTCAACTCGTAATTGATGACGGATTACTCCTGTAATGAAATTTAAAGTCGTGTTTTTATATCTTGAGCTTCCACTTCTTTTTAGCTAATACATAATACACACACTTTTCTAAAGACTCATCCAGAGAGCTGCAAAGCAATTTTGAAATTCCATTTGACACAATCCTGGGGCATTTTTATCGATTTTACTTTTTATTTAACCTTCTGTTATAAATTTCCGTTGAGTGCTTTCCTTGCAGACTCTACCACTTACTTTTGAAGCACAAGTTTATGATTCTTTCATCATTTGTTCTTTCTACGTGTCCATTCGAGCGAAGCATTCCTTTCTTAATACTGTTCGCAACATTTTCTTGCAAATTATCCCCTTTGCCTATCAAAATTCTAATGCTCAATATAGGCCTTCCCCATCGATTACCCTATATGGGGGATATTTGGCATTGTTGTCACGTTTGGGAAGTAGCACCCGGGTGAATATACATTATTTGAATTTTTTGTGTCTCTGAACAAAATTTAGTCGGTTTGAGTCAATATTAATAATATAATTATTTGACACTATGTTTGCAATTGTAATAAAAAGGGTCAGAAGATAATTCCATTTCTTTTTAATTTTATAAGCACCAAGGGAAAATGCATTATCAGAGGAGAAGTGACAAATCAAAACAGGGAAGTGACAGACCATTAATTATTAACTATGAAAGGGAATAATATTGAATAAAACATGTATTAATATAGTCTTTGGATATTTTTATTACATCAGATGCATTCAGTTTTAACAGTTTCTACAGCTTCATTCGGCAAACATATTTTTAAAATTAATGGTTCCTTAATGCTTAAGTTTTAATTAGCCGAATCAAATAAAAGAATTAATATTTTCTGCTTATAAATCTATGAGATTTCAACGAATTAAGTAATTATCTAATATAAAAATCACAGCGCATACAGATTGACAGATTTTAATTATAAAATGTTCAAGAAGATCTAAATAATTTTAATAAATGAAATAAAAATATAAACTTCGGATACAAAAAAAAAGCAATAGTAGTATCTAATGAATCACCTATCATTATAGAGCCTATCTAAATAAATAAACTTAAAAATTATCAATGCACAGTATAAAAGAAAATAATTTTTTGCAAGGAATAGAATCAATAAATTCGACTAAATATTTTTTACTTAAATATAAAACATTCAACAATTTACTTTTCAAATACATCAACTGGCTAAGGAAACTTGTAGAATACTCTGTTCCTCTTCATTAGTATATTTGTCACTGGTAGTAGTACGGTTAATGAACTGGGAGAAATTCTCAACGAACTACGAACAGCTAGCCTGGATGTTGGACTTCTGATGAATATGGAAAAGACCAATTTAATGACAATCCATATCAAGTACAGGATACATAATATAGATAACGTGGAGGTTGAATATGTTCATGAATATGTTTATTTGGGTCAAATAGTCTCTTTCCAGACAATGAAAGAAAAAAAGATCGCCGAACGAACAGAAAACGCCTGGAAGAGCTATTGAGCCTTTAAACATCGAATGAAGGGTGACGCATCAATAAACCTTAAACGCAAACTCATGGTCGTGTGCATGCTCCCCGTCTCGACATATGGTGCCCGAACCTGATCTCTTATCAAACAGCACAGGTCCGATCTCGGGGTGTGTCCGCGAGCATTGGAGCGCAACGTGCTAGGAGTCAGACTAACAGACCTCATCAGAAATACCACTCTGCGCTCCAGAACTCAAAGCACTGACGTCTCCCGTAAATCCACCAAATTAAAATGAGATTGGAGTGGTCATGTTTGCCGAATAACAGAAGAATATTGGACCAAATTACAACTCGGTGGACTCCTATAAATGGCAGACGACCCCAAGGCAGACCCAGAAAAGGATGGCGGGATGAACTTGACTCCTTCATGGAAGACTGCTGCTCCATAGCACAGAATCGTGAAAGGTAGAAACAGGTTAGGAAGGCCTTTGCCCAGCAGTGGGACTACATTGGCTAATAAGATAAGATAAGGTAGTGTGGTCAAAATCTTTTCCAATTTAACGTCGGACATGGCATAGTCATCTATACTTAAAAGTGTATTATCTTTCTTGGAGGTATTTAAAATGTAATCCTGATTTTTCCTTCTTCATCATCAAAATCTGACGAACATACATATATATTTTTATTATCAATCTGGTACTCCACAAGTTTAAAATCACCGTTGTTGATAGTCATAGGAGTGTTGTCATTGTCTTTAGTAATAATCAGATTAGACATCTTCCTCAGAATCGGTGTATACGATGGCGACACTGAATGTTTTTAGAACTGGCTACTTGTAAACGCTATAATAAAAGAATAAGCACTAATTTTGAAAATGGAACACTTTGCCAATATTATTGTGTATATATTTTATTAATTTGTAATTTGTTTACGATTTGGCGGCAAATCGAAAATTGTCTGTGTCTTGTTAGCATGAATTTAACGCGAGAAAATTTTCGTACAATGATTTTTTAAGACTTTCGTAAGTCAACAAGAAAGTTATGATAGACTTCTATTGGCCTTTAACGATGAAGCCCTGTCTTGTGCCATTGTTTACAACTGGTTTAATGAGTTTATACGTGGTCACACTAGTCTCACCGATGATCTGCGTGAGAGACGGCCTTCTAAGGCGACGACTGAAGATAACATCAGTGTTGTGCGGCGTATGATAGAGACTAAAAAGAGAGTGACTTATGAGCAGATTTAGACAAGCTTAGGCATCGATATGAGTCCAGTGTACAAAATCCTCCATAAACATTTAGCGGTCAGAAAGCTTTGTGTCCGGTGGATACCTCATAATTTGACAGAGGCCCAAAAACTTCGTCGTGTTGATTGGTGTCGTGAAATAGTTCAAAGGTTTAACATAGTTGACTCAAATGCAGTATCCGACATACTACTTACGGGTGAGTTATTGTTATGAACCTAAAACTAAGATACAGTCTGCTATCTGGATGTTTCCTTCCGAGAAGTTGCTAACTAAAGTGAAGAGCGGTCAAAAAACGTAGAAAAAAGATCATGGGCTCGTTCTTCGGAAGGACAGGTCATTACCCAACAATTGTTTTAGAGGATCGAATTGCTTGCCACTTGTTTTGGAAAAAGTTCGGGAGAAACGACCTCGCAATATGATCCTCCTTCACCACGCCAATGCCTCGTCGCACACCGCCAAGCAAACAATCGACTACTTGGCGACATCATACGTAGAATTACTTGGTCAGCTGCCCTATAGCCCTGACCTCGCACCTTGCGATTTTTATTTATTTCCGAAAATAAAAGAAAAACTTCGAGGAAAACGTTTTATAGACGCCGAAAAGCAGTGACTACGTTTCATAATGCCGTCGAAGATACTCCTAAGGACGAGTGGCAAAGTGCTCTTCTCAGTCGTTCCATCGGATGCAGCGATGTATTGATGTAAATGGACACTATTTTTAAAAGATATAATATAACTAATAACTTTCTAGTTTCTTCAGTTTTTGATTTTCTAAGAACTTTCAGTGTCACCCTCGTACTGGAAGCAACAGAGTAGCGTGGGTAGTCGCGACGTCTACACGCAAATTCGGTGTGCGCTAGTTATTTATATTTTTATAATTATTTTCATTGTAATTTACACTTTTTAAATGCGTTAAGTACGAAATAAACTCACCTTACTCATTGGTAACTACATTCCTTCTCCAAAAAACTTGAATTAAGGAAGACTTCCTTGACGCGGTAGTTATGGATGCTCAGCTGACTAACAACTTGAAAGAACTTGAGAATATGTTCGGGTCTCGCATGCTTGATTATGAAGAGAAACTGAAGAAATGTCACGCGGAGACTCATTCTTCACATCCTGATCTTTCGTCTCTTTCGCGTGAGTTCTCTGAATTTAAATGTTTTATTTGGCAAACATTATCTCGATTGAAAACCCAAATTGAGTTGCTTTGCCTCGGCTTAGACAGACACGAAACCGCTATGCGACACAAAGTGTTGCTATTTCACGGGATACCCGAAAAGGTTAATGAAAATCTTCATGATGTTCTTCACTCTGTAATATCGAATCAGTTAAAGTTGACAGATTTGAGTAAGGGCAGCCTAAAAGTCTGTCATAGACTCGGATCTGCACAAGGGAAAACTCGGCCTGTCTTAGTTCGATTTTTTGAAACTGAGCATCGGCAACTTGTTTGGGACAGCAAAACCAATCTGAAAAGCTCTGGCATCACCATATCCGAATTTTTGACTAAAACACGACATCGGGTATTTTCTGCAGCGCGCAAACACTTCGGCATTAAACACTGTTGGTCATCCAATGGCAAAATAGTAATCATCCTTCCTGACAAATCAAGACTAAAAATTGAAACTATGACTGAATTGGAACAGCTAACCGTTAAATATCCGTGTATAATTGCCGATTCAAATAAAACATCACGTTCACAAGAAACATCATCACCGTAAGGTACATCATCGAAAAATTGCGAAAATGTGCCAAAGAAAACACGCCGTCGTTAATAATTTACTGTTTACGAATTAGAAAACTACTTTGCAATAACAGCATCATCTAATCTTTGTTTTTTTTTCTCTTGTGGGTATGCAAAATTTGTTTTGTTTACATTAACATGTTGCAATCAATGTACCATATCTATGCTCCGTTCAATGTTTTCGTATATTGTTGAATGTAATATTGAAGTATTTTTATTAATTCTCTCGATCTGTTTTGTTAGTGATCAAAAATTATTTCTTTTGTCCTTTTTTTTCTTGTTTTCTTTTCACTTGATTTTACTTAAAATTTCTTCCATCACGCCAGAGAGTGAGTTGAGTTATTAAGTTTGAATTTTTAATATCATTGTTTTTAGTCGCTTTTTTGATTATTTTTTTATTTTATTTCTTACCTTTTTAGTTATACTTATATATATATATATATATATATATATATATATATATATATATATATATATATATTTGTTATTTCATTTTATTATTTTCATTATTATCATCATAAACTATGAATAATCTATCAGACCTTAATGAAAGTTTTTTCTCGTGCTCGTCGTCTACTAACAGTTTTGTAAGCGTGGACACCGAATCGTCGTCTGAACCAATTACTCTGCTCGATAATATTTCTTCGGTATTTTCTCAATACCCTGAAAATTTAAATATCGCCCACATTAATGCGCAAAGTGTTCCTGGCCACTACTCTGACCTTCTAGCATCCATTAGCAGTACTCATCTCGATGCACTTTTGAGTTCTGAAACTTTTCTCAAACCTACTCTTCCTTCCACTCTATACTCACTTCCTGGTTATGTGTTAATACGCAATGACCGAGTAGGCAAGGGTGGTGGAGGTGTTTCTATATATTTACGTGCCGAAATACCTTTTAAGGTGATCAGTAGATCTCCGCAAACATATTCTAATTCTGCAGAACACCTCTTTTTGGAAATTACCCTTAATCCCACACAAATATTACTAGGAGTTCTTTATAGTCCTAACCATTGTGTTAATTATTTTGACGCATTTGACAAACTACTTGGTGAGTTCAATCTCTTATATAATCATGTTATCTTGATGGGTGATTTTAATACGTGCTTAATTAAAAATGACCACCGTACGAATAACTTGCAATCACTTTTGTCCTCTTTTAATCTTCAGATCCTACCTCTTTCAGCCACTCACCACTTCCCAAACTGTACTCCATCTCTCCTTGACCTAATTATAGTATATTCTCCAAATAATGTTCCCAGCCATGGACAACTAACTGTTTCTTTCTCATACCATGACCTTATCTATCTGTCTTACCGTGTTCGACCTCCTAAGCGTAAGTCAAACTTTCGATTCCTTCGAAATTACAGGGGCATTAATTTGAAGGCCTTAAGACGTGATGCTAGGTTGATAGATTGGACGCCGGTTTTTGCCAGCCACACAGTAGACGACAAAGTGAACAGTTTCAACAAGATAATACTTAACTTATATGATATTCATGCCCCGGTTAAACGCGTTAAAATAAAACATAATCCTGCCCCTTGGATAACTCCAGCTTTAAAGGAGCTCATGGCACGTAGGGACAAAGCTAAAAGAAGATACAAGCGATTTCCACTGGAGAGTAATTTAACAAATTATAAGATCCTACGCAATCGATGCAATCGTTTGTGCAGAGATGCAAAAAGGAGTTATTTTTATGACTCCCTAACTAAACGTGATCCCGCAAAAGCCTGGAGATTTCTTAAAACTGTTGGCGTTGGAAAGTCACAAACACTTCTAAGTGGAGACATAGATTTAAATATTCTCAACCAATATTTTTCTTGCCCTCCTATTTCTATCGCTGCCCGTGATAAAGCTGGGTCAATGTTAGAATTGGCTAAGCACCCAGCTCTGCAGTGTGCCACTTTTGGTTTTTCTTTAGTCACCGAAGACGATACTAACCGATCAATTTTAGCTATATCATCTACGGCTGCTGGAAATGATTGCATATGATCTAATATGATAATGCCTATCCTCTTTTTTCTTCTACCTGTTCTTACTCACATTTTTAATTTCTCTTTATCTTCTTGTTGTTTTCCGTCGTCATGGAAATTAGCTCACATTATCCCTATCCCTAAGATATCTAATCCTTCATCTCCCTCTCACTTTCGTCCTATTTCAATCTTGCCATTTCTTTCTAAAGTTCTTGAACACATTTCCACAAGCAATTTACAGCCTTTCTCAACAGTAACAATATTTTATGTCCATATCAATCTGGTTTCCGACCTGGTCACAGTACAACAACAGCCCTTCTTAAAGTTACTGATGATATTCGTTGGAATATGGACCATTGATTTTTAACAATTCTTGTTTTACTAGATTTCAGCAGTGCATTTAATTCTGTCGATTTTGATATCCTTATAAGTATCCTTAAGTCGATTAATGTGTCTAGATCTGTTATTCTATGGTTTGACTCCTATCTTCGAGATCGTTCTCAATGTATTCGTTCAGGTGAAACATACTCCCAATGGTATAATGTAACTGCGGGTGTACCTAAAGGTGGAGTCTTATCTCCTCTGCTTTATTAATTGTATCACTAAGGTCATATCATCTAATTACCACCTCTATGCTGACGATTTGCAGTTATATCGTAATTTTGTGGCATCTGAAGCTAACTTGGCGATTGAATCTATGAATGATGACTTAAATAAGATTAGCGAATGGTCAAGATCTTTTGGTCTCATTATAAACCCAAATAAATCCCAAGCCTTGATAATAGGCAAAAGTTATGCGCGTGGATTGCTTGATTTCTCCTCTCTCCAAACTCTACGAATTGATGGTACCACTATTCCCTACTCAGATACTGCCAAGTACCTAGGCGTTATTTTTGACTGCAATCTGACTTGGGGCGCTCATATTACGGATGTAAGTAGGAAAATATTTCATGCTTTTCATTCTCTAAAGCGTCTTCAAAGTTTTCTACCCTTGTCTACTAAGATATCTATAGTCCAGACTCTTATCTTACCAATTTTAGATTACGCTGATGTCTGTTATCTGGATGCTACAGAGGAGCAAATTAATAAACTTGAGCGTTTGCAAAATTTATGTATTCGATACATTTTTGGCTTAAAGAAGTTCGATCACGTTTCTGTTTATCGCAAGAAGCTTAAATGGCTCTCAATCCGCCTTCGCAGGAACACTCGTATCCTCTGTCTTCTTTTCAATATTCTACATAATCCTACTATTCCGCTATATCTAAAAAATCGGTTTACTTTTGTTCATTCTGCAGACGTACCATGTAGGTCAAATACTAGAACATTGTTAAGATTTCCGTCTTTCAATACCATGCTTTATTCTCATTCTTTTTCTGTTAACGCAGTACGATTGTGGAATTCACTTCCCTTTAGGATTTGTGATGCTAAATCGGTGTCTATATTTAAAAGACTTGTTAAAGAGCACTATCATTCCCTCCATAATTATTAAATCGTAATGTGTTGGTATGCATATAAGTAACATTAAAAATATATATTGAATTATATATATTTATTTATAATATATATAATATTTATTTATATATGTATATACGTATATATGTTTGTATATATTTGTATAGTATATGTATATTTATGCAAGTGCACACTTTGACTACCTCTATTTCCTTCAACTATCCTTCAATAGGCCTGCTGGAAGAAATTTCATTATGGAATAAGCAGTGCCTTTGTACATAATTATGTTTTTACCATTTTCTTATCAAATTATGTGTGTACATAAACTGTTAAATAAATAAATAAACATCTAATTTGGCTTTATCATTTTGGGTGTATTTATTGTCGCCTAAGTGGAAGTTAGGACAAAATTTGCTACAAATGCAACTGAAGCTCTTGATGTACAATGTATTGCTCATAAAGTTTTCTCTGACTTGATGTACTTTTACTGTACAACCGAAAGAAGTTCTTCTTTGGTTATCAGAAAAATATGAATGCCAGGGCAATATTTTACTACTAATATTGATCTCCATAATGCGGCTAGCAGCAACTGGACCTTAAACCAAAGATTGGGTTAAGTGGTGCCTTGGGAGCAAGAAAAAGCACTGCCGCAGGATAATGATAATGACCAAAGTAGAAAAAAAAATTTTGATTATTATTTATTTCTTGTTTAATTATTTTTGTTTTTTTTTTTAACAAACAGATTTTCTTATGACTTATGACGAAGACATGAACCAAAACTATTTTTTGTAGTGGGGAGACCAATATAATATATGTTAGTCCTTAGGGTTGACAACGCACCTACTACATTTTGATTATAAACCGAAGATATATTGTGTCTACGGGCTACAGCATCCACTTACCATCAGGTGGACTTTGTGCTTTTTTCCCTCCTTATTTTATAAATTAGAAATAAAAATAAATAAAATACATTCGTACTGAATAATTAGATTTCAAATAAAGCATTGGAAGCATCGGGAACGAAAACCTACGTAAACAATTAATGTATTGTTGTATTTTTTTAACATATTTAATTTTCCATTCTCGTGTCAAAATATAACAATTTAAAAAAATGGTTTGAGATTGTTTTTTAAACTAAATTTTCTTAATTTCATTATTTCGTTTTATATTCTACTAAAGTTAAACAAAAGTTACATCTTTATACGGCCCACAACTCGGCATTTTTGCAAAACCAAAATAAGCAATTTCATTGGTGCCGGTGAGGATCGAACCCGGATTGCTTATGTTTCATGACCAGCACTTAGCACCTGTGCCATCACGGCTTTTATTTACTATATATATATATATGTAGTAAATAAAAGCGGATAGTCCGACTAGGTAAGTCCAACTTCGACCGAGAGGTCAATCGGCGGATTCAACTCGGTTGGGCAGCGTTCGGAAAATTACGGCACATCTTCTCGTAAGGTATACCTAAAAACTTGAAAGCAAGACTATACAACCAGTGCGTGTTGCCAGTGATGACCTATGGTACTGAGACGTGGTTCTTCACTGCTGGCCGGATGGTCACTCAGCGAGCTATGGAGAGGGCTATGCTAGGAGTTTCTCTGCGTGATAAACTTAGAAATGAGGATATCCGCAGTAGAATCAGAGTGACCGACATAGCCCAACGGATTAGTAAGCTGAAGTGGCAATGGGCCATATAGCTCGAAGAACTGACAACCGTCGGGGAAAAAAGTTTCTCGAGTGGCGGCCTCGTACCGGCGGACGAAGTGTAGGGCGTCCCCCTACTAGATGGAGTGACGACCTCGTAAGATATGCAGGAAGTCGATGGATGCAGGTGGCTCAGGACCGTGCTTTGTGGCATTCTTTGGGGGAGGCCTATGTTCAGCAGTGGACTTGTGAAGGGCTGTAATGATATATATATATATATATATATATATATATATATATATATATATATGTAATAACCATATAACCATAAAACATAAATAAAATGTCCAATATAAAGTATCTAGGAGTAATGGTTGACCAAAGACTGTCATGGTATTCACACCTAGAATTAATAACAAGAATGTGAAAAGTGGGGTAAAACTATCGGAGTACCCAACAATTATGCCAAACTATTGATAGTTGTAATCTCTTAAAGCTTTTGTTATCATGGTATAAGTACGTTACCAGGATCAGTATTCAAACTTATAGAATTTTTTTTTTAAATCTACCATATATATTTTTTTTTATTTATTAAAAGAAAACTTTTTTTATATGGTTTTATTACCTCTTACTGACACTAGCAGATGATAAAGCTAAGTAAAGCAGGGTCTTTGACAATCCTCTTACTCCCCAGACAATGCAGAGGTAATAAAACCACATACAATTTGCATACAATTATATGTTTTAAATATATTAAAAAAAATATTGTTCGAATTAAAAAAAAGTTATTTCTATAGGTTTGAATAATGATCATTATAACGAACTTTACGGGAACCACAGGGTTTTGTTACATATTGTATATATATATATACACCATAATGGTAGAGGCTCACATCCCTAGTATACTTTCACTGTCTAACGAAGCTAAAAAAAAATACTTAAAACGTAATTTCTACACTTAAAATCGTTTGTTTTAATAGAAATATAAGTACTTTGACATTTGTCAAAAAGAGCACACAATATTAGTCAATCAAGTTCGGAAAATTATTGCGTGCGTGAGTATCATTAACGAAACCGTTTCCTATTTCAAGATTCATATTTTTTTCTGATTATGACATCGCATGACAGGAGTAATTGTATGAACTTCTCGCAATTTACTAAAGAATTACGAATCTAAAAGGAAAAACTTACATTATTAGAGATTGGAATAAATTACGATGATCGATAATAATAATAATAATAATAATTTATTTGATACAGACAACACAGATCCATTATAAAATAATTTTTTTTTTATTACACTATACCTTAAATTTTAATTATAATTATTGGTTAATCAATGAATTATTACATTTTATTATTAAGATTTTAATAAATTTGACCACCTACTAAAAATTTCACTACATGCATAAATATTACAAATAATTTTGATGAGATTATTCTGAGACCCAAAAACAAAACTTCTAAATCGCGCGATACGGTGACGGATCAACACATCCAAACCAACGACACGGGCCTCTGCGAACATCTGGGACGCGCTACAGTATCGTGGCTGACGGAACAACACGCGGAACGAATCATTATACTGCACCTTCAGTCTGCGATATTCCTCTTTAGTGTAATTCGTCCACAGCTGAGGAGTGTAAAGTGGCTGACAGTAAGCTGAAAACAACGCCAGCTTAAATATATGTCAGCTCATCAGTGGATTATGACCTGGTTAGAGATGCAGGAATTCGATGGATGCAGTTGGCTTAGAACCGTACTTTGTGGTGTTTCTTGGGGGAGGAGTGGACTTGCGACGGGCTATAATGATGTTGATGATACTATAATAATATATCTTTATGATATCTTCTTAACCATTTCGTGGCGATGTAATGATATACATTACCCGTAACGTCATAAAGGGATTATAAGAGGCGAAAGAGGGAAAATGAAACAGGAGATGAACAGCAGCACCTTCCTGATAAAAACACAAAATAATAAAAAAACTGCGGTTGGGGGAGGCCTATGTTCAGCAATGGACTTTCATAAGTTGTAATGGATGTATAATAGACGATATCTTCTTGATGATATTATAATAGTAGATGAAGTTTTTCAGTTCTAAGGAGTTTTGTCTGAAATAGTTCATCGATGGGGGAGAACTATGTTCAGCAGTGAACTTTAAAAGGCTGGAACGGTATCGGTAACGGCGTTTTTCCCATATTTCATAATATGCCACTATAATTATAATCTGTGTTTATCTTTTTTATGTTGGCACGGCAGCATTTATTTCGTCAGAAATTTATTACGACGAAATATAGATAGAAGTGTATAATATCTATTCGTCCGGCAATCAAATGAAAAAAAAAATTGATTTGCCAATGAATATTTATAGATGGGGAATACGTTTTTAATTGCAGATTTTTGCATAATAATATTTAAATGTGAATAAGGTAAATATATTTATAATGCTAATTTAATCAGAAATATGAAAGCAAATATACTATATCAGCAAAAAAAGGTTAAGGTGTGACACATAAAATATATTATAATAGTCAACAAAGAACAACAAAGGAATAGTCCACTTGATAAGTGACTACTGCAGCTCATGGACACCTTAAGCTAACTTCAAACAAAGAGGGCTACAGGTTTGTTGTAAGCTGAGGACTAAAATGTAATGTCTCAGAACCTGTAACTAAACTAGCTGTATTATATACATATCAGATCTGAAAACAGCAGTGTAAACTCTGCTACCAACTAACCAGATAGATTCCTAAAAAAAAGGTGACCTACTATTCAAAGAAATGTCTCATACCTTTAGCATAGTTTCTATTTTTCACACTCTAACTTGTGCAAATAGTGACCATATTAATCTTTGATATGTATATACAATTTCAAAAAACATACGACAAAGTTTGGCATAACGGCATACCCTAAAAGATTTTGGAGCTTTCCTTCGCCAGCCCCATAGTAAGAGTGCTAGACTCGTTTCTGGAAGACCGACGCTTCCGGATAACAATCGATAGAGCTCCTATACTATTCCGACATTTTTTTATAGAATAAGGATGACAAACGAACATCAGTCCACCTGATGGTAGGTGGATGTTGTAGCCCATAGATATCTACATTTATCATCGATTAAGAATTAAAATGCAGATGCGTTGTCATCCCTAAGCACTAAAATGGAGTGCCTCGTTTGCAGTAAAAATGGTCTCCGGTTCTCTACACTCGCCATACGAAACACAGCAACATGAAGCTACTATTTTGCGCTGGTAATCTATGAGAGCGTTGTCCCACCCCTGTCGAGTCGACTCATTCGTGCTTAATACACTATAACCATAATATAGCTGCAGCATGGGGAATACCGGCTTTACGTCACAGTCCCTTTTAAAAGGTTCATGAACGCCACACATTTAGAATGCTAATTTTAGGACACATCACCTGACTAAGCGACTGTAGGTTATCTGTGAATGTCGGGGGCTAGATGCAGGGTACCTTCATCGGACTAAGGACCAAATTATATAATAATTTTATCAAGTGTTCTAGTATGGTCATATTTCTTAGGGCGAAAATTGACCCAAGCCTAAATTAAACTGTCTTGAAGGTTTGGGCTCGACACGAAAAACAATAGTGACGCTGATAATAATGTCCACCAGGCCGAATTGTGGTCACGGTGGCCAGTCTTACGGATATTATCCATCTTTGTTGAGACTAGTGAAGTCCAATGGGACTTTTTAATAATAAAAACAATTTATAACAATGATACGATACGATATTTTAGATTTTACGATATTTTCTAACAATTATACACCAAAATATAAAAAAAAAATCACAAAACATTACATTTTAAGTCGCCTGAGAACATTATCTGCCCTTTGTGTTATAAGGATATTTTTTTATTTAATTGCCAAAATTTTATTCGAATCACGCATTAATAGTGCTTCTGAAAGCAAAGTTTCTACGAATTTGCTATCGTCCAGATCATACATATAAGTCCTGCAAACTTTCTCTTTTCAAATACTGCAGATATAAACACAATACCATCTTACATAGAGAGATAGTAGACACAAAACCAACAGCAGATAGTGTAGTACTTTCTACAAACATTATTTCTTCTCATGTATTGCTTCCCACGTGATTGGCAAAGGTGTCAGACGTCAATGTAGGCCCGAATTCTTTTGGACAACGGTAGTACTCAATACTTCTCACAAACTTTAAACAAACATCACCCGCGACCTGTGTGAAAAGCTCGGCATGGTAAGGCGCAACATAAGCTCCACAATCTCAGGTATTAACGGTCAGACTTAAAGAACTGTAACTTACATATTCAGTCATATTTTGTGGTTATCATGCAAGCGTTGAATGGTACATTCTTCCTGTAATTACAAATTCACTGCCTAGCTCTAATATAGATATGCATCAAATATCTATACCGCCAAGTCTTCAATTAGCAGTGCCTCTATGTATCAAACGCCTTTTTGTACTCAGCCTACTTTGTGTCATTTTAGGTTAAAAGAAGGCTCTGAACAGCTTACACGCTTTTGGGAGATAGACTCCGTGTCTTTTGTGGATGGTTTCTCTACGGAAGAGCAGACGTGTGAAATTAAGTTTCAAGAAACGACACGTCATGATGCAAATGAGCGCTTTATAGTCACTATACCATTAAAGGATTCGCCTGATAGCTTAGGTGACTCTGAACGTCATGGCCAAGCGTCGGTTTCTCGCATTAGAGCGTAGGTTTGAATGCAATTTCACTTTTAAACCATGATATATTGCATTCATTAATGATAACATACAACTTAATCACACGACTGAAAACAAAAGAATCAGATCGTTTTAAATATAATTATTATTTGCCTGATCATGGTGTTGTACACGAGTCAAGTACCGCCACAAAATTTCGAGTGGTGTTCGACGCTTCAGCTGTAATTACTTCAGGCAAGTCTTTAAATTATATTCTGATGGTAGATGCACCTGTGCAGCAGGATTTACCTTCTATTCTTTAAGATTTGGTCAAGATAGGTTTGTTGTAACGGGTGATATTGAAAAAATGTATAGGGCCATTTTAGTGGAGCCCCATCAGCGTTCGTTACAAGAAATTGTTTTTGGTTCGATTCTTTCGAACCTCTTAAAGTTTATACTATGAATACGGTAATATACGGCACTGCTTCCGCTCCGTATCTTGCCACAAGTTGTTAAGTTTCCCTTGCTAATGAGTGCTCAGACTCTAAAGTTAGTGACTCTATTAAACGCGTCTTTTATGTCAAAAACTTAAGCGGCGAAGATGCGATTGAGTCATTCGTACAACTCTATCGAGATGTCATTAATAATCTCAAATCAGCTAAATTTTTCCTTGGAAAGTGTCAGTCTAATAGCCTTGAAATTTTGGAATCAGTCACCAATATCCAAAATAAGCATTCAGAAAAGGCTGTTAATTTTAATGAATCTCCAAGCAAAACATAAGAACTATTCTGGGACTCACATGTTGAAAATCTTTTCTTTTCAAATAAATCAAGTGCTATAAACAAAATAACAAAACGTATTATTTTATCCTTTAATAGTCAGGTTTTCAAACCCTTTGATCTCGTTGGAATAATAATGGTAAAATCTTCATTTATTGAATTCGTCACTTCGTTTCTTCATTTAAACTATATTCGAATTCCACGTTGGGTTTCACTTGTCAAAGCTTCTTTGATTGAACTTAAAATTTTTACAGATGCTTCTGAGCGTGCTTACGGCGCCTGTTTATATGTTCGTTCAGTCGTAGAAGATTAAATAGTTTGTGTTCGCCTGTTAGCCTCCAAAAATAAGGTAGCATCTATTAAGCCAACAACTATACCACGCTTAGAATTATATGGCGTTTCATTGGGGACACGACCGTATGCCAAAGTACTCAAGTACCTTACCCTTCAATTTAGAAAATCATTTTTCTGGCATGACTGAACAATCATTTTGTACGTGACGGAGTTTCTGAGGTGCAGGAAGCAACAATCGGCCACACGTGGAGCTACATGCCTACTAAATTGAATCCTGCATATCTCGTATCCCCCGGGGTGAAGGCAGACACTGTCAGCGTCTCTACACATTGGTGTTATGGTCCAGATATTCTTCATAACCCCGTCATTCAAGTTCCAACACATGCTAACAGCCAAAATATTACGTAATCTGAAACTCCATTACACATTTTTGCCAAAAATAATGTAATAAAAATACAGGAACAATCATCATCATCATCATTACAGCCCTTCACAAGTCCACTACCGAACACAGGCCTCCCACAAGGAATGTCACAAAGCACGGTCCTGATCCACCTGCATCCATCGACTTCCTGCATTTCCTATCAGGTCGTCACTCCATCTATACTTCGGCTACCGGTACGAGGCTGCCACTTGACAACCTTTTTTTCCTATCGGTTGTCGGTTTTTTAAGCTATATGGTCAGTCCATTGCCACTTCAGCTTACTAATCCGTTGGGCAAACTCGGTCACTATGGTTCTAGTGCGGATATCCTCATTTCTAAGTTTATCACGCAATTAATTATAGTTTATCAGTAACAATGCAACAACTCAATTAATTTACAAATTTCCATCATTTACCAAATTATTCAGAACCTTCGCGTATGTCAATAGGTTTCTTCATAATTGCAGATTTACAAATAACAAAATTTTATCTCACTTGTCTTATTCAGAATTACAGCGTTCACTTAATCTAATTATACAATGTGCTCAGCAGGAATTATTCCCAGAGGAATTTAATACTCTTTAATGTGTGTTTTACGTAGTAGAACCATACTGCAGCTATATTAGTGGTACGAGGGTGACACTGTAGTTATTTGAAAATCAAAAACTGAACAATCTAGCAATACCTTGCTTATATTGCTTGTTAGTTTTATTATATCTTTTCAAAATAGTGTCCATTTACATCAATACATCGCTGCATCCGATGGAACCACTGAGAAAAGCACTTTGCCCATTCGTCCTTAGGGGTCTCTTCGACGCTGTTTTGAAACGCAGCCACTGCTTACTCGGCATCCATAAGACGTTTTCTTCGAAGTTTTTCTTTTATTTTCGGAAATAAATAAAAATCTAAAGGTGCGAGGTTGGGGCTATAGGGTGGTTGACCCAGTAATTCCACGTCTGACGTCGCTAAGTAGTCGATTGTTTGCTTAGCGGTATGCGACGAAGCGTTGTCGTGGTGAAGTTAGATGCTACTGCGAGGTAGTTTCTCCCGAACTTTTTCCAAGACAAGTGGCAAACAATTGTTACTTTACACTCTGCAGTATCTGTTTTTCTATTCTCTTAAACAATTTTTGCGTAATGATCTGTCCTTCCGAAGAACGACCAAGCTCCAATTTTTTCCCACGTTTCGACCTCTCTTCACTTTAGTTGGCAACTTCTCGGAAGGAAACACCTAGACAGCAGACTGTCTCTTAATTTCAGGATCATAACATTAAATTCAGCTTTCGTCACCCGCAAATATGTCGAACACAGAATTTGAGTCACCTCTGTTAAATCTTTGAACCATTTCATGACACCAATCCACACGACGAAGTTTTTGGGCCTCTGTCAAATTATGAGGTATCCACCGGGCGCAAAGCTTCCTGACCGCAAAATGTTCACATAAGTCACTCTTTTGTCAATCTCTATCATACGCCGCACAACACTGATGTTATCTTCAGTCGTCGCCGTAGAAGGCCGTCCCTCACGGAGATCATCAGTGAAATTAGTGCGACCACGTTTAAACTAATCAAACCAGTTTTAAACAGTGGCACGAGATTGTACTTCATCGTGAAAGGCCAATCGAAGTCTATCATAGCTTCCTTGTTGACTTAATTGACATCGAAATTCATAAATAATCATGGTACGAAAATTTTTTTGCGTTAAATTCGTGCTGACGTAATACAGACAATTTTCAATTAGCCGCCAAATTGTAAACAAATGACAAATTAATAAAATACATACACAATAATATTGGCAAAGAGTTCCATTTTCACAACATTCACTTATTTTTTATATCGTTTACAAGTGGCCAGTTCTAAAAACTTTCAGTATCGCCCTCGTATTTTCTTCGTTTTCTACTAGCGTTAACGTTCGTAGAATGTCAACTTGTCTAACATCGCAGAATTTTTTTGTATACTTCCTGATTTACCAAATGCTTCACAATAAAAAGAAAATATCCAGGTGAAAAACAATAAAACATTAAGCAATATTATTTATTTCAAATATAATGTATGTCAAGTCCATATTACTGGAGTAAAGCCTACAAAAGCTTAACGATTACGCTAAAGCTTTTATTTTACATGCCATTTTTCTATGCCATCCATAATCTTTATAAATTATTATTTACCAAGTACTTTTTTGTTTTCATAAGGGCTTTGTGTGATACATCTCCAATATTCAGAATAAAGAAGAATTTCGAAATATGTCGATTACGAAATTATTGTTCTTGACGGATTTCATTTTCTTCACACCGTGTACGTAACGGGCATCGTAATATAAAGGTGATTTTATTAACAAAACGCCAGATAATCAAGGCTTTTTTGGTTAGTAAGGAAATTTTATTAAATAATATTGTTATAGGTATGTGCTTGTAAATGCAACGTATTTAATAAAAAGCAATTGGTATTATATGACGTAAACTGTCGTTGGAAAAATAAAGGGCACTTCTTCTCAATTTTCACTCCATACAAAACGTTGTTTTATTTCTATATTATAAAATAATTATATTAGGTAATATTTTAAATACAGTATGAAAGTGAAAGAAATATAGTTTAAGAAATGCAAAAGGGTGAGTTGAGTTGAGATGAGTTGAGAAGATAAGAGAGAGAGCACATGAGTGAAGAACTGATAATAGTGAGCAAAACGGTAGTATGTTACATATCATAAAGCAAAAAAGTTAAACATACTTTACCAGCACTTAAGAATTAGGCACGAGATTAGGTGGGGAAAAGGAATGAAAAGGGGCAGGCTAGGTGAGGGGAAGAACTATTTGAGCGTCTGTATGCAAAATATTATTGCAAAGGGCTAGATTTTTATAATTCAGTTCTTTTCGTACTCAGCTTAATCTGCCTATCAATCCGTTAGCGGAGATATGTTGGAATACTCTGCATTTTTTTCACTATCCTGAACGATCTTTGTGCTTCTCAGTACTTGAAATCTAGATTTTAGTACCTAAGAGATACTCATAATTGTTTTCTCCGTTCGTCGGTTAATCTAATGTTGCTAACACCTTTACACCATACTGGTTATATGTCCCAATCTTTCGCTCTAATGGCTGCAAGACTCTGGAACGAAATACCTCTTGACATTAAAAAAAGCTGCCAAAAAGTTTCTTTTAAAAAACAAAGTTCGTGAATATTTTAGTAAAGCATTGCAAGTGTGAATTAACGCTTTTTCCTATATAATGATTGTATCGTTACGTGTTTTCCTTATTTATCATGCCACAGATATATATATATATATATATATATATATATATATATATATATATATATATTCTGGTTTATTCGAACTTCGTTACGTCTTTTCTCATTAGTAGTTTACTTTTGCTGCACTACCTCCCATACGTTTATCTCTGCTTAGCTTAATGGTTGATTGGGACAGAATACCTTAAGGCATTAAGTCCGCCATATGTACGATTTTTCTTTTGTGCATAAAATTTTAAATAAATAAATAAAAATAAATAGAATCTATACTAATATCTCACCAAACGATTTACTATTGTATTAAGTGCAATATATTCTATTTAAATATGCTATTTAATTCGATACAGTTATATATTATGCTTTACTGCCAAATAAAAAGAAAGTTGAAGTTAAAGTTACATTCTATATACGTCCCATTGCTGGGCCTCATCTAATTTGTGAGAGGGATTTTAGAGCAAGGAGAAGTATGCCGCACTGCCCCAATACGTGTTGGCGAACTTCACATGTCTTCGAAATATTTTGTTTTCCTTATTTTTCAGAAATGCAGGTTTTCTCACGATGTTTTCCTTCACTGCAGAGCAAGTGGCATATCAACACTTAAAATTACAACTAACAATTTCATTGGTGATGGTGGGGAAACTCGTATTGTTCACGAACTGTGAATTTTTCAGCGAGCGCTTAGCCACTGAGATACTACGAAGAAAATTTGTTGTCATAGAAAATGACGTAATTGTCATGTTTAGATAAATCTAAACAAAAAATATGTGTCTGTTATTCAAGTAGTGTCTGATCGGGAAAGCCAAAGTCGGTAATGAAATGAAGCCAAAGCCATATTAATAATTTTAGGAATTTGGTGCCTAATATTAAGCGGGCTATTATGCAAACATATTTTATAAGGAAACTACTGTCGATATATATAAACGTGTACATATACAACACGTGTTTTGCCTCTGGTGTGGTGTTGTTGGGAGTGGTGGTGGGGAGATTAGTGGTGACGGGAATAGTGCACGCAATTGTGAGAGGGCAGGAGGTGCTTTAGTATTTGCGTAGAAAGAGAGGAAGGAATTAAAGCATGTAATTCCTCCACACACTCTCCGAAATGCATCTTATAGAATACTGAGAAACTGGCTACTGTGCGCCTGTGCCTGAGGCTAACAAGATTGGTTTCAATGAAATCAAGGTTAGCTTCACGCAGTTTTCCGTTTCTTAGTAGCATTTTGCAGCTCCAGTCCATATGTGACAGTAGTACTCTATGCACAACCGGACTTGCGCTTTATATAAGGTAAGAAGCTGCCCCGGCGTGAAGTACCACCGCACTCTTGCAAGGATACCTTATAGTTTCTTTACGACTGCTTTGGCCTTAAACTCTATGAACCGCCCATAGTAAAGGTTCGGAGAAATCTTAACCCGTAAAACATGAAGGCTATCAGTGTACTCCAAGGATACATTTCGGAAAGTAGGAGCCAGGATGAGCGGGCTCCGTTTAGCGGTGAAAACACGCTTGCGTTTTGGAGGGGTTGAACCTCATGAGATTGGCATGGTACTGTAGCATGGAACAGAAACAGAAACAGAAGTTTTTTGTGTTCAGGATGGATTATAAATAATAGTTATTGAAAGTATTTTTTTTTTATTTACCACTGGATCGAGAAAAATACTTTGTACTGGGAAAAACCACAAAACCGAGCGGGACTTTTACAAAAAAGAATATAACAGCTTTTAACCATGTATTTTACAAATAACAACATAAAACATATGAAAAATAGCTTAGTTGCAAGCACCTTTCTCAGGGAATATTATCATCCATAAATTCCTTAATATTATGATAATCCTTTTTAGACCAACATTGTGTAGTTTTTTAATTTGTGCAGGTCTAATTTTTTATATTTTCTAGGATTTTGATGTAAAAGCATCGCCCCAAGAATGAATTACTGACTCGCTGGAGTCGAGTAACTGGTACTACTAGCTTTTGTCCTTTCCTGGTATTTAAAGAATGAATATCACTTATTTTTGTAAAACTAATTTTATTTTTGTGGATGTACGTTACATTTTCATAAATGTATTGAGAGGCCAGACTTAATATATTAAAATCCTTAAATTTTTATCTGAGCGACTCTTTAGGTTTTAAATCATATATTGCTCTTCTTCTTATGTATGACAAACATTTTTGTGTTATGTCAAACAAATATAATTTTAGTATCAGTCGCGTGTTCACATAGCAATAAATATAGAAAATTATTAATGCTGATAAAGAGAAGTCTGGACGAGCAAATCGACGGGAAAAGCCTTATACGATGTTGAAGTGCATCTAGTTTACCTCTCAACACACTGTAGCTGATATTATTTTTTTAATTATCAATGTAACAAAAAGCTTTTGACTGCTTTCGTCGGCCTGTTCTGACGACACAATATATTACATTACGAAAATTTTAGAAACACTAGCCGAGGCGTACGCGAGTGCTTGAACTGTACGATTTTGTTAATTTTCTTTTCATAATATATTTTTTAAATAATTTATGGTTTTAAATTAATTTTAATCGAGACAGTTTAGACACCATTTATATATTTAAAATGACTGTTTCTTTGAAGAGCTATTATTAAAGTCTACAATTATCAAGTGAACTGCAGAGTTCAATTACGTCTTAAGTCAAGAGCGCTTATTGAGCGATGATTGATCTCATCAAGATGAACTTAGCTTCTTGAACGTCTTCAAATATTTTTATTAATAGATTTAATTAAAATCTTACTCCAGCTTTTATCAGAAAATTAAGTAGTGATATGAAATTATCAATTTTCCCTCAGGCTGCACAGTGTTTTGTATTTGATATTATTGTTGCTGTCTTTATTCGTTGCGTGCCATCTTTCGAATTCTAAGAGAAATAGCAATAATTTCATCACATCCCATACCACCTAACTTCCAAAATAAATTCCAAGCACTGCAATCTGCACTTGCCACAAGTCATATTTTTGGTTAAAAATGATATTGACATTTAAAAATATGTTATGACCTTTGTTGTAGTATCATAAGTTGCAATTATTGTAAACGGAATTGTGAGACGTTTTTAAAAATACCCCAGAGTTACTTGCCGGTTCTTATCTGAACAGTTCTTGTATTGGCGAACTGGTGTAGAGTTTGACGAAAACAAACGCAAATTAAATAAAGTGTTTTTTAAATTGGACAAAAAGTTTTGGTTAATACGTTGATAAGAACAGTCATGATTTGGTGATGAGATTTAGGCCCAGTCTCAAGAAAATATCGACTGCAGTTTTTAGCTCTTGTAAACCAGCCCTGCTTTATAAGGTTCATCGCAGCATTGGAATAAGGCTACCTGTTTCTTTGAAATACTCTCTTCACTGCGATAATCGGCACTGCTCTGAGTCTTACACCCGTATTTATAAAGACGTAATTACTCGTTGCTAAGAAATTCCTTCATTAAGTCACACAACTTAAGGTTTGAATTCTTAATAACAAAATCTCATTCTATAGTTCAGTAATATACTTCACTTACTTGAGCAAATGCCCAAGTAACACTCGACGTTTAGTGTTTGTTTCTGTGTGGCAACACTTCGTGACTGCGTTTATTTTCATGAAAAAGCAAACGTAAGCTATATTATTTTTACAAAATCTTGTAATAATATCTTTGATATTACTTTATTTGATATTTATAATAGCAATAATGTTATATAAATTATTTATGGTATAAAGTAAGTAAATTGTGTCAGTACAAAAAAACAAGAATGCTTGGAGAAACAAAACTTTTGACATGTTATAACCCTTGTAAATTTAAATGTTCAGTTTTACACATGGATTATGTGCCGACACGTGATTTTTTACCTATAAAGATTATACATACAACGTGTAACAAAAATCCTGTGGTTCCCTTTAAGTGCGTTATCAGAGTCAGTATTCAAACGTAAAGAAATAATTTTTTTTCAAAAAATTTGAACATTTAAAAATCAAATTTTAATTAAAAAAAAAATATTTGCAAATTGTATGTGGTTTTATTACCTCTAACTGACACGAACATCGGTGAAGGATGTTCTTTCACAATCCTTTTATTGTCCAGATAATGCAGAGGTAATAAAACCACATACAATTCGCAAATTATTTTTTTAAAAGCTTTTAGAAAAATTTACTTTGCAAATATCCGCGTTATAAAATAAAATGATGTGTCTTACCTAGTTTGAAGAGCAACTCCCGCCCTCCCTCAATTGCGTGTACTATCTCCGTCACTTGCACGCAATTGAGGGAGGGCGGGAGGTGCTCTTCAAACTAGGTAAGACACATCATTTTATTTTATAACGCGGATATTTGCAAAGTAAATTTTTCTAAAAGCTTTTATATAATGGATTTCCGTAAAGTAACGCCTGATTCTATTAATTAAATTATTTTTTGTTATTAAAATATATTTTTAAATTTCACGTTTTTTGAAATAAAATTTATTTCTTTACGTTTGAATTCTGATTCTAAAAACGCACTTAACAAGAACCACAGGGTTTTTGTTACATGTTGTATGAAGCCACGATGGCTTCAATGCTATCCAAAGTTTCCATTTTTTATGCAAAATAACCTTAAAGTAGTGCTTAAGTAAAGGAAATGGTGACTATTACTTGGCTGAGAATTCTAACTTTGAGCAATTACTTAACTATAGAATACAAATCATTACTCAGGTAATTACTTTTACTTGTATATAAATACGGATTTACTGCTCCCCTCTGCTTTGCGGCACTCTCTCAGGTTATTTACTTTCTTCTCGACTCCTTTTTTCATGTTTGTCTTTAACTGGACAGTATAATTAACATCTAGTCTGAGCAGGGAGGGTGATGTGGCGGTACTATAGTCGCGTCATTAAGATAGACAAATTGAAGTTTTCTATTTGCTCTGTAATATAAAAGCAAGATTCGTACGTAAAATACGGAGCATTAGCCGCTTCTCGGGCTGAAAATTAAAACCACAGCGAATGTTCAGTAAAATAACAATACTACTAATTCAAAACATGTTTTTACCAGACCATATAGCGGATCACACGTATTGCATACAAATACTGATATATTTCGAAATCTACTTTGCGCTTCTTTGAGTGGTAATAATTTTATGCTCACCGGATGTCGCTAGTTGCATTTGAGATGAAGTTATTTTTTGTACTAGATCATTAGCTTGTAATATTATTAAATAATTCTTATAACGTTGCCTTAAATTAAACTTTCAAATGTATTCACGTAAAGGTGGAAAAATGTAATTCCAATATCTTGTAGCTATACATTATGGGCGGCGGTAGTTACTTACCATGAAGTGAGCCGCATGCTCGTTTACCACCTCTCCTATAAAAAAAAACATAATATTGAAAGCTTAGGATTGGTAACGGGATTCGTACAAGACCTAATCATGTTTCTCCTTTTTCTCCAAAAAAGTTTTTTTACTTTTTGTTGCGGACAGCGAGGGACCCGCCGCCCCGTCTCCCCTTCATACCCCGTTGCGTCCTGCACACCCCGCGCACCGGAGCCGAGCGACGACCAATGGGCGTGCAGCATCGTCGCGCGGCACTACTCACAGACTAAGACGCTCTCTTGCGGGATCTAAGAAGGGTGTTTTGGTCTGTGAGCTGTTCATTTTGGAAGCCGCACTGGAAGACAGAAGACTCAAGACTCCATAAACGAAGATCTCTATGTACATATTATCATAGTTAATGATAGTGCCCAATTATTGTAAATAATTGAATACAGTATAGTTCTACAGTACCATCTTTTCTTCAAGCAGTCCCCTAGCATAGTTTACCTCAGATCAGTCAGTCATTAGTCAATACAGTCCACTAGCTACAGTAATAAATAAATACAGTCCACTTATATCCCTAATACATTTATTGGGGTGCCTTTGTTTTGATAACATTAAGGAGCAAATTAGCGAAATATAATTTCTTGCGCATTAATTTTAAAACACATACTTCATTGAAAAACGTTAAATGGGACCGCTTTAGTATTGAGAAACAAGCGTGCACAGGCAATTCGTATACTGATTGAGAACTTGGTCCTTGTTCCTCGGTCAAGCCAGCCTATTTGCACTGTAGATTTATATAGCTACCATAGCTATAGGCTCTACCACATAAGGAATTTTCTGCAAACACGGCAGTTAAGGCAAATTCTGTCTACAATCAAAGAGGTCCACTTCCGGTAGTGTAATTCTATATGCTGATGAAAAATTAAACAAAAATTATTTATTATTTTTAAGTACTTTAGAACTCTCTAACAACAAGAATATACATTAGGTATGTATGTACATATGCGAATATATCTTATCTTAAATAATTCATCATACTGAAACCGGTTTGATAATTAGCCTGCAGGCGTACTAGATAATGTGTCCATTATAGCGTACGCCTGTGGACTGCTCGTACGTAAGTATGCAGCCTATTTTGTCATACTCGTATACCCGCAATAGAACTTCACATTATGGCAATATAATATTGTGATTTTCAATTGTTAATATCGTACAATATCGAATGCAGCATTAAGCTGAATTAGTACGTTTTCTGAAGCGTTAAAATTATTAATATAACGTCATAAGCCATTTAGTAACGTTGTGATAAGCTTCCAAAAATAGCTGTTTAGTATTATGTTGTTAAACTTTTATTGTTAATAATAGTCCAAACATATATTGCGATGTATGATGCATGATGTATTGGGTGGATTTGTCGTATTATAGTCGTGGACAGATAATAGCTGTAACAAATAGGGCATATAATATAGCTAGTACTGTTGATAACTGCAGATAAAATTTTAAAAAAGCCATGCTCAAAATCGGCCTACGTTATCACTTATCACGCTCCTTTACTGTACATGTGTCAATTTGGGTAAGTACAATACCATCCTCTTCCGTCTCTGTTTAAGTGTTGGTTTGGAGGGTATGAAACTCAGTAGTCAGTCATTTCTAAAAATAAAACTAACTCTTACTTAATTTATGAAATCCATAACTCCAAATATTAACATCTTATACTAATGTAATTTTAAATAGGAAAGAGATGAGTCTTGTTGATAATATTTTGCTTGGAATCACTCCAGGTGCAAAGCTTAAATGAGGCATCTAGCATTTGGTACTTAATCATATAAACAAGCAGCAAATAACAGAGAGCTATCTGCTTATACCAAATCAATTGTTTAGTAATTACCATGGTGAAGTAAAACCCATAGTCGTTTTAGATAGTACATATATTCACATGCAAAGAAGTTCAAAGAATATGTACCGAAAAATCAATATATAAATAAATTGATTATATATACCGACGAATACATCATCGACGTATTAGGCCTCTATCAAGCAACAACTTCTGACGATACTAAAATTAATAAAGAATTTACAAATAGATCTGTTTTAAGACAATATTTTCAATGTGGAGATTATAGGGTATAGCGTATTTGTACCAACTATATATAGGACGTAGGAGGTGTAAATGGTCGTTGTAAGCGAGACTTTAAACTTTCTCGTTATGATTTTTAAAATAAAACTTCAAGAAATATTATGATAAATTTTAAAGTGGCTGCAGCTTTGATTAATGCGTTTCGCTCTGCTGTTACAAACGGTAAGGATGCTAAAAAAATTCTGTAGAAGATAAATCAATATCTGCATGTCGAAAACAGATTAAGTACATATGTGATTAGCAACAACTTGAATCGATGTAGGGCACAATTCTGACCTATGTTATCATACTATTATGGGGATCATATAAGAGCAGATGGCTCATATGTTTTTGAAGTGTACAGAGAGGTCGACAGGATAGGTCCAGTAGGCTGCAAGATCTGTGTCCACGTCCAAAACGACATGGCTTTTAAGAGAAAAAACAATTCAGGTACATCAGCAAAAGAATTTATTTTGTACATATTAGTTGACAGTTTTAAGTGGAAGCGATGCTATAATTCAATACTTCTGTAATTTTATTAAATATATCTAATGTAATTTTATTAATAATCTTTTGTGTTGCTAATATTTTCGTCGTATAATAGGCCGTCATCTGGAAGGACCTATGATCAAATGAATGAGTCCCGTCAAATATTCAAAAGTCCGTTAAAATGGTGTCAATTTTCAATGGTAAATTTTATTTATTTAATGAATGTGTTATTTATTTTAACTGTTTATTTTAATGGTTACAAATTAAATGACCCATATTTAGAGCGTGCGCAACATCACTGGTACTTGACCTCCCGGAGTACGCTAGCCGGTAGGTATATCACGCAAGACCTTGAACGAGTGACGGAGCCCTTCTATAAGTACGCTCACTGACGGTCGGGTGCGCCCAAAAAATACGTGAGCATGGGCACATTCTGAAAGTCTTATGATGGGCAGATGACGCTTATCGGTTTTCAGTAAAGGAAATAGTTATGATGGCATAGCTTTCTATGTTTGTCTAATTGAGCACGCTACATGTTTCATTCTAAAAAAAGTTGAGGCACCCAAACGTAAGGAACTAAAATGCCAACGCAAAGTCCTAAATAAATCTCCCCGGATGATCGGTTAAACGTGAGCTGAGCCATTTGGCGTGGTGGGCGTCAAAATCTCCATGTACCACAATCTCTGTGGATAGGTTACGTATAAATTTCTGAAAGAAGTAGTAAAATACTAGCCCATGGCCTACATAATTACAAATGTAATAACTCTTTATCATGCTTTACCTAGGTCGTCTTATAAAACAATAAGGTCAGGCACGTATCACAAAGAATCAATGCGTGTGGAGGATCTTCCCGTGGGTGTCGTAAGAGTAGACACAAGGAAACTAAGGCAGAAGATGGGCAGCAGCATTTTTCTGATAACAGTAAAACAACAATAAAAAAACTGTTTATGATGAACTCTTTCTTCCAGAAGCGACCCCATAGGATGCGTACCTGGTCGAGCGCCGACGGTTTGAAAAAAAAATTAAATTGACTTCATTATGACAACCACACGTCAACTGTTCAGTGGTTTCTCAGTGATCGCGAGAATGAACACTGGTAGAGATCACTAAATGGTGGAAGGCATACTGAACCTAAACGTTAAGTTGGAGAGGTCTCGCCTAATGAAGTCAACGTTCCGTCCCGCTCGTGCTCTAATACAAAGTCCCGAATCCTTTCAGCTCAAGTTGCAAAAATGTTTTCAGTAACTAGAAGATTACAATGCAGTAAACGGTAGGAATGACAAGCTTGTTGGAAACTTTTCATGCGGTTGGAGCTAAGTGTTGCAAGACCCGCCGCAGAAGAACACAAAAACACTCCGATCACACACTCATGGCTGTTAGACGGGAAATGAAGCTGCAGTCTTCAGCAGATTTGACAGCGTACAGGCAACTGAATAGACATATCTCCAAATGCATGCGGCGTAACTTACGCAATTTGAATACTACTCGTAATAAAGAAAGTATTTGCTAGAGACCTGTCTGCGCGAAAAAGAAGAAGCTAAAGACGAGTGTGGCAGCAAGGTTTCCGGTACACCTGTGATTTTTTGTGGGATTGAGAGGTTCTATTTGTAGCTACACATGTCATCGTTGGAACCACACGAAATGTGAGAAACGATTTAAGAGCAAGTCTATTCCGATGATATTCCGGACGCTAGTTTCTCTCCAGCACCTTAAGAATAACAAAGCCCCAGGAGATGATGTAATTACAGCTGAGCTTCTGAAAAGGGTGAAAATCTGGTACTTGAAGTCCTTCAGAAGCTCTTTAATTCCGTCTTCCATGGTGGCACTACTTCAGAAGCGTGGAAGAGAAGTGCGGTGGTCTTGTACTTCAAGAAAGGCGACAACTCTCTCTTGAAAAACTACATACCGATTTTTTTCTAAGCCTCGTCTATGTGCTGTTTTCGAGAGTCATTACAAATCGTCTCGCATGCAGACTCGACGACTTCCAGCCTCCCGAACAAGTCAGTTTCCAAAAAGACTTTAGCACCATAGAGCACATACATACCCTTCGGCAAATTGTACAAAAGTCCGAGGAGTACGATTTCCCACTATATCTGGCGTATGTGGACGATGAGAAAGCCTTTGATTTTGGCGAAATTTGCGTGTTGCTCTAGTCCCTTCAGCTGTGCCAAGTTAACTGTCGGTATGCTCGTATCAAAGTGTTGAAGTGTTTGTACGATGGCGATCTGAGTACAGAACCAGAGTATGAAACCTATCCAACTGCAGAGAGGTGTAAGATAGGGTGACGTTTTATACCCGGAACTCTTTATCTATGCACTTGAAGACGTTTCAAGCTTCTGAACTGGAAAGGAAACGGTATTAACACCAACAGCAAATACATCACTTACCTTTGATTTGACAATGTAGCCCTTATGGCAGAATCGCTGTAGAACCTTAGCACTATGCGCAATTTCTTCAATAGTGCCTCTCAACGGATAGGTCTTAAGATGAACATTGATAAAACAAATATCATGTATAACGTCCATGTCACACCTATGCCGGTACTTGTTGGGAGCATTAAGCTCGAAGTTTTTCACGGGTATGTCTAGCTGGAACAAATAGTCCGACTAGGCAAGTCCAACTTCAGCCGAGACGTCAGTTGACGGATTTACCTCGGCTGAGCAGCGTTCGTGAAATTATGGCGCATCTTCACGTCAGGTATACCTCAAAACTTGAAAACGACGAGACTACAACCAGTGCATGTTGCCAGTGATGACCTATGGAACTGAGACGTGGTCCTGCACTGTTGGCCGTATGTGGAACTCAAGGTTGCTCAGCGAGCTATGGAGAGGGCTATGCTCGGGGTTTCACTGCGTGATAAACTTATAGATGAGGATATCCGCACTACATCCAGTATGACCGACATAGCCCAATAGATTAGTAAGCTGAAGTGGCAATGGGACGGGACCGACAAGCAATGGGTTAAAAAGTTTCTCGAGTTGCGGCCTCTTACCGGCGGCCGAAGTGTATGATAGCCTCCCACTATATGTAGTGACGACCTGGTAAAACATGCAGGAAGCCAATGGATGCAGGTGGCTCAGGACCGTGCTTTGTGGTATTTCTTCGGAGAGGCCTATGTTTAGTAGTGGACTTGTGAAGAGTTATAATGATGATGATGATGACTCTTTGGAGTCGAGTAACTAAATACTGGCAAAGTCAATGTTTGTATCAGTATTTCAGCGTAAAAGTAAACTGCAAGAATTGTGATTGGTTAACTTTATTGATTTAAATAATGACCGTTGCAGTTAAATTATTAATTAGAATAAATATATTTACTTTATTAGATATTGTATGTTCGCTTACATACGGTCGCATTTGTGTCGCGCCATCTTGGCACGTGCCGTGTTTTGCCAAAGGCGCCGCCGTGACATTAAAGATTGTCGCGTGCGGCATACACATGCAGGATAATTTGACATTTTAAAATAAAACGACGTAATGAAATTTTTTTTTAAATTAACAATATTTTTTTCTTCTTTGGGAGGACAGTTAAGTGCCTCAAGTTGAAATTTTGAGTGCACCAATAACAAAAAAATAAATCTGTTATTTGGATGTGACTGAGGAGCAATTAAACAAACTTGAGCGGTTGCAAAACTTATGTATTCGTTATATTTTCGGGAAAAAAAAGTATGACCACGTCTCCTCCTATCGCAAACAGCTCAAGTGGCTCCCAATCCGACTTCGCAGGAATACTCGAATCCTTTGCCTCCTCTTTAACATACTGTACAATCCAACATCACCACCCTATCTACGTGATCGATTCCACTTTGCGCACTCCCCCGATGCAGTTTGCAGATCACATTTAAAACCCTCCTTAGTTTCCCTTCCTCTAGAACTAAGTCCTATTCTCACTCTTTTACAGTACATGCAGTTAGGTTATGGAATTCTCTTCCTGCTGCAATTCGAGAGGCTCAAACAGTGTCCGTGTTCAAAAGGCGAGTCAAAGAGCACTATCTTTCTTTGTCGTCCCAATGATTATATATATAATATATTATTATATTTATATATGTAATATATATATATATATATATATATATGTGTGTGTGTGTGTGTGTGTGTGTGTGTGTGTGTGTTTTTATTGTGTTTACTTTATGTTAAGTATATTAATATTATAAAATTTTATTATGAGAGTGCACATTAGATCAGGCCTGCTGGAAGAAATTTCAATATGAAATAAGCAGTGCCTTTGTACAAAATATCTTTTTTTTCTTCATTGTAACATTATTTTGTGAGTTCATAAATTGTTAAATAAATAAATAAATAAAAATACTATTTTAGTATTGACTTATTGGATGCTTTATTATAAATACAATCGTCGATAGCAGTAACATTTCAAGTGATGCAGAATAATATATGTTTTATTTACGTTTATGTTTACTTATCTAGTCATATTTTTCATTAAATGTCTCTTTGATTTGTGTTTATTGTTTATAATCGTATTTTATTACCTAAAAAATATGAATTAGATAGTATTCTATTTTATTCTTGGAATAGAAAAACATTTAATTATCAAACACGGTAAAAAATAATAAAATATAAGCAAACGAATATGTGCGCCTCCGGGTGTAAAGACACTATCTTAGTGAAGTGTACAGTAATATAGTAAGTCAGACTATAGATAATGTGAGCGGAATTAATTAATTCCTCTTTGAGAGGAAACAGTTGGTGCCAAAGATTAAAGTTTATATCGCGTCGATACACACAGCCACAAAGTGAAAACAGAAAATATGATTTTTTTTTCAATTGCCAGAGGACTGGCCACTGCTACTACCTTAGGCGGTATAAGATGACGCGGATGACTTACAAAGCTTTGAATCGTCCAGATTACTGACCATTTCATGGGTCTTGTTTCCGTTTCTCTCAGTCGTTCCCTGAAGATTATCAAATGTATGCTCATCATGATATCTATCCAAATGTGTGAAATTGATATGGGATAGTGGGTTCTCTTCCGCCGCCACTTATAGATCAAAAACCTGTGATCGTCACCCTGCCTACCAAGCTTGGCAACTATAGCAAGTAACTCTCTTATGAGCTATCAACGAGGAAGTCAGTCAGTCAGCAGTGAACTTTCACTAGCTGTAATGATGATGATGACGATGACTAATTATAATTATTGATATGACAATGAGAGAACTACTAAAAAGAGATAGAGAAGGAAAGGGACTATTAAAATCTCTGCCGCAATTTTATTTAAATTTTATAATTTCCTAGTGCTGTTTACGAAGAAGAAATGGTCTAAGGTCAGGATCATGACGAAATATGTCAAAGAAGAAGTCAATGCGATTACTATTCAAAATAACATATTGAATAAGAATTAATTTTTACATAACTTCTGCCGTTTCTGTGAAATTGGAGAACTTACATTAAAACGATTCGTGATGAATATAGAACCTCCTTCTTTTTTGAAGTCATATATTCAAATCAGACTGTATTTACACGAACACTATACATTGATTTTAATTAATTTTACAAATTTTATCGCCCGTAATTTTTAATAATCAAATGAAACTCTATTTGATTTAAAATAAAACGCAATGAAATCTATGAAATTAGTTTTATTCAATGAGCAAGTCCTTTACTCTCCAAAAAAATTGTATGTGTGTAGTAGCTGTGTAATCTATTTAAGGAGACATGCACGCAAATCCGTTTGGCGCCGTGGGTGAGACGTAGTACAATCTTAAAACAATATCATGATATTTATAGCGTGTAACAATAGAAACCCTGTGCTTATATTCTTTTTATTTGAGCGTTTCGTTAACGAATTTAACTGATGGTGAATTCTAGTGTAATGTTCATGTAACAAATTCTTTTTACTAATGCACATTACAGAATAAGCGCGTATGTAATCACAGTACGCGAGTACCCCGGGATCGATCCCTACTGACCAATGAAATTATTAATTGTACTTTTAAGTGCTGATTAACTATTTGTTCGAGAATAAAGGATAATATCCACCCATTCTTCCATTACAGCTTATAAAAGTACACTGCTGTACACCCCCACACATTGCCTCATAAAGAGGATTCTGTCTGTTTGGCAGGCGGGTTGGACGCCTCAGTTTATTACTTTAAGTTGTTATAAGAAAGTTGTTATGAAAAAGGACGACGTGGGGTAGTGGATATTCTTACACCGCCACTACATGATATATCATGATTAAATCCCTCAGTATTTTTAAGAAATTAAATATTTCAAGGATATGAAGTTCACTAACGTGCACTGAAATAGCTTTGCCAGACTGCAAGACACTTTTAAAAATTAATGGACGCCTGTGTCCTAGATTTTGTTGTATAACTAATAATAATAACGTCCCCCAGAGTGAGTTTCGTAATGGAAACTAGCCATCTGCGCAGGATAGTGTTATAGTGTCCGAGTGTATGCACAAGCAAAAGTGCATTCTCTGTCCTTTCTCTCGAACATTACCGGAGAGAGATAAGATGCAATACCAACGGCTTATCGCGTTTTCCAAAGTGGTGGAGGGGGTAGGGGTAAACCACCGCCAAATTCCTAGCTTCGGGCTCCTACTGAGAATTTTTGGAGAGAAAAAAAGCAATAACTGATTTTGGCCCGACCCGGGATTTGAAACAGGTTTGCGACGACGAGGAAGTCAAATTACGGCATATAACTTAGACTATATATTTTTATATCAATATGTTTTTTTATTTTTTCTTAACAACTGAATATCTTACGGTTTGTAATAGGTTTTCGAATTATTTATTTATTTTAATGATGCCATTAAAATTTACATAGATTATACATTGGTGGCAAAACCTAACATGTATAACAAATAAACAATGAATGAAGTTTTTACGGGGTATAGGCATGCTGCAACTATATTAGTAGTATAGTTGTATCAAGAATGGGTCGGCTCGACCGGGGAAGGACCACGTTCTCACAGATTACCAGTGTAAAACAACAGCTGAATGCTGCTGTGTTTTGTATGGTGAGTGTAGAGAACCGGAGACCCTTTTTACTAGAAATGAGGCATTCGCATTTTAATTTGTAATCGAAAATAGATGTAGATGTCTATGGGCCGCAGCAACCACTTACTATCAGTGGACTGTGTGATTGTTTGTCGAAATTATCCTATAAAAAAAATATAATAGCATACCTAATTACAATGAAGTGTTGGTTTTTCTGCCGACTTCCAAAAAGGAGACGGTACTCAATTCGAGTGTATGTTTTTGTGTGTTACCTCATAACTTTGTACTGGGTGAACCGATTTCGATGATTCTTTTTTTATATGAAAGCTGATAGTTCTCGTGTGGTTCCATATGAATTTGATCAAGGTCAGACCTATGGTTATTGAGTTATCCTTAAATAACCTATATTGAAGTCGCTTATATTGAAGTCGGCTGTACAAAATTTTTAATTTTAAATTATTTAGCTTCAGACGCGCAATCCACAATGTGTGCTTAGATAGATAAAAACATAAACATTAAACATGTATCTTCGGATAAAACCTAAATTACCACAGGAACACTTACTACACAGGAAGATGACGTCTAATCCTATATAAAAAAGACTTGGACCTTGTTTTCATTATTTAAAACTCCTCATTAATTAGAAGTCCCACTTTATTTTTACTAAAGCACTAAAGTAAAATGTAAAGCAAAAAATAGATCCTAAGAGTCTTGAATGTTCCGACGTTTGGCTCCCAAACTGGAACGGACCGGGGCTGCCTTCAGGCGGCTCCTGCCGAACCTGGGGGGGCCAAACGCCTCCTGCCGGAGGCTCTACGCGGGGATCGTGAGGCCCATGGCCCTTTACGGGGCCCCGGTGTGGGCGCGTGGTTTGGCGCGGCTTGCCGTCCACCACCTAAACGCGCCCCAAAGGGTGGTTTCCGTAAAGATGGTTCGCGGCTACCGCACGATCTCCCGCGAGGCGGCGAGCCTCCTTGCCGGATTGCCGCCATGGGATCTGGAGGCGATAGTCCTCGCGCGCCTGCACGAATGGCGCGCGGAGGCACTATGCCGGGGGGAAACCCCGCTGCCGCGGCAAGTTGTCGCGCAGCGGACAGACTTCCGGCGTGATCTCATGGCGGCATGGAGAGAGCGACTGTCGCAACCCCGTGCTGGGCACGCCACTATAGCGGCGATAAGACCCCTCTTTGAGGAGTAGCTTGAGAGACGCCACGGCGTCCTCACCTTCCGCCTGACGCAGGTCCTCACCGGACACGGTGTGTTCGGGAGGTTCCTGCACCGAATCGGGCGGGAGGAAACGCCCGGGTGCTCCCACTGCGAGGATCGACCGGAGGACACGGTGGAGCACACCGTGGAGGTGTGCCCTGCTTGAGCGGAGCACCGCCGTGTCCTCGTAGCGGCGATAGGCGGCGGCGACCTCTCGCGTCCGGCCCTGGTCGAAGCCATGGTCCGGAGCGAGACGGAATGGGATGCCGTCACCACCTTCTGCGAAGCAGTGATGCTAGCGAAGGAGGTGGCGGAGCGGGAGAAGGAAAGAGCAACAGCTTTCCTTCCCGGCCGCCGCGGGAGACGCCCCGGGCGTCGGGGGCTACGTCGTGGCCCCCGGCCACCGTAGGCGCGGGCCTGTAGACGGCGAGCAATGGATAGCTCGCCGTCCGTCCGTCTAACGACGACAGGCCGTGTCGACGGCGCGTTTTGTTCCACGCGCGCCTCAAAGAGCTGTCAGCAGCGTGAAGGGGCCCGCAAGGGCCGACGCCTGCCGGGGCTGCGGGCTGTTCGAAAGAGATACCGCGGCTCCGGAACGTAAGGGCACTGAAGGAACACGGATGGTTTTTAGTCAGTAAAAGTCTGACACTCCCTTCCGCTCCACCCAGAGCGAAAGGCGTCATTTGATGATTTTCCATCCGCAAAAAAAAAAAAAAAAGAGTCTTGAATGCAAAGAATTTAAATAGTTGCGTGAAATACGACGTGCATTTGTCTGTCTATCCGCTTTATTAGTGCAAGTTAGATTTACGATTCCCTGGGGAAACAAGTTATTTTAAAACAAACGAAAATAGCGCTTAGCGTCTTTGTGCGTACATTTAGTTAACGTATTGTATACGCACAAATTGTGTCAATAGCGTTAGAGAATCTCCATTTTGAGCCGTAGGGTAAAGAGGCAACTATAGGAAATGCCATAAAAATCTAATAACTTCCTATAGATATTTTGTCGGCTCCGTGGCGCAGTGGCTTAGCATTGAATTGCAGCGCTAAGAGCCGCGGGTTCGAATCCCGCACAGAACAAGTATTTGTACGGCCCACAAATAATTGTTCCGGGTCTGGAAGTTATTTCTTGTGAAATTTATGATGTAAACCACTATACAGGAGATAGTCCTAGTGTAGAGGTAACATATTGAGAAAAGACATCTCTTTTACGTCAAATATCATGCGACATGTCTGCCACTGCGTTCTTTAATCCGCTTGGCAAGCGTGACGGTTAAAGCCAAACCTTCTTAATACGAGATAGGCTTGATTTAATTTTGAATTTTTTGAGTCTTTTGAGAATATTTTTTATTTGAATCTGGCTGTAGTAGTTTTTCAGTAGTAATCGTTTTTTTTAAGACAGTCTCGCTCGGTGGTAAAAAAATAGTGACATTTAACGCGCGGACAGGTCAGGAGAGAATCACTCGAGCGGGGTGGACGGTTAAGAGGCTACTGTACGAACACTTCAACAATTGACACTGAGTACATATGCCGGTATTTGTTGGGAGCACTAAGCTCGAAGTTGTTGACGGGTATATTTACCTGGGACAAATAGTCCAACTAAGTAAGTCCAACTTCGACCGAGAGGTAAATCGGCGGATTCAGCCTGGCTGGGCAACGTTCAGGAAATTACGGCACATCTCATCATGTCATCAGGTATACCTCAGAACTTGAAAACGAGACTGTACAACCAGTGCGTGTTGCCAGTGATGACCTATGGAACTGAGACGTGGTCCTTCCCTGCTGGCCGGATGAGGAAGCTCAAGAGTGCTCAGTAAGCTATGGAGAGGGCTGTGCTCAGGATTTCTCTGCATGATAAACTTATAAATGAGAATATCCGCAGTAGAACCAGAATGACCGACATAGCTAAATGGATTAGTATACTGAAGTGGTAATGGTCCGGCCATATAGCTCGAAAAACCGACAACCGATGGGGAAAAAGGTTTTCGAGTAGCTGCTTCATACAGGCGGACGAAATTTAGAGCGTCCCGCCACTAGATGGAGAGACGACCTGATAAGACATGCAGGAAGTCGATTAATGCAGGTGGCTCAGGACCGTGCTTTGTGACATTCCTTTGGGGAGGCCTATGTTCAGCAGTGGACTTGTGATGGGCTGTAATGATGATGATGTATCATACTTGGTCTATTATTTTTTGTTATAAGTTAATAAACGTGGGAACTTTAGGAAACCAACCAACATGGGTCAGTTAAGGATTAATATTTTATTGTAAAGTACAATATAATTACAGAGCTATGTAGTATTTTTTTTTAGGGCTTAACAATTACAATATAAATATTAGATATTTGTGACACAATAACCATAATAGCTGAGCCGGAATGAATGCCAACGGAAATATATAACTAGATAAATTCTTATTTTACATTCCCGACGTTTCAAGCACTTTACAGCACCCATGGTCACAGGGGGGACTGAGGTGTATGACGTCCCAATGTCATAGTTAACCACGGCTACCTCCAGATTAAAAATTATTCATTTTTGTTCCAATCTACGCAGTATGAACTTACAGTATCATGAAGTCTTGCAGTTGTATGCTTGGGTTGGGATTTAATTTTATTAATTTTGGGATCCCAAGCAGATAATAGTACCCAGCCATCTTCTCTATTGATATTAGGATGTTTTTTGATTTCAATAGCCTCGCGAATCATCCTTGGAAGGAATCGGTGTTCTTTAGGGAGGATTTGTGATCTATCAAATCTAATGTAGTGACGGGGGCGATCTTGTACGTGTTCACAGACTGCAGACTTAGACGCTCCGGGTCTATTCTTCACATCAGCTATGTGTTCTTTAACACGGATTTTTATAGATCTTTTAGTATGTCCTATATAAGAGAGACCACATTCACAATCAAGCTTGTACACTCCTGCATCTTGCAGAGGAATATTACACTTGACTTATGGTAAAAACTGACTAATCTTCTTCAGCGGCTTGAAATATGTTTTAATGAAGGCACGCTTCAAGATGTAGCCAATCTTGTCAGTGACACCTCTGACATATGGCAGTACAGCAGGTACTCGCTCGACTGTGGCCGGCTTCACTCGTTCACTGTGACGTAGGCGCGGGACCCGAAGCTTATTGTCGTGCAAATCTTGCTTGACGTGTTGGAGCTCGACGGCCAGGTGTTTACTGTCACAGATCCCTCGTGCTCTCTGAAACAAAGATTTACCCACGGTAGCTAACTGTGAAGGATGGTGGTGAGAATCACCGTTTAAATATCTATCTGTATGGGTCTTTTTTCTATACACAGTGTGGCTCAAGGTGTTATCAGGATTCCGAATTACTATTACATCTGGAAAAGCAGCTTTTCTAAATGTGTTAGTAATTAGTAATCTTGAAGCGTGTTTCCATTAAAAAAATATTTTAAATTTTTTGACATACTAAATGATAACTTGTCGTTTGTCATTTGGCAAATTTTATGACATATCAACTTATATTTAGTAGAGCCACGCTGCAGCTATATTATATTTGTAGCACCAATGAGTTGGCTCGACCGGGGTAGGACTACGCTCTCACAGTAAACAAGCCTAAAGTAGTAGCTTAGTGCTGATGGGTTCCGTATGATAAGTGTAGAGAATCGGAGATACTTTTTCTGAAAACGGAACATTCCATCTTAGTCCTCTGGGGTGATAACGCATCTGCATATTGATTCTTTATCAAGGATATATGTATGTAAATGTCTTTTTGACATGGTAGAGCCATGCTGCAGCTATATTAATAGCATAGTTTTAGCACGAATAGGTTAGCTCGACTGATGAAGGACTACGCTCTCACAGAATACCAGCGTAAAATAGCAGCTTAATGGTGCTGTGTTTCATATGGTGAGTGTAGAGAACCGGAGACCATTTTTATTGGAAAAGGGGCATTTTATCTTAGTCCTCACGGCTGAAAACGAATCTGTATTTAAATTCGCAAACGAAAATAGATGTAGATATCTATCACACAACTAGTCACAGCTACCACTTAACATCAGTTGGACTGTATGCTCGTTTGTCACCCTTATTCTATAAAAAAATGTCTATGGGCCCCTTTTTACCAAGGGAAAATGCCTTCGCATACCCGCCCCGCGGAGTCAATGACGGGTTATTTCGGATTCACACCGACTAAAACCCCATGGTGTTCCACCTTTGTCGCATATTATCAGGGCCAAGGGAACGCTTTCGTAAACATCATTCATTTCATTACATTGTAGGCTCCTCCTCGGGGAGGACTACTCCTCTCCCGTCTCTATCTTAGTAAGGCGCACCAGAACACATGGCGCCCTTTTCTACACGGTCTCCAACTATACTTGCGCATAAGACGCCCCCGTATCCGATGCGCGAAGGCCATGGGGCAGGAAAAACTAACACTCATAAGCACTAGCCTTCCTAACCCTAGCGTGAAACTAGATTCGACTGCGGAGTGTCGGGAGAGCGCCACCTCGTAGTACCGACAATCCTCTCTCCTCACAGCCCCACCACCACCACATCAACGGTGCGGCCCCGTCAGAGTCACGCAGGTTAGGGCGAGTGGTGCATTGCCATACCAACACTCCTCTACCTCCGCGACTAGACCTCGACTGCAGCGGTAGGGGGAGAGGGAGAGGAGCCCACCAACACACATCCGAAGTGAGCTCGCCAAGCCAACTTGGAGTGGCCACCTCAGGCTGGCCCCTCACCAAGAGCCAGCAATGTCGGTTCCTCGTTGTTCACCGCGGTTGCCAAGCCTTGGCTACTAAGATATACGACAAGGCGGGAACCCGTTTGGGGTAGAGATATGGATGAGCCACATCATCCGCTTACCATCAAGTGGACTGTGTGTTCATTTGTCACCCTTATTCTATTATAGAACCGCTTTTCCTCAAACCCGCCTTACATTCCCTATAGAACAATTTTGGATATTTTTTATAGGATAAGGGTGACAAACGAGCACACAGTCCACCTGATGGTAAGTGTTTGCTGCAGCCCATAGACATCTACATCTATCCTCTATTACAAATAAAAATGTAAATGCGTTGTCACCCGTGAGGACTAAGATGGAATGCCTCATTTCCAATAAAAAAGGGCCTCCGGCCACCTGCACTCACCAACCGAAACGCAGAGGTACCTCTAGTTCACGCTGGTTTTCTGTGAGGTCGTGGTACCACCCCGGTTCGAGCCGGCCCATCCGTGTGACAGCACAAGCTACCGCGTGGCTCTACCACTGTTAGTCGATGTTTGCATTACCTAAAATTCCCGGGATGGATAAAATTATTACATTCATAATCAACTTTATGCGGAACCTTCGGTGTGTCTGAAGCCTTTGTCCTTAAAGTCCTTGCCCATTTTTTCTTTTTTAATAATTCAAACGTTAACACAGTGACTTCCTTGAAATCTAAAGTCTAACCTTGGATTGCATTTTAACCAGCGTCGATTGTGATCCAAAGCATTTTAATTATGGTGCTCAACCCAGTTACCACTTAGCAATTGTACCTTTAAATTAATGTAATATAATGTATCATCACTTCATCTAACAACAGAATGCCTCGTAAAAACATGGCCAATAAACTGCTTAAAAGTGTGTTTAGAAACTTCCTTAACCTCAAGATTTTATACGCATAAAGTCCATCACTGGTCCTCTGGAATTTTACAGACATTACAGTACGAGACGTTTCGCACAATTCATTTAAAGTTACGAGCTCACGCCCCCTCCAGATATTTTACGTCTACCGTATACGGAATGTTTGTATTACCATCTATCAGAAACCGTTAGATTTTTCTGGCATTTCGCTTGGTTCACTTAGAATAACTAAAGCACCGTCTGTTTGTAGACAAGTTTAATAAAAATTCTAAATACGGAGGCAGAAAAAAAGAATCAAACATCATCTTATACTGATGGGAAAAACGGAACAAAAAGTGTTCGCGACACTGCTGCGTTTTTTTTACATTACATGTTTTAAAATTTGTAGTTTGTCAAAATATGATTTCCTTTACTTTTGAATACGCAGAAGATCAGTTCTTAAAGTTCCGTTGTAATCAAAAGTACTTAGGTTGAGATATGTATTGATTTTCCATTATATTATGCCTCAAACAACTCAAAAGAACAGAGAAAATGGGAAAATATAATTTTATGTGACAGTTCATAAATAAGGGTAGATAAAACTTACAAAAATCGAGACAGACAGACAGAGTGACTATGGGGAACTATAAATTTATTTTATCACTTCCAAGAGACAAGTGGAAATGTAAGTTCTCATAGGATTTCCTTAGAATCTAACGTTCTGAATAGAATGGGCAATTTATAAAACTTATTCAAGTGTAAATAAAATTAAAATCAGTATATTTCAGTAATCCCCATCATCATTACATCCGTTCACAAATCCTTTGCCCTTTCCTAAGAAACACCAAAAGAAATGTTTCTAAGTTTCGCTTACCGCTACAAGGCCAACCGAGAAACTTTCTTTTCCGTTAGCTGTCGGTTCCTAAAGTTATATGAATGAAATTTATATATTTTATTGTAGGTATAGAGGTAAAATAGTAATGGAGAATGTCAGACCACAAAGAAGTTGACTTGGAAGTATAACCACTCAGATTAATGAATAAGTGCTCATAATTGCTCACAAAATGCTCAATTAAAATCCGAAATTACTCATACTCTTAACTTATAGTATATAATTAAAAGTACAAAACTGTTTTTGCCTAAAGAACGCAGATTAATGAGTAAGTGCTCTTAATTGCTCACAAAATGCTTAATTTAAATCCGCAATTGCTCACACTATTAACTTATTATTTAATTAGTTATTAATAATTTAAAAAACTAAATTGTTTTTGCCTAAACCGCTCAGATTAATGAATATGTGATTTAAATTGCTCACTAAATGCTCAATTGAAATCTGCAATTCCTCACATTATTAATTAATTATTTAAATAGTTATTAATAATTTAATATACATAATTGTTTTTGCCTAAACCGCTCAGATTAATGAATAAGTGCTCTAAATTGCTCACTTTATGCTAAATACAAATCTGCAGTTGCTCACATTATTAATTTATTATTTAAATAGTTATTAATAATTAAAATTACAAAATGGTTTTGCCTATTATACTTAAAACCAATAAACTATTTTTAAATGAATAAGTGCTCATAATTACTTACAAAATGTTCAAATTGAAATCCGCAATTGCTTACACTATTAATTAACTATTTAATTAGTTAGTAACAATTTACAATATAAAATTGTTTTTGCCTTAACCGCTCAGCTTAATGTATAAGTGCCCTAAATTGCTTACTAAATGCTCAATTCAAATCCGCAATTTCTCATATTATTAATTTATTATTTAATTAGTTATTAATAATTAAAAATACAAAATTGTTTTTGCGTTTGATACGTAGAATTAACAAATGTGGAAAATGACAAAACAGATTGATGCTGCAGAAGTGAGTGTCAGAGTTGGCAAGTTTCAATTCACGAATGGAACAAAATGGAGACAATGGGACAAAGTGGAAAAATCTGTGTCTACTCCACGAACTTGGCTTTGATGGATTTTGAACTCCTAAGCATAGCAATGTATACAAACTTACATAGTCAAAATGTTTACATATGCGTGCAAAATATAGCGAATTACATACAATATTCTTGAGGTTTGCAATTTGTTTAGTTAACTTAAACCAATACAATAATAAAGTTCTCCGGAGCAAATTCCAATCACAGCCACGAGTCTTAACAGAAACTAGCTATCTGTGCATAAGAGTGATAGTGCACGAGTGTGTGCACAAGTACAGTTTAACTCTATTTTTCCTCCTTCTATCTCAGATGGGGCGGCGAACTGACATGACTGGAGAGATACCAGGTGAAGAACTAACGGCTTTACGTGTTTTCAGAGGCATGGGGATGAAAAACACAAACAATAAGTTGGTTGGTTGTCTTGTTGTGTCTTAGTGCCTTCACTACTACTAATTATACAGCTACTGCTACTGCTGTTGCTGCTGCTGCCGATGCTGCAATTACTACTATTATTACTTATACTTTTTTATTAGAGAGAGAGAGAGAGAGAGAGAGAGAGCAGGAAATCTTTAAAAGACACCGTCAAGGTCTTACAAGACCAGTTGTGTCGTCGGGGTCGTTCAGCTGGTGATCTTCTGGTCTACCTGACCCATAGATGGGCTGAGGCAGTAGAGGCCTTCGCCGTTTGTTTGGACATTGCGAAGGCCTTCGATCGGGTTTGGCACAAAGCGCTTCTTTAGAAGCTCTCTTCCTATGGGCTTCCCGAGAAGCTTCCTTGCAGATCGGAACATCAAGGTCGTTGTAGACGGTGCATGCTCCGACTACCAGCCTATTAACGCTGGTGTTCTACAAGGCTATGTGCTATAACCAACGTTGTTTCTTCTGCATATAATGATATGTTGCTAACTGGTAACATTCATTGCTATGCGGATGACAGCACTGGTGATGCTCTATACACCGGCCGTGCTGATATTTCTCGGGAAAACGTCGCCGAATATCGGAATAAACTTGTGTCTGAAGTAGAGTTTTGCTGAACAAAGTCTCGGATTGGGGGCGACTAAATCTAGTCCAGTTTCATCCTCAGAAGACACAAGTTTGCGCATTTACCGCTAAAAAGAACCCTTTTGTCGTATCTCCTCAGTGTCAAGGCACTCCCCTTCTTACCTCAGCCAGTATCGGAATCCTTAAAGTCGACATATCGAGTGACGTGCAGTTTCGTAGTCACTTATAAGGGAAGGCCTAATTGGCCTCTAAAAAGCTTGGCGTGCTCAGCAGAGCGGGACAGTATTTCATGCCGGCACACCGCCTGCAACTTTACAATTCGCAGGTTCGGCCTCAGATAGAATACTGTTCCCATCTCTGGACAGGGTTTCTTCAGTGCCAGCTTCTTCCACTAGACCGCATCCAGCGCAGAGCAGCTCGAATCGTTGACGACCGAGTCCTTTTCGATCGGCCCGATTCATTGGCTTTGCGAAGAGTTCACGAAGAGAGAAGAGAATTTCACGAACGCACATCGCGGTTGAACTCCCGATACCATCCATACCATCTGAGTGATTGGCGGTCCACCACTGTGCGATTTAGAAGATGTTTTCTTCCTCGCACGACTTCCTTGTGAAATCATTTACCATCAGCGATTTTTCCGGACCGATACGACTTCGGGACCTTTAAGAAAATAGCCTACTCCGTTTTAAAAGGCCGACAACGCATCTGCAATTCCCCTAGTTTCCCTGGTGTTGCAGTTGTTCATGGGCGGCGGTAGTCACTTACCATCAGGTGAACCGCATGCTCCTTTGTCCCCTCTCCTATAAAAAAAGTGTGCGATTTTTATCCACTATATCCTCTTGTATCACAAGTGTCAAGTGCCACGAGACCGCGTTAGCATTGCTTGATGGTGCTGATACTCCTCCTCATCGCTGCATTACGCGACTACTCCTCCGTTTCTTCTTCTTTTTCTTCCTTCTGCTTCATCAGCAGGACCTCCGGGAACGGGGTATTACAGTACTCCGTCATCGCCGTCCAATTGTCATTTGTTGCCAACAAAAAAAATCAGTATTAAGCATTAACGCAACACTAATATAGAAAAATGGCTTTGATTTTCTATTAGAAAGTATTTTGAATGATATTGAAAATGAAAGGATTTTCTGTAAAAAATGTAAAGAACATGTAACCGGTCGAACACTAAATTTCGATTCATACTTATGTTTGACTGTGAATAAATTTTATTAAAAAAATACTTTCTTCTAAAAAAGATAAACAACAAAGTTTTTAAAAAAGTAATTTGCGAGAAATCCCTATAAATTTAAATATTCGGGATAAAACATATTTACTGACTGGAGTGATTGAATTCCAACCATCGAATATACCGATGGTGTTAGACATTATATAGCTTATACTAGGACGATTCAAAACAAATGGACCGAACTAATTGATTTAAAACATACAGCAACAGGTTTAAAAACTAAACTACCTGATCTTCGAATTATTTTATTATTATAAGTCTTAGTGTAAATCACCTATGTATAAGATATACTGGATTTTATATTTTTGTTTACGATATATAAGATTTTACCTAATTAAATATTTTACCTGAAAAATATTCTTGTAATTATGATATTAATTGGATGATATAACTAAATTACATCAAAATCATAATTTGATTATATAATAAAAATTATAAAAGAAACAAAAACTAGTAACTTAATTATCATATAGTCCTACTCCCCGCGGTATCGTGCCAACAACGCTGCTTGCGTTTCCCCACTGAATGGGTGTGCTTAGCTTTTGAGCGAGAAAAGAACCAGCCCTCTTATCACCAGCAACAACGACCAATCGCAGATGGAGTTCCTTTAGGAACTTCACGGCACGTGAACCTCACGGACCGATAGTCTCTACAGCAAATGGCACGAATATGCAGTATTCTCCCAGAGACTCATATTTGCAACTGCCTCTGATGCCACTCCGGCTCTAAACAAGGTACTTCTGAGATGACAGGCCGCCAAAGTATCTACGCAAGTTGTATCCCACACTTAGGGATTTATCTCTCTCCCAAGGGGCCAATGTCATATCCTCGGGTCTCTTTCCATAGTCTCTAAATATCCTACAAGGCTCTAAAACTGAGGGCTCATTTATAGTGGCAAGAGCCCTACGGATGACATCGTTTAAAGAACTGTGCCATGAAAACTTACCAGCACTTTTCTTACATGACAGTCCGTGAAGCCCATACTTGTCGATGCTGCTATGCCAAAGGGGCACTGATGGGGTTGACAAATCGCCGCTCCTAGTCGGATTCCTACGGTGATGCGCAAGCTTTCCCCATCAAGTAATGTGCCGAGATTACTTGATGGTAAAGCGTGTAACCAGTGACTAGATTCCTTAGCCGAAACAGCTAGAAGGCGCTGGTCACTATGAAAATTATGAAACAAACATTTCTGCACGTTCAGAACCTACGGAATATCCCACTGTTTTTGTTAGTTAACTTCCAGTGTAACATTTTCACCCCTGCCTCCGTAGCATAGGTCTGCTTTATTATTTAAAAATGATGTTACATATGTCACTGACACTACGCACGGAAGCAAGGAAAGCAGGCAATACAACGCTAGAAAGATTTCTCACACCAATACTAAGAAATTTAATAGGTAAATAAGTATATTTAATTATTAATAACTAATTAAATAATAAATTAATGCTGTGAGCAATTGCGGATTTGAATTGAGCATTTCGTGAGCAATGAAGAGCACTTATTCATTAAATTTTTTTATTGGTTTTAAGTAATATAGGCAAAAACTATTATGTACTTCTAATTACTAATAACTAATTAAATAGTTAATTAATAATGTGACCAAAAGCGGATTTGAATTGAACATTTAGTGAGCAATTTAAAGCACTTATTCATTAATCTAAGCGGTTTAGGCAAAAACAATTTTGTATTTTAAATTATTAATAACTCATTAAATAAAAAATAATAATGTGAGCAATTGCAGATTTAAATTAAGGATATAGTGAGCAATTTAGAGCACTTATTTATTAAGCCGAGCGGTTCAGGAAAAAACATTTTGGTATTTTAAACTATTAATAACAAATATATGCCATCAAAAACATAACTTGTAAAAAAAAGCCAAGTCTCGCAACTCAGTTTTTTTACCGTAAAAAGTTGTGAGATCCATGTAATACCAAGTCGGTTAATTTATTCAGTCCATAGATTGATATATAGATTGACATGGCAATTGCATGAAAACACAATATATCTCACAAGTAATACATATAATATTAAATTAGATTGTTTAGTGCGATTGCCAAGTCAATCTATGTATCAATCTATGGACTGAATAAATTAACCGACTTGGTATTACATGGATCTCACAACTTTTTACGGTAAAAGAACTGAGTAACGAGACTTGGCTTTTTTTTACAAGTTATGTTTTTGATGGCATCTCATTTATTTTTGTAGATAGTTATATCTAGGTAGCTATTTACAACTATTATTCCATTATACATATATAGTTACACCGATTTATTCACTGCAAATGTAACTTTGTAATACTATATGTTTTTATGGGATTCCAAAGTTATTTATGCAGTTGGTGTATCTCAAAAACTAGACCTAAATTGTAAAATATTTTAATTTTTCCTTCATTTATATATTAAACAATAATTGTATTCCAAATTTGAAGTTTCTATGTCTGCTAGAAGTGCCTTAGAGTTTTGATGATCGGTCAGTCAGTGAGTGACAAAATTAAGAAATTTTGACTAGTTATAATTCTTAAGCTACTAGTTCAAATTTGATGAAATTTGAAACATATCGAGTCTATACAATGCCTACTTGGTTAGTAAAAATTAAGGCTTCTAGTTTTATCCATAACAAAGTTAAAGGGTTTCAGAAATGGCCTGAACTGCTTCGAGAAAAGGATGGTACGGCCGTGCTGCTTTTTTGCTCGACTTGGCGGGGGCACTGCCGTGCCCCCAGAATAATTAATTAATAGTGTGAGCAATTGCGGATTTGAATTAAGCATTTTGTGAGCAATTAAGAGCACTTATTCATTAATCTGCGTTGTTTAGACAAAAACGATTTTGTACTTTTAATTATTAATAACTAATTAAATAATTAATTAATAGTATGAGTAATTGCGGATTTAAATTAAGTCTTTGGTGAGCAATTATGTGCACTTATTCATTTAAAAAAAGTTCATTGGTTTTAAGTATAATAGGTAAAAACCATTACGTAATTTTAATTATTAATATCTTATTAAATAATAAATTAATAACGTGAGCAATTGCTGATTTGAACTGAGCATTTAGTGAGCAATTAAGAGCACCGATTCATTTATCTGAGCGATTATACTTCCAAGCCAACTTCTTTGTGGTGAATGGTAGTTGAACAAAGCGGTGCGTTGATAACTTGGTATAACGTCCAAAGCCATTGCGCCTGTGGAGTATTATAAGAGTATTTCTTCAAAACTAAATACAGATTTATTTTAATCAATTAAATCGATCAAAGGTCATGATTTTCCAGTTGATTTGAACTTAAACAATATAAACCGAATTTTATACCGACTTTAAAAATGAGGAGGCACTAAATTCGATTTTATGTCTTTTTTGGGGATGAGCCGCTCGCGTCCGTAGGCTTCGACCATCTAACCTTAGGCCCACCCTACACGTTTTCCGGGTAGTGCTAAACGAGTGACAAAACCGAAAGGGTAGATTTGTTTTTTTTTTATAGGCTAGGGTGACAAACGAGCACACCTCCACCTAATAGTAAGTGGTTGCTGTGGCCCATAAACATCTATATTTATCCTCGTTTGCGAATCAAAATGCAGATGCGTTTTCACATGTGAGGACTAAGATGGAATGCCTCTTTTCCAGTAAAAAGGGTCTCCAGTTCTCCTTGCGTAGTCCTTCCCCGGTCGAGCCGACCCATTCGTGCTACAACTATATCAGTAATATAGCTTCAGCGTGGCTCTACCACGTAAGAGGTTCCTCGCCGTATGTTAGCGGCGTAAAATCTACTACCCCTTAGTTTCCGGCGCCCCATAAATGGAGCAGGGGTGTGAAGAATCTCCGGGAGAAAAACCGGCGACAAGGTTTGCCACCTGTCACGTCCTGTCTCGCGGAGGGGCGAAAAGTGAATTGCGGAGGCCTGTTTGGCTACGCTGAATGTATGTGGAACAGTTAATGGTAAGATGGATGAAGTATGCGAAATAATGAATGATAGAGGAATAGATGTGTTATGCGTAAATGCGACAAAACGAAAGGGAAGGGATGTCACTGCGCATGGCATGTATACCGCTTACTGGTCTGGTGGTAGTAGAGACCGAGCGGACATATCAGGAAGTCAGTGTCATCCTTTCAGAAAGAATTTCAGAATTCAGAATGAAAGCGTGCTCAAAGAAGTTGTTTGTGCTAGGTGTGTACGCTCCAGATATGTTTAAGACCACTTATATTCGAGAGCAATTTTCAGACATGGTGGACATGGAAATGTAAGGAAAATTAAAATATTATTATGTTAGCAGATTTTGATGGAAGGGTTGGGGTGAAAAGATCTGGTTATGAAAGGATATTAGGAGCGTTTGGCTATGAAAGTATATATGAGAATTTTGAAGACCTCCTCACCGTATGTGTGGAAAATAATATTTTTGTGATGAACACTTTCTTTCGCTATACAAGAATTCACATGTATACATGGGAAAGAGGGGATGATAGAAGCATGATAAATTTAATTATTGTGAATGAAGGAATGAACAGCGCAGTGCTAGATACAAGAGTTTACCGGGGGTCCAACGTAAGGATAGATTATTATTTTGCCATATGCCGAATTGATGGTCTATGCAGGCGTTGGCGGCATTGGACATCTGTGTCTACCACTGCATTACAGCGTAAGAGAATAGAAAGATTACAAGATGAAGATGTGAAAGAGATATATAAATGTAGACTGAAGGAAAATATAAGTGGTTTGAATGAATAATGTATGAATGATTTAGACTTGAAGACTGTATGGAATAATGTTACAAAAATTTTGGTGGATACAACCACCGAAGTATGTGGTGTGAGTGAGAGAACGAATAAAAGGAAAAGTAATACATTGTGGTGAGATGATGAGGTACGGATGAAAGTAGAAGCAAGGAAGAGAGCATGACTAGAATAACTAGCAACCAAAGCTGGTAATTCTGGCGATATGAATGATGAGATTGAAAGAAAAAAGGCAGACTTTAGAGGTATAAATAAGAGAGTAAAAGAAGTTGTTTAAAGGAAAAGGCAAGAAAGGATGGATAAGAATGATAGGAGGATATCTGATAATTTCCAGGAAAATATAAAAAATGTTCTGGAAACTCCTAAGAACTGCCAGGGGAAATTCAAACTTAGCTAGAGTGAATGCTATACGAAACGAGAATTTATAGGGACATTAGTGCTTGTGTTCAGAATCAATGAGGTCTACTCGGACTGGTTTGGAATCCAAAAAGGTGTCAAATAGGGCTGTGTAGCTTCCCCGTGGCTATTTCACGTATTTATGGACAGTTGTTTGCAAACTTTGAAAGTTGAAGAATGTGGGTTGAAAATGGGTGAGTTAACCGTCAAATACCTTGCGTACGCCGATGATTAAGTCATATTTGCATCGTCGGCGGCGGAGTTGCAAATGATAGTTACTTTAATGAACAAGTCATTAAAGAGAAGAAATTTAACAGTGGTAGAGCCAAGCGGTAGCTTTTGCTGTCGCACAGATGGGCCAGCTCGAACCGGGGTGGTACCACGACCTCACAGAATACCAGCGTGAAGTAGAGGTTTACCTCTGCGTTGCGCTTGGTGAATGCAAGTGGCTGGAGGCCCAATTAATAAAAAAAGTCATAGTATTAGGCAGAATTGGCAAGAATCTAGTTCGCCTTCCTTCGGGAATCCGTGCATTTTAGTGTCTCGCCAAGGCTGTCCAAGGGAACTTCTGCCAGCCATCTCTTCCATCTCTGCACAGAGAGGACGACTCTCTGGCCCATGCCGAAAAGAAGAAAGCCCATCTGTTGTGCTCTCTTTTTGCGTCCAACTCGACTCTAGATGACGGGGGGAACACATCGCCGACCATCCCGCGATGTGAGTGCTCCATGCCGGATTTGCGATTTACACAGCGGTCGGTTTGCAAAGCACTCTTCTCCCTGGACGTCAGCAAGTCAAGTGGGCCGGATGGAGTCCCTCCCATTGTGCTGAAGACGTGTGCTCCGGAGTTGGCACCGATTTTAACGCATCTTTTCCAGTACTCCTACTCCCAAGGCGTAGTCTCGAATTCATGGAAGACAGCTTTGGTCCACCCGATCCCTAAAAAAGGTGACCCCTCATACCCGTCCAACAACAGGCCTATCGCCATCACCTCCTTGTTCTCCAAAATAAATGAAGCCATTATAAACTGCCAGCTTATGAGGTACCTAGAGGATCACCAGCTGATTAGTGACCGCCAATACGAGTTTGGTCGGGGTGGACCAGCTGGTGATCTTCTAGTCTACTTAACTCATAGATGGGCGGAAGCAGTAGAGTCCAAAAGGGAGGCATTGGCCGTTAGTTTGGACATAGCGAATGCCTTCGATCGGGTCTGGCACAAAGCGCTTCTTTCAAAGCTTCCTTCCTATGGGCTTCACGAGAAATTGTGCAAATGGATCACCAGTTTCCTTGGTGATCGAAGCATCAAGGTTGTAGTAGACGGTGCATGCTCTGATTTCAAGCCTATCAACGCTGGTGTTCCACAAGGCTGCGTGCTATCACCAACGCTGTTTCTCCTGCATATCAATGATATGTTGCTAACTGGTAGCATTCATTCCTATGCAGACGACAGCACTGGTGATGCCTTATATACTGGCCGTGCCAATATTTCTCGGGAAAACGTCGCCGAGTACCGGGACAAACTTTTGTCTGAAGTCGAGTCTTTGCTTACCAAAGTCTCGGATTTGGGCCGACTAAATCTAGACCAGTTCAATCCCCAGAAGACACAAGTTTGCGCGTTTACCGCTAAAAAGAACCCCTTTGTCATATCTCCTCAGTTTCAAGGCGCTCCCCTTGGTGCCCCAGCCAGTATCGGAATCCTTGGCATCGACATATCGAATAGTGTGCAGTTTCGTGGTCACTTGGAAGGGAAGGCCAAATTGGCTTCTAAAAAGCTTGGCATGCTCAGCAGAGCTAGACAATATTTCATGCCGGCAATCGCTTGCAACTTTACAAAGCGCAAGTTCGGCCCCACATGGAATACTGTTCTCATCTCTGGGCCGGGGCACCCCAGAGCCAGCTTATTTCACTTGAACGCATCCAGCGCAGAGCGGTTCGAATCGTCGACGACCGAGTTCTTTCTGATCGGCTCGATACACTGGCACTGCGTAGAGATGTTGCATCTCTTTGCGTATTTTAATGCGTCTATCACGGGGAATGCTCTGAGAAATTGTTCGGACTAATTCCAGCCGCTCAATTTCACCATCGCACATTGCGACAAAACTCGCGTTCCATTCCATCCATACCATCTAGATGATTGGCGTTCCACCACTGTGCGATTTAGAAGAAGTTTTCTCCCTCGCACAACATCCATGTGGAATCAATTACCACCAGCGAATTTTCCCGGCCGATACGACTTAGGAACCTTGAAGAAAAGATCTTACACCTTTCTAAAAGGCCGACAACGCATCTGCTATTCCCCTGGTGTTGCGGTTGTTCATGGGCGGCGGTAGTCACTTACCATCAGGTGAGCCGCATGCTCGTTTGCCCCCTATTCTATAAAAAAAGTAAAACGTTATGTGAAATAAGAATAGAAGGGGAGTTGATTGATCAAGTGGATGAGTTTGTATATTTGGGATGTTTATTTAACAGGGATAGGTAGATATGATAAGGATATAGAACGACGAGTGAACGCAGTAAATAGAGTGAATGGTGCTCTACACGCTATAATGAAGTGTCAGAATGTGTCAAATAATGCACGTATGGCAATTCATAATGCTGTGTTAGTCCCTACTTTAATGTATGGTAGTGAAAGTTGGGTCTGGCAGAAGAAGCATAAGAGTAGAAAAAAATGCTGTAGAAATGCGGTCAATAACGAGTATCATCATCATCATCATCATTACAGCCTTTCATAAGTCCACTGGCCTCCCCCAAGGAATGCCACAAAGCACGGTCCTGAGCCACCTGCATCCATCGACTTCCTGCATGCCTTACCAGGTCGTCACTCCATCTCGTGGGGGGTCGCCCTACACTTCACCTACCGGTACGAGGCTGCCACTCGAGAACCTTTCTTCCCCATCGGTTGTCAGTTCTTCGAGCTGTATGGCCGGCCCACACAAGGTTTTGAGGTATGTCTGACGATGTGAATGATGAAGATGTTTCGTAGCTTCCCGAACGCTGCTCAGCCGAGTTGAATCCGTCGATTGACCTCTCGGTCGAAGTTGGACTTACCTAGTCCAACTATTTGTCCCATGTAAACATACTCGTCAACAACTTTGAGCTTAGTGCTCCCAACAACTACCGGCATAGGTGTGACATAGACATTAAACATGATCTTTGTTTTGTCCATGTTCATCTTAGACCTATCCGTTGGGAAACACTATTGAGGTCATTGAGCATAGTGCTTAGGTCCTCCAGCGATTCTGCCATAAGGACTATATCGTCGGCAAATCGAAGGTGAGTGATGTACTCGCCAATGATATTATTACCGTATCCTTTCCAGTCCAGAAGCTTGAAAACGTCTTCCGATGCAGCGGTGAAGAGTTTCGGGGATATAAAATCACCCTGTCTTACACCTCTCTGCAATCGGATAGGTTTCGTACTTAGGTTCTGTACTCGGATAGCCATCGTAGCTCTACTGTACAAACAATTCAGTACTTCGTAATACCGACAGTCAACTTGGCTCCGCTGAAGGGACTGCAGCACCGCCCAAATTTCGACGGAATCAAAGATTTTCTCATAGTCCACATACGCCAGACATAGTGGTAAATTGTACTCTTCGGACTTCTGTACAATTTGCCGTAGGGTATGTATGTAGTCTATGGTGCTAAAGCCCTTTCGGAAACCGGCTTGTTCGGGAGGCTGGAAGTCGTCACGTCTGCGCGCGAGACGATTCGTAATGACTCTCGAAAACAGCGCGTAGACGCGGCTCAGAAGGGAAATCGGTCTGCAGTTCTTCAAGAGAGCGTTGTCACCTTTCTTGAAGAACAAGACCACCGCACTTCTACTCCAAGCCTCCGGTGTAATGCCACCATGGAGGACAGAATTAAAGAGCTTCTGAAGGACTTAAAGTACCGGTCTTCCACCCGCTTTCAGAAGCTCCGCTCTAATTCCATCCTCGCCTGGGGCCTTGCCGTTTTTAAGGTGCTGGAGAGCCATTTTGATCTCGCTCAGACTGACGTCCGGGATATCTTCGGAATAGTGTCGGATAAGACTCGCTCTTGGATCGTTACTCACACTTGCATGTGGCTCCAACGATGACGTGTACAGGTGCCCATAGAACCTCTCAATCTCACTCAAAATCTAAGGTGCCCCGGAAACGATGCTGCCACATTCGGTCTTCAGCTTTGACAGTGGGCTCTTTCTGGCAGACAGATCTCTGGCAAAGACTTTGGACCCTTGGTTCCGCTCGATCGCTTCTTCAATACGAGCTGTATTGAATTTGCGTAAGTCCCGCCGCATGCATTTGGAGATCTGTCTGTTCAGTTGCCTGTATGCTGTCAAATCTGTTGAAGAATGTAGCCTCATCTCCCGTCTATCAGCCATGAGATTAAGAGTGTGGTCGGAGAGTTTTTGTGTTCTTCTGCGGCAGGTTTTGCAGAACTTAGCTCCGACCGCATGGACAGTTTCCACGAGCTTGTCATTCATATCGTCCACTTCATTGCAGTCTTCTAGGCACTGAAAACGGTTTTGTAACTCGAGCTGAAAGGTTTCGGGACTTTATCCAAAGTCAAGAGCACGAGGGGGATGGAGCGTTGACTTCATCAGACGAGACCTCTCCAACTTAACATTTAGGTTCAGTGTGCCTCCAACCATTCGGTGATCGCTGCCGGTTTTCACCCTTGCGATCACTGAGACATCACTAAACAGTTGTCGTCTGGTCGTCATAATGAAGTCAATCTCATTTTTTGTCGAACCGTCGGGGCTCGACCAGGTCCACTTCCTGTGATACCGCTTCTGAAAGAAAGACTTCTTACATATAGGAGTCCCTCTTTCTGCATTAATTCCACCAGCTGCTGGCCCCTTGGGTGCCGTTGCGCTATTCCGAATTTCCCTACTTTCAGCTCACCGTTTTCTCTTGTGCCTAGTTTTGCATTGAAGTCTCCCATTAACACCGTATATTTGGTTTTGGAGGAATGCATGGCTCTAGAGATATTCTCATACATTTCCTCCACCTCCTCATCGGGGTGTGCCGAGGTTGGTGCGTAAACCTGTATGACCTTCAGCGAATACCGTTTGGTGATTTTGAGTATAAGGTACGCAACGCTCGTCGACACACTCCCGATCTTTACAACTTTGTTAACGAGAGACTTGTGGACGATAAATCCGACACCTCCTTGGGACAGATGGTTGCCCTCCCAGTGATAGAGCAAGTTGTCGGATTCGAGGATTACCGTGTCCTCCCCCTCTCTTCGGACTTCGGATAATCCTATAATATGCCAGCGCAACTTGTCTATCTCTTCTTCCAGCTCCACCATCTTCTCGTCAGTCCTCAGGGTGCGTGCGTTGTACGTTGCCAGGTCGAGTCGTCTTAGGTGGCAACCGAACCTCCACCGGAGATTCTTAGCACCCCCTGCCCCGCCGTTACCATGGTTGCCACCGTAACCAGGAATAGCGGGGCCGCCGGGGACTAGGGGCCGTCTGTTTGTTGCTTTAATCATTGGGGGGTATTTGCCATAGTTGCCACGCTTAGCGAGTGGGTTGGCAACCGCAGTTTTTTTATTGTAATTTTGGCTATTATCAGGAAGATGTTGCTGCCCATCTCCTGCCTGTTTCCCTTTGTCGCCTTTTACGACACCCACGGGGGATATGGGGTAGTGGATATTCTTGACCGCCACTACACGGCTATAATTTAATTAAGGGGTATGCTAGGGCTGAATTTGAATGACAGGGTGATAAATAGTGTGATTAGAAAAAAATATGGTTTGCAAGATGACTTTGTGAATAGGAATAAGACAGCAATGCTTCGGTGGTCTGGTCATGTAGAAAGAATAAACGAGCAAAGGGTGACAAAGCAAATGTATGTTGCTGAAGTGAACGGCAGAGTCAAGAAGAGACGCCCGAGATGAAGGTTTATCGACCAAATCGGCATTACATTGAAAATGGGCCAGATTAGGAGTACCCTTAACCGACGAGCGTGAATGCGTAGATATATGGATGTAAAGGAAGCGAGAGAGGTGTCTCAGGATCGCGCCAAATGAAAGTCCGTAGTCTCTGCCTACCTCTCTGGGTGACAGTTGTGAGTGTTTGTGTGTGTGTTGTGTGTCTTTTTTGTTTTTTTTTATGTGATAACTCATAACTTTTTTCTGGGTGAACCGGTTTCGATGATTTTTCTTTTCATGTGGTCATATATAAATTCAATCAAGATCTTACTAATAACTGTTATTGAAGTCGGTGGTACAAAATTTTAAATTTCAAATTAATATTTTCATTAAGAGCAGCAGAAATCATCTTTTTTAAATGTCATCATCATCATCATCATTCAGCCTTTTATAAGTCCACTGCTAAATAAGGCCTCCCCCAAGGAATGCCACAAAGCCCGGTTCTGAGGCACCTGCATCCATCGACTTCCTGTATGTCTTACCAGGTCATTACTCCATCTAGTGGGGGGTCGCCCTACACTTCGCCTACCGGTACGAGGCTGCCAATCAAGAACCTTTCTTCCCTATCGGTTGTTGGTTCTTCGAGCTATATGGCCGGCTCACTGCCACTTCAACTTACTAATCCGTGTGGCTATGTCGGTTACTCTGGTTCTACTGCGGATATCCTCATTTCTATGTTTATCACGCAGAGAAACCCCGAGCATAGCTCTCTCCATAGCTCGCTGAGCGACCTTGAGCTTCCTCATACGGCCAGCAGTGAAGGACCACGTCTTAGATCTGTAAGTAATCACTAGCAACACGCACTGGTTGTACAATTTCGTTTTAAGGTTTTGAGGTATGTCTAACGAGAAGGTGTGCCGTTGTTTCCCGAACGCTGCCAAGCCGAGTTGAATCCGTCGATTGACCTCTCGGACGAAGTTGGACTTACCTAGTCGGACTATTTGTCCCAGGTAAACATACTCGTCAACAACTTCGAGCTTAGTGCTCCCAACAACTACCGGCATAGGTTTGACATGAACGTTAAACATGATTTTCATATTAAGTGTATTGATGTTCACAGGTATTTTAGGTTTGGTTTTCAATGATCTCTTTTTCTGCCTTTAAGTGTTTCTGTGTTGTCCTGGCCTCCCAATTATCATGTGTACTCTCTGTGTCTGTCACTGAGAACTTTTACAAATTGCATTTAAAATTATGTCCTAGTTTGAAGAGTAACAGTTACGGCACAGTGATAGCAAAGTATCTGTGTCTTCTTTGTTTGAATTTGCAAGTTAACATGGGAGGAAGTAGCCACTTATCATTAGGTGCGATCTTGACTTAATTTCTTATATGAATTAGTCATCATCACCATATCATCACAATCATCATTACAGCCCTTCACAAGTTCACTGGCTGAACATATGCGTCTCCCAAGGAATGCCACAAAGCATGTTCTTGTGCCACCTGCATCCATCTACTTCCGGCATGACTTACTACTACGTCGTTACTCCACGTGGAGGGCCACCCTATACTTCGAATAGTAAGGCTGCCACCTAGAACTTTTCTTCCCAACCGGCTGTCGGTTTTCAGCTTATTAATCCGTTGGACTATATCGATTACTCTGGTTCTATTGCAGATATTCTAATTTTTAAGTGTATCACGCAGACAAACTACAAGCATAGCCCTCTCCATAGCTCGCTGAGCGACCTTGAGCTTCTTCATGAGTCAGCAGTGAAGAAACACATCTCAAGTTTCAAGTTCCATAGGTCGTCATTGGCAACACGTACTGGTTGTAATCTCGTTTTCAAGCCTCACTGATAGATTGACGACTGAGTGGATGGATGCGGGTAGGATAGGTCTCCCCCATTTTAAGTTGGAGGCCGCAAAGGAGGGCACAACATGTGTTCTGGTGCGCCTTACCTGAGAAGGAAATGAGAGAGGTGTAGTCATCTCCCGAGGAGGGACCGCCATGAGGCAGCGCTGGTGGGGTTGTAGATGTGTGCGAAATCGTTCCCGTGGCCCTGCCAATATGCGACGTAGGTGAACACCAAGGGGTTTTAGTCAGTGCGAGTCCGACATAACCTGTTCTTGCTCCCACGAGGCAGGTATGCGTAAGCATTTCCTCATGTAAAAAAGCTCTCCCCCATTGTACAGAAATGTGTATGAATAAATGTGATAACATTTTTAAAATCCAGGTATTTCAGTCCAGATAAATTAACTTATCTGAATAAAGCCATCCTATAAAATGCATGGATGCTATGAGTCTCACTTTAAAGTATGGTATAACCTTCAGCTCATCATCCATACAGATCATCTAAACAAAAATAAACTACCATCTAACAATTAGCTATCTCTCTATTATAGTTTAGGTTGTGACTAAAGCTTTGTATCTTTTTTGTTTAGAATTATATATACGGATGACCTCTTTCTTGACAATGTTCATTTCAATTTAGGTAACCCTATCTAGATATCTGAGGATAGTGATAAGAGCCTTTAGTAGACAAAATGTACATGCATTTCATATATATTATGTAAAAGTATTGATATATTTTAATATTTCGAATATTAAAGTGTAATTATATCTGCATGAATTCCAATAATAGTTCGAGAGGCCATTCTTTATAAGAAACTCTTTGATTGACTTACTACTCTTTGATTGATACTTAATGATATGATAATGATACTTAACTTTTTCCAGGTTATTTAAATATACATTTAAATAACCTGGAAAGAGTTAAGTATCACCGCAATCAAATTATCAAGTTAACCAAATGAGACAGCACCGTTGAGTCGTGAAATGTTGAGTTTGAATAAAGATATGTCGGTAATTTATACTCACAGCACGATCCTTAGTATTTATATTTTTTGTTACTTTTCCTTACATAGAATTTTACATTAGGATCTGGATATTAAGTGGACCCTTAAGACGTTTAAATTTTTGGGTATGTAGAAAAAACATGGTGTGAGATTGGATTTACCAGATTGGATTTTCCATAATTTACATATTTAGCTGGTTCAAGAAACGGTTCATCTGAGAGTGATTCTGGATGTATGGTGTGATGGGAAGGGCATCGTTCATTATGAGCTTTTACCGCCTGGCAAAAACATCGATTCAAATCTGTTCTTCCAACAAATAATGAGACTTAAGCAAGTAATTAAGAAAAAGTTCCGGAATTGATCAACGAAAAAGGAGTGTTCTTTCATCATGATAACACGAGACCACACACATATGTGGCTAATCAGCAAAAAGTGAGAGAAAGCTTGGTTGGGAAGTGATAATGCATCTACAATATAGTCCTGACCTTGCACCCTTAGATTTTTATCTGCTTTGGTCTATTCGGTTCAGATTTTGGGTAGTGCTCGGTAAACATCAAGAGAGGACTGTCACATTTTTTGATTGTAATCCCAAGATTTCTACAGCTACGATTACGTGTAGTAAGATTTTCCCCATCGGTTGATCTATAAACTACAATATTTCCGGCTTAACAAAAAATAAATTAACAATTCCAAATCTTAAAATAAAACAAAATTTTATTCTAAGATTATTATTTTACCAAATCTACAAACTAATAGTGATTTCAGAAATTAACTCACTTTGGTTTTCAATGCATATTATTTTAAATTTTTAGGTAGGATAATTTTTTTCTTACAAACAATCGATGATGGCGGAAAATCTAAAAATACCAAAGTCCACAGACTACTAATACCGAGCATCGCAACGAGCGCAAGGATCTTCGAACTGCATTCTTTAACCTGGTATCCGAGCTTAGTACCTAAGTACTACATGCCTAAGTAATACATGCCTGATGGTTTTAGAAATGATCTATGTTCAGTACTGCACTTTAAAAAGGCTTGTTATGACTATAATAATAAAGAAATTAATCTATATTTGGACAGCTTAGTAGTTACAAATTTGACATTAAACAGATCCCTTCTAGTCGATTACAACGGTTATCTAAATTGTACATTCGCACATTTACATAACATCGTACGATACTAGCTCGCTGAATAAGTACGGCTTACTCGTTTAAAATGCTGTTATAATCATCCCTGTATTACCTTCTCTTATCTATTTTAACAATATATTTACATAATTAAAGAACACTGAGTAAAATTAGTCATGGTTTAAAATTATTTTAAACGTAATATAGAAAGTTAATTTGCTAAGCGCTCGGTCTAAATTTTACAGTATGTGAGCGAACCGGGTCTGATCCTCGCCGGTACCAATGAAATTGTTAATTGAGATTTTAAGCGCTGGTCAAGAAAAACATCGTGAGGAAACCTGAATGTGTAAGAAATAAAAAAAATATTTCGAAGACATGTGAATTTCGCCAAAACGTATTAGGGCAGCGTGACGGACATTTGTTTTGCCTAAAAACCCTCTCAGAAATGAGACGAGGCCCCACGAACTCAATGATCGCCAACGCGCAGTACGCGTCGAGACGTACCTTGCACTGCTCAACAAGCACACAAACGAAAATACTTTGAACCACATTGTTACCTGCGACGAAAAATTGATTCTTTTTGACAATGGCCAGCTCTCAGCAAGTTCTTTCGATCCCGGTTAAGCACCTAAACAATGCCCTAAATGAAGACTCAGCCCCAGAAAAATGATTGTCAGTGTTTGGTAGTCTCGCGCCTGTGTGATTCATCACAGCTTGTTACCCAACGGGATGAGCATTACTGCAGATGAATACTGTGAGAAACTGAACACAATGGTGGAGAAGCTCGCACGTCTCCAACCAGTTTTATGCTCGTCCCCGTTGCTTCTGAACGACAACGCGCGACCTCATACTGCACAACAGACGATCTCCAAGTTACAAGAGCTGGGATTAGAAGCTCTCAGTCATCCACTGTACTCACCAGACCATGCGCCTACAGACTTCTACTTTTTCCAGAATTTGGATAACTTTTTGGCGGCACAAATCAATACTCGACAGGCAGCATAAAATGCTATTGAAGAATTTGTTGCCTACCGTCCAACTAAATTCTTCAAGAAGGAAATAAATAAACTTACACTGCGTTGGAAAAGATGCATGGATTGCATGAGTGATTAATTTATAGAAATAAAAAATATATTAAAAATTACTCTAGCTTGTTTTATAAAAACGAAAATTTAATAAGTTAAAAACTAACATAAGCTTATAACTAAACTTTATTAGGTATTAACAACGATAAATAAATTGTTTAAAAAATGCAGATAGGTACAAAATTTTTCTAAAATTATAGTTATTAATATTGCAAAATATATGCCTCCTTCAAGGAGCAGAAGCAGAATTCCGAGCCACATCCATCAATTAACTGCATCTTTGAATGAAAACTTAACATATTTATTAATAATTATTTACAACGGCTATTAAACTATGATTTGATGGCCATACGGATTAGTGCTGACACCGCGTTACACGTACAATCTCACACGACCAGTCATAAAAACATCCTCTTTGTGATATAGAATACTACGACCGCAATAGGTGGTAGTCATTAACTTGAGGTAGACAACCTTCAAAATACGAATAACATTCACTGTAAATCGTTTCACGATATTCTTATTAAATTATTACTACTGAATGACTTCTAACGTATACAACTTTCGAGGGTAGGTTCTCTTCAAACAACTTTTTTGTATTTTGATATTTTCAAAATCGGTATTAGCCTAGACACATCAGTAGTTAAAATGAAGGATATATTTTGAAATTTCCTTACATACATACTTTACATTGAAGTCATAATATCAGCATGGCGTAGCAGTATAATAATACTGTTGTTAGTCTTCTGTGGCTAGTCTCCGTTAACACAGACCACCAAAATTCAGCCTAGAGGATATTATTATTATTTTAACTTTGGCAAAAAATTACTTCGCATACATCTGCTCGATAAAATAAAATGATGTATGTTACCTAGTTTGAAGAGCACCTCCCGCCCTCCCTCAATTGCGTGCACTATCATCGTCACCGTCACCACTAATTCCAGCATAACTACTTCCAACACCACTACACTAGGAAAGACACACCACCGATGACAATACGACACGTGTTTCATCTCTACACGAAGCATCTTTAGGTGATCTAGACTCTGCGGTGGCTGACCACTAAATGAGTGGCGAACCAAAACAACTACTATTAATACAGACCGCTGACGCAACCGCTCCCTAATTAAGGAGCGAGCGACTGCGTTATGCGATAAAACATGCGACTAATCACCTCTGAACTTACGCAGCTGTATGTTAAGTTAAAAACAAACCACCGCGCAACGATCACCGTGAGGTTGACAAACGGCCATATTGCGAGGCTGTTTGTAATTAGAGAGCAGGCTTAAAGACATTGAAGAGACCAACCTATTTTTATTATTACAAATATTTCTAAGATAATTGTTTGTTTTGAACGCCACATAAACTCCGTTTTTTCGAAGAGTATTAGCTACTTTTTCAGATATGGGCCCTAAGTAGGTCAAACTGCTCACATATCGACTAACAGTTTGAGGTTGAACCGCGTACAGTGAGTTGCGAACAACATGTTTTTGTTTCTTTTTAATTAAATTGTTAACGAGATTTTTTGAAAAACCGTTAGAGACCGCTATTTGATAAATTATATTAAGGCGCTGTACATAATTAAACTAAGCTTTACAAAACAGTTTTTTAACTAAATATATACATTTTAGAGCTGCAAAAAAAATGTTAATCTTAATAACAAAAAACCATTTGAATTGGGATTGATCTCCAGATTTAAGTTGAGATGCAATATGTGTAAAGACATCTTTATTTTCACAAGCGAAGATTTATCAAGTACACAAACATTAACATGGGTGCCGTTACAGGAATTACTTCTGTTGGTATCGATTCGAAATTACAACATGTATGGACATACCCATATTTACGAAAACAATTATGTTCAAGTTCAAAACAAAGTTTATAAAAAAAACATCTGTCGAATCCATGGCGGCAGCAGCTATGCGTGAGCATGATGCAGCGATAGCTGAAGGAGCATTGAACAGAGACGACATACCTCTAATAGACGTAAATGCCGACGGCTGTTGGTCATCGCGATCCTACGGAAATAATTATAGGCCAAAAAATAATAAAATGGAACAATTACGTCTAATACCTAAGGGTTTACTTTGTCTTATACCTAAGTTTGAAGGAGAGGAAATATTATTAAATCTATTTATTAAGAAAGCTCAATACATATACAGGTCTTTTGTAGACCCTAATAATGCCACAAACTACAAGCTTTATATGTATTCCATGCGATAAACAGCCGATTAACAGGTAGAGCAGCACATTTGTTAAGTGAGCGTGATGATATTAATTGTTGGAACACTCTTAAAGATATTTTAATTCAACATTTTGGCGATCCGTGTTCGGAAGATTGCATAATTATCGAGTTAGATTTGTTGCTCAAAATAATTTTAATAATGGCTCAAGATTTAATAATAATACGGGACCACAGAACTTTAAGCTTGGTATTCCAAACCAGCAACCTAAATTTAAATTTGGCATACCTCAACAACACCAGGTCTTTAAGCCACCCATCAATAATCATGCGCAAACCCCCAGTAGCTTTTACAAATCAACCTCAAAATAATTTTAAATTTGGTATACCCAATCAAAATTTCGAGAAACAAAATTTAAATGAAAATACCGATGTCTCTATGCGTACCGCACCTCCACTAAGACAAAATATGTAAGATGACTCTAGAGTTCCCCAAGATAACGAAATATTCTATAGTAACGAACCCGAGATACCCGTGAAGCATTATAACCATGATATAAATTACTGTGACGAAAATAAGTACACATATAATTTAGAAGCGCCCCAATTCGAAGTAGAACCGTATAGTGAAATAGAAGAAGTAAGTTACAACCCTCACATAATTTCGAATGATACTGAAAATTTTCATATAGAAGCCTCCTATTCCAAAATAAATTGTGATACAATTTCACAACTCCCGCACGTCGAAACCGTCGCATGTCGGTATTTCGACGTGCTCCCGCACGTCGAAATACCGGAAATTAAGGCTCGTTTTATGATAGAAACCGTAAGCACGAGATCTTTTATAAGTCTGGCTAAGGCAGAACAATATTTTTTCGCTTTCAAATTATATGAACCCTTCGAAGTTATAAGTACGAATGCACGTAGCCAACATAACGAAGCTTTATATATCCCGCTCTTTAAAACATTTAAAAGTTTACAAAAACATAAATTCCATATATACGACGTCGATAGTAGATACGACGGTTTGATAGTTTCGGATCTTTTAAAACAACTTGACGCTTCAATAGATATGAAAAACCAAATATTGCATACACGTTCCACAAATATACCTATTAAATATAACCCCCCATACGAAATTACATTGGAACCAAGATCGGAAACGCGAGTCAAAGCTCCAACGGATATGCAAAATGGAAATGCGATAATAGATTATGTCGATTTTGGTCAAGGTGTTAGGATGCCAAGCGCTATAGTAAAATGCGTTAATTCATTTGCATATACGTTAATGCAAAATGCGTCCGACGATAGGGTTACCATGACGTTCTCTAAGCCGCTAAATGTGACCAAGTATATGAAACAAAATTTTGTAGTCGACGCCTTATCCCGTGTTAAGGAAAACGCTCTGGGAGAAGCCAAAAAATCAATGAAGGTTAACGTGGATAAGGATGAACAACTAAAAAGACACATAGACAACTTAATCGAAGAAATTCAAAGATTACAAAATAAGGGCACAAATGTTAGGAGAAGTAAAGATAAAGCGCGTTATAAAAAAGCAGACCTCTGCTTTTTTATATATAGAAGATATAGTTAGAAATACAGTACCAATTAAGTATCACGGTCAAAATATAAGGGCCCCAATTAAGGATATGAAACGTCCTCCACAGGTTCATTGTGTTTCTGCTGCAATCTTTCAGGACCCAGGCCCTTCTACTTCAACCGATTGTCTTAAGTTCTACATACTACCAATAAAGGAGGGACAAGCTCTCATTAGTAACGATAAGTGGTCCTTATTTAAGATATTAGACTTAACCTTAATACATGAGGATCTAGAATTTAATAAGAATCGATACGATAACCTAAATACACATGTGACACGTTATTTTGGTAAAAAAATAATTAACTCTGAAATAAATAATTTAAAAACTCAAACAGATTATATTCAAAATATAACAATTGAAAAATTAAAGCAACTATTACCACCGAAAAGGGCTAAACGCGGTATTCTAAATCCTCTCGGGTCTCTTTTAATAAAATTGTAACAGGCAATTTGGACAATGATGATGCCATAAGGTATGATGCTTTAATAAATGATTTAAAAGTAAATCAAGGTCAGCTAAGTAGAAAAATTACAGTGGTCGCTGAAATGATAAAAACCTTTATTAATGTTACAAATAGTACAAAATTCAATTTCATACAGCTGGATAAAACTCTTTGGGAAATGAGAAAACAAATTAATATAACAAACAACTCCCAAACGGAACCTAAAATAGCTAACGTATATAACCTGTTTCTACATAACTTTCAAACTATATATACGAAACTGGATGAAATTGAAACAGCGGTAGCTTTTAGTAAACATTACATCATGTTCCTAACATTACATCAGTCTATTATTGACACCGATGAACTCTTATCATTGTTACAAATTATTGAACGAAGTAATAATCTTGTATTTCCTGTATAAGTAGAAAACATTTTAAAAATAGAGCAAAGTTAAATTTAAACGTACATGCAAAGAAAAATCAAATAATCTTTATTCTAGATAACCCCTAGTTAATTCGAATACTTACGTATATTACAAAATTCTTCCTTTATCTACCACTAATTCCATAAACCAAACATCCCTTATTGTACCTAAATACCCCTACCTTCTGATGAAAGTGTTGAAAGCGCTGTCACTTCTTCAACAAAGTAAAGAAATTGATGACTCACTGTTCCTGTGTGAAGACGATTATTCATCCATGTTAATTAAAGATAATTGTGTTACCAGCCTAATGAGTTTTGCAGCTAACACCAACCAATGCCGGCCCCTAATAGTAGAGTTTGATGATGTAAAGATAATGAAAATAGAAACCGATCGATGAATGTTCTCTTCAAAAATTACAGTATTACTTACAAAAAAATGTAGAAATGAAATACCATATTATAATTTAATTGGGACATACATAATCTCAACCGACGATAACTGCGAAACTAAAATTAAGGGATTCAGTCTGAAAAGGCATCATAAGGATATAGAGGAATACTCTACGTTTACTCCCTTACCAATAACAAATCTTCCGGAAACATCACAGCTGTTAATGAAGACATCTCCAAATCCAGCAGCAGTAAATCTGGATGACGTGGACCTGACCAATCTACAGCAGTTAAGCCACATATTAACCAGTGATAGTGTAAAAAGTGAGAAAAGTGAAAGTGTCATAAATGTGAAGGACATAAGTATAGGGACATTAATTTTATATGTAATTTTAGTTATAATAATTGTAATCCTTTGTAAAAGATATTTGTATAGAAATCATCGGACTCGGAAAACTTAGCCCGGTAATTTCGAATCTGAGGGCGGAAGAGTTATGCATCCCGGTATTCCCGAAACGGCACCGGAGACCATCAGAATTCAAGCGTAAGCGTGGGCGTAGATTGCTGAATTGCGTCTGGAAGACGGGTGCTCTTTCGTGTGAATACTGATAACTGTTCTTTAGCTTAAAGATCTAGAATAAGAATTAGAATAGTCATAGCTAGGCTCTCACATGTATCGGACATGTACATTTAAGTTAGAATCCATCACGGATTAATTAAGTAGTATATAAGTAATGTTTTTTTTTATAGAATAGGGGGCAAACGAGCATGCGGCTCACCTGATGGTAAGTGATTACCACCGCCCATGAACAACCGCAACACCAGGGGAATTTCAGATGCGTTGCCGGCCTTTTAGAAAGCTGTAAGCTCTTTACTTGAAGGTTCCTAAGTCGTATCGGTCCGGAAAATTCGCTGGTGGTAATTGATTCCACAAGGAAGTTGTGCGAGGGAGAAAACTTCTTCTAAATCGCACAGTGGTGGACCGCTAATCATCCAGATGGTATGGATGGTAACGCGAGTTTTGACGCGATGTGCGATGGTGAAATTGAGCAGCTGGCATTAGTCCGAACAATTCCTCAAAGCACTCCCCGTGATAGATGCGATAAAATACGCAAAGAGATGCAACATGTCTACGCAGTGCCAGTGTATCGAGCCGATCAGAAAGAACTCGGTCGTCGACGATTCGAACCGCTCTGCGCTGGATGCGGTCAAGTGAAAGGAGCTGGCACTGAGGTGCCCCGACCCAGAGATGAGAACAGTATTCCATGTGGGGCCGAACTTGCGCTTTGCAAAATTGCAAGCGATGTGCCGGCTTGAAATACTGTCTCGCTGTGCTGAGCACGCCAAGCTTTTTAGAGGCCAATTTGGCCTTCCCTTCCAAGTGACCACGAAACTTTACACCATTCGATATGTCGACGCCAAGGATTCCGATACTGGCTGGGGCAGCAAGAGGAGTGCCTTGACACTGAGGAGATACGACAAAGGGGTTGTTTTTAGCGGTAAACGCGCAAACTTATGTCTTCTGAGGATTGAACTGTAGTCGACCCCAATCCGAGACTTTGTTAAGCAAAGACTCTACTTCAGACACAAGTTTGTCCCAGTACTCGGCAACGTTTTCCCGGGAAATATTAGCATGGCCGGTATATAAGGCATCACCAGTGCTGTCGTCTGCATAGCAATGAATTCTACCAGTTAGCAACATATTATTGATATGCAGGAGAAACTGCGTTGGTAATAGCACGCAGCCTTGTGGAACACCAGCGTTGATAGGCTTGAAATCAGAGCATGCATCGTCTACTACGACCTTGGTGCTCCGATCAGCAAGAAAACTGGTGATACATTTGCACAATTTCTTGGGAAGCCCATAGGAAGGATACTTCGAAAAAAGCGCTTTATGCCAGACCCGATCGAAGGCCTTCGCTATGTCCAAACTAACGGCCAATGCCTCCCCCTTGGACTCTACTGCCTCCGCCCATCTATGAGTTAAGTAGACTAGAAGATCACCAGCTGCTCGACCCCGACGAAAACCGTACTGGCGGTCACTAATCAGCTGGTGATCCTCAAGGTTCCTCATGAGCTGGCAGTTTATAATGGCTTCCATAATTTTGGAGAACAAGGAGGTGATGGCGATACTACGCCTGTAGTTGGATGGGTCTGAGCGGTCGCCCTTTTTAGTGATTTGGTGGACCAAAGCTGTCTTCCATGAATTCAGGACTACGCCTTGGGAGTAGGAGTACCAAGTAGAAGAAGTCCCGCTGGGTTTCTTGCTGGTTCTTCCCAGGACAGAGGTATTTTCCGAACCAGTGGTAAATAAAGAATGACTTTCAATAAGAATTATGTAATAATCAATATTGAATAAAAAAATATTCTATTCTATTCTATTCTATTTTACCGGAAAAGACGCGTTAAACCGGTGCCAACTTCGGAGCACACGTCTTCAGCACAATGGGATGGACTTCATCGGGTCCACTCGACTTGCTGACGTCCAGGGAGAAGAGTGTTTTGCAAACCGAGCGCTGTGTAAATCGCACATCCGGCATGGAGCACTCACGTCGCGGGATGGTCGGCGGTGTGTTCCCCCTGTCATCTAGAGTCGAGTAGGACGCAAAAAAAGAGCTCAACAGATCGGCTTTCTCCTTTGCGGCATGGGCCAGTGAGTCGTCCTCTGTGCAGAGATAGAAGAGATGGCTGACAGAAGTTCCCTTGGACAGCTTTGGCGAGAGACCAGAATGCACGGGTTCCCGAAGGAAGGCGAACTAGCATCTCGCCAATTCTGTCGATGTGCTCAGACCTTGCCTTAGCAATGACGCTTTTGAAGGACCTGGAGGCGGAATTATACTTCTTTTTAAGTGCGCTGGTGTTAAATCCCGAGACGTTAATGCTTTAGCTTAGGCCCGGTAGCACTCCTGCTTATAGCGTGATGCTATTTTACAGGAGTGACCAAACCATGGCTGGGATCTGCCTCCGATGGGCACCACAGAGTATGGAATAAAAGTTTTACCCCTTTTATTTAATTCCGCTACCATGTTAATGGGGGAGGGGGGGATTGGGCCTCCAGCCATCTGCACTCACCGAGCGCAACGCAGAGGTAAACCTTTACTTCACGCTGGTATTCTGTGAGGTCGTGGTACCACCCCGGTTCGAGCTGGCCCATCCGTGCGACAGCAAAAGCTACCGCTTGGCTCTACCACTGTTTATAAGTAATGTATCGCACATTAATAGTAATGAGTTTAAAATAAAGTCTTTTTAAAAACGTCTTCAGTCAATTTCAAATCTTGTCTATCTATCCTGTGTTATTATAGATTATATTATAGATTAGTCTAGAGGTAGCGTAATTTGGAATCAGTATATTGGAGGCTTAAAATTATTGGAATTGTTATCCTTATCAGTTAAAATTGCTGAAGTCAACTTTTTAAGATGAATTTTAGTGTTGTGCTTAAAAACGCCTTTTGATGCTGCTAGAGCTGTAGCTTTAACTGATGAGGGGTACAGCCATCGGTGAATTGCACAAAAACTTGCTGTACTGCGTACAACGATACGAGATGCAGTATTGGGATACTGGTCCTTACACATGGAGACCCAGTCAAGGGCGACAACGATGCACGTCAGTTCGGGACAATCGTTTTATTGTAAGTAATGTGTTACGAGAATAGCTATCATAGAGCGACTGAGGTTCGAAATTGCCTGTTTGAAGTCAGAAATGTCAATTTAAGTGAAAGAACAGTAAAAAGACGATTGGTTGAGTGAGCTCTGAGAGCATTTCTTCCATCCTGCGCTCCAGAACTCAAACATCGGAATTCAAACATTATCATAGCCCGCACGCAGTCTCGTCCTCAATCTAATAGAACACATATTAGACAACCTCAAAATACAAAGAGAAAGAAAATACCAGCTCCTGCCACCATACGATAGTTGAAAACAGTTGCAGTGGAGGAATGGCACAGCATTCCTCAATCTGATATCCATAATATTATGAATGGGCTAAAAAATTCATTAGAGCCAGGGGAGGCCATTATTAAATTGGAAGAATGAAAAATATTTTCTTCTTTTTCTTCATCAATAATTGTTTTATTTTCAACACTGTTTTTCGCAATAAACAACACTTAATTTCCGTTTATTCAATTTTTCATAAAAATATCTAAACATTTTCATTACATTTTATCAGTTATTGTTTTGTTTAATGTACCTCTAAAACATAAAAACAAAAATAAAGTTGTTTTAAGCAATTTTTGGAAATAATTAAAAATCGCGTCACGTATCGGCAGGTGTTGCAAAATGCCACCTCGAAGCGTTAGACTCAGTGGTGAGAATTGCTATGAGACTCATTGGTGCCCTTGATTTGGTTGAAACCAATCTTATCAGCATCGAGCACAGGCGCAGAGTAGCCAATCTCTCGGTATTCTGTAGGATGCATTTCGGTGAGTTTGCGCAGAAATTACACGCTTTAATTCCTCCCTCTTCTTTCCACCAATGGACAAGCAGCCAATCGACGGGTCTTCGTCCCTTTGTTGTCGATATTCCACGCATTGAAAACAAACAGTTTGCTTCGTGTTTTGTACTGCGTACAGCAAAGGAGTGGAATAATAAGCCGGCGTCTATCTTCGTCCGAATACAATCTGGGTGTCTTCAAGGCAATTAAAACAAAATATTTACAAATGAGGAGGGATATGATATTTCAAAATGACGGTGCTCCTTGCCATTTTGAAAGACAAGTGAGGGAGCACCTCAACAGAACTTTCCCAGGAAGGTGGATTGGGCGTGCAGGGCCAATCGAATGGCCCGCACACTCATCAGATTTCAACCCTATAGATTTTTTTATTAGGGGATTCTGCAAAGAGATGGTGTATACTAGAGAAATTAATTCGGAAAATGAATTAAGGGAAAAATTGAGAAGAAAAAATCAAACAAAATACGAATGGTTTTCGAAGACTAAAAGCAAATTTTTTAAGACGATGTTCGACTGTTTATCGAAGTTAATGGCCGCCATTTCGAAAATTTACTTTAAATAAATTTATCTTAAATTATTTACTAGTTTCATTATGAATCTTGAAATCATTTGTCCAGAACGAATTAAAATGATACCTTGTTGTCAATAAATTTTGAAAAATAAGTAAAGACACTGGATGTTATTTTTGCTAACCTGAAGCATTTACTATCTTAGTTTAGCCCTAGAAATGATAAAAAGATTTTTTAAATCATATTAACTATTCAGTTTCTTGCCTGAGTAACTTCAGAAGTCTGTAACAGAAAAACTGGCCTATTAAGTGTCATTTTTTTATGTTATTATGAAAGATTAAGGTACTGATAAGTTTATAAAATTAATTAGAAAGTATGAAATCATTTATGACTATTTTTCATTTAATGTTGAATATTCAAGCCCCACTCTCCTGACAGAAAATTTTTAAGTTTCGATTAAAATTATTGTATCTTCGGTGAATGTTAGGAAGCTAATTATTTTATGCATAATAGGGCAACTCATAGGAATCATGCTACAAAAAAAAACATGGAAAAAATCTCACAATTACATTTTTTTTATGTTAGGCTGTTTAGGGTGAACATTTTCAAAAAGAGGATAAAAAAATTATAACTCGAATACTGCAAAAAATCGCGGGACATACAAAGGGTATTTTCAGATACCCCTAGGTGTGAGGAATAAAAAAAAAATTATAACCTCACTGTTTTGATCACCCGTATATATATACGGCTACGACCCGGTGGGTATCCAGGTCAAATGACGGCAAGTAAATGTCTTTAATCCTTATTTTCGATTCAGTGGGCGGAGCGCAAAAACGTTCTGACATTTTCTGCATCATCTCCATCATTTGCATAAGGAATTGTGGTGGTATTCCATTCATCCGCATTCCTTGATCTGCGAGAGTATTTGGTCTTGATTGTAGTATGACTTCCATTGGCGTATTGGTAACCAGCACAAGCTCATCATGCTGGTTGTTGGCTAGTTCCTGTTGCTCAGGTGATAAACGAGCTGATGAGGAAGTGGCTTGCTTCGGGATCCCTTCATATCCCATTTCTGATGACGGAGGATCGAGCTCCTCGTTGTTTCTAAAAAGTGTGACGTCAGCACAGCAGACGTCACTAATGTTATCTTCATGGTGATCACTCATCTTCAATCTTCCAAAAAAATACCACAACTATACTGAAAGCCTCGTTTATTCGACTGACAGCGTAACAATGTATTTAGAGAGGTCTGTACTGTTCGACTGCTCGAGCCAGAATGACTTACAATGCTCTGTGCGGTCGTTTTTATAGCGTGGCAAGCACGTGTACATGAATTTTAGGTCAAGAATTGAATTATATGAATCACAAGATTTTTACATTGTAATAATCAAAGAGTGAGTATTAAACGGCTAATGACATATTTTTAACACAATAAAATTATTAAACAGAGTAATTAATCATTATAATTGATGACCTATTGTTCTTGCGCCGATATATATAATTATAAACCAAAAATATAAATATACATAAATATCAATAAACTAAAATAAATATATAAAAAATACATAAATAAATAAAAACCCAACCAGATGGAAGTCCTCGGCAGGGGTGAACAAACGGCCGAGGGTTAAGGGGAATGGGAAAGAAACCGAAGGACGATGCGGGCTATATCGAGTAGCACTGCCTTCTGCATTTGAGTCTGGAGCGGTCCGTCATGGAGTCCCAGTCGCCTCAGATGACCCGAGAGGCTGACTGGCATTAACCTGTTCGCAAAATAATATCATTATTATTATTATTATAATTACATACAAATCACATTATTATTATTACATAGATACCTTTATTATTTATTTTTAATTCACTTCATAATGTTTGGTACGTAGAAAAATAATAAAATCATTTAATAAATAAAAAAATTACTTACTAGCCTTAGGACAAATAAAGTTGCAATTTAACGAACTATCTGAAACAATTACGTAATTAACATGAATTCTGTAATAGCGAAATTAAATTACGTAATAAAAGGCAATGAAATAGTTCGTTTTTAATATATAAATGATGAACTGGAAGCTGATAGAAATAAATATAATTGGTAAATCCAATTGAGCATACCTTAAGCGCATAAAAAAATACGTATAACATGATTATACGGAATTTTTTAAAGTAGTTTAAATACATTTTGAGAGCACTATCGGCTTCAACACCCTCGAAACCCATGAAAATGACACCCATGATGAAAAAATTGATACCCATTGCAGCCGCCATCTTGGATTTACATTTCGACAGCACTATCGGCTTCAACACCCTCGAAAACCATGAAAATGACACCCAAGATGAAAAAAAATATATCTTTTGCAGCCGCCATCTTGAATTTACATTGCGACAGCACTATCGGCTTCAACACCCTCGAAATCCATGAAAATGACACCCATGATGAAAAAATTGGTACCTAATTCAGCCGCCATTTTGGTTTTACATTTCAACAGCACTATCGGCTTCAACACCCTCGAAAACCATGAAAAGGACACCCATGACGAAAAATTAAAATCTATTGCAGCCGCCATCTTGGATTTACATTTCGACAGCACTATCGACTTCAACACCCTCGAAAACCATGAAAATGAAACCCAAGATGAAAAAAAATTTATCTTTTGCAGCCGCCATCTTGGATTTACATTTCGACAGCACTATCGGCTTCAACACCCTCGAAAACCATGAAAATGACACCCATGATGAAAAAATTGGTACCTAATTCAGCCGCCATCTTGGATTTACATTTCGACAGCACTATCGGCTTCAAACCCTCGAAAACCATGAAAATGACACCCATGATGAAAAAATTTATACCTATTGCAGCCGCCATCTTGGATTTACATTTCGACAGCACTATTGGCTTCAACACCCTCGAAACCCATGAAAATGACACCCATGATGAAAAAATTGGTACCTAATTCAGCCGCCATCTTGGATTTACATTTCAATAGCACTATCGGCTTCAACACCCTCGAAAACCATGAAAAGGACACCCATGATGAAAAAATTAAAATCTATTGTAGCCGCCATCTTGGATTTACATTTCGACAGCACTATCGACTTCAACACCCTCGAAAACCATGAAAATGAAACCCAAGATGAAAAAAAATTTATCTTTTGCAGCCGCCATCTTGGATTTACATTTCGACAGCACTATCGGCTTCAACACCCTCGATAACCATTAAAATAACACCCCTGATGAAAAAATTGGTACCTAATTCAGCCGCTATCTTGGATTTACTGTTCAACAGCACTATTGGCTTCAACATCCTCGAAAACCATGAAAATGACACCCAAGATGAAAAAATTTATACCTATTGCGGCCGCCATCTTGGATTTACATTTCGACAACCCTATAGGTTTCAAGACTCTCGAAAACCATCAAACAGTCACCCATGACAAAAAAAAAATGATACTACTTACTTTTAGTACGTACTACTATTATTTATTCTGTGCTTTTAAAATATTGTAATAAAAAATCTCTTATTATTATAAAAATCAGGTATTTAAGAAATTTGGATATTCGAATATTGTGTATTTGTACAGCGATCTTTTTGAGCCGCTGCAAACATTCGAAACAATGTCCACTCACGACGGCGACTGACCAGTATTTAAAAAGTACTCTGTGCGTCGAACTGAGTGAGTGAATAAACTACTCTGTGGCTTTAGCTCCCTTTACAGAATTAATTTACATACAACAATTTACATACGATTGGTAGCCAAATCAACGAAAATTTCGCCATTTTGGAGCCGAAAAAAATTAATTATAGCTAAACAAAACAAAATTACACTGCCATTTACATTCAGTGGCTTCCCACATGATAGATGAAGGGATTAAAAAATAGATTGAGTTAAACAATTGATATTTTCAAAAGTTAGAGAGTTTACAAGCCTTCCGGACTTGATAAATCCACACCGTAAGCCACTAAAACCCCTTTTTTATTTGTAAATAGCAATTAATCAATTTAAAAAAAAATATTAATAAGTTCAACAATCATTTATCTTTCTCACAATGTGCTTTTTATATCATTTATATGTATAATATGATTGCTAGATACGATTTTATTCGATAAAACGTTGGAATCTTAATTTTTAGGCGATAGTAGAACATACCTTGCGCTATCGCTTAAGGTATGCAATAAAACTATCGTTAATAAATATCCTTACTAACCTACGGACGTTACAGTTTATCGCAATATAACGAAGAACCCGACACAATTTTTAATTAACAATAATATAATTCTGAAGATAATTAATGTAAAGCCGTCAAAGGGATCGTTTATAATATTTAAATATCCTTTATATTGACATAAACTGAGATATGACATAAAGTAAAGATATTTTCAATTTGTTCAATCTTGACGTTGAAAATACAAAATTCTCAAATAAAATGTGGTCGAGTTTTGCAATATGTAGAGTTAAATTGGATGTGGAATTTTGATCAATCCATGTGTCCCTTTTGTTAAGCTTTTGATTATTGTTGTTTGTTTCTAGATTTTTTTTTCATATTTTGCTCAAAATCGTTTTAATTTCAATTTTGTTTGCTTGGAACGTAATATTAAAAAAAAAAATATAAACTCTTATTTAAAAATATTACTTAAATATTTTTTAGTCATTACAGCTTATCTTTTATATTCATCATCATCATTACAGCCCTTCACAAGTCCACTGCTGAATATGGGTCTCCCTCAAGGAAGGCCACAAAGCACGGTCCTGAGCCACCTGCATCCATCGACTTCCTGCATATCTTACCAGGTCGTCACTCCATCTAGTGGGGGGATGCCCTAAAATTCGCCTGCCAGTACGAGGCTGCCACTCGAGAACCCTTTTTTCCCCATCGGTTGTCGGTCCTTCGAGCTATATGGCCGGCCCACTGCCACTTCAGCTTACTAATCCGTTGGGCTATGTCGGTTACTCTGGTTCTCCTGCGGATATCCTCATTTCTAAGTTTATCACGCAGAGAAACTCCGAGCATAGCCCTCTCCATAGTTTGCTGAGCGACCTTGTGCTTCCTCATCTGGCCAGCAGTGAAGGACCACGTCTCAGTTCCATATGTCATCACTGGCAACACGCACTGGTTGTCCTTTTCAAATTTTGAGGTATACATGACGATAAGATGTGCCTTAATTTCCCGAACTCTTCTCAACCGAGTTGAATCCGTTGATTTGACCCCTCGGTCGAAGTTGGACTTACCTAGTCGGACTATTTGTTTGAGGTCATTGAGCATAGCGCTTAGGTCCTCCAGCGATTCTGCCATAAGGACTGTATCTTCGGCAAATCGAAGGTGAGTGATGTACTTGTCATTGATGTTGATACCGTATCCTTTCCAGTCCAGAAGCTTGAAAACGTATTCCAATGCAGCGGTGAAGTTTCGGCGATATGACGAAACCCTGTCTTACACCTCTCCGCAATTGAATAGGTTTCGTACTCTGGTTCTGTACTCGGATTGCCATCGTAGCCTTACTGTACAAGCACTTCAACACTTCGATATACGACAGTCAACTTGGCACCGCTGAAGGGACTGCAGCACTGCCCAAATTTCGACGGAATCAAAGGCTTTATCATAGTCCACACACGCCAGACATGGTGGCAAATTGTACTCCTCGGACTCCTGTACAAATTTCCGAAGGGTGTGTATAAGGCCTACGGTGCTAAAGCCTTTTCGGAAACCGGCTTGTTCGGGAGGCTGGAAGTCGTCAAGTCTGCGCGTGAGACGATTCGTAATGACTCTCAAAAACAGCGCGTAGACGCGGCTCAGAAGGGAAATCGGTCTGTAATTCTTCAAGAGAGCGTTGTGTTTTGAAGAACAAGACCAATGCACTTGTAACGACCCCCCCCCCCCTTTCTCATCTCTTCACTCTTTCTATATATATTTATACCTTTATTTCCTTAGAATCTATTTCTATAAGTTATACAAGTATATCTAACTTACGTGACCAGTATATTAATCATACATTGATCTTTCTAAAGGTTCAAATATAGGCCGTATAATAAATTTATGGCGTGATCGTCTTAGTTAGGACCCTTATTTACGTTGTGTTTGTATAGTAACTTAGTTCTTTTAGGTGTATCTTGGAAGAATGAATATTTGCGAGAGCAATCGAAAGCTGTTGGTAGTGTCTTATAAGCTAAAGAACCCCGTTCACGAAGACAGAGCTCAAATAAAAGTTAAGAACAATAAATTGTCCTTATTCCACTTGGATCAGGTTCACAACAGTCAATTTCTTATTAACTAATCCCTTCCCGCTTGGAAAAGGCTCACAATATTTATATCAAATACCAGATACAAGGGCTTCGCTCTTCCACATTAAAAAAAATGTGGAGGAGGTACACGGCTCCGCACACGCCGCGCACGGTGAGCGCCAACCATTTTAATGCGCTCCCCCCGAAGGGTACGCAAATTTGGGAACTGGACCGTAGTCCACAGCAAAATAACTGGCGAACCAGTAAAAGAGGACTTGGCCCCTTGATAGTGCGTAAGCACAAACATCGACCGAAGTCGCGCATGTCAATGCGTATAAACGCCATACAGAATACGATCAAATCCAGCCACAGTGAATGTACGTCACACGGGTTAGGCAACAATAGGCACACTGGCCATAAAAAGCCGTCCGTGAGCGCCTCCACCTGCCAGACCGCCGTTCCTGCAGACGTGATGTAAGTGTAAGGCATCACCACCAATTGCATGGTCAGCACGGCCAATTGACCGCAGAGCGTGTCATGAGTCTACCGCTCACCTCAAGGGAATGGGGTCCCACGTTGCGCGGCTTTCGGCCGCAGCCTTGAGAGCCTCCTCAGATTCTCCCTCCAGCTACCACCCGCATGAGGTCGACACATATGCTCCACCAACCAATACAATGGCAGATATAGCCAATAGGCAGTTATAAGATATTAGTAATAATTCGCCATCAGAAAGGGTTTGTGTCACTGACGTTGAGTATATGCATTTTTCGATCATGTTTATCTCACCCACCAACAAGTTGCCTTCAATCTTTCAAAGGTGGGAACTTTATAGAGATATATTAATATGTTGTTATATAAAACATCATGGAGGGCAGACAGTCTGCAGCCCCGCTATGAAGGGACCCGACTTGGGCAAAGCTACTTGGGTTGTGAATCAAACCAAGATGCAGAGAGCGCCATTGAGAAGAGCGACCCGCCAAACAACCATCGCAGAGACGCAATGCTGCAGAATGCAACAAGCATCAATACGACTATCGTCGGGCTTACACCATCCCAAGGTCCCCCATACAGTCCCAGTAGACATCACCACCCGCATACCTCCATCGACCAGAACCACAAGATGCGTCGAATCAGGTGCAGCACACCCGCAGATCCATCACAAGATGCAATACTGCAAGTAGCAATAAGCATCAATGCAACTATCATACGGATGGCGCCCCCTCACAACACACCCACATGATCCCTATCGACTTTGGTAACAAAATTGATAATGTTGTTAACTAAAAATACCACCAACGTATCATAGTAGCACGGTACTAAGACGTCAGTAGCCAAAACTCCACGTATCATAGCGCTATTGCACTAAGACATGAAGTTGAGTATGCTTGCTGCACTTAAAAGTACTACCAAACACACTCACCCTAATCCGAAAGATAGCCGACGTATCATAACGCTATGCGTTAAGACGCCGCCCACAAACGGTAGGGTTGTGCGATGTCCACGGGCAAGTCGTATTGCTACAAAAAACCCGCTTACCACCGGCACTAAGATGATATGTCAAGGACACATCGGTTAGCGAGTCCAAGTTTACCTCGGTCTCGGATGCTGTGAAACAATCTACACGCCACTATAATAATCCTTTTCAAGTCCCAATTCTTTCAATATAATGCTTTTACATATTTGAGACCTTCAACATATTTGCTTTATTTCATAGACCATACTATTGTATGTCTTATTCATATGGGACTTCAAGTCAAAATTCTGCTATCATAATGCTTATGCATCATAAAGACCTTCTATATTAATGCTTTGGTTCGTTAGACCTTACTATCATAAGTCCCTAATATAGGACTAGTCATTGTGCAACATTAGTACTAGCAGTCGGTCAGCCGACCACCCCATATATATGCATAACCTTGGGTATGTGTCTCCGGCAACGCCCCTTATTATGGAGACCATTACAAGAACACTTTCATCAACTTAGAAATTTTCCGACTAATACAAGAACACCTTCTTCAACTTAGAAAATTTTTATCCATTTTGTCTATTATATTACAAATGTTATTTATCTTTATTATTGTAATATAATCGACTTGTATTTATATAATTTAATATATTTTGAATATCTTAAACAAGATTTTAATAAATTTAGAGATTTTTTAGAGACAATTTATGCGTTAACTATACTATAATATTCAATATTCCCAATGAACATATTTGAACTTTATACTTAATTTTAAACATTTTAATTGTTTAAAATATAATTTCTAAGACATTTTTAAATGTCTTTACATTGAATTTAATTATTATTTAATAATAATAATTATGAGGCGTCACACACTTCTGCTCCACGCCTCCGGTGTAATGCCACCATGGAGGACGGGATTAAAGAGCTTCTGAAGGACTTCAGGTACCGGTTTTACAACAGGTGTATCAGAGGAGATATAATTTTTAAAAGCTATGTCCAACATATTCAACAAGTGAATATTCCTCCTTGCTTGAAAACTCTCTTAGAAATGAGAGGAAACCCATGGACTCTACTGAGATTTATATTGGCTGGAAGTTAACTTTTATTTCGTATTCTTTGATTGAAACTCTGGCGGCTCCGTCGCGCAGTGGCTTAGCAATAAGTTGCAGCACCAAGGGCCACGGGTTCGAATCCCGCACGGAACAATTATTTAAATGGCCTACGAATAATTGTTCCGGGTCTGGATGTTTGTCCTTGTGAAATTTAGGTATGTAAATTTAACTAAACTCAAATGTAACCACGATAAAGGAGAAAATCCTAGTGTGAAAATGACGTTTTCTTAAAATAAAGAGAAAAGAGGGTTGCGGAAACTGGCCACCATTCTCGGAATATCAATTTTAAATGCAATGAATTATGTATGATGAAGAGTGTGACAGAGTAGCCAAGGGACGTCTTAGTTAGTATTTTACTGACTTAATTTGCAATACATCGCAATTTTAGTCATATTAATAGATCCTTAACGAACGAGTATGTATGCGTAGATATTTAGATGTTAGTAGTAGGTATCAGCTTTAATACTGAACTGGGTAACAGGCAATAGCTGATAATGACTCCGAGATACGAGTATAATAGTATTCTATAGTTCTAACCCTCCGCATTAGATGTAATGTAGTAAATAATTATAATAATATAATTATACAGGAAAATTATATGATGCAGTGTAGTCCACCTGACCCGATAAAAAATTAAAATATCACGTCCATGGCAGTGAAAGAAATAAGGATGCTTCTCTGAGAATATCAAAAAAATCGATGGCATCTGAATTCCACCAGCAGGAACTAGAGTAGCGTGGCGAGCCCTTGTCTTTCTAATCACTACAACATTTAAATAATAAAATGAAACTTTTATTATTTAAATATTGTTATTTATAAACGACGTTTAAAATGCATTTCATAACGAATACAGTGAAGCTGGTTACACCAAAAACAGATTTTTTTTATTCAATTTAGATTATATATAATACTTATTGAAAGTCACTCTTTTGTTGTATTACCACTGGTTCAAAATAAACCTCTGTCCTGGGAAGAACCAGCAAGACACCCAGGGGGACTTTTTTTAATAACAGCTTACAATCATATATGTAACACAAATTAAGAAAACAACAAATAAGAAATAGCTTAAAGATTTCTTATAATTATGCGAAGATTACACATTAAATACTTACTTACTTACTTACTTATCTTCACGCACAATCCCTGACGGGGTAGCCAGAGAGAACAGATCGCCAAGTGTCACGATCCTTACATACCTCTTTCGCTTCTTTCAAATTCATTAACTTCTTCATACATGCACGTCTAGGTATCCGAGTATTCTTGACCCTCCCCTCTTTGAGAAATTTGTTCACATGGTCTTCGAAAGTTAGTCTCGGTCTACCTGGACGCCTTTTAATATTAACTTTCGCGCTATATATTTTCTTCACCATTCGGTCTTCACTCATTCGCTCAACGTGCCCAAACCATAAAAGCACGCCCTTATCAATTTTTGTGATAAGGTCATCTTTCAAACCTGCCATATTGCGAATGTCTTCGTTTCGCTTTCGGTCGGCCATGGTAACGCCACACATTATACGAAAAGATCGCATCTCTACTGCATTCAGCTTGCTTTTTTGCTTCTTCTGGCATACCCAGGTTTCGCTGCCATACAACAAAGTCGGTACCAACGCTGCGCTATGTATTGCAAGGCGTGCACTCTTCACTACCCCTTGCCTTTTAACTAACGCAGTCAGGGCACCATTGACTTTGTTCCCGGCAGCGACACGCCTGTCCACATCTGAATCACATGTTCCATCCCGGCTAAAAGCACTCCCCAAGTATACAATTTCATTTACCTGCTCTAGACATTCCTGATTTACCCATATTTCACACTTCGTTTGCTCTTCTTCCCTTTCAAATACCAGAACCTTAGTTTTATTAGCATTCAAACGGAGACCTTTGATTTCACATTCCTCTTTCATAAACGTGACTAATGCCTGCAGTTCTGTCTCTGATGGTGCAATAAGCAATGCATCATCAGCATACAGCAGACAATTTACTTTAATGTCACCCAATTTCACACCCAAACAGCTATCTTTCAGCTTCTGTACAACAGTATCTGTAACAGCTGTATGAACAGTATACAGTATGAACAGCCAGGAAGACATGACACAACCCTGTTTTACGCCCGTTTGGACGCTAAACATGGTTGATAGGTCATGCCCTACCCGCACACAGTCTTTAGAGTCACAGTAAAGTGCTTGCTACACTGGTCAATCTGATCGTCCGATAGCACCCGCAGTCAAAATGTGAACCTTTACCATTATATAAAGGTACAATGACTGCGGATCGCCAATCATCCGGGACATCCCCCATCCGCCAGCACAAATTGCACAGCAGATGAAAGCTGTCCCAGACGCGAGGCCCACCATACTTGACCATTTTAGCAGTAACTCTGTCTAGTCCCGCAGCTTTACCACATTTCAAACTTCGAATCGCACATTCAATCTCTTTCTTACTGATGACCTCAGTGTCATCGAGGTCCAGGTCTGGCGTACCAGTCACGGCGTCACCCCCGGATCCCTCACTTATATCATCACACGCATACATTTCTTTATAAAATTCGCTCCATCGCTGCATGACGTCCGATTTTTCTGAGAGGAAGTCATTGGTTCTCGAAAGCACTTTATTCATTCTTAAGGCCGTCGCACCACTTCGGGTCCTTCCAACCTCTTTCCAGAAGAGATTGGAGTCCTTAAAGTTGTGCGACAACCTTTCGTCCGCTTCCATTCTACAGCTTTCACGCACTTCCTCAATCAATGCTTTCGTATGAACTTTCTGCAGCTTATATCTTTCTTTCATCTTCTCTCTCGTATCCTTATCATTACTAGAGGCCAAGTAGTCTAACTATGCTTTCTTCTTCTTCTTTACAGCTTCTTTCACTTCATCATTCCACCATGCATCTCTTCTTTTACTACTGCCTCTTTTAATCGTTCCACACACTTCTTCCGCTGCATTTACCATTCCATCCCTAAGGTTCTGCCATGTTCTTTCCACACATTAATTTCTGTCATCGATGGTGTCAAGCTTTTCGGCTACCCTCGCATGGTATTTGTCCCTAGTATCCACTTCCTGAAGCTCCCAGCTTTGGATGCGACAGACCGACTGTGGTTCTGTTACTGCCGTCTGGTAGCGCCAACCCGCGAACAGACCTCTAAATCTAGTAATCACTAGATAGTGATTCGTTCCCAGGTCAGCACCCCTGAATACTCGCGTATCCGTCACCTGTTTTCGCAGTCGGTCATCCACCAGTAACAAATCGATCATACTTCTCTCATTCTTTCTTTCCCTAGTATACATAAGGATTTTCTTGTGATTAAACATAGTGTTTGTCACATGAAGAACCTTTTCCTTGCATACAGTTAGTATAAGCTTGCCAGCATCATTAACCCTTTTATCGCCAAACTTTCCAAGCACCGACTCGTACCCTGGTCGAGCGGTACCAACCCATCCATACAAATCACCACATACAACAATTCTTTCGTTTCCCCTAACCAAATCTAGAACTTCTATTACGTTCTTCCAAAACTCTTCCAGCTCAGCCCTGGACGACGAAGCTACAGGCGCATAAACAGCCAAAAGTAATAACTTCGTGAGTCCCAATTTAAAGCGATCCCAGGGAAGTCTTGAGTTCACAACTTTATATTCAGTCATAACATCGACCAACCGAGACGACAGCAGCATCCCCTCTCCCTGGCAGGTGCTCTCGCTCTCCAGGACTCCGGACCATAGAGCTAACGCCCCGCCAGGGAGCTCTTCAGTACCACTGCCCTCCCGTTTGGTCTCCGACATACACACGACATCTAATTCTCTTTCTTTCATTATTTCGATCAACTCATTCGTCTTATCTCTCATGCCTCCTCTTAAATTCCACGTGCCAACTCTGTACTCTGTCCTCCACCTTCCGCCGTGTCGGGCTGTGCGTGACGGTTGTTGGACCCCATCGCCGCTTTGCGTGCTGCATTCCACACCAACGGGGACGAGCTGGTGTGCGTCGCCTTGGGGGGACGCCCTAACCCTTGTTGGCATGGGTGCGCAGCTATGTAGAATTGAAGCCCTGAAAAGGGCTGGCAGGGGTCGCGACGAGCACGCTTCTACGATGACCCCCTATACTTCTATATATGCTTCACATATATTTAGTAATTTCTGCATGGCCACAATCGAAGGGCTGAGTAGCACCATATCGTCTGCGTAACTTATGTTGTTAACACAAACACCATCAATATGACAGCCTACATTTGTGCCGCTCAACTCCTCGATCAGGCCATTGATATACATATTGAAAAGCCTAGGAGATGTTGACCTTGCCTTACCCCACATTCAAGTCTATACTCATCGGAGTATGAGCTCACCTATCTAACACAGTTGGTCTGCCGTTCATACCACGATCGTAGCACCGCGACTAACTCGTGCGGCACATCAGTCTCACTTTGACGTTTTTTCCATAATAAGTCATATGACACCAAATCGAAGGCCTTGGACAAGTCAAGAAAACAGGCAAAGACTGGAGTGCTCCTATCAGTGTAGTATTTGACAGTTTGTTTGAGACACAAAATAGCGCTTTCGGTTGACAAACCTGGTTGAAAATCAAATTGTGCATCATTAAATTTTATATGACTACTTAAGTGTTCATCAAGCAAACTGTCCAGTACCTTTGCCACCACAGTAGCCAGTGAAATTGGTCTGTAATTTGTCAAGTCCGACGGATCCCCCGACTTGTTCTTAATAGCTGGCACAATTATGGTTCGCATAAGGTCATCAGGCAGGTAAGAGTGGCTATGGGCCTCAGCTTCCACTTACCACAAGTTGGACTGTGTGCTAGCTTGTTATCCTTTTTCTGTAAAAACAACGTTTCAAAAACGTTACGTTCATCAATTTTAAATAAAAATGTACCTAGTCTCGCCCGGCTTCAATGTGCACTGCGATCTTTCATCACCCTCTTGCTGGGTTTCTTCCGTTGCGGTCGTTCTATCGGTTGCAGAGGTAGCGGTCGTATCGCTGACCGTTGTGGTTTCGCTAGTGGCGTTTGTTGAACCACTAGCGGCTGAGTCACCCCCGAAGGCCTCTTCTGTGGCCCCCTGGGTTGTTTGTTCATCCTTGCGACGCTTCGATGATTCTCCGCTGTTACTACGCGTAATCACCATTTTTCTTCACAATAATATTTTTTCGTTCTTGCGGTTTGCTTCTTTCTTCCGGCAATACCAAGACCGATATTGTCTTTTTCTTCTAGTAATCCGGCTTCTCGAAGGACCATTAATATTACGGATCGCCGTAACGCCGTGCGAAAAATGGAATAAAACGCGCTGGTCTTGCTTTTAACTGGAGGCAAGCGGCGGTGAGGAGGAACTTTTACTTTCTTTTCTTGCTGGTGCCTTTTCGGTGGCTGGAGAGCGACTGCCGACCCTAGCGGCCGGCCCGTCTTTTATATGATTTGGCCGCTGCTGGCCAGCGGACCCTTGCCTCACCCCCGCGCCTATCTTTATTTATTCAATAAACTTACGAGCTAACAAACATAATTAACTATATAATATTCTTACAACTAATTATTATACTAAGGTGTACATAACAATATTTTTATTTATTTACAGTGCTTAATTATAATTTTCAGCTGCTTTAGGCGGAGGATCCTTCCCCCCGCCTCAGCACTATAAATATAAAACGTCGTGGCGCGGTGCGCGTGGCTTTATTTGCTCCGCGGCCGCGTCACGATAACATGCTCTTTGGTCATTATCTTATGTGCCTAATGGCTTAATATATTTATTATATTAAAAAGTAAATATTTACTATATTTAATAATTATAGTTTACATTTTAATTCTATGCTAACTCTCCCTGTTCATACGGTGCCTTTATTTGGGAGAGTTATTGCATAGTTACAACTCAACCTTAAACATAGTTATAATATAACATTATTTTTTATCGTTCAACATAAGTAATACAATTATTTACACAAAGTTATATTTTAAATCCCGCATAAGGCTGCGCCAGTTCTTCCGCACAACCCCAGCTAGTTGTCGAACCGGAGGCGTGGCCCGATAATTACACCGTCGTCATGCCCACTGCTCCTAGGTTGTTCAACTAGTGCCGGTTACAATGTCTTTCGTTTGTATCACGCTGTTTGCGTCGTGCACATTCTCCCGCCGTCGCCACGCTGCGATCCCTCTGGTAGCACAACGATCTTCTTCGTTGGTCTTCTTAGTACATGCCCACTGCCGGTGGTTACGTCCACTACTCGTACCTCTCCGTCGACGCCAGGATATACATTACTTATTTTCCCTCTGGGCCAGGTGTTGCGTGGTAGATTGGAGTCACAAATGATGACTAGGTCTCCAATCTTCGGCGATACTCCTATGCTGCTGGGCTCCCGCCGGTGTTGGAGTAGGGGCAGGTATTCTTTAACCCATCTTCTCCAAAACACGTCGGCTAGGGCTTGAGCTCGTTTCCACTGCTGGCGGGCCGTCACGTCACTCTCGCTGAAGTGCCCCGGCGCAGGTACGTGCGAGTTGGGACCGATGATGATGTGATTCGGCGTGATGGCTTCAGGGTCTCCTGGATCGACTGAGACGTGTGTGAGGGGTCTGGAGTTGACAGTGTTTTCGACCTCGGCGAGCAGGGTCCCCAATGTCTCGTCACTGGGATAGCGCTCGTTGAGGGTGACGCGTAGGGCTTTTTTCACGGAGCGAACCATTCGCTCCCATACGCCGCCCATGAACGGTGCTGATGGCGGTATGTACTTCCACACAATCTGTTGACATGTGGTTTCGTGCTCGAGGGCTGTGAGTGCTGCTTCGGCCATCTCCTTGTCGGCTGCCTTGAAGCACGTAGCGTTGTCACTCCATATTTCTTTTGGGCATCCTCTTCTGCTCATAAAACGCCTAAGCGCCGACACGGCTGAGTCTGCGCTTAACGAGTGGGCTACTTCTATGTGTATTGCTCGCGACGTCATGCAGGTAAATAACGCGCCATAGCGCTTTTCGCGATGTCGTCCCACTGTGACTTCTATTGGCCCGAAGTAGTCTAGTCCGTTGTATGTGAATGGACGTGCGTGATGAGCGAGGCGTGCGGACGGCAGGTTTCCTGTAGACGGTGATGCAGGCTTGGCTTTTCTTAGACGGCACGGTAGGCATCCTTTGATGACAGTTTTCACTACTGGACGTATTTTTCTTACGTACAATCTCTGTCTCAATTCGTTCACAACTGTTTCTACGCCTCCGTGATGCAGCCTCTCGTGTACGTGTGCTATGTACAGACGAGTGTACGCGTGCTTCCCGTCTAATATGGGAGGGTCGTACATGTCGTCCTCCACTTCTAATGCCGCTTTTATTCGACCCCTAAGGCGTAGGGTCCCCTCTTCATCAATGTATGTGCTCAGGTGGCCTAGTTTGTCGTCGCCTCCCGGCACACTTCCGCTGGTGATCCTCTTGAGCTCCTTCGTGAAGCTTTCCCGCTGACTGGCTTGCACCCACAGTTGTTCGGCTCTCATATGATAAGCGGCCGGTATTCCTACAAGCGATGAGGCAGTAGGAGTCGCCTTTTTCTCCTTGGCGGGGGTGTTACGTTTGTTTGTTCTCTGCCAGCCAGGGTCGCTACCTTGTCTTGCTTTGTTGCGTTTACGCCCAGCCTTCACCACGTGCTTGTTTGGTCTGCACATGTCGATGAATAGGAGGACTCTCGCTGTCGCCCTTATGAGGCGAATCCATTTAGAAAATCTTCCTATTTGTGGAAGATGTGTTGTTGGCGAGTCTTCACTTTTAACAGCGATGCTACATATTTCTCGCTCTTCCCCGGTGTCGTATTGTGTCGTTTTTTCTTCCTGCGGCCATTCTGCCGGTGGACGCTGCAGAAACGGGGGCCCTCGGAACCATCGGTGCGAGTCGTCGAACCTATCTGGTGTGGCTCGGGTTGCGTCGTCTGCCACGTTGTCTTTAGACGGTAGCCAACGCCATTCGTTCTTTTTGGTTGTATCTTCTATCTCCGCCAGGCGATGAGCGACGAAAGCTTTGTACGCGCGAGGCTCCGATCTTATCCACACCAGTGTAGTACGGGAGTCGCGCCAGTATGTCTTGCCCGCTATGTCGCCATCGTGTTCATCGACCACGGTCTGCGCCAGACGAGCTCCCAGCAGTGCCGCTTGTAACTCGAGCCGTGGTATGGAGACTGGTTTCAGTGGTGTTACGCGGCTCTTGGCGGCGGCCAATGCTATGTTAACGCTGCCGTCTGCTCGCTCCGTCCTCCAATACACTGCTGCTGCGTAGGCCTCCTCGCTTGCGTCGACGAATGTGTGTAGTTGGCGCGTCGACACCGGGTTGTAATCGTAGCATCGCGGTATTCTTAGTTGTTCTATGGCGTTAAGTGAAGTAATCCAGCCTTCCCATTTTTCTTTTAATTCTGTTGGCAGAGGGTCGTCCCAGTCCGCCTTGTAACGCCATGTGTCTTGAAATATTTTCTTCGCTGGGGTGGTCACCGGTGATATTAACCCCAGCGGGTCAAATAATGCCATTATGACGCTCAACGCTTCTCGTTTAGTTGGCAAGCGTTGTTTTTCTTTTACGTCGGCAGGCATCTTCATATTGTTAGTATTGAATCCAATATGATCGCTTTGTACAGGCCAGAGCAGGCCTAGCGTCTTCTCAGTTTCTTTTCCGCCCAGGCACACGGTCGCGTCGTGTTGTCTATGCTCTGTCGTTATTTCTTCTATTATTTTTTCTTCGTTCGATGTCCACCCGCTGAGTACGAATCCCGCTTGTTTGTGGACGTGATCGACTGCTTTTACAGTTTGCTGAGCTTCCGTGACAGAGTGGAAGCTCTGCAAGTAGTCGTCCATATAATGCTTTCTTTTTATGGCGACCGCAGCTTCTGGGTACGCCTCAGCATGTTCTTCAGCATTTTTATTTTTGATGTATAATGCTGTGCATGGTGATGATGTCGCTCCAAAGATGATTGACGTCATCCTATATTCCTCCGGTTGGTCCTCCCGCCGCTTGCCTCTCCACAAGCAACGTAAAACGTCTCTATCTTCTTTGCGCACTTTAATCTGCATGAACATTTCTTTTATGTCGGCGCTCACTGCATACGGATACTGTCGGAACCTCATGATCACTCCGGGCAATGATTGTAATAAGTCGGGCCCCGAGTGAAGCATATCGTTGAGACATATTCCGGCTGTCTTCGCTGCGGCGTCGTGTACCAATCTCGGCGGCTTGTTCGGTTTCGCAGGGTTGATGACTGGGAAGTGTGGCAGATACCATGTCCTTCCTTGCGGCGGTGGCATTGGCGCGCGCTCTGCGTAACCCGAGTTGAAGAGGTTCTCTATGCGTTCTTCGTACTGTAGCTTGAGATTGCTGTCTCGGTCGAGCCTCTTCTCTAATGTGTGCAGGCGCCTTTCCGCTTCTTTATAATTATTTGGTATTTGGAAGTCCTTTTGTTTCCACAACAACCCTGTCTCGAATCTGCCGTCCGCTGACCTCTGGCTGGTTTCGTTCAATATTTGCATGGCTCGCTGCTCGGTATCTTCTCTCGGTCTTCTCGGCTCGATGCACAGTGACTCCAATTTGAAATAATTTTTTATTTCTTCTTCTATCGGTGGTGCATCTTCCCTCTGATGTAGTCTGCCGCAGAAGGTGACCGTCGACGTCAATGAGCTATGACAGCCATGCAGAACCCAGCCCAGGTTGGTGTATGAGGCGACTGGTTGGTCTCGACGGCCGACGCGCAGTTTTCTAGACACTATGAGGTGCCAGTTATCTTGCCCGATTAGTACTTTCGGTGAGGCGCGTTCGTAGGTGATATCCTCTTTGATATCCAACAGATGTGGGCAATTCTCCAAGTGATTTTCATTCACGGATTCTGGCGCGAAGTCCAACCGCTCTACCGTACGCGCTGCTTCTATGTTGTGTTCTTCTTGCGCGTACGTTCCTCTTATTTTAAAGCTGACGATCTTGCTCTTCTCGTGTTTCACCTCCGAGCCGACCCCTTTTATCCACATTGTGTGGGCTGGGCCGTCGGCGCCGATGACGTCGGCGATTGAGGCATCGACTAAGGTGACCGTGCTTCCTTCATCCAATAATGCGTACGTTTCGACGCAGCTCAGCGGCCCCCTTATTGTTACGGGCGCAATCTTTAGGTAAGCGCGGCGGTGCTTGTACGGTCGAGTCGCTGTGTTGACCTCCTTTGCCGATGTTGCGGTTTCCATAGCGGGTTCTTTTTCCATTACTGCTGTTCTGTCGTGATGCAACAATTTATGGTGTTTCATCATGCATCCGCCTTTTCCGCACGGTGGAGCTTTGCACAGTAATCGACGATGTTTGCCTCGCAGACAGCGGTAGCAGATATTGTACTTCTTTGCTACTTCCCATCTGTCATTTGTGGACAGAGCAGCGTATGACTTGCAATCGGGCAGTTTGTGTTCTTGTTTGCATTGAGGGCAGCGTTCTTCATATGGTTTCTTGCTTGTGGCGAAGGCACGTTCTATTTTTCTCGGTCTTCGCACTCTCGTTTCGCTGTCCTCTGCGATGAACTCCGGCAAGGCATACGCGCTGCATTTATCCGCTTCTTCGTTTAAGAACATTGATATCTTCTTAAGCTCTGGGATATCTTCTTTCTTTCTGGCTGCATAGTCGTACCATTTGCTTTTCAATATGGGCGTGAGTTTGTCTGTAATAACTCGCATCATTTCTGGACTATGCAGATAGTGTGCTTTCTTGAGTGCTTCCACGGTGCCCACTACGTTTGCTATGCGATTTGCAAATATGCATAGCTCCCTGGGATTGTCCGTAACTTTGTTCAGCAGCTTCAGCTTCTCTATTTCCAAGTGAATTAACGCTTCTGGTCGTTCGAATCTCCTTTCCAAAGCTTCTATTATAATTCTGGGATCTGGTTGGCTTATAAGTAGGCAACGTGCGGCTTCTTTTGCTGTCCCTTTTAAGCTTCGGCGTATTCTCGCTATGTTTTCGTTCGCCGTGAAGTACTTTGAAGATTCTTCGTACATTGTCTTGAAGCTGAGCCATTCTTTGCTGCTACCATTGAATGAGGGCAGCTCTTGTATATATTTCGGCGGCTCCCTTGTGCTTCGTACTGCTTGTGATAGAGCAGCGGCTAAGGTAGCGACGTCGATTTGTTGCTGCGCCTGTTCATAGTCTTTTTTCTGCGGCGCGGTATGTTGCGGAGCGTATTGCGGCGCACACTGTTGAAGTACGGGTGGTGCGATCTGCAGTGCTGGTTGCGGCGCGAAGTACGACGTGGGTTGCGGCGCGGTATGTTGCGGAGCGTATTGCGGCGCACACTGTTGAAGTACGGGTGGTGCGATCTGCAGTGCTGGTTGTGGCGCGGGTTGCGATGCAGGTTTTTCTTGCAATCATGTACTAATGCGCACTGGTGCCAAATCGTCTTCTATTTCTTCATCTTCATCATCGGTTGATCCGGCTTCTGCTTGTAGTCGCTGCACGTGTATTTCTTGCAATTCCGTTCTTGCTTGCAACTGAGCCTGCTCGAGCTTGAGTTCGGCTAACCGCTCTTTCGCCTCTAACTCTGCGAGGAGTCTCTTGCGTGAGACTACGGAGCGGCGTGACCTAGTCTCGCCCGGCTTCAATGTGCACTGCGATCTTTCATCACCCTCTTGCTGGGTTTCTTCCGTTGCGGTCGTTCTATCGGTTGCAGAGGTAGCGGTCGTATCGCTGACCGTTGTGGTTTCGCTAGTGGCGTTTGTTGAACCACTAGCGGCTGAGTCACCCCCGAAGGCCTCTTCTGTGGCCCCCTGGGTTGTTTGTTCATCCTTGCGACGCTTCGATGATTCTCCGCTGTTACTACGCGTAATCACCATTTTTCTTCACAATAATATTTTTTCGTTCTTGCGGTTTGCTTCTTTCTTCCGGCAATACCAAGACCGATATTGTCTTTTTCTTCTAGTAATCCGGCTTCTCGAAGGACCATTAATATTACGGATCGCCGTAACGCCTTGCGAAAAATGGAATAAAACGCGCTGGTCTTGCTTTTAACTGGAGGCAAGCGGCGGTGAGGAGGAACTTTTACTTTCTTTTCTTGCTGGTGCCTTTTCGGTGGCTGGAGAGCGACTGCCGACCCTAGCGGCCGGCCCGTCTTTTATATGATTTGGCCGCTGCTGGCCAGCGGACCCTTGCCTCACCCCCGCGCCTATCTTTATTTATTCAATAAACTTACGAGCTAACAAACATAATTAACTATATAATATTCTTACAACTAATTATTATACTAAGGTGTACATAACAATATTTTTATTTATTTACAGTGCTTAATTATAATTTTCAGCTGCTTTAGGCGGAGGATCCTTCCCCCCGCCTCAGCACTATAAATATAAAACGTCGTGGCGCGGTGCGCGTGGCTTTATTTGCTCCGCGGGCCGCGTCACGATAACATGCTCTTTGGTCATTATCTTATGTGCCTAATGGCTTAATATATTTATTATATTAAAAGTAAATATTTACTATATTTAATAATTATAGTTTACATTTTAATTCTATGCTAACTCTCCCTGTTCATACGGTGCCTTTATTTGGGAGAGTTATTGCATAGTTACAACTCAACCTTAAACATAGTTATAATATAACATTATTTTTTATCGTTCAACATAAGTAATACAATTATTTACACAAAGTTATATTTTAAATCCCGCATAAGGCTGCGCCAGTTCTTCCGCACAACCCCAGCTAGTTGTCGAACCGGAGGCGTGGCCCGATAATTACACCGTCGTCATGCCCACTGCTCCTAGGTTGTTCAACTAGTGCCGGTTACAATGTCTTTCGTTTGTATCACGCTGTTTGCGTCGTGCACAAATAATGATTTTTTTATCACAAATATATTTATTAAAATATGACAATACTAAAAACTATAATTAAAAAAAAACTAAAACTAGAAACTTAAATATCATATAGTCCTTCTCCCCGCGGTATCGTGCCAAGAACACTGGCTGCGTTTCCCCGCTGAATGGCTATACTTAGCCTTTGAGCAAGGAAAGAACCAGCCCTCTTATCACCAGCAGCAACGACCAGCCGCGAATGGAGTTCCTTTAGGAACTTCACCGCACGTGGACCCCACGGACCGATAGTCTCTACAGCAAATGGCACAAATATGTAGTCATCTCTCAGAGACTCATATTTGCGCCACTTACTCATGTTCAGCTGCCTCTGATGCCGCCCGGCTCTAAACGAGGTACCCCTGAGATGAGAGACCGCCAGAGTGTCTACGCAAGTAGCATCCCACACTAGGGCTTTACCTCTCTCCCAAGGGACCAATGTCATACCGTCGGGTCTCCTGCCATCGTCTCTAAATATTCCCACAAGGCTCTAAAACCGAGGGAACATTTATAGAGACAAGAGCCCTTCGGATGACATCGTTCAAAGAACTGTGTCGTAAAAATCTACCAGCGCTTTTTTTACATGAAAGTCCGTGGAGCCCAAACTTGTCGACGCTGCTACCACAGGGACACTGATGGGGTTGACAAATCGCCGCTCCTAGTCGGATTCCTACGGCAATGCGTAAGCTTTCCGCATCATGTAATGTGCCGAGATTACTTGATGGTAAAGCGTGTAACCAGTGACTAGATTCCTTAGTCGAAACAGCTAGAAGGCGTGCCTTATCTAGGTCACTCTGGAGATTATGAAACAAATCCTTCTGCACGCCCTGTACCAATGGAATATCCCACTGTTTTTGTTGGTTAACTTCCAGTGGAACATTTTCACCAGGACAGAGCGTTTGCCATGTCTGCCCTGCCTCCGTAGCAAAGCATAGGTCTGCTTTATTATTTAAAATTTTATTACATAAGTCACTGACACTATGTACGGAAGCAAGGAAAGCAGGCAATGCAATGCTAGAAACATTTCTCACACCAATGCCACCAAATTTTATAGGTAAACTAGCCTGTGTCCAGGCTGTAGTATTTAAAGTTAAATTTAGAATTTTTTCAATAGCTATTTTAAGATTATTATCAATATCTTGTAAAATATCCGAACATTTCCAGACTGGACTCGAGCGGAGTAAGTATGTAAATCTAGGTACAAGAAGACAATATTTTAAAATAGTAAGAGCTATGTGGGGGTTTAATTTATACAATTTATCAACGTGGTTTAAAAACTGATCAAATTTTGTTTTTAAAACAGGTTTAATACTATCGAAAAACAACGGGGCACCTAGCAGGTATAGTGATTCCGTACTGACAGTTTTTATTCCTGGACAAATATGATTAAAATTTTGAATTAAAGTGTCTCTATGAGAAGTAGATAAATATTGGAAAAAAAATATTTCACATTTATTGCTATTTGGTTCAAGACCAATATTTTTAAATTTTGAAAAATATGAGTAAGATCACTGAGGACGTCATCTGCTCTACCTCCCAGTGTACCTTCGTCTAGGTACCAGACATTCAGCTTGGATTTCAAATTTGAAATAATTGGTTGAATTCCCAAACTGAAAAGTGCTGGACCCAGTGGGTCACCCTGCTGAACACCGACAGCGGAATTGATAACATGGTTTTCGTAAACAAGTTAGTATTTTGACTATAACATTGCCAAAACGTAATGATAAATTTCGGGGGTATTATTAGCCACTTCTTTCAGCAAGGTTACCCTATCGATAGAGTTAAAAGCATTCCTTAGGTCAACCTTCACAAGAACATCTGCATCAGAGTTTGTTAAAAATGTACGCACTGAATGTACCGCCGCCTCAAAGCCCCCTCTAGTGCCAAAACCTAGTTGAGTAGGCTGAAATTTTGTCTTAAGGTTAGAGATTATGTGCCTGCAAGCTAATTTTGAAGTTAAACGTCGAAATGTGGAACCAACGGCAATAGGACGGATACCGTTATCCTTTTTTTTGAAGGCACATAATCTTGCCCCATATAAGAATGGAATGAAATTTGGATTAACATTACCAGAAAGCATAAAGTTACATAATTTTGTAATGTCTTTAAGAAGTACTCCGCCGGCGTCACCGGCAGAAGCGCTTACAAGATCTTTAAGATGTTGAGGCGTAATTCCGTCAATGCCGCCAGCAGAGCCATTCGAAAATGACATAATTGCTTCTAAAGTGTCTTTTTCCGAAATTTGTAAAGGTTGCATAGAAGTCCTGGGAGGCAGCGGCAAACTCTGAGGATGTTTGATCGAAGGATGCTTTTGACGAAGGCTTTCAAGTGTTTCGACATTACGAGGAGTCAGGATGTCGTCTGAGAATAAAATACGTACGTTCGACTCAACTACTTTTTTTTAAATCAAATTTAGGACGTGGTCGAGATAAATGAGTATTAATTGGGTAATTTAAATTTTGAAAAGATGTCTCTTTTAGTTGAGACGTAACTGATTTATTTATTGTTTTATCAAAATGAAAATGGGAATACGCGAAAGTAAATAATTTTTGCCAACTATTTTCACTATTAGTGAAACAATTTTGAATAGTGCATGACAATGCTTTAGCAAGCTGCATCCTCGCACCTCTAGGAATTCTTTTAACCACTGGTACATTACGATAATATTTGTAAATTTGCTCCGAAAATAGGGAAAAATTTGTGTCATTAGAGGAATTGCTAATAGAGTTATGAATTTCTACAGCAGGCTGTGAAGCCGAAATACTTTTACTATGGCATCGTTTAATATGTATATTTAATCCCCTTTTTACCTTTAAACAGCCTACCGTCAGCACAATTTTGACACTGTAGGAAATCCGGCTGTGACTGTAGCGGAGCAGAGACATTCATGAAAAAATCTAAACAGATCTCTACAACACTCAAAAGTCTTTATATTACATATTCATAGTAACTTGAAATGTGCTGTACTCCACATCTTTCCCTGAAACAATCAATTACGGCCTAAGTAAAAGCACTTTACTCTATAAATGAAATATTATCACATTACTTCCCTGGATTTATTCCATATTGATAAATTGTATGTAGTCGTTACGCTTTGACAGTTGTCAACGGCGCAGCAGAAATATTTTCCTTTCTTAATTAGTATTATGTCTGAAATCAAAAAAATATTATTATAACAACTCTCTCATATATTTTCTGATCTTTTTGTTGAATTTTTTAAGCCAGAATTGGCCTCCAAATAACAAAATAAAATAAGATAAATATACGTAGCTTTTGACAGTGAAAAATTTTGACATATATATATTTTTATTACTAATTTAAGCAAAATTGTTTGCTGGATTATATTTTTAGCAATATAATTCAGAAAATATAGATAAGCAGCATAAATTATATGAATTTTGCGATGACTGTGGGTGTGATAGAGAGGCACAAACTTGACTCGTACTTTTTTTAACAAAATTATGGTGAATAACGTGCACACAGACCGCCTGATGGTATGCGAATACTGTGGCCTCTAGATATCTATATTTTATCATCGATTTCGAATCAAAATGCAGATGCGTGTTTACCCATGAGGACTAAAATGTAATGCATCGTTTCCGGTAAAAAGGGTCGCCGGTTATCTACACTCACCATACGAAACACAGCTGCGTTAAGCTGTTAATTTACGCTGGTATTCTGTGAGCGCGCGGTACTTCTCCGGTCGCGCAAAGCTATTCGTGCTACAACTAAACAACAACTATACTGCAGCATGTCTCTACCACGTAAAATTTTAGAGAAAATATTAATTTTTAATTATTCTTTTATTTATCTGACTACTTCTCTTTTTGATAGGCTCGTTTTTAATCAAATTAAGCGCAATGTAACAAATTGTTCAGTAAATGAAAACTAATTACTTTGGAAAATTCCCTTTTGTAAAATGCAATTGTTTTCATATAATTTTCTCTATAATTGTTTATTTCATAATAAAAATAATATTATAATAATAATAATTCACACTATTTCTATTGCGTTTTATTTTATTTCTGTACATTTATTAATTGTTAAGGTGAAAATTGGTTTACGCATTGGCTAATTATGAAACTAAACAGTGTCAGAGAATTAATATTTCCGTGTGATTATTTTGAGAAACCAAAACCGAATTTAATACTATTCAGCTATAACGTCGTTGGTTAGGCGAGGTTATATAATATATCAAGTCCTATCTAGTATCAACTATATATTGTTTTGTCGACGATTACTAACTACAGATTCTTCATGTTTAGTCAAATATTACGTTTCATGGAACATGAAGCATCTGGGTTTAAAATCTACGGTACGTTGGACTAAAGATGTGTATTAGCTTCACTCTGCGCTGTGTTCCCTCCCTAAATTGCATTAAGACATTAAAATACACTAAAGTATACAAAAGCAACATTAACTAACATGTTTTATACGTGGTATAGCCACACAGCGGCTATATTTTACTTGTAGCATGAATTTGTCAGCTCGTGCGAGGAAAAATCACGCTCTCACAAAACACCATTCTAAATTAGCAGTTTTGTGCTATTATATTCGCCTTATGAGTGTAGAAAACCAAAGACTCTTTTCTGGACGTCACCCCTCTGCATTTTGATTGAGATTTATAGAGAACAGGTGTATATGTTTATGGGCCACAGCACCCATTATAATCAGATTGACTGCATGCTATAACTAGCACCTTCATTCTTTAAAAAATGTAGGTGCTCAATTATTGTTTGTTTTTTTATAGAAGAGAGGGCAAACGAGCTTACGGCTCACCTGATGATAAGCGACTACCGCCGCCCATGAACAACCACAACACCAGGGAATTGCTGATGCATTGCCGGCCTTTCAGAAAGGTGTAAGCGCTTTTCTTTAAGGTCCTTAAGTCATATCGGTCCGGAAAAATCGCTAGTGGTAAACAATTCCACAGAGAAGTTGTACGAGGAAAAAAACTCCTAGTAAATCGTACAGTCGTGGACCGCTAAGCATTTAGATGGTGAGGATGGTATCGTGAATTATGACGCGATGTGCGTTTGTGAAATTTGGCGGCTGGAATTAATCCGAACAATTTCTCAGCGCACTTCCAGTGCCAGTGTATCGAGCCGATGAGGAAGAACTCGGTCGTCGACGATTTGAACCGCTCTGCGCTGGATGCGGTCAAGCGGAAGCAGCTGGCACTAGGGTGCCCCGGCTCAGAGATGAGAACAGTATTCCATTTGAGGCCAAACTTGCGCTCTGTAAAGTTGCAATCGATGTGCCAGCATGAAATACTGTTTCGCTCTGCTGAGCACGCCAAGCGTTTAAGAGGCCCATTTTGCCTTCCCTTCCAAATGAACACGAAACTGCACACTAGTTGATATGTTGACGCCGAGGATTCCGATGCTAGCTGACGCAGCAATGGGAGTGCTTTCAAACTGAGGAGATACGACAAAGGGGTTCTTTTTAGCGGTAAACGCGCAAGCTAGTATCTTCTGGGGATTGAACTGAGAACTGAGACTTTGTTCAGCAAAGACTCGACGTCAGACACTAGTTTGTCCCGGTACTTGGCGACGTTTTCCCGAGAAATATTGGCACGGCCGGTATATAAGGCATCACCAGTGCTGTCGTCTGCATAGCAATGAATGTTACCAGTTTGCAACATATCATTGATATGCAGGAGAAACAGCGTTGGTGATAGCACGCAGTCTTGTGAAAAACCAGCTTTGTTAGGCTTGAAATCAGAGCACGCAGCGTCTACTACGACCTTGATGCTCGATCAGCAAGGAGGGTGTTAGCGTTAGAAATAAGGGAGTTATACAAAATTAACTAGTGCGGATCAATAAAAATTGTAATGCATAATTATCTAACGTTGAAACAATTAAATAACGCGGGAGTGGCGATCGAACGAGCAGCAAAATATTAACACTCATCACCACGCAGTGTTGGCTACTATACAAATAGCACTGTGCTATCAACACAACTTCATAATAATACACAAAATATTATAGAAATAATTTGGATAGACGATTGAACATTTGTATTTATTAAAGCCGATACAAGTTTGCCTTACATTATTAACTACCTTATTTAAATATTTTGGAGATAGTCGTTCTTGATCATAGTGTATAGTAAATTAAATAAATTAAAATTAAAAAATAGTTTATTTCCTTAACATTGATTACTTACAATATTATGCCGTGGCCAGAACCACTCAGGAAGCTAGTAGAAGAAAAATGCTTGTATTGGATAATTCTGCTCTTCCCATGGATTATAATTACATTTAATTGATTTATACTTAATAATAATATAATAATTAATATTTTAAGTAAGGGTATGTGTATAAAGTATGTGGGAAGTGTGTGTATAGTGTAAGTGTAGTGTGTATGTTTAATGTGTGTGTAGAGTGGTAGGAGGGTGTCTGAAGGAATGTAGTGTGTAGTTTATGTGTGGCTATGAGTTTTTTTTTTAAATTATGGCATGTTATTTCTTTTACATTTTAACAAGATAGCCCTTTTTTTTTTTTTTTTTTTTGCGGATGGAAAATCATCAAATGACGCCTTTCGCTCTGGGTGGAGCGGAAGGGAGTGTCAGACTTTTACTGACTAAAAACCATCCGTGTTCCTTCAGTGCCCTTACGTTCCGGAGCCGCGGTATCTCTTTCGAACAGCCCGCAGCCCCGGCAGGCGTCGGCCCTTGCGGGCCCCTTCACGCTGCTGACAGCTCTTTGAGGCGCGCGTGGAACAAAACGCGCCGTCGACACGGCCTGTCGTCGTTAGACGGACGGACGGCGAGCTACCCATTGCTCGCCGTCCACAGGCCCGCGCCTACGGTCCACAGGCCCGCGCCTACGGTCCACAGGCCCGCGCCTACGGAACAAGATAGCCCTACGATATCTAATAATGTATTAGGTTGATAACTACTAGAGATGTGAATGTAACATTAGTGTATGCAATGTGTGCATGTGAATTGACTACGCGTTAGTTAAGGCAAGAAATATTATTGTATTTATATATTTACTTCATCACGTTATACCCATCTAGCCCAACGAAATCAATTCTTGGGATCGTTTTAATAAAAAATAGAGCTATAAGTTTAAAAAGAGTGTAGAGGGAATATTTAGAATACGTATAGGTAAAACTTCTTCGCGCGTTAATTTAGTTAATGACAATTAGTTAGTAGTAGTAGCGTTACTTTAGTTATTTAATCTATGTTACTATGTAACAATCTAGCCCCTACAATATCAAACTTTAAGCATTAATTTCAAAAACCGCTAGAGAGTATATTAGTGAAAGTTAGAATCCTAATCTATAAGTTAGAATTAGTATATTTACGAAACTATGGTATACTTTGTGTACATCGCAACTGGAATAGTGTATACTAGCCCTACGATATTATTTCTTTGGATCAGTGAGTAACCACAAGTTTACATGTAGATAACTATGAAGCCTATATAATAGGTAACACATACTTTCCTATACTGACTGTATAAGCTATGCTTTTATTAAAACTTTAAGCCCTAAGATATAATATCTTGGGGTCGGTTAGTGCATCATCTTTTTTTTTTTTTTACCTACCCGTATGTATAAAAAAGTGAACAAAGGAATTAACTTTTAGTTATTTATCGCAATATTATCTAAATTAATACTTAAATCATTCAATTGTATGTTCACTATTCCGTAAAATAGGTCAATGGAAGTATAGTTAGCAATAGAAGGTCACTCAATTGATATAAAGTTAATAGATAGTTCAGCCTCCAGAACAAGCCGGTTTCCGAAAAGGCTTTAGCACCATAGACCACATACATACCCTTCGGCAAATTGTACAGAAGTCCGAGGAGTACAATTTTCCACTATGTCTGGCGTATGTAGGACTATGAGAAAGCCTTTGATTCCGTCGAAATTTGGGCGGTGCTGCAGTCCCTTCAGCGGTGCCAAGTTGATTGTCGGTATATCGAAATGTTGAAGTGCTTGTACAGTAGGGCTACGATGGCTATCCGAGAACAGAACCAGAGTACGAAACCTATCCAATTGCAGAAAGGTGTAAGACAGGTTGACATTATATCCCCGAAACTCTTCAACCGCTGCATTGGAAGACGTTTTCAAGCTTCTGGACTGGAAAGGATACGGTATCAACATCAATGGCGAGTACATCACTCACCTCCGATTTGCCGACGATATAGTCCTTATGGCAGAATCGCTGGAGGACCTAAGCACTATGCTTAATTACCTCAATAGTGTTTCCCACGGATAGGTCTTAAGATGAACATGGACAAAACAAAGATCATGTTTAATGTCCATGTCAAACCTATGCCGGTAGTTGTTGGGAACACTAAGCTCGAAGTTGTTGACGAGTATGTTTACCTGAGACAAATAGTCCGACTAGGTAGGTCCAACTTCGACCGAGAGGTCAATCTACGGATTCAACTCGGTTGGGCAGCGTTCGGGAAATTACGGCACATCTTCTCGTCATGTATACCTCAAAATTTGAAAAAGACAACCAGTGCGTGTTGCCAGTGATGACATATGGAACTGAGACGTGGTCTTTCACTGCTGGCCGGATGAGGAAGCTCAGCGAGCTATGGAGAGGGCTATGCTCGGAGTTTCTCTGCGTGATAAACTCAGAAAATGAGGATATCCGCAGTAGAACCAGAGTGACCGACATAGCCCAACGGATTAGTAAGCTGAAGTGGCAATGGGCCGGCCATATAGCTCTAAGAACCGACAACCGATGGGGAAGAAAGGTTCTTGAGTGGCAGCCTCGTACCGGCAGGCGAAAGTGTAGGGCGTCCACCTACTAGATGGAGTGACGACCTGGTAAGATATGTAGGAAGTCGATGGATGCAGGTAGCTCAGGACCGTGCTTTGTGGCATTCTTTGGGGGAGGCCTATTTTCAGCAGTGGACTTGTGAAGGTTTGTAATGATGATAAATAGTAATAGCGTCTTCACTTGGAATTAAGCAAATTCTAACAGTTGGAAACTTTCCCGCAAACTGAAAATTTTCTTGCTAATATGGTCCACAATAAAGACTGTCGTTTCCGTATTGACTTACATGTTCCCGATACCAAAGATTACCTATAATTCTTTGTAATATTATGACTACTGCATGAATCCTCGATCTACACGCATTTCTTCAATGTGGTCGCATGGACCTCATTTCATGCTCGAAAAGGAAGCTTCAGCTTCTTTTAGCTTCATTTAGGTTACTGACATTCCTACTATTGAAACCCTTCCAACATTGATGGCGGACCGTGCAGCTCGTACGCAAGGTAACGAGCTTAGCTGCTACATAAAATATATCTATATTTTATCTCCTATAAAACAAGTTCGCTTAAAAGTTCATTAAAGTACTCAGGTTCATGGCGAGATGTATGCCTAAAATCATTTATTGCGACAACGATCGTAATTTTGTAGCAGCCTCCAAAAGATTTAAATAATAATTCAATATTTTTTCAAATTTACACACCAAATCCCTAATTGAATTTAGAGCTCCACAAAAAATAGAATTCAGATTCAGTCCGGTAAAATATGCTTCTCACTCTGGCGATCTCTGGGAGGCTGGAGTTAAATCAGTCAAACGTCATATACGCAGAATATTAAGAGACGGACATTTTACATTCGGAAAGCTGACTTCATTCTTTTCACAAATAGAGGTCATTCTCAACAGCCGTACCCTATGTCCCACGAGTTCCTCACCTAATGATTTCCAGTCTTTAACTCCGGGTAACTGTCTGGTAGGAAGACCGCTAACATCGCTGCCATCACCGAGCCTTGTCGAACACAATACTCACCGTCTCGACCACTACGAGCGACTAGAGCAAAGTCGTCAAATTTTCGAAGGACGATGGACCAACGAGTATATAGCCGCGCTGCAACAACGAAACAAGTGGCCCGTCAAATCCAAGGAGTTGCACTTAATGGTTATAGGTTATTTATTTCCATACCACAATTTTTCACAGGAATTTACCATGGCGAAATGCGGCTGATTTACAAGCTATTTTTCTTTTACAGAAGAGAGATATAAGAGCTATTACAACCTAAAGCCGAGAGAGAATGTAAACACTAGGAACAAACACAAACTAGTGATTACCAGTTTCCTCGACCCCACAGAGTCAGAATTCATTATTGGGGCTATGTATACTCTATTAAAACAAAGTTCCAGAAAATATGCAAGGTCTCTATATTAACAAGTTTAAATGTAGTTTGTGCAAATTTTCATACTGTATAATTTCTTTAAAAATTAGTCCCGCTGGGTTTCTTGCTGATTCTTCCTAGGACAGAAGCTTTTTTCAAACTAGCGATAAAGAAAAAAATATTTTCGATAAAAGTTAACCGTAAAATAATATGGAAAAAAATTATAATATAATCATTTTAATGTGGAGGCAGTTGTGGTTAACTATAATAATTTTATACATCGAACATCCAGCCCCCTTCTTAACCTGCTTAATATAAATATTTTTTTGACGTGACAACGTCTTATAAATCGATGAAGCTCGCTGCACGAACGAAAAAACATGACTCTTGCGGCGTTACCTAGGCGTTCCATTTAAAGTGCAAGGGAGAGCTTGGAACGAGCGACTGTGCGAGCGAATGTGGTGTCAATTGTTTATAGCTACGATGCGGCGATAAAGGTAATGATTCTTTCGATATTAAATATTCTTATGACGTTGTCACGTTCAGCTATCGCCAGTAAACCGACTTTACAGACAACCAATTTTTTTAATTATTATGTTACTATTACAAGAATAATACTATAAATTAGGTTGCATACTGATTTTTATGACTACGGGAATATTTACATAAAACTAGATTTTAGATCGAACCAAAAATTTATATTCAAAAACTGAAAGTAGCCGGGCTAACTGTGACATTGGGACGTCAAACATCTTAGTCCCCGCCATGACTATGGTTTCTGTAAAGTACTCAAAATGTCAAAAATAAGTTGATACAGTCGATCAAATCCGTAAAAACTACTGAAAAAAAACTATTTTTACGGATTTTAACGGGTTTAGTTTACTTATTTTATTTTCCGACATTTCGGGTACTTTACAGCAACCCATGGTCACGGGGGGGAGGGGGGGCTAAGGTGTTTGACGTCCCAATGTCACAGGTACAGTGCGTTCACCGTAAGATGTCCCCTGCCTTGGGAAATGGCAGCATTGTCTACGGTGCTGCCAACAATATATAGAGCATTTACCCCACTTGGTGGTTGCTGGCAAAATTATCTAAACTTGAAAACCCCTGATTAATATGTTTTACTTGCTTATTTAAATAATATACAGTTAGTTATAAGACTAGTAATGTTGTGAATGATAACACAATTTAATTTTTAAATTATTTATTGATTTATTTTTTCCGACAATAATTATGGTCGAAAGGAACAATTCCAGACATACTCGTATCACTGTCACTTTCATAAACGTCGTTATCATCATCTGTCGTATCCGAATCTGTGCTGCTGTCATTTCCTAATTCAATTATGAATTTATCAGTAATATCATCCAAACAGCCATCAAGTACATAAAAATTGTCTTCTAAATTTTTTACGTGTTCACACTGCTTTTGCCAATCCTGAGGGGTTATAGATGAAAAAGCTTCTTCAGTTAACTTCACGATATTCCCAGCTTCTTGGCCGACATTATTGCTGGCTACTCGTCTCTTTAAAAGACTCCACATAAACTCAATCGCATTTAAATCGCAGTGGTAAGTGGGCAACCTAACCACTTTATGGCCATGAGAAAGCAATAATTGGTCAGCCTCATAAATCGGCGCTTCTTTGTGCTCTTTTATAATTTCATAAAGTTCTGCTTTCAGCATTGTTGGTATATAAGACAATCCCTTATTTGTTATCCAATTTTGCATTTGAAGTTTTGAGGAACTCATAGTAGGTGCTTTATTTACTTGTACGGTATGATAGGGAGCGTTATCCATCACGACTAAGGAGTTCAGAGGCAAATTGGGTATAAGTTTCTCTGAAAGCCATTTTATAAAATTGGTTCTGTTCATGTCGTCATGGTAGTCCCCTGATTTACTCTGTGATTTAAAAATCAATTGAGCATTAGGAATAAACCCTGTTTCTCCACCTGCATTAATAATTATCCACCGCGTTCCAACAGAATCACTTATTATTACTCCGTCCTCGTCATCTTTTTGCCAACATTTTTTCACTGCATACGATGCGTGAATGTATGTTTCATCTAAGAAAACTATTGGCCGACCATCTGCTCGATTTTGCCTCATAGTAACGATATACTTGCGTCTCCATGCAACTATGTCGTGCCTTTCCATTAAAATTTTCCGTTTCGAACCACACTTTTTATACTGAAATCCAATTTGTTTTAAAATTTTCCACAAAGTCGTTCGACCTCCACCAAAGTTTATGTCATTCTTTAATTCTACAAGTAATTTATTTAAACTAGGAACAACTTTTCTTACAGTATACATTTCATGGATTTTGTTTCTTATTGCGCATAAATCGAAATCATCAAGATCCACCGTTTTACGTCTTTGACGGTGTTTTCCAGGAGACTTGAGTTTTTGAGATGTAGAGGCAGCAGCTTCACCTTCTTTAGATATTCTACTCACGGTTTTCTCTGACATGCCTGAAATAGACACCAAAGTACCATTTTATAAAATTACATATTTATAAAATACAAATACAGACATTATGATAAAAAAGTAAATTAAATTAACTGAGATACGTACTTTTTTATTTTAATTCGTAATGTTAGTAATTTCTTATTATTACCCATACTAAAGGCATTTTGCATGAAGCTGGCATCCCTATTTTACTAACCTGTCATGGCGGCGACGCGAGTTCGCACTTGATTGAGTGGAATTAACAGGGCTTGATTTGCCTTTTCTCTCTCACAAAAGGCACGCACCTTCAACACAACCTCTCTTGCACTGCTTCTAAATGGTTTCGGCATAATTAATTCGGAATATTTTAAATAATAACACAAAAACGAGCGCAGCTTATCACAAACTGACAACAGATTGACAAGCAATAGTGCCAACATCACAGCAGGGGACATCTTACGGTGAATAGCCGGGCTACCTTAAATTTTTAAATATTTATTTTTGGTTCGATCTAAATTTGTGTTTGATTTAAATGTGCAGTGTTCCCGTAAGCATAAAATCATTATGTAACCTAATTCATAGTATTATTTTGTAATAGCAACATAATAATTAAAGAAATATTTATATTAAACAGGTTAAGAAAGCAAACGGTGTAATATATTTTAAAACAATAATATTATGTATCTTTTTTCTTTTTCCAAACAAAAAACATTGTTATGATGCCAACACAACTCTTAAATTTCTCTATTCAGACTTCCGTGTTGAGGTTTATAACCGTGTCAGTTTTAGGTCAACCACACTCACCGAACGCAAACCTGCACTCTCGTGTAACTTTAGTTTGTGTTTTTATTAACGTTATAAGTTAGACAAAAAGTAATTAAGCAGGAATATTTTCAAAATTTTAATATAATAGTGTCAAATTTTTATTTAAAAGAAATTACATGATGTTATACAGCTTTAAAATAAACGTTTTTTATGAAAACAGGAAACCTGAATTTTCGAAGTTTGAAACGACCCTTTCAAAACTGTTTATAACTAAGTACGGATTTCAATTTATTACTAAAAGTATAAGCTTCCCCCTTGTTTTTGAAACAATATATTTGTCAAATGTCGATATATATTTTGATGCAGAGGGTTCTTTTCTAATTATTTGATATACATTTAGTTTATCAATATAAATGTCATTTTATATCATAATGACGTGGTCAGTTTTCAGCATAGTTATTATTCCTCGGACCAGATTTAGTCTTGGATATTTCTGGTGTTAATAATAATTCAGCAGGACCTTAACCAACACTTAACTATTTTTCTATTCCTTAATTTTCTTACCAGGAGCAACACCTTGTTGTCTCTTACTGCCAGTCTTCAAATTTTATTACCTAACGATTCAGAAGCTAGATATAAAATAAAGATAAAGTAGAACTAGATTAAGTTTACATTTCACGATTATTCCTATCTGACTATCAAAGGAATCTCTGCTGTACGTAGGCCTCATATTTACCTTAGCTAAAATCGCAGTTTTTTTAGTATCGTGGGTTGGTGTCCATCTCTTGGTTAAGTGTCCCTCTGTCACCTCTTACATTATCCATTAGATGATATGCGTTTGCGGATTATATAACTACTACAACAAGGAAAATTTTTATTTTTATCGCCACTGGTTTTGTATACGTATCGAGGAAACATAACACTTATTGGTACTGTAGTCCAAGAAGAAAATTAATAGTTATTATTATAAATAATAATAATTAGTTATATATATATACCTAGTCAGGTCATTAATTCTGTCACATGTTTAATATAAAATAAATGAAACAAGTTTATTCATTATGTAACCATATATACCAAAATGAACTTAACAAAACATAGATTCTTATGACACTAAAGTTTATTTAAAATGACCTCCGTGATTTTGAATACAGGCCTTCAATCTGCGCGGCCAGTCGTCTATCGCAGCACGAACGAGGTCCATGTCAATATCGGCGGCTGCCTTAATCAAGGATGCCTTGAGTGACTCCAAATTAGGATGAGGCTTTGAGCACGCCTTTTCCTCCAAGTGTTGCCATATCTTGTAATCTAACGGATTCAAATCTGGACTGGAGGAGGGCCAGTCTTCGTGCCGGATGAAGTCGATTTCACGCGCCGCCAGCCAGTCTTGTGTGCTCTTCGATCTATGAGCTGGCGCCAAATCGTGTTGGAATACCCAGTGCCTGTTATTGAACATGGTATGAGTTTATTAGTTTTTTTACATGGTCTGTATTTTGATACACAACTGCATTCGTTTTTACACCTTTCTCACAAAAATGTACCTGTGTTAAGCCCCAATAAGAATCTCCCAACCATAACATGAGCGAGGATGGAAAAGGACGTCGTTGGACACGCGGAATACGGTTGCTCGCTTCTTCACTACTGTGTGCGTACACCTAATCATTTTATTTGTTGTAGCTCTCTTCTACGGTAAAAATGTTTTCATCCGAAAAAAGAATTTCCCGATATTTTTTCCCGCGTACCGCTTTAACAAAGCGCGGCATCTCTTCAGTCTCAGGTCTATTAGACGAGCATTCAAACGATAACCTGTTTTTTTTCGATATGCCAGAAGCCCTAAGTCTTCATTTAACACCCTTTTCACCGTGGTTCTGCTTAACCCCATCTGAAGGGCCTACAGTTTCTGCTTACGTTTGGGATTTCTTTGAATTCGCGCCTTCACAGCTTTTATCACTGCTGGAGTCGTAACAGACCGAAGGCGACCACTTCTTGACCTGTCATCTACACTAGAGTCTTCATTGTATCGTTTGATGGTACGATAAATGAATCTTTTGGTTACATTCAATTTTTCAGTATGTCAAAAATTTGAATTGGCGCGTAACCGCAACGATGCAACGCAATAACTGCAACACGGTCTACTTTAAGCGTCCACTCCATATTTAAAAATGAGTAAAATTCTAAAAAGTATACAGTTTTATTTTCATGAACAGTTCGAAATTCGAATTCAATAAACTTTTTTGTGGCCAGCATTCTAAAATAAAAGTTTTTACTGTGTGACAATACTAATGACCTGACTGTGTATATTAGTTTATGTCTTAGATTGTTAGTGTTATAAATATTATATAATTATATTTAATTGAAATGACAAACTATTTTACAGCCCACCTGATGGTACGTGACTACTGCAGCCCATGGATGGCTGCAACCTACTTCAAACAAAAACATTTTTAGATGCACTGTCACCTCTAAAGCAATGGCTCTCAAAGTAAAAGGAAACTCGCACGTGGAGAAGTTGATGTTGTATAAGTAGTTTCAACAAAGTTGTGTATGTAGTTTAACAGTGGTAGAGCCACGCGGCAGCTTCTGCTGTCGCACGAATTGGCCGGCTCGAACCGGGGCGGTACCACGACCTCACAGAAAACCAGCGTGAAGTAGAGGTTTACCTCTGCGTTTCGCTTGGTGAGTGCAGGTGGCCGGAGGCCCTTTTTACTGGAAATGAGGCATTCCATCTTAGTCCTCACGGGTGAGAGCGCATCTACATTTTTAATTGTAATAGAGGAGAGGCCGCAGCAACCACTTACCATCAGGTGGACTGTGTGCTCGTTTGTCACCCTTATCCTATAAAAAAAATCAGGAATAGAGAGAGTGGCACTAATGGCATCGTAAGTTGATATTCTGTCATATGGTAGAGAAAATGTTAATTGATGTCTCATATTTCTTTTTATTATATGAGTCATTTATCCTTTAAACGCTTAACTTTCGAAAACCTGTTACAAAAAATTAAAATAAAATATGATCGAAGTTCGCACTTACTAATTCTGACATAATATATTATTAGTTTTAAATTGACCTACATTATCTTGGCTACTAGTACTTTATGATAATTAAGTTACTTGTTTTAGTTTTTTTAATATAGTTTCTTAATATTGTATATAATAAAATAAACTATAATAATACTCGTAAGTATTGTATTATATTTAATTTGTTGCAATTTTGATAAAACATGAGAAAACGTTATTTCAAAAATAATTATATGCACAAGAGACATCGCTGTTTAGACCATATTTGCCTTTTGCCATTTTTATCGGTAACTATTTACAAACCGGTATATCAAAACGATCCGTTGTAATTGCAATGATCAATCTTTTGAAAAATGTTTCGGTTTCATTACGTTCAATATATGTAGAATCGCAAGTTGGTCCACGATTCATTAGGTTTCTTTCAATGATAAAAAGTGGATTACCTACGACAAGAACGTGCAAAAAAGATCTTGGCCAAAGCGTAGTCAAGCTCTACAGAGTGTAGCAAAGCCCAGATAAAAGTGGTTCTGTGTTTATAATGGGATTGGAAAAACCATCGTTTATTATGAGCTTTTACCATTGGGCAAAACCATCCATTCGCATCGCTAATGGCAACAACTAATGAGACTCAAGCAAAAAATAGAGAAAAAACGGCTGGAATTGAGCAATAGAAAATAAATGGTCTTTCATCATGATAACGCCAAACTTTATACATCTTTGAACACTCAGCAAAAATTGAGAGAAATTGTTTGCGAAGTGTTAATGCATCCACCATATATTCCTGACCATTCACCTTCAGATTTTCGTAGTTTAACATCAAGAAATGACTATCAAAACTACTTGTCGCATTTTTTATCGAAAAATTTTCCACAGCAACGGGATTATGTCACTACCTACAATATGGCAACAAATTATGGAACAAAAAGACGCATTATAATTAAATGTAATTTAACTTTGAAGAAAATGTCTTGAGTTTCTATATAAAATACGAAGAATCTTTTCCCCATTCTATTATGTTCAAGTTAGTAACGAAATACACAGTATTGTGTTCATTTAGCATACATTTCAATAAGAGTTTTAAGGAATTTAAGTTGCAGTTTGTAGATTTGTTAAAGTATTGTTGTGATTAAAGGTTTTATTAAACATATTTTAAAATGCTCGGTTTAATCAAGAATCGATTCTAGAATGTTGAATTTGAATCAAATTTGAAAAAAATTGATTTAAATCCAATATTCGATTTGAAAAAACCGATTGTCTGCTTTTCTGCTTAGTGTCCCATTCGCATCCTATTATCCCCCAGTTTTTAACCTTCAATAATTTTTTGTAATTAATAATATTTCCTTTAGTTAAAGTTAGTTGCAAGTAAAAATTGCGTCAAACCGTTTGAACCAAAAACTGTGCCTAAACTAAAACTTCAAGGCGCGTTATTAGCATTTTCTGGATGCTCATTAGGGAAGGGAAGGAAGAGTAGATAAAATTTAACTTCGCTCTATAACGTACATATGCCGAATGATAAAATTATTTTATTAATTTTACCAACTTTTCCATACATATGTATCTGAAATGCTTAAATTAGGTGTCATTTGAAGTCGCGCGGCTAAGACAAACAATATACGCGGGTGATACCGCGAACACGTGCACAGCAAGTTTTGAATTGAACTACATTATCTTGGCTTTAACTGATAGTAAAGCTTAAGGTGGTATTTGGTACGATCGCCGGTCAATCTTTCGTTTCGCTGGGAACTGATGATTCGAGGTTGCGAATATATTGATGAATCTTAAAATAGAGAGTGCCCTTGATATGACAATGTTACCACAAATTGTCAACAGGCACATATGATATTAGTACCCGTAATAATGCACCTGGTTAATTATTTCTTTAGGCATGGCAATTTTCCAATTGCTCTGAAGTTAGCTTTGATTACCTCTGTATGGAGATAGAAGCGATCCAAGTAATTACAGACCTATATCAGTTCTTCTCGCAATATCACATGTTTTAGAGAAATGATTTAGACGAGGACTTCGCACAGAAAAAGCTATTTCAGTGTGACGCACTCATTATTGACCAATTTGACAAAGGATATTAAAGTTTAACAGTTTTTCCTGATATAAAAAAGCCTTAATAGCATCTCTATCTCCACTCTTTAAACAATTGAACAAATTGGCATACGAGTTAAACCCCTAGACTTATTTAAACACTACTTAACAAACCATTGAACACGGGTCAAATTAAGAGAACACTGTAGTCATACCATACCATTACCTACGGTGTCCTACAGCGGAGTGTTTTAGGCCCGACTCCATTTTTAGTTTGCGAAAATACCCTTCGTAATATGTCGCTACAAAATGGGTACGTGTGGTCATATACAGATGACATTATCATCATCATCAACATTACAGCCTTTCATAAGTCCATAAAATTAAAAGTCTTAAAAATTTAATATTTAATTCGTATAAGATTATTTTAAACTGATTAATCATCATCATTACAGCCCTTCACAAGTCCACTGCTAAACATAGGCCTCCCGCAAAAAATGCCAAAAAGCACGGTCCTGAGACACCTGAATCCATTGACTTCCTGCATGTCTTACCAAGTCGTCACTCCATCTCGTAGGGGTCGCCCTACACTTCACCTACCGGTACGAGGCTGCCACTCAAGAACCTTTCTTCCCCATCGGTTGTCGGTTCTTCGAGCCACTATATATGGCCGGCCCACTGCCACTTCAGCTTACTAATCCGTTGGGCTATGTCGATCACTCTGGTTCTACTGCGGATATTCTCATTTCTGAGTTTATCACGCAGAGAAACCCCGAGCATAGCCCTCTCCATAGCTCGCTGAGCGGCCTTGAGCTTCCTCATACGGCCAGCAGTGAAGGACCACGTCTCAGATCCGTAATTCATCACTGGCAACACGCACTGGTTGTACATTTTCGTTTTAAGGTTTTGAGGTATGTCTGACGAGAAGATGTGTCGTAGTTTCCCGAACGCTGCCCAGCCGAGTTGAATCCGTCGATTGACCTCTCGGTCGAAGTTGGACGTACCTAGTCGGACTATTTGTCCCACGTAAACATACTCGTCAACAACTTCGAGCTTATTGCTCCCAACAACTACCAGCATAGGTGTGACATGGACATTAAACATGCTCTTTGTTTTGTCCATATTCATCCTAAGACCTATTCGTTGGGAGACACTATTGAGGTCATTGAGATGGTGCCTAGGTCCTCCAGCGATTCTGCTATAAGGACTATATCGTCGGCAAATCGAAGGTGAGTGATGTATTTGCCATTGAATTTAATACCGTATCCTTTCCAGTCCAGAAGCTTGAAAACGTCTTCCAATGCAGCGGTGAAGAGTTTAAAATTTTTAAAATGTAAAATATAAGGAGATAAACTAACGTACGTTAAAATAAAATTTGCTAGATGGCAACAAGCAAAAAAAGTCCTCTTATTTGTATCATTATTTAAACAAAGAATTTAATATTTATTCAAAAACTAGTAAAGAATGTAAGATATTTCTCATTGAATGGCTCAAGTGGAAAGATTATCATGAAATAAAAATTTGTTACATTAACACGGTCTACAACATGCGCGCACATATTTGTACACACACACACACACACACACACACACACACACACACACACACACACACGCACGCGCGCACACACGTACGTACGCACACACGTACGCACGCACGTACGCACGCACGCACGCACGCACGCACGCCCGCCTAATTCCAATGCAGTAGTGAAGAGTTTCGGGGATATAAAGTTACCCCGTCTTACACCTCTTTGCAGTTGGATAGGTTTCGTAATCGTTGCGAACGTTATGTTGGTAAAGAGTAGTGATTGTTTTAATCCAAAGGCCTGTAAATATTTCACTGGTTTCTTGTTGGATTTCACTAGTGTTACAAATCTGAAACACACATACACATACGCACGCACGCATCCTCTACCGCATGCACGAATACAGGCACGTAAATAAGTTCAAGTCATGAGTATTTCGAGCTCAGTTAAATATCTTATCTACCACTTTGCATTGAGATAACATTCTTTGCTCTAGCGGTTACGAGCAGCAGCAACACATGCTACCCCATTGCTCAAAATGTTTTTTTATAATGCTTGTTTTTTTTTTTAATTAGAGAGATAAACGAGCAGACAGTCCACTTGATGTTAAATGTTTGCTATGGTCCATAAGCAACTACATCTATCTTTATTTAGAATCGAAATGCAGATGCGTTGTCACTCTTGAGGACGAAGATGATATGCCTCATTTCCAGGTGTCTGGTTTATTCACGATGTTTTCCTTCATCGCATAAACTTGCAAAATTAATATTAGTTTTTAATTATTGTAAGACGCTTATCTCCTAAGCTTCTACGGCTTTAATTAATTAGAAATGAAATAAGATTGGAAGATTATAAAGGAAATATAAAAAGCAGTAAATCTTAATTATTATCAAAATAAAATTGTTAAAAAGAGCAATGTAAAAATAAATACTTCTAGGTCATAGCTCTTCGTTATTACAAAAGAAAAACATTAGTAACGTAAGCGGAAACAAATTATTTTGTAAAACAGATGTTTTTGCAGCATCATTTAGTTAGAGAACTATCCCTTTTGTTCTCTTTTAAAAATAGAACAAGTATTAATTATATTTATTATAGTTTCAGGTAGAAATTCAACCATTCAGTTAGTTTTAGTGTTTTATATGGAAACATTATCTGTGAATATTTTTTTTATAAATTGAAGTGCCAAACGAAGTTCTATTCCAACCCACTTGGTGGTAAGTGATAATTGCAATCTATAGACACCTCCGGCCAACTTCAAACAAAGAGGGCTACAGATAAATAATCACACCTAAGAACTTAGCTAGAATATCTCACATTTGGTGGTTATACTGGCCCTCATTACCCTTCAGACAGAAATACGGCAATACTAGCACTGTTATTTGGCAGCAGTGTACGTAAGTCTACTCAGACGGACTCTGAGGCAGAAAAAGAATCATATTCTCTACTTAATAGTATATTCACTTTATTTTTGAATAGAATAGAATAAGTTTTATTCAATATAAATAGCATGTGTAATTCTAATTAAAACTCATTTTTCGCTTTACCACTGGTTCGAAAAACCCTCTGTCCTGGGAAGTACTAGCAAGAAACAGCGGGAATTTTTTAAGGTAAATTTTACGTTTATAGTTGTACAAACTATTTACAAAGTTTATTTAAGCAACTGCTTGGCAGCGACCACCTCATTCCCAAAGGTTGTTACCAACTATGTATTCTATATGCAACTATACATTTATACTATTATAACCCTTTGTATACAGTTTCAGCTTAACAAAACATTTAAAGTTAGTAATAGAGAGAGCCTTTTTTTTTTACATGGGGAAATGCCTACGCATACCCGCCTCGCGGGGGCAAGGACGGGTTATGTCGGACTCGCACCGACTAAAACCCCATGGTGTTCCACCCTAGTCGCATATTGGCAGGGCCACGGGAACGCTTTCGCACACTTCCGCGGCCCCACCTGCGCTGGCCGCCCCAAGGCGGCCCCTCCTCGGGAGAGGAATAATCCTCCCCCATCTCCTTCTCCGGTAAGGCGCACCAGAACACATGGCGCGCCCTCCTCCTCGGCCTTCAATTTCACGTGCGCAACGGACGCCCCCGTGTCCGATGCGCGAAGGCCATGGGGCCAGGAAAAACTAGCACTCAGGAGCACCAGCCTTCCTGAACCCAGCGGCGGATATGGTCTATGGCTCCGCCGCCAACCAAAATTCGGCTGCGGAGGGTAGGGAGAGCGGCGCCTCGCAATACCGGCACTCCTCTCCCCCCGCAGCCCCACCACCACCGCATCAACGGTGCGGCCCCGTTTGAGTCGCGGAGGATAGGGCGAGTGGCGCATCGCCATACCAACACTCCTCTTCCTCCGCGACTCCACCCCGGCTGCAGAGGTAGGGGTGGGGAGGACACCCCTCTCGCAGCAGCCCACCGACACACATCCGAAGTGGGCTCCTCAAGCACACTCGGAGTGGCCACCTCGGGCCGGCCCTACACCACGGGCCAGCCAAGGGGTTAGTTAGTAATAGAGAGAGCCTGTACTACACTTTCTGGGATCTTGTTGTAATAACGTAAACATTGCTTATAGAATGAATTACTGACTCTGTGGAGTCGAGAGACTTGTATCACTAACTTGTGTTTGTTCCTAGAGTTTACAGAATGTAAATCACTTTTTTTACTAAAACTACCTTTGTTTTTGTGAGCACACATAAAATTTTCATAAATATACTGAGAGTACAAAATTGATATTTTTTTTTTATTTATCTCTAAAACACCCTCTCGGTTTTAGGTTGTAAATAGCTCTAATGGCCTTCTTCTGTAAAACAAAAAGAGTTTCTGAATCAGCCGCATTTCCCCACAGCAAAATTCCATAAAACATTATGCTATTGAAATAACTGAAATAAACTAATCTAGCTGTCTCAACGTTGGTGAGTCCTCTAATTTTTTACAGCATAGGCTGCGGAACTTAGTCGGCTTGCCAGTTTAGATATATTGGGGCCTAACTGAAGCTTTGCGTCGAAAGTGATGCCAAGAAAAACAGTGGATTTAAGAGGGCTCAGTTCTTCCCCATTTAAAAACACAATGGTATTTAGATTTATAATATTCGATGTTATAAATTTAATGTATTTAGTTTTATTGCCATTTAAATGTAGATTTGCCGTGTAGTGGCGGTCAAGAATATCCACTACCCCATATCCTCCCGTGGGTGTCGTAAAAGGCGACAAAGGGAAACAGGCGGGAGATGGGCAGCAGCATCTTCCTGATAATAGCCGAAAGTACAATAAAAAAACTGCGGTTGCCAACCCGCTCGCCAAGCGTGGCAACTATGGCAAATGGGGGGTATTTGTAATAATGCAAACAACAAACAGACGGCCCCTAGTCCCCGGCGGCCCCGCTATTCCTGGCTACGGTGGCGACCATGGTAACGGCGGGGCAGGGGGTGCTAAGAATCGCCGGTGGAGGTTCGGTTGCCACCTACGACGACTCGACCTGGCAACGTACAACGCACGCAACCTGAGGACTGACGAGAAGATCGTGGAGCTGGAAGAAGAGATAGACAAGTTGCGCTGGCATATTATAGGATTATCCGAAGTCCGAAGAGAGGGGGGGGGGACACGGTAATCCTCGAATCCGGCAACTTGCTCTATCACCGGGAGGGCGACCATCTGTCCCAAGGAGGTGTCGGATTTATCGTACACAAGTCTCTCGTTAACAACGTTGTAAAGATCGAGAGTGTGTCGACGAGGGTTGCGTACCTTATACTCAGAATCACCAAACGGTATTCGCTGAAAGGTCATACAGGTTTACGCACCAACCTCGGCACACCCCGATGAGGAGATGGAGGAAATGTATGAGGATATCTCTAGAGCCATGCATTCCTCCAAAACCCAATATACGGTGTTAATGGGAGACTTCAATGCAAAACTAGGCACAAGAGAGAACGGTGAGCTGAAAGTAGGGAAATTTGGAATAGGGCAACGGAACTCAAGAAGCCAGCAGCTGGCCGACTTAATGGAGAAAGAGGGACTCTTTATGATGTACTCTTTCTTCAAGAAGCGGCCCCACAGGAAGTGGACCTGGTCGAGCCCCGACGGTTCGACAAAAAATGAGATTGACTTCATTATGACGACCAGACGACAACTGTTCAGTGATGTCTCAGTGATCGCGAGGGTGAAAACCGGCAGCGATCACCGAATGGTTAGAGGCACACTGAACCTAAATGTTAAGTTGGAGAGGTCTCGTCTGATGAAGTCAACGCTCCGTCCCCCTCGTGCTCTAATCCAAAGTCCCGAAACCTTTCAGCTCGAGTTACAAAACCGTTTTCAGTGCCTAGTAGACTGCAATGAAGTGGACGATATGAATGACAAGCTCGTGGAAACTGTCCATGCGGTCGGAGCTAAGTTCTGCAAGACCCGCCGCAGAAGAACACAAAAACTCTCCGATCACACTCTTAATCTCATGGCTGTTAGACGGGAGATGAGGCTACATTCTTCAACAGATTTGACAGCATACAGGCAACTGAACAGACAGATCTCTAAATACATGCGGCGAGACTTATGCAACTTCAATACAGCTCGTATTGAAGAAGCGATCGAGCGGAACCAAGGCTCCAAAGTCTTTGCCAGAGATCTGTCTGCCAGAAAGAGCCAACTGTCAAGGCTGAAGACCGAAGGTGGCAGCATCGTTTTCGGGGCACCTGATATTTTGAGTAAACGATCCAAGAGCGAGTCTTATTCGACGCTATTCCGAAGATATCCCGGACGTCAGTCTGAGCGAGATTAGTATGGCTCTCCAGGACCTTAAAAACGGCAAGGCCCCAGGCGAGGATGGAATTACAGCGGAGCTTCTGAAAGCGGGTGGAAGACCGGTACTTGAAGTCCTTCAGAAGCTCTTTAATTCCGTCCTCCATGGTGGCATTACACCGGAGGCGTGGAGCAGAAGTGCGGTGGTCTTGTTCTTCAAGAAAGGTGACAACGCTCTCTTGAAGAACTACAGACCGACTTCCCTTCTGAGCCGCGTCTACGTGCTGTTTTCGAGAGTCATTACGAATCGTCTCGCGCGCAGACTTGACGACTTCCAGCCTCCCGAACAAGCCGGTTTCCGAAAGGGCTTTAGCACCATAGACCACATACATACCCTACGGCAAATTGTACAGAAGTCCGAAGAGTACAATTTGCCACTATGTCTGGCGTATGTGGACTATGAGAAAGCCTTTGATTCCGTCGAAATTTGGGCGGTGCTGCAGTCCCTTCAGCGGTGCCAAGTTGACTGTCGGTATATCGAAGTGCTGAAGTGTTTGTACAGTAGAGCTACGATGGCTATCCGAGTACAGAACCAGAGTACGAAACCTATCTAATTGCAGAGAGGTGTAAGACAGGGTGACGTTATATCCCCGAAACTCTTCACCGCTGCATTGGAAGACGTTTTCAAGCTTCTGGACTGGAAAGGATACGGAATTAACATCAATGGCGAGTACATCACTCACCTTCGATTTGCCGACGATATAGTCCTCATGGCAGAATCGCTGGAGGAACTAAGCACTATGCTCAATGACCTCAATAGTGTCTCCTAACGGATAGGTCTTAAAATGAACATGGACAAAACAAAGATAATGTTTAATGTCCATGTAACACCTATGCCGGTAGTTGTTGGGAGCACTAAGCTCGAAGTTGTTGACGAGTATGTTTACCTGGGACAAATAGTCCGACTAGGTAAGTCCAACTTCGACCGAGAGGTCAATCGATGGATTCAACTCGGCTGGGCAGCGTTCGGGAAGCTACGACACATCTTCTCGTCAGAAATACCTCACAACCTTAAAACAAAATTGTACAACCAGTGCGTGTTGCCAGTGATGACTTACGGATCTGAGACGTGGTCCTTCACTGCTGGCCGTATGAGGAAGCTCAAGGTCGCTCAGCGAGCTATGGAGAGGGCTATGCTCGGAGTTTCACTGCGTGATAAACTTAGGAATGAGGTTATCCGCAGTAGAACCAGAATAACCGACATAGCCCAACGGATTAGTAAGCTGAAGTGGCAGTGGGCCGGCAATATAGCTCGAAGAACCGACAACCGATGGGGAAGAAAGGTTCTCGAGTGGCAGCCTCGTACCGGTAGGCGAAGTGTAGGGCGTCCCCCCACAAGATGGAGTGACGACCTGGTAAGACATGCAGGAAGTCGATGGATGCAGGTGGCTCAGGACCGTGCTTTGTGGCATTCTTTGGGGAAGGCCTATGTTCAGCAGTGGACTTGTGAAGGGCTGGTATGATGATGATGATGCAATGCAGATTATTAACGTTAAAGCAATGCACTAATTTTGATATAGCATAATTTACTTCGTCACATTTAAATGATTCCCGTTTAAGTTTAAAAATCATGGTAGTATCATCAGCAAACAATACTATACATAATTACCTCCTACAAGAGAAGATAAGTCATTAAATACTTTAACATGATTATCCCCTACAAAGGAAGGTAAATCATTAATAAATACTAGAAATAGGAATAGGCCGAAAATCGAGCCCTAAGAACCACCCATTAGTACAGGTGACCCGAAAGAACTTTTACCATTGGTAATAACTTTCTGCATTCTATTACTAAGAGCTAGACTAGACTACTAAGAGCCGTGGTAGCTCAGATGGTTAGCGCTCGCTGTAAACTTTATAGTACTCGAGCAACCCTGGTTTGATCCCCGCCGGCACCAATGAAATTGTTAATTGCAATTTTAAGTGCTGATTTACCACGTGCTCGGCGGTGAAGGAAAACATCGTGAGGAAACCTGCATGTCTGAGAAATAAGAAAAAAAATATTTCGAAGACATGTGAAGTTCGCCAACACGCAATGGGGCAGCGCGGCGGACATTCCCTTGCCCTAAAACCCTCTCAGATATGAGAGGAGGCCTGTGCCCAGCACTGGGTCGTAAATAGGCTGCAACTTTACTTTACTTTACTTTTATTCTATTACTTAAATATGAAATAATAAGTTAAAGCGCTCTGTGTTTGATACCATAGTACTGTAGCCTCCTGATTAATGTATCATGGTGAACACAGTCGAAGGCCTTGAAAAGGTCACAAAATATACCCAAACCATTCTATGAATTGTCCAATGCTCAAAAATATGTTTAATAAGCTAAACTCGAGCGTTAGTTGTCGAGCGACGTCTTGTAAAGCCGAATTGATTTTTATGTAGCAATTAATAAATATTAAATAAATTTAATATCTGATCTTAACTTATTTTTTTTAAATTTTATTAAAAATTGTTAGTATAGAAATTGGTCTAAAATTGGCGGCGTCTAATGTACAATCAGATTTAAATAAAAATATGATTTTACTATGTTTCGTTAAATTAGGAAACATACTAGTTTCGTCACTTGTATTAAATATAGTGACTAGATAAGTTGCTATTGAATCTATTATAGATATAATAACTTTAACGAAAATCCCCAATTTTTAACATCAATAGTTTTAAAATATTTAACGACATCTTTTCGCAATGCCCTATGGAATTTAAAAGTATTTGAAGTCTTTACATTTTGCTTAAGCAATGATTCAGTGACAATAGGAGAAGAAATAAATGATTTTGTTGTCAAAAAAGGAATATTAGTAAAATTTCTTAACCAGATCGAGTAAAATTATTGTTAATATTCAATTGGAAATCTGAGTTGCACTGTTTGACTTTCTTCGTTTCACTATTTATTAGGGCGGCACTGAAAATTTCGGGAATCAAGGAAGTGACACAACACTACTATTTAAAAATGTATTTATTGCTTTTTGAAGTATTCTCCGCGAAATTTGATACATTTTTTCATACGATGGAACCAATCATTGAAGCAACAACTCCATTCGGAAGTTGAGGTCTCCAAAATGGCCGTTTTGTAGGCGTCCACAGCTTCTTCAGTTGATGAAAATCTCTGTCCATGCAATTTATTCTTTATTATAGGGAAAATATAGAAATCATAAGGGCTTAGGTCGGGGCTGTACGGCGGATGGTCTAATAATTCTATGTTTTCTTGCTCTAAAAACTCATTTGTTCTGTGTGCGGTGTGAGAACTCGCATTGTCGTGATGGAGGATGATGCGGCGGTCGCAGTTCTCTTTACGGAGTTCAGAAACGACCTGTGGTAAACAAATGCTAGCATACCATTCTGCATTAACCCTTCTTTGTCCCTTTAGAGGAATAGTCGTAACATGGCCAGTTTTGGAGACAAACGTGGCCACCATTTTTTTTGCAACACTCAGTGAACGATCAATTTTTGTTGGCTTTAACTCATTTTCGAACACCCAAACTCGTGACTGGTTTTTTTGTTTCGGGTTCGTACGCGTACATCCAGGATTCGTCACCTGATACGATGTTGTATACAGCATTTGAGGATCCTGCGTGGAATATTTCGAGAGTTCTGACGCACCAAGTAACGCGAGCCGCTTTTTGCTCTTCACAGAGCGAATGCGGTATCCACCGGGAAAACAACTTTTTTACACCTAATTGTTCATGCAAGATTATTTGTATTTGACTCATGCCATTGTCTGAAGTTGCTTGAATTTTGCAGTATGTCACATGTCAACCTTCCTCAATCAGATTACGCACAGCATCAACGTTTTCTTGGGTGACTGCAGTTTTTGGACGAGCTTGACGGGGATCATCACTGAGCTTGACACGTTCACGTTGAAATTCAGCAAACCAGCGATAAATTGTGGTTTTGAATGGGGCTTCATCACCAAATGCAGAAATCATCCGGTCAACACACTGTTTTTGTGTTAAACCACTTTGAAAGTCATAATAAATCATTGCTCTTGAATTTTCTCGAGTCAATTCCATTTTCTCAACGACTAAACAAGTTTGACAAAACCTTGTGACAAGACCGAGAATTTTTTTTAATAAATAAATGATATTCGATTTTTAAAACCAAGTAGTTTTCAATTAAAAATACTTTAATATGACAGGAACAGTGGAAATATTCCATTCCCGATACTTTTAGTGCAGCCTATGTATTTAGTTTTAATTTTGTTACTTAAACGTAAAGCCTTAGTTGTGGAACACACTTTTTTAAATATTTTAATATGTTTTTACATAATCTCTAAATATAACACCATTAATGTATGATCTTTGATAATAAAGCTCGTATAACCTTCGCCTACTTTTAAAAATTCCTACTGGACCTCCCTTAACTGCAACGTCTACGGAAGATTATTTCTGCAGTCCTAAGGCATGGCGAGGCACGAAGTGTAGTGGCAGCGTAAGTTAATCATCTGCCTCATATCATACCAGGTAATGAACAGCAGCATCTTTCGTATATTAACTCAAAATAATTAAACCACTGTAGTAACCATCCCACCTACCAAGCACGGCAACTGTGGTAAATATCCCCCCTATGAGGCGGTCAATTGGAGAGTTTTTTGTTCAGCAATGGCTTTTTATAGGCTGTAGTGATAGTGATATATAAGGCACAATACTAAATTTTATTCCCCATGTTGTATAAAAACGTACGAGTACGTTAATCAATCGCTAGTCACTTATTACTATAATATGCTAAAACGAATACAATAATTTTTGCCTTTTTGCCCAATGTCTTTGTCTAGAATCACAATCAGTAAGCAGAACACTTACCCTTCAGTTTTTCGTTTAGTTTAATACGTACGCCCTTTCCATCGATTGTTGAATTTTATTTTCTTACATAAAACAATACTGGACAAAAAAAAACTTTATATATTTCGTCGTTTCATAAAACAGCCAATTAGAGATATAAAACTTTCTTGATTTTGAGACTGAATGCAAATAATATCTCTGAATGTAACGAACTATTTTGTTGAGTATATATAAAACTACAAAATAAAAGGATGCTACTCGTATTAGAAATTACTCTGAAGGTTAATTGTTAAAAATAGTAAAAGTGTGAGAGCGGATGCTCAACTTGCTCTCTTGCTTGCGCAATTAATCATTGTCAAGAATATGACAGCGTACAGCACTATACATTTTGTATAGAACCAATACAGTTTGACCAATCGTAATACGTACCAATCACAATCACACATTGCTGTAACGTGAAAGAAATAATTACATGCTGACACCAATGTATACAAACCAGAAGCATCACTACTTATCTCAATGTAACACAGGGCAGCCTCTCAGCAACACGATGTTCCTTGTCTACATTTGTAGAAAACCCCAAAGAGCATACGAGTAGTATGTAGTGACGACAGTGTAACTCGTAGAATTACCGACTAATGCCTCCTAGTCGAGTGTGCGATACTTTATACTGCTAGAAATGTGAGAGATTGCCGTTAAACTTTAATTTGTTCGTATTTTATTTTATTTTATTTTTTTACCCTCATTCTATATAAACTGTAACCAAAAATACATTAAATTTTTAATCAATATAGCATTTTCTGCACTAAGTTCGAGGCTCGTATCGAATAGAGTACATGAAATAGATTTAATAAATCATGCTAAATGGGTATAAGATTGTGCGTGCGTGCGTGTGAGTGAAGCATGAACCAACCAGAAAATTTATTTCTGCAAAACATTGCTGGCGGATAAAGACCTCATGTCTAAGAACAAAATGCAGTTGTGACAACGCATCAGTAACCTTCTTTGTTAGAGGTTATTTGCAGATGTACATGGGCAGCATTAGTAGCCATTAACCTTCTTGGTGGACTGTGTTTGTCACTTCAGTTTCAAAAGAATTAGAGATCCGCTATTCTATATTTTTCATCACCATCATCATTACAGCCAAACAAATTTATGATTATCAAAGCCCACTGCTGAGCACAGTCCTCGTCCATAGATTGTCTCCTAGGTGGGATATTTGCCATAGTGACGACGCTTGATAGGTAGGTTGGCACCCGAACTTTTAAATTTTCTTAATGTCATTAGAAAGACGCTCAAAAATGAGTCATATGCGCATTAGGTTGGCTTAGTGCAAAAATTTAAATAAAAAAAATCTTAACCCAGTATAGGTAAAATAATAAAATATTGTCGTGGCGCTGTGGTTGAGATATTAATATTGCATGCCTAGAGCTAAGAGCGTAGGTATGTTCTACTAGCGCATAGAAATTAAGATTTCAAGGTTTTGTCGCACAAAATCGTATTTAAAGATCATAATATTAAACATATAAATGATATAAAAAGCACACTGTTAGAAAGACAAATGGTTGTTGAACTTATTAATATTTTTTTTAAATCAATTAGTTGCTATTTTTACATCATCATCATCATTACAGACCTTCACAAGTCCATTCCTGAACAAAGACCTCTAGGCCCAAGAAATGCCATAAAACACGGTCCTGAGCCACCTGCATTCATCGACTTTCTGCATATCTTACCAGGTCGTCACTCCATCTAGTGGGGGACGCCCTAAACTTCGTACGCAGGTATGAGGCTGTCACTGGAGAATTTTTTTCCCCATCGGTTGTTGATTCTTCGAGCTATATGGACGGCCCATTGTCACTTCAGCTTATTAATCCGTTGGGCTATGTCGGTCCCTCTGATTCTAATGCCGATATAATTTCTAAGTTTATCACGCAGAGAAATAGTGGTTTTAGTGCCTTATGGTGTAGATTTATCGAGTCCGCATGGAGATGTAAACACCGTAACTTTTGAAAATATTCATTTTTTCACTCAATCTATTTCTTAATCTCTTCATCTGTCATGTGGCAAGCCATGGAATATAAATGGCAATTTATTTTGTTTTGTTTAGTTATAATTAATGTGTTTCGGCTACGAAATGTCGAAATTTCCGTGTTTTAGCAGCCTTGTATTAATTTATATTTGTAAATAGACTGCGGCAGTCTGACTGCCTCTCTCAGTTCGGTGTCTACCGCCGTCGTGAGTATATACTGTATTTTTTGTTTGCAGCGGCTCAAAAAGATCGCTCTATAAATACAAAATATTCCAATAACCAAATTTCATACATACTTGATTATTATGATAATCAGAGATTTTTATTACAATATTTTAAAAGTACAGAATAAATAATAGTAGTATGTACTAAAAGTAAGTAGAATGTATATATTTATGTAGATTTATAAATACGCCTTGTACTTTAAGGAGGTACCTGTGTGGCGGCGCTGTCGTCGCGCCACTAGCAAAACACATCGAAGCCTAAATCGCGCTAACAAAGTCCCGAAGTTAAAGAAGTATATCCGAACTACCACTCGGAGCGTTGGCCGCTCCCCGGGAAGAACACCTTGCCCGGCGGGAGATCTCCCCTTTTCCTCTTCCATCTGCCACAGTGGTGACCCCGACATGATATGAACACGCAACCAATAACCTTCGGAAACTACAACTTCAAATCTTCGTCATCGTCCTCAAGTAACCCATTCATTCGCTCCCGGGTAGATATTTTCTGCAGTCTTCTCATTCTGCAAGCCGTCTAGCTTTACAAAGGTTCATCACAGCACTGGAATAATAATGCTTCCTGTTCCTTCAAGCTACTCTCTGCGCTACAGTGTTCGGCATGGCTCTGAGCCTTACTGCTTGCCTTTGATTCATGGCACTGTCGCAGCTTACTTGCCTTCTTCTCGACTCACCATAGACTACAAGGCAATCCCTGGCACTTGCTCCGGCTCATCATTATCACCGGCATCAATTGCAAGTGCGTAGTATGGCATGCATTACACACCGGCATATCGTTCGCACCGGCGTCACTTGTCCTTACGCACACAGCATGCATTCCCCACCGGTATTAAGGACGCACCAGCAATCGGACTGCATTATCGACCTCCGGTCTGAGCAGGGGGGTAATGTGGGGGCGCTGTCGTCGCACCACAAGCGAAACACATCGAAGCCTAAATCGCACTAACAAAGTTCCGAAGTTAAAGTAGTATATATAGAATAGCTCCGAACTACCACTCGAGGCGTTGGCCGCTCCCCGGGCAGAGCACCTTGCCCGGCAAGAGATCTCCCCTTATCTTCTCACCCGCCACACCTGACTGATGATATGCATTATGAGTCGTGTACTTTTGGATTTTCCAAACTTTTTTTAAATTCATGTATGATATAAAAATATTGGGAAGTTGTTAGTATAATAATAAGGTTATTAAAAAAACTTGTGTGTATTTAAACTACATTAAAAATTTACGTGTAGTCATGTTATACGTAATTTTTTTAATGCGCAGGGCATGCTCAACTGGATTTATCAATAGTTTATTTTATATATTTACTACTAGTTAATGTTTTATAAAGTTGTTTTGTGAAGGATTTCTTAAAAAGGAGGAAGAGTGCAAAGGAGAACGATTGACAGAGGATCGAAGGAACCGATTATGGATAAGGGAAAGATAGTCGAAACGGTCATATAAATAGTGAGGAGTGGAAGATTTAAGCAGAACGCCGCACAAAGCGGAGAAAATGTATTTCTGCAAAGGTGTATCGCGAGCCATTTATATCTCTAATACTATAACAAGCACGATGAATTTTTAATAACAGCTTACTATGTTCAGGGAAATGCTTACGCATACCCACCTCGCGGGGGCAAGGACAGATTATGTCAGACTCGCACCGAATAAAACTCCATGGTGTTTCATCTTCGTCGTATATTGGCAGCACCACGGGAACGCTTTGGCACATATAAGTGGTCCCACCAGCGCTGGCCGCCCTATGGCGGCCCCTTCTCGGGAAAGAGGACTACTCCTCCCTTATCTCATTCTCAGGTAAGGCGGACCAGAACACATGGCACGCCCTCCTCCGCGGCCTCCAACTTCACATGCGCAACGGAGGCCCCCTTGTCCGATGCGCGAAGGCCATGGGGCCAGAAAATACTAGCACTCAGAAGCACCAGTCTTCCTGAACCCAGTGGCGGATCCGGTCTATGTCGCCGCCGCCAGCCAAAATTCGACTGCGGAGGGTAGGGAAAGCAGCGCCTCGCAATACCAACACTCCTCTCCCGCACTAAAAAAGGCCTCCGGCCACCTGCACTCACCAAGCGAAACGCAGAGGTAAATCTCTACTTCACGCTGGTTTTCTGTGTGGTGACGGCTCCGTGGCGCAGTGTCTTAGCGATACGTTGAGGCGCTGGTGGCCGTGGGTTTTAATCCAGCTCTGTAAGTAATTGTATGGCCCATAAATATTTTTTTCCAGGTCTGGATGTTTGTCCTTCTGAAATTTATGTATGTTAACTGCCCCTACGATATAGAAAAAAAACCTAATGTTTTTTTGAAATCACTGTAATTTATAATAATAGCACAAGAGTGGTTATATATAAATATTTTAAAACTAACAATCTGAAAATGATAGAACAGCTTGAAATGTACATCTCGAGGGATGTTAGAATGGTATATTCATAGAAAAATGTTATTTGAAAACTACGGTAACAGAGTTTTCGTGCAATAAACAAAAACCCAGAGCCGTCAATAAATATATTTGATGTTGTAGTGGCGTTAATAATGTCTACCCTCGCATCTTTCTCAATAATTGGAAGTTTATTTAATGTCTTCTACTAAAGTAATAAAATGATTGGTAAAATTTAAAGGAAATTTCAATTTCAATTAAAAATTAAAGCAGATTTTAAGGAACTAAGTCATAAAATAATTTCCACTCCGGTGTAAACTTAATTTTTAATGAACTAAATAGTAACATTAGAAACCACTCTGAAGTATGATCCATTTAATAAAAAAATATATTAGAATAGGTTCAAATTGACAAACAACAATTCAAACACAAAAAAGACCTCAAGAAAAGGCGGCAATAAATCTAGCACCGCCCCTGCGTTTAAGTAGCTCCGATGACTTATATAATCTGTGGTGACCTGGGAGAGGTAGTGGTAAGTTTATTTACACGGCTGCTGTACATAGAAACTCGAGTATATTATCTCAGTCGGAGGCGCATACGTTCATTTTTTTGCGTAAGTACGAAAAACAATTTTAAAAACTAAACTATAAAGCACTTGTTAAAAATAAGCTAAATAAAACGCATTATACGACGATTATAGTTATTTTAATAAAAAAAATAGTGCTTAGTTACATAAACTAATTGTGACAAATTTTCCCTTTAACTTAAATTTTATTTTTTTAATTTCCACTGACAAATATTAAATGATCAAAATCATATCACGATATCTAAAAGTTCGGATAGGATTTTTTTACATATTGCATGAATAAAAATAAATACTACATGCTATCCGAACTTGAAATATATTGCGACAAATGTGGCTAGAAGGGACATAAATCGTACTTCAATCACATTCGCAGGCGCATTGCACCTTTAAATTTCCCCTTCTGCAATGTAAACGTTGCTGCGTGGAATAGAGCTCATGTCTGTTTACTTAATATAAAAATTTTTAACAGTGGTAGAGCCACGCGACAGCTTTTGCTGTCGCACGGATGGGCCGGCTTGAACCGGGGTGGTACCACGACCTCACAGAATACCAGCGTGAAGTAGAGGTTTACCTCTGCGTTTCGCTTGGTGAGTGCAGGTGGCCGGAGGCCCTTTTTTACTGGAAATGAGGCATTCCATCTTAGTCCTCACGGGTGCCAACGCATCTGCATTTTGATTCGCAAACGAGGAAAGATGTAGATGTCTATGGGCCGCAGCAACCACTTACCATCAGGTGGACTGTGTGCTCGTTTGTCACCCTTATCCTATAAAAAAAACTCTTTGTTCACTTTGCAAATAAGTCTCACAAATCCTTTTTATTTATTTAAATGTTTTATTCAAAGGAGACAATTTATTTTTGTATGGAGAACGGGCCCACCATAAATTTTAGCTACACTTAATGAGATGCATGTCGATATATTTCTTATAATCTATTTATTTCAATAGTAATATTAGATTTACCGAATCTAAACGGAGTACTGAGGCATACAAAAATAAAAAATGACTCTTACTGTAACATAAAACAATGTAAAGCGATTGCGCGATAGCGATAAAAAACAAAGTTATAGATACATTCAGCATTTATAGGTACTATAAGATCTATGGAAAATCCTCTTAGTGGTTCAGGCAAAATATAGTGCCTGCCTTGTGCACAAATGTGAAATTGATACTATTTTATATGTATGTACTGATTGTCAATATACATCCTAATATGTACCATTAAAATAATATGATATTAAGCCAAGATGACTCAGGGATAATAGGTACATTTATAATATTACCTACACACGCTTAATATAATAAGAAAGATGTTTTGCATTGGTTATGTAAGGATAAAAACATAAATTATAATGCAACTGCATTTATTATAGTAATCCATAATTTTCAAAGTAGTTATTAATAGTAGAATAGACAGACAGACAGCCACAGTGTATAAACTTTGTAAGTAAAATATATTTTACTTCTTCACTACTTTTCAATGTGTAATAAAAGATAAAAATGATATTACTACCTAGTCATTTTGGCTTTAATGGTGTTTGGGGTATGATAATTAGTCAGTTAATATATTTTCAAACAAAGTTTATACACTGTGGCTGTCTGTCTGTCTATTCTACTATTAATAAACTACTTTGAAAATTATGGATTACTATAATAAATGCAGTAAACACGTGTAAAATTTAATTGTATTTAATCATAATTTAATTCATAATTTCAAAAGATTTTTTCTAAATGATTTGATGATAACGTGTCTATTTCTTATATTGGTAGGAATTTAAAGGGACATTTTCAATGATTAGAGATATGATATAAAACTGTTGTATGCAATATCCATACTCTTTTTTGTCTTTGCATACGGACAGCTCTGCAAGCTTTCAGCCTGAAAGACATACAGATGTGTTCTCAGTGATCAACCTGAAGAAAGTTAAGAACTTTTGTAAAGAGTGCTTATATTAAATATTAATTCTTATCAATACATTACTTTTTCTATATTTATTGCAATCTAAATAGCGTGTTGAGACTATGTTCATGTACGTATTGATTAACATTTCAAAATATTATAAAGCCAAAAAAACATGTCCATTTATGACAATGTTAGAAATCAGGACATTTCCATTAATAAGAGATATCAGATAAGACTATGCCTTCAATGTCAATAAACTATATATCCATATTTCTGTCAGTATTTTGTTATCTGTTTCTTAAATAAATAAGAAATTATTATAAAATATACACCATTTTTCAGCTCCAATTGATCAAATACAAAAGAAGTAATTATAGACTGCCATTAAAAAAAATTCTGACTGAAATGAGTGTCTGAAAAGTTGCCTGAAAAAAGTTGCCTGATTTTTTGGTTTCACTGGTTTCATATAGAAGAAAATGATATTAATTTTCTATTGTGTCTAATCGTTAATGACAAAATAATAAATATTTCTTTCTGCAGAGTTAACATCACATTAGTCTAAGCATAAAAGAAGCATCTGATTCTGTCGCAGGATATGGTCCAAAAATATCAAGGATGTAACCATTACACACAATCACAATACTTATGCAAACTATATATTTGCTTCTGTAACAAGTAAACACTACTTTTTTTCACACAAAAATATATGTTTCATAATTACAGTATATAAAGTATATATGGCTATCTACTATGGCTGTCATGAATTCAAGATCCATGTCTGGACAACCAAATAAGCCATCAGGTATTGTCAAGTTATATGGAGAAACTTGCTGAATACATAAGGTATTTATACCTAAATGCAGTTAAATGAATCTTTCTTCAAAGTCCATGAAACAACTTCAAACAGAGAAGCTTCCTTAAATCTCCCGACCGATAAATTCTGATTTTCTTTTTACATACACAAAAACTTGTTTTATGTATTTATTCCATCTAATATTTGATTTAGATTTTACAAATAACATAATACTTTAATACTTTATCACTCTTAACATACTAATAAAGGTCTCAGACCTGCGTTTGTCATTTGTTTTAGGTAATTCAATATAAATTATAGAGTTTCCAAAATTCTAGGTGGAAAATTATACTCTTGTATTAGGTACATACTTATAGTATAGAAATACATGATTGGGAATATTAATATTTTGCTAACTTGCTTGATATAATCCATATTACGATACGAATACAATGTATATCCATGTATCCCCAACTTGTGTATCGATGAGACGATATATTGTTGTCTTTTAATGTAACCAAACAAGTATAAGCTTTTTTATTTTGCTACCAAACGTATATAACCATTAACCAAAGACAGACCGGCTTTATTCTTACATTAGTGTGATGTGACTCGTACTCTGTTTTCAATCGAGTGAATCAAGTGAATTTGTTTAACTCGGTACTCGTGTCAAAATAAATTTTACTCGATACTGCATGCACTCGAGTTACCGAGTCAACTCGATGCACCGTGTAGATTTGGAGAGCAATGGAGACATGTTACTTCACTAATTCACTTATAGTTTATGTTGCCGCTGGCGATGTCACAGGTTACATCCAAATTCAAACTTGCAACTGGCATGTTGTAAACAAATATGAATTTGATTTTGAATATCGTGATTGGGCTATCATTGTCGTTCACATAAAAGGTGATTGAAATATACTTGTTTGTTTAAAGTATGAGTGATAACAGTGAAATAACAATACAAAAATCGTCAGTGTGGCTTTATTTTGTAAAAAATAATAAAGTGAAGAAAGCGGTTTGTAAGATATGTAAAAAGCAGTTTATAGGTTTTTAAATTCTACAGAAATTAAAATAAAACATGGAAATACTACAAATAAATTAATAATAAGTATTTGTAATTTATTGTTTTTCTTTTAAAATGCTTTAACTAAAGAAATCGCTATGCTTAACTCGAGTGATAAAAATCTACTCGCTGCAGGGAACTGTAAATAGTTATTTCGAATTACTCGAAAACTCAAGAACAATAAGAGTGATGTTATAAATTAACCCGAGTGACTCGAGTCACAAAATTCTACCCGGATCGCATCTTTATCTAACGGTCAAAGCAGTGTCTATCTACAATTTAGTGATGAGCTCGATTTACTTATTCGAGATCGATTTAATTTATTGTTATATTCTGTAATATTAATAAATTGATTAAGTATAATTTGTGATATTGAAATTATTAATAACATTAATACTTACCTCATAAAGTTACAGAGAAATTATTTTATGAAGATTGTCTATACGCAAACTAAAAACATTAAGGTTTGTGTTGGATGGAATAACAAATATAAAAATAATTTATAATAAATTAACAAAGCTTAGTTCCACCAATTACTCGAGTTGCATAATTGGAGTTTAATTAATACGTGAATTTCAACTCGAGTTGAGATTCTTTTGAGTTGGCACATCTCCATTACAATTTTTTTTAATATTACATTTTCAAAACCAATTACTACTTGAACACGAATATCAAAATAACTCTTATTTTTCAGATTTCTTGATTCTGTTTAGATTTTCATAAAATCTTTAGGGATATTTACAATAATAAATTGGTATATTTTGTTTTTGTTATATACCAACTGAGCTCAAAAAATGTATTAAAAATATACATACAAAATATTTAAAAAGTAAACTGAAATGTAAAACGATTTAACGATGGAAATAGGTAAGAGGATGGTACCCATCCGAATAAAATTCGGGGTTGGAAAGTAGCTCTAAACCTATCTAATGACTAATAAGTATTAAAATAATACAGAGTAGATAGTACTTTATGCATGGTTTAGAATTATACTTTTAAATAACTAAGCGTCCAAAATTTATGACTGTCATTAAATGTTAGTATCTATAACAGAGTGCTATCTTCATGCTCGCTTGTGCCAGCAGATGTGACGGAATAAACGAGGAGTTCACGGTCTTTATATAATATATCACTTAGAATTTAACAATATCGTAAAGACTACCTTTGTAGTTTTGTATTATTCCATTCAAATATTAACTTTTTTTTTTACTTTTACCATCCCACAGCAGCCCTGGATACGAGCATCTTCGATTGCATTAAAGTTATAAAAAATAGTTAGCCAATATCTCGTGAAAAATAAAATGGATTTGTTTTAAAAATAATACATAGAAATGTTTCCCTTTTTAATAAATTAACTAAGTGCAGCAGTGTCTATTATATTTAATATCAACTACATAACGAAAAATATATAACCGCAATAAAAATAAAACGTCTTAATAAGTTGTTGTCACTACTTATTCCCAAGAACAATAAACCTAGCAAGCTAACAGCATAGCAAAGTGGCGAAGCAATCAGCTTTGTAGCGGTTTCTAACGGTTGCCGTTGAGCAATCAGTTTCAAAATAGGAGGTTCAGATGCCTGGGTGATCAGTAATCGATTGCTGAAAACAGAATTTGAAAATTCGAAACCGTTCTCGAGATAATCGTGGGACAGACGGACAGACGGACAGACATCGTGAAATCAATAAGTATCTTCGCAAGCTTCGCCACTTAATAAGTGTCTGCGCAAGCGTCGCCACTTAATAAAAGTGCTTTCACATGTTTCCTTGTTATTAAATATTTTTTGTATAGTTGAGCAAAAACAAAACTAGCGAGGACAGTTTATGACACTTTAAAATTTTTTACTACAGTGCATTTAGTTGGTGTTATGTTCAGAAATATTACAAGAATGTGAAAGTATAGCTAAAGTTGAGGCAATATTTTGTTTGTTTAAGAGACCATTTTTAAATCCCTAGGTAAACAGACAAATAGCGCTTATTCCACGGATAATTGAACAGATAAGTAAATTTTCCATGATTAAGAAATAATAATGAGCCGTGGTAGGTCAGTTGGTTAGCGCTTGCTGTAAGTTTCACAGTACGCGAGAAACCAGGTTCGATCCCCGCCGGCACCAATGAAATTGTTAAATGCAAATTTAAGTGCTGATTTACCACGTGCTCGGCGATGAAGGAAAACATCGTGAGGAAACCTGCATTTCTGACAAATAAGAAAAAAATATATTTCGAAGACATGTGAAATTCGCCAACATGCATTGGGCAGCACGGCAGACCTTTCCTTGCCCTAAAACCCTCTCAGAAATGAGAAGAGGCCTGTGCCCAGCAGTGGGACTTGTATATAGGCTGTAATTTAACTTAAGAAATAATAAAAATAATGTCCTCCAGAATAAGTTTTGGTCACGGCATCCGGTCTCAACGGACTCAACGGAGACTAGCCATCTGCGTAGAACAGCATGATACTGTTCGAGTGAAAAAATAAAAAAAATTCCCTCATCATTACTTTGTTCATTAGAGCAACAAAGTTTGATCATCGTCAGCACCAATTAAATTGTTAATTGTAATTTTAAGTGCAATTTTAAGATTTATCACGTGAACTAAAAAAATATTCGAAGACATGTGAGTCTGAAAACAACCACAGCGAGCGGCAACCATTTTCTTGTCCCAATAACTCCAACCCAAAGCCAAGCTTATATACATTCGCCTCTATAGTGAAGTCGAACGTATATAATCGTAGTTTGTAAGATTTAGGTAGTTATTAGATATTTTTTCTGAGTATTAAAAATTTTGGTCTAAATGATATTCTTTGATATTATTTGTGATCTTTAACATTAAAAACCAGATTATCCGAAGAGCTCTTTTAGTCACCTTCAAAACAGTAAAAATCTAAATTTGCCTCACTTTTGAATGTAACTTGATATCTTCGTATTTATTTTTCTAATATTCCTTTGTCCACTCAGAAAGTAAAGTTACAGTATTTATACGGCACAGTCTTCCTTCCATTTTTGAGAGTGTTTCAACTTTAAGTGCTGATTTACCTCGTGCTTGGCGGTAAAGGAAAACAACAATCTGCATGTCTAAGTCCATTCCAAAGGAACGAATGGGTTCACTCGACCGGGGAGCGAGCATCCTCCACAGAGTACCAGCGTAACTAGCTCTACCACGTAAGCTACGTATTAGAGCCATGCCGCAGCTATATTGTAATTGTAGCAGAAATGGGCCAGTTTGACCGACCGAGGATCAAGTCCTCACAAAATATCAGCGCTAAATGGCAGCTCAACGCTGCTGTGTTTTATTGCGAGTGTAGAGAACCGGAGACCGGTTTTCACTGGACATTTATCCTCTAGTTCTCATGGGTGACAACGCATCTACATTATGATTCTTAATCAAGGAAAAGATCTTGGTGTCTATGGGCTACATCGTCCATTTATTACCAAATGACTGTGTGCTCGTTTGTCACCTTATTTAAGAGAAAAAAAACTTATTAAAAATTGTGTTGTGTCGGAAAAGCAATTAAATTTCGTATGCAGCATTGCTTTTTGATTTTAGATTTAGTCGGAGCTTAGTATTTGATGTAATATACATTGAATGACATGAAAAGTAATAAACATTATATTGGAACTAACTACATGTACCGAATAAATGTATAGTGATTAAGAGGGACCATTTATAGAGAAATTTAAACTAATAAAGAGTAAAAGCCGACTTCTGAAAATTATGTGCTACTACTATTATACCGCTGCAGCACGGCTCTACTACGTTATACACAATGAACACTATATTACAATATTCTAATTACAAGATAATGAAAAGGTTAAAGGAGAGGCGCGGCGGGGGAGCAACTGGCGAGCGCTGCCAACACGTCTCTCACGAAAATGCCATCCATAATGTATACTCAGCGTAACACATTATGCGTTCGACGGCAAATCCAAGAAGTTTTAGTTACTTTTATTACTCTATATCAAGCTACATCATGGTTGTAGCACAAATACCTCTACTCTACCGCGGAAGACCACGTTTTCACAGAATAGAGGGTAAAATAGCAGCATAATACCACTGTATTCCTTATGGTGAATGTAAAGAAGCGGAGACCCTTTTATTGGAAACGAGATATTCCATTTCAGTACTCTGGGGTGATAAAATATCTGCAATTCGATTCTTAAACTAGGACAGATTTAGATATTTTATGGGCCTCAGCGTCCAATTAACAAGTGGACACCCTCAATATATAAAAAAGTCAAAGCAGCGATAGCAGTCTTTTGCAGATGCGTAATGACATCGAAAAATAATGATAACGTTTAAAATAAAACGTTATCATTAACAATGCTATTGTGGAGGCGCTGGTCACGCCACAAGCGAAACGTACCGAGGCCTAAATCACGTTATCAAAATTCCGAAGTACTGCGTTATATAAAGAATAGTTTTGGGCTCCTCGGGCTAATAACCCTACCCGGCAGAGATTTCCTCATTTCCTCTTTCGGCCAAAGTAAATAACTGCGGTTGCCAACCCGCTTACTAAAAGGCAATCTATTGGGAGGCCTATGTTCAGCAGTGGACATTTGATACGCTGTAGGTAATGGTATGGTGATAACATAACGCAATTAATCATTTAGGATCTTCTTTTAAGGTTTTTAAATTGTTCATAGTAATAGATGGAATAAATGCTGTAGTGGAATTTGTTCTACCGACAAAATTTGCTATAAAATACAATTTACTTAGCAGTCTGTATCAATTCCAGGCCGACATCAAAGACATTGAAAGAGCTTTACAAAACTGTTTGTTTATGCATGCATTTCGATTCCATGTTTGTACTGTATAAAGCTCTGCACGTTTTTTCACAGTATGAAGTAGCAAGCGCAATCCAGTAAAATATATAGTATCGCTAACATCAAAAATAATTACTTATAACAACATCCTCATCATAGCGAATGTTTCTAAAAACGTCTATTATAATGGGTAAACGTAACCCCACTCTATGGTAAAGCCGGAGGGCTATGACATATGCCAAGAAAATGTACTGGTCTTTTCTATACTATAGCCAGACATATGCCAAGAAAATGTACTGGTCTTTTCTATACTATCAGCCAATGACAATATTGTATTTATTCCAGATACTTACAAATTTCGTAAGCCTAAAAAAATAAAAAATATGTCCCACATCCAGCGAGTGATGTGTACGGTCTTTAGGAGTAAGGATGAAAAGGCGTTTGTAAGAACTTTTAATTTATTTTCAATCGACACTGAAGTATCTAAAGTAATTGGTGGGAAAGGAGCCGCTGTGCAATAGAATGTTCTTTTATCTGAAGTAAATGGATTAGATAAGCTCGGAGTTCAATAAATAAATGGAAAAATATCTCGAAGCTCTCTTTCGTAAAATACAATCTTTTCATCTGCATCAACAATTGATTTTCATATTTATTATTCTTGTTATTTTCATCAGCTCTATAAAGTCCATAAGACATTGGTCTATTTCCGTTATGAGGAGAATTTCCTCTAATTGCCACAAAGTTTGCCTGCTAGGCAAACTTTGTTTTGGTTTATACGCTATGCCCTCTGTAGGATTCCCAGTATGGTGGAAGCAGTTTACTTACATTAATTGCTCAAAGACAAATATACCTAACTAATCTAACCTAATCAGACCCGGAAATAATCTTTTGTAGACCATTTAAATATTTATACCTCGCGGAATTCAAATCCGTGGCCTTCAGCGTACGCGCGCTAAATCACTGCACCACGTAGCCGTCTGCACAATAGGCTTTCACAGCCCCGGACGATTCGTAGACGTCATCGTCGTTATACCACCATATATGGGAAACCATGGGATTTTACTGGTATATTCTATAGTTGGCTTTTGCAGCACTTACGGGTTAAATCGTGATAAATTCTATCACGGTACAAAAATATATTTTTTATTTTAGCCTATAACTGAACAACTGTTTATCCCTAACCATGAAAATGAACAGTCCTTTTTAAGGTTCTATAAATCCAAACAGAAACCAAGGGGTCCCTTATGCTAAAATTGTGTAGTCTTTTGTATGTTCGTCTGTCAAGATTCTCTTCTGGGAAACGGGAAAATCTATCAAGTTGAAATAATATCGAATACTAAAGTCTAAGTTCCATTTGAAGTGTATAAATTCAAGCTTCTCGATCAAGGCAATGAAAATATTTATTGATTGAATCAGTACAGATGGCAACCCCAAGTCTAAGAACGTATTTTGCGTGTTAGTCAATTGATACGGCCAATTCACATATTTGGCATACAGATGTTTATTATTTATTTAATTGCTCGCTAAGTCACTCGTAGGTTTTTACCTATAAGGGTACTAACGCTGACATATAATCATAAAACAAGCAAAAGGTCTCATATCATACCGTAGGGTAAATTCTAAAAAGTTTATTTGTGGTTAATTCACATAAGAAAAATATTTTTGCGATTACAAATTGCAGTTGGAGGCTCGAACAAGTGCAGTACCATTTTTTCCTTCTACAGAGTAAAGTTTGTATAACTTGCCTCTCTTCGTTAACAACTTAAATTGTTATATTAATGTTGTGTACTTACATTACCTATAATGTAATAACTATAAAAATGTTTATGCGGCACCTCCACAGTGCGAGTCCTACTTGCACTTGTCTAGTTTTTATTCATCATCATCATCATCATTACAATCCTACACAAGTCCACTGCTGAACATAGGCCTCCCCAAGAAATACCACAACGCACGGTCCCGAGCCACCTGAATACATTGACCTCCTGCATGTCTTACCAAGTCATCACTCCATCTAGTAGGAGGGCGCCCTACACTTCACCTGCTGGTACGACGCTGCCACTCGAGAACCTTTTTTCCCTGTCGATTGTCGGTTCTTTGAGCTATATGATCGACCCATTGCCACTTCATCATAGTAATTCTTTGGGCTATGTCGGTTACTTTGGTTCTACTGCGGATATTATCGTTTTAATGTCTGTCCTGCAGCGAAACGCCAAGCATAGCCCTCTCCATAGCTCGCTGAGCGACTTTGAGCTTCCTAATACGGCCATCAGTTAAGCACCACGTATCAGATCTATAGGTCACCACTGGAAACACGCACTGGTTGTGCAATCTAGTTTTGAGGTATGTCTGACGAGAAGATGTATCGCAAACTCCCGAACGCTGCCCAGCCGAGGTGAATCCATCGATTGACCTCTCGGTAATAGTTGGACTTACCTAGTTGAACTATTGGTCCAAGGTAAACATATTGGTCAACAACTTCAAGCTTAGTGCTCCCCACAACTACCGGCATAGGTGTGACATGGACGTTAAACATGATTTTTGTTTTGTCAGTCAGTCAGTGTTTGTCAATATCAGTTGGGAGGCACTATTGTAGTCATTGAGCATAATGCTTAGGTCCTCCTGCGATTCTGCCACAAGGACTGTATCGTCAGCAAATCGAAGGTGAGTCATGCACTCGCCATTAATTGTTAAACCTTTTCCAGTCCAGTAGCTTGAAAACGTCTTCCAATTGTGACGCTTCATAATTATTATTAATAAAATAAATAATAATATGATTTACAATAAAGACATTTAAAAATATCTAAATACTTAATATACTGGTCACGTAAATTAGATATATTTATATATGTTATAGATATAGATTCTAAAGAAATGCAAGTATAAGTATATATAAAGAATAGGGGGGGGGGGGGGGGGTCGTTACAAAATTAAGCGGTAAAGAGTTTCCGGAATATAACTTCACTCTGTGTTAGACCTCTCTGCAGTTGAATAGGTTTCGTACTCTGGTTCTTTACTCGGATAGCCATCATAGCTCTACTGCACAAATACTTCAGCACTTCAGTATACCGACAGTACACTTGGCATTCTTGAAGGGACCATAGCACCGCCCAAATTTTGACGGATTCAAAGGCTTTCTCAAAGTCCACATGTGAAAAATAAAGTGACAGATTGAACTCTTCGGTCTTCTGTACAATTTGCCGAAGGGTGTGTATGTGGTCTATGGTGCTTAAGCCTCTTCGAAAACCGGCTTGTCCGTAAGGCTTGAAGTCATCGAGTCTACGTGCTAGACGATTCGTAATAAAAAACACTCTCGAAAACAGTACGTAGACGCGATTCAGAAGGAAAATCGGTCTGTAGTTCTTCCAAAGAGCATTAACTCCTTTCTTGAAGAACAAAATCACCGCACTTCTGCTCCACGCCTCCACTGTAGTGCCACCAAGGAGAACTGAACTAAAGAGCTTTTGAAAGCCTTCAAGTATCGGTTTTCCATCTTTTTTCAGAAGCTCTGCTGTAATTCCAACCTCGCCCGGAGACTTGCCATTTTTAAGGTGCTGGTAAGCCATTCTAATTACGGTCAGACTGAAGTCCGGGTATTATCGTAATAGTGTCGGATAAAATATGCTCTAAGTGGCTTCAACGATGACGTGTACAGCTGCCCAAAAACTTTTCAATCTCAGTCAAAATCGCAGATGTCCCGGAAACAATGGTGCCATATTCGGTCTTCAGCTTAGACAGTTGGCTCTTTCTGGCAGACAGATCTCTAGCAAAGACTTTGGAGCCCTGGTTCCGTTCGATTGCTTCTTATATTCGAGCAGTATTTAAGTTGCATAAGTCCGGCCGTATGCATATGGAGATCTGTCTATTCAGTTGCCTGAATGCTTTCAATTCTACTGAAGACTGCAGCTTCATTTTCCGTCTAACAGCCATAAGATTAAAAGTGTGATCGGATAGTTTTTATATTCTACTGCGAAGGGTCTTGTAAAACTTAGATCCAGTTCTTATTTAGCAGTTTTATTTACTACCGCTAATTCAACGCTGTTATGAAAAGTCATCACTATTTTGCAAAATTAGTAATTTTATTTTAACTGTAATTTAAATTTAAATAAATGAATGAAAACAACGTACATCTTATCTAGTAGGTATAGTTAGAGTTGACGAGGGAAAACTGAAATAAGTGATGGGCAATAGGATATACCTGATAGAAACTTAATAGGAAACTGCGGGTCGCAAATATCCCCCTATGCTGCAATATATAGGTGATGCCTATAATCAGATGTGGAATATGATGAGCTGTAAGATTTGAACGTATGAGAAAAGTATCTTATAAAAATTTAACTTCTTCTAAAGTATATAGATGGATAAATACATTGTGAATCTTCATAAGATTAGTTAATATTTAAACAAAACTTAATGCTTGGAGTATAATGACAAATACATAATAGTTTTATTAATTAACTACACAACTTATTATCCATACTCTACATGGTACCAACACAAAACAAATTGCAAAATCATGTTACAATCTCAATCAGTAATAGAATATTCCCACAACGAAAGCTGTAATCTTTCAGTTTTCGTAACTGTCATGCACGGATGTTGAACTAAGTTATATGCAGTCTCTACTAAATCCAGAGTCGTTGAGACTCTTGACAAAGATTTGCCTATTATATATTTTTTACGTGGTAGAGCCGTACTGCAACTATACTAATAGTATAGTTGTAGCACGAATGGGTCGGCTAGAATGGAGAAAGCCCACGCTCTCACAGAATACCAGCGTAAAATAGTAGCTTAATGTGTTTCGTATGGTGAGTGAAGAGAACCGGAGACCCTTCTTACTGGAAAAGAGGCATTCCATCTTAGTCCTCACGGCTGACAACTCATCTGCATTTTAAACCAAACACAAATGAAAAACTTCGCAAACGATGATAGATGTAGATATCTATGCGCCGCAGAAACCACTCAGGTGGACTGTGTGCTCGTTTGTTACCCTTGTTCTAAAAAAAATATTAAGGATTTCCCATGAAGTAAATGAAATCCCCGTCGAGTTGCACGGATGCTATAACCGATGTGTCAAGCTATGGATAATTTTATCCCCTTTTCTGACTATCCCACCGGTAGCAAAGCTCGTCCGTGATTTAACTGAAAAACGCATCGGTACAAAAACAAACTTCTGTTGGCGAACTATACTGCCTTCGCTGTCAAAACCGGATGTCACACTGGCGCATACGCTTAAAGAGAGAGCGGACTTGTTCACGCCTTTTTTTGCCTACAATTCGCGTCTGGACAGTGGCAACAACATTTCACCTAAACTACCTCACTATCACATTAATTTATTAATTATTTGTATCACAAATAAGGAATTTCTTAAAATTTTGCGATTTCTAGACGTGAATAAAGCTAGTGGACCAGATGGTATACCAGCTATAGTTCTAAAGGCTTGTGCACCTGAATTGTCTTCTGTGCTGACTTGTTTCCCCTCTCATTTAGGTTTGGAATAATACCAAAATCCTGGGAACTGACCAACTTGCGGCCTGTTCCAACAAAGGCAGCCGTTCCGACTCTGCCAATTATTGGCCGATTCAATCACCTCAGTACTCTGCAAGATTATGGAGCGCATTTTAAACGCCCGCTTAATGGCATACCTTACTTAATGGATATTTTTGGAAAATACGAGTATCTGACATCGTTCGTTAGGTGGTAGGATTATTTTACAGTCTAGTCCATCAGTTCAATGTATTCTCTGAAAGTTCCAATCTAAAGACTTGGACTGGCTAAAAGTACCGTCATGCTAACGTCGAGTCTGTGGTAAAAAATGATTTAAAATTGTAAGACCAATGAAATCTTTTCTTTTTTTGTCAAAACCTGTAAATAAGCATCCAGTGTTACAGTGACAATGTTATTAAAGTAATTGTGATCCAGAGACATATAAAAATAACAATTTCAAAAATCGTTTTATTCTGCTACAAGTTATAGTGAAAGTTAAGAACTAAATAAACATTTAAAACAAAGTGAACATAGTAAAAAGTTACCGTATACAGTGACAAAAACATTATAATATTCACAAAATAATAAAAAATAATATCAGTGATGTGTGTGTAATAAATTTTTGCAGCATGAATCATAGTAACGATCTCGGTGCATTTTAAATAACAGTAAGCAGCAAGTGCTCGAGAATTTCAACAATATACGCAAAAGTAGCATGGCGTGGTGGTGTACGCCTATGAACGCCTGTATCGCACCAGGGATCGTGAAAAAAAGTATCCACAGAACGTTTTGCTCACATTTGTACTACAGTGTGTTTTGAAAATATAAAATAATAAATTAACGATAATAATTTTACTTGCAAACGTTAAGATAATTCATAACGAATTTGCCTAGAAGAACCCTCGACTTTTCTTCATAACGAAAGAACGCGCCAATTTAGTTAAAAACCTAGTAAACATTCTGAGAGATAAAGAGCACAGAAATAAACATGGAATCTAGCAGTCATGTATTGTTGCGAAGAAAGTATCATACAAATGGTTGCTCTTATAACTCTTTACCCTCTCTCAATGAAAGTCCGTTGTCATCAAACAACTCCAGAATAAAGAGTTTGCCACTTTTTTCGACATTAAATGACAACGAGGTAGCTAAGTTGAAGGATACCATTAATGAGCTAAGATCTCAGCTAGATAGTGCACATAACGAAGTTCAAAATCTACTGACGGAAAACCATAGCCTCCAAAAGGTCATTAAAGACCAGCAAAACAAAATTAATCAACTAACAATAATCTGCACTTCAAATAAAAATCAACCACGGAAAGTTAACAAAAGTAATAGTGCGACTAAAAAGATAGATTTTCCTGAGAAAAATGTGTCGCAAACACCTTTAAGGAACTGTCCTTCTTCTTCAACATATAACAAACCATGTGAGAATTATTATGGCGGGAAAAATGTGGAAACCTCTTCTCCTCTCTGCTCATCGAAAGAAAACATCAACATACCAGTCACTAAGAATGCATTAAGTAAATCTCCAGACACATTATTATCTGCAAATCAAACCAAAAGTTAAACAGATAGCGTCAACAACCATCGAATTAATACTGATAGCGTTATAAAAACACGTTTATTAATATTTGGAGCTCAACGTTGTAGTAAATTAGCATCTAGATTGATTAAGTTACGCTATAATACTAAATACGAACATTATGATATATACGCTAGCGTTAAACCTTTTGCAACAACTGAGAAGATATTAAGAAACATCGGAAATCTAACACTGAAACCTGATGATAAAATAATATTAAGCATAGGAGAAAACCATTCTAATCCAACAAAACTATTCATTGAACTATCAGCGGTCCTAACAAAGTTACGTTCTCACTGTGTAATGATTCTAAATGTTAATTATAATAATCACTTAAATATTCAATTACTTAATAACAAAATAAGACAAATATGTTATAATTTTTCTAATTGTTATTACCTTGACACTTAAAAAATATGATAATTATATTTATAAACATGACAACAATTATAGTTTATCGCAAAAATAGATTTTTTTTATAGATTATAAAACCACCTATTTACATGGTAATAAAACTGGTGTATCACGCATTTTGTCAGAAAAGTGCCTTAAAAAGAGTAATTTTAGCGTTAAGAATATTCGGGCCAATGTCTGTTATTTTTTATATCCAGAATTTTTTAGCAGCAGCCCAGAGTCAGAAAGTTGACTGTGTTTTGCCCCCGTGCTTCGAAAATCACTTAAAGCCCTTTGTTCTACGCTTGTTCTCAGTGTCGGATTACCATCCCATTGAACTAGAGAGTGAACCTGTGCTTGCGCATACACTAACATTTTAATCCTTAATCTTGATCAGAAGGCTGTTCGCCGTCGAGACTCGTTGCTATGACCGAAATTCGATCTGGAAGACATAAAAATTGACGCTGTTCCCCGTCGCCGTTTATTAATTTCTTTTTAGCACTTAATGGTACACCTTAATAAAAAGGATTAGAAAGGGCGGACTAAATGCCTTTTGATATTCTATCCCACTCGACCCGGGATGTGCGGATAATAATGTGATAAATGCCAAAAATAAAAGTAACATTATAGTAATTCAGAAAAAAAACTACTGATATTAAACATAATGATATAATTAAACAGATTAAAATTTTTCTTCGTATTTATACACAAATTCAAGACAAATTTTCAAAGTTCAATTACATTTTTAATTATAATATACTATCTGATACCCGACGCGTAGCTGCTTCAGAAGAAATAATCACGGAAATATCGTTTTAAATTTGGAAGAGTTATATTGTTTGATTAGGAATGATAACACATTCACTAAAATGGAATAATAATATATAACTTTCAAATAAATTTGTCGGTACAATACGCATACCAGCTACTGTAAGTTAATTGTACTATAACTATAACCTTCGCACAAGTGCAAGCAATAAGTTGACCAAGTTTTACCTTAATTTGATGAAAGGTATGACAGCGCATAAAATACGATCGAACAAAAATTTATTTTATATGTCATTTTGTTCGATAACTTATTGCCATCTTGTAGGTAGTGGTATAATCACGTTGCTGTAGAAGTCTTGGGATTTTATGATCCACTTTTTATCCCTATTGATTAATATTTTCAAAAATGGTTTCATTACCTTTCAATAGAGAAGCTCAAATAAGTACACGATTCATTAGTTTTCTTTCAGTGAGCTCGTGTGGTACCCAAATATCAAGCTTTTTTGTACAGTCAGACTTTTTCAAAAAGGTCAAAACTGTTTATGGTCAACCCTCAATTTCTCGGCTATGTCGTAACTACTAATATGTCAGTCTTGCTCTTCTTGTTCAAAAATAGCGTCGACTTTATCCGTATGAGGGCGACCTGATCGAGCTACATCTTTGACATCGAAATTCCCGCTCTTAAAAGGTTTGAAGCTACTTTGTGCTATTCCTACTGATACTGCATTTTACGCGGCTTGAGTCGCATTTTTACAATACTTTTTTGTAATAAAACTTTAGAATGTATCGAATTTCTTCATTACATTCACACATTTTGGCGAACAGAAAAACAATTGAAAAATGGCGGGAAAGTACTTTTTTTACTTTTTATGTTTTATGTAGATTATTCTTAAGTTACAAATACAAAATATGAAGAAACTTTTTTTCTCAACCTACTCTTAATAACAGAAACACAATAAACTTGTATAGGTACTATAAAATTTACTACACACACACATACGCCTAGTCAGTTTGCGTACAAATATAATTGGTAGTAATAACATGTCTCCTAGTAGTTAGCGGTGCGATCGTTAGCTTAATGAAATACGAGTGGCTTATTGAACACCTGCATGACGATAACGAGTTGCGCTATGATAAAATAATGATTAAAGGAATTACCGGCAAACAAATGTCTTACGGTTATAATTACCTAGATTTAGTATTTAATAACGTATGTTTTATATAATGATTTCTTATATTTACGCAAACACTACACATTGAATAAAAATATTTTTCCGCATTTTATCGCGTTTAATTTACCTATTTTAACTCCCGACGTTTCGGGTGTTTACAGAAACCCATAGTCACGGAGGGAACTAAGATGTTTGACATCCCTATGTCACAGTTATCCCAGCTACCTTCAGTTTAATACTTTTTTCTTATTTCTCTGACATGCAGGTTTCCACACGATGTTTTTTTTCATCGTTGATGGTAAAGCAGTACTTAAAATTGCAATTAACAATTTCATTGGTACCGGTGTTGATAGAACTCGAGTTGCCCGCGTATTGTCAAATTTACAGCGAGCGCTTAACCCTTCAGCTACCACGGCTATTAGTTAATAAATTGATAAATAATACTAATTTACAAGTTATTATTACCGTTGAGTCGGCCTTGTTCTTAATGTAATAAGTTAAAGTATCAAGTTGCAGTTTTAATGGAGTGGCCATTTTGAATTTAAATTAGACCTGTATAGTACAAGATAGGTAATGAAAACTTTTTTATGTAAAAATTATATTACTCACAATCCAAAAGTTACATGACGTTTTAAAATTTGACTTTGAATTGTTCTTATGGAGGCTAAACCATTTTAACATCTCAAGATTTGCAGACAGAAACCATAGGTATATTACTTTTTGGTTCCATCTACGCAGTATGAGCTTACAGTATCTTGAAGTCTTGGAGTAGTATGCTTGGATTTGGATTTAATTTTGTTAATTATGGGATCTCAAGCAGATAGCAGCCTCCTCTCTATTAAAATTAGGATTTTTTTATTTTAATAGCCCATATATTATGTAAGTATTGGTAAATTATATACACTGCCACGACTGTATGTTGGACGCTGTCATAAATTTTGAGCTTCTCTGTCGTTGTCCTCATTGTGACCACTCTCCTGTATGTGAGGCCTTGGGCCTCATGTACGCTTAAAATAAGCGAAACAAGACCCGAAACATATTCCTGGCTGATAAGGGAATCCTTTTATGCTTACGTATATACAAGATATATGGTGTTGGGCAGGGTACCTGGAATCGCAACTCCCGTGTACCTCTTCCTTTCCAATGAGAGCAACTGATATCTGGATGAATATATGCCTTGTAGATTTCACTGAGGGCATAAGCAACATTCGTCGGATTCCGGTGCGTACACAGGAGTTCTTGGCTGATTGTGGTCACGAGGCTTGGGCGAGGTTTTCCCTGTCAATATACGAAAGTTGATTGATGTGAACAATGAGCAGTATTTTTTCCGCACCTCTCAGTTGCGTTGCCATTACTATGGCCCCGAAATGGCTCATGAGAGCTTCATCGACTAAAAATCGAGTGCATCTTCTGTTTTGCCTTCTCGTGATATTTTTTTTTATAGGATAAGGGTGACAAACGAGCACACAGTCCACCTGATGGTAAGTGGTTGCTGCGGCCCATAGACATCTACATCTATCCTCTATTCCAAATCAAAATGTAGATGTGTTGACACCCGTGAGGACTAGATGGAATTCCTCATTTCCAATAAAAATAGGCCCCGGCTACCTGCACTCATCAAGCGAAACGCAGAGGTAAACCTCTTCTTCACGCTGGTTTTTTGTGAGGTCGTGGTACCACCCCGATACGAGCCAGCCCATCCGTGCGACAGCAAAAGCTGCCGCGTGGCTCTACCACTGTTAAAAATTTACTAAAGTTGTGGCCATAGTACGCACTTTTGTTTTTGCATCTGTTTTTATGTGGTTGTTTAACTTTCTTCTGAGGTCTTTAGCTGCGTCTGTTGTTGTTGTGAAAATCAAATCATTTTCCGCATCGAATTCGTTTATAACTCAAGTTATTTTTCCACATTCCGGGACTCCACTGACCCATTTTATTGTCGGCACCGTATAGCTTTCCCAAGAATCTCCCATTCCACAGGATCCCACGATAGCTTCCGTCATGTTCAGTATCCTGTCTTCTAGCATCACCCTGGTGCAACGGGCAATATTGTGATAATAGGGTCGTTGGTAGTTGTTAGGTCCTTTTGTCTTCTCCTCATCCAAGGCTACGAAGCCCGCTGATCTGCTATAAGCCGCCATGTGTACTGAAACAAACACAACTTTTTCATCTACTTGCTTTCTGTGAACATAAGGTAACGAAACTAATTTTCCACAGTGATCAGAACTTAATTTTTGAATTAATATTTATGCAACGCCTTAACATTTGTAAAAATGTTATCTATACATGTTGCACTAGATTGAGTAATATGCGATAGCTCTAAAAATAAATTAAAAATACTATATGATTAAAAAAAATATCTAAATTTAATATTGGCGGAGGAAGCTTCTAAGAGATTGATATTAAATTCTCCACATATTACAACAGATTTACTCTGTTTATTTAGCTTAACAAAAACTTCCTCCATATTTTTTCAAAATGATCGTATATAGAACATGAGGGTCAAGGAAAGGGAACATCATATGTAGATACTCACAATATTGGGCTGGCACACAAGCACCATAATAACCGGCGCGTTCCAAACTATGAAAGAAGAAATGCGACTATGTACAACGATAGTTAAAATAAGAAACAGATGTCGTACATGCATACGAAATGGAGGAGGTTAATTGGAACAAGATTTCTTTTACTTTTTTTTAAATTTTTTAACTAGTCTGTTTTGTCCCACTGCTGGACAAAGGCCTCAAAGGCATCCCCCATTCCTTTCCATCTCTCTTGTTGTTTTGCCTCCATTTTTATAACTTGAGTTTAATAAAAACATAATAACCTTAATAAGTATTTTCTTAATCCTGACTCTCCTAACTAGTTCTTTGCCTACATATTAAGTAATTTCTAAGACATGTAGCATATTGTTAGAAAGGGTATCAACAAAAGAACTTTTTTAAATAAAGTTAAGTTCAAAATGGCTTTTATTTTTTTTTAAATCAATTTAGAATTTATAAAATTGTATACGGTTAATAAAAAATTAAAACTTTGTTAGCTTGTAAGGAATTTTCTTGACACCATTTGTATCAAACAAAGGTGTATTTAGATTTAAAAGGCTTTGGAGAATACAATAAAAATTTATTTTGTGCCATTACACCTACAAACAAAAAAGTTATTTCAAATTATAGGATATATTTTAAGTATTTTTTCATTTAAAAAAATAACATATGTATCTAACCGTGACATTTGGCTCAAAGGGTGTATGGGTAGAACCTAGCTAATGAACTCCCAAATACCTGAAAAAATTGTGTCGGTCCATGCGCCAAACATTCTATATAACCTGTTCATAACATCTTTCAAACGATACATATAGCGTGTGTAGGTAATTTTATAAATATAAATATTATTATCCTTGACCTATCTTGGCTTAATCATATTATTTTAATGGTACCTTGCATATATAGTCAATATCAATCAATACATATAAAATAGTATCAGTACAGATATGCACTATATTTTGCCGTAACCACTAAAAGGATTTTCCATAGATCTTACAGTACCTTTTAAATGTTAAATGTAACTTAAATTTGTTTTATACTATTAATTATTGATCAGTGCACAATTTTAACTTATAATACCATTGAATACTAATAGACTATCACTTGTTTTATTAAGATTCATATTTTATTTGTTAATTTCTCAGTACTCCAACTAGATTACGTAAAACTAACATTGCTATTTTAATCAATAGATTATAAGAAATAAATCGGCGTGCATTTCATTAATGTCCAAATACTCGAACGCTACTCAATTGCAAGACGTCGTTAAATCTCATGATGTCACAATCACTTTGACTTAAAGTGATAGAGACAGCACGATACTTAACAGCATCTTAAAATTGAGTAGCATTTGAATATTTGGGCATAAGTGTAGCTAAAATTTATGGTGGGCCCATTCTCCATACAAAAATAAATTATCTCCTTTATAGTATAATTATGCATTAAAAAAAATCTAGGGGCCGTGATGACATCACCACTAGGATGCTTAAACTCTGCGCTATTAACTTGTCTTAACCAATCTCACGTATTATAATTAATTGATTCTTTGAACATAGTCATTTTCCTGAACAGTTAAACATTTCTGAGATAAATCCATTGTTCTAAAAAGGGGATAGAATGAGTGTTAACTATTGTTGGCCGATTGCAATTATTCCAATATTATCTAAAATATTTCAAAAAGTAATGTTTACAAGGCACAACAATTCCGTTTTCTAACAGGAGGTTCCACGATATTACCTTGTTTAAACCTAGTTAAATTTGTTACTGAAAGCCTGAATCACGGTTCTCGATCCTCCTTGAATTTGTTGACTATAAAAAGCCTTTTAATAAATTCAAAAATGATGCTATATGGCGTAAAGTATATGACTGGCTACACAGCTAACTTGATGACAGGAAAAAATACAATTAAATAAGCCAACTCATCCGAAATAAAAATATACTCGTGAAAAAACTATTTTGATCTCCTTTTTAGTTATATAATACAGGCATACCTCAGGGTGGCGTGCTTGCACCTTTACTATTTCTGTTTTATATAAATAATCTGCCTAGTGTGACTTAAAAAATATTTGTAGATCAGAAACAAAAATAAGTCAAAAATAAACATATAAAAAACCAATATCATAGAATATAGTTCTTATATACTGCTATAGCTATGATCATCAAATGGACTGAAAGTTATTTTTCACTTTGGTTTAAATAATAATAAAAAACAAATTCTTCTCATGAATATTTTGTACATAATAATTCCGTGGCCGTAAATCAAAAATAAAAATAAAAATTGGGTCAAGTTGACACCCCTATAGTTTACTTTACTTCAGAGAGGCACGTATATGTTATACGTAATAAGGAATTTAATATTGAAATACTTTGAAAATCTCTTACAAGTAGTATTTTAATGAGAATATATCTCTCAGCATTTAGGTGAAATTAAAAATGTCAAGAAATGTTATTTTTGATACGGTATTAAGCTTCATTAAAAAAAAGCTTTGATTAAAATTATCAACTCGTGTTAAAAAAGAAAAGTAAGCGATCTAACTTCACTTAGCGTAAAATAGCAGGTTAATGCTGCTAAAATCTTATCATTGTGTCAAATTTGGTGACGACTTTGACGCCGCGTCTAAGGGGTTTTTTTTTGATATTTAAATAGTCGAATGAAATTTATACCAGAAATAAGAATTTGCTTTAATGAGCAATGTATAAACTTTCACACAAATGTTTCTTTTTTATAGAATATGGGAGTCAAACGAGCACACAATCCATGGATGAAGTGTTTCATTAAAATCTACATCTATCCTCGTTTAAGATTAAAAGTGAAGATGCGTTGTCACATTTGTATACTAAAATGGATGCCTCATTTCTAGTACAAAGGGACTCCGTTTCTGTACATTCACCATTAGAAATTCAGCAGTATTGAACTGCTATTTTGCCCTGGTAATCTTTACGAGTGTGGTTCTTCCCCAGCGGAGCCAACCCATTTTGATACCACCATAATATAGCTGCATCATGGCTCTACATGACCTCTGGTTTTTTGTGCACTAATAAATCAATGAACTGTGATTTAATGAATATTAATAGTATTTAAAACTCATTATGCTTCTATAAACTTGGAGTTGCCGCGATTTCTTAGTGGCCTACACATTAACGTTATATCGTACAATATGTTTACAAGTAAAGCGCCCACGTAACGGCTTAGTCACTTCAAATTTAGTGGTGGCACACAGTTAATAAAACTTTGTTACTATTCTTTAAAATATTTTTTTATTTCGTAAAATTTATAGTACGTGCACAACGGAGCATGAGTAACTTCTGTGCGAACTCTGCTTTGCTGACTCTGTTTCCGAGATTGTATCTCAAAATAACTCTAAATTCTACTAAATTTAATTCGTGAGGCCAATGAAAAATAAATTGTTACCTATTTCAACAGAGAAAAATGAATATACTACTAATATATTACTAGGTCCGACTTCTTTTCTTCCTAGGAGTCTATCTGTGTAAGTACCATACTTTTAGCCATTTCTGCTGCTAAGCAACAGTACGTGCCTTGCTGTTTCATTCGGAAGGGTATAGAGCCATTTGATTCATTACATTCTATGAGGCTTTCCATGTTAGTTCTTAAGAGTGAAAACATATCAGTAGCTTTTATTGTTTGAAGTTGATGAACATCGACTTCAGTTTTCTTTAATTTTCAGTTTCTTTTCTATAAACCATACTAAACCAGTGCTTATCTACGATCCCACTTGATGGTAACTGGTCATGTAGCCTAAGATGGTGGTCTTTCCTAGAAGATACCCACATTGTAATCGGATTGAAAGACAGATGCTGGCGTACGATGTAGCAAATCATTTGGTTCGAATGCATGGAAGGTTAACAACGAAACAACAAAAAAGGCTAGAATCGACTGGCCGAACGTCTCGTTGTACTATGATGGAAGGAAGAGGGGGAATTAAGTTATGCAATTCACATGCAATGCACACTATCCATAATGCATCCTGTAGAAAACTGAAAGACTGGCTACTTTGTGCCTGTGTTCGAGGCTGGTATGGTATTTAAAATATTCGGGTCATTAATAAGCCTCTTAGTACGCCTTTCCATTGAGTCCAAATTTGCTAGGTGGCATTTTGCAGCACCAGCTTATATATGGCATTCACGTCCTGACTTGCATTTTATATAGAGTACGTACCTGCCCCGGTGTGAATTACTGCCGCACCTTTGCACGAACTCCTAGCTTTCTTGCAGCTGCTTTGGCCTTGGGCCCAATGAACCGTCCGAAGTTCAGTTTGGAGAATATCTTAAGACATTCATTATATTTGCCCTCTGTATTAGCAGCCTCACTAAATTGATGAAATAATTGAGTTGTCTCCTGGTCACCGCTGTGTGATCCATAGGCACAGGCTTAAAAGATTTTATCAATAGTTGTATCTACAATTAACCAGATTGTCGAAAAAGTGAGGTCTTTAAGGTAACGGAGACGCTGGAAGCAGATGTCAGTACGGACGTATACACACTCCGGCACGTGGATGGAATTTGTGCTATAGGAAGAATCCAGAACCGTCAAGGGCATAACTTGCATTTAACAAATAATATGGGTCTCCGTCAAGAAAATTATGCACTCTACTATAATGCCGAAAATCGTTTGCGTCCAATTTTAAACGTAAATTTTGTGTCTAATGTATTTTCCCAAAAATCCTTTAATCTTATTTATATAAATTCTAAGCCTTCGTGTGTATTGCGAAACGCTTAGGCTTGAAATTTCCATCATAGAAGTTTGCGGTTCATGAGTATAATGCACATGATAGAATTTTAGATTGAATAGAATAGAATAGAATAATTTTTTATTCAATATCATCACACACAGATCACGTGTAATTCTTATTGAAAGTCATTTTTTACTTTACCACTGATTCGAAAAAAACCTCTGTCCTGGAAAGAATCAGCATTTTGTACATAAGTCATAATTTGGTATTTTGTGACAAAAAATTATTGAAAATTAAAAAAAGTGATTTATGAGCGTTATTATTAGGCAGGGCCTATTTATCCTTAAGAACGAAAGTAACTTCGTCATCAAGACAATTTTATGAAGATAAACTTTGTTTCTTATACAATGTTATTTGGACGCATAGTTTAAGAGATAATGTAAAATTAAAATAATTCAATACTTGAATGGGCGCGCGAACGACGCTTAAACCCTAGCCGTTCCGTTATAAAATGCTTGCACTAGGTTATGTTGCACACCTCGGACACGTGATGACGCGGGTAAAACCGTGGGGCACAGCTAGTAATTAATAAAATTAAATCCCAATCCAAGCATACAACTGCATGACTTCATGATACTGTAAGTTCATACTGCGTAGATCGGAACAAAAATTAATAATTTTTAATCTGGAGGTAGCCGTGGTTAACTATGACATTGGGACGTCATACACCTCAGTCCCCCCCGTGACCATGGGTGCTGTAAAGTGCTTGAAACGTCGAAAATGTAAAATAAGTTAATATACGCGATAAAATCCGTAAAATTAGTTTTATTTAAATGTGTAGTGTGCGCGTAAATATAAGAAATCATTAAATATTTTTAATGTGATGATATATTCTAAAACATTAATAATGTAATGTTATTACGATAGTTAAGTGACCTAAGGAATATCTTTTGTATACTTTCAATGTTATTGTTAGGTATAAAATGATAACAGGGATTTCATAAAATATTACTTCGTAACACGTACAGAAAAGGAAAGGAATAATTTGCAAGCCACTGTCTTTCCATCCGATTTCAATCTTGACGCCTTCTAAGTAAGAGTAATAGGCTTTATTACATTTAAAGATTCCGATTTACCATCTAAAGATTCACCACGCTTACAACAAGATAAGATATAGTTAATCACTGGCTTGTAATAACTAAAAGAAGCACTTAATTTTAGCCACCGAAAGGGCATTTGCAGTTATGGAAGAGTCATTGTAAGGTACATATAATAAATTTACAAATTACGACGCAAAATGCTTCACTTGACAGCACCCAAGCACATATTCTAAATAAGTATATAGATAATTACCAGTGTCTTCTTAGTTATTGCAGTCATAAATGTCTTCATTAATGTTAAATTTAACATAGTGACTGCAGTAAATAATTCAAAAAAATCTAGTTACAAAAAAAATTACTGCAAATCTACAAAATTTAACATATAAATTCAACATGTGTGTATGAAGGCTAAAAAGTTCTATGAAGCAAGACAGTTTTCCCACCTTGTACTTATTTTATCAATAAATTACCATTAGAGTTACATAAAATGTATTGTAACAATTTAAAAGTAAATATATCATATTATTTCGTAAATAAACCATACATATTTAAGTCCAAATATTAATGAATTTTTAATGGAAAAAATGTTGTGTTAAAATTTGTACCTTTGTCTCATGAATATTTATTTATAAATTGTATTATTATTAATGTAACTAATTTGGCGATGGCTTATAATAATTAAATAATAGTGATAATAATGTACCGATTGACAAGACTTACATATAATTTCAAGAGACTGACATGACTGTGTTGTGAATGACATATCTACGTAAATTGATATAAAAAAATATTTTTGCATGCCTTCTGGTAAAATATGGTGGAATCTATACTACATATTTGTCACCACATTCTGTATCACCCATATTTGCAAAATGAAGAAATTGATTCATTCATTCATTCATTCCATGTAGCATTTTAATATTAATATACAAATATTTTTTTTCTATAAGACTGGCTTAAATAAACCTCTAGAGAGGTTTGCATTCTAGTATTGTACTGATATGTAACTCATATTTGCTTAAAAAATAAAATAAAAATTTATGGTAAATTAAGAGTTATAGAAAATTCATATATACCAAATTTTTGCTTTGTCCATAAAATGCCTCAAAGTGTTCTCGTTTCATGCTTCTAATAAATTCAATGTTTTCAAAGGGCGATCCCTTTTCAAAATTACGCCTTTGTTTTTGTATAGTGTCAAGTTTAGTAGTAATGGCTTAATCGAAAACCAATAGTTTGCGTCGTTTAGTTTTGATTTGACAGTATTTATTTTAAACGAAAAACGAGCAAATTTAAACGTATTTATAATGGCTTTTAACTTCGTTAATACCTAAAACGGTATTGTAAATAAAAATGAAATAACAGCTTAGTACTTTTTCTAAGCAAAAACGTCTATTATCTCATTTCATTTACAGGTGGTAGATCCACGCTGCCTCTATATTATGGTTTTAGCATTAATTGGTTGACTTAACCGGAGTAAAACCACGCTCTCATGGAATACCAGCATATATTTTTAATGCTGATGTGTTTGGTATGGTCAGTGTAGAGAACCAGAGGCCGTTTATTGGAACTGAGGCATTCCATCTTATTCCTTAGGGATGACAACACATTCACATTTTGGTTCTATATTGAGAATAAAAATGTTGGTGTTTATAGGCCACACTATTTTCTTCCCATAAGATGGACTATGTGCTCGTTTATCACTCTTATTCTATGAAAGAAACGATCCGTGGGAATCAAACTCATGACTTCTGGTAGATATAATCAAAATTTTATAAATAAGTTTCCTTTGTCTGAAAAAGAAAAGGCGAAAGATTTTCCGCAGGTACCTTTTTGTAACATTTTTTGAAGCCCATGATATATCTGCGATGCCGAATAAACCGATGGGGAGTAAAGGTTCTCGAGTGGCAGCATCATACCTCTGGTTGGAGTATCAACCTAGTAATTTGTATAGGAAGTCAATGTATGCAGGTGACAGTGTTTTGTGGCATGACTTGGGGGAGTGATGTGACCAGCAGTGGACTTGTGAAAATGATGTAATGATATCTGCTTTGAATAATATATAATTCTGTAAATGTGAACATCTTATCATTTTCTATGGACCTTATTACACGAATATTCTAGCGCAACCAGTGACCCTCTGGCATCTGGCATCGATTACTTTTCTTTATAAAATTGAAACGACAAACGAATTTCCAGCCTACTTATTGATAAGTGGCTGCCGCAGTCCATGGAAACCTGCAACGAACTTGAATTAAAGACAGCCACAGATGCGATATCACATCTGAGGATTTAGATGGAACGCTTTGAAGCCTGTTACTATCCTGGCTCTCTACAGAATATAACAGAATGATTTTTATTCGATATATTATGTAGATTGCAAGAATACTTACTGTTACCGTTACAAAATATAGTCTTCTTCTGAATATGGGCCTCCCGAATAGATTGCTGTATAGGGGCAATATTTGCCACGTTTGGCAGGCGGGTTGGTAACCGCAGTTTTTTGTAACTTTCTTGTTAGGAGGACGCTTCTGCCCATCTCCTGTTTCAGTTTTCTTCTATTGCCTCTTACGAAACCAACGCGATGATATAGGTCAACAAGAATACTTAGTAAGTATTTATGCTTTTACCACTGGGTGTGAAAGAAACTCTGTGCTAGGAAGAACCAGCGAGAAACCCAACGGGACTGTTTAAATTATCTTACAATCCAATATTATGTTCTACAATTAAATATGAAAATATTTAGAAAAAGCATATCAAATTAAAAGGCTGGAATGCGAGTAAACGACTCTAAAGGCGACGATCCCTTAATTACTTAGACGTATATCAAAATAATGACATTATATGAATTTACAACTGTACCTTCATATTGTATTAAAAAAATATTACTCGAGAACATTGTATTTAATGACGTGAACTATAAATTAACTTAAATATTATTACCATTCCATTCCATCCATTACAGCCTACTAAAGTCTACCGCCTCCCTCATATATTACCTTATGGAGAGTGTTTGCGAGGTGGCAGCCGCAGTTTTTTGTTATTTTCAGTTATTATCAGGAAGATGCTTCTGTTCTAGTTTCATTTTCTCTCTGTCGTCTCTTACGACACCCTCGGGACGATATAGGGTAGGACGGTTGGTCTAGTGGTCGTAAACGCAGTAGCTGTTCATGAGGAAATGGGTTCGATTCTCGGGTTGGGTCAAAATCAGTTATTAAGATTATTGTTAAAAACTCTCAGTAGCAGCTCGGAATAAAAAATGGCAGTGTTTCACCCCCTTGCGTTGGAAAGCACTTCTAGCCGTTAGTCCTGTGCCTGATTTCTTTCCGATCGTGTCGGATAACCGATCCATCGGAGTATGAGAACGAGGGAATAGAGAGTGCACTTGAGCTTGCGCATACAATAAAGCACTATAATCCTGTCCTGCGCGGATGGCTAGTCTACTTTGAGACTGGCCGCCGTGACTAAAACCCAGCCCGGAGGACATTAAATACTTTATAAAGAAGATTTAAGAAGAAGATATTGCCCTAAGGTAAATTAACAAATGTGATAGTTAATTTTCACACTTAATGACGATCGCAGTACCAGACGTCTCGTATCTTTGACTCTGCTTCCCTTCGCCGTTCAGATATTTTTGCGTCCGGCGTATACTAAATGGTTATATCTCCATTTATAAGAATTCATAAGATATTTTTGGCATTTCCCATAACAGCCTTTTACAATCCCCATACGACCAAATTGGGTGATGGATATTTTGCGTTGATAGATTTTATAACGCCATTAGTACATAGCACAATCATATTTCTATTATCTTTTACGTAATAGAGCCATGCTGCAACTATATTAAGTAGTATAGTTGTAGTACGGATGGGTCGGCTCGACCGGGGAAGGACCACACTCTCACAGAATACCAGCGTAAAATAGCAGTTTAACACTGCTATGTTTCGTATGGTAAATGTAGAGAACCGGAGACCCTTTTTACTGGAAAAGAGGTATTCCATCTTAGTCCTCAAGGCTGACAAAGCATCTACATTTTGATTTGCAAACGAGGATAGATGTAGATGTCTATGGGCCACAGCAACCACTTACCATCAATTGGACTGTGTGCTCGTTTGTCACCTTATCGTATAAAAAAATCAAATTTGCTCATCATTACAGCCTAAAAAAAGTTCATTATTATTAAGTGGCGAAGCTTGCGAAGTCACTTATTGATTTCACGATGTCTGTCCGTCTGTCCGTCTGTCCGTCCGTCTGTCCGTCTGTCCCACGATTATCTCGAGAACGGTTTCGAATTTTCAAATTCTGTTTTCAGCAATCGATTACTGATCACCCAGGCATCTGAACCTCCTATTTTGAAACTGATTGCTCAACGGCAACCGTTAGAAACCGCTACAAAGCTGATTGCTTCGCCACTTTGCTATGCTGTTAGCTTGCTAGGTTTATTAGACATAGCTTTCGACGTCTCTCATAAAATGCCTATGGTGATGAATGATTTTGACATTGTAGTCACGTTTCGCAGATGCGTTAGCAACTAATTTGCACAGTTGGCCGCAATGTTATGGGAAGGTGGATATACCTAAGCTGCTATTACATAGCGCGTTTATTATACTTGTTTTCTAATACTTTTTTCTTTTAAAGGAAGAAAAAACTATGCACATGTTTTAGAAATTTTAATTTATTGCATAAAAGACCTTATTCTTTACTGCATAGAGTCTAGAGAATTTCACACGAGAAATACTCGTATGATATAAAGTGTAGATATAAAACTTAATTGAAAATTTCAGCCACACTCGGCTTTTCTTTATGCTCGTTAGCTATTCAAAGGGAATTGCAATCTTGTTTTTACAGTGTCTGCGTTGAAATTCAATGCTGTGAAAATGTTAGCAGCATTCCTATTTTTTATTAAAGAAGTGAAAGTGTGGCATTGACAAACTCACAGTCTTACTGATAATAAATGGTAGCAGTGGCCCATATACACTTACCCCAATCCTCGATTAAGAATCAAAATGTCGATGTGATGTCACTCTGGTTCTCTAATCTCACCACAAGAAACACATGTATTCTGTGAGAGCGTAGTTCTTCCCCATTTGAGCCGACCCGTTTGTGCTACAACCATTATATACTCGTAGCTGCAGCATAGCTTTAGTGAAGTATATATATAGAAGCGATCGCAATATATCATACTGGTGACAGTATTATCGATTTTGTTAGACCTGCATAGATCCATCCATCTATCTATCTATTACAGCCTTCCTTACTAAGAAAAACACTCACACTTTTCACAAAAATAAAGTTAGTTAAGTTATAGCTTGTAGACGTCCCACAGCTGGGCACAGGCCTTCTATCATTTATAAGAGAGTTAGTGAGCAATAAGTCCGTCATGCTGCTTTATAGTATGTTGGCAGGTTTCAAATCATCATTATAGCCCTCCACAAACCTACTGGACTATATATGACTCCAACATATAATTATTTCTTAGACAGAGATATTTGCTAACGAATTTTTTTTCACCGCCGAGATGTGATTAAAATTGCAATTAATTTCTGAAGTCCCTATTAATAAGCTACTAAGCTGACTAAGCAACTATTTTTTTTTAGTTCGTTTAAGTCGCTCTTTTTATTTTATAAACAGTTTAATTTTTATTTTCTTTTTGTTTCTTCAATATAAACCCATAAACATACAATTTTGTGCTTCAAAACACTTAAACAAGAATTTCTCTTCTTGTTTAAGTTCACTGCACTTCTAAGTATAGACTTAAATAATGTAACATGTTATAATTTCCTCAAAGCGACGTTAATTAAAATAGAGGGTTCACGGTAAACTCTAACAAAGCAACTTTTCAAATAAAGACTTTGACTTCGGCTTTGAACTTATACAGCAATAAAAATGTCAAGTTAAAAGATCGAGAGCATGTTAAAAAAAGTTGGTAAGGAGATATTTTCTAAGATATTTTTATACACATTTGAAGCTATCTGTATTTAACTTGATATTGTTTTTATAGAATAAAGATGAAAAATGAGCAAACAGACTACCTGATGGTAAGTGGATGCTATGCTGCAGCGTTTACGGGGCAGCTTCAATAGAATTCTCAACACAGTGGCAGATAGGTGAGACTCGCCGCTGCTTGGGCGCTGGATACGGCTACATGCTACGTTATAAGCCACCGGTACACTCGTAGCCACTGATCTCAAACATCTCCATTTTCATATGTGATTATTATTTATGTAAATTAATTTAATTACTAACACTTTAATTTCAATTATATTTCACTTCAACCCCTGTTGCTTGAAATAAAGATATTTTATTATTTTTTATACAGTGGTAGAGCCAGGCGGCAGCTTTTGCTGTTGCACGGATGGGCCGGCTCGAACCGGGGTGGTACCACGACCTCACAGAAGACCAGCGTGAAGTAGAGGTTTACCTCTGCGTTTCGCTTGGTGAGTGCAGGTGGCCGGAGGCCCTTTTTACTGGAAATGAGGCATTCCATCCTAGTCCTCACGGGTGAAAACGCATCTGCATTTTGATCTGTAACAGAGGATAGATGTAGATGTCTATGGGCCGCAGCAACCACTTACCATCAGGTGGACTGTGTGCTCGTTTTTCACCCTTATTCTATAAAAAAAAAAAAAACAATTTGCATAGTAAAGTCTCTAAGAACGAGAGAAATTCTTAAAATTCTTTAAGATTAATTCTTGGATTTTTAAAATCTACATGTCAGATAGGAAGGGTTATGGCCAGAATTGGGACATGTATACGAATAGGCTGTAAACAAACTATTTCAAAGGCGTTGCCAATTAAAAAAAAACTTACGGTGGGGCTCTTGCAGATGAGCGACAGTGGGTCTGCGACTGCTAGCGATATTAGTCTCCGACGGTGGGCGACGATTGGCAATAGCTTGCAGGTACAAGCGCGCGACCTTGCGCGAAAATCGCCGACCGTCGGTGACTATCGTTGACAACATGCAAAACGTCAGTCCTTATCTTATAGTCGGAGAGAACGTACGTATTATTAACATATGAACACACCCAGTTGCGATATCGATTTATTAATTTCGGTCGTAAAAAACATGAATGTATCTGGAATTATAAACTAATACAATATAGTAATAAAACGTTAAAAAGCAAAGCGTGGATGGAAGTTACTGCAGAATTCACTCAAATTTTGAAAATAAAAGCATCAATGAAAATCATTTGATAGCTAAGCAATTGTTATTCCTTTTATTACTTTTTAAATATAAAATTTGATTGCCATGGAAGGCTACCCTCATCACTTTTAAAGTAATCCGAAAATTTTCTCTTATATTTCTGGCAGACATTTCCAAACCAATTATACCAAACCAATTATTTCCAAAGTATCATCGAAATTTATATCCATCCTTCTCTCTAATAAAATATTGTAGTACACAGCATGCTTTTACTACGTCCTTCGAGAAAGCCAAGGATAAATTCAATGAGGTATGAAATATTCGCCATTTATATGTTAATATCCCGAATGAGCACTCTACAAATCTTCTTGCCCTTCCCTTGCCTACAGCCCTTCACAAGTCCACTGCTGAATATAGGCCTCCCCCAAAGAATACTACAAAGCACGGTCCTGAGCCACCTGCATCTATCGACTTCCTGCATCACTCCATCTAGTGGGGGGACGCCCTACACTTAGTCCGCCGGTATGAGGCGGACGAAGTGTAGGGATTAAATGATAATTAATTACTCTGTTCTTCGGGAGAAGATTTTTCCCTGGATAAGGACGTAGCAAATTTGGTGTCAAGCTAAACGCTTCATCTCCCACAAAAACCTAAGGTAGTGTACAGCAATCATTTGCAATCGGTTTGGGTTCTGGAATGTTCAAGGTTCCATTTAGTAGTGGAATCAAAGTGTCTGTCATAAACACCTATATCTACAAAAGTAAATTTGTATTCACTATGACAGACAGCTATAAGAATTATTGAAAAATATTGCATACTTTAAGCGAAAGCGCAAGGTATGTTCTACTATCGTCTAAAAATTAAGATTCCAACATTTTATCGAATAAAATCGTATCTAGCAATCATATTATACATATAAATTATATAAAAAGCACATTGTTAGAAAGATAAATGATTGCTGAACTTATTAATATTTTTTTTAAATCGATTAATTGCTATTTTTTAATAAAAAGGGTTTTAGTGGCTTATGGTGTGGATTTATCATATCCCTGTGGCTTGTAAACACGATAACTTTTGAAAATATCATTTGTTTAACTCAATCTATTTTTTAATCTCTTCATCTATCATGTGGGAAGCCACTGAATGTAAATGGCAGTGTATTTATTTTGTTTTGTTTATCTATAATTAATTTTTTTTGGCTCCAAAATGGCGAAATTTTTGTTGATTTGGTAGCCTCGTATATAAATTATTTCTGTTAATGGGGAGCTACAGCCACAGAGTAGTTTGGTTCGGCTTCAGTCGCCGTCGTGAGTGGATATTGTTTCGGTTGTTTGCAGCGGCTCAAAAAGATCGCTGTACAAGTACACAATATTCGAATAACCAAATTTCTTAAATACTTTATTATAATAATAATAAAAGATTTTTTTTATTACAATATTTAAAAGCACAGAATAAATAATACTAGTACGTACTAAAAGTAAGTAGTATAATTTTTTTTTGTCATGGGTGAGATTTCATGGTTTTCGAGGGTGTCGAAACCGATAGGGTTGTCGAAATGTAAATCCAAGATGGCGGCCGCAATAGGTATCAATTTTCTCATCATGGGTGTCATTTTCATGGTTTTCGAGGGTGCTGAAGCCGATAGTGCTGTCGAAATGTAAATCCAAGGTGGCGGCTGCAATAGGTATACATTTTTTCATCATGGGTGTCATTTTCATGGTTTTCGATGGTGTTGAATCCGATAGTGCTGTCGAAATGTAAATCCAAGATGGCTGCTGAAGTAGGTACCAATTTTTTCATTTTGGGTGTCATTTTCATGGTTTTCGAGAGTGTTGAAGCCGATAGTGCTTTCGAAATGTAAATCCAAGATGGCGGCTGCAATATGTATCAATTTTTTCATCATGGGTGTCATTTTCATGGTTTTCGAGGGTGTTGAAGCCGATAGTGCTGTCGAAATGTATTTAAACTACTTTTACAATTCCGTATAATCATGTTATACGTAATTTTTTAATCGTTTAAGGTATACCCAATTGCATTTACTAATATATTTTATAATTATAGTGAGATGAACCACTGTTAGAAGGTTTAAAAATTTTGATATGCTTCCCATCCACTGCACCAAGGCAATTTGGAAAAAGAGAGCGTAATTTGAAATCATTTGCGATATTTTTCCACCTTTCTTCAGTTAGTTATGATATAACAGCATCTTTCATAAGTACCCAGATCTTTTGGCAAACCTCTCTTATTATTTCACTTATTTACACTATAAAAACTTGATTATATTTTTAAGTTTTAGGTAAACGCTTTTAGAAAGACGCTTTTATTATAAACTGCAGAAATGCTAAAACAAAAAGAGTGGGTCTGCTGCGTCCACTTATAAGTTGTATCCCTATTCTAAACAAATACTTTTTTAAATAATTTGTCAGAAGAAAAGGGATTGACAACTTCAAGCATAACCATTCCTTCAGAGGATTCCGACTGCTCAGAATCCACGAGTAAATTAACAACAGATAAAGAAAAGCGCAAGTCAGTTAACAAAGTAGAGAATTTGTTAATAAACAAACTATCAAAGCGCATAGAAGATAAAATTAATCAGGAACAAAAGGAAGTAGATAAGACAGAAAACTCTCATCGCAATCGAACGATAGTGTTTTATCCCCTGAATCACTTATATATGACCTCTTTTTAAATTAGGTTTAACTTTTAATAGTTGATTATTTAAAGGATGATTATTATTACTATACTTACATTATTCTGAAAATACATCATACAACAACAAATCCACCTTTCACGAAGAAAGGTGGATTTGTCTTTGGATTTTTTATTATAGTTAGTATAGTTTTTGGATAAATAAGTAATTTCATTTTCGAGTGTTTAACTACAATAAACAATTTTTCTCTGAAATAGTTTTATTTTATGTAAATTTTACTTACCTTATTGTCATTGCGACCCATTTTTCGGCTGATATACTTTCGCATAACTATATCTTAACGAGATATTGAGTCCCTTAAAATGTTCATCAACTCATAAAAAAAAGATATTGACATTCCTAAATAGTTAAAGAACTTATCCTTGTCTTTCCGTAATAGTGGATACAGATTAATAAAAGCACTGTGCTGGTTTCTATATTATGTTAATATTTCGTGCATCCACATAGGCAATTTTTCCGTTGTCGATGTCGGCGGCGGAGCAAAAGTAACAGCAGTAATTCTTCAGTAAAATCCATTATAGGCAACAACGACTCTTAAATTATAATTCTTTTAATAAAATTATTAAATTGAAGATCATGAGTTCAAGACAGCTGGCGCCGACCATCACCGACGTCGACGTCGCAAGCGTCAGCGACTAGTGTCGCCAGCGGCCACAGACGTCGCTCGTCTGTAAGGGCTCTAAATGTGAGATTCACAATAATGGACTTTAAAGTAAAACACACGGTTTTGTTATGACAGAAAAAATATGATCACTTTATAATACTTTACATGATATTTTTGTCACAAGCGTGATAAACTGATATTATGTAATCTTACATGATAGAAATGGCCACGTTAGCTAATATTGTGGCACTGAAAGTTCTTAGAAAATCAAAAACTGAACAAACTAGCATGTTGGTAGTTTTATTATATCTTTTCACAATAGTGTCAATTTACATCAATACATCGCTGCATTCGATAGAAACACCGAGAAAAGCACTTTGCCCACTCATCTTTAGGAGTCTCGTCGACGGCATTTTGAAACGCAGCCACTGCTTATATGAAAGGTAATGCAATATTTTTGTAGTAATGACAGATCTTTTTTGCAGCAGAAAACTTTGGCATTTTTGTAGGATGTCGATTAAGTCGCGCAACTAAATTTGGTCCAGTGAGTAGTGCGGTTGCAACTATTTTTATTGTAAACGTAGGGCCGCCGTGTCAGATACGGACTAAGGCCGGCTACATACATACGGCATTCCGTTTCGGGATACCATTTTCATATTCCGATTTAAAATTCCGAACACAGCAAATCTGTATAAAATCTATGACCCCTCATACATGTAAGGTAGTTTTCCGTTCGATATTTTGCGGGCAAAACGGGAATCTATATGTGTATGACCCATCCGTTAAAAATTCCGACTCAGAATTCCGTTTCGATATTCCGATTCAGAATCCCGAACGCAGGAAGTTCATATAAAATCTATGACCCGCCACATACGTGTGGTATTTTTTCGTACGAAATTTTCTCCGATTCTAGATTCCGTATGACCACCTGTGCGTTCGGGATGCCGAACGGAAAATAGCCGTTCCGAACGCAAGTCTTCCATAGATTTTGTACGAGTCGCAACAGACATACGTAAATTCCGTATGGAACGCGCTCAGTGTTCGTCGCACGACCGAAGCGAGTAGGTGTATTTATGTATGTTTTTACGTTAAATTTTATAGGTATAGCTTCTCGTAACCTTTCATCTTATTTTATTTAATAACTAGCTGACCCGGCGAACTTCGTACCGCCTAACAGTTTATTCTTTTTTTTTGTTTTTTTTTAATGCTTATTTTGCTATTCGGGACACCGGGTCAGCTAGTAAAAAAAAAGAAAAAAGAAAGTTGATAAGTCAACAATCACATTTTGTCAAAAAATAAAAATTATAAAACATTTAAAATTCTTTTAATAACCACTAAAAATCACAATGAAAATTACAATTTCTGATTTCTTATTATGATACCTACACAAATATTGATATTAATATTTATACGATACTAATGTCACTCAATTGTTTTGCATTCCCGGAACCCCTCTACTAACACTTAAACTTTATAGTATGGTATTAAAGTTCAAATTGACTTTTAAGTACTATTACGAACCTTTTGTATGGGAATGTAATGGTACTTCAAGGAATATTATAAAAAAAGAATTAGCGAAATCGGTTCAGCTGCTCTCGAGATTTGCGCTTAGAAACACATTCAGCGATTCATTTTTATATTATAGACTGAAATAAATATCTTAACAATTTTCATATTTTTGATAGACGTCACAATAATCTATTGAAATTATTACACTTTTAGAATAAAATAACAAAAATACTACAAAACTGAACGTTAGGATTTTTTAATAGTTTTAAATATCTAATAATTGAATAATATAAATGTAAGTTATTAATGTTATTTCATTATTAGTAACTGAAGGCAAAAAATACTACTTTTTCTATTTGATGATAGATGGCACTGTTTTGAATACGAAATCAGCGTAGTTTCAAATTATTTTATCAAGATTATAACTAAATTTTAAACTTTATTTTCAAATATGGTATTTATTTGAAAAACATCCGTTATCCCGCCTATAACTAAGATATAACAGAAAATTAACATCTGAAAGAAATAAAATTCTTAACCTTCCTTTTTTAAAGTTCCCTAATCAGATAAAAAGTAGCCTATAAGTTTCCCCGGGTTACTGACTACCTACATACAAAATTTCATGTAAATCGGTTTAGTAGTTTTTGCGTGAATCCGGAATACACAGACAGACAGACAGACAGACAAAAATTCTAAAAACTACTAATTTGGCTTCAGAACCCTTTATTTAGTCCCCTGGACTTGTTTTTTCAAGAATATATTACAATTACAGACATGACTTTTCTACAGATTTATTATATGTATAGATTCGTCGAAAGAATTTACAGACATAAATATTTAAAAATATTTTTGGATAGATAGATCTTTTTACATAATATTGACTATATTGCAAGCTAAGGGTGATAAGGGGATGCACCTAGTAAGAATAATACAGCAACAATGGAATCGCATTTTTTTATAGAATAAGGGGGTCAAACGAGCACGCAGTCCACCTGATGGTAAGTGTTTGCTGTGGCCCATAGACATCTACATCTATCCTCGATTATAAATCAAAATGCAGATGCCTTGTCACCCGTGAGGACTAAGATGAAATGCCTCGTTTCCAATAAGAAAGGGTCTCTGGTTCTGTACACTCACCATAAGAAACACACCCGCGTTATGCTGCTATTTTACGCTGGTATTCTGTGAGAGCATGGTCCTTTCCTGGTCGAGCCGACCCATTCATGCTACAACTATACTACTAATATAGCTGCAAAATGGCTCTACGATGTAAAAAAATTGAAAATCGTCGTCATTATTCGCTGGCAGAATGTCTAGACTCAATGGCTAACGTCTCTCAACTGACCCTTGTTATTCCGAACGGAAAAAAAACGTATGTGTGTGATGTATTCTTGGAATCCCGATTCGGAATAACGAAACGGAATTACGAAACGGAATTTCGTATGTATGTGGCCAACCTTATACTTTGGCACAGGTGAACGCTTACATATGTCCCTCCCTTCCGGTACGTTGGCGGCCAGTGTTGCTTTATGCCGCCAAACAACATATTATAGACTGTCACTTTGTATGTTATTCTAATTTAAATAAAAACTTCGTATGTAGAACTCATAAAGCATATTTAAGAATATTTCTATATCAAATTTCAATTAGAACAGGTAAATGAAATTGTATACTTGGGGAGTGCTTTTAGCCGGGATGGAAATGTGATTTAGATGTGGACAGGCGTGTCGCTGCCGGGAACAAAGTCAATGGTGCCCTGACTGCGTTAGTCAAAAGGCAAGGCGTAGTGAAGAGTGCACGCCTTACAATACATAACGCAGTGTTGGTACCGACTTTGTTATATGGCAGCAAAACCTGGGTATGCCAGAAGAAGCATAAAAGCAAGTTCAATGCAGTGGAGATGCGATCTCTTCGTAAAATGTGCGGCGTTACCATGGCCGACCGGAAGCGAAACGAAGAGATTCTCAATATGGCAGGTTTGAAAGATGACCTTATCACCAAAATTGATAAGGGCGTGCTTCGATGGTCTGGGCACGTTGAGAGAATGTGTGAAGACCGAATGGTGAAGAAAATATATAGCGCGAAAGTTAATATTAAAAGGTGTCGAGGTAGACCGAGACTAACTTTCGAAGATCATGTGAGCAAACTGCTCGAAGAGGGGAGGGTCAAGAGTACTCGGATACCTAGACGTGCATGTATGAAGAAGATAATGAATCTAAAAGAAGCGATAGAGGTATGTAAGGATCGTGACACTTGGCGATCTGTTCTCTCTGGCAACCCCGTCAGGAATTGTGCGTGACGATAAGTAAGTAAGTAAGTAAGTAAATTTCAATTAAGTTAAATGGCTTTCGCCGACTGCAAAAAAAGAGGAGGTTCCCTATTAAACTGTATGTGTATCCTTTTTGTATGTATATTACGCAATATCGTCAATTATAAACCGATTTGAATTTAAATATTTTACACATAACTTAATAATTTTAAGTCATGAGCTTTTAATCAATAGCTTCCTAAGTCATTGCCAATACAAAGTGTATCTTAAAATTAAAGTTTCGACTTTTAATGACCGAAAAAATACAAGAAATCATGAATATACACAATTCTTGTATAACATATTAATCTATGGAAACATGAATTATATAAAATTAGTTAATATTATATTGTAAAAATTTTACGAGGTTAAATGCTTAGAACTTTTTATTTATTACTGCTAAGTTAAATTATAAATTAATCCCAATATTAATAAAAAAACCGGACAAGTGCATTCATCATCATCATCATCATCATTACAGCCCTTCACAAGTCCACTGCTGAACATAGGCCTCCCCCAAGGAATGCCACAAAGCACGGTCCTGAGCCACCTGCATCCATCGACTTCCTGCATGTCTTACCAGGTCGTCACTCCAAAGTGCATTACAGCCCATAAAAGTCCACTGCTGAACTAAGCTCTCCACCATAGATTGCCTCATAAGGCGAGATTTTGCCATAGATGCCACGCTAGGCAGAGGGTTTGGCCACCGCAGTTTTTAACATTTAATTGTTGCCAGGAAGACGCTGCTGTCCATCTTCTGTTTCAGTTTTTGTCTATTTATAGAATATGTGTGGAATATAATATGTTACTAAAATAGTTTTATTATTTATTTAGAGGCACAATAAACAGTTAAATTAAATGCAGCATCGCACATATTGAACCTAGCAAATACCACTTAGTAAATACACGAGTAATTCGCTTTCAACTTACAGTCAAGTTAAATTCAATTTGTTAACACGCCGTGCAACGTGCAAGGTTCAAAGCGAAGTCATAAGAGTAAGTTATCGTCAATTAAGAAAGTATTTTAGTTTAATTTATATTTGACTTAAAACTATATGGAACGAGTCAATCGCCACGTAAAATAAGAATTTTCATACAAATTGGAACTGATTTCAACCTCTTGGAAGTTAAAGTTTCAAAAATCCATTCTTAATGGGTGTCTACTTTAAGAAAGGAGTAATATGCCATAGGTGACAATCATTTTAGGCTCACTAGAAATTTTAACTTCCCTCAATGGTATTATACACAAAAAAGAAACCAATTTATTATTGTAAATAGCATATATATTTTATAAAAATTTAAATGGAAACAAGAAATCTGAAAAAAAAAGTTATTTTGATATTTGTGTTCAGTTCATTGGTTCCGATAATGTAATATTCAATAAAATTGATGTAGAAATGTGACAACTTGGATAGAACTCGTCTTGAATTAACTTGAGTTGTAATTCACGTAACTCGAGTATAACTCGACTAACGCAACTCGAATTGGCTGAACGAAGCTGTGTCAGTTTGTTTAAATATATTTTTATGTTTGTTCCTCCATCCAACAAAATTATTATTACTAAACTTAATAAGAAGTAATATATTTTTGGTTTACGTATAGACAATATTCATAAAATAATAAAATAACTCTAAATTTATGAAGTAGCTATTAATGTTATTAATAATTTAACTATCACAAATTATTATTCTTAATCAGTTTATTGATATTACATAACATATCAATAAACTGCTCAAATTAGTAAGTCTAGTTGATCATTAAATTTTAGACAGACACTGCATTGACCGTAAGATAAACACATTGAACACGTTGTCTATTATAAACAATTCCCTGCTTCTGGATTTTCACGGCATGACTTGCTTTTCTTGTCAGATAAATTAAAGTCTCCCAAGCCTTAATCCATGTCTATCGCTATTTGAAGTCTTCCTAGACTAGATATAAATAAGCTCAAGTGTGATGCGTCATCTGTGTATACTGCTACCACAGTTGATTAAAAAGTCGACTTCTTTAACAGCAACATATAAGGAATATATAATAAAAATGCCCCTAAGAGTGTCGTTTGACTTAAGCGTCCTCCTGTTTCATGGATCACGACTGGGGTAAGCATAGCTATGGCAAAACGCGACTGAATGTTTCGCGCTTTTAAGAAGAATCGCACCGATATAAAGTGGCAGGCATATAAAGCTACAAGGAATCGTTGTTATCAGATGGTGAGAACTGCTAAACGCCAATATATCGACGATCAAGTACTTAATTTATCTTCGGCTGATATATGGAAGCTTTTCAAAGCGCTTGGATATGGAAAATTGCAATTTAACTATAATAGCATATCCTTTTCTCCTGACGATTTCAATTGTCATTTTCTGTCTTCTCAAATAGTTTTTGATAATTCTAGAGCTAATGCCATCGAACTTATATCTTCTATACCACCTTACTCTCACGAAACTTTTACTTTTTCTCCTGTAGTCGAAGGCGAGATACGCAAAGCAATTTTTTCTATTAAATCAAAAGCCATTGGTTGTGATGATGTGAGCAGGGTAATGGTTATGTACGTGTTGGATGCTGTTTTACCCGTGATAACTTATATCATTTACTTTTCGTTGACGAATGGTGTTTTGCCAACTCTCTGACGTAAAGGCTTTATTATTCCCGTTCTTAAATCCATCGATTGCAACGTTATAATTAATTTCAGACCAATTTCTATTCTGCCTTTTCTCTTTAAGAGTCTGGAAGCTGTTGCTCATAAACAGATTTTTTCTTTTGTTTTCTCAAATAATATTCATTCCCTTTATCAGTCGGGTTTCCGCCCTGGTCATTCTACTACTACTGCTCTTCTCAAAGTGACGGAAGATAACCGAGAGGGGATGAAAAAATTAAAACTGACCGTCTTCATCTTAATTGATTTTTCTAACGCATTTAATTCTGTTTATTATTTAATCTTGTTGGACATTCTTTCTCATTTGAATATCTCGTCTTCAGCCCAGGAATGGTTCTCATCATATCTTCGAGGTCACCAACAGGCTGTGCGCACTGGACATATACTATCTGACTGGTATAATGTGTGGCGCTCCTCAAGGCGGTATAGTCTCTCCTCTTCTGTTCCAACATCTATCCTCTATTACATATCAAAATGCAGATACGTTGCCACCCGTGAGGACTTAGATGGAATGCCTCATTGCCAGTAAAAAGGACCTCCGGCCACCTGCACTCACCAAGCGAAACGCAGAGGTAAACCTCTACCTCACGCTGGTATTCTGTGAGGTCGTGGTACCAACCCGGTTTGTGCGGCATCAGTGCGACAGCAAAAGTTGCCGCGTGGCTTTACCACTGTCAAAAATGTATGCCGATGATCTGCAGTTATATGTGCAAGTGGAACCCTCAAATATCTCTAATGCTATCTCATTATTAAATGATGACTTGAAATACATCTCCGAATGGTCCAATGTGTATGGCATAAAAATGAACCCATATAAATGTCAAACAATAATCTTAGGTAGCCCACGATTATTATCGAAATTAGATATTCCCACCCTACCATCAATTATGGTTAAAAATAATATCATATCATTCTCTCCCCATGTAAAGAACCGTGGTTGCTTAACATGGAACAAACATTTACAGGAGGTGAGTCGCAAAACTACTGAATATTTTCGATCTCTATATCGATTAAAAAACTTACTTCCCGCCAATACTAAGATTTTACTTGTCCAGTCACTTATTTTATCGATTATTGATTATGTATATGTGTGTTGTTCGTCCTGTCTCAACATCTCAACCTAAATACATTGGATCGTCTAATTAATAACTGTATCAGATACATTTATGGCATTCGTAAATACTACAATGTATTTTCTTTTCGTGCTCAGCTAAATTGGCTGCTTATCCGTCAGCGCAGATATGTTAGAATACTCTGCAGCATTTTCACAATTCTGAACAATCCACGTGCTCCCGAATATCAGAAAACCAAATTTCAATACCCAGGAGATTTTTTTTTTATAGGATAAGGGTGACAAACGAGCACACAGTCCACCTGATGGTAAGTGGTTGCTGCGGCCCATAGACATCTACATCTATCCTCAATTACAAGTAAAAATGTAGATGCGTTGTCACCCGTGAGGACTAAGATGGAATGCCTCATTTCCAGTAAAAAGGGCCTCCGGCCAACTGCACTCACCAAGCGAAACGCAGAGGTAAACCTCTACTTCACGCTGGTTTTCTGTGAGGTCGTGGTACCACCCCGGTTCGAGCCGGCCCATCCGTGTGACAGCAAGAGCTGCCGCGTGGCTCTACCACTGTAGTCTCATAATCGTTCTCTCCGTTCTTCGGCTGATCTTAAGTTGCTCACTCCTTTACACTGTACTGGTTATTTAGCTCACTTTTTCGCCTTCACGGCCATCAGACTTTGGGACAACATCCCTCTTGACATTAAAAAAGCTAACATCAAGTTTTTTTTTTAAATCAAGTCCGTAAACATATGAAAAAGTCGTTGCGAGTTTGAACTAACACAGCTCGATGCGACTCGATTAGAATTTTGTGACTCGAGCCACTCGGGTTAATTTATCATGTCTCTAGTTGTACTCGAGTTTTGATTTACAGTCCTTGCATCGATTGAAGTTATTACTTGAGTTGAGAATAGCGATTACCTTATTTAAAGCATTTTTAAATAGGTACATTTCATTTATTAAATAAGTAATGTGTGGCAATATGAAATAAATACAAATATTTATTATTTACTTATTTGTAGTATTTCTATGATTTTTTATGTCTGTATTTTATTTCTGTAGTATTTCGAAATCTATAAGCTGCGTTTTACACGATTTCACTTCCATCACGATTTTTTTAAATAATACCACACTGTCAATTGTTGGTTTGTTGTTTCATGTTAATCACTCATTCTTTAAACAAACAAGTACATTTGAATCACCTTCTATGTTATGCACTAGTTATACAAAGTTTAAAAAAATAAACAACAATGATAGCACAATCACGATATTATAAATCACACCAAGTTCATATTTGTTTGCATCATGCCAGATGCAAGTTTAAATGTGGATGTAACCAGTAACCTCACCTGGAGCGCTTTATACTGAAGGTAAATTAGTGAACTCACATCTATCTAGCGCTCTCCGAATCTACACGGTGCGTCGAGTTGACTCGGTATCTCGAGTGCAAACGGACTCGAGTAAAAACAAATTTGTAATTTTTAATTTTGTAATTTGTACCGAGTTACACAAATTCACTCGATTGAATCAAGTGAAAATAGAGTTTGAATTGCATTACTACTGTAAGAATAAAGTATGTGGTTATTTACTTTAAAAACATTTTGGGTAATTCGTTAATAGCAAAAAATGTAATACTTGTTTGTTTACAAGACATTAAAAAAATATCGTCTCATCGATGCACAAGTGCATAACATAATATAGATAATATTGTTGCGCGCCACTATTAATGTCTTGTACATGGCAACATTAGTTACCACCAGCGCCCTCTAGTGTTGAGTAGCAGAACTAGGAGAGTCAAGATCCTTCTACATCAAGAAAATTCTAGATGTCGCTACAGTAGAAGGTTCTGGAAACTATCTAATGCCCTATATAATGCCGGTATAGACCACTTAACTTAGGTACCTTGAAGAAAAGAGCCTTCTCCTTTTTAAAAGGCTGGCAACGCATCTGCTATTCACATGGTTCCCCTGGTGTTGCAGTTGTTCATGGGTGGCGGTAGTCACTTACCATCAGGTGAGCCGCAAGCTCGTTTGCCCCCTCTACTATAAAAAAAAAACGACTGAGGCAGTATTGAATTGGCGATATAAGCGAATAATTCGAAGTCATATAACTTCAAACTAAAGTGATCAGTAATACAATTGTGTTTTATTATTAGTGTGTTCTTAAGTTGTAATTAGTGTTCCTTGATTAAACTGTCAATTTTGGTAATTCAATCGGCAGTTTTTAATTGTCTCGAACCCCAAGCTCGTAACAATTGGTGTCAGAAGTGGGATCAAAGGGAAAGGGGAAAAGGGGCCATCTTCGATCCAGCTGCCCTAAACGAACTGTAGAAAGAGAAGGTGATCCACCTCGAGAGGGTAGTGTGGCCAACAGCACCGCCCAGCAGCAGCAGGGAAACTGGCGGGTGCTGACTGATGTTAGAACAGGTACTTCTAAAATTGTCCATGTGGATCCGCTGGCGCGTTATAATGGGGCCAATAATGCTCGGGACGAGCATGTCTTGGGAGGGGGCAGTGTTGCGCGCCACTTTTAATGTCTTGAACATGGCAACACTAGTTACCATCAGCGCCCTGTAGTGTCGATTAGCAGAACTAGGATTTTTTTTTATAGTATAAGGGTGACAAACGAGTACACAGTCCACCTGATGGTAAGTGGTTGCTGCGGCCCATAGACATCTACATCTATCCTCTAAAACAAATCAAAATGTAGATGTGTTGTCACCCGTGAGGACTAAGATGGAATGCCTCATTTCCAGTAAAAAGGGCCTCCGGCCACCTGCACTCACCAAGCGAAACGCAGAGGTAAACCTCTACTTCACGCTGGTTTTCTGTGAGGTCGTGGTACCACCCCGGTTCGAGCCGGCCCATCCGTGCGACAGCAAAATCTGCCGCGTGGCTCTACCACTGTTAAAGATCCTTCTACAAATTTCGGGACCGATATGTACTCGAACATTCTAGATGTCGCTACAGTAGAAGATTGTGGAAACTATCAGAGGCCCTATATAAGGTATAGGCCACGACCGAGGCAGTATTGAATTGGCGATATAAGCGAATACTTCGAAGTCATATAACTTCGAACTAAAGTGATCAGTAATGCAATTGTGTTTTATTATTAGTGTGTTCTTAAGTTGTAATTAGTGTTCCGTAATTAAAGTGTCATTTTGGTAATTCAATCGGCAGTTTTTAATTGTCTCGAACCCCAAGCTCGTAACAATATCATTCAGGTAAGCCAAATATTAACATTCCACATTATCTATATTTCCTTTTTTTTGGTTGCATGGTAAAATTGCTAAGGACTTACCACAACGTTAAATACGTGGAAAGAACAACCATATTTGGAGCACTACGAAGGGCCGATCTAGCAACGGAACGTCTTTTTCCAATCAAATATATAGAGGCCCTTTTTACTGGAAATGAGGCATTCCATCTAAGTCCTCACGGGTGGCAACGCATCTGCATTTTGATTCGCAAACGAGGAGATGTAGATGTCTATGGGCCGCAGCAACCACTTACCATCAGGTGGACTATGTGCTCGTTTGTCACACTTAACCTATAAAAAAAGGTTCAAATAAAGGACCCAGTCGAATTTGTAGAAATATCGTTGATCCTTTGGTTTGTTTTCAAGTTTTCATCAAAGACGAGATAATCGAAGAGCGACCTTAAGACGTGCTCTCGATAGCACTGCTTGCAAGCAACTGGTTTTTGCGCTCGTGCGCTCTCGCCACACACACCGCTCGCCCGAACGTCAAAACCGGTATGGCGCCGAGCCGAGCGCCCTCTGGCGTCAAATCCAGAAACCAGCGTTCGGGCGTTCTTTGATTTGACTAAATGAAACTACAAAAAATATCATATTTTTCAAACTTGGAAGTTAGGTGTTAGTTTTTAAATAAAAATTAACTGAAAATAATTAAACAGTTGAAAACTTAAACAGCAAAATCATTGTTAATGATAAAAATTCGTATATAAAAAAACAATTTATCTGAATATCGTTGGGATTTTCGAAGCATTTTCTGACAGAGTAACACATTATTGGAGGGTTAGTGATCGAGCTGAGACTTGACGAATCAGGAATCAAGGAATCTTTTTTATTTTTTAAACTGTTTTATTATATTATTAATGATATTTAATAAAATGTTTTTGATCTATAACGCAGCCTTTTTGTTCAATCAGACTTTGTTGAACATGAACATTTATTAATTTTTAGTTAATTTTGTATTGAATTGTTCTTGTCTATTTACAAATTTTTGTGATTTTAGTTATCTACATAGATAATACACAAGGAGTGTACGGTAAAATAACAGGATAAGGCTAATTCTGATATAGAAAATACAACAAGAGATCCCAATTTTGATCTCGTAAATACATCGTTAATTGTTTAAAATAGTAAAAGTGTAAGAGCGGATGTTCAACTTGCTCTCTTGCTTACGCTAATAATTGTTATCAATAATTAATAATAAGACAGTGTAACGCAATACACATTCAGTATAGAGCAATTACAGCTCGATAATATCGTAATATGTCCCCGTCACAGTTACACACTAGTGTAACGTGAAGGTCATACGTTCATGTAAATCTTACAGGAAATATAATATAATGTATTTTACTAGCACTCCTTTTAGAAAGCACCAAAAATTCTTAAAAAACAAATTTAGTAATTAGGCACTCCCCAGAATGACCTGAAATAGTGAGCATTACTTATATTAAGCTCACAGTTATTTGAAGTGTCAGTAGCCTAATGGCAGGGCGCGGAACGCGAACTCGAAAGGTCGTGGGTTCGAATCCACCATTCGGCTACTGTCGTGAACCACTTCTAACACAAGCATTTTAAGCTTACCAGAATTGGTTAAAGGGAATATTAGTAATATTTAATAGCATAGAAATAAACAGTAGGAAGTTATACTAATTACATAAAATAAAATATTTTTTAAAATATAGTTAGGGTATCTGAGACTTTCTTCCATAAATTAAACTTGTCCCCATTTTCACGAGGGCTTGGAAAACGATACAAAACACCTGGAGTTAGTTAATATTTCTTGTTAATTTTCTGCATTTTAAAAGCTATTTTAAAATGCGTTAGTTGAATTACACAATTACTTACCATCCGTTTCACAGTAAAAATAACATTTGGAATACTTTTGTTGTGGCATAGTGTTATTTCAAACAGAATGTACTTTTGTGAAATCTCACAGTCCAGTAGAGCAAAGCCAAGTCAAAATAATGCGCAAGATCAAGATCCAGTTAGGGTGATTTAGGGTCAAACTAAGAAGATATCAAACGAGTCCAATAAAAGAGGAGCCAGGGTCAAATGAAGAAGATGTTAAACGAGTCCAGGTAGTAGCCAAGGTCACCAGAATGAAAATAGTCAAACGCACAGGAACACACACCAAAGTTTCAAAAACTTGTGTGGAAAGTTTCAGACATGTAACCGACACTTTGACAATAAAGCTTAAATATGTTGCAACTGTTAAAAATGACAATGAAATTAATTTTCTTATTTATAAATTGTGGAAATCTATAACGCAATGTTCACAATATTATAGTATTAACGATAAAATAAAGTGTTTTTTTATTGAAATAAATAATAAAAATGCCTGTAGTGGCGCCATTTCTTGAACAAAACGTGTAAAAACTGCGTAGTGCTCTTGATGTGATATTGCGCTGCCTACGATATGGCGCAAGTATCAACGTATAAGCAAGCTATTGAGGACTTTCATACCCATGGGCCCATCGGCCACTGGCAGGTTGCGACAAATCAACGTTTTGCCTATATCAACGGCAAATATTCACACGACCGAGAGAAGCCAAGATTGCTATATACAAATATTAATTTATGAAAAACATTTTTTTATCGTCATGCTCGTATATAATCGATTGTAAAGGAAACAGTTCAACTAACAGTCATGTTAATAGAATTATTCTTATTTTAAATAAATAAATAATTTCAAGAGGGGGATGAGTCGCCCGCGTCCGTAGGCTTCGACCACCTAATTCTAAGCCATCCTACATGTGTCCCCCGGGTGGTGCTAAACGACCGACAAAGCTGAACGAACTGACTCGGCTCTTCGCCTTGTGGTAGCGGCGTAAAAAATACCACACCCGCACCCGCTTTCGCACCATAAGGCAAAAAATTAACCAAATGGTTCTGAGTTCCCGGCGCCTCTTTGATGGGGCAGGGGTGCGAAGAATCTCCGGGAGGAAAACCGGCGACGAGGCTCGCCACCCGTCACGTTCTGTCCCCAGTAGGGGCGAAAAGTGGATTGCGGAAGCCTGTCTGGCTACATAGAATGTATGTGGAGGAATGAATGATAAGATGGATGAAATATGCGATATGATGTATGATAGAGGAATAGACGTGTTATGTGTAAATGAGACGAAACGGAAGGAAAAGGATGCCACTACACATGGCATGTATACCGCGTACTGGTCTGGTGTAGACGAGACCGAGCGGGCATGCCAGGGAGTCGGTATCATCCTTTTAGAAAAAATGGGTCATTGTGTGTAAGAGTATGAATGTGTAAGCCCGAGACTGCTATGGATACGAATGAAAGTGGGCTTAAAGAATTTGTTTGTTTTAGGGGTCTACGCCCCAGACATGTCTAAGCCCACTTATATCCGAGAGCAGTTTTGGGAGTTGGTAAGGATGGTGCTAATGAAATGCAAGGTTAATGAAAATATTGTGATATTAGGCGATTTTAATGGAAGGGTTGGGGTGAGGAGGCTTGGTTATGAAAGGATATTGGAAACGTTTGGTGATGAAAGTATAAATGAGAATGGTGAAAGCCTTCTCGCCGTATGCGTGGAAAAGAATATTTTTGTGACGAACACTTTCTTTCGTCATAAGAAGATTCACACGTATACATGGGAAAGAGGTGATGATAAAAGTATGATAGATTTCATAATTGTTAATAAAAGAATGAGGAGTGCGGTAGTAGATACAAGGGTTTAAGGGTTTGCCGAATTAATGGTCTTTTCAGACGTTGGAGGCATCGGTCATCTGTGTATACCACTGCGTTACAGCGTATAAGAACAGAGAGGTTACAAGATGAAGATGTGAAAGAGAAGTTCAAATGTAGATTGAGAGAAAATATAAGGGGTATGGCTGAATTGTGTATGAATGATTTAGACTTGGAGACTGTGTGGTATAATGTCAAGAAAGGTTTAGTGGATGCAGCTACCAAAGTATGTGGTGTAAGTAAGAGAACGAATGAAAGTAAAAATAACACGTTATGGTGGGATGATGAGATACGAATGGAAGTTGAAGCAAAGGAGAAACCATGGCTAGATTTACTAGCAACCAAGACTAGTAATTCTAGCAGTATGAATGATGATATTGAAAGGAAAAAGGCAGTCTTTAGACACCTAAATAAGAGAGTAAAAGAAGTAGTTGAAAGGAAAAAGCAAGAAAGAATGGATAAAAATGATAGAAGAATATCGGATAACTTCCAGACAAACATTAAAATGTTCTGGATACTCGTAAGAACTACCAGGGGACATTCAAAACAGCCTAGAATAATTGCTATACGAGACCAGAATGGCTGTATTCTGAATAACGAGGTTTTGAGTTTAAGGAGATGGAAGGAATACTTTGAAAGCGTGTTTATGAGTGATGAGACGTTTGAATTAAATGAAATAGAAATTCCGAAAGAAGAGGAAATAGATATAGATATAAGTATAGATGAAATAATGAAAGCAATGAAAAGTATGAAAGCAGGTAAGGCAGGCAGCAAGGCAGGTGTGGATGCAGGCCTGCAGTACACCTTATTTAATTATGTTGGGAACTGAAGCGGCTACCAGAAAACTGATGCAAAGCCGTTATAGTCCCAATATATAAGGGAAATCGGTCACAGCAGGAATTTAAAAACTACCGTGGTATCAGCTTGCTTAGCAGTTTACCCACTGTATGCTAAGGTGTTAATTGAAAGAGTTATGGAAGAAACTGATGGAAAAATTTGGAATTTGCAAGCTGGATTTAACAAGGGGTTGGGGTGTACGGATCAAGTCTTTTCAATGCGCATTATTGCGGAGAAATTTTCGGCTAAAAACCAGAAAGTTTTTTGTGCGTTCATGGACTTGGAAAAGGCTTATGACAGAGCGACAGGAACGTGTTATGGCAAACACTGACCTCATTTGGGTTGTTCGCACGGTTAATATATTTTAATACTGGCTTTTGCTCACAACATCGCCCGCGAAGATACTTTAAACAATTCCACCAT